>HG995387.1:13750000-15000000 GCA_905333075.3 Atethmia centrago
ATTTTATATTTATCTTATATAATAATAGCTTATAGCAAATAATCGGCATTTTATCCCTTCAGGCAAAAAAAAGGCATCAGTCTAAGAATTCCCAATGGATTGGCTATTGGGAATTCTTAGACTGATGCCTTTTTCAAAAAAGATTTTTTGTGAAAATAACCTTCGTATGGTTTTAGTCCACTGCTATTGCGGGCCAGTCCTTTTGATAGGAGTCGTAGAAAAGGGAAAGGGAGGTCCAGCTGTGGGACATCACAGGCTAAATAGATAGATAGGTAGATAGTTTTGAGTGGTAAGAGTCCATCATGATATGGCCCTAAACCATTCCCGTTCGGAATATATAGCTGAAACAAATAATAAGATAAATTTTAAGTTCGGTTTAACTTTATTTGTTCATTATTAATATTCCTCTTCTTCATTTGTTCATTATTATAATATTATTTTGACTGACAAATTATAGTTACTCAGGTGTATAATTGCCTACATTTTATATGTAAAGAAAAAATTAGGTATGTTGCAGTTCAGATAATAAATTCGACTGTTTATAAATAGGATAGATTTTTACAAGTTTGCAAATAATTGCTAGATATAATGTTAGGGGCTGGTGGCAAAATTATAGCAGCCGCATCGATCGATCGAAGGTTAAGCTATGCTTGCCGCGGTCGGTTCGTGGATGGGTGACCATCCATTACACATCGAGACCCCTCCGTGCCTCGGAAAGCACTTTAAGCCGTTAGTCCCGACTGTCATTCGTAGATCTTTGACAGTCGTTACGGGTAGTCAGAAGCCCGAAAGTCTGACAACCAGTCTTGCCAAGGGGTATCGTGTCACCCAGTAACTGGGTTGTGAACGTCAGATAGGCAGTCGCTCCATGTAAAACACTGGTATTCAGTTGCATCCGGTTAGACTGGAAGCCGACCCCAACAAAGTTGGGAAAAGGTTAGGCAGATTGATTGGTAGGTGTAATGTTTGTGGATAGCCCGTGTAGGTACAGTCGCCAGCACATGAAATAAAATTTTCTCATTCGCTTTTGAACTTAACCATCATTATAATAAAGTTTAAAATCATTTGGAGATATTTGACTGATTAGTATAAGCTCATGTGCTGGCGACTGTACCGTAGTAGAATTAAGGCTGTAGTAGGTAGCTACTACAGCCTAACGCTAACTAACTAACACTAGTGTGTCAGTTAGGTCATAGTAAAAATTCATGTAAAATTTGCAGTCTTTTTGCAAATGTACACACTCGTACCCACAACCGATTTTTTATCGCGCACTGGATTTTCATCGCACTGCTTAGCGCTGAGAGTAGAAAATCCAGAAGTGTATTTTTTTGACGCGTTGGGATGCACTCTGTTGGATTTTCAAAGCTTACCAGTGCACGATAAAAATCGGTTGTGGGTACGAGTGTGTACATTTGCAAAAAGACCGCAAATTTTACATTAAAACAATTGCCCATGCTTACCTGGCGCTTCCCGTGGCATCATGAGCTATTTAGCCGTGACCTGAAATTAGCTCACGCTGTGAATGGTAACGAACCGGCCTTTCTCCACGGATGATAGTAGACAAACACAATTAAATCTGTTTTCTTTGTCTATCCGTTTAATTTAATCGGTATCATATTAGTTATCGATCTGTTACGATTAGGTAGGAAAATTTCCTGGTCATTTTGTGTTTTGCCTATATTCATTGCGGACCTGCAACTTGAGCGAATTAACCACATAGTAACATATGATGGCAATTATTATAAAAAGAGCGCTCTCATAAATATTTTATTAGTTCTACCGCAAACGGTTTTCGTGGAACATTTTTTCAATAATTAAACTTTTTTTCTTTAGGTTTTCTCGAGAAGCTATTAGTAAAATAAAGAAGACATGGTTTTAGTCGCCCAGGTGAGTGATTTTTTTTTTGTTTTATTTTTTTTTTTTTAAAGAAACTTTCCGATGTTTTCAGAGTTGTTTCCCTCAATTTGCCTAAATAAAAGCTAAGTGCAACCGTGTGGACTTAGTATAAGAAAATGGGTTCTCATGCTAACTTGCTTGTTACGCTAAAAGGGAAACCACAGAATCATTATTGGGTTCAGTGCATAGAGTTCAGTGTCATGATTCAGCTGAGATTCGCCGTTTGACCCCTGTTGAAAAATTTAATTAATTATATCCATGTAATTTATCTCTTGCCATGACAAAATGACAAACAAGTGTAGGAGATAGATATACTTGTTGGAAATGATAGGTAAAACATCTTGTTTTTATTCTGGAAAACAGTATACGCGAATTATTTGCCTAAGAACTCCCTTATTTCAGTAGAGACCAAACTTTGTACACACTAGCCTGCGATTCACAAGCAAATTTTTAGTGGGCGTAGCGCTAATACTGGATGAAAAACTTGCAGATATAGTGCAAGTTCTTCCTCCATCAACTAATTACGTGATGTCTTATCCCTTATCCCTTTATTGCCACCAGGATTGTGGGTGCCCGATCATCGAAGAAGGGCCGAGTCTAGTCAACTCTCCGGTATGCAGCGGTAACTTCCTGTTCATGGCACTCCTGCAAGCGTACCTGTGGGGACGCTGCGACGTGTCCACGCCATGCAAGAGGATCGAGTCGGTGGATGAAACAAAAGAGGCATACGACTTTATAGTTGTAGGCGCTGGAACTGCGGGCTCCATTTTGGCTGGAAGACTGACTGAAAATACTACTTATAATGTAAGTGAATTACGTTTTTAGGGATCCGTACTTAACAAGGAACCCTTCTCCATGTCCGTCTATCTGTCTGCCCCCCCCCCCCCCCCGGCCTAGCTCAGAGACACTTCTGTAATTTGGCATGTACCCTAAAAAATACTTAATAAATACTTAATTCGGACTATTATAAATATTTTTAACCAAAAAAAAACCGGACAAGTGCGAGTTGAACTCGCGCGGTGAGGGTTACGTAGGTACAATGAATAAGTTATCTACCAAGTTTTTATCCCGAGAACAAACTTAAACATTGCAGTTGAAATACATGTTCTCCCATAGGTACTATTGGCAAAACTTAAGCATGCTCACTTTAGAAAATATTTCTGCGGCAAGCGCAGCTAGTGACAAACCACACCCCTTCCTGGTTTCGTCCAATTAGAGACGATATGAATTTGTGTGAGTATAGGGCGTGTAACAAAAAATATAAATATGTGTGGTATGTTGGTTACTCACTGCACGAGCCGGTATTATTCGCGCGAGCCGAGGGCGAGCGAGCGCGATAAGGGAGTCGAGTGTGTGCGCGTTTCATACGACGGTTTTCAACTTGAGAGGAAAAAAAGAGACTGGTATTGTTATTAGTTTCGTACGCCGCTAGGTATTTCTCTCTAGATTTTGCAGGCAACAGGCTGTCACTAGCGTTTCGTGCCTAGATTAGTATTTCCGGGGGGTTAAATCTACGCGTTGCTCTTCGCTCTTCTTTCCTAATTGAAGTCAACATTTTTGATAATAATTAACCACACAATGAAAACGTTAACAAGTATTTCTGGAAAATACCGCGCTTGTTTTGTTTATCCCGCGCGCCGCAGGTGTAAATAAAGGCGCTGGAAAAACCGCTAAACAGCCTATATAAAAAATATAATAAACAAAATAATGTTTTGAATAAGCAAATTAAGGTTAATATGTAGTGAAAAATATATAATTTTATGAAATGATGATAATTTTGATGATTGATTTATCTGATGTAACGAATTTTTTTTTCTCAAAAATATTCATTGTTTTTGGACAAAAACTGCGTATATTGAAAAAAGAAATATAAAGTAAAAATACTTCTATATAATAAGCTGAATTTCTGAGTCACTTTACAAGCAAGTGTGTTGAAGAAATATTTCGTAATTTTTTGCGACCGTATTTTATGGCCGTTCTATAAAGCCGATCTATTGTTTAACCAGATGTTCTGACGTTCCCACTGAATAACAATGGTGCTTAGATAATGAACTTATTTTTATTGCAGTTGCAAAAGTTGCGACAGCAATAATAAAAAAATCTGATAACATTGTATAAACTGCGCCAAGTAATGGTTCAAATACTACTGTAAGTAATTTTGCTATTTTAATCAAAACAGCAATAAAAGAAAGAGATAGCAAATGACAATTTCTAACAAAACTACGTAACTTGCTTCGTTTTAGGGTTCCGTAGTCAACAAGGAACTCTTATAGTTTCGCCATGACCGTCTGTCTGTCTGTCTGTCCCCGGCTTAGCTCACAGACTCTTACTAGAAAGCTGTAATTTGGCAAAGTGGTAAACAAAAATGCTAAATAAAGTTTTTTTAGGGTACGCGTATAGCAATACCAATAATACATTTTCTAAACCAAACGGAAGATATTAGTACGAAATTACTTCTTGTCAACAATAACAATTCATAAAGCGCTCTCGCTGGCCGTGCCCATTAAAAAAATGTCTTACAAACAAGTGAGCATAGCACGCGCCTAGTGTGACTGTCACACACACTATACATAATTACATTAATACAAACACGGCTAAAATACGCTTCATGCATCCCATTGGCCAAAACGCTTGCATCGGGCGATCGAGTCGTGAGCCGTGCTATACGATTATCGCCTTAGAGGTGAGCATGCGGAAGATTGGCCGATAGTACCTACATTCCAACTGTAAGATTGTACGCACAATATTGAGAGATTTACCATGTTATTATAACACCTTATAGGTTATCCTGTAATAATCTATAATTAAAGAAATCATTTCTATATATTTTTCAACATTTTAGGCTTAGTCAGTTTTTAATTGTTTTAGTTTCGGTAATGGTCAATTTTCACCTCTTTTCATAAACAGCTTTAAAACTATTTATTTTAAAATTATAAAAACAATATATTTGAGACCTTCACAACAAGCCCCTTCATTTGATATGTTAGTGTACAGTTAGAAATTTGTTTTTAATTTTTCTAATTTGCCCTTATATTCAAAATTCGGTTATTTACGTTACACGCCCGTATTAGAGTCACAGGAATTCAAAATATACCAAATTTCAACTTAGTCGGTCCAGTAGATTCGGGGCAAATCGGCTGGGACAGAGGGAAAGACAGTCAACAGAATGATCCTATAAAGGTTCCGTTTTTTCTTTCGAGGTACGGAACCCTAGAAACCTAAAATCGACAAACTTTATTATTTACATAGATAAGTATTCGTGCCAAGTTTCAAGTTTATTAACTAAAGAAATAAGATTTTTCATTCAAACGAAATCCCTCCTTTTCATCCCCTTAAGACTCTGACAACACCTAAACCGGGGTCACTGTCAGATTGCATAGAAAAGAAAGAGAAGCGCGATGACACAACGCTTGTAATTTATTGCAAAATATGAAGCAATTATCTATTTACTCAAAATTGAGTTGAGTAATCGAAAATAAAAACAACCAAGTTCTGCATTCAAATAAGACGTTCTTGTTATTAATTAAATACGTAACGTATGTTGATATTTAATGCAGATATTTTGGATTAGAACTCAAGGTAAGAGGTTAGTTAAACGTTAGTTTGTATCGAGATTTTTTTCAAAACGTGTTTTGGTAACAACCAAGTTCTGGGAAATATGTTCAAAATTAACATATATTTTTTTCCGCTACCACAAAGTTTGGCAAAGATTTGGCATATTTTTTTCTTAAGAGAAGCCTTTTTTGGTCAATTGGGTCTTGTCAGCGCCTTAAAGGTTTAATTTCCAAAAACTCCTTAATGCTCCCCTACATCACAAAAGGAACCCCTGTGCAGAATTTCACGTTCCTAGTCCCAGTAGTTTCGGCTGTGCGTTGATATATCAGGCAGTCAGTCTGTCAGTTTCTCTTTTTATATCCATACTAATCCATCCTTGTCCTTACTAAGGTTCTCTATTGTGTTCCCTAACTTTTTTATCCATAATCTAAAGCGCCATATATTTTTCTCCTAATCATTTGTCCGAATGATAACTTGCCCGAACTTAACGTCACTTATTATCACATCCCATAAAATTGAAATCCCTAAATACAATATGCCCTAAATTTGTTTGCCATAAATATTACAATCAATATTATACAAAAGACATAAAACCATTTTCAATAAAAGTTATAAGTTCTAAATTCAAAGTAGTATCTTTGTACTTTTCACATCCAAGATGACATGACGTGGAGATAAGTTAATACTTTCTGATTCACACATTTCCAATAATAATTCAAATAATAAAATGAGCAAGCAAGCAAGCATGCAGCATGCAAGCGAGCCTGCAAGCAAGCATGCAATATGCAGCAAGGATGGTTTCTGTTACGGCGCCGGCGCTGCGGGGCTCCGGCGGTCCCACGCGAGCTTATCGTCACAGATCGCAGCTTCGTCTTACTGGCCGGCTTCACTGGCCAACCTCAGCCGCGGCGGCAAGCGTTACAACCACCTGCTCCTTAACTCGCGGGCCGCCTCGCCCCTCCGCGCCAACGCGATTCTAAATTACACTTTAGGGTAGGGCAGACGGCCCTGGTTCAGGCCATGGTACGGAGCGAGAGGGCATGGGCAGCCGTCACCTCCTTCTGCGAAGTAGTAATGCTCGCGAAGGAGGAGGCGGGACGGTTGAGGGAAAGGCAAGTTTCGCGCCCTCTCGCCCCTAGCCGCCGCAAGGAAACGCCCAGGGCGTCGGGAATCCCGGGCGGATTTCCGGCCACCGTAGGCGCGGGCTTGCGGACGGTGAGCAATGGGTAGCTCACCGTCCGGTAAGGACCAGGCCCGGGTCGACGGCACGTTGTATTCCACGCGCGCCTCAAAGAGATGTCGTCATCACATATAGTAGGGGTCCACTAGGGCCGATGCCTGCCGGGGTCGCGGGAAGGTACTTATGGGTCACCGAGGCCCCTGCAACACAGGCAACAGGAAGGAATACGGGTGGGTTTTAGTCAGTAAGAGTCTGACACACCCTCCCGCTCCGCCCAGAGCGGGAGAAGTTATTTGATGATTTCCCACCCTCAAAAAAAAAAAAGGGTAGGGCCTGCGTGAAGTCGAATTTACAGCGATTCGTTTCTATTACTAAAACCTAACTTTTAGCAAATGCAGCAAACAATTTTATTATAAATGAACATTCGGAATAATACACATTTTTCGATCGAGACATAGGCTGTACTGCAGTCTCTTCAACGGTGCTAGATCGACTATCGGTACATCGAGGTGCTGATGTGCGAAAACGCCACTATGTCAGTCCAATTCCAGGACCAGACCTCAGAACCAGGATAGGTTTCGAGGTCTGGTCCTGGAGTTGAACACTGCAGCGAGGTATGAGACCGGAAGAAGTTATCTCTCCAAAACTGTTCACCGTTCCACTGGAGGATGTTTTCAAGGTTCTGGACTGCAAGGGGCTAGGCATTAACATCAATGGCGAGCACATCACTCATCTTCCGTTTGCCGACGATATAGGAGATAATGGAGGACCTCAGTTCAATGGTCGATGAACTCAGTAGAGCTTCCGAAAGGAAAATAAACATTGACAAGACAAATATCATGTCAAATGTTCATGTAACACCCACTGTCATAAAGATCGGAGACGCTACACTTGATGTTGTGGACGAGTATATTTACCTAGGACAAACTGTCCAGTTAGATAGGTCCAAGTTCAAGAAAGAGTCAATCACCGAATCCGACACGAGATAATGCGCTACGCGTTGTCTTCTCGTCCCACATACCATAGTGTCTCAAGACGAAAGTCTTTGACCAGTGCCTGTTGGCAGTGATGACCTATCTATGGCACTGAAACTTGGTCGCTCACAATCGGTCTTATTAGAAGGCTAAAATTCACCCAAAGGATTGCCCTTTGGAGAGGGCGATGCTTGGAGTTTCCCTACGTGATCGAATCAGAAATAAAGAGATCGCCCAACTTAAGTGGCAGCTGGCAGGGCACATTGCTCGCAGAACAGATGGCCGATGGCGCCGAAAGGTTCTAGAAAAGCGAACGCGCACCGGAAAGCGTAGCGTTGGAAGGCCTCCCACAAGGTGGACCGATGACCTTGTGAAGGCCGCGGGAATCCGCTGGATGCGGCAAGCACTGAACCGGTCGAAGTAGTGGTGCTTGGTCGGTCTATAACCAGCAGTGGACGTCTTTCGGCTGAAATGATGATGATTGATGTAGATTAGCCGACTACGTGGTATCATCGCTCGTACCTGCGTCATTGGTCTAGTGGTTGCAAGCGCTACTCATAATCATCATCATCATTTCAGCCGAAAGACGTCCACTGCTGGACATAGGCCTCCCCCAATAAAGGGGGGGGGTTGCCATAAACGCCACGCTTGGCAGGCGGGTTAGCGATCGCAGTATGGTGTCAATATGCATAGAGAGCGCTGCTGCCCATTCTCTAGTACTCACTACTAAGGGAGGCGACACCCACGACAAGAAATGGGATGGTACTATTCTTTACGTCCGGCACCACACGGCGCTACTGCTGCTCAGCAATGCAGGGCATGAGGCCCTGGGTCTGATTCCCAGATCAGACAGAGTTTTTAGGTTTTTCAGATCAGACAGAATTTCTTAGTAACAGCCTCGTATTACATGCGACTTAAACATAGCTGGCGAAATGTTGATGTACTATAGGTTACCTCTGCTTAAGCCTTCGGGGTTGATGTTATGTTATGTCATTGTTCGTAGATATTTTCGGGAGAACAGAATACAGCAGATTATTTGTTTCAGGTGCTATTACTAGAAGCAGGTGGACCAGAACCCATAGGTGGGCGAATCCCGGGGTTCTACAGGTCGTTCTGGGGTAACGAAGAAGTGGACTGGCGAATTCGCACCGTACCTGACGATTACTGTCTCGATCAAGAAGGGCTAGGATGCCAATGGCCGCTTGGAAAAGGCTTAGGTAAGATATAACTTATGTCTTAAGGAAATGAAGGTTTTCTTTTGAATTAACTCGACACACAACTGCCTCGGTGGTAGAGTGGTCGCAAGCGCTACTGCTGAGCATGAGGTCCTGGGTTCGATTTCCAAGTCGAGCAAATTGTTATTAGGTTTTTCAATCTGGAATTTCTTAGTTCAGTAGCAACTTGGAATTTAGATTCGTGCCCGGTAGATGGCAATAGGCTCGTCCCCTATACATGACGAAATGTTGATGTTCTCTAGTGCCGTGCACCTCTAACCCTTCCCCTATGCAGGCGTTATGTGTGTGTGCCAATTTTTCACCCAAACTAGGTAGATAGGTACTACTTGATGGAAATTGTGTCTAACCATAAGGAAACGGAAATCTTTAATTGTTCCTCCAAAAATTTAGGTACTAATTTTTAAGGTGATCGCCGGTTGATCTTCAAATGATTCTTGATTGATTGATGTGAAACATCTTGTGGAGCGCCTTGGGGGTACGACGGACTCGTATGCCGTGACGCCAAACGGCATGACGCTTATGCCGTCTTACGCCGTCATTCCTACTATCCACCGCTTTTTTCGAAGTTTCACATCTGCCGGGCGTCCCGTGATGACCACATTTTTGTTTTAAGTTTACGGCCTTTTTTTAAGTCAGTCACAGGAATTAAGCTAGGGCACCCCGACCAAATAGGTTAGGTTAGCCAAAATTTTGCTTCCTGACGGAAAAAGCCTGTTTGCCTATCAATTACATGATAATACTGTACCTACAATAGTACAAACGCTTTCTCCATTCCATTCTTTTGAAACACATAAAAAGCCATGTTAGCCAAAAGCCACTAGAATGGCGGTCTTAAAACATACTTCCCTTTTTTAATCTTTAGGAGGAACAAGTCAACTGAACGGCATGATGTACCACCGAGGCCACGCCGCCGACTACGATGATTGGGTGGCAGCAGGAGCCGAGGGCTGGTCCTGGGACGAAGTCCTGCCTTTCATGGACATGGCAGAAGGCAACAAGCAAGTTGGGACGCTCGTGAGTGCGGAATACCACTCGGAAACTGGAACAATGCCCATCCAAACGGTACGTAGTCTACTTATACTATAGTATAAGTACATAAATATGTAAACCCACGCCTTCTTCCCATGGTAGGCAGAAACTACAGAACACCACCTGCTACGATCCTTATATATTCCTTTTGCTTCGTTTACATTACGTTTAAGAACATCACCAATACTAGTAAGGTCACTATATATGTCCTTTTAGGGCGTCCCCTCCCGACGTTTCCATTCATATTTGCCTTGTAAATACCTTTTGTTAGTCGCCATTCAGTCATTCTTTCAATATGACCAAACCACCTAAGCATATTATTTTCAATTTTTGTCATATTATCATTTAAACTGCAAAGTTGCCTTATCACATCATTCCTCAGCCATTCATAGTTACCTATACCACATAAGTACCAGCACCGTCTAGTAAAATAGTAGATTCTGTCGATTTCTTTATCACGAGTGAGACATCTAGTATTGGGAAAGGAGTGGCCATTGACATTTTTTTTTTACTTTTTTACTTGTGGTACTTATTGGAAGCAATAAGACGCGTTACTTCGTTTTTCCCAAACAACAAATTTTTCTATATGAAAACAATACAAAAATTATGTACACGGTAAAAGTAGAGACAAATGGATAACAATGTGTCCTTCTCATCCAGTTCGCCTACCAGCCCGAGGCCCTACATGATCTGATGGAAGCCATCAACCAGACAGGATTCCCGATCATAAAGGACATGAACGACCCACGCACCCCTGAAGGTTTCACCATAGCACAAACTTTCAATATGTGAGTATTGCTAAATATTTATTAGTTTTCCAGTCTTAGAATGGAACTTTTTCTGTGTTGCATTTGACAATGAAGCGAACGGTTAGGTCGTAAGAAAGTGGGTAGGTAAGCAATTGGCAGCTGAGAGGTGAATTTACCATAAATTAACCCCATGTAGGTATTAGGACAGGGATGGCGAATCAATGGCACGCAGGCCTTTGGTGGGCCGCGACAAAACAATTTGGGCCCGGGATCAATTGAGAAAAAGTACATACGTCACAGTAAGAAACAAAAAAAGTAAAAATCTGAGCGCGATATTTATTTACATCTATCTATACCTGTGAGTCGTTATTTTCAGGAAGACTCGCTTACACAGTTTATCAATCTTGTTTGTAAGATATAAGTAGGATATGAGTAGGTACCTACATATCATAATTTAATTATACAGTATAATTAAACAATTATCATCGTAATCCATAAATATCACACAATCAGCGCTCGACAGACAAAAATAATCCTAACTAATATTATAAATGCGAAAGTGAGTTTGTTTGTTCATTTATTTGTTTGGACATCCTGAAACGTGTATTTGAGTAAAAAAAATTACAATCAATAATATTAATTTTGATTAATTAATGTATTTATTTCTAAGTGATTATTACTGTATATTTATTAATACTGATTCGTACATAAAAAACAAATAAACCTAATTAATTAATAAAAATAGCTAAAACTATACACAAACTAAAATAGGGCGTCGAAAAATTCATCCACATCGCTGTCGACTGGTAACGTACCCAAGAGACTGCCGGCATTGCCATGTTGTATGGCAATGCTTAGCCTCTGGCCAAGGTAAAAGCCAGCCCTTGGGTCACGGGAAGTGTCAACCAGCCGTTTAGAGATTTCCTTAAAAAGGCCGTGAGCACTCGGACCCCACGGCCCGAGAGTTTCAACCCCAAACGGCTCGAAAATATAATGACCAACAAGGTTATTATACCTATTTTAGTTTGTGTATAGTTTTAGTATTTTTTATTAATTAATTGGGTATATTTGTTTTGTTGTTTATCACGCTATAGCGCTAAAACGCTTGTACGGATTTGGATGAAATTTAGCATATGGGTAGGGCATGACCTGGATTAGAACATAGGACACTTTTTAATGTACCGATATTCGAGTAGAGGAAGACCAAAGAAACGATGGATGGACTGTGTGAAATATGATATGGCTAGAAAGAGGGTGACTACCGAGATGACAACTAATAGAGAAGTATGGAAGAAAGGGACATGTTGCACAGACCACAAATAAATGGGGGTAAGGGCAGGAGAATGATAAATGATGATTCCCACGGGATCGAGACTTATGCGGGTGGAACCACGGGGCGCTGCTAGTAAACTATATTTAATTACCGTGGCTATAGAAAATAAGGAAATAAAACTGAATTCTTTTTATCTGATTCGTTATCAATTTATCTTTGTTATCATAATTATTCATTTAGTTTTGTTTGAGCAAATCTACGGAATAATTTTAACTCTTTTTTTAGGGTTCCGTACCTCAAAAGGAAACTGATCAGTTCGTTGTCCGTCCGTCCGTCTGTCTGTCTGTCTTAAGAACGCATGGACGTATCATGTTGAAATTAATATCAAATATGTAGGTCTAGTCTCATGTTAATCCTGGTACTGACTTTAGTACCGTAACAATCCTAGACTTATAAGTCTTGGTTTAAACCAGTACCTACTTAAGCATTTTTTTGTAATAAGACTGAATAGGTTTTAATTCATTTGCAAGTATTAAAATATGTCCCATATGTGGCCGTATTTTTTATTGCGTCGACTTAGAAGCTAGATTTTTTTTAGTATTTCCCGTTGACATAGAATCATGTTTGGCTAGAAGCAAGGTCTAATAGGAAATCAATTCGAACTCAAGTTAATTGCCCCATCACATAAAGAAGAGCACTACATGCACTATATTTTAAGCATAAATTGCTAAAAAAAAAAAAGAAAATGAATGTCGAAACCAATGAATGTTGAAACCAATGTCGAAGGTATTTGTTCCCTGTGGTGATTAAACCTACGACACTTACCTATCTCAGTAGATAATGTTTGCAGTTCCAAAATTGTTACACCACAGGGGGGTAACCATGCAGTCCATGGCCCTCTACGCTCCTGTATGGGCGCGCTCTCTGGCGCTGCGGCCAGCCCGCCGGTTGAGCGCGGCCCAAAGGGTCATGGCCATCCGGATGGTACGAGGATACCGCACGGTCTCCTGTGAGGCAGCGAGCCTCCTTGCCGGATTGCCGCCATGGGATCTGGAGGCAAAAGACCTCGCGCACGTATGGGAGTGGCGCGAGGAGGCGAAACGCCGGGGCGTAAGTCCGCTGCCGCGAGAAATCGCGGCACAGCGGACGGAGCTCCGGCGGGATCTCATGGCGTCATGGAAAGTACGGTTGTCGCAACCCAGTGCTGGGCACGCCACGATTGCGGTGATAAGTCCCCTCTTTGAGGAGTGGCTGGAGAGGCGCCACGGCGTCCTCACCTTCCGCCTGACGCAGGTCCTCACCGGACACGGCAGCTTCGGGAGGTTCCTGTGTCGGATAAGGCGGGAGGAAACGTCCGGGTGTCACCACTGTGTGGATCGCCCGGAGGACACGGTGGAGCATACGGTGGAGGTCTGCCCGGCTTGGGCAGAGCACCGCCGTGTCCTCGTGGAGGCGATCGGCGGCAGAGACCTCTCGCGTCCGGCCCTGGTTCAGGCCATGGTACGGAGCGAGAGGGCATGGGCAGCCGTCACCTCCTTCTGCGAAGCAGTAATGCTCGCGAAGGAGGAGGCGGGACGGTTGCGGACGGTGAGCAATGGGAGCACGGGTGGGTTTTAGTCAGTAAGAGTCTGACACACCCTCCCGCTCCGCCCAGAGCGGGAGAAGTTATTTGATGATTTCCCAACCTCAAAAAAAAAAAGGGGGTAACCATCACCTCTTATAGCAGTAGGTATTATTATAATATTACTTTACAGTGGGAAAGTGATGGAGCTAGACAGGACTTATAGGTCCATCTCTTTCTCACGCGGAAGTAATATTGAAATAATACTACTATAAGAGGTGATGGTTACCCCCCTGCACAATATCATCCCAACAGGATACGCTAGCTTTCTTTAAATACTCCGTTTTAATACTCTTATTTCGATGTCAACACTTTTTAGGATAATATGCGGAAAAATCCTTTTTCGTTCTTATTATTTTGTTTAAGGCTCCTGCAGACAGGCGCGACGCGACACTAGTAACACAATTCCTATGAAAACGTAATGAACAGTGTTGCGCCTCCGATATCGTGCCAGTCTGCACAAGCCTTTATCAGCGGAAACTTGTAAATGGCCTTCAAATTCATATTTTTTTAAACAACGTAAAGAAGTCTTATTTACGGTGTTCGGGATAAATAAAACATTATAATTAGGTACTCGCAACGTTTAAGCAGAAAGCTTACCTTTCTTTCTTCAGGTTACCTACGAAAACCGTCAATTTAGCTTAAATTCCTAATATCTTATTTTCTGCCTTTCAGAAATGGCCAACGTTACACCACAGCTCGTGCCTACCTAGCTCCGAAGTCCGAGCGACCCAACCTTGACGTGAAGCTCTTTGCCCACGTGACTAAAGTCCTTTTCGAAGACACAAGAGCCTATGGAGTTGAATACGTGGACGCTAAAGGCAATACCAAGACTGTTAATGCAACTAAAGAGGTAAGGCCCCTCGCCCACGGCGACTTTTTTAGCGATGCAGTAGCGATGCTGTCGCGCGTCCGCATCGATGCAGTCGCGAAGCGGTCGCGAGCTGTGTGCCGTCGCCCACGGGCCCAGATTCAGTCGCGATGCAAACGCGATACTGTCGCGCTTCTGTCGCGATGCAAACGCGATTCAGTAACGGCACAAAAATACCTGCGATCGCTACAGTTGCAAGATGGACTCCGTTGAGGCAACATTAGTCACGTTGTCTTGTCGTTGCTGTGTTAGTAGCGCGTTGGCATCGCTTCTGTAGCGCGTTGCAAATGCTACTAACACCGTTAGTAGCGATGCTGTTGCGCGTTTACGAAACGCGCGACAGCATCGCTACAAAAAGTCGCCGTGGGCAAAATCAAAATCAAAATATTTTTATTTCACATAAACCTACATGGGCACTTATGAAACGTCAGAAGCTAGGTGCACGGTTCCAATTGGTCGTTTCCTATGGAGAAGAGCCGGCAAGAAACTCCACGGTTACCCTTTTAAAAATAATTGGCTTCTAAAATGTTCTCAAATTACAGTGTTAATAGGTATGGGAGGACAGTGTAGGCCTGTCGATAAGTACTTAACAAAAAAGAAAAAGGTCTACAAAAGATCTAGTACATAAGCCTACAACGTTCTCACATTCACAACGTACACAAGAATCCATGTAAAATAATATGAAAATAATAAAAATAAAAAACTATTTAAACCAACTGACATGTTGTCCATTGTATATAATGTAAAATAATGAAAATATAATGTCAAAAAAGTATGTCAAAAAAATAATAATAATAAACATCGTCGAGGGCCCTAACAGGCATTTTGTATTTTGATGAAAATCATGGCTACCTTGGCTCTGCACCCCAATTGTGTAACACACTTACAATCACTATCCCAAGGATTTTGAAAGTAATTCCTAGTAGAGATGGGCTTAAACGTTAAAAAATAATAACTATGTAATGTTAATGCTAACAATAATTAAACACTTAAAATTAGTACCTAATTAGTTATTTTTAGTAACTGGTTTTATACACAGACATATTGTTATTTCCTTTATACTTTTCATCGTAACGAAAATCAGACTTTATTTGACACTAGTTATAATATATGTAACATTTTGGAACTCAGCAGTTAAATATTAATCAACTACACTCAATAACTATCTGTCCGAGTGAAGACTGAACACAACTTTAACATTTGCCAGCGCCGCGCAAGGTACCTGACGCCACCGCCAACTGCCTGGGGGCCAACCATCACCTCTTAAAGCAGTATTATTTCAATACTACTTCAGCGTGAGAAAGAGATGAAGCTATAAGTCCTGTATAGCTCCATCACTTTCCCACTGTAAAGTAATATTGTAATAATACTGCTATAAGAGGTGATGGTCGGCCCCCTGTTTTATTCATTAGTTATGGTATTATTTTTATCTGTGTTCAGAGTTGTGACTGTTAAATTTAACAACTATCTCAGAATTTATTTAAAAAGAATTGACACTAAAAAAAAATTGCTTATTTTTAGACCCATCTCTAATTTCTAGTCATTGAAAAAATCGTCTGCTTGACAATGGTATTGAACTGTCAAATTCAAAGTTTTTTTAAGTTATAACACGCTCGTTAAATTCAACTATATTCAGTACATTCAAAACTGATACCTGTACACTTAGATGAGTACCGTAAAACGGGGTGAATAGGGATGCACGGGTGAATTGGGACGAAACTTTAAAATGGATTTTAAGGTTGAAATAATATAGTTTGTGGCCAAAAAGAACTCTATGTGTTTACTGTATAATAAATTAATGACTAACTTTCCTTGTTGGCAGCAAACTGTATGATTTCAACGTTAAAATCCATTTTAAAGTTTTGTCCCAATTCACCCGTGCATCCCTATTCACCCCGTTTTACGGTACCTACGTGCTTACTGAAGGATCTTTGGGAAGTTTATTTTATTCTAGTCTCCAAATAAATTGGCACTTAATACATAATTATTATAATTTATAAAAGGTATGAAAATTCATTCTGATCTGATTAAAATTTCCAGGTTATCCTCAGCGCGGGATCCTTAACCAGCCCCAAAATCCTGATGCACTCCGGTGTAGGACCGAAAGAGGACCTGGAGCGATTAGGGATCCGTGTGTTAGCCGACCTGCCCGTCGGCAAGACCCTGAAGAACCACTGCGGAGCCACATTGTACTTCATACTGACCGCAGTGAATAACACTGCAGCCCTGGACTGGAATGCCTTGACTCAATTCCTGTTGAAGAATGAAGGACCTATGACTTCTACTGGACTTACTCAGGTAACACCTATGACGTACTTATAGCACGTATACATTTAAGGTAACATAAAATCAGACAGTGAACAAGTCAATCTAATCCAGCCTGTCCCTTGGTGTCCTCCAACCAGCGACGCCCTAAGCCGAGGCCCGTGCAAAACAGGGGGTGTCTTTAGCGCGTAGTGTAGTCGCTTAGTTTATTGGTTTGCCCTGACTAGAATGATAAATTCATTGTAACATAGAAGGTTGACCTGCGAGAAGCCGTTTAAAAAAAAGACGGTGAATACCGTTTGATGGCATCACGTAAAATACTGACGTCACAGATTCCCAGAGTTTGTCAAAAAACTTGCGCTAGAAGAACTCCGCTTCCATCCTCCATTCAAAAACTATTCACCAAGTAACCGCTGTTATTCCTGCATTTTCTTAGTACAAACCATGGCAACATACTGTACAGTGCTTCTATTTTCTTAATGTCTCTCGGCAAGCTTCTTGCTTCGTCAGTCGTCCGATTTCTATCAGTTGCCCTATGCAACTGATAGAAAATTCAGAAGTACCTACTTAGTTCTAAATTCAAATTATTATACACGATAAATATAATAATTGATGGACATGGAAATTAGCATTCATTTTTATTCGGAATTGTGATGATTGCCGAGCGACATTAAGACAATAGACGCACTATAATTAGGTGTCTTCGTTTATTTAGACGTAGATGAACGTCAGCATAACACGATGTTTTCCCCTACCTACAGCTCACAGGCCTCCTGTACTCGAGCTACGCCGATAAGAGTCTCAAGCAGCCTGACCTACAGTTCTTCTTCAACGGTCTCTATGCTGAATGCTCCAAAACTGGTGTCATGGGTGAGCCAGCTGGAGACTGTCCTAGCTCTGGCTACAACGTTTCGTAAGTAGATTGTTTATAAAGTAAATTATAGTTTCTCGTTAACAAAGCCACCCAAAGGATGTCAATGGCCAAGAAAAACTAGGTACTTATTGCGGAAACTTAGAATTGACTTCTTAAGACTTAAATAGGTACCTACTTCAAACATTTGGCGACACTTCGTCACTGCTCATTATCTAAGCTACCAATGTACGGATACGAATCACCTATCAAATTCATTACAGGTGGTTAAGAGTCCTTTCAAATATTATTTTTTTAAAGTAGTACCTTTTACCACCACAATGAACTAACTGGAGATATCAAACTCCCTCTTCAAATACTTATAAAAAGATACGGCAGGGAGTAGTCATGAGGACACGTAGCATTCGCAAGGTATTCCCGCACTCGTCACTGATGGTAACACGAGACACACCGTGGGATTTTAGTGGATACAAGTCCGAAAATCTTTAAATTAGTAAGGATTTCCCCAGGAAAAAAACGGCAGTGAGTTGCGATGTTCTCTTTGGCATATAAAACACTTTTTACAAAAAAAAAAACAACTGCCTTCCAAAAAAACACTACAAAGTGAAAAATAACTTTAATTTCGGAAGTCGGTGTCTGGGTCTGTATTTTAGTTTTTTTTTTATTTTTCACTTTTTAGCGGGTCAGTTTGTAATTTATCTAATTTACAATAGCCTAATGTCAACTGTTCATCACCTTTTACAAAATATTGCTTTTTTTGATACAGGGACGTTAATTGTTGAGGAGTTCTCCTGGTAATAACCAGAAGAACTGCCACTCACCATATGCATTGTGAAGAGCATAAATGGCTTAGCAACCACATTCAAGTACCTAAATACATCTTATTAAGTAGTTCCGGTAGCCATCTGTGGTCTTCATCATCAATCCCACTCCACCAAATGGTGCTTTCCGAGAGCAAATGAACAAGTTACTATAATAAATACCTAAATCGCTATAGGTGTGCCTTTAAAATTTGAGGATTTCCCTCGATTTCCATGGGATCCGCTCATCAGATTATGACTTGATGACAATGGGACCACCTCGGAAGCATACAAACAAAAAAATATTTTTTTAAATCGGTCCACAACTGATGGAGAAATCCGCGAACACACATCACCTCTTCCTGTTTTGAAGTCGCTTAAAAAGCACGACATAACACAATATAATTCTCGTTTCCAGAGCGAACGCAGTGGCCCTACTGCCGCGCAGTACGGGCTGGATGACGATCAACTCTACCGACCCCTTCGCGCAGGCGCTCTTCTACCCCGGCTTCTTCACACACTCTGAAGACATGGAGATCATCAAGGAGGGCCTCCAAAACTTGCGCAAGATATTTAACAGTGAGGTAAGCATCACACTTATTTTACGATTTAGAGTAAAGTGAGTTTTCTTCGATAAAGAACAGCGTAGATAGAGAGAAGTGGAAATAGGGTAGGCGATCTTTGTGTTACAATGTGGGACAATACAGGCTTGTAATA
This sequence comes from Atethmia centrago, assembly GCA_905333075.3. Taxonomy (NCBI): domain Eukaryota; kingdom Metazoa; phylum Arthropoda; class Insecta; order Lepidoptera; family Noctuidae; genus Atethmia; species Atethmia centrago. The sequence continues at coordinate 13,769,037 of HG995387.1, forward strand.
ATAGTAATTCTTCGATCAACAATCGACGTTCCAACGAAGACTTAATCCGTTGATGATCCTGAGCTGTTAGGTCCCACATGATGGAAACAATTGAAATTGGATTTTTAAGATTGTGTAGTACCACCCTTTTTTTTTATTTGGATGGGAAATCATCAAATAACTTCTCCCGCTCTGGGCGGAGCGGGAGGGTGTGTCAGACTCTTACTGACTAAACCCCACCCCCATTCCTTCCTGTTGCCTGTGTTGCCAGGGGCCTCGGTGACCCTTGAGTACCTTCCCGCGACCCCGGCAGGCATCGGCCCTAGTGGACCCCTACACTTGTGCTGACGACATCTCTTTGAGGCGCACGTGGAATACAACGCGCCGTCGACCCGGGCCTGGTTCTTACCGGACGGTGAGCTGCCCATTGCTCACCGTCCGCAAGCCCGCGCCTGCGGTGGCCGGAAATCCGCCCGGGATTCCCGACGCCCAGGGCGTCTCCTGCGGCGGCTAGGGGCGAGAAGGCGCGAAATTTGCCTCTCCCTTAGTGCCACCCTTACACTAGCTTTTGTTTAACAATCCTGTCTTTGAGCACTTTTAGAGCACTCAAGAATAAACTTTTTTACTAGGGCTGTGCATTGACGACACGAAACTATTTTATATGAATAAAAGCAGACTTTACTCAATATTATCTTAACAACCAACAGATACTGCAAAACAAATACAAAGTGAAGTTAGACCCGGATTACACGAAGGAATGCGACAAGAAAGGGGAAGCCTGGTCTGACGACTGGATGGAGTGCATGATTCGTGTGCACACTGACCCGCAGAACCACCAGCTCGCCACCTGCGCTATCGGCAAGGTCATTGACCCACTACTTAGGGTGTACAACCTTACAGGTAAGTTCATAACAAAATTATATCTTGCTAAGGCTTGTTTGATGCAGCCTGAAAGAAACTATGTACCTCTCCTAAAAGGGAGGGCCTGGTCTATAAAACCGACAATGATTTGAATGTCATATCTGAAAATGATAAACCACAATCGCCAAATCTTACAACATATCATCACACCAAGATTGCTCGAAGAGTTACGCAGAGGTGATAGTTAATTCCTATCAAATTAAGAATTGAAGTTAAAAAAAATATCTCATAGCAACATTTTATGATTTTATACAACACTGCGCTGGCTACAATAGTAATAAATTAATAATCCACAAAAAATAAAATGTGTAGGTAAATAATAGACTAAGCGTAGGGCTGTTCGCTCACACCGCGGCATTTTCCTTACGTTTAGCATTTCTATACCCGTCATAACTTCTAAACGAAAGGTCCGATTCGAATAATTTAAAAAGGAATTTACAATAATCAACCTTGAATATGAAACTATTTAGTTGGATAAGGATTCTATTGACATAATCTTCTCATTACAATGTTTTTTGTTGAGTTTTATTGCAATATGTGGTTAGCTAGCTACCTCGATAACTGATTATATTATTCTTACAACCGGCAGCAAGTTCATGCTCCATTAGATGTCACTGCTTGCGGTAGCGTCGGGGGTCGGACGCCTCCTTCCCTCAAATATGGCGAGGGGGGTAATGGCTGATTTTTGCGTTATGCTCGTGAACGGGTGCTGCTTGTGGTGACTGGTCGTCTTGCTGACCATTGTTTTGTTTTATTAGTAATTAACTGTTTATTTATTTTACTTTGATGGTCCTAGTTGATCATTTGTGACTGTTACAGCTATAGCTATATGTAAGCGGGCACGCCCTTTATGCTTGGAGGCTTTTATTTGGGTATTAAGTTTTGCTTAAGTTTTTATCTCTGCTTGAGAATATTTTTCGGTGTTTTTCTTTTCTTTTTTTTTTTTGTTGGCATATGGCTAATAATTTAATGTCTTGTGTTGCACGTAGTGTAAATTGATTTGCATGCTGTTGTATAGAATCCATTTTTTTTCTCCAACTGAACAGACAGCTGTGTTGCTGGGGAGTTTGTTGGGCACTTCTTCCCAGCTAAAGCACTAGGAAGCGGTGAAGGGTGGGCGTTTTGGGGGACTGTCTTATGTAATTTTGACGTTCGAAAAGTGCCGATTCTCAGACTAGTTTGAATAAATGACTTTTGATGTTGATTGATTAATATTTGTCATCGTCTTTCGATTTTTGGTTGAATAATTGAACAAAAACGGTTATTGTGACTTTAATATAATAGCTAAGATATAAATATCCTCGCAGACTTTTTTGTGGGTAATGATGAGTACCTACCTAACAATAAACGTAGTACATTATTTTATGTATCATCAATAGTTTTCGCACCGCACGCCAAATAATGAATTTTACAGGCAAAATTTTGATACCTTGGTTACATCATTGTAATTTTCGTAGGGATCTCTAATTTTTGTGAAAATAAAATACAGCCCACGTTTCTCGCTGATAATGTAACTTTCTATAGGTGAAATATTTTTTTTTAATCAGTTAAGTACTTTTTGAGTTTATCCCTTACAAACAAAGAAACAAAAAATGAAATCTTTTCTAGTTATAATATAATTAGTATAGAAATAAAGAAACTTTAGTTAAGCTTCACGTTGTCTGATTGTCTGTAAGTTGTTCATGAAACTCCCGGTTCGCCTTGCACTTTAGAGGACATAAAACACCGTAGCCGTGTTGTACACACGGCTACACATCAACCTATACATTTCCAGTTTACGCTGACCTCGCATTGTACGGAAATCCTATACAATGCGAGATCAGCTTATACTAGAAAATTATAACTTAAGCCAAGTACTTTAGAAAAGATCGAACCATCGATCTGAAGAGGATACGGAACCACTAACTTATGATTGTTTTCTTTCAGACATTCGAGTATGTGACGCTGGCTCTATGCCCTCACAACCGACCGGCAACCCTCAAGGTGCCATCATGGCGGTCGCCGAAAGATGCGCACACCACATCAAAGAACGATGGCAATAAACCGATACCTAACGATTTACCTGACTTTACCTGTTAGGCAACTTTATCTCATTAAATAATACGTACATAAAGTTTTGTACATTATTGTTACATCTCTTTGTGAATAAAATGTTCATGAATTTATATTTTTCTTTATTGTATCTTATAAATCGATGCACGCATGCCGATGCACACACGGCTGCACGCACGAAAAAGTGTCACGTTCCGCCTGAGCCGAGCGTGTTAGCGAGAGCGCGGAACTAGCGATAGAGAGGCACGATCGGCCTAAGCGTTCGGCTTGTGACGCATCTCTCTCTCGTTATCACGTAAAATTATCGTCCGTAAACCGACTTAACAGGCAACCATTTTTTTTTTTTTCAATATAAGGCTTCATCTTATACGGGACGACGATTGGTTACCTAATCTTTTAAAGATTTGCAACATCAAGACTTTGCCAATCTTAGAGGCAAAGTTAGAAACGGCATCCAAACCTTTTATAAGTTTCCTAACCTTATACAGCAATCCTGCTGGTACTAGTTATGGTAACACTAGTGAAGTGCTGCTGGGCATATCTTCATTCCCAACCAATTACCCACTAAGAAATTCCTTTCCGATCTTTCTATTTTCGACCAATAAAGTCCTTGATAATTTAATTCAGTTTTCTTAATGGATGATAGGTACATTAAAGAAAACTATAAAATAAGAGATAATAAAAATGTATATTGTAAATATATGAAAACAAATACATACATACATATTATGATTACACAACTTATACACACATTATGTTAATACTTTAAGTTAATTTTATTAAATCCGGTGCATCCATCGAAGTTACTTTTTGAAGAGCAACATTTTGCAACATGATAACCATTGATAACATTAAGTAACTTTCTATAACTTCAAGTAAGTTTACTAAATAACTTTTTGTTATCCGTTGTTGCCCACTAATACTCGCAAACGATGATCCACAAAAAGTAACTTTCGTGTGAATGTACCTTAGGACTAAACAATTCATAATTTAAAACAAATAACTTTGTCATTTAAACTTAAAAAAAAGTTCATTTTTAGTATGTTAGTATCTAATTCAAGGAATGATAATATTAATACTTCGCCAATTACAGATTTGAATCAAATAGCAACACTGTTATAAAGACTGGTCTCCAACACATAGAAAACATTTACAAACAATTATTATCCTTTTCTTTTAGTGTAGGTATATACCAATGTTCTTTGTTCTATTTTATTTAACACAAATTATAATATAACACATTCAATAAATGCCAACATGGAATAATATTGCACTCAAGAACCATCTGTATTTAATACCTAATTCACTTTTATGAATCAATTTTTAAATACAATTTTTGCACTTCAGAGCATTCTTTTCAAAGATGACAAACAACAGTGTTGCCAGAAATACTAACGATTTTAATAAAATTTAAATTCTGAATACATGGATATACCTAATATATGAAAAATAAACACAAGCCAAACTTAAACTTACGATGGTCCAATAATATGGAATTACAATTTTCATTATAAAATGCGAGATTGGAAATGCAAAATTCGTAAGAACTAGGGTATATTTAGCACCTCAGTATCTTTAAGAGATTATTCTGAAATCCATATGAATCTAACTTATAACTAATCTACTGATTTTATCATACCAATTTATTAGTTTGGCAATATAATATTATTAAAATGGCGTCTGGTAAGGCGGGTATCGTACTTCAGTCAGAGAATAAGGAATATTATCATGTCATGTCTTACCAAACACAAAATCATAAGATCCTACTTCATATACCTCTGACTGACTACATTAGAGAAAAACTATGAATGAATAATTAGTCCTAAAATTGGAGCCTTTAAAATTTTAAGTACATACGAAAGCGTAGTCTGACCTTAATATTGCCATCCAGTCAATATTTTTGTAAATCTTTAGTCAACATTATTGCTTGAATAATTAGATTCTTGTTGGTAGACACAATTTTTATCAAGGGTTTTATACGAATATGAACAAGCCAATTTAACAGACGGCCTAAATAGGATGATATTATGATTTCGTTAATCCAATAGTTGCTACACTTGCAACATGATTAACAATTATTCTCTAATGCGACCCACCTTTTCATAAATTCTTACTGCTCATCCTTATCTTTGGCTCCATGTTTGAGAATGCGTGTAAACTCGACATAGTCAAAGAGCCCGCCTCGTATAGGTGCTTCGCGTAACATCTCATCGACGTCATCGTCTGTGAACCGGTCGCCCATGGTGGTCAGGAGCTCACGAAGGCGCTCCTCATTGATCACACCCTGGTTCTCTTCATCGAAACATCTGGTGGTATAAGTTTGTAAATGAGTGTTGTATACTTAATCTAAGAAAATTTATATGTTTTGCCTCATAAGCCGGCTTCCACCACAAATCATATAACACGTTTTGTGCTTAACGAATTTAAAAAATAGTTCTGTTTCTGTCATATATGTAAATGCTAGAGACAAAATTAATTATGTTTAACACGTGTTTAGCGGTAAACACATTTAGTGAACTGTAGTGCAAGCGGACCCTAATCAAATATCTACTTTAGCGCTATGTAGCCAAGTCAGGAATGAAATTATCCGGAAAAGAACCGGAGTTACCGACATAGCTTGCAGAGTAAGCAAACTGAAGTGCCAGTGGGCTGGCCATGTTTGTCGAAGGACCGATTGCCGGTGAAGCAGACGAGTCCTAGAGTGGAGACTGCGTATCGACTAACGTAGTGTGGGACGCCCCCCAGCTAGATGGCGACGACCTTATGAAGGTGACTGGGAAAGACTGGATTCGGAAGGCGGAGGTCAGGGTATTGTGGCGCAGGCTGGGAGAAGCCTATGTCCAGCGGTGGACGTATTTCTACTGCATTATGGCGATGAATAACGATGAGATTAGTAAACTAAATCCTAATTTTTACAATAAATCTTTATTAATCTACACATATGATAAAATAAAGTCGCTTCCCGTGTCTGTCTGTGTGGCCGCATTGTTATTTTAAACCACGCAACAGTTTTGTCGCAGTTTTCATCATAATTTAGAGAATTTATTTATTATTATACACATGGTTTATGTGTATAATACATGAATGAACATGAATTGTAAATGCAATAACGAAATATCGATATTTTGTTAAGTCTTTAAATCGCGAGCTTCAGGGGCGGCTTACGGCGAGTAGCTATAGTTATTAAAATAAATAAAAGTGACATTTCATGTAAAGTGCGTCAGCGTCAAGCCGCGGACGGTGTAAAACGGACTATTTGACCCATTTCTCACACATTATAGGTACATGCTGATGTTTGAGCGAGGCAGCGTTGCCAGACGTCCTGATTTCTAGCCCAAAATTAAATGTGCCGCGCGGGACAGGCTCAATCCCGCTTTCCGGGTATCACTCGATGGTGCGATTGTTATTAGAATTACTATGGTAAAGTAACGTATTTTCATTAAAATACATTTTCTATGGCTATCTATCATCAATATAAACTTTATTTGAAACTCAAATAAAAGGATAAGTAGTAAAAAATAAATAAACGAGTGGTTATTTACGTTTTTTTATTATGTCCCGCTGTCGACGAAAGGATCTCGCTTTTTTACACAATAGGTTTCACGCTTTACCCGAAGACAGCCTGGCAACGCTGGAGCGAGGGGAAGTGCAAAAAGTATAAAGCTGTATATTTTTTTTAACTTTTCGTCACCGTGACGGTTGTAACAAGACTGATGCAAAACTTGGGGAGGCGGGCCCCGCCTACTTGCGACTTCTACTGTTTTTTGTTCTGTGGGCTGTACAATGGGGTGCGATTGGAGAAACTTATGTCCAGCAGTGTTCTGCTATAGGATGATTGGATGATGAATCCATTATGTAAATGGATTATGCTACTCTGTGTTAACCCTTAACTTGGTAACGTATCTAATAATGTTAAAGGTTAAACGTAAAGCAGTAATTTAACATGAATAGTTGAAACAGGGTGTGTTGAATAAATATATACTTCAGTGTGGAACTAGCATAAACCATTGTTATCTACTCAACAAAAACTACCAAAATAAATTACCATAGATTATGTCAATGCTTCACTTAAAGTATTTTGCAGCAATACATTCCATGTCAATTCAGTGTTGAAAAAGATAATAGGATGAGCTAGAATCCTTTATATAGGATTCAATTGAAATATAACGGGAAAAAGGGTAGGAAAGCCCTGCAGCAGAGGCGTAGCGCGCTAAGAACTCCATTCCTACCGGCTTCCCATCGGAAGAGCAACTTGACCTACCACCAATGAAAAATAGTGTCTACGGTTGCCAAATAATATAGATATATATACATGTATTTAATACAACTTAATATTCAAACAAAAAACTCCTATTCTTATTTAGCAGTTTATCTTTAAATTTCAAAAACAACACAAATTGTTCTAAATAAGCCTGACTTTATTTCTCTGAAACATTGAAAGTTTTTTTTTGTGTATTGATAGTGTCCCGTTGGTTCTGCTACTTGACGATAGATGTGTTAAATTCAGTAAAGTAAAGGATTGTTTCTGCTTAAATTAATTCATTTTAATATATATATTAATTTTTAGAACAATTTCTTCAACAGCTTCCCGGGATCCTACGAAATGCCAAAGCCTCGCCACTGCCCTTTTTTTTTTGGGTGGTATATCATCAAAGAACTTCTTCCGCTCTGGGCGTAGCGGGAGGGTGTGTCAGACTCTTACTGACTAAAATCTACCCGTATTCCTTCCGTTGCCTGTGTTGCTAGGGGCCGGGTAACCATTTAGTACCTTCCCGCGACCCCGGCAGGCATCGGCCCTAGTGGACCTCTACACTTGTGCTGACAACATCTCATTGAGTCGCGGGTGGAATACAACGCGCCGTTAACCCTGGCCTGTTCCTTACCGGACGGCGAGCTACCCATTGCATTGCAAATAATTATAACAATAATGAATATTTTAATTTGTCATCAATCTCTAGTACTCACCCAAATGCATTCTTGATGACATCCTCGGGGTCCGTACCTTGCAGACGCTCGCCAAAGAGGGTGAGGAACATCGTGAAGTTAATAGGACCGGGAGCTTCATTCATCATACCTTCCAAATAGTCCTCTGTTGGGTTCTTACCTGAAGCAATAAAAGTCATAATGGGATTTAAGGGAAAAGATAGTATTAACAAGAAACTGGACAAGTACGAGTTGAACTCGCGTAGTGAGGGTTCCATACAATGAATATGTTATCTACCATGTTTTATCCCAAGAACTAACTTACCATTGTAGTTGAAAAACATGTTGTCCCATATATCCCAACTGCAAATGTACGTTTGTAAGTACACACAGTATTGCGAGATTTACCATGTTATTTTAACACCATAGACTTCTCATAGGTTTTCCTGATAAAATGCAGAAGTTCTTTACTTTTAGATCAAAGTAAACAACTATTAGCTGTACTTCTTTCAAAATGTTCGGCACAGTAGTTTCGGAGCTTTGGGGTCAATTTTCATCTATTTTCTTAAATAACTTTAAAACTGTGTATTTTAAATTATAAAAGAAATATATTTGAGACCCTCGCAACAAGCCCTTTCATTTGACACAATACAGTTTGCAAAACTTCTTATTAAAATGTTTAAAATTTGCGCCAAAACTGACCCCATATTTAAAATTCATTTATTTATGTTACACATCCGTGTTTGGGTCACAGAGACAGACAGACATACAAGTGATCATTTTTCATTTTTTCCCTTTCAGGTACAGAACCCTAAAAACATAACCCTCCTTTTGGATTTTGCTGCAGTCAGGTAAAAATTGGTATTTGTCATTCAAACAACAAGTGATCTAGTTTTATGAAACTTATAATACTGAGAAATAATTTTATTATCATTTTTAGTTTGAATAACATATTCATAGTAAACTTGACATGTTAGTGCATAAAACAGAATAATTTCAAAATGTTGAGGTAAAAATTTATTTCATTCTTCATAAAGAAAAGTATCTGTTTGGCAAATTCAGTGACAAGTGGTTTATCTTTATTCAGAACAACAACCTAATAGAAAAAAAGATTAAAACATGTACTCACCAAGAGAAGCTAACATATCATGAAGATCATCTTTGTCCACAAATCCATCTCTATTCTGATCTATCATGTTGAAAGCCTCCTTGAACTCTGCAATCTGGGCCTGGTCGAACATAGCGAAGACATTGGAAGTAGCACGCTGGGCACGCTTCTTGTTGGTGCCACGGCGACCAGCTGTCTTGCGGGACGACATTTTGATATCTAAAAATATAAATATTAACAATACAGAGAAAATGAAAACAGATAGTCAAACTTTTAAAAGATTGGGCATTACTCACAGTTATCGACCGTAAAGGGACAAAAATAAATACACAACAAAGAAATTGTTATAAAACCCAAAATGTTAATACCTATTTAGATACGAGAATAAACTTCCTTTTGCAACGTAAACGCTGATAAGCCAGGTAGCGAACGCTCGACTGCGACCACTTTTCGTTCACCAAAGAATATTATTTTTATAAATAAAATTTTAATGAAGTTGAGGTGTCACTCAGTTTATCGTCAGTTCGTCAGTTTCTTGCGCTAACGAGAAAGTGACTCATTGCCAAAACCACCTTCCAGTATTAGTAACAAAGTTTATCTAGGGCACACGGTGTCAACACCAAGGAGGCAAGGACTTCCATAAATGGACATGCATTTTCCACATAGCATCTGCTTGAAAATAGGCAATAATAGAAACTGATTTACTTTAAAATTAAACTTACCTGTATTTTTAGACTACACACAACAGGAAACAACGTTTCTTAACTGAATTATTACGAATAAAGCTTAAATTTTACTCGGTGACTAATATATTTGACGTCAGTTATGTGCTTTCAAAAACTGAATTAAAAAAACTAGTGACATGCTCAGTTCAAAAATGACAAAAAGACGTTCACAAAAATTCATTTTCTACTATATTGTTTTCTTTCTTTGCGCGATAATATAATGTGGTAAATTATAAATACTAAATAAATAAAGAAACTTTCGGCCTTGAGCTGGATTTATTGTTTAATATTATTTTTTTTAAGTATGTTTGGAACGCATATTTTGATTTGAATTGCCAGTTGACTAAAACTTGACAAGACATCTAGTAAAATTATTGTTTTTATTTTTTATTATCTCAGGTTACACAGTCGCCTTTAGGATTGTAGAATATTTAAAAAACAGCTTACATTTTAGTAAATAGTTTCATAATTTAATTTTAACGAATTAAAAGCAAGTTATTTTTTGTAAACAGATTACATTAAGTATTTTTTTAAATATCTGACTGACTGAGATGACAGTTGTTGTCGTTGTTGACATTTGTGACTTTTTGTCATTTGCCCTGACCACATTTGACGGAAATTAAATTTGTCTAAAATGTCTGTATTTCTCAGTTAATTTTTCAGTTCTGTATTTAATTTACAATATCTTAGTATTATTTCCCCACTTTTATATAATTTAATGCGTTTTAGTGCATTCCAAAGATTCTTTAAAATCAATGGTAGTTGAGCCAGTAAGTAAATTATTTTTTTGTCATTTTACTATGCTTGGCGGTAGACTTGAACTTCAATTTAATCGATGTATTTTTAGATGCTCATCTATACCTCATTGAGACTTGTGTGTGGCGTAACTGCCGTAGTTCGGACGCTGAGCACGTCGTCGCAAAGATACGGGTCCAACCACTATGACGTACTTGGAATCACTCCTAAAGCGACACAGGGCGATATCAAATCTGCATATTACAAATTATCAAAGATTTACCACCCGGATAAGTCTAATAACGTAAGCTCAAATTTAGTCCTCATGTACAGTGGATTATATTTTCTTAAATAAGCAAGTAGCAGGCATGTGTCGATTTCAAGTTTGGGGCCAAAAAGCATTATATTTGATTTAATTCTTGTACAGTACAGGTTAACACAAACTGCATTAAATCTACTACTTCTTTGAAACGCCTAAGCCCTTAGGCTAGGTTACGATGACTTTCTTATCACTGTAAATTAAGGAGATAGGCCTATAAAACTAACCTTTTTCTCACTAATGTCACTAGGTCTAAGAGCTTGGCCTATAAAACTAACCCTTTTCTCATTAATGTCACTAGGTCTAAGAGCTTATGTTTTCTAGATTGCTTTATATAAACAAGAACATGTGCAGGAAACTGGAATTTTATTTTTACATTGTTTACTATTCTAAAAGAAGGATAATTAATTGTTGACACAATCTTGAGTAACAATAAAATGACATTTAATAGCTTTTTAAGAGTTTGTTTAAGTAATTTCATTTGTATAAATGCAATAAACACCTGGGATTAATAAATACCCTGCTGAACCCTGCTTCTCACCCCGTTTGATAATTGATTGTCATGTGCTTTTTAATTACTGAACACATCTAAATACTAAAAAAAGGAAAAGAGTATCATAAATTTTAAATTCATGAAATTATAACTTTTTAGCCCTAAATTTGAAAATGACCTGCATGCTACTATTTTTCATAGTTATTATAATTTATTATAGTATACTATAGTTTATTAGTATTATATTTTTTTATTTAAAACTGATTACATGTAACGCTGCTTTTTCAGGATGAAGCAGCAGCAAAAAAGTTTAGAGCCATTTCGGAAGCTTATGAGGTGTTAGGAAATATACAATTAAAAAAGATGTATGATAAAGGTTGGTTTCTTACACTTGGAACTTAATTGGTTAGTACATTATTCCAAACATGGCGAACAAAATGTAATTATATTTTTCAGTCACAATAGTAGTTATAGCCAATGTAGTAAAAAGTTGCCCTTAAAGCATTATAAGTATGAAATATTTCTGTACTATATTCTGTTTTAATTAACAAACAAGTACCGAAAATTTTGACTGCGTTTCTATTGGTCCACGTAATCAACATAAAGTCAAAGAAAAAAACAAGAACAAAGGCATTGACCTCACCCTGACCAATGACCCATCTCACTCTGTCAATATCGGAAATGTGCGAGAGACATACTCATTACCTAAGTAGAGGAGAAGTGAAACAGCAGTAATACAACATTCATCCTTGTCTATTCCAGGGTTGCTAGGACGAGTTTTTAAGTCTAGAGTAGAATATCAGCCAGACCCTGAGCCAACAGACCCTACGCTGAAGTTCTATAAGTCTCGCGTACACCGCAAGGCCGTGCCAACCATGGATGGCAGACAACCTATTTATGACTTTGATACATGGTATGTTTTGTAGCCAAAACTATAAATTGATTAACAGTAATTTTATCACAACGCTTTGAGGGACACCAGATGGCTATAGACCTAAGAACAATTAATTACAATAAACCTTGTATTGTGTCTCGTTCAGTGTCCTTCTGAGAACGGGTGGCCCAGTGGTAACGGTCCGGACCGTTACCACTGGGCCACCCCTGTTCTCACCTACGACCTACAACTCATAACACCGGTGTTATGAGTTGTAGGTCGTAGGTTCGAGCTCAAGCAGGGACTTAACTTTGTGTAAATTATTTCATCACCTTGCATCAAACAGTGAAGGAAAACATCGTGAGGAAACTGGCATGCCCTAGGACCAAAAATTCGAAGTTACTTCACTAACCCGCACTGGGCACGCGTGGTAGATTACAGCCAATTTTCTCCTGGAGAGAGGATGCCTGTGTCACATCAGTGGGAAAAAAATAGGCGGATTATGCTTATGCATTGAAGTGATACTCTTTATTGGACAAAATATAGAAAGACGTAAAGTTTTCAATAGTCATTTTTGTCCAATAAAGAGTATCACTTCACTGCAATCATTAGGTACTAACAATTTACATAGGGCATTAAAATTTATTATTGACAGTACTTCTACTATAGCTACGGTTTCCTAGAAGAACGGTGGCGATACAAATCGTAAGATACAATATCTATGTATTGGCTCAATATCCTATCCTATCGGACGGCACTGAATCTATATATATCAGGTATCCGCGTACCTAATGTTGATGTTGGTATGAGTCACAGAACAACACACTATCGTATCTCACTATGATATTCGGTATTCGGTTCAAACTGATTTGGGTACTTGTAATACTGTGGTACTGTGCGTGATTGTGATGCGCGCGGAAGTGATGTAGGTGAACGAGCGAAAGAGGAGAGTGTGATACACTAATGTCTAATTCAAATTATAAACACTATTTACAGGAGCATAGAGTTAAATACCGAAAACATTATTTGTTTTCTTATGATTAGCTTCAGCAGAGATCGGAATAGGTAGAGAATATTTACCTAAACTCAGAGGAAGGAAGTAACATAGAGTAGATAATACCTCCTCTAAAATTCCAGAATAATAATAATTACGTTTTAATTCCAGGATTTTAAAATCAAGAATTATTTATTGGACTTTATTTATAGTTACAAATTATTGATTTGAATATAACATTTTTTAGGATTCCGTACTAAAACTATTAAATTAAAGAGCTTTGTTTTACATATTCATTATCTGCCTAGCCTTTTTCCCAACTATGTTGGGGTCGGCTTCCAGTCTTACCGGATACAGCTGAATACCAGTATTTTACATGGAGTGACTGCCTATTTGACCTCCACAACCCAGTTACTGGGTAACACGATGCCCCTTGGTAAGACTGGTTGTCAGATTTTCGAGCTTCTGACGACCCGTAACGACTGTCAAAGATCTACAAATGACAGCCGGAACCAACGGCTTAACGTGCTTTCCGAGGCACGGAAAGCACGTTAAGCTTTGTTTTACATATTATAGGAAAATAAATTCTTGTTGAGGTATTATCCACTCGATGTTACTTCCTTCCTCGAAGTTTAGGTAAATATACTCTACCTATTCCGATCTTTGCTTATTAGTAATGCAGTCAGTCCTAAGCCTGAGAAAAGTATGAAGGAAAGTTCAGTTCACTTATTAGTACCTATATAAATAATTGATAAAAATGTATCTGAAAAACCGAAACGACTGTACTAGTTTAATTTCAGAATATCATATGAATAGGTAGGTATATTATCAACACTACGATACAATACATTCACTGAATTCGAGGATACAGTCACAAATAAAATACAATTGTGTACAGAAATCGAACAAAATCGAAACCTAAAAATCACAGTACCTTTACCTACCACTTGCGTTTCAGAGTTCCGCACAGATTCAGCCAATATTAGTATTGAAACATATAGTTGCGATATCCGATATTCCAAACCGATACATAAATACGAATTGATACAGTGTAAAAGCAATATTACCCATGCGTGTGCGTTACCCCAGCAAAATAATGTCGAAAATAGTCATTTAAATCTTATAGATAATTAGTTGCCCAGCTTCTGTAATTGTTGCGCACAATTTTAAATTTGTTGCACTTATAGTTTTTTTAGTTATTTCATTAAAACATTTCCTGCTGGGGTAACGTTTATAACGTTACCGCAGCCAGACATTTTGTTTTTTAATGGGAATATTGAAACAAATATTAGCTATATAATTAGTTGTCTAGAAGAGGTAAATGTTGCACCTTATTTCGTATTTGTTCTTTCTTCGGCTGCGAAGTTATTCGAGATCCTGCTGGAGTAACGTTTGTGGTTTTGCTGGATCTCTGAAACGGTTAAGCGGATTCTTATCATCTTTTGTACATAATTTCTTAGAAATTAGTTGTAATTAATTGTACAATAACAAAACCAAAATAATGCACCGTTTAAAGGTTATTTAATTAAATATAAAAACACGTTAATAGGTCCTAACTAAAACCCTAAATACGAGCTCTAAAGACTTACTTTAAACGTTATTTTGTAGCTTCTAACTGCCTTCAAATGTGTGCGAAGTTTCATTAGTATCAAATTCAAAATTCAAATTCATTTATTTGCGAGAATGTAGGTTTACATTGTATGATCTTAAAACTATAATGGCCCTTTACATTCTACCATTACTTATGGTGTGCAAATATTTAGTTTTGTCCTACACAATGCTAATTAAATAAAAAGAAAATACAGCAACAACAAATAAGGTTCATGCATTAGGACTTTCATGGAAAAAAATAATTAATTAATGAACTCAAAGCTATACCTATGTCAGTTCAAGAGATAAAATATAATGTCAGATTAACCCTTAATAAATATGATTGTAAATGGTAATTGATAATGTCATAACTAATAAGATGTCCAATGTATTAATTCACAAATTTTTGAACAAATCCTATCCTGTAAGTAACTAACAAATTATGATGATATTCAGTTCTCCATGTTAGGTCACAATGCGCGCGGAGTTATTTGGCCACCGATAAACCTCTGTGGATATAAACTGAATTTTATGTCAATAATTAGTTGCTTAGTTTATACCTGTAAATTTTCAGCGTAGTACATACAATAATTAACGAGATAATAAAATAAAAGACATTAGGAAGCGCAAGACCGTGGTAACCCAACCAAGTTTAGGTGGTTACAAAAAAGCTAATTATATAGCTAATATTTGTTTCAATATTCCCATTAAAAAACAAAATGTCTGGCTGCGGTAACGTTATAAACGTTACCCCAGCAGGAAATGTTTTTGTGAAAAAACTATAAGTGCAATTTATAAATATTATATATGCAGCCTAGGTCACTCCCACAATCAAGACCAATCTAAGGACACCTCATATGTTAAAATCCATCAAGCCGTTTAGGCTACAGAGCGTGCCAAAGAAATGGACATACCTACTTACATACATATTCTCGAAAAACATTACCCTACTTCTGAGGCAGTCGGGTAAAAACTGTCCACACTGAGAAGAGTGAGCTCACACGTTATTAAATAGCGTTTCCATGACAATGAAGTCAAGTGACTGTCAGAGGTGTCAAAACAAAGCAGAAACGACAATGTTTTGACGCCATGGAGAATCTAACGATTTAAATATTTGCCGCTGCTATCATGTTCATGACGCTGTCACTACGGCCGTTATGTGCGGCCACCGCTCGCGCTCTTCTAGGAAACCGTAGTTTGAAAAGCGTCATGTCTTCTAGAAAATGTTAACTTTGCTAATGATATGGTTTAAGGCGCTGAAAAGATGCAAATGACCAAAATAGGCTTCTCCTAAGAAAAAAAATTGCCAAATCTGTATAGTTTATGATAGCGGAAAAAAAACATATGTTAATTTTGAACATATATCTCAGAACTTGGTTGTTACCAAAATACGTTTTGAAAAAAAGTCTCGATACAAACTAACGTTAAACTACCTTGAGTTCTAATCCAAAATATCTGTATTAAATATCAACATACGTTACGTATTTGATTAATAAATAACAAGAACGTCTTATTTGAATGCAGAACTTGGTTGTTTTTTATTTACGATTACTCAACTCAATTTTGAATAAATATATTAGATAATTGCTTCATTTTGCAATACATTCCAAGCGTTGTCATCGTGCTTCTCTTTCTTGTCTATGCAACCTGAACGTGACCGCGGTTTAGGTGTTGTTAGCGTCTTATTAAGCAGGTATTTCATGTTTTAGGTCTAAGAGCCACTATGGAGATTTATTTGAAAAGAGTAAATATGAAAAAGAATTTCTGAAGAAACAACGTGAGAAGCAAAAAGATGTGGAGCACTCAAATAGGCAAGAAGCTTTCGTCTACTTTATGTTGGGTATAGGAGGCCTGTTTCTATTTCTGATAGCAAGAGGCACCGACAATTATGATTTAGACAAAACTGCACTAAATAAGGAATCAGACACGAAAACACAACCGAAGGACTAGAGATATTATAAATCTTGAAGCAGTTTTGTCTTCTCAGATAACTGCTCATAACTTATTAGAAAATTATTAGGTAGCCTAGGAAAATTATTTTTTGTGGTAAGTAATTGAATGTACCATTCAAATATTCAGCTATATTTTTTCATAATAATAAATTGTATATATTGTACATACATTATTTATGCTAAAACCACAGTAGGTTGTAGATAAAATGTGATAACAAATTTAAAAATATACTTTAATCAAATTCATAGTGTTTTTTTTTAATCACCTGTAATTAGAAAATTAACGCTGAGTGCTCATTTTTGCCCGCACAGGTAACTCGCGCATGATATTATAATGGTTCCGGTTTTCGGGTTCTGTAGTCAACAAGGAACCCTTATATACTGGTCAACAAATAAACCCACGCCCCTCCGCCTTTTTTTTTATTTTTTTGTTTGGGGTGGGAAATCATCAAACAACTTCTCCCGCTCTGGGCGGAGCGGGAGGGTGTGTCAGACTCTTACTGACTAAAACCCACTCGTACTCCTTCCTGTTGCCAGTGTTGCCAGGGGCCTCGGTGACCCATAAGTACCTTCCCGCGACCCCGGCAGGCATCGGCCCTAGTGGACCCTTACATTTGTGCTGACATCTCTTTGAGGCGCGCGTGGAATACGACGCGCCGTCGACACGGCCTTGGTCCTTATCGGACGGTGAGCTACCCATTGCTCACCGTCGGCAAGCCCGCGCCTACGGTGGCTGGAAATCCGCCCGGGATTCCCGACGCCCAGGGCGTCTCCTGCGGAGGCTAGGGGCGAGAAGGCGCGAAACAACCCCCTCCGCCTTGGAACTCTGATTCGATTTTCTAAAAAAAATCATTTTTTAAAGATTTTATTTTAGCAATTTATCGACGTGATTAATATGTATACCTATGCCAAATTACAGCTTTCTAGTACCTACTAAGCGTCTCTGAGCTACAGTGGGGTCAGACAGACGGACCTATAAGGGTTTCTTGTTTACCACTGAACCCAAAAAAGTATACAACTATCAAAGTTAAACAGAAAGTGCGTTTCATGATGATTAAAATGAATGGAAATTCAATGGGATTTATCAATTTATTAACTGTTTACAAAGAAGTGTTTATCCAGTCGTGTTAACCTTTTGACCGCCACAGTCATGCATAAATGACAGACCAAAATGTGCCCAGCACGCCACGGTCACGACTACATGACAGATTTATAAGGAATAATTCGTAGCTTGGCGCCGAGGGCATTTTGTATTTTTGACGCGGCGGTCAAAGGGTTAACACGACGACATGTAGGTACTCTACATTACCCCACAGCCCCACTGGTCTAACGTCTCCCTATGATCTCGAGCAGAACTGGACGGCGATCGAATGCTCCAGTCTCTAAGTATCGCCTGTAAACTCGTTGCACCGAAGATCTGCTGATTCGAAGTCTTTTAGCGACCTCACGTTGCCCGCTTGAAGTAGTGCTACAGCTTGAATTGCTGGCTGAGGTTTCGTATCGATTATTGACCGAAAAGTAGTAAAAATAGATGCGTCTGAGCAAACGATGGACAAAAACTAAAGAAATGATAAATATCCGACTACCCTCATTGTAGAAAAAAAGAACGCCATTCACGAATTCTATTCAAAACAGAGCAAATCGTTAGCATTGTGTTTGTTCCTTGATTACAATATGAGTTGACAATACCATGGAATAAATTTATAGTAATTTTAATCAGCATGAAACGCACTTTCTGTATGTATAATTTTGATACATAGATGTAAGCTTTATACTTTTTGAAAAAACCGAATCAGAGTTCCAAGGTAACGGGTGGCCCGGTTTATTTGCTGACCAGTGTAGTTTCGCCACGTCTGTCTGTCTGTCTCCGGCTTAGCTCAGAGACTCTAAGTACTAGAAAGCTGTAATTTGGCTGTACTGTAATATACATATTAATCTCGCCGACAAAGTGGGAAAATAAAATTCTAAAAGTCTGTCTGTATGTTACCTTTTCACGCCTAAACGACGGAACGGATTTCTATAAAATTTGGAAAAGAGATAGATTGCATCCCGGGGAAGGACATAGGCTACTTTGTGTCTCAAAAATTACCCTATATTTATTAAAAATACCTTAATAATAAATATAGGGGATGAAAGTTTGTATGGGAACCTATCATTTCTTAAGTTAGCGATATGAAAATTAAAATGTATGCTTTTGGTAACAAATAAAGAATTACTTTTTCAGCGTGTTTCTAAAATCATCAGGTAAAATAGGGGAAGATTTTAAAATTCACATGTTATATTGACATTTTTGTGTGACTCTTTTCAAAAGATTTAAGGGATTGGAAATATATTCATAGTCCGGCCTGCCGCGCCTCACTAACGCATGTCACTAAAGCCGCCGCGTGCTCCGCTGCGCAGGTTAAGCGCACCACCACCCGCCCCGCCATGGCACCCGTGTGCCACGCCGCGCTGCCTGCACGCCCCGCCCCGCATCTCGCCATACCGCCCAAGTGCTCCCGCAGCGCAACCCGCCGTGACTGCGCACTCCTCTGTACTCCCGCGCTCGGTCGCACCACCGCGACCCCAACCGCAAGCCGAAACACGCGCACCGCGTCACCCGCACCCCGCCGCAGTTGCCAGAAGCTCCGCCCAGGACTCAACCGCAATCCTATCTGCATGCTCATCGCGAGAGGTGTCTGACCTTTTTTTTTTTTGGTTGGTGTATTATCAAATAACCTCAGTGTTATTTGGTGTGTAGATTTAGCGGCTCAGTTCAGCGACTCGGGGGCTCAGGGGCCGGTCGCCGAAGCCTTTCTGGAGATACGCCCGAAGGGAGAGGAGTGCTCCCTCACCCCGAGTGATTCGCTGAGCTTCGGATTCGAATGTCAGCCTCGACGCGAGCCCAGCGCCGACCTAGAAGGCCGGACGACGAGGCCGTGATAGAATCAAAGCGCTACTGCACCGGCTCCCGCATCGTGAACCGCGCGCTCGAGGCGGGGCCGTATCGCCGTGCTTCGCCTAAACGGCGCGCCGCTCGCTGCAATGCACTAAATTTCGACTCTACCCCGGACCCGACATACGAAATACTTCGCCTCACCGATAGCCTCAGAGAAACACCCTATTTTCTTTTCGTCCTGCGCAGTAAGACGCACCATACCGAATGTCTGAAGACCAAGCCAAGGCCCCTGGAGCGGACGGTATCACCAACACAGCGCTGCGTCAGCTGCCATACCGTACGGTAGTAGCACTTGCGCGCCCGTACTTCGCACGGGGGTCTTCCCGACCAGCTGGAAGGAAGGGCGCCTTGTGAGTCCTGAATTTGAAACTTTTTGTTAGGTGAGTCGCGGTCCAGTCCACTTTGGGAACACATATGAATATCTGTGACTAACACGGACGTGTAACGTAAATAAAATAATTTTGAATATAAGGGGCACTTCTAAGAGGCAAATTAGAAAATAAAATAAAACAGTTTTGCAAACTATACCGTGTGATATATCAAATGAAAAGGCTTGTTGTGGGGGTCTCAAATGTACCTATTAAAATTGACCCCCCCACCCTTATCTCCGAAGCTACTGAGCCTATTTGGAAAAATACAGAAAATAGTTATTTACTCATAGATTGCAAGTAAACCTATAACAAGTCTATGGTGTTAAAATAAAATAATAAATCTCTCATTATTGTGCGTACAAACGTTTTTTCCTCAAAAGACCATCTCAGACACCAATTTACATGATCCTCAAATGATCTGACCACGATTGTTTATTTTTGGATTTTTATATACTTACTCATTGACATTGATGAATTTTTTATATAAACAATGACATGAATATTTATTTTATAAAGTACTAGATGCGCCCCGCGGTTTCACCCGCATAGGTTTTGACCCCGTGGGTATATCGGGATAAAAAGTATCCTATGTGTTATTCCTGATTATAAACTATTTGTGTGCCAAACATCCAAATCCGTTCATCCATCCGTACAAACTTTCGCATTTATAACATTAGTAGGATTAAAAGATAATATATATTCTATTGTATTGTTATATTTTTTTAATTATTGTGAATGTCAAGACTATGTGGGTTATTGTTTTTATTTTTTCTCTCAGTTTTAATCTTGGTCTGGAAGTATGAGTCATTTAAGCGGCCTACCCAAATGTCCTTTCTTTGGTATTCTTCGTCGAATCGTTGAGCTCCTTAAGGCGGTGATGTACGTGAATTGGGCTGGAACTGAAGAAGATTAAAACCTTTTTTCTCCATAACCCGTACCGAAATGGTCTTAAAAAAATGTATGTTAATCTAATCAATACAAAGCATGTCCCCTTCACTTTAAAAAATATAAAAAATAATTTTAAATGTCAGTAATATACACGCAACGTAACCCTGTTTTAGAAATATAAAACCGTTTTTCTTCTAAACTATTAATCGCTAGGTTTTTTTATAGTCATCATGATATTACACAATACAATACCTAGGGAATCATCGTTATTTTTTTGAAATAACTTTTTTATTTACTTATAGTCATTATTTTTAACATAAATCGACACTTAATCGCGTTAGCGTCCCCTCTGTCGCCTAATAAATCAGTGCGGGACGAGACGCAGTGCTAAACGGACCTGTACTACTTTTTCCCGCATTTTTTCGTGTGACATAACCACTAGAAAATATTGTAAACAAACTATTCAAATCAACAAAATAAGTAGGTTTGTTAGTTTGTGTGTGCAAATATTAGAGTAGTTTTTAGTATAAAGTTAGTTAGTAGTATAGAATAGAGAATATTATTATTATTGAATACATAGAGATTATTTGTGTTATTTATTAGGTATAAGTTTATTTATAAAATCAATATAGGTGATAAAAAATGACGCAATAAGCGTAATTAGAAAATAAAATACAAGAGAAGAATACAAATAATGAAATAGTAAGTTGAGTACCTATCTAACATTTTATTAGTAACAATCAATCAAATTTTTTGATAAAAATATAGGTAGGTGCGTGTAAACAGACTAAACAGTATGCGTGCCTAAGTAGGTACCTTCCTACCCGCTGCTTATGCTTACCCAGGTACCTTTCTTCGCTATAATGCGAAACAAAGTGCTTTCGATTCGAATTTGCCAACGTAAATTCATACGTGTATAATGGCAACAAGGTATAGATTCCAAACAACCGGGCGGCGTTATGACTCAGCGGCGCAGTAACAAGCTATAGATTCGCATGCAGCGAATTTATAGCTTGGTACTATTAGACACGTACGACATTACATTGGCAAATTTGAAACCACATTCTATGCGGCTAGTGTAAAAAATCTACGTACTTATAATTAAGATTGGAAATAGGTAGGTAAATGAATTAAATCAATTAGACCGATGGCAAGCAGTGCCGCCGTATCGTGGCATGCCACAACATAGAAATGTCACAGTATTTATAAGTAAAGCAGTATTACGTCTTCATACAAAAAGGCATTTTTTCATTTTATTTCTTTTTCTGTTCTGACAATAAAATGTTATCATTACCCAGTGAACCCAATGTGCAACAAAATGCACATCAATTATATGAAAAGGGAGCCAGGTAAAATTATTTTCGTCACACCTAAAGGGTTATTTTGATCCCGCATAATAGGGGAAAAGTTGGTATTTTTCGCCCGAGGGCGGAAATGTTACATTACCGCCTGTGGGAGGTAATGTAATCAACGTTTTTTGTTGGTCGTCTAACATTACTTCACGCTAAAGGAGGCCTTTGATTGGTTGACAAAAATCTAGTAGACTACGATTTATGTTTTCTTTTATTTTGTTTTTGACATAAGGTTTCTGTAAATAGGTTTTACCTAGATTTGCAAAGCCACATTGTTGAATTTCATTGGTCTACAAAAATCTAGTAGGCTACGTTTTTTTTTCTTTCATTTTGTTTTTGTCTTGTTGGTTGGTTTCGATAAATAGGTTTTAGTTTTGGAGAACGACAGGGTACTTTAACCAACTCAAAAAAACAAGAGTATCAATACTTTTACAATGCACTAAACGTACAACTCATTATTATTAGCTGATTTCAATAAAATTTAGCATAGGTGGTTTAGAGGGTAGAAATAGGCACAGATGAAGTACTTAAACGACTTTAAATAAATAATTTAAAAAAATAAAAAACGCAGCTGCTTTGTCAAAAGTTAGTTACAAAAATTTAACTAAAAGATTAAAAACAAGCTAAATGATTTTGAAATGAATACCTTTCAGCGAAGTCGGGGGACCTGTAAAGAACTGTTCCAAGGAACCCGCGACTGCAATGAACAGATTGATATTCAGTTCAAAATCATTTAGCTTGTTTTTAATCTTTTAGTTCCATTTTTGTAATTAATTTTTTGATAAGGCGGTTTTTTAATTTTTTAATTATGTATTTTTTTATTTTATACCTTTTTGTGACAAAACGATATTTTTTATACGTTTTTTTATGGGATATTTAGTAGTACCTCCTGTTATATTTATTTAATTTCTTTTGTTATGTTAATAGTGAACGAATGCATATTGAATACTACTATTATATATTTTTGTTATGTACTAAGCAAGCTCTAGACGATGATAGTATATGTATAACCTATGTTATCCAGGATAACGCAGCGCTTCTAACGATACTTCTACCACATACATTGATATCGGTTAAGCCGTTTAAAAGTTATGGTTGAATAAAGAAACTCACAAACATACATGAACCCTGAAAACATAACACTCCTTTTTTGGGCAGTAGTGTCAAAAGGACTCCCCATAATTATAAATGTAAAATTCTGTTTATTTGTTTGTGTGGTTTTCACGGCCAAACGACTCGGCCGATTTGGATGAAATTTTGCATGGGGTAGTTTAGGGGAAAGGGGTCATTCGTGTATTACGTAATCAGCGTTTCAGTCATTTTCAAACCCCCCTTCCCAGCAATGGTAAGCAAAGCTCCTATTCTTATGTAAACGTCACCAACAACGAACAATATTGTGAACCAGAACCAAAGCGAATGTGTTTTAGTTGAATTTCTTTGAATTTTAAAATACTCGCTTTATTTCTCATTGACAAGATTGTTCGTTGGTGTCCTCATTTAATATTACATTGTCTCACAAGAGGCCAAAGGTATGTTCTTTATTCACGATTGTGCATTTATGGTCCGAGCAGTAGGCGTGGGCTGTTAACCACACGTAGGAATACATATTTTTGAACTCGAGTAAAACATAGTGCTTTTCGTTACACATACGAGGAAACAAATATTCAATCAAACATTTTATGTAAACACAACATGCCACAATCATGGCGCCGATTGTGGATCAGATAAATAAGTTTTTTTGTGCGTCATCTATTTAGCTACTGTCAATTGCGACCAATCATCAAATTCAACGTTATGACTTTATGGCAAAACTAAAAACTATTTACCGAAACCTTACGTCAAAATCAAAACGCAAAAAACATAGCCTACTAGATTTTATTAGAATAATGAAATTCAATATTACGGCTTTATGGCAAAAAACCTATTTACCGAAACCTCAAGCTAAAATCAAAATGAAAGAAAACAATAATCGTAGCCTACTAGACTTTTGTAGACCAATCAAAGACCTCCTTTAGCGTGAAGTAAGGTTAGACGAATAATCAAATGCGTCGATTACATTACGGGTGGTAATGTTACATTTTCCGCCCATGGGCGAAAAAAGCCCAACTTTTCCCTCTATTATGCGGGATCAACATAACCCTTTATGAGTAGATATGATGAAAATAATCTTCACTCATGGTGAAACATGATTGGTGACTTATTGATAATAAATGTCTCTATTGTTTAAAATTATTTTTATTTTCCTTTAATTTATTCATAAAAATTCTCACTTTATACAAGTTATTTGTATGAAACGATTTTCATCAAGTAAAGCTAAGAATACTCTAGACTACGTCCCCTTTCAAACAAAAAAAAACTAAATCAAAATCGGTTCATTCGTTCGGGAGCTACGATAGCACAGACAGCCGTTTTTTTTTTTATAAAGACGTAATACTGCTTTACTTACCAATACAGCGGCCGTGCGCATAGGTAGGTACGTATGCCACTCTGCTCGGTGCGATGCGAGCAAATCATTCGCGCAGCGCGTAATTATTGTCAGGGGCTTGCGGGGACTGCGCGGCGCATTTTCATCGGTAACGCCCACTCGAGCAAGGTCAACGGCATCCAGCCCGCTCTTAAGTTCTGAGTTGAGCTGCACGATTACTGACAAATGCGTGCACTGACTGGATAGGTCCACTCAATCTGTGTGGTTCATTCCTCAAAAGACTATTTCAGACACCAATCTACATGATCTGACCAAGATTATGTCTAGACTTTAAGAGACTGTGACCTCTGAGTTTGTTTCGGCCTTTCTTCTCAGAGTAGTCAGATAGGAAACGCCGAGCTCATCTAGTTTTTTTTTTTTAATATGATTGACGTGTAAAAGTGTGTACAAACCTACTTACAGAAAATAAAATCATTACATTTCAAACTTAAATTTGTAGTTGGAGAATTGACCGTGGCATATATCGATGTACGGGAGAACATTTTTTTCAACTAGTGTTAAGTTTGTTCTCGGGATAAATTATCCTGGGATAAAAAAACATGGTAGATAACCTATTTCAACTGGCACTTGTCCGGTTTATTAGTGTGTGTAGTCAGAGTCACTCACTACCGCATCGTCGGTCGAGTGTGTCACGTAAGATTGAAATGTTGAATGTTTTATTGGCTTACTTTACATGACCCCGAGATGACGAAAAATTAAAATCGAATTCTGAGGTGTTACTTCAGGAATCGGAAAGAAGGAAGGAAGGTACATTCCTATAGTAATCTATTGCAATATTTCGGATATATTTTTACTAGAAAACGATCGATTTGTCAAACGCATTTATTTCAATTAAACCATTTACAGGCACTTTTGAATTGTCAAGGAGTCGGTCAGTTAGAAATATGAAGCTAGTTGCCCATTCCAAAGCGTAGTAGGTACCTATGGAGAAGAACGGGCAAGAAACTCCATGGACACTCTTTTAAATTAAATTGATACATAAAGATTAGTACAAAAATAATGTTGAAATTATAACTAAATGTGAGGACGATGTAAAATAAAAAACGCGTCCATAGTAGAAAGAGAAAAACAATTTCTAAATAAAATAATTACAAATAAGCCGAGGACGCTAAGAGGTGACCAGTCCCAACTAACGGCGCCCGTTCACGAGCATGACGCATGGATCAGCACCATTCAGCTCAACCATTTTGAAGGGAGCTAAATGATCCAACACACGCGCCACCATCAGCGAGACATCTGAGTGAGCATGACATACTCTCAGCCGCCAGGGCCCATTCAAGTCAATTACATAACCGGAAAATGGTAGCTCTATTATACATAGTACTCACACCTGTGCAATGCAATTATACAATACAACGTAGGTTGAATTTATACAATGCAAAGATAGTCTTACAATGTTCAGCTGCTCCAACAGTATTTTCAAATGTTAATTATTCAATTGGTTGTGGTTGTGGAGCAGGACCAGCATTGAGCCAAGCATTTTTATCAGCGATGTAATCACACAACTTATAATATGCCTGCCTGCATAGTGTGCGTTTGATACAAGATTTGAATTTCATTTCATTCAGTTGAAGTATGTGGGGTGGAATTTTATTGTAACATTTTAAACAGTACCCCATGAAAGATGAGTCTACTTTAGCCAGTCTGAAACCTGGCTGAGATAATAGGTCCCTTTTTCTAGTACTATAATTATGTCTTTCACCTCTTTTACTAAAATGATGTAATTTTTTTCTTACGTAGGTACATGATGTTTTCGTAGATATATTGACAAGGTACCGTCATGATGTTAATGTCCTTAAACCGGTCGCTTAGAGAATCGCGCCTGCGGAGATTATAAATGGCTCTGATAGCTCTTTTCTGCAGAATAAAAATTGACTCGATGTCTGCAGCCCGTCCCCAAAGTAAAATACCGTAAAACATTATACTATGAAAGTAACTAAAATAGACTAGCCTCGCGGTATCTACATCAGTAAATTGACGGATTTTTCTGACAGCATACGCCGCTGAACTTAGCCGTCCTCCAAGAGATGTTAAATGAGGACCCCATTGTAGCCTTGAGTCGAGCGTGATCCCCAGGAAAACAGTTTTATCGACGAATTCTAGTTTCTCTTGATTCAATACTATCTGTTTTTACTATCAGGGGGGGTAACCATCACCTCTTATAGCAGTATTATTATAATATTACTTCCAGTGGGAAAGTGATGGAGCTATACAGGACTTATAGCTCCATCTCTTTCTCACGCTGAAGTAATATTGAAGTAATACTGCTATAAGAGGTCATGGTTACCCCCCTGATTCAATACTGTCTTCTACCTATTTAAGCAGTGGCGGATACATATGGGGGGATCGCGGGGCGCGCGCCCCCACCCTTGCGGGCCGCCCGTATTGCCGCCCGCACCGCCCCGCCATCGCGCCACCAGTCAACCCGCATGCTATTTGTTCGTTTCTTTCAAGTTTCGTCAGTCGACTTCACAGGTCGTTATCGAGTACTTGTATTTTCTTATGTAGCACGCGCGCGCGTCCGCGTCTTCGTATTTTATTCGTTTCTATACGAGAAAAGTCGCGGCCATTCTAGTGATCTCGATACGTTATTCTGTTTGGCATTTTGTTTTTGTTCACACTCCATAAAAGTCTGAAAGCGAACATTCAAGCAGCGAATGTTCCCGAAACAACCGAGCCACATAATAAGCGAAGCAGAGTCGGTGCCAGGTAGTCAGTTTGAAAGCTACAATCGTCGTGATAACTTGCATTGGAAGTGATAAAAGTGAACAACTGCTATTATTGGCTATTACCACGGACTTCAGTCAGTGTTGTGCTTAGTGTTATTAGAAATACGCGGAGTGTGACGGTGTGAGTTTTACTGCTAAGTGTACAGTTCAGTTCAAACTTTATGGCGGCTCGGAAGTTAGCTGCGAGTGACGGTCTGTGCAGGTATAATGGTTCACACTTTATGGCGGATCAAAATATCTAACGTAAAGCTGCGCAGAACCGATTTTAGGTACCAGCAGAATGCAGAGGACGCGTCGTCTTTACTGTATAAAGCGCAGACTATCACTCGCAGCTAACTTCCGAGCCGCCATAAAGTTTGAACCGAACTATACTAGTGTTGAATTTTTCAGTTCGAATAAAGTGTTTATTCGAGAATACCTACTTGGCATAGAATTTACCACGCTACGTCGTAACAATATAGGTACTTGTAAAAAAATGGAACGTTATGTAATAAGAAAAAGAAAAGTAGATACATCTGAAGAATCCAGTCACCATTCAGCCGCAAAAACACCTGATATACAGAGGGCAAGGGCAAGAGGGCAGAGCCCAGCACTTCTTCGAAACTTCCACAACAAAGTTCATCGCCTGATTGCTTTATTCCCACGGATATTGACAATTATTTGGATATATTAGCGTCAGGAAATATTAGTGATGATATAAAATACAAGCTTTTACAGCTCCAAGGAAATCTGAAAAAGGCTATATCTTTCCTACTTCCGAGCACATCAAGAGGGGACGAGTTGAACGCAGACAAGTGCACGATAATCACTTTGAAAAGTATCCATGGCTGGTGTTCTCACAAGCTAAAAAGGGACTTCTTTGCATTAACTGTTCAATTTTTGTGAATAATAAAATGGTTGAAGGAAAGAAATCCATTATCGCCAAGAAATATGTGACTGAACCACTAACAAAGTTTGCCAAACTTACTGGTAAAAATAGTGACGTTGAGACCCACTCTCAGCTCAAGTACAACGTTGAAGCGTCAACAAATGCAAAATTATTTTTGGCGACACGAGACAACCGCGAACTTGAGGTTATAAGTCAATTGTCAAGACAAAGAATAGAAAGCATTCGAGAAAACAGAGACCGTCTTGTACTTATAATAAAAAAAAACATATTTCGTGGAAAGCAAAATATTCCTCTGCGGGGGCATAGAGATGATGGGAGTCTATTAGAAAACGAAAATAATTGTGAAAGTATAGTGAGTAACGAGGGAAACTTTAGAGCTCTTCTAAGATTTAGAATTGACGCTGGAGACTTGCAACTAAAACATCACCTTGAGACCACTAAAGCGAACGCCACTTACATAAGTAAAACAACGTGTAACGAACTTATTTCATGCTGTGAAACAGTGATGTTATCTAAAATACTGGGGGAAATCAAAGACTCTCGTTATTACAGCATCATCTTCGATGAGACTACGGACACGGCGCACATAGCCCAACTTAGTTTAGCTGCAAGATATGTTGATGGTGACGGAAAATTACACGAAATATTTTTGGGTTTCGTTGACATCCATAAAGACAATGATTTTAGTGGAAATATTGACGATGAACCTCAAGAGAGTCAAGAGCGTAGCATTACTGGTGAAGTATTGGGTACTACTATTCTACGGAGAATGGAAAGCCTTTCTCTGTCACTGGAGAACTGCGTGGGTATAGGCTGTGATGTTTGCTCAGTGAATATGTCAGAATTGAAAGGAGCTGTGGCTATAATAAAAAAGAAAGCTATCAACGCGCAAGTAGCACCGTGTCGAAGTCATCAGCTCAATCTTGCTGTCTCTCGCAATTGCAAAGTTACAAGTGTGAGAAACTCACTTGGTACCTACTATTGAAGAAGTAGTATCGTTTTTTACAGCGTCTAGCAAGCGGTTCGCAACATTGAAGAGTCACCTAAAACACTCGCTGCAGTCACATTGTCAAACGAGATGGGTTGAGCGACATGATGCTGTTATTCAATTCGCAGCTGATCTCGGAACAGTTTGCAAACTTCTTAAAGAAATATAGTGTTGGCGGGATAGAACAACGGCTACTAAAGCCAATATTCTTCTTCGAGCTCTCTCTAATTACGAGTTTATTATCACGCTGTTTACACTGAGTGACATTATGAGCATAACATATCCATTCAGCAAAATCTTACAAGACCCTAGCTTGGACGTCGCGATGGCAAAATCAACATTAGATTCGACGCTCAAGGTGTACGAAGGCATGAGAGCTAATGCTGATAGCCACTTTGCTCGTATTATTGAAGAGGTGAAGGCAGTTATGGAAGAGTTAGACGTGGAGATGAGTGTTCCTCGTCTTACAAGCAGACAAAGACACAGGGAAAACTGCGATCATAATGATAATGCTATAACATATTGGAAAAGAACTGTTTTTATTCCAACACTGGACCATGTTACGACTGACATGAAAGAACGTTTTGCTGAACAAAATATTTATCATTTAAAATTCAACATACTTTTGCCCTCACAACTACTGAAACATGCCAGTAATGATCTGGCACTTAAATTGAATCAGTGCTTAACTGAACTATCGTTCTTTGAAGAAGAATCACCTTTTGTGATTCAAAAGAGACTAATGGGAGAGATTCTTCAATACAAGCAAACGAGCATAAACGCCCTTAATGATCGTGATTCTGTTATGCAAGCGTTGTCTGTCTGTCCTAGATCTGACTATCCTACCTAGCACACGCTGTACAAAATATTTGCTTGTCTTCCTGTATCTATTGCTACAGTAGAAAGAAGTTTTTCAACATTGCGGCTTACAAAGACATGGCTGAGGTCGACAATGAAGGAGGATCGACTTAATGGCTTAGCTCTGTTGAACACTCACTCTG
The DNA here is from genome assembly GCA_905333075.3 of Atethmia centrago. NCBI lineage: Eukaryota > Metazoa > Arthropoda > Insecta > Lepidoptera > Noctuidae > Atethmia > Atethmia centrago. The sequence continues at coordinate 13,799,343 of HG995387.1, forward strand.
ACATTGATTGTCCTATTGATGATGTAATAAACCAATTTGCCAGGAAGAAAAGACGCATAGAATTCATTATTTAAGGAAGAGAACCACAATTGTAACTTTTTTTATATCATAAGATGGCATTGTCTTGCTTAAGTGTATTCAGTTTAAATAAAGCTTTCTTTTTGCATGTGACTTGATTATTTTTTTATTACGATAAAAGTAAAGGTAGCCCAAGATATATTTAGCGCTGCCACTGCCTATTTACCTATAGTCCTATTTACTCTGTGCGACTCATAATATTAAAATATAATTATGTTTTTCCTAGCTCGATGGTGCGACTCAGGGTATGTACATATATGTCGCAGCGTGAATTGAAATACGGCGTATTACAAAACGTCTAGCCGAAATACATAATAGCACTTTTCAGGGTTCTGGTTCAGGGTCTGTCTTTCTGTTTGTCTGTCTGACCCAACTGTAGCCCAGAGACGCTTAGTACTAGAAAGCTGTAATTTGGCATAGTTATAGGTTTATTAATTACGCCGACAATGTGCTAAAATAAAATCTTGAAATAAATGTTTTTTGCCTTGCACGTAATATGGGGATGATTTTTATTCACGTCTAATCGTCTTGTCGGTATTGTTGGATAGGCCGTTCAAAAATATTGCAGGTCTGTGAACACCACTTTTCGATTCAAGGATCCACTTGCTTAATATTAAGCATTGAAGTGCTAACTTTTGGTAGAGTCATGTATCGAGCTAGGAGTCAAGTGTCTCCCTCCCCCCTGCCAGCTAAATGGTTGTTTATGGAAATGAGAAAAAAATCATGCCAGTACACATATAATGAAATTAAAAGAAAAACTATCACGGCTAAGTAGGCTCTACAAGTTAACGACTTATAGTCGACCAGCTTAAATTTTCAGTTGTAGAATTGACCGTGCGATATATCGGTGTATGGCAGAACAGGTTTTTCAACTACAATGTTAAGTTTGTTTTTGGAATAAATTCGTCCCAAGTAATCCCAACTACGGAACCCTTCATTGTGCGTGGTCCGACACGCACTTGGCCGGTTTTTTCAATTAGGGCTGATGACGTGCAGCCAAAATAATAGGTCTTTACTTATGAAGTGAATATGAATATTATTTAAAAAATATGGAATTCTATTTTCAAATTCAGTCATTTATTTATTGCTTAGTGTTTTGTTTTCGGTACATTTGTATCTTTTTCATCAATATGGACACGATAAAAATACGAGTAATTATGGAATATGAGTTCCGTCGCGGTAGTTCCTAATGCCGCACAAATGGCTCGCAACATTAATTACGTGTACGGAGTGAACACTACAAACGAACGACTCGTTATTGGTTTGAACGCTTCCAACATGGAAATTTTGATCTAAAAATTAACTCCGTGGTCGCCCGAAAGGTAAAGTCAACAACAACGAATTAAAGGCGATAGTAGAAGCTGACGATAATCAATCTACGACTGAGTTAACAGCAGCTTTCAACGTTAACATCAAAACAATATTGGTCCATTTGCATCAAATTTGCAAGCACTGAGGATGTGTTCTATGAGGAACTGGAGACAATGATGGAGAAGCTCGCAAATCTCCGGCCAGCCTTGGTTAATCGCTCGTCCCTCCGCTCCTACACGACAACGCTGACCTCATACGGCACAACAGACGGTCTCTAAGCTACAACAGCTAGGGTTGGATGTTTTGTGTCATCCACTGTACTCAGTCCTTGCTCTGACAGATTTCTACTTTTTCCAAAATTTGACAAATTCTTGGCAGGGAAAAATTCAATACCCGAGAGGCAGTACAACATGCATTTGAAGAGTTTGTTGGCTTCCGTGCACCTTACTTCTTCAAGAAGGGCATTGAAAAATAACCACTGCACTGGCACAGATGCATCGCTAGCATGGGTGCATATTTTGATTGACAGAACTAAAAAGTATTTAAAAAAAATTACTTTAACTTTCTGTATACCTACTAAACGGCAGTATCATCAGGTAAAGACCTAATATATTACGGCTCAATAAACGTACGCCGCATTTTGATAGCACATAATACAATTTGGCGCCTCGCTATGTAGTTTTTAGTTCCATACCATACCATAATTATGCGGCCAACTTGGATGTAGCGCTCGCCGGCCGCTGCTGCAGCACTTCTCTATTCACTCTAGTGATGGGTAACTCATCAATATTATTTGAGGTTGAGGGAGCACCTCATTTTGCCTCGTGAGTTCCTCACGAGGTACCCCTCATTTGAGGTGAGGATTTGAGGAATCGTCAACGGCGTATTCACCTCACGAGTAGGGCTTTCAATACCGGTATTCCGGGATCCCGTAATACCGTGATCACGGATTTTATTTTGGCCTTTTACAATACCGGTATTGACACCCCAATACCGTGATTACAGTATTACAAACATTAGATCTGAAAATTATGTGATCTTATTTTCACACTTGTTTTCTACTCTCACTACTTACTCTAGCTACTTAGCTAGTTAAGCTATACTTAACTTACTTGCATTTCTACAAATAATGATACCTATGTTGATTCTTGATTTATTTTGTTACTTGTTTAGTTTTAGATTTTTTGATTGTTTTTTTATAACTTAATTATTAAGAATGTTACTAAAATGATTACCAAATGATTGCTACTAGCTAGTTAAGGTATACTTTACTTACCTACATTTCTATAAATAATGAAACCTATACTGATTTTTACATGAGACATGATGACATTTAGGTAATAATAATAAATTTATATTTTTTTGATATTGTACAAACAAAGTCTATGTGAAATGCCTTCTTGCAAAAATTGTAGATTAAGTTTAAGTTTTCATTATGTTCCTAATTCCTAGTCCTACCTAAATAATCAACCAATACCAAATTATTATAATTATAAGAATTAAGAAAGCTATGTATGTATAACGTATTTATTTTATTATTTTCAATAAATAAGTATAAAAAGGCGTATTTTATTGATTTTATTAATGTCCTAATTGAACTTGCGTTGAATACCGGACTACCGGTATTGATACCGGGATCACGGTATTGACTTTTCCAATACCGGTATTGATACCGGTATTGAAATAATTCGGTATTTGAAAGCCCTACTCACGAGTCGTGAGCCCGAGCCGAACTCAGCCGAACGTGCGAGGGAGCGAGGCGGGCGGGCGCGACGACGACTCACGACTCTCCGTCCGATTACGCAAATCTCTCTCATCTCTCACACATATCTTTTTCTTTCACTCATAAATTTTAGATCGCCAAAATAAACGAATTAATGACACTTGATTATCAATCTAATACTGATGCTTTTAGAGTTCATAATAATTAACCATAGCTGAAATAAAAATATTTTCTTTAAAATTTTTTTTGAATAATAATGTTAGATACTAATTTTAACAGTTTACGTAATGTTGACCTTGGAGGTGCACGTGATTTTGTTGTAACAATTACGTAGACTTTTGTTTTGTTTGTGTTCGTACTTTAATCTAAATAATATCCTAACAAACATCAGTATCACACTCACCACACACACATGACACATCAAACATACTCACATTATTTCATTAGGTACATACCAAAATCATAATGTTAATGTTTACTGTGTTGTCATTTCGAGACCAGACCTCACCTCACTCATTCTATAATTCTATACAATTTTTAAATCGTTTCATGCGCTCACTGAGCCCTTCAACCACTCAATACTCACTCGCGAGTCACGACCTCGCTCGCCTCGCCCCTCGCCACAATTTCATATAGTCAATGTCAATTTTTGAGGACGCGTGAACGAATGAGGTGAGGTGAGGTAATGAGGTGGTTCATTGTTGAAAACCGAATAACTCTTTCAATTTGCGATCACGAGGACCTCAAACGAGGGACCTCATGAGTGAGGGACTCATCACTAATTCACTCGCTAGGCACGCGCGCTGTTGGTCCAATCTATTACTATACTCTATGGGTTGGTCACAGTTCTAATCTAACTTTAACCCATTTCGTCAGTGTGCCACTAGCGGCGATAGGACTAAACGTTGGCCGCCGTTTTGGCAAACCTATCATTACATTGGCTGAATGTCAATCAGCGTAATAGAAAAAACGCCTTTATGTATTTCGACTAGACGTTTTGTAATAGGCCGTATTATACAATTCGGCTGCGGCATATACATGTGCTGTGGTTAATCTACAGATTAGGCGACTTATAGCCAATTAGGCTACTCGGAAGGGTGTCGAGGCGACCATTTCTTGCGATCGGCGACTTGTCGCCAATTAGGCTATCTCAGAAAACAGTAGTGTAGTGATTTTAGGCTCCATCCAGATTAATTGAGGAACGATGAAAATTTCCGGTGTTAAAATGACATCACCTTTTGTAACGTCAATCAGAGAGGAAAATAGAGAAATATCAAAGAATGTATTTTAACCAACGAAATATAGTTGACATTAGTGCTGATTCTCTTGTACACCGAACGAAACTATCACTAAAATTTCTTACTTTTGGCTATGAGAATCTTATAGTTATTCTTCAAATAATTTTCTCTAAATTTAAAAACTATTTTAACACAACTAAAATTGAGCTTGACAATCGTGACTCCACGTTGTTCTTGTTTGCCTTACCCCGAGAATGTTTTTAGAGGCGGAGGCGCGCAAGGAGGGCTGCCTCAACGTGTTTTATATGGAATTTTTCACTTTTTGTAAGGAAAATATGAAAAATTATTAACTACATGTTGGGTTTAAGGGTTTACGCTTTTCTTTAAGGGGGACAAAATTTTCATTATTTTCACACCATTTTCGAGATATAAGCAAAATAAAAGATAATAAATTGATACAGTACGGTTTTTGCACTTAGTGCTGGTGAGGGTTTTAGTTCATGACAACAAATTTTATTCAACACTTTTTTAATCACGATTAAAAATTGTCTGATTTAGTTTTACAATCAAAATTTTGGTGAAAAACGTCAAATTCAGTATAGCACAATTGTCATTTTCACTAAATTAATAACTCCGTGCCATCTTAGTGCTATCAAACTAAAATTTTTAAGTTGTGTCACTTTAGTCAATTTCAGAATAAGAAATCGTCGCTTGACAGGAATAAACTAAATGTTGGTATTTTTTACTCTAGTTTAGAGGCATTGTAGAATTACATTCAAATACACAGAAATGGTAGATTTTGTGTACGCTATAAATCAATAGAATTTAAGTTTCTGGATACGTTGAGAGAATTTTCTTGTGATTTAGGTGTGTGGTTGTTAAGTCGTAGTCTTGAGATATCAAAATGGGAATGGGAAAACGCAGAAAATATAGCAAACAATACAGGGACGAATGGGAAAGGTACCTGATTTTTAAAATAAGCTATCATTATAGTGGTTCATTAATATTTTCAGCCATTTTTCACATTTAAATTAGCAACTGTTTTATGAAATTCTTTTTATTTCGCACAAAACGTACCTATGGTATCAGATTTATATTTTATTTTTGTTGGTATACTGGCGCGTGCTAGCTAACGTATGGCAAGTGTGTAATTTAATCCAATGTTTTGTGTTTCGTAATGTTAATTACTTTGCATACAATTTGTATAGAATCAAGTTTATATAACTAAACAGACAGACGTGCTGCTGGGGAATTTATTCCACCACTTCTTCTTAGCACTAGGAAGTGGTGACGGGCGGGCATTTTTGGGGGACTGTCTTATGTAACTTTGACTTTTGAAAAGTGCTGATTTTCAGCCTAGTTTGAATAAATGACTTTTGATTTTGATTTTATATTTCTACGAACTTCGATTAGTTCACAGAAAAAAAATTAGACGACTTTATGCTAAACATTTTGGCGACTTGGAGCGCGCCACATCTGGCAACACTGATCTTTGGTGACAAAAGTCATAGGCAAAGAAGAGACCAGAGATATTGTCAATTATTTTATTTTCCTCGCTATTTTAGCATTTGAAGCCAAATTAGATTTTTACTTTGTTTTTTTTACTGTGATTTTGCTGGACTATTGATTCTCACAACATATAGTGCCAGAATTAACAAGGAATAGCCATGGATTGTCTTGTTGGTTACGGTAGCGAAGATGAAAATGAATCGGAGCGCTATGGAAGCCAACAATCGTCGGTAAGTTTTGGCGTCCTTGACAATATTTTTCTAAATGTTAATTTTTTATTGCTTAGGTGTTTTGTGTGTCTTTATTATATTTTGATGCAATTTGTATGAGAATCATGGATATTAACCTGCGTTCTCTGCTTGACAATAGAATGATATTATAGGTGGCAGCGGGTGGCGCTGGAGGCCGCCGCAGAGACAGCGACACCAACTACGATGACGTCAACATGGACATGAGCGAGGTAACTGTCCCATATGTACGTCTACCACCATCACATAATTATGCTAGCACAGTGACAGCCCCAGTCAGTTCACTTGGTAACAGACCACCTGATGGGGTCCTTCACTGTTATACTCTCCTTGTTTATGTGATGAAGCTAAACAGTAGAAATATTGTTAACTAAGTACCTTGTCTATTCTTCATCTATATTCAGGCTTAAAGCCAAAATCCTTCACAGCATTCAAAATAGTCTTAATTTCTCATAAAAGTAACTAAATAATTATCATAATAGTACACTTTTTATAAATAGAGTCAAATAAAAAAGCAACTTTGCATTATGCTGTTTTCAACGATGATATTAACACTTTTATTATTTTATATGTTACCCATTTGTAAATTGACACAAAACAAAAGTCAAATACCCCTTGAGTACGTGCCGAGGCTTCAAGATGACCGACCGAGTCCATGCACACTGCAACCCTTTAACTACAGGCTCACGTAAGTACATAGCTATAAGATAACCCAAACTATTTGGCATCATGATTTACTCATAACCATGTTTATTTTTTTCTTTTAGAACTGTTTCTAAATTTAATAAGAGCAGTATGTGATTTTACTGAACAATACCGATTATGAAATGTTTCATAACATCCATGTAATTATCATATTTATTTAGTATATTATGTTGTGTATTTTCTATGAAATTTATAACTCATAATTATTAAAACATAAGGTTTTCTGCTATCCATTTTTTTTTGTATAAACTTTTTTTATATTTACGGCAATGAAGTGAGAAGTCATCACAGAAATCTATTTTAGTAATTGAGATAAATTATTTTCCTCCACATATTTTCTCCCTTATTATTGAAATACGGAACTATAGCAGAAATATACCCTAGAGGAATGTTATATAACCATGCAATTTTTGTGTTGAAAGTTTGCCATAATTTTACTCTGAATTTATTAATAAGGGTGTGAATGTATACCATATCTTGACTTAATAAGGACTTATCATTGTTTTAGTAATGTTATGTAATAACGACACGGGATAAGGGCAAGAGAATGATGATGTAATGACATCAAAGCCAATATTTTGGATTATAAATCGCCGACAAGGTTTGTTTGGCTCGCAAAAGTGATAACAAATTGTCACAACAATAATCATAAAGATGAAATCTGTGTGTGGTTGCAAGGAACCCTAACTTAACATAAGTAGCAGCATTATAAACTGCTCCAGTACTGGTTTAATTTTCAGATACATACTACAAAATATAAGTTTCTAAATGTGTAAAGTTTTGACTGCAGTTTTGAAGCAGAAGTAGGTATGCGACAAGCTATAGAAATAATGGGTGCACTCAACGATTTTACTGTCCAGCAGTTGATAAGTCCGAAGAAACGCCCCCTGATGTTTTACATCCCCACTACAGCATCCTTCCCTTAATATGTTTTGCAGACATAATAATCTAGAGGGGTAGGCAGAAACTACACAATGCTTCTTCATGCTATGTTAGCCAGAATCTGTAATCTATATCTAACAGAAATATAATTATTTGATAATTTTAACCAAGTGTGACCAGGATAAAACAGGACCCAAATTCTCTCATTAAAATTGTATGGTTCACCCATACTGCACTACAATACATATGTTTGGAAAATACTGAAAATAATAACATTTTGAAATTGCACTGCAACTGGAATTACAGAACATTTTCTTGTGGAAAAACTTAGATAACAAGGGAAATAAAAGTTTCCTTATCTTTTACTCAAGGCATAAACAATGTTACATCATTGAAACGTGACTATGTTTCAATTTATCGAAAACAAATTAAAAAACTTCACATTTTGTGATACCAAACTTACATTTTGTTTGGTGCAAAATACAACGACTCTCTTTAAATAGTTAATAGTTATCATGTAGTATAAGTGTTGTGTTTCTTGTCGCAGGATTCGCAGGCCGAGTCGGAGCCCGAATTGCCGCCGGCGGAGCCTACGCCCCCGCCACAGTCTTCGCGCGATGACCGCAGATCTAGTAAGTTTTATATTACATGTTTTCTAGCGCCCGGCCCCTGCTACGCCCGGTGTCTATGTCTTGACAAAACATTGTTGAATTAATTAATGAAATGCACCGACCCCAGCTTGGTTACCAGACTCGATTGCTCGAATGAACCCAAGGATTCACACTAGTCCCTGGTGGAGCCTCATGTTTCATGGGACTACAGAGACCATTGCATATCAAAGAGAAGACCAGGGGGCGCGGTAATGGTCAGGAAGACGTGCCCTTAGGATAGGAAGGATTATTAGAGCTGTACCAGATATGCATCCTAGAGTAAGCAATGGAATAGTGGAGAGACGGGTGATTTGTCTATGGGAGGGAATCTTTTAACAACGTCGCCGCCAGGTTGGCTCAGGTCCAGTTGCCGTGCCCTCGTCTCAGGAGTAGACTGTGACCTGTCGCTGCCAGCCGTGGTCGACTCCATGGCCGGCAGCGAGGAGTCCTGGGACGCGGTGGTATCCTTCTGCGAAACAGTCATGTCGCAGAAGGAGGCTGCGGAAAGGGAGCAGAGATTTCTTCCACTTACCCTGCCCGCAGCAGGCGCACCGGGCGTTGGCGGAGGGCGGACAACGCCCTCTTCCAGCCCCCCCTAAATGGGTTCAGGGGTGACGGACTCGGGGACATCCGTCGCCCCCCCGAGGTGGCGGCGCGTAGTGTTCCACGCGCGCCCCTATAGTCAGTAAGAGTCTGACAGACCCCTCCGTCCGCCCCAGGGCGGTGGACATCCATCAGGATTTTCCAACCCGGAACAAAAAAAAAACGGTCCAGTTGCTTTCTGGACTCTTTTGTGTCATGTCATTATTTTATGTGAGTTAAATATGAACGTGTTGTGAGTGAAAAACGCATAAAAATCCGTTGCGTAGTTTATTAGAACAATGCGGTCACTCAGCGTACGAAAAGCGACTTAATACTAATAATTAATAACAATATTATAAAATATTTGATATTTTATTTGTTTGTAATGGATAAACTCAAAAACACCTTAACTGATTTTAAAAATTCTTTCACCTATAGAAAGCTACATTATCAGCGAGTAACATGGGCTGTATTTTATTTATATTTAAAATTACGGATCCCTACGAAAATTACAATAACGTAAACAAAGGTATAAAAAATTGGCCTGTAAAAGCTATTATTTGACGTGCGATGCGAAAACTATTGATGATACATAAAATAATGTACTACTCGTATTCGGTACTCATCATTACCCACAAAAAAATCCGCGAGGCTATATGTCGTAACCTATTGACCGCCACGTCAAAAAATCAAAGATGTGCCCTCGGCGAAGCTACGAATTATTCCTTAAAATCTGTCATGTAGTCGTGACCGTGGCGTGCTGGGCACATTTTGGTCGGTCATCTATACATGACTGTGGCGGTCAATAGGTTAACTATTATAGTTAAGTCACAATAACCGCTTTTTGTACAAATTAGTCAAAATAACTAAATAGACTCTTACTGACTAAAACGGGTACCCGTGTTCCTTCCGTTGCCTGTGTTGCCAGGGGCCTCGGTAACGCTTTCGGACTTTCCCGCGACCCCGGCAGATACTTTAATAACCTGGATTAACACATGATTTAGGTACTACTTTTAATCCCGGTAATATCTATAGATTGGGAATCAAACCACATAGAGATATAGAATAGTTATATGTAATAGTATAATATTATGTAGAAATTTTAATCAAAACCAAAGTCATTTATTCAAACTAGGCTGACAATGAGCACTTTCCGAACGTCAAAATTACAGGACATTACAAAATTAAGACATACATACATACATAATCAGCCTATAATGTTCCCACTGCTGGGACACAGGCCTCCTCTCTGTGAGAGGGAGTGGGCCGTAATCCACCACGCGGGCCCAGAGCGGGTTGGTAGATGTCACATGTCTTCGAATATTTGGTTCTAGGACATGCCGGTTTCCTCACGATGTTTTCCTTCACCGTTTTGAGAGCAGTGGTGATGAAATAATATACACAAAGTAATGCGCCTGTCCGGGTTCGAACCTACGACCTACAACTCGTAAGTCGCGGCCGTTACCACTGGGCCACCACTGCTCCCGTCCAGTCCCCCATAAACGTCCGCCCTTCACCACTTCCTAGTGCTTTAGCTGGATGACACAATGGGCGCTCTTATCGCTAAAAGCGATCTTAGATATCTGTAATACCAGAGACAGCATCACGGCATTGTCATCCCAGAGACAAATAAACTGAAATGTCTCAGGTGCCTGTAACTACGACGCTAAGGGTAGGCCCCTTCAAACGGGAACACAGTTACGTCTCTTGGCGGCAGAACTACGTATGATGGTATCAATAATATCCCAGAAAAACTCCACTCAATACCTACGTAAACAATTTGATGTTTCGTACGGATTGGTAAGGTTTGAATTAGAATATGACACATCAATAAGAATTTAGTTTGGCCCAATTCAAGGCCTCTTATTTTGATTGCTTAATAAAACATATAAATAAACTTATTGCTAAGAATCTTTTCCTGAGATTTTCTATTCATTTGTAATGTCGCCGTTATAGTACTCAGCAAAGCAAATTTTAATTAGAAAATCACCTTCATTTAATATTTGTAATATTATTAGAAAGAGGTCAAATTTGTTTGTTTATAAGTTTGTAAGTACGAGGGCGGCACTGAAAATTTTGGGAATCAAGGAAGTGACACAACATTACTATTTAAAAATGTATTTATTGCTTTTCGAAGTATTCTCCGCGAAATTTGACACATTTTTCCATACGATGGAACCAATCATTGAACCAACCATTCCATTCGGAAGTTGGGGTCTCCAAAATGGCCGTTTTGTAGGCGTCCACAGCTTCTTCAGGTGATGAAAATCTCTGTCCACGCAATTTATTCTTTATTTTAGGGAAAGTATAGAAATCTTTAGGGCTTAGGTCGGGGCTGTACGGCGGATGGTCTAATAATTCTATGTTTTCTTGCTCTAAAAACTCTTTTGTTCTGTGCGCGGTGTGAGAACTCGCATTGTCGTGATGGAGGATGATGCGGCGGTTGCAGTTCTCTTTACGGAGTTCAGAAACGACCTGTGGCAAACAAATGCTAGCATACCATTCTGCATTAACCGTTCTTTGTCCCTCAAGAGGAATAGTCGTAACATGGCCGGTTTTGGAGACACGTGGCTACCATTTTTTTTGCAACACTCCGTGAACGAACAATTTTTGTTGGCTTATAACTCATTTTCGAACACCCAAACTCGTGACTGGTTTTTTGTTTCGGGTTCGTACGCGTATATCCAGGATTCGTCACCTGATACGATGTTGTATACAGCATTTGAGGATCCTGCGTGGAATCTTTCGAGAGTTCTGACGCACCAAGTAACGCGAGCCGCTTTTTGATCTTCACAGAGCGAATGCGGTATCCATCGGGAAAACAACTTTTTTTACACCTAATTGTTCATGCAAGATTATTTGTATTTGACTCATGCCAATGTCTAAAGCTGCCTGAATTTCGCGGTATGTCACATGTCGATCTTCCTCAATCAGCTTACGCACAGCATTAACGTTTTCTTGGGTGACTGCAGTTTTTGGACGACCTTGACGGGGATCATCACTGAGCTTGACACGTCCACGTTGAAATTCAGCAAACCAGCGATAAATTGTGGTTTTGGATGGGGCTTCATCACCAAATGCAGAAATCATCCGGTCAACACACTGTTTTTGTGTTAAACCACTTCGAAAGTCATAAGAAATCATCGCTCTTGAATTTTCTCGAGTCAATTCCATTTTCTCAACGACTAAACAAGTTTGACAAAACCTTGTGACAAGACCAAGAATCTTTAAAAAAAAAAATAAAATATGGTATTCGATTTTTAAAACCAAGGAGTTTTCAATTAAAAAGATTTTAATATGACAGGAACAGTGGAAATATTCCATTTTTTCATTCCATTCCCGATACTTTTAGTGCAGCCCTCGTATGTATGTTGGGGTAATGTCTCAGAACTACCAGTCGCATTTAATAGTAGATTGTGTCATAAGGGACCAAAAGAATGTATTGAGGGCGAGAGCGATTGTTTGAATCCAGCAGGGCTAATATGACACACGCGACAATTACTCACTCTCGCGTGAGTAATTTTTGTCTATTTCAGTCAATTTTCTCGTTTTCTGACAGCGCTGCCATACAAAATACTCGACTCGTTCTGTCAAACTCGATATTTTCTCGACAAACCCTAACATGGCACCTAAGTTATCTCGTATTTTGACAATTCAACACGAGATAATCTTCGATTCTGCTGTCATTTAGTCGTGCTCGATTTTGACGACGAGAAGAGTAGACAAAATTATAATACAAAAAAATATGGCATTCATGGGGACTGGTGACAGAAATGAAAACTTAAAACTTTGGAATAACATATATAAGTATATATAGTATGCGTATACATGTACGTACACAGGCCGCTCCGCGACGCCAGTCTGATGCACACGCTACATTAGCATGTCGGTGACTTGGGTAGCATGTTGGTGCCGCAGTCTGCATGCCGGTGACGTGGTTAGGATGTCGGTGACGCGGTGTGCATGTTGGTGACGCAAATTGCATGTCAACAAGTGCTTTCAGAATGTCGGTGACGCGGTTATCACGGCGTAAGTCGATTGGCATTTCGTAAATCTGCTAGCATTTCGGTGACGCTGTTAGCATGTCGTTGACTCTGCCAGCACGTCGGGCACGCTGCTAGCAGGTAGGGCACGCTGTTGGCATGTCGGTGACTCGGTTAGCGTGTTGGTGACGCATTGAGCATATTGATGACGCATTGAGCATGTCGGTGACTCGGTTAGCGTGTTGGTAATGCATTGAGCATATTGATGACGCATTGAGCATGTCGGTGACTCGGTTAGCGTGTTGGTGACGCATTGAGCATATTGATGACGCATTGAGCATGTCGGTGACTCAGTTAGCATGTTGGTGACGCAGATTGCATATTCAAGGGATGCTGTTCATATGTCGGTGACGCGGCTAGGATGTCGGTGACGTGGTTAGTATGTCGGTGACGCGGTTAACATATTGGTGACGCGAACCCACAGGTTTTTCCCCTAACAAAAATGGCTCACTCATTTTCGTTTCCGTCATTTTGTATTTTAATTTCGGCATGCCATAGAAAAATATTAAATTTTAATAAAAAAGGTCGGTTACACAAAAAATTACAACATAAATTAATAGAGGTGGATGTAAAATCACTATAGTACATACTAATTCCATGCGTAAAATTTATCGAATGAGCCGATGTTGCTAAAATAAAAATGATTTGTTTTTAATAATTTGCTACATCGGTTTCTCGTCGCGAGATAAAGAACTGTCAAAGTGCCTTTCTCGAGTTTACTCACGCTTAGCGGTCATGTTAGGCATTCGGATGACGTCAGAATCGTAGACAAATTTCGACAAATCGAGAAAGAGAGCGTTCTCGCGCTTGTCATGTTAGCCCTGCTGAGCGAAGCGAAGGATTCTAGAATAGAATCCTAAGCGTAGCGAGGGATTCAAAGTACGTCGCTCGAGGTTAAATAATTTTGGTACCGTATGGCACACTCTGCTTTTCTATGAGAAAAGTAAATAAGAGATTAGTAGTGACGAATATTTATATTTACATAACCAAATTACAAATTTATATTAATATCTTATTAAAATTGTCTGTAATATTTTGACAAAAAGTAATGAAATAACGAATAAAAAGTTCGTGTATTTTTTTTATTTGTTTGTTCAATGCCGCGTCGGCAGGCGCGCTTTTTTTTATTGCCGGCTGGGACATTATCGAAGTGAATTGCGTTCAAACTTTTTAATTAAATGGTATTCCAAATTCAAAAGTCATTTCGTCACTGACCGAATGACCCATTCCGGCTCACTTGATAAGTGCGCCGGAATGACCCATTTTACTCGTACTTATCGAGGAACCCTTCGCCTCTTTTCGAATAGATGGGATGAAAAAGTTTTTTTGTATTTGATAGCCCAATTCTTGAGGAAGGTTATAGCTGTGCAACATCACGCTACGACCCTTAGGAGCCGAACAAAAAGAAAAAAAAGTCAGAAAGAACGCTATGCGAAAATGAAGTACTACGGGCGGGCGATGCAATGCCACGCAGTGGGTCGGGGGAACAAGAAATTTAACGTGGACGAAGTTGCGGGCAGAAACTAGTATTATATACATATTTAAGATGGAATTTTTAAAGAAAATGCAATTACTAGCTTCACTTCCGAGCCCAACCGCCCAGTCGAAACGTCACGATATTGTTCCATTCCATGTTCTAATCGCTTAGGTACGCCACTTTATAATCTAATTTAATTTACAACAGTTGAATGCATTAAATCATCAACGAGTCAATGAAGTTTATGATTAGGATCGAAGTTAATGCTGTAGGAACTATGAAGTTAGAATATAAGTATTTTATCATGACAATAATTTATTTAAATGTTTAGGTTTTCTATCAAAGGTTCTGAATCAAGGCCCTAACTTCCTTACTAAAAAATAAAATAACATAAAACATAATATCACGCCTTGTTTTGCCGAAGGGTTGGGCAGAGGTGTACCTGTAGTACACCCACAAATCGCCAGAAAAAAATCCTTTGTTCTTTATGCAAAAACTCGATTAAAACCGGCCAAGTGCGAGTCGGACTCGCGCACGAAGGGTTCCGTACCATTCTCTATAAAAACGGCAAAAAATATGTCTGTTGTATAGGAGCCCCCCTTAAATATTTATTTTATTCTGTTTTTTAGTATTTGTTGTTATAGCGGCAACAAAAATACATCATCTGAAAATTTCAACTGTCTAACTATCACGGTTCATGAGATACAGCCTGATGACAGAAGGACAGCGGAGTCTTAGTAATAGACCCTAAAAATAGCATATTTCAAAACGATACTTTGTTCACAGATGCCAGTCGTGAACGTGACCGTGAGCGGGAGCGTGACCGCGACCGCGACCGCGGCGACCGCGAGTTCGATCGGCGCGACAAACGCCGCGACTCGCCTGTGCGTGCACGCAACGATAGAGACCGCTCCGATAAACGGTCACCGCGCAGGGATGACAAATACAGGTACTATTAATTTACTCCTCATTTAAAACTACTTTCAGTGCCTCTCCAATAGGGAGTATGCATGTTTTTTTTTCATTGCATCAATAATAGACAGTACTATTATTCCAAGAAAAGTATTAAAAGTTAAATTCAACTACAGCTTGTTGCTCAAAAAAATTATGAAACTCCAACAATTTTCTGATACAGTTCAAACGTCCGCTTCTGTCGCGGTCATGATGTGACGTCATTTACTACGATTCTGCTTTGTTTACATCTGTTTTTTAGCCCCAAATCATATAAATAAAATTATTTTCTGTGCTTTATTCAAGCAGAAATCGCATTTACTTACCTGAGTGAGATTTCAAGCATTTTGCAAAGAATATTTTTTTTTGCGTCACTTCGGGCATTGTCGAAGACAACGCATTTTGAGTTCGCGTTCCGTTCCACCAAAGAAACCAAAAATTAAAAAAAATATGAATTAGTTTCTTGACTCCTATACAATGTATATTTAAATAATGAAAGAGTTTTGAATTACGTGCATATTCTCTATTACTGAAGGTTGCCATCAACTCCGAATATTTCTCCTTGTCCTTTGCGAGATGCACGGCCCGTAGTCTTCAATGGTACCGATTCCCTTGTTCACAAACTAAACTAAATTTAAGTTCAGTGCATCTTTTTTTTGTATTTCATTAAGAAGAGGACAGAAGATAAATTTTAGTTTAGTCCTGTCAAATTAATCAGCGCCTGTCACTACTCCATACAAGTTTAGACGTGATTAAAAACTTCCTACTAAAATTACATCAATTTACTACGTCAAGCGCTGATTAATTTGACAGGACTAAACTAAAATTTATCTTCTGTCCTTTGGACTTGAAATTTATCTTCTGTCTTTTGGAAATTCTCAGTAGCAACCCGGAACTATTAAGTTGGCGGTGTGACACCCTGCCTCGTTTACAGTGACTAGAAGACGCTCTACGTCAGGGATTCCCAAACTATTTTGGGCAAGAGACCCCTTTTCCAAAATGAACTGATCCCCAGACCCCCATATCCAATTTTTTTCATCTTGTACGAACTTGTGCACGCTTATCGACTTGTTGAGTTTTTTAAAAGTAAAATAATGATACTTCCTACTAAAATATGAGTCATTCTTATAACAAGTACACGTAACACAACTTACACAGTATTTTGAAGATTTCAAATAAGAACTTGTGTTAATTAATAGGGGTCGATTTTTAGACCTAGTCGACCCCCAAAAGCAAGGAAATGCCATCTAGTTTTTAAATATTGACCAAAGCATTGACGTGTAAAAGCGTTTTATAAGTTCTGCTTACAGAAATAAATATATTTTAATTTCAAAGATACATAGCTATATTTGAACGGAAAATTAACGCTATGTTTCCTACCACAGGTCAGACCGTGAGCGCGACCGCGGGCGCGCACACGAGCCCGTCCGCCGCGGTTTGCTAGGCGACCGGCCCGATGACCGCGAGAAAGTGCCCGCGCTGATGGACCTCAAGCCTTACGCCAGTGAGGGTCCTCCACCATCTGATAAGAGGTCCCAAGATGCTAGGGATGCCGTGTCGCCCAGGTACAGTATGCAAGAACAAAGTCAAATAATTTCTTTCAAGTGCCCCATTTTGAACGTCAAAATTTACAAGAAAATATAATTGATTCTAGATGCCCCGGGGGGTTCCTAAAGGTAGTTTCATAATATGTAGAAGAATGGGCAAGAAACTCCATACTTAATTACTCTTTTGAAATGTTTTACAATATTTTGTATAAATTTATTATAATTATGTACTATCGGCCAAACTTCTGCATGCTCACCTCTTAAGGCGATAATCGCATAGCACGGCTCACGACTCGATCGCCCGATGCATGCGTTTTGACCAATAAGATGCACGAAGCGCATTTTAGTCGTGTTCGTATTAATGTAAATGATGCATAGTGTGATGAAGTGTGATACTCACACTAGTCACGAGCTATGCTCACTTGTTTGAGAGATAATTTTTTAATGGGTACGGCCAGCGTGAGCTCTTTATGAATTATTATTGTAGTGAACAGAAATGGATATCCTAAAGGTGGTGATAGGACGAAAACACTTGAACTGTATCTCAATTTAAATGTATATTGCAACAAGCGGTTGGTCGTTTAACAAATGAGTGGCGCGAGAAAACAAATAAGAAATGCGATCAGTAAGGTGGACGTTGGTGCAGTGACGAGCCGACCTCTCCTTGCGCCCCCCCTCGCGGCCGCCTCTCCGCCCGCGGCCGCCCGGCGAGTAGTGATGTTGGCGAGTTTTAGTGTTGTTCTTCAACATGCTCCCGGCGTTGAAGATTTGTCTTCAAGAGTTAAACTGGAAGAGGACAGATAGTGTTGTAAGCGCGTCTGACAATTCCTTTCTTCGTCTTCACGTCTGCCACTCTGCTTATTCCGTCTCTTCCAGGTATCAGCCGTACGATACGACCTAGTAGCCACATCAGTGGCGGTAAATGTTGTTCCTTGAGTACCACCATGGCTCCCTCCTCAAGTGTCCCATCAGAGTCCGTCCACTTGGTTCTCTGTTGAAGATAAAATATGTATTCGTTAGAGAATCTATTCCAGAACTGCTGCTTTAGGTGTTCTATGCGCTGGTAGCGTTTCAGGCTGGAGATGTTCTGGTTTATGATTTGCGGATGCGGCAAGGATGTGAGAGATCTCCCAATAAGGAAGTGGGCAGGAGTTAACGGGTATAGGTCAGATGGATCAGTGGAAAGAGGAGTGAGAGGACGAGAGTTTAGTATTGCCTCAACCTGAATCAAACACGTAGATAACTCTTCGTATGTGAGATGTGCGAAACCTAATATGCGCCTAAGGTGGTGTTTTATAGACCTAACGGCAGACTCCCATAAACCCCCAAAATGTGGGGTGTATGCTGGGATGAAATTAAAATTGATACCTGTATTTGCCATTTCTGAAGAGAAATCCTGTTTTAATATGTCAGCTAGTTCGTTACAGGTGCCAACAAAGGTAGTACCGTTGTCCGAGTAAATGGTCCTGGGCTTACCACGACGAGCAATAAACCTGTTCAGTGCTGCAATGAAGGCATGTTTGGTTAGGTCTGAGACAAGCTCCAGGTGAACAGCTCTTGTGGCTAGACAAACAAAAACACATATGTATGACTTTATCAGTCTACATCCTCTACCCTTGCGGTCGGCTAGAAGGATGGGTCCGGCGTAGTCTGTGCCGGTCTCTAAGAATGGGAACTCCAATTGAACTCGTCCCTCAGGCAAATTACCCATGATAGGTTGAACTGTTCTGCCATTGAACCGTTGGCACTTTACGCACTTATGAACCGTTGATTTAGCTAGGTTCCTACCACCTAAGGGCCAATACTCGTGTCTAATTGTGGCTAAGAGTAGCTGTGGACCAGCATGAAATAGGCGTAAATGATACATGTTAAAAATAAGTTTGGCGAAGTTATGCTTGCTGCATATAATTATGGGGTGCCTGACGTTATAGTCATAGCAAGAATTGTCTAATCGGCCTCCGACTCGTATAATGCCAGATTCGACAAAAGGTGATAATTTCTTTAGGCGAGTTTTATTTGGCAATGGTTTACCTGATGAAAGCACTTCGTACTCTTCAGGAAACATTTCCCTCTGAACTGCTTTAATAATGAATTCAGCGCTGTATGTTAACTCTGAATTAGTAAGAATAAGACTGTGATTATGTACCTTCTTAGAACGGTTAATGAATCTAAATACGTATGCTAATAGACGTTGTAAATGTAAATAGTTAGAAGAATTGTTAATTAAGATTTGAAATAAATTATTAGGATTAGTAGTATGTAATGATTGATAATTAATATGTATGGGATGAGATTTTAATAGTTCTGGTAGTATCGTGTCAACATCTGTATTTGGCGTTGAAGGCCAAAGAACCTGGTCTGTTAGCAAAAATGAAGGCCCTGACCACCACATTGAAGATTGACCGATGAGATCAGGGCTTAGACCACGGGAAACCAGGTCTGCGGGATTGTCTTTGGATGGCACATATCGCCAGGTATAATCATCAAACCCTTCCCGGATCTCCGAAACTCGATGCCTCACGAATGGCTTAAGTGTGCCAGGAGGAGCAGATAGCCACCCTAGGACGATCATCGAGTCACACCAGAATACGCAAGTGTTAGGTGTTAGTGTCAAAGACTCTAGTGCCTTCGCACACAACCTTGTCCCTAGCAAGGCACCACAAAGCTCGAGCCTCGGGATTGTTGTTGACTTGATAGGTGCGACCTTACTTTTAGATGTCAGCAAATGTGTATGGACGGTGCCGCTACTGTCTACAGAACGAATGTATATGCACGCCCCGTATGCCTTTTCTGACGCATCTGTAAAAATATGCATTTCTACAGATATAGGGCTGTCACATACCACCCAGCGACGTATACTGAGATGATTAAGTTGCGACAAATTTTCTGTGAACTTTAGCCATGACTTTTTGACGTCCGCGTTTACCTCGTCGTCCCATGCACACTTGTCAATCCATAGTTTTTGTAATATTATCTTGACTTCGATAACACATGGAGAGACAAGGCCCAATGGATCGAAAATTTGTGCTACTGTGGAGAGAATGTGTCGTTTCGTAATAGGTGTAGCAGTGCGTGTCGGTGCGAGTATGGAGAATGTAAGACAGTCAGTATGACAATGCCAATTAAGACCCAGGGTCTTACTTGGTTCGTCTATACTTAAACTGACTGTGTTAGATGTGTCTGTATTAGATGTGGTTGGAATGGTTGACGTATGTGTTTTTGTGGTGACTGCCTGTATTACTTGTACATTATTAGACTGCCACTTGCGAAGGTTAAGTTGTGCAGCCTTAAGTGTGCTGATGACATCTTTACATAGCGCTATAGTACCCTCTATAGAGTCACTTCCTGAGAGATAGTCATCCACGTAAAAGTCGTGCTGTATGGAATGTTGTGTACGTGTGTGTGTGGCTTCCTTCGCCAATTGAGACAAACATCGTGTACTAATGAAAGGAGCAGACGCTGTTCCGTAAGTAACGGTGTTTAACTTATAAGTTTTAAGAGGCAACGATGGGTCAGAGCGCCACAATATCTGTTGTAAAGACCGCTGCGATTCGTCCACTTCAATTTGCCGGAAAAACTTTTCGATGTCTGAAGATACGACGTATTTATGCTGCCGGAACCTTAACAGTATGGATATTAAGTCGTCCTGAACTCTTGGACCTATGCCTTGAATGTCGTTAAACGACTTACCTGAAGTTGTGACGGCTGATGCGTCGAAGACAACTCGAAGCTTTGTCGTTGTACTGGACTCTCTGATAACACCATGGTGTGGAAGGAAGTATGAATGAGATGAAGAAGGCTGAGAGGCTTCGCTCATATGACCTAATGCTTCATACTCCTGCAAAAACTCTACGTAGCGATGCTTAAGTATCGGATCTCTATCAAGTCTACGTTCTAACGATAGGAAGCGACGTTTAGCCATCTCAAAAGAGTCACCTAATACTTCGGGAGATTCCTTCAATGGAATCGTGACGACAAAACGCCCGTCAGCATTACGCCTTGTAGTGTCTATGTAGTTCTGTTCACATGTTCGCTCCTCGGATGTAAAATTGAACCTAGGCGATATGGAGTCAAGTTCCCAGAACCTTGAGAGGTCCATGGGTACCTGTGAATGTGTCATGTGCGTGTCGTGCGCGAACATGCACATCGATGAGTGGGTAAAGCTTGGTTGAGGTATGGCTCCTGATATGAGCCATCCGAGCTTGGTCTCGAACAGCGTTGGCATATGTCTACCTAGATGTATACGGTTGCGACCAATCACACCCCAAAATATGTCGGCCCCAACAAGTATGTCGATGGAGGAAGGGACATTGAAAGATGGATCGGCCAGACTTACTCCTGCTGGTAGCTGCAAGTCTTATAAGTCTATGTATGTATGTGGTATATGAGTGGTTATACTGGGCAATACAAAACAGTCGATGTCGATATTGTATGACCCATCGCATGATTGTAAATGTAAAGAACAAGACTGCGTAATGGCCGACATCTGACTGTTGATGCCCGCAACGTGTGAGCTTACACTACGAATAGGTAAATGTAGCTTACCACAAAGGTCCTTGGTAACGAAATTTGCCGTGCTTCCATTGTCAAGTAAGACTCTGGCGCTGTGCGGCGACCCGGAATTGTCCGTGACCCTTACCAAAGCTGTGGAAAGCAACACATGACGAGGTGAAATATCATAATTAGTACCAGTCAAAGTTATATGTTCCTTACTAGAGCCAGGCTCATCATCATGAGAATGCAACATTGTATTATGCCTACTCTTGCAGTATTTGCAGTGACCAAGTGGACAAGTAACTTCAAAATGACCTGGTCGTAAACAATTCAGACAAAGCTTAAATTCCTTTGCTTTAGATAATCGTGCAGAGACTGTAAGTGCCTTAAATTGATCACAACCAAATATGTAGTGATTCTGTTTACACAGCGGACAAGAAATATTAAATTTACCCTTACTTGTTACTACCGAGAAGCTTTTAGGCTTACTGTGCGACGACTCTGCCTTTGATTTTAGACTCTTAGCTTCCTCAAGTGTTTCTAAAAGATTGCACCGGCTAGAAATAAATTTCGTAAACATGTCCAAGGATGGGTAATCAGTCAATGTGTTTCTATGTTCTTCCCATTGTCTGCTGGTAACCGAGTCCAACTTAGATGCCATTAAATGTATCACCACGTCACCCCAATGTTGTACGGGTCGGCCTAGTGTTGCCAGTGAACGTAGATTTTTACTGGTGACGTCGACAATCTCACGTAATCCTTGACTAGTCTCCTTTAGCAGTGGTTCTACATTAAATAAAGCCTGAATGTGATTATTCACCAACAACTGCTTGTTGTCGTACCTTTCGCATAATAATTGCCATGCATTGTCGTAGTTGTCCCCTCTGAAATCTAAACTTTTAATAACCAGTGCTGCGCTGCCATTAAGTGACGAACGCAAGTAATGAAACTTGTTAATGTTGTCTATACCACTCTCTTCATGAATAAGAGAAACGTAAATATCTTTAAACTCTAACCAATCCTTATAACCGCCGCTAAAGTGAGGTAAATTAATTTTAGGAAGTCTAACATTGCTATGTCTATTAACCACTGAGAATTGCTCATTGGAGCCTACCTTAGAAGCCAGTTGCGCACGATGCCTTGACAGAAGCGCGCGCGCAGCTGCTAGTTGCCTGTAGTAGCTGCTCTCGAATTGCTCCCGATCGGCAAATTGCTCGTCGGGTCTTGCGGACAGGTACTCCAGTTGGCTCTGAAACTGATCATAGGTGGCATATAAGGTAACTATCTTCTCAATTCGAATCTCCAACTCGACTAGTTGTTCCTCACTAAGCTGATCGCAAGACTTAGTGGTAGCTAAGAAGTTTGTGAATTGAGTAAGCTGTGATTTAATTGAAGCGCGTTTTCTTGTAAGCTCTTTAACCGTCACTTCTTCAGCCATGGCTAAATTGGAAATTAGCACTAATCGCTAGAAAAAAAAAAAAAAAAAGAAAGAAAGAAGTCAGAATTAAGAATAATTGCTACAGCACTGAATGAAGCTTATATTTGCGCCTGTAAAACAACAAAGAGCAAAAGTTAACCGTTGAAGTGGTGCTATTCAAAACCGGTAGGCGGTTTTAAAAAAAAAATCAAGTTCAAATTGAAAGTAAAAAAAATGTGGGTATTCTAAAAAATAATATTAGAAGGTTTAGGTGGCTTATCAAGTACTTATTACTAATAATTATTAATGGATGGGGTTCTACTATAACGGGAAATCTACTTAAATGGACAAACACTTGGAACTAATGTACATATAATGTAACTACCGTTAGGTGATACTACTGACTAATAAATAAGAAAAAGGAATAAATAATAGGAACTAACGTGTTATTCACTGGTCTAATGCACTATCTAATACTCTAGTGGAACGATATGTTAGTATATGAATATGTAAATGTTAGTAAGAATATGGAAAGATCTCACAAAATCCTTGACTGCCAGTCCGAACTGAACGTCTTCCTGCTTGATGGCGATGTCCTTGGGCTCTGCCTGGGCTGCTACGCTGCGACGACCAAGCTATGATGACCACTGAAGAACTATGTTCGCTCCAAAACTCCAAGCTTCTTTGCAAAGGCTCCGAAGATGACGATCGAAGACTGGAACAGGCACGCACGAAGGGCGGGATGTCGTCTTGATCTCGAAGTCTAGTTTTCTAACGGCCGTTTTCAAATTTGGAAATCGCTTGTCACTCCTTGGTAACTGGTTAGTTTCACGCCGAAATGCTCGAAGGACCATGAACAGAAATGGATATCCTAAAGGTGGTGATAGGACGAAAACACTTGAACTGTATCTCAATTTAAATGTATATTGCAACAAGCGGTTGGTCGTTTAACAAATGAGTGACGCGAGAAAACAAATAAGAAATGCGATCAGTAAGGTGGACGTTGGTGCAGTGACGAGCCGACCTCTCCTTGCGCCCCCCCCTCGCGGCCGCCTCTCCGCCCGCGGCCGCCCGGCGAGTAGTGATGTTGGCGAGTTTTAGTGTTGTTCTTCAACAGTAGACAAGAAGTAATTTTACTCGATATCTTTTGTTTAGTTTAGGAAATGTATTATTATTGGTTTTGCTATTAAAAAATAGTATCAACTTTCAATCAACGTACAATCTTTTGTACTATCAACGTACAAACAACAATTAATGTCTATTCTAACCACTTCTATATTTTCCTTATATTTCCATATGTTAAATTTAGTTATTTATTAACACTTTCACTGCCTCCCAAATTTTCACGAAGTCCCATGACATGCCGCTATACAAATCGCAGCGAACGCGATAGGTGCGTTGACCGACACTGCATAAAAGTATAAAATGTTTTTGCTTTATCGGTGTGAGAGGGACTTCTTACTTGTGCAGTGCTTATTAGAAAGTAAATGACTACATTTCAATGTGTTAAGTTAGGAACATATAAAAAATTAAGCAATTTACGTAGTTTTGCCTAAATTGACAAGATTTGGTATATTTTTCTTTTATTGCTCGTATTGATTGAAATAGCACAATTACAGTATGTGAATCAATATTTATATTTTAGTTTAGCAGTTTATATAATGTTATCAGAGCTTGTTGCTTATTGCTGGCGAAATTTTGCAACTGCAATAAAAATATGTTAATTATCTAAGTAACATTGTTATTTAGAGGGAAAGTCTAAAAATCCGGTAAAACAATAGGACGCCTTAATAGAAGGCCCATAAAAGAAGTTCGCAAAAAACGACAAAATATTTTTAATCTGTTGTTATTTTTTGTTACACGCCCTGTACTCATACAAATGCATATTGTGTCTAATTGGGCGAAACCAGGAAGGGGTGTGGTCTGTCACTAGCTGCGCTTACCGTAGAAATATTTTCTAAACTGAGCATGCTTCAGTTTTCCCGATAGTATATATACAGACAGGGTGTTAGGTAGAAGGGCCGACACGATTTTTTGAAGGATTTGGGGTGACAAATTGCTACCACAAAATTGAATTTATAACGTCGGGTACACCTACCCAAATCGAATATATCGTAAAGAATAAATAAATCACCCACAATGAAAAAAAAGAATGGCGATAAAACATTTAGCCATGGAATCTTAAAGTGAAATATTTACAGAATGATATCACTAAATATCATTAAAATTCTAATCTACATCCAGTCTTCGCTCGGGGTTTTTTTCTTTCATACTTGAGCATTCTGTCATTGTCCTTAAAATGGTTCGTACCTTAACTCAATTTTAAGGCAGGAAGCACGTAATTTAGACATTTTCTAGAACCAACCGTAAGTACATAAATCTCATTGTAGATAACACCAAAAATAATTAAGTTCAACATTCAACAAACATAAAAGTTGAAACATGTTTTTTCCGGTACTTAATAAAAAAATACTATCTCAATTAACTACCGTGACAACTGAGACAGGTTTTATGCGTGAAAAGTAGGATATGACGCTCCGTATCCCTAAGAAAAATGTGTCGGTCCTTCTACCAAACATGTATATGTTGAGACGATAGATTATACCTGGAATAAAACTACTATATTACTACTTAATAGTTACTAAAAACTATGTAATGTCAGATACATTTATTATACATGTTGATAGATAAATGGTGCTCACATAATTATTTACAAATATTGCAACTGTAGATGACATTAAAGTATTAAAGACGATCATCATATCATAATCAGCCTATAATGTTCCCACTGCTGGGACACAGGCCTCCTCTCTGTGAGAGGGAGTGGGCCGTAATCCACCACGCGGACCCAGAGCGGGTTGGTAGATGTCACATGTCTTCGAATATTTGTTTCTAGGTCATACCGGTTTTCTCACGATGTTTTCCTTCACCGTTTTGAGAGCAGTGGTGATGAAATAATATACACAAAGTAAAGCGCCTGTCTGGGTTCGAACCCACGACCTACAATTCGTAAGTCGCGGCCGTTACCACTGGGCCACCACTTGACTGGTCCACAACATGTGCAGAAGGAATTATTGCCAAACTTCCTTGTCTTCAACGTAGTCTATCCGCTCGTCTTAAAGACGATATTAAAGTCTAAAACTAATGAAGGTGATTATGAATCTCTCGATAGTCAATTATCGAGACATTCATAATCACTTTCATCCAATTAAAATTTTAGAGAAGAATAAATCGTTGAAAAATAATAACCCTAAACTGTAGCATTTTCTCTCAGCATATCTCAAACTAAAAGTGTATTAAATGTTCTCAAATCATTAACTCATGGAGGAAAAAAAATTGTAAAACATTTCAATGTTCAACATTCCCTGTGTTCTTAAAAGCTTTGTTAACAATTTACCACAGTCGAAAATGACTATTGTATTCTCAGTAATAGGGATGATGCTGGGTAAAACAAAGAAATCCTATTTAGTCCGTCAGCCAGATAATAAAAAAATATTAGACACGTATTTTTTGCTTTATCATATTAACTTGTAAAGCCTACTTAGCCGTGATAGTTTTCCTTTTAATTTCATTGTATGTAGCACTGCCATGACTTTTTTCACATCTCCATAAACAACCGTTTAGCTGGCAGACACTAACAAAAATTTGCACTTTAATGCTTACGCAAGTGGATCCTTGAATCGAAAAGTGGTGTTCACAGACCTGCAATATTGTTTTAATTGAACGGCCTACCCAACGATACCCCGCCATGGAGGAAGAGGAAAAAATGTCATCCCCAAATTACGTGCTAGGGAGGTACGCCAAAAAAAATTTTTTCAAGATATTATTTCGGCGTGATTAATATGTATACCTATGCCAAATTACAGCTTTCTAGTACTAAGCGTCTCTGAGCTACAGTGGGGTCAGACAGACAGACAGACAGACGGACATGGCGAAACTATAAGGGTTCCTTGTTTACTACGGAACCATAAAAATGACTTAGATAAAACGCATTGAAGTTGGGGAGTGGAGGCTCGCTACGTCACAATTCAGTATAAAATCTAGCAAGGCATGACGTCATGTCACATTTTAAATCAATGTATCGCCGTAATCTTTTGATTACGTAGAAAAAGAAAAAAAAAAACACGTATCCAATATTTTTTAATAATCTTGGTAAATTACGGGCAAAAAAAAATTGTTATCATCCCTATTATCAGTGATAAATAATTGAAACTACCTCATTTTATCAAAGCCTCTATTTTGTTTTAGATTCATAGACCGCGAGCGTCGCGATAAGGAAAAGGACAGAGAACGCGAACGTGACAGAGAACGCCATGGCAGACGCTCCGAGGAAAAACGGTAAGCATAAATTAGAAAAACCTCTGCTCCACACTTTGGAAAAAAAAGTAAAGATAGTAATAATGACTTTATTATGACACAGTTCATGAACACACAAAATACAAACTTAAAACATAAAGTGAAAATAATTTTTAACAACTGTGCGTGATTGACGGCTGCGCCAAAATGGTCCATTTCATCATTAATGTCAGACAGTGCTGTCTGACGCTGGTTTTCTAATGAACCTAAGTTGATTACAACTGACAGATATGTAACAAACAATTTCAACATATATTATTTTTAAAGTTTTTTTTATGAATGAACGAGTAATCGAGTCTTTGGCCCAAACGCTTGCGCTATCTTCAACCCATAATTCTGCCTGACAGCTAAACGTTGGCTACTGTGGTTACATAAACAGCCTATAATGTTCCCACTGCTGAGACGGCCTCCTTTTATTGTAATTAATGTAATAAATGCATTAAACTTTGTTTAATCCCCGCTGGAAATAACTGCATAGTTTATTATATTACTATACTGTATTTTTCTGATGTTATCAAGTCAAGTCATTTATTCGAAACTAGGCTGAGAATCAGCACTTTTCGAACGCCAAAATTACTTAAGACAGTCCCCCAAAACTGCGCGCCCTTCACCACTTCCCAGTGCTTTAGCTGGGAAGAAGTGGCGCTACAAACTCCCCAGCAGTTCAGTTAGAAAAACTTGATTCTATACAATACTATGCAAAATAATTTACCTCTAACTGCCTCTTTGGTTTAGTGGTCGCAAGCGCTACTGTTGAATATGAGGTCCTGGGTTCGATTCCAGGGTCGGGAAAATTGTTATTGGATTTTTCCATCTGGAATTTCTCAGTAGCAGCCCGGAGTCTGGATTTGTGCCCGGTTGGTGGCAATAGGCTCGCCCCCTATTACATGGGACTTAAACATAACCGGCGTACTACAGGTACACTTCTGTCCAACGCTTCAGGGAAACAAGGCGTGATGTTATGTTCTATGTTTAATTAATTTAAATTAGGCAACACAAAAAAACTAAATTTATTTATTTTAAATATGTCAGCTAGTACACGCCAATATACCAACAAAATAAAGAGACTTAAGCAAGCTATGGTCTGTACCAAAAGTATCTGATAAAAATGTCTTTGGATGGGATTTTATCAAATAACTTTAAAGGGTATGTCAGACTCTTACTGACTAAAACCCACCCGTATTCCTTCCGTTGCCTGTGTTGCCAGGGGTCTCGGTAACCCTTTAGTACCTTCCCGCGACCCCGGCAGGCATCGGCCCTAGTGGACCCCTGCTCTTGTGCTGACATCTCTTTAAGGCGCGCGTGGAACCCAACGCGCCGTCGACCCGGGCCTAGTCCTTAACGGACGTCGAGCTACGTGGATGCCATTTTGTAGTGCCATGCCACTTACAAATTAAGTGCTTTGAATTGATTATTTCAATTTTCGTCGATGATTTTTCAATTATAATTTAATAATGTTATTCAAACAAGAATAGTTGGAAATAGTAGTGAGATATAAAAATGAAATACACTGGCCTGCAAAACTAAGTACTACACTTTTAAATTTTATTTTTTTTCTAAACTGTAGAAGTTAGAGATTTAAAATAAAAAACGTTTTACTCGTATAGCAATTTTTATCAGCTTTCTTTGAAACTTTAGTAAATTATACATTAGTAACATTTTTAAATCTAAAACAAGATAAAACAATAAAAATGGCAATTTTTAGCTTAGTGTCATAAAACTCAATAAACATTTACAAGTATGTTTTACATGTTATTTATTTTTTAATAACTGGTACGAGTATTGCTTCCTCGGGCTCTACTTACAGCTTCGAGTCGATTTGGCATACTGAACACGAGATTTCGGAGCCGATGTTGGGGAATGTTCTCCCGTTCTTCTATCAGGGACTGTTTTAGTGCCCTGAAGGTTGGTGGTGGTCTGCGGCTTCTGACTAGCCTCCCTAGCTCATCCCAGGCGTGCTCAATCGGGTTGAGATCAGGAGTTCTTGATCGCCAAGCCATCACCCTGATACCAACCTACTGAATATACTCTTGCACGACCCGAGCTGTGTGTGCCCGGGCATTATCATACCCGAGCCGTGTGTGCCCGGGCATTATCATGCATGAGCATCGATCCTTCACCCATATTTACTAAATACGGCCCTGCATACTCATTGAGGATCTCCTGCAGGGCTAACATGACAAGCGCGAGAATGCTCTCTTTCTCGCTTTGTCGAAATTTGTCTACGATTCTGACGTCATCCGTATGCCTAACATAACCGTTATGCTCGAGTAAATTCGAGAAAGGCACTTTGGCAGTTCTACAGGTTGAAATTGAAAACTTGCGACAAACTGAAATGGGACATTGTATACATCATTATTAACAACTTTTACTAAGGGACCAAAGCTGTAATCCCAAAAAAAAAATCTGCTTTTCCTACATTTTGATGAGGTATTGCGAACATAAATGTAGGGGACAGCAGTTTTTTTTTTGGGATTGTAGCTTTGGTCCCTTAGTAAAAGTTGTTCATAATGATGAGTACAATCTCCCATTTCGATTTGTCGCATGTTTTCAAAGTCACCCTGTCTATCTCGCGACGAGAGACCGATGTAGCAAATTATTAAAAACAAATCATTTTTATTTTAGCAACATCGGCTCATTCATTAAATTTTACGCATGGAATTAGTATGTACTATAATGATTTTACATCCACCTCTATTAATTTATGTTGTAATTTTTTGTGTTACCGACTTTTTTGATTAAAATTTTCTTAGATCTTATGGCATGCCGAAATTAAAATACAAAATGACGGAAATGAAAATGAGTGAGCCATTTTTGTTAGGGGAAAAACCTGTGGGTTCGCGTCACCAATATGTTAACCGCGTCACCGACATTTTAACCACGTCACCGACATACTAGCCGCGTCACCGACATACGAACAGCATCCCTTGAAGATGCAATCTGCGTCACCCAACATGCTCACCGAGTCACCGACTTTTTTTTTTTTTTTTTGGGAAATCATCAAATAACTTCTCCCGCTCTGGGCGGAGCGGGAGGGTGTGTCAGACTCTTACTGACTAAAACCCACCCGTATTCCTTCCTGTTGCCTGTGTTGCGGGGGCCTCGGTGACCCATAAGTACCTTCCCGCGACCCCGGCAGGGTCACCGACATGCTCAATGCGTCATCAACATGCTCAATGCGTCACCAAAACGCTAACCGAGTCACCGACATGCTAACAGCGTGTCCGAACTGCTAGCAGCGTGCCCGACCTGCTGGCAGCGTCACCGACATGCTAACAGCGTCACCGACATGCTAACAGCGAGCCCGACCTGCTAGCAGCGTCACCGAAATGCTAGCAGATTTACGAAATGCCAATCGACTTACGCCGTGATAACCGCGTCACCGACATTCTGAAAGCACTTGTTAACATGCAATCTGCGTCACCAACATGCACACCGCGTCACCGACATCCTAACCACGTCACCGACATGCAGACTGCGTCAGCAACATGCTACCCAGGTCACCGACATGCTAATGTAACGTGTGCATCAGACTGGCGTCGCGCAGCGGCCTGTGTACGTACATGTATACGCATATATATACTTATATATGTTATTGCAAAGTTTTAAGTTTTCATTTCTGTCACCAGTCGATATGAATGCCATATTTTTTTGTATTATAATTTTGTCTACTCTTCTCGTCGTCAAAATCGAGGACGACTAAATGACAGAAGAATCGAAGATTATCTCGTGTTGAATTGTCAAAATTCGTGATAACTTAGGTGCCATGTTAGGGTTTGTCGAGAAAACATCGAGTTTGACAGAACGAATCGAGTATTTTGTGTGGCAGCGCTGTCAGAAAACGAGAATATTGACAGAAATAGACAAGAATTACTCACGCGAGAGTGAGTAATTGTCGCGTGTGTCATGTTGTCAGCCCTTTTTTTTTTTGAGGGTGGGTAATCATCAAATAACTTCTCCCGCTCTGGGCGGAGCGGAAGGGTGGGTGTGTCAGACTCTTACTGACTAGAACCCACCCGTATTCCTTCCTGTTGCCTGTGTTGCCAGGGGACTCGGTGACCCATAAGTACCTTCCCGCGACCCCGGCAGGCATCGGCCCTAGTGGACCCCTACATTTGTGCTGACATCTCTTTGAGGTGCGCGTGGAATACGACGCGCCGTCGACCCGGGCCTGGTCCTTGCTGGACGGTGAGCTAGCTACCCATTGCTCACCGTCCGCAAGCCAGCGCCTACGGTGGCCGGAAATCCGCCCGGGATTCCCGACGCCCAGGGCGTCTCCTGCGGCGGCTAGGGGCGAGAGGGCGCGAAACTTCCTTTCCCTCAACCGTCCCGCCTCCTCCTTCGCGAGCATTACTGCTTCGCAGAAGGACGTCACGTCCTTCCGGCTGCCCATACCCTCTCGCTCCGTACCATGGCCTGAACCAGGGCCGGACGCGAGAGGTCTCTGCCGCCGATCGCCTCCACGAGTACACGGCGGTGCTCTGCCCAAGCCGGGCAGACCTCCACCGTTTACTCCACCGTGTCCTCCGGGCGATCCACACAGTGGTGACACCCGGACGTTTCCTCCCGCCTTATCCGACACATGTTGTCAGCCCTGCAGGGCATATCTTTCCCCAGTCAGAGCGCCATTTTCTATGGCCACTAATTCTGTGCGACCTTCTGAAGATATGCCAGCCCATACATGTACACTGCCTCCACCGTACTGGACTCTGAGAAGCAGGCTTGAAGGTATCGCTCACCAGGTCGCCTGTAGACACTTCGCCTTCCATCAGAAGTGTAAAGTGAGAATCGAGACTCACCTGTAAACAAAATTTTTGACCATTCTTGTTGATCCCACTGTATGTGTTCACGGGCGTATCGTAGTCTCGCTACTCGATGCTCTCTCTCGAGTTTGGGGCCACTCGCTGGTCTTAGGGTTTCAGGTTTGCTTCAGCCAGTCTTCTTCTCACTGTACTGTCACGTAGTCCCTTCGGGTCTGAAGAAGCTGTTGCTGGATTTCTCAACACAGTGGAAACAATATAACGGTCTTCTCGGGCACTAGTACACCTGGGTCTGCCATTACCAGGTCTCCTCAAATGGTTTCCAGTCTCTTCGTACCTTCGCTTCACCTTCTGGACCGTTCGTAACGTCACACCCACCATTCTTGCAGTACGACGCATACTGATGCCTAGTTCCAGAAAAGTCATGATCCTAGCACAATTTTCAGGTGAAAGAGGCATGATAAATAAGTTTATGTGCTGTTGTCTAACCTTAGAATATAGAAAGAACCAGAATCCGCGTTCAACTGTAATTGGAAGCCGCACGCTGTGTCCAAAAATAAGACAAGCGTCCCGCACACGCCTCCCTCCCCACCCACGTAATGTTGCTAGCTCAGACATTATCAACCCGTTTTGGAGAAAACGAGAGCATTGGAGGTAAAATAATAAAATCAAAAATGTCCTTTTATATGCTTATGTACCCGATAATCTCAAGAAATAGAGAGGTTCTTTAAAGGCATTTATCGAAAAGTATTGTCACCTAGAACTTAAAGCTTCCGATAGCAGCAATTGTATACCTCTGGAAAACATAGGCATCTCAGCTCTGGGGCTCCCCTCCCGGCATTCCCACTCACATCTGCCTTGTAAATACCTTTTGTTAGTCTCCTTTCATTCATCCTCTCAACATAACCAAACCATCTAAGCATACTCTTTTCAATTGTTGTCACTACATCTTCCTTTAAACCGCGTCGTTGCCTTATCACATAATTTTTCAGCCTATCATAGTCACCCACATCTGCGAACTTAGATAAAATATAATAAATGTAATTATATTTGTAACAAGAGAGACTATAATTGTGTACCTTTTTTGGAAAAGCTTCTTTCTAAAGTCTTTTTAAACCACATTTTGTCTCATAAATATATTTCTCCTCAAAATGCATCGAGCAAACTACGGTTCGCTTTGAAGGTTTCCATAACTCCTTGCCAGCCTTGCTCTTTGTATTATTTTTGTCCAGTCCGTTTTCCTTTCTTCATCAGCAGGGAAGCTAAAATTTGAGATAGGTAGTTATAATGTTAGATAGATACATAATTTCACACACCCGGGGCGGGTGTTCCTTCCTCTCTAGAAATCCCTAATAGTGTAATATACCTATTATGAATGTTATGCAATTGTAACAATATCATATACATACGTATACATACGGGTCGCAATGGTAACGTTTCTTTTTCAAGTCGAGTTTTTTATTTAAAGTGGTTATTAATTTAATACTACAACGAATAAAAGCCCTCAGTAGGTAATAAAAAGAAGGGAAAATCAAAACTATTATATTGGCAACACTAACAAGATGGATGCATCAGTCACTATGACAATTACAAACTGAACAATTTATTCAGTAATTAAATATGACGACATTTGAATGCGCTACTTACAAGTGAAATGTGATCCCATCCTGTTTATTTTTTAGCCCCGCTGCATTTTTACAGGTATGAACGACACAAGACGGCATAATTAAATTAAATTGCACACCGGTAAAACACGTTACGCGATACGACGTACGCAGAGTAACTGATCGGCTGCGCGTCAAACTACTCTATTTAAGAGTAGTTTTTGACGCTTCAGTATGAGGCGTGTTCACGGCTTCTGGTTCTTTCTATATTCTAAGTGTCTAACTTAGCTTTTGTAACAAGAAACATCGATCATGAAAAAATTTGAAAACGAAAATGGAAACAAAACATGAATGGTAAAATTGTAATTCGAAAAGGATTATTTTTGATTTTAAAGGTATTTTCAGCCATTTCTTAAAAGAAGGTTACCGATTATGAAGTTTTTATGTACAAAATTAAACAAAATTTTTCGAATCCTTTTTGTTTTGAAAGTATATCTTGTGTACCTAAAAAGTTATTGCAATTTTAAAAGTGTGATGCTTAGTTTTGCAGGCCAGTGTAGGAACATACCTACAGATGAATGTGTTACTGATTCCTTTTAGTAAGTGATGGCATAAGAATTTAAGGCTGCATACTGAGGCGATATCGCGGGCGCGACAGGCAGCAGTATGCCTGTCGCGTCCGCGATATCGCCCCAGTCTGTAAAAGCCTTTAACCTGCACCCTAATTGGGTAACACGCGCTTTTGAAGTATATTGCTAATCCATTGCTTCATATGTTCGAAAAATAAACGTAAATAACGCAATGAATTTTGTGGAACTGTCAAAATGAAACCCATTGCTACTGACAATGTACGTTATGTTATGCAATTTCCCCGCTGAACAGGGTTTGTTTACACTACCATTATATATTTTGGAACAGACATTATATTACTAAAGTCACCTATTTACACTGTCTTAGATCATCAAGCCACCGCCACGATCGCCGCGACCGCTCGCGCTCGAAGTCCCGCGGGGCGCAGTACCCGGCCGGCCACTCGTCGGAGCGCCGCGCCTCCCCGCCCTCGGCCGACTACCGGCCTACTTCCTACAAGGTCAACAAGAAACTAGAGGTTATGGAGAAGATGGGTTAGTATAGTAATATTGTTTTGTAAGATAGGATGTATAGGGATGCCGTTTAGCGCCACTACTTTAATAAAAATGAAGTTATCCAGTGATAATACTTCTGATTTCTGTTGTAAAATGTTCATCTTTCTTATCGGCGGCATGAATTACAGGGTCAAATTACACAGTCACTCGAAATCAGTTTAAAAATACAGTTTTTTTTTTTTGTAAACTTCACAGACTGATATATGTATTATTATAACACGATAAAATACAAATAAGAAGAAGAAGAAAGAAGCTCTAAAGTCTGACAACCAGTCTTACCAAGGGGTATCGTGTTACTCAGTAACTGGGTTGTGGAGGTCAGATAGGCTTAGATAGATATTCAGCTGTATCCGGTAAGACTGGAAGCCGTCCCCAACATAATAGGTTGGGGAAAAAGTTTCTTCGCATTTTTTAAGAAAATTCAAAACATTTTTTAATATAGTTTATTTACATTTAACTAAAGTATGTAGGTACCATTTTGTTCGATAACTTTTTGCCATCTTGTAGGTAGGGACATGATCCCATTGCTATAGAAATTTTGGGTCTTCTGATCAAAATAACGCGACAAGTGGTTTTGGCAGTCCTCTCGTGATGTTAACCTGACACTGCCTAAGGAATTCTGAAGAGACCGAAACAGCTGGAAATCTAAAGGTGCAAGGTCAGGACTATACGGCGGATGCATTAACACCTCCCAGCCAAACTCTCTTAATTTTTGCTAAGTGGCTAAAGATGTGTGAGGTCTAGCGTTATCATGATGAAAAACCATACCTTTTGTTGATCAATTCCGGCCGCCTTCTCTCAACTTCTTGCTTTAATCTCATCAGTTGTTCGCAGTAGAGTTCAGAATCGATGGTCCTGCCTGGTGGTAACAGCTCATAATGAATAATGCCCTTCCAATCCTACCACACACACAGCGTCACCTTGTTGCGAGTTAACCCGGGTTTCGCCACAGTCTGTGAAGCCTGACCGGCCTTTGACCACGACCTTTTTCGCACGTTCTTGTCGTACGTGATCCACTTTTCATCACCAGTTATCAGCTTCTTCAAGATGGTTCGGTTTCTTTACGTCGTAATAAAGAATCACAAATGAGTACACGGTTCATTAGGTTTCTTTCAGTGAGCTCGTGAGGTACCCAAATATCGAGCTTTTTTGTGTACCCAGTTTTTTTCAAATGCGCCAAAACTGTTTTGTGGTCAATTCCCAGTTCTTCAGCTACGTCGTAACTACTGATATGCGGATCTTGCTCCACTTTTTCAAAAATGGCATCCATTTTATCCGTAACAGGGTGACCAGAGCGACGTGCATCTTTGACATCAAAATTTCCGGATTGAAAACGCTTAAACCAAATTTTTGCTACTCTCACAGACACTGCACTAGGTCCATAAACATCGCAAATTTTTTTGTAGTAAAATTTTAAAATGTAGCTAATTTCTTCATTAGATTCACTCATCTTGACGGTACGAAAAACAAATGAAAATCACACGTTTTCCTAATTTGAATATGGAATTATGTTCTTTAAAATTGAAACTTTCAATGATACCAAAACCAGCCAGATACAAATAGTATACCCAAAGAGATTTTATTACAAGTTCATACATACTATAATGCGAAAAGACTTTTTCCCCAACCTATTAGTTGGGAAAAGGCTAGGCGGATGATGATGATGATGATGAAAATACAAATAAACTGATTTTCTAAACTCATACACTTCCAGTAACAAAACCACCGGCGCTCAAAAAAATATCAAATATTGTTATTGTTTAGTTATCGATACGGCGACCAGTCGGTTGTCTTTTAAACTGAAGGCACGTGAACATATACGTAAGAAGTTGGCAGAAACATCCCAGCGCTGATATTTTGCTGGATTCGTTTTCTCCTCTACTGATCGTTATTTCCCCACTACCGATCGTTATTTCTCCTGACAAAGTTTATTATGTTTATATGTATGTATCTACGTATCTATTCTTGTATTGTAGTTATTTTCGTGTTATCTATCCCTTAAGTTGCACCTGCCATGTGTCTTCTCCGCATCACCCTAAGGTTGACTGGTAGAAAATGCCTCAGGCATTAAGTCCGCCTTTGCGCGGTTTTTTTTTTTTACTTGTGCATAAAGTTTTAATAAATAAATAAATAATTAGTCAGTAAGCTGGTAGCAAGGCTGCCAGTCCAGAGAGGCCAGACGTATATTTAAGAATCGCCACTTGCGGGGCTTATTTTAATGCACCCCGCCATTTATTTTCAACAACCCTTTAAGTCTCTGACACAAACGTTTATTTATTTTCATTCATATCAAAAATAAGTACTACTAAATTATTCTTCAAAATGCCCTTCAATACAACGTCTTAATCTTGTCCCCCATAGGTCTGCAAATCAAGACACCCGACGGCTCCATGGCGACAGCGCAGCAACTGCGCGCCGCGGCCTGCGAAGTACCGCCTCCGGGGTCACACCTCCCTTCGTACTACAACCCCACTGCTGTCAATGCTAACAAGATTATGGACCAGGTATGTTTTTAATGTTACAATACTGAATGAAATGAAAGTGAATATTACAAGACAAACACAAGACATACTCCAGTTAGGTATCTGTGTGCACACGAGGTCGCCCGAATTATATAATATAATAGCTGCATTACAATCAAATTTACAATTTCGAAAAAAAAAAAAATCTGCTTAGCCACGTGATCATGCTCAATTCTTCATTTGGAGTTCAATTTAATATGAATCCGACCGAATTTTGTTTTCAGTTTTCGTTAAAATAAATGATAATATATTTTCGGTCGAAAAAAAACTGCCCGCAAATATATACTTTCAATAAATTTATTCATAGACAACAACTAAAGCCCAATATCAGAACATGCTGAAAACTTGCCCTTTTTCGCATATTGTTTGATTGTTTAAATGATGACTTTGAGAAAAGAAGTCTCAATAAATTTGAAACTGCATTTCTTTTATTTTTACTAAAGAAAAACTTATTGAGAAAAAAAAAAGGCTTCGGACGAAAATCCAAATTAGGCCGAATTCCGTTTTGTTTCCTGAGTTACCAGAGATGTTTTCTAACACTTGTCTTTGTGCAGGTACAAAAACGCAAGTTATTGTGGTCGAACAAGAACAAGTCGGAAGCTGAGGAGGCTGCCAAGTGGAGCGGCACGCGGTTCGCGCAGGACAACGACGGCAAGCAGGTGTCGAAGTTCATGAGGCTTATGGGCATTAAGGAGCCAGGTGATTGTCAGTTTCGTTTACGTTTTCGTGCGGTGTTGGTTTATTTCTTTGTTTATGGAAGGCAGACTTTATAAACTCTTCGTCAATAAACTCACTCAGCCTATTACAGTCCACTGCCCGATATAGGCCTCTCCCTATTCTCTACCAGTAAGACCAATGGCATAAAACGTGGCTGCAGGGCAAGATTTAATGCTGAATAGGTTTATATTGAGACTGTGAGACTGTTGTTAAATTAAATGTTATCGTAAAATAACTGGATAAGGTGGCAGATGACGTACATACATCAGTATGAAGCATATTTTGAAACTGCTGGTTTACCAACCTCATAACTCTCTGCTATATTAGAAGTCATGAAATGATAGCCCATTTAAGAAAAATTAAATTTTTTTTAAATTCAAGATTCTGACAAACAATTCTTTAATAAATGTCTTTATTCCAACAGCTGCAGTCAAGCCTGAGCCTCCAGAAAAAGCGGTAGACCCAATCAAAAAGCAAGAGGAACTCTTTCAGGCAATGCAAGCACAATACGAAGTTGCTAGAGCGACCACCCACACCATGCGCGGCGTAGGACTGGGCTTTCAAAGGGGACAGTACTAGAGTCCGGTACTGTCTACTAACTTCATAGTGATAGTGTCTAGTGTTGTGACGTCATTGTGCAACCTGAGTGTGCCTAGTGCGATGGGAAGTAGAACTGAACAGTGCAGTGGTGTTACAGTGAGCTCCGGTGGTGTTTTGTCATAGATTATGTTGATTTTCTACCCAAATTGTACTGTAATAATCAGTAGATTATGAGAGCTTTGCCTTCAATATATTATGTGTGTTTAATGACATGCATTTGTAATGTGACTGGTTTTCCATTTCAACTGTGCTTTTTGATTTGATTCTGATTGCATAAATTGTCTGTTTTTCCCCTAGTCTTTTTAGAGAGCTCAACAACCTGTTGACCTATGCAATTGATCTTATGAATGTAATACTTATGTATGTTTGCATTTCATACTTAGAGGGATGTTTGACTAGAGGAATCAGAAAAGTGGATGTATGTAAAAGAATTGTTGTAGTTTGTAAAATATTAGGGTACAGGAATGCACTAGCTAGAGATTAGAAAGGCTATGGCAAGAAGTTAAGATTCTGTAATCCATGTAGCGATGGATTGGGAAAAATTGAATGTAGCAAGTAGCAAAAGTCTTGGAAGGAAAATGCTACATCAAAAATATCATATTTTTACCATAAGCTTTAATACTTACACAATAAAGATGTAAATTAAATTGACAAATACAAAAGAAATGTCCATAAAATAAATAAAAGTAAATATATAGGCTACTTAACTAATCTGGCATTGGAATTATTAGATAAATGAATGAAAAATTGTAAATAGCCATGACATGGTATTGTGAGTAAGTGTCTCACATTATAAAACTTGCAAAGAATGTCACGTAGCAAGATGAATTATATTTTCAAAGTAAATTTGGAAATGCGTCACGCAAATCGCGTGGGTTTGCGAGTGGGTGGAGAATTACAAGATGTAATGTGAAGTTCTATAGCTACCTACTCCTGAAACCGTATCAAGAGTTGTAAATGACTATATTATACATTTATAGGTAATTAAAAACAAAAGGCTATCTCTGTAATCAGGCTGCCACATAATTGGATATGATAAAAAATTGTTTGTAAAATGGATTTAGGTAAATCTCTGTTTTGTAATGGAATTTAATCTGTTGTTAAATCACAAATCAAGTGATGTGACTGATTTGTTGTTATTTCCTCCTTGTTCAATTAAAGTGGTTTCAAATAGCTATAGAACTCAATAATTCTTATAATAAGTTCTAGATTTACTGCTATGTGTGATATAATGTTATTCAATTAACTAGTTATGATGAAAATAATGATCAATGTGTGGATAATATTTTATCCATTGAGATCTTCCTTTATGTTCCTAATTTTAAATGAAATAGATTGCAAGTAGACTAGTGTTCCTTTGTAGTAAATTATCCAT
Source organism: Atethmia centrago (assembly GCA_905333075.3). Taxonomy (NCBI): domain Eukaryota; kingdom Metazoa; phylum Arthropoda; class Insecta; order Lepidoptera; family Noctuidae; genus Atethmia; species Atethmia centrago. Next base: position 13,839,277 of record HG995387.1, read on the forward strand.
GCAATGTTTATTATTTTTGTTGTTGTTTAAGTAAATAAAAGATTACTAAAATAATGGAATTTTTATTTTTTAAATTTTTTTCTATTATTTCCTATAAGAGTAGGGGAAGATTATAGAAACGATGGATGGACTGTGTGAAAGATGATAAGGCTAGAATGGGAGTCACTACGGCTAAAGACCAGCGCACACCGGGGGATCGAGGAGTGGATTTACCAGCGGCCAGCGCAAACTGATGAATTGCGATGCCGCCGCCGCCGGCGCACTACTGGATGCTGTGGCATACCGGTAGCATCTCGCGGTATGCCATGAATTTTTTTAATAGCCGCCCGGAGTCTGGATTTGTGCCTGATTAATGGCAATCAACTACAGGGACTGAAACATAATTACTGGTGATGTGTGTGTAGGTACGCAATTCCCAGAACGGTTAAACGGCGGTGCAAAACTTCCGCTTAACCGTTCTGGGAATTGCATAATATGTATGTGTTAAGCTCTGGCTACACTGAGGCAAATCCGGCGCGGGAAAGCCGGTCAAAGCTAGTAGATGGCGTGACCATAGCTCTGCCTACACTAGAGATGGGTGGTATATATAGTTTCAATAACTATGTATTGGCGTAATACCTTATTTAGTATTGGCTTCCACAATAACTATCTATTGTGTGAAACTATTTATTGACTTGATACGCGATATCGAATTATCGAGTTCTAGCGACAACATCCGATGATGCCCGATACGGTCTGTGGGCAGACCGAGCCGAGCGCTGCCTGAATAATACGAACGGGAACTGAAGGCTAAACTAATTTGTAGTCAGCCCTAAGCCTTGATGAAGTATGCAGGAAAGTTCATTTACTCAAAAACATTTATTTCAACTCATTTTTAACACAGATCAAACGTTCAAATATTGAACCCGAGCTCAGTATCACCAATACATAGTGACATAATAAAATACCTAAATATTTTCAAAATCATTCCAATACCTAAATAGAACTCAGTGCTTGGTATCACCAATACATAGTTATTAAAATAAATAGTTTCAAAACTTGGTATTATGCCAATATATATTTTCGATATTACGAATTCGCGTACCGACCCATGTCTATCCTACACTGAATTTGATCTGAAATTTCATGCTTATTCATGAGTTTGGTTTTATATCACTATTTCGATATTTTCGGTGATTTCAATAGGTATCTATTTTAAATTAAGTCATGTGTATTTGACATAGAAAGAGCCAGAAATAAAAACCGATTGAAAGAAACGTGTTGCTTCATTATTAGGTAAAAGGCTAGCTTGTATATCCTTTTGTCGATTAAGAGATTGAATCTTGATCTAGAGCCATGTATTGGAAATGGTTATAAAAGTAGTATGAGTTTCAACTTCTTAGTTCTAAATCACACAACTACTATAAATAAAATCAGGGAAATATTTGATTAGGTCTTAGACCTAACCAAAGCTTCATAAAATGATAATTACTTTAATGCTGCTTTAATTGTTTTTATTTGCTTTAATTATATTTTACTTGGCTTGAACCAGTTTTTTTATTTTTTTTATATCGGTCATATGGAACATTTTGTACATCCAGTTAAGCAAGTGCCACCAAAGATACAAGAATGTTTTCGCGATTTTTTCTGTATGAATAGCTTCAATCTTCTAATTTTAGGGTCGTTCAGGAAATAGTATAAGTACACTGATTTTTTTTCGGAATAATTTTCGCAAGTTTAACCTCAGCTTTGTAAAGGAACTAGCTAGTAATAAAGCGCTATTTTGACATTTGCCTAATCGCTTTCACGATTTTTTAACGATTAGAAAGTCACGCGACTTTGAAAGCCAGTTTGAACACCTCCATACAAGTTAGTTGGCACAATCGGCTCGAGAGAATTTTGTCCTGCATCCCGCACGGGATTCGCTTAGGTTTGAACAGAGCTTCGTGTATTACAAACAGCTAACTTCATGTCCTTGTAGGAATAAAAATAAAATAAAACGCGGTACGGGGCTAGCCATGCTAACTGGCGATCGTGCGTTACGGGAGTGGTCGTCACGGCAATTCATGTATATCGAAAAACATAACACGGTGGTCAGCGGCCAGCATATACTTAAGTCACAATATCATATAGATATAAGTCGACGATGAAGTTGTGGTAACAGTAGTCAGTCGTAAACAACATAGTAACTGTCCTATCGGTCTGATAGCCATGAAATATCAAATACATACAAATTATAATTATATGTTTTAACATCCCACGATTCCAGGGCAGACAAGGATCAAAAGTCAAAGACTAGATTTCTCCTGAAAAGTAAGGGAAAGTCCCCTAATTAATGCTAAAAACATAAATGCGGCTGTAAAACCAATACAGGTACACCAGCTCCGCTTAAAGCTGCCTAAATACAAGAATTAAGGATTGATTATTACTTTTAGTAAAATTGTGAGGAATTATAATATGCCGTGTTTGATAAACAACGTGAAGTTAAATCGGAACCGTGTGGGAGAGACTTTATAATGCTATCGATTTTACACTACCAACAATATGATTGGACATCACTATCACTACTGAAGAGTTTATCATCTGTCTCTGTCAGTCCTGCTGTCAAAGACATGAGTGAAGTTGGCAGCGCTCGCTATTATTAAAATAGTATAGTCTGTGGTTATGGGATTCACCGAAAAGTGTTCACAAAAAATGTTTTTATTTCAAATCAGTAGATAAGGTCGAATAATAAATTATCTAACATTCAACAGTTGAGGCCTAACTACCACCGCAATAGCGCAAAACAAAAACATATCCACGGTAAATTGTGAAATAGGTTAAAATTACAATTTGTTACAGTGCGTATGTAAGTCTAAATATATATAAAATAAAGGATGAATCGCGAAATGGAAGACGTCGAAACAAAACTGTGTGAGAATTGGTAAGTTTTTTAAGCAAAATGCGTTTTATGTTGTCAATATTAGTTCTATTTTAGAGTACACACGTTAGCCGGCTATTTTTAGATTATTTGGAGCATTGCGAACATCGCAGCTGTCTCGAGATTGCTTGTTGTTTACCTTACATCGGAATTATTGTTATGAAAAACTTCCTTAAACTCGTTGTTTATTTGTTTAGCCTCAAGGGAGATCTTGTAGGCATAGAATTGAGTGTGAAAAATAATTATTCTTTTGTTATGTTGGTAATTTATTGTATTGTATAATATTTCGTTTTTACCTGTGTAGTTAAGGGTCGATGATCTTTATGACCTATTTTGACCTGGACGACCTATAATGCAGCCTACAAAATCTAATATGCACTCGGGTATGAATTCCAGGAAATGTCTGGATGGAGATGAGCCGGGCCGCGTTCTGTGAGGTTCTAACAAAATTGCTTTCTAAACCTTTTATATTAACTACGTATAATAGCTACTTAGAATATAGAATTCTAAGAATAGCTACTATAGTTTTAATAGGGTAAATGTATTTTGTAGCTAGCTACCCACCTTAGAATAATAAGTAATCTAAAATATCCAAATTATAATATTTTTGCGAAGGGCTTCCCGCCTAACCGCCATTTTATTTGTTAATTATTATAAACTTAGTAGTTAAAAAAATCGATACAAATCCGCTAAGCGAAATTAGTATAATTAAATAGGAAGTAAGTAGGTACCTACTGGGTAGGTACCTACCTTGTATCTGCTTACCTACTTGAAATATGTCCGTAATATAGGTAGGTACTAAATGTTTTGCGAAAATTATTCACATGACAAACACATAAATGGAAACACCTAACAACAAATAAACAAAATTGAAGTGTCTGTTTGTAATGTCAAAATAACAGCTTTTTACTAAATAGATACGAAATTATTGTACACGGCACTTATCATAAAAAACAATTTTAACCCGACTGCGGCAAAGCCAAAAGAGGAGGGTTTTGTGTTTAAATATGTTGTCTGTCTGTCTGTTTGTTTCGGCTAATCTCCTAAACGGTTGGATCGATTTTGACGGGCGACTTTCACTGGCAGATAGCTGATGTTATAGGGAGTAACTTAGGCTACTTTATTTTAGAATAAGCCAAGCGAGCGAAGCCGCGAGCAGCAGCTAGTCGTGAAAAAATACAATAGAAAAGGTACTTGAAACAAGTTTTCATCCATTTTAATTCTGTCAATTGTTTTGATTTAAATGCTAATGTAGGATAGACCATTGTGTTTACAATTCATTACCTACTAGGTATCTTCCTGGACATGCCGGGGTCGCGGGAAGGTACTAAAGGGTTACCGAGGCCCCTGGCAACGGGTATTTTCGAAATTACTTTTCGCAATTTCATTACGCCCCACAGTGGAACGAATGTATGGGAGCGGTTGGACGTAGACATGTCCGAAAAATAAGAGTAAAATTATGCCAAACTAATGATGCCATCTTATTCGATTACTTAATGCCTTCATAAATTGTGGTGATGAATTTCTTCATAACTCCCATATTTCGGGAGTAATTTGAGAAAATGTGAAATTTTACTATGAAAATGAGTGTATCGAGCTCTCTCCCTCCTGATTCCGGGCTTGTTTCAAGTAGCGGTCTCTAATATCGTAATGCTATTACTAAGAGCTATATTTAATACTAAGACACATAGTGCGCCAAATGTGCACTTTCTGGGATAAAAGGAAATGAAAATTTAAAAAAAAAAACGTTTTTTCCCCATTTGTATTTACTTTAAACCGCAGACAGACTTATTAAGAGGTCTATAAATATATTATATATATACAGAAATATATATTAACAAAAATATTCACAAGAACTGATGAGAGTATGACTTTTAAGTAAGTTGATAATAAATTACCTAGTTTCATTAAAAGTACAATAAATAATTAAGATGTAAGCTCTAATTTACTAAGTTACACATTTTAAAACAATAACATCATTTAATTATCTTCGTCATCATCATCATCATCAATTAATTCAAATTCAGAATCGATGTCCGCTAAATCATTTATGTTAACAAATTCGATATCACTTTTCTCAGAATCCGTAAGCTCATAAAATTCCTTAAAAGAAGATTTTTTTACAAACTTATTTCCTTTTGGACGGATACTTGTAACAAGTGGATCAGAAGACAGTAAAAGATTGTGCATAATATCTTCATTGCATGAGATACTGCTATGCTTTCGAGAATGCCCCTCTCTATATTTTCTAAAATCTTTATTTCTAGCCTCAGATGCCTCTTCGGATAGAAAACCAATGGGCACAATTGACATGTTCTGAACTATGTCTGGCCCATGCATTAAAATTTTATGAAGTGAAGAAGGCATATAATACCATGGGTATAACTCCACGTAAAGCTTAGCAGTATCAAAGCAGAACTCTCGGAATTTAGTTACGTTGATCTTCTCTCCTGATGAAATACACTGCAAGATCACACAGATTTTTCTTAAAAGCATAGCATCTATTCCGGTCAGTTCAGCAGATTTAGTGTAGTTTTCAAAAAATCTCCTTGCCGAGTTGCCATTGTTGGTGGATCCACTGCCTTGTTTCACAACATCGAGAAGTAAGCCCGTTTCTCTTCTTACAGCCTCTTGAACTCTTTTCTTCCTGTCATCAACTTGCCTTTTTGCTATATCACCCCTTACTTGCCATGATTTTATGTCTAATTTGTAGGAAATGTGTAATAAGCATTCCATTGAGCGAATCCAAGCGTGAAGGGTGCTTAAGCTATATTTATACATGTCCTCGTTTGCGTGTTTATCTTTGATTAACTCTAAATTATTCATTTCTTTAGGACAAGCCTTGCATATGTCACACACTGAAGCTGCTGTATTGGATATAATGGAATGAATTTTACCATCAATCATTGTCAACAGCAGTTGGTGTTTGACACTAATTCCATCAGTGATGGTGGATGGAGTTAAGGCTTCAATCTCTGCTTCGATTTCAGCCATCTCTCTCTGCACATTTTCTTTGGTTTCCTTTATAAACTTAAACAATATTGGCCGGCAAAATGAAGTGGAAGATGGTCGCTCGTTTTCCCAAATTGTTACACCTTTTGAGACGAGCCGCAGTGGTACAAGACTAATCATAAAATTACTAGCAAGATCGATTTGCTCATCTTCACTCGTCCTTTGATGATAAATGCTTTGGCTAGATGATCCGTCAAAACCCCATTTGCTGGTCAATACGAGCTGTTGATTGGGATCAACAGGGGTTTCTAACGACCTAATAAGTCTTCTTGAGGTTAAATCCATCAAGGCTTGTAATTTGATTTTTGCAGAGCTCTCTGTAACTGTGAGATCTTCTTTGGCCGGATAGCACTTAATTTTTTCTTTAACCAACATGTAGTAACTCGGGTATTGAAGAGCTCCTTCTTGAGTGTTGAAATCCCGAAGAGTGTTATAGCGCCATTTCGATAAGTTCATCGATACATAAAGAGCCAATGCCTTCAAAGGGGATATTTCCCGTACCTGAATTGATTTACCTTCAATGAAGGCTTTGATTTTTGAGGCCTCTTCTGGATTCTCCGTCAAGTATTTCATAACATAAGCTGTATCGCTTTGTCCTGCCTTTTGAAGCGCCCTTTCGGCCGAAAACATAATTTCAGCGCTGCTACTGCTGCATGAAAGACTATCTTCAGTGCGTCTTCTTTTTTGCCGGTTACTAAGGTCCTCAAAAGATTTACGAGGACTAGGATGTGTACAAGTTGAAGCATCAGATTTAGCAGGAGAAATTATGGGCTCGATGACGTCACTTATATTTTCTGTAGAAGGTTCCATATTTTCATTCTGTAATTCCGGCCATTGAATTGCAGCCTGTAGCCAAATCTCATGTTTCTTCCGAAACTTATCTGTGCTTCTTCCAGACTGTGTCCATTTTGCATAAATGCGGTAGCAAAATCGACGACACCAGTCTTTTAAACTTGTTTCAGCACTTTCACATAACTGAACACAACTGTTATCTTTTAAAACACTGAACAAATAGTTAAAGTCGCGTAAATCTTTATGTGCGCGTGCGCATAAAGCAACGTGAATATCAAGATTTGTATTAAAATTTGGAAAATACATTGCGAGATTAGCTTGGATACAACGAGGTGTAAATCAACACTGATTTTAAAGTTACTAATAGTGACCTATTTATATAAAATCCAGGTATCCCAGGTATCCTTTGTTAAATATTGCAAGGTAATTAGTTATTGTGATAATTAGTAAATGATGCATGCTAAATTAGTGTATTAAGAGCCATTTAGTAATTAAATAATAGCAATGTTCTTATCAGTAATCATTAGTGCATCAGTTTTATATGTAAACCTTAAGTCCCTAATTATATATCCTAATTAGCTTATATCTTCTCTAATTGGCTGCTCAGAAATGTTATTGTAATAAGGTAAACCTTTAGAAAAACGGTTTTAATCAACAAAATAAACAAAAAATAAAAAAATTGTGTTATAAAATAAACATCACTCTTTATCCCAGAAAGTGCACATTTGGCGCACTATGTGTCTTAGTATTAAATATAGCTCTTAGTATTAGCATTATGATATTAGAGACCGCTACTTGAAACAAGCCCGGAATCAGGAGGGAGAGAGCTCGATACACTCATTTTCATAGTAAAATTTCACATTTTCTCAAATTACTCCCGAAATATGGGAGTTATGAAGAAATTCATCACCACAAGTTATGAAGGCATTAAGTAATCGAATAAGATGGCATCATTAGTTTGGCATAATTTTACTCTTTTTTTTCGGACATGTCTACGTCCAACCGCTCCCATACATTCGTTCCACTGTGCGCCCGACCGCCAGCCAGCACAAAAATACGCCAAACTTGTAGGTATGATCATGTAGGTAGGATTGTGATGATTTCGTGAGTCCGGGACTCATGCAAGTTACATACCATTAGCCATAACTCATAGTCATAATTCTGCCTTCATCTACTGTTGTTATGTGTATCAATCAGTGTAGGTATCATGGCCGTATAATAAATAACGTCCATGGGTATCATTCATAATATGTTCTAACCATATCACTTTTCACGTACCACGATAGTCGGACTTTTAATTAGCTGCAGTAAAATGACACTTACTGGTGCCGATTCCCTTGTTCACAAACTAAACTAAATTTAAGTTCAGTGCATCTTTTTCTTTCTATTTCATTAAGAAAAGGACAGAAGATAAATTTTAGTTTAGTCCTGTCAAATTAATCAGCGCTTGACGTAAATTGACGTAATTTTAGTAGGCAAGTTTTTAATCACGTTTATACTTGTATGGAGTAGTGACAGGCGCTGATTAATTTGACAGGACTAAACTAAAATTTATCTTCTGTTCTTTTCTTAATTAAATAGAAAGAAAAAGATGCACTGAACTTAAATTTGGTGTAGTTTGTGAACAAGGGAATCGGCGCCACTGTCATTTCGTTAAAACAGTCATGTTCTAAGTTATTGACGAAATGAGAGTAGGAAGCAGCGTTGCCAGATTTTTTTCGGGTAAACCAGGGTTCAAAACCCCGGTTTACCCTTTACCCCTGACCTTTTGATTAAAAAACGCGGGATTCTTTCGTCGAAAGCGAAATAGAAGAATCCCGCATTTATTATGACGAAATGAGAGTAGGAAGCAGCGTTGCCAGATTTTTTTTCGGGTAAACCGGGGTTCAAAACCCCGGTTCACCCTTTACCCCTAACCTTTTGATTAAAAAATGCGGGATTCTTTCGTCGAAAGCGAAATAGAAGAAATAAAAAAAAAGTCATTAATCAGTAGTATTCCATTTTCTGCTACTAATTATTATCGAATGTTACAATTTTATTAGATAGACATTAAAATGTATTTTTATGAAAATACGTCACTTTACTGTAGAAATAACAATAATTGTCTGGTTTGCTCTGTAAGGCAGTTAAAAGTCATCAGAGGGATATAATATAGATTAGATGCGCCCCGCGGTTTACCCCCATAAGTTTTGACCCCGTGGGTATATCGGGTATCCTATGTGTTATTCCTGGTTATAAACTATCTGTGTGCCAAATTTCATCCAAATCCGTTCAGTACTTTTTGCGTGAAAGAGTAACAAACATCCATCCATCCATTCTTACAAACTTTCGCATTTATAATATTAGTAGGATAAGTAATACATTACTTCCGAAATACTCTTTTTTTATTCCCAAAAAGCGGGACTGAGGATGTCCCGCGCGGGTCATTTAATTTTGGGCTAAAAATCGGGACGTCAGGCAATCATGGTATGGTAGGAAGTGTAATTTTATCGCAGCTAATTTTATTATAACTTTGTGTAGAGCAGTGCTTAGAGGTCTGTGCATAATCAGCTTATAATCTGCTGAGACAGGCCTCCTCTCTGTGAGAGGGAGTGGGCCGTAATCCACCACGTGGGCCCAGTGCGGGTTGGTAGATGTCACATACATATCTTCGAATTTTTGGTTCTAGGACATGCGGGTTTCCTCATGATGTTTTCCTTTACCGTTTTGAGAGCAGTGGTGATGAAATAATTTACACAGAGTAAAGCGCCTGTCAGGGTTTGAACCTACGGCCTCCAACTCGTAAGTCGCGGCCGTTACCACTGGGCTACCACACTGCTCTCTGAGGTCTGTGCAATTTTAGCAATTGTCATGAGTTTGGCAGCCTGTTAGCTAATTGTTGTGTTGTTTAGCCTAAAAACCGGGTGTCGGTCTTTACCTGTGCTTAATTATGTATTGATGTGGTCGTCCGTTGATCTCGCAGTCGCCTTTTGGTACTTATGCCTACCTTCACCTCTCCACTTTTCTTTTCACCTGCAATCTGTCGCCATTACTCGCAATCAGCAACTTCATATACTTCCCAAAATCAAAAGATACTTTAGACAGAAATTCCCTATGATTTAAATGATAAATGATTTTATTTCTGTAAGTAGGTTTGTACAAACACTTTTACACGTCAATCATATTTAAAAAAACCTAGATGAGCTCGGCACTTCCTATCTGACTACTCTGAGAGAAAAGGCCGAAACAAACTCAGAGGTCACAGTCTCTTTTAAAGTCCAGACATAATCGTGGTCAGATCATGTGAACACCATGTAGATTGGTGTCTGAAATGGTGTTATGAGGAAAGAACCGCATAGATTGAGTGGATCTATCCATGGTGGTATTTCCGACCGAAATTCCGTCCGTATGATTGCAGAACGAAATTTCGTGTTATTCCGAACACGAAGGCAGAGAGTAAAAAACGGACGAAGGTGTAAGCCTCTACTCGTTGGTATCATAAAGACCATTTGGTCAAGAATAGCTAATGAGACACAATTGATTTTCTATTGTTTGACTCCGAATCAGTGCCGCGCGGGGCTTAATAGGTTAAGAATGACTCTCCTCTCTAGGTGACAGCGTCAGGGTGTTTTTTTTTTGCGGGTGGGAAATCATTATACAACTTCTCCCGCTCTGGGCGGAGCGGGAGGGTGTGTCAGACTCTTACTGACTAAGACCCACCCGTATTCCTTCCGTTGCCTGTGTTGCGGGGGCCTCGGTGACCCATTAGTACCTTCCCGCGACCCCGGCAGGAGAACCGCCACTTGCCGCAGACATCACCTGTGATAACACAGAAACTAAATAATGCAGATAGGCGACTGATGCATCAAAAGAAAGGTCTTTATGTGTTGTATTTGTTGCAAAAATAAAAACGTCAAAACGTAAATAAACAAAAAGTTATGCTATATTTAGATTCCAGGTTATGGGTAGGTTAGGTATACCACCATTAATATCAAATTAATAGAGGCTTATGTGTATGGACAATTAGTTGCTAATGTTGCGGCGAATAAACAAGCAAAATACTAGAGAAAAGGTTCAATAGGTTCACCTAGCTTCTGACGTTTCATAAGTGCCCATGTAGGTTTATGTGAAATAAAAATATTTTGATTTGATTTGATTTGAATAATTTGTTAGTGTCTATTTCCGCTCGGACGGCAATATGCCTAAAATACAATGGCGTTTATTCCGTTATTAAAAATTGGTTCAAGCTTAGTTAATGTACTAATCGACAGGTAACGTAACCTAGTTTGGATAAATGTGGCAAAAATAACGCTGAAATTAATATTTCAGGAGATATTCACAAAAATATAGTAGTATGAAACTGTATACTTTTCACAATGAAGTGAGGCTGAATCGTGAATATTGGAATGTTCGATAGCCATATCTTAATTTTTTTTAGGGTGAGTGCTTACACTTTAATGTATCTTAGAGCATAATTTATAAAAGTCAAAGTAACAAATCGATTAAAATTTCTTTACTCAAAATCAACACAAAGGCAAAAAAATCAAGTAATATAAGGCAACAAGATAAATACAAAATCTTTATAAACTAACGTAACATTTATAAATTAACTGACACGAATATAAAACACAAAATGTAGACATATTTTCTTACAGGTATTTATTTAAATTTTAAAAGAATTGTCGTCGTTACAAAAATATGTATTTTTATTTAAAAAATGACATTTATAGTGGCCTATTTTTGTACCTGGTATAAATTCTATAGCACCAACTAAGAAATAATAATTATCTTTAATGTTAATAGTAATCGGCAGTTCCGTGAGTAAAACTGAGTCTGCAGCTCCGTACATCAAATGTTATGATCTCGCCTAACTTAAGTTCACCTTTTAACTGTGTGTCACATTTTTGACACATCGTGTTAATCTTTTCATCAAAATAAATTGCTTCTTCTAAGCTTATAACTTCAAAACATCAAGGTTAATTAAAATAAATACATGGTCTCTTTTCTTCATGGTTTTTTTTCTTTTCTTTTGTATATAATTACAATTTGTACAGGTTTTGAAATACTGAGCACTTGTAAAATATTTTATGAATATTTTTTCAAATATGTAAGCTACATTTATTTTTTTGGATGTGAAATCATCAAATAACTTCTCCCGCTCTGGGCGGAGCGGAAGGGTGTGTCAGACTCTTACTGACTAAAAACCACCCGTATTCCTCCTGTTGCCTGTGTTGCCAGGGGCCTCGGTGACCCTTTAGTACCCACCCGCGACCCCGGCAGGCATCGGCCCTAGTGGACCCCTACACTTGTGCTGACCACATCTCTTTGAGGCGCGCGTGGAATACAACGCGCCGTCGACCCGGCCCTGGTCCTTACCGGACGGTGAGCTGCCCATTGCTCACCGTCCGCAAGCCCGCGCCTACGGTGGCCGGAAATCCGCCCGGGATTCCCGATGCCCAGGGCGTCTCCTGCGGCGGCTAGGGGCGAGAGGGCGCGAAATTTGCCTTTCCTTCAACCGTCCCGCCTCCACCTTCGCGAGCATTACTGCTTCGCAGAAGGAGGTGACGCCTGCCCATGCCCTCTCGCTCCGTACCATGGCCTGAACCAGGGCCGGACGCCACACTGCAACTGCAGTCTTTATTTTGGAAAAAAGTTTTTGTTATTTCTGATCTACAGTTACTTGTAAATTTGCTCTATATCATGTGCTCCGTTCAAAAGTATAAAAATGTAATTAATGACGCAATCTCCGTTTAATTTACTCAAAAAGCTTTTAAAAGCTGAACTTCCAATACAGGCCTATCAAATAAAATGCCGATTCGAAGGCACATATATTGAAATAACCTGAAGTTACATTCCCGTTTCTTATAAAGTATTTATAAGAAACGGGAATGTAACTTCATCATCTTTTTTGAGGTGATTGTGTGTATTCAATTCTCCTCGCCAATTCTCCAAATATGATGGTCTATCACTAAATATAGAATCACTGGAAAAATATAAATCTTTTTGTTTTTGTTGGATTTGTTTTTTAGGATTTACCTTGTCTTTTCTAAAGATATTTTTAGTCATGGTACGCCTAGTCCGGCGTTGATTTTAATGAAGTAGTGGAACCTAAGTGTTTTAATTGATTTAATGGCAAGTGCAATTCTCCTTTGATATAATCGTAATGATGCTGTAAATATTCGTCAGTTCGTTGTCTCGCTATTTTTGTTTTAAAAAATAACTGTTTTAAAGTGCGAAAATAGCTTTCTACACATGAAGACGATGGGCTTAAGGTTTCCGATTTGAAATAAGGGCACATAACGTTGCTCCACAAAGGAAGTTATATAAATAATCTTTTTAAAGTAGGGATAAAAAGTGGCAAATAATATGGACTACTTTTACCAACAATCATTTAGAAAGAAAGAAAGAAAATACGTTTATTTGCGGTAAACATGACGCAAAGAAGGAACACAAATACAAAAATGAAACAATTTGGGGGAGAATATGCGTCACGTCCACGCAAAACGGCCAACGCTCAGCATAATGCTGCGACCCTATGCGAGACAGAGCCCCAGTGCTGGTTTTCAGCGATAACCGGCGTTGACGTTGACATTTGCAGCGTTGCTTTTTTTTTCATTTTCTACCAACAGATCGTACCATGAGACATTGTCTCGAACGTCGGCATCATCGAAGACAATTTGATCACATTCAAATTCTTTATTTTGATCAACGTTTTTAAAATCAGCGCACATATGACGGCTTAACAAATTGTCAAGGATTTGCTTGCTCTCAAACCTGAATCGTCGTTTTCATAATAATTTTAATATTTATATACTTAAGCAAAGTTTTATCACTTTAGTAATGATTTCCTTTACAAGTGCAAAGTCTTGACATTCTTTAATGTAGCGAATACAATGAAGTTTTAATTTTTGTGTCAACATTTTCGAAGCAAGTAAAATTATACAGTCTTTATAAAGTGACTAGTATATAATCTAATAAATGTTCTTGGTAGTTCTACTTTATTTCCATTCACAACACTAAAACAATGAAGTAAATAGTCTTTCGCACATGTGAAATCAGTGAATGTTCTAACATTTGCTGCTACTAACGCAGACGAATCGTCTGTTATAACTTCGTCAGGATGACAACGTACATTTTTCAACCACTGTAATAACCATGTAGAAAGAGCCGCAGTGTCATGTGAATCGGTTATCATCTGACATAAAGGTACAGACACATCAAATTGATTTATTGATATAATTACGTATAAGAAAAGTCTCTTACTCAATTCATAGCCATTTGGTAACGTATGAGGTTAAATACCAACTTGCCGCGCTTGACTCGGTGGAACGCAGAGCTAAGAGGCTCATTGGCGACGTAAATCTGGTGGATGCCAAGCTTCACAGTTTGGCCCATCGTCGCAAGGTTGCCTGCTTGTCGGTCTTCTATAGATTGTACTTCGGAGAGTGTGCTCAAGAACTCCACGACCTCATTCCACCGGCCCCCTTCTATTATCGGTCATCTAGGCGCACTTCAGGTTACCATCCCTTCCTGGTGGCTATCCCACCAACTCGCACTAAGCGTTTCCAAACTTCTTTTATAATGCGCACAGCAAAGGAATGGAACTCTCTGCCTGCGTCTGTGTTTCCGAACGCATATAACCCTAATCTCTTCAAAGTGAGAGTGAACAGGCTTCTTCTGGGTAAGCTCGCTCCATCGTCGACGTTGTTTCTGTCGCCTCTGACATAGACTAAGGTCAAGAGCAAACCCATCACAAATAAAAAAAAAAAAAAAAACATTGAACCTGTAGCATCCAAAGTGATAGTTAATCTTTGAAAATAAGATTGATATTCACGGCAGTATTGTTCATCAGTCCAGTAATAAAGGTGAATTCGAGGAAAAATGTGGATATCAAGTAAAAAAATTGGTTTGGTCACAGCCATCGTTAGAATGCTCAGTAAACGTTATTGTGTAACCACATTCTTTTTCGTTCTTCGTACTTCATTTCTCGCAATGCATTGAGTGTTGGAATTACTTTAATCTGTAATTCCTTATTTAGACATCTTTGCTGCCAGTTGTTTATGAACCAAAGAAGCTGAGTCGTGTTTGAACTCTTTAGCTAATTTTCGTCTGACTAATGCATTCATTCTATATTTTTTTCTCGAATCATGTTTTTTTTTCTCCAACTGTGATTTGGCACTGTCCTTCAATAATGTTACGAGTATCTGTTATTTTTTGACACGCTAGTTTTGTAAGAGCGCTACATTGACTGCATTGACCATTTATTAAAATATGATGCTCAGACTCCACTTTGTAACTTTTGAAATTCCATGTGCATGGTAATTTAGTAATGAGCCAAATCTTTTCTCTTAAAATGTCCACCCATCTGTACTTAGGCAGTATTTTATATTTTTTAAATGGAGCACATGTTCTCAAGTCATTTCTTTTTCACAAGACATTTAATGGTTGCAGTTTTATCCAGTCATATAATTATATCTAATTTAAACTTGAAGTTTTTCTTGTCGTTTTCACTATTATTCTGATTGGACTCGTCATGAGAATGTGATATTTCGGTGCAGGTTCTCGGGCTTTTGCTTGAGGATGGTGATGAGGGTGACGAGGACTGGCATACACTTTGCTGCTTACATTCAGTGTTTAGAAACTCCCTGAAATTTCGTTTCAGTGACATGTAAAGAGCTGCAGGTGTCATAAGATTACCCAAATTACTTGCAATTGTATTAAATATAGGGTCTCTGAACATAACATTCAGTAGTTTGTCAGCGTATTTCATAAAAAACTTCTCTTTGTTTTGATTTCTCAATAATAGGGTTTCGTCCAGCTTTACCCATTTTTGATGCAATAAAACTATTGATGATATGAATACAAAGGTCAAACATCCGTTGACTGCATCACACTCAAAACATACATACTACAAATTAATGCTATGTAAGTCCATACTAGCGATGGGCAAGAAAGCCGACTTTTATTTATTAAATACGCTATGCTTAAATACAGGGTTAAATACAGTATTTTTCTTGTTTATTCGCTGCAACAAATTAGTAACTAATTGTCCATACACCTCTATTATTTTGATATTTACGGCGAGATACCTACCTACCCATAACCTGGAAACTAAATATAGCATAACTTTTTGTTTTTTTACGTTTTGACGTTTTTTATTTTTGCAACAAATACAACAAATTAGGATCTTTCTTTTGATGCATCAGTCGCCTATCTGCATTATTTAGTTTCTGTGTAATCACAGGTGATGACTACGGCAAGTGGCGGTTCTAGCGGCCTACTATTTTTGGTCATAGTGTCTTAGTTTTTTTTTGCAACAAAATCAGGAAAAGAGGTGTGTATAGTAAAGGCTCCTACATACTGGCGCGACTTGTCGCGCGACGCGACGTGACACAAAGACACCGCGTGTAGCGCTACAAGCGGTGCCTTTGTGTCGCGACGCGTCGCGCAACAAGTCGCGCCAGTATGTAAGAGCCTTAACAAATTACCACTATTCTTCAAATTTTATGAGTTGGCCGCGCGGTTGAAATGGACATAAAAATTCGAAGACGTGTTATCTACCAACCCGCACTGGGCCCGTGTGGTGGATTACGGCCCACTCCCTCTCACAGAGAGGAGGCCTGTGTCCCAGCAGTGGGAACATTATAGGCTGATTATGCTGAACCAACTTTACGTATCGGTAGGAGGTATTGCAATGACAACACTGATGCTTGCTGAATGAATTTGTCACTTGTTCGAGCTACGGTACTGACGCGAACACCAGGCCAAGCTCCTATAGGTATGTGATGTCCAAAAGTATATGATGAAACCTGTAAACAAATGGATCAAAATGTACCTGTGGATGTGAATATGTAGTGCAAGTACAACTTACAAATTGATTGCTTTAATTTGATTATCTGAATACTTATGACCGAAATTTTAATATTATTTAAATCACAGGTTTTTAGTAGTTAGTGTTTTTAGTATTATCAAATCCTGGTTAATTCTTAAGCAATCCCTCACTGAATGGAACTAGTAACTTATCATCTGTAGGTACCTATTTGGAAGGTTTCAACTTTATCCAACAATTGTGTTTTGACTAACATGATTTAATAGTAATTGAAAAAACCGGCCAAGTGCGTGTCGGATCACGCACAATGAAGGGTTCCGTAGCTGGGATGAATTTATCTCAAAAACAAACATAACATTGTAGTTGAAAAACATGTTCCCCCATACATTCCATCTGCAAATGTAAGTTTGTACTCACAATTTTAAGTGATTTACTATGTTATTTTAAGATCATAGATTTCTCATTGGTTTTCCTGTAGTCTATTAAGAATAGAACTATTCTCTGTAATTTTTATATTTTCTTTATTAACTTTAAAATAAATTATTTTAAAATTATTAAAAAGAAATGAGATAAACAACAACAACACGTCCTAACAACAACAACAAGGGGTTAACAAGTCCTTTCATTTGATATGTCACACGGTAGGTACAGTTTGCAAAACTTTTTTTAATTCCAGTTTGTGACCCAATATTCAAAATTAATTTATTTACGTTACTCATTCGTGTTTGGGTTACAGAAATTAATACCTATGTGTACTAAATTTCAACTTAATCGGTAGAGAGCAAATCGTCTGTGACTGACAGACAGACAGACACACGTGTTATCCTATACGGGATTCGTTTTTGCTTTTTGAGGTACCTAGAAACCCTAAAAATCATCGACGACAATTGAGGTTATTAAATTAACCCCAATTTATTGTCAAACTAGCTTTTGCCCGCGGCTACGCCCGCGTGGAGGTCGGGAATTATCCCACTGAAAATGTACTAAGTACCGAAGACCTTCTGGGTCCTCTGATTCTTAAGAAACGGTCACATCAGGTATACGATCCACTTTTTGGCCATCAGCTCTCAAACTTTGGAACCATCCATGATATTCGTCGGGAATGACTCCTTTTTCACAAAGTTTGAATAGATCGTATTTTTTGGCTTTTGAAATGCATAATGGTTCTTTATATAACGGGTATAGTATCTGTGGAAAACATGGGTCATTTGTGGCTTGTGGTGGTGGTTCAGTGACAACTTTTTGGACTGACTTGACATGCTTACATTGGAGTCGCATGCCGTAACGATGACAATTCTCGGAGACGCTTTGGTCTTGTGTTTTTGACGGTGATTCCAAAGAGGGATTTTAATTTCCGAGATCTATATAAAAAAAAAGTTTCAGACATGTCGTAATTAAAAAATATTTTTAATTCACTTTTAAGGCGCTGACAAGACCCAATTCAGCAAAATTGGCCTCGCTTGAGAAAAAAAATTGCCAAATCTGTATAGTTTGTGGTAGCGGAAAAAATATATGTTAATTTTGAACATATTTTCCAGAACTTGGTTGTTACCAAAACACGTTTTGAAAACAAAATCTCGATACAAACTAACGTTAAACTAACCTCTTACTTTGAGTTCTAATCCAAAATATCTGTAACAAGTATCAACATAAGTTACGTATTTAATTAATAACAAAAACTCTTATTTGAATGCAGAACTTGGTTGTTTTTTATTTTCGATTACTCAACTCAATTTTGAGTAAATAGATAATTACTTCATATTTTGCAATACATTACAAGCGTTGTGTCATCGCGCTTCTCTTTCTTTTCTATGGAATTTGACAGTGACCGCGGTTAAGGTGTTGTCAGCGTCTTAATGTATCGCATTCTTTTTATTTTAAGCCACCTGACACCTTGTCCATTACTGGTTTTTGCTTTAGCAATCATCATACTTTTGGCTAGTCTCTTAAGATCTTGATCCTTACTTTTTCCCTTGCATTGACGTGATGATCGGGCCCGTCGAAAAATATTCAACCACTCTGTAATTGAGTAAATGTTTGTGTTTTTGGGCCGATTCTATGCTGCTGTGTATAGAATCGACCTCCATGTGTGAGTGGCCCGATTCTAAAAAATTGTGTTCAATCAGTTTTAGGTGGTCGATTTTATGGGCAGCCCAAAACAAAACAGCGGCTACATATTGGTTCCTGTTTTGTCCACCACATGTATCTGAAAATAACGAATCCTCGTCGATATGATCGCGGATTTCGCTTAAGTAATGTAAAAGTATCGATCCAATCCCAGAGCTTCTTTTCTTGCTATTAATTGCCGTCCACGCATAACTAAATGCTTCATTTGGTATAGCGCTCTCATAAATCGTCAAGTTGTTTATTGTAAGTTTCCTGCAATAATACAAAAGACCTACATCTCCACTAGGGATTTGTTAAATTGTCTGCAAATCAAAGGATGCCGAAGTGAAGTTCGTTTCTTTTTCTGCTCTCTCTTTGTCCCTTTGTTTCTTGCTATTGCATGTATATTTTCTTTGAATGTGCTGTTTATACTCTTCTTCAATTTTAGTTTTCTCTATGGTATCCAAACGACGATACTTGGTGCACAAAAGACACTGGTCTTTTTGGGAACAAAAACCACCAAGTTGAATTCGGTGCAAAATACATTTCGATATGTAGTTTCCGGCATGGGTGTAACGTTCTCCTTCTTACACTCCTCCACATACAATGCGTACATTTTTGTAATTGACAGACTACAGTCCAGATATTGGCATTTAATATCTTTGCGCACATAATAGCTTTCCATCGTAGGGAAAGATTTGATATGACGCCGGATTTCTTCAGATTTTTCTGGTGGCGTTTTGTTTTGGGGCTCATGTCGTCCTCGCGGATCACAATCTCGAGAATAAAATCCCATTGCATCTCGGCTTTCTACTGCTTCCGTAATAACTGAAGCAGAAATGTACAAAGTTTTGCAGAAGAAATTTTGGCATATCTGAGATTTTACGCCTTGTTTATAGAAGAAGTACTGCTTTGAATTTGATCTCTTTGTAGTTCGTTTTCTATCAAGCACAGTTGTTTTGATTGGTTTTACTTCTATCAAGTTCAAAATCATGCTTTTCTTTGCAGTATAGCTTTGAGCCCAGTATTTCCTATAACATCTCTCACGATCAGTTTCTCTGAAGTTTACGGTGCATTTGAATCTACATTTTGAGCAGTCTACAGCCTTCGGTACTTCGGCTGGTTTATATTTATTTGCAGTTATGTAAGGGATACCATCAGCTTTCCTTTTATTTCTACATTTCTCTTCCAGCTGGAAGGGTCTGGCATACGCCAGCGAATTTTGGGTTTGATAATTTTCCAAGCTCTCTCAAAGATTTCGTTTATAGCGGTAGTGGCGACTATAACGGTATCTTTTTGTGGTAGTTTATTAGCAATGACATTCCAGCAGTTATTGAATATTTCCATTAAAATTTGTGAAGCAGTAACAGAAGCATCAGACGACGACGACTACGGTTCTGATTCTTCAACAATCATTTTCCTCAGCAAACACACAAAACACACAGTAAAATTACGTAAAAATCCGAATAATGTACTATAAAGACCTCGTCGTTCGCTGCGCAAGATTCGACTAAATCCCCGTAACGCGGGAGGGGGAGAGTGGCAGCGCGGGGATGTACCGACTAATATAATTTAATCGGTTTTGTTTCTAGGCAATTCGCTAAACATAAACCGAAAAACCGAATGCCAAAATCGACTATATTTATATAATATTTATTTAGTATGAATGTTTAAAAACAAAAAGGTGCTAATCAAATATATTATTTTGTACCATTAGTGAGTAAGACCTTCCTTTGACATTATTGTAGAACTAAAACCCACTAAAAAAGTTTGGTATTTTTTGCATGTATATTTCGAAATATTGCGGACAAATTATTACGAATTATTGGTTTTTAATTCTTTAGAGATATACTTTCTCGATTTATTTGTTTCTTATTTCAGTCTAATAACTATATAATCGGTTTTTACATTCGGTAACTCGGGAACGGTAAGTCTTGCGGTTTAGTTGGTTTTACCATTAGATAAAGAATCAAATACCGATTCGATTGGTATACTAAAGTGAAAAACTTAAATAATTCTCAGATAGTCGGTTTTGCCTTTAACCCGGCGAAATTATGTTCAATAAAATTTTAATGAAATATTTGGCAGCGCAAATACGGGCAATACTTGAATCAATTGTACAAGCACGTGCAACTCTGGGTTATTTTTGGGCAAAACTTGCATTTAATGATTGTCTAAAATCGTACGCATGTAAACACGTGCATGCAATTCTTGAATGGCAATAATTGAACGTGCTATTAATATGGTATGCGATTATTGCTCTTGAACGTTCCGGAAACTTGCACCGTGTAAAATGGGGCTTTGGTGGTTAACTCTAGGCCGAGCGAAGACCGAGCTGTTTCTTGCACAACACAAAATTTCGGTATAAATGAGTAAATAGCGAGTAGATAGCGTAGGTCATATTGCGTCATTCGGTGTCCTGCGTTCCGAACCGGACGAGCAAAATCGTACGTAACATAATGTATCCGCGCCTCGGCCACGGCCTTTTATGAATCATCCGCCAGCTACTGGGATAAGATATTTAAGGCCTGCGCAGACGGGGGACTTTTGTCTGCGGACAATTTTGTCCGCGACGATAATGCGTATGGAAATCTATGCAATAACGCACACGTAGGACAAATAGACTGTCAGGATTTCCATACGTGTTATCGTCGCGGACAAATTGTCCGCGGACAAAAGTCCCTCGTCTGCGCAGGCCTTTAACGTGTCAGGGGACCAGATATTAGGTATATGATTATTACTTGAAACGAAAAGAATAAGAAGATACTGACCAGAATATAGGTAGTAGCTTCGTAAAAATATAATTAACGCCTAGTTTCCGCGCACATCCGTGCCGTGACAGGGACGCGAGCAGGAAGTGACCTTTTGTTGATATTTACGGAAGCTCCACAGCCGATATTGACAAGGACGTATGTGAAAAACGGGGAGAATAGAGATGCGGGGTATTTTTTTTATTTTTTTTATAATCATCAAATAACTTCTCCCGCTCTGGGCGGAGCGGGAGGGTGTGCCAGACTCTTACTGACTAAAACCCTGTAGGGTATTACTTCCGTTGCCGCGACCCCGGCAGGATGCAGGAGTGGATCGGTATAAAACTTTAAAATGGATTTTAACGTTAAAATAATATAGTTTGCTGCCAACAAGGAAAGTTAGTCATTAATTATTTTACAGTAAACACAGAGTCCTTTTGGAAAGAAAAGAAAAGAAAGAAAATACGTTTATTTGAGGTAAACATGACGCAAAGAAGGAACACAAATACAAAAAAGAAACAATTTGGGGAAGTATATGCGTCACATCCACGCAAAACGGCCTACGCTCAGCATAATGCTGCGGCCCTAGGCAACAAACTATATTATTTTAACATAAAAACCATTTCAAAGTTTCGTCCCGATTTACCCCTGCATCCCTATTCACACCATTATACGGAAGATGAAATGCCTGTAAAAATACAGTATTTGGTCACTTAGGCCTACCTTTAAGTGACCAAATACTTTTAATACGACGGTCACCAGTCCCTCAGTGTATAGAAATGTACATTCCATAAGGGGCGGGATCAATACGAACAAGATACATTCGTTTTGTTGGGTCAGTGTTCCCTTCCACATGTAACCTAGCCTTTTGTCAGCCTTTTAAGCAAGAGTGAATAGGCGTCTTCTGGGCACGCTCGTTCCATCGTAGGCCTCATCCATTGCTCGTACGCATCGCATTCCATCAGGCGAGATCGAGTTCAAGAGCAGGCCTATTTCGTAGTTTAAAAAAAAAACTATTCACCTTCACCGCTGGTACTCAAAGCTTCGATTCTCTCATCAACATATTAAAAGTGTGACGGTTCAAACATTATATTATTAAAATATTAAGATTTTATGCGAGCTTTGGCTGGAAGGGCATTTAAAGAAAGAGCCATTGCAACATTGAGTTGACTTGTCCCGACAGATGGTATGCATGCATCGGTCATCGTGTAGCACAACCCTATGTAAGGGAACTCAACGTCCCATCACACGATGCGACGGTACAAGGGGGCCCTGCACCAAATCCGTAGTTTCGGCTGAAATTACGGGCGTTTCCTACTCCGTATCCCTACAGACATAAGATTACTTCGGAGCCCGAACTGAGAATGAATGACAACACGATTTGACAGCTGTCCCCTACTCGCGATGTTGTGAAGGTGAACGTTCGAAAAAAATAAAATTAATTTGTCACTTGTTTTGACGGATTATAGTTAACCTTTTGACCGCCGCAGTCACGTACTTATAGATGACAGACCAAAATGTGCCCATCACGCCACGGTCCCGACTACACATGACAGATTTTAAGGAATAATTCGCGCCGACTATTCTCTTTGGTTGACGGACGTAGAGAGTAGTCCCTCAGATCTGCATGACATTTGCGTAGGCCACTTAAAAACTATTCAAAACCGCCAGACAGTTATAGTCATGTATTCTTCTATCTAGCCTAAAGATCCATCAATTCATGTACCTTTGCTGTTTGCTACGTCATCTGCGATGAACGCTCTCAAATGTGCCTGGTTCTAATTTCCCTTTCGATAGATATCTAATCTATTTGTATCCGGTGCTGTTCTCAACGACTGCCCTAAAAATAACATAACTTGCCTGACATTCGACCTTATCGGGAGTTCAATTTGTTTTATTTCGGTATACTAGCGGGATTTCGGTATACTTGTAACTAGCCGGATTTCTGTAGGACAGAGCGCGCTATCGCTTAGACGACTTGGAGGTCTAAAAGACAGTGCTATATTTAACAGGTATTGGTTGTCTGATAGAGTTTACCTCGTAGTTACCGGAAATTATTACCACTTAAACCATTAGATGGGCCCCCTCCTGCTTGCTTAAGCATAGCAAAATCAGTCTATAATGATCCCACTGCTGGGACACAGGACAGGCTTTTTCTCGGTGAGAGGGAGTGAGTGGGCTGTGAGTGATCCACCATGCGGGTCCAGTTCGGATTGATAGATTGAAATTGAAATTATTTATTAATATTTCAAATAAGCAAGTAACATAAATAGCGATTAGAACGGTGATCCCCAAACTAGACGTTAGTCTGTATCTTGGGGATCAGAGTTGTACATTTTCGTTATATCCAAAAGGATCGTACACAGTGATTATTAACAAAATGAAACTAAAAGTTAAGTTAATGAATTAAAGTGAAACAAGAAAAATAAAATTAAGAGTTTAAAAAATTGGTAATAATAGTCTTACAAACAAGATTCAACTTAAATTTGTGTGTGCGTTTGTGTGTGTATGTGTGTGTGCGTGCGTGTGTGTCAGTGTGACTGAGTGAGATTAGGAGTGCTGTTAGTTTGTTTAGTCTTACTTCTTACGTAGCTTTTTGTAGATAATCCTTTCTGTGTTGTTGGAGGAGTTTGCTTGGGGTATGGGAATCTTAAATGTACGCTTTGAGATTATCTCTGTGTAGTCTGGTCTGGATTTTAATTTTCTCTGTGTTTGAAGTACTGCATTGAGGATAAACAGCTGTCGGACACGGAGGACTGAAAAATCCCTATAGAGATGGTCAGTTGGATGCATTAAAGGTTTCTTGAGCATTACTTTAATGACGGATCTTTGTGCTCTTTCGGCTTCAATAAATACGGCCTTACCTGCGCCACCCCAGACAGAGATACGGACAGATACGGACTGGCATAGACCAAAGTAAACAGTACGTACGAGTAGTATAGTAGGGGATGTGCAGTCACGTAGTTTTTTCATGATGTAGATAAGTTTCCTGACTCTGCCGGATAGTGCGTGTATTTGTGGTTTGAAAGATAAGTTCTCGTCCAAAACAACTAACTCGTCCAAAGATGTCACATATTTTCGAGTATTTGGTTGTAATCATTTCCTTTACCGTCGTACTACAACTTATAACTCGTAAGTCGGGGACGTAAATGTTGAGCCACTACTGCTCTCGACCGCCTGTTTGATTGCCACCGAACTTAAAAGAATCTAAGCTTCTCGTCCTAGATCGATGTTTGCAACACAAATCCTTTTATTTTACAGTAGGCCGCACAACAACAAAACCAAAATAAGCTGGCTTCTTATTCTATTGAAACTTCCTACTAAGCTATAGGCCAGCTAAAAGTCAAAGTGCTACCTATTGAAAGTTCGTGGGGATCACCCTGATTAGGATTGATTTATTGGATGGAATCAAACACGGCAGATGCGAACATGATGACGGGCCTTTTTATTGTTGACAGATGTCACAGATAGACCACAGATTACACAGTTCATTTTGACACGGAGTACACCACTGTTACATTTTAATGAATATGCCACAGGCTGACTTATATATATACATTAGATGATTACAGAGCAAATATTATGTTCCTTTACATTCGGACTTCGGGGAGGGAAAATATTCAAGTGCGATTTTTTCTGATAATGATCTCAATACGTCTAGCGCCACACACTTTTCTGTGTCAAAAACAGGAACTAATGAATGTTGCCAATTAATTTTTAACACTACCACGGACGTGCGGTCGACTGTACTTAATCTGTTTTCTTGCTCAGTAAACGCGAGATCCCGACGGTGAATTTCACGATCCACAACGTGCACTGTGCCCGAAACATCCGCGTGTGTCCCGTCTGCAAGGAGCCCGTGCTGTACGCCGAGCTCAAGGAACACCACGAGAAGTTTCACAAGCTGCGTAAGTACCCATCACAGTATCTTATAGAAAATAAAGGATAATGTTTATTAGGCACAGTATGCAAGGAACACATTTGGATAAAATAAAAATATAGGATAGCATTACGAATAATTACTTCTTAAAGCTGTAATTTTTATGGTGTACGTAATAAAGAGTATTCTATCTATCTATCTATCTATCTTCCTAGTAATAAATTACTAAAATCTATACATATACTAATATAATAACTGGAACATGAACCAATTCTAAAAAAAATATTCACTGGAGGTACATTTCCTTTGTCATAAAGGCTTTATATACATATATTTCGTGCATATTATTTAATCGAGCGAGCTATCACAAATAAAATAAAAATATAGGATAGCATTAGGAATAATTACTTCTTCTTAATAAATTACGGCCAAGAAACTGGGCATCCTAAATAAGGTGAAGCGATACTTTACGCCTGGACAGCTTTTGACCCTTTATAAAGCGCAGGTCCGATCCTGCATGGAGTATTGTAGCCACCTTTGGGATGGCTCGGCTAAATACCAACTTGCTTGACTCGGTGGAACGCAGAGCTAAGAGGCTCATTGGCGACGTAAATCTGGTGGATGCCAAGCTTCACAGTTTGGCCCATCGTCGCAAGGTTGCCTGCTTGTCGGTCTTCTATAGATTGTACTTCGGAGAGTGTGCCCAAGAACTCCACGACCTCATTCCACCGGCCCCCTTCTATTATCGGTCATCTAGGCGCACTTCAGGTTACCATCCCTTCCTGGTGGCTATCCCACCAACTCGCACTAAGCGTTTCCAAACTTCTTTTATAATGCGCACAGCAAAGGAATGGAACTCTCTGCCTGCGTCTGTGTTTCCGAACGCATATAACCCTAATCTCTTCAAAGTGAGAGTGAACAGGCTTCTTCTGGGTAAGCTCGCTCCATCGTCGACTTTGTTTCTGTCGCCTCTGACATAGACTAAGGTCAAGAGCAAACCCATCACAAATAAAAAAAAAAATAAAAAAAAAATACTAAAAATCTATATACTAATACATATAATCTCTGGAACATGATCCAATTCTAAAAAAAAATATTCACTGGAGGTACATTTCCTGTGTTTGTGTGAGGCTTTATACATATCATGCATATTAATTAGTCGAGCTGTCACAATTTTTGTCTAACAAGTCGGAAACAAGTGTGCAGTAAACCTTACAAAAAGTACTAGGCTTGCGTGAATTCATGATAGTATTTCAATAATAGTATTTGGATGAAAGCAAAATCAAAATATTTTTATTTCACATAAACCTACATGGGCTCTTATGAAACGACAGAATCTAGGTGCACCGGTCCAATTGGTCGTTTCCTATGGAGAAGAGCCGGC
Source organism: Atethmia centrago (assembly GCA_905333075.3). Classification (NCBI taxonomy): domain Eukaryota; kingdom Metazoa; phylum Arthropoda; class Insecta; order Lepidoptera; family Noctuidae; genus Atethmia; species Atethmia centrago. Next base: position 13,865,908 of record HG995387.1, read on the forward strand.
AAGAAACTCCACGGTTACTCTTTTAAAAATAATTGGCTTTTCCAATGTTTTCAAATCACAGTGTTAATAGGTTCGGACAGTGTAGGCCTGTCAAGAAGTACCAGGTACTTAACAAAAAATAAATGGTCTACAAATATAGTCTATAAGCCTACAACGTTCTCACATTCACAAAATACACAAGAATCTATGTAAAATATTAATAAAATAATAGAAATAAAAACCTTTTTAAACCAAATGACATGTTTGCCATTACAATAACTCTGAATTCATATCTTGTCCACAAAATAGACATGCGCAAAATGTGTCAGTGAAAAGAAATGAATGAAGTATATCTTTTGGCTCAATGAAGTAGTCCACTCGTTTAGTTCAGTACTTCATTTAGTTCAGCAAATCAGAACGAATCAATGAGATATCGAGTTCGCGTAGTGTGATACGTTACGATGAATGATGCACTTCACTTAGTTCACTTTTATACGTATCTCCATTTTCCTTCATAATTTATATAGGATTAGGACTGTCAACCACGAAATATGAAACCGACTTAAAAAAAAAAAACTAAAAAAATATTAATTTAAAATTAACAGTTTCAGAAGTAAGCAAAACTACATAAGTAATTATATATATTAAGTAGTATATTTTCTGTTTTTTTTTACTGATAGTTAGATTCCTTTTTGTCTAGGTTGTCGTAAAAAATAGTCATGTGTGTTGCCATGTGTGTGTAAGCTAGACAAGCGACACACACATAGTATAGGCGCCGTCGTCGCTCGTCAGCCCGACTTTAGCCGACCGGCCGGCGAAGTGACACGAACATGTACGAGTCATGCATGCGAGCGAAATGAAATAAATGAATGCTGAGTTGGTGCGAGCCAAAAGAAAGACTGAACTAAATGAAGGACATTTGAATGACTACTGAAGGAAAGATAAGTTTATTTTGTGAAATGAAGTACTTCATTTCCTTCAATCGTTCGCGAACTACCCATGTCTACCACAAAAGCCACGAATAAATAGTATGATATCAAAATTGTAGGTATATAATGTCAAATAATGAAAATATTATATCAAAAAAGTATGTAAGTATAAAAAAACAAACATCGTAATTTGGGAGCAGTTAATAGACATTTACATAGTTATGCCGTTTATGAGGTACCAGGGAAGCCACATGTGCAGAAGGAATGATTGCCAAACTTCCTTGTCTTCAACGTAGTCTTTAATCTTATAATATGCGTTTTTGATAAGAACAAGTTTGATGTGGCTTTTGAACTTTCCATCGCTAAGTTCTGTAACCGACTTTGGCAACTTGTTATAAAAGCGGATAGGTACTGTTGATAACAAATGATTTGCTCGTTTTTGTTTATCTAAATTTGGGTATCACAATTTCATATTAATTACGTGTATTTATATTATGAAAATCACTTCTTGTTTTGAAAAGACGTAAGTTTTTGCGAACATACAAAATACTTTCTAAGATATAAAGAGAAGGCAGAGTTAGTACATTAATGACTTTGAATTTGTTTCTAAGGGACTCTCGAGGTCCCATTCTATAGATTGCGCGGATTGCCCTCTTTTGTAAAATAAAAATTTGGCACACAATTCATAACCTGGATTACGCGGACGAAATCGCGGGGAGAAGCTAGTTAGGTATATATAAGTTAGTCAGAAAGATGGTGGCGGGGCTGACTGCCCAGGGTGCACCGTAATCGTCACTCGAGGAGGACTAAAGGACTAACTGCGTAGTCGACAGACAAACACATACACGTTAACAAACCGATGAAGATACTACATGGTTTACGATCTGTCATCTGCCCAAGTCATAAATAATTGCTGTTAATAAAGTTCTAGACCGACGGCAGTCAAGGGAATTTTTGGATCCTCGTAATTTTTTTGCCAGTTCGTCTTGTACTGAAATCGTTCTTTCAAACAACCGAAGAAGAAATGTCCCTTATAAAGTGTAAAGATGCACAAGTACAAAGAAATAGCTTCTCAAAACACCGACCCGGGATTTAAGTTCGTATGTCACGAAGTAGAGCTATTGCTATTGTTGATCTACGAATAAGATGCAATAACTAACTGATAACGATAGAACGTCCCCGAAGTAGCATGGATGTACCGCGTCGCACCGTCACGATACGTTGTCCATGTGTCACGTGTCACGACACTATGATTATGTCCGCCAATTTCAGGCACTGCCTGACAGCGCCTGGCTTGTTTTCCGAACTACTCACTCGCTATAGTTTGCCTTTATAAAATGTGACCTAGGGCGACTTTTAGAGCACAACTTAACCGCGCTCTTGATTGCATTCAGTTTCATTTTTCGAAAATCGCCCTTAAGGCGCAGATATATGATTTTAGTGACTTTTAAATCTGATAATACGCCTTCATGTAATACAAGTTATGCAAAAAAATGTATGTTAAACTTCGAGTAGACCGCATACGCATCAATTCTGTATATGAATATTTAAGTATAGTATATAATAAAGAATCAAGTTTATATAACTAAACAGACAGGTGTGTTGCTGGGGAGTTTGTTGCGCCACTTCTTCTTCCCAGCTAAAGCACTAGTAAGTGGTGAAGGGCGGGTGTTTTTGGGGGACTGTCTTAAGTAATTTTGACGTACGAAAAGTGCTGATTCTCAGCCAAGTTTGAATAAATGACTATTGATTTTCGTTTTTTTTTTTGTATGTGGTTTTGAATAAATTCAGGAAGTAACGTCTACCCAAAGCATAAACAACGATATTACTTTCAAACTACTTAACATATTTTCATGTTTTTTTTTGTAAGAACAGACTATTTTATTATCTATAATTCTATCTATGATTTTTTATCAAATATTCTTATTTTGGTTACTAAAAATTAATATTCCCTATGAAACCGAACGACAGCGGCGCGGTATTTGAATGCCCAAGGTCAACGGCGATTATCCGACCCTTAAGCTGTTGTAACATAACTAGCGAAATGCGAGTGTAAAATACACCTCTGCCCACCTCGTTAGGTAATACAGGCGTGATCATGTAGCACTCTAGCACAAAGGCATGACAGTACGTCCGTCACAGTGTCGTCACAACTAATAGTAATCAAAACAGATGAAATTACCGTTATAATTATCTAGGGAGTACGCACATGAACACTCGCGTTTGGCAACACTATCGGAGCTATTTGCGGCTTCTAGAACAAAAGATTTCACTTGCTTTTTATCTATGGATTAGGCCTGATCGATATGTTTCTTAAACGTCGACTCTAAATCCTGGCAGAGAAAAGACCTCTCAGATCCTTTTTGGATAACACATGTTCGGAGGAAGAGCCCGATGTCATCATGTACGTAATCGTATTTTCTTTTGCTCTAAGTCATATCTACATACAGGATTAGCCCACACTAGCTCAAGACAGAGAGGAGTGGAAAGAACAAAAGGGATTCCTTTGCCCGGCAGTGCGACAACATTATAGTACCTCATGCCATTGTAAAAGTAATGCAGTATGAAAATCACATTGTAGTGTGAATTTCACTCTGCTATGGTAGCTGACAAAACGCACATAGCGGCAGCTAAGTTTACTTTACACACCTGGGGGAAATTATTTATTGCTTCATTGTGCGAAAAAGATGGAGCTATACAGGACGTAAAGCTCCATTTCTTTCTCACACACTGCAGTTGTTTAAAATATTACTGCTTTATGAGGTGGTGGTAGGCCCCCTGGAGGGACCAGGGGGCGTAGTGAAATCCATGATAAGTAGACAGATCTGGATACAGGAGCTGTGCACAAACGTAAGAGTTTGTTCGAGTTGTGGGGACTAAGTGTATGTTTGTTTGTCATCAGAACCATGTAAGAAATGCGGGGAGAGTGTGTGTGGCACTGACTTGGAGGATCATATCCGGGACTCTTGCGCACATACTATCAAGTCATGCAGGTGAGTTCAATTTTCTTATTTCAGGAAGAGAAGGTTCGCAATTGTTTGTGTTCTGTATGTCACCGTATGATTATGAACATCGTTAGTTTATGATCTATCTAGCGAGATTATAAACTAACGAAAAAAAATTGAACTGCAACAAATCAATTATAATTTAACGCACTATTTTTGGATAGTTTATAAACTATCCATGGCAAACCGACAAATTGTAAACTAGTACCAAACTTGCATGCGACAGACACACCTTGCGCTAATACTAAATAGCCAATTAACTGCGACTAACTTGGAAGAAGCGCTCGGCGGCCGCAGCCACGGCACTGGTGTTCGCTTCGCTCGCTCGTCTCGAGAGCGGTTTATGACAGTTCTATTCTAACTAACCCATTTGGTCGGGGTGACCTGGTTTATTTACTGCGACCAATCCGGCTACCGCCACGACCTAACAATCAGGGATGGTTCACAATTTTACGGGTGATAAAATCGGACAGATTATGAATCCTGTCGATAAGTGCAGGTTCGTTCACAATTTAACGATTTGACATTGATGGATTATAAACTAGGTACCGAAAATGAATGCGTTATATTGTAACAGTTCAGAATGTTTCGATACCTACTTTATATTCTCGTTAGATAGATTATAAACACCTTAGTTTAACATGTTTTAATATTGTGAACTGTGTTCACAATCATGTACGCCATGTAAACTCCGGTATATGCACATAACATTGATTATATTATTGAACAACGTTAATTTTATAGAGTAAGGAACGATTTTTCAATCGCCAGATAACTTTTATTTGAAAAGCTCACAAAAGCTGACAAACTGTTATATTTAGGTTTTATCGGAAGATTGAAAAATAATCCCTTATTGTAGCAGTTTTTTTGGTCATAAAATACTAAATGCCCGAGAAACATTATTAGGCCGTTTTGGTACACTGCAAGATTGTGTACTGTTTGCTATCAGCATTGAACAAATGCCTATTATTATAAAATATGAATGCAACTATTATATTTTTAACAACAACTTACTGTACTGTTCGTTGTGTTCTTTATAACGGTGATCATGTGTTCGGAATTCCAAGACTCTACGTGCATACACATTCCGTATGATAATGATATTTTAAAAAAAAAGCTCCTCTCATCTATATCCGTATTCTTCCCTCGTATCAATATTGCTCATGCTGTGCTAAGAGTATTAGTCATCCAGCAAGATGGCTGGATAAGCACTTACAATACCTAAATAAAAAAATAAACTTAAAACGTAAAAGCGTCCGTAATAAAAAGATTAACAAAAAAAAAAACAATTCAAAAAATAAAATAAGCCGTGGCAGCTAAGAGATGACCAGTCTACTGACGGCGAGCACCCGTTCACGCATGGATTAGCATTAGCACCATTCAGCTCAACTATTTTGAAGGGAGCTAAATGATCAAACACACGCGCCACCATCAGCGAGACATTAGAGTGAGCACGACATACTCTCAGCCGCCAGGGCACATTCAAGTCAATGAAAGACGTATCCAGTAAATGGCAGCTTTATAGTACATAGTACTCACATAACAGTGTGCTGTGCAACTATACAATACTAAGAGATCGAATTTATACAATGCAGATAGTTTTTGAAATCTTCAGCAGCTCCAACACTATTTTCAAATGCTAATCAATTTGATTTTGCGCCCTTGTGGAGCAGGACCAGCGTTGAGCCAAGCATTTTTATCAGCGATTTAATTTAAATCTTGTATAAAACGCACTCTATGCAGCCAAGTATATTATAAGTTGGGGGATAACTTATAATATGCTTGGCTGCATAGTGTGCGTTTTATACAAGATTTAAATTTTGTTTTATTCAGTTGAAATATGTGGGAAGGTATTTTATTGTAACTTTTTAAACAATACCCCATGAAAGATGAGTCTACTTCAGCCAGCTTGAAACCTGTTTGAACTAATTGGTCCCTATTTCTAGTGATATAATTGTGTCTTTCACCTATTTTACTAAAAAGATGTAGATTTTTTCTTACGTACATGATGTTTTCATAGATAATATTGATGAAGTACCGTCTTGATGTTAATTTCTTTAAACAGTTCCTTTAGAGAGTCGCACTTGCGGAGGCCATATATGGCTCTGATGGCTCTTTTCTGCAGAATAAAAATAGACTCGATGTCTGCAGCCCGTCCCCATAGTAAAATACCGTATGACATAATATTATGAAAGTAACTAAAATATACTAGGCGTTCGGTAACAACATCAGTAAATTGACGGATTTTTCTCACAGCATATGCTGTTGAATTTAGCCGTCCTGCAAGGAAAGGTAAATGGGGCCCCCATTGAAGCCTTGAGTCGAGCGTAATCCCCAGGAAAACAGTTTTATCGTCGAATTCTAGTTTCTCTTGATTCAAAACTATCTCACAAATACTACTGTGACTTTTGGTAAAGAAAATCTTCTGCACTTACTCGTAGTTTTTTTCCCATTTAATACTAAATTAATAGTATTACATGGACAGTGAACCAATTTTGGACCTGCAATAGGGCGTTATTTACGTCGTCAAAATTTGATGCACGTCTATTCATTTTTTAAAATTAAGGAAGTATCGTCAGCAAATAACACCATTTGTTGTTGGGTTTTGAACAAATGGGGTAGGTAGATCATTAATATATACTAAAAAGAGGAAAGCCTTGTCACACCCATTTCTACTTTTAAGCCGAGTGAATTGACACCATTTATTTGAACTTGCTGCTGTCTATCATTTAAATAAGATTTTACTAAACTGAGCGCAAGTTTTTCAAGTCCGTAATTCTTAAGTTCCAAGACTAATGTTTTGTGGTCGACGCAATCAAATGCTTTGGAGAGGTTACAAAATATTCCTATTGGGCCTTGGGCCTCTTCCTACGCCTTAAATATGTGTTTTAATAAGGTAACAACGGCGTCAGTCGTACAACGTCCCTTGGTGAAGCCATACTGTTGATCGAGTAAGATTTTATTGGTGTTAAAATGATTGAGCATTTGATTAAGCATCCCTTTCAATCACCTTGCTGAAAACCGGCAACACGGATACGGGTCTATAATTATTGGTGTCTCTTACTACTATCCCCGGAATTGAAAAGTGGTATTACCTTACTATATTTCATTAGACATTCACCATAGATCTTCGGTTAATTTGATCTTGATTTGCTTGAAAGCTTTTATTACTGTTATGGGGTATATATGCTTGAATTTAAATTCAATCGGACAGGATGAAACGTGTGCTCTTAATAAATCAATAGAACGCGATGGCGAGGAATTTAGGGTTTCAGTAGTTTTAATTGGGACTCTGGTAAAGAAATTTAAAAATTCTTGCGCAACTTCTTTGTTTGAGCTTAAGATACCACGCAAAGTTTCTAGAGTGAAATCATTATTATGTCGTAGGTATACTCCTGTTAGTTTCGTCGTTGATCATTGTCCAAACCGTCTTTATTTTATTATCCGCTGATTTGAATTTGTTGCTAATGTACAAGGCTTTAGCTACCTTGCAGGTTTTTTTTTTAAGTTTTAGAGTAAGTAGCAACGTATTTATTAAAAGTTTCAGAATTAATATAAGGCTTAAGGCCATACAGCTCAAACAAATTTTCCCTACTTTTCCTAACACCATCAGTTGCAGAGGCACTGAACAAAAAATTTGGGCAAATAGTTTTTGTTTACTTTTTTAAAGTATATTGAACTCTGTGCGGACTACCGAAAAAAATTCCTCATATACTATACTACATTATTTTACATTGTTTTTAATATTTTACGTTTTGCATCGTTCTCACATGTATAATTTCAAAATGAATGATGTAAACAATATTTTGTACCGATTTAAAGGAGTGTCTGTGGAGTTTCCTGCCCGTTCTTCTCCATAGGTACCTACTACGCTTTGGAATGGGCAACTAGCTTCATCTTTCTGACTGACCGCGACCCCTTGACAATTCAAGTGCCTGTAATTGGTTTATTTGAAATAAATGCTTTGAGTTGAAAACAGAAAATTAATAAAATTAATCGCCAGATAAGTTAATCGAAACTTATCAGGAACTGGTGAAGGCCATTAAAGTATTTTTATATATATTTTTCCTTGTCACTATTATAATACTACGTCGAGGATTAAAATATTATGCATCGTTCATCATTTCAGCCAAAAGATGCTGCTTGACATAGGCCTCCCCCAAACATCCCCAAACATTATGCACCTAATTATAATTATATACTTAGTCAAGTGAAATTCAATAACGATTTTCGCATGAAAATAATATGTGGTGTTGTGTATCTGTCGCAGATGGATTGCTTAATTAGCTGTTTTACATAACCGCTAGCTGTTTTACAAAACATCTCCGTTATGTAAACAGCTGACCAACGTTCAGCTGTATTGCCATTTTGCGTAACGTTTAACAAAACTGCTACCCTCACGTTTAGACGTAATGCGGAATGGCTTACCTGCAGTCACAATAAGCGCTTGGGGTCGCAGTAACTAAGCCAGGGCACCCTGACCAATTGGTGTTGTTATGAGCGACAACATTTAGAACTAAAATCTAAAATATGTTTTACATAACCTCTAATCGTTGACCCGCTGTATTGATTAATAACGCAAAACGTTTATGCAATTGCGCGTGTTAAACATCGGATGCAAAATTTTTAAACGTCGTTCAGCTGTTTTACATAACGGAGCTGTTTTGTAAAACAGCTAGCGGTTATGTACAGCGTATTCGGGAATCCATCTGCGACATATTTATGCATCTTCGTACAAATATTTTTGTGTTTGGTCTATTCCAAAAGTATTTGATGAAAACGTAAACAAATTGATCAGAAAACGTACTTGTGAATATCAATTTGTAGTGTCACTTACAAATTGAGAGCTTTGATTTGATTATTTGAATACTTAAACCGGAAATTCTAATTTTTAATCACTTTAAAGATGTTTTTCATTTGACAATATACGTTAATGCTATAACTTCAATATACGTCGATGATTTTTCAATTAAAATTTTATAATGTTATTCAAACAATAAGTAATTGTTGGAAAAAACGGTGAGATATAAAGTTGAAGCCTTCTAAATACAGATGAATGTGTTACAAATTCCCTTTTGTGAGTGATTGCGTAAGAATTTAACATGAACAGGGTTTTTTTACACTTTTATCAGATACTTTTGGTACAAACTATAACCAATGTGTGTATGACGGTGTCACATTTAAACACAACCTAAATTTTGGTAAGTTTTGCCTTTGATTTTAGGCATAATTTGACCAGTAGTTGAATTCCCGCTTGTTACAATACAAAGGTTCTGCGAGCTGGAACTGCCGCGCCGTGACCTGCCGGCTCACGAGAACTACTGCGGAGTGCGCACGGAGCAGTGCCCGGACTGTCGCGAGTGGGTCATGATCAAGTACCGGCAGCTGCACGTCGACTCCAACCACGGCTTCATTAGGCTGGATGACGGTAAGCATACAGGATATCGATGGAGATTTTTGCCCTATCTTCTCCATTAGAGATGTATGTTTAGGTACGAAATAAATGATTTGACTTTGACCAAAATCGTTTCAGATCCCGCCCCTGCACCAAAGAAGGAGCTACCAAAGAGCCCAGTAAAGCCGATGGTCAGCAAGATGACGAACACCAACGCTGTCGCCGTGAATACCAACATGCCTTCCACAAGCAACAATGGTTTCTCGCGACCAACCTCTTTTAACGTCAATAACGGTTTCTCTCGGCCAACCACCACCAACATCAATAATAGACCTAATGGCTTGAAGAATATTAACTTGCCCAGGAGTGAGGTGTCTAGAACTGGCCCTGTAGATCCAAGGTAAGTAACTTACATTAGAATTGAATATCTTTACTTGCATGAAAATATGGTCCATACATACCTCTGGCATTGCGTGTAAATCAAATCGAATTTGATTCTAATTATTGACGACAATTATCCGATTCAAATTCGATTATATTGCAAATACACATACAGTTACGTAGATCAGTGGTAGCACAGTGGTAACGGCCGCGACTTACAAGTTGTAGGTCGTAGGTTCGAACCCAGACAGGCGCGTTACTTTGTGTAAATTATTTCATCGCCACTGCTCTCAAAACGGTGAAGGAAAACATCGTGAGGAAACGTGTCCAAGCCATGGAAGCATGTCCAAGAACCAAAAATTTGAAGACATGTGACATCTACCAACCCGCACTGGGCCCGCGTGGTGGATTACGGCCCGCTCCCTCTCACAGAGAGGACGCCTGTGTCCCAGCAGTGGGAACATTATAGGCTGATTATGTATACAGTTTCAATTCCGGGCCATCTAATTTATAAATTATAAATGAAAGTCGTTTTTCGTGTCTTGTCTGTGTTATTCTTCTTAAGGGTCCGTGCACGAAATTGTCCGATTTGATCAATTTTATTCATTGTTTGTGAGAAAGGGAAGAAGAATGTAAAAAAAAAATATTTGTGATTTGAAAAGTCAAGTTTTTATTTTACATGTGGCTGAAAGGGATTTTTGAAATAAATTAAGTATTCTCGGAAAATTACTAATATCCGCAATAAGTTTTGCAAAAAGTTACGCTAGACTGACGTTTGATCATCTTTTTACAAGAAACTTTTTATGATTTTGAACATAAAAAAAATACCGTCTACCTCATTATATGGTCTACTTGCACGTGGCTGGACCACTTTTTTAAACCTTCATACAAAATATAGCAGAAAAATAATTTAAAAAAAAAACAATTTTTCGAAAAAAAAACCCTGTCAGTAATGAACTTTTTCCTGTAATTTAGCAAATATTAAAAAAAAAACACAGTCTTCAGCTATCCTAAATAAAATTCTAATTTAATTTTATGATCATACAATTTTTCTGAATGAAAGTGAAAGCTATCACTATTTAATGCACTTATTCCGAATTAAATTTACATTTATTAAATAAACCTCGACATTTTGTCAAGTCGCAAAAACCATGTGAAATGGCGGCGGGTTGATACAATTTCGAGGCTCTAAATGTTGACAACATAAGTTACTGGCTGTACATAAACCGTAACTCTTTATTCAAAGCTACTTCAGCAGTGGAAGTTCAAGCTCATCTTCTTCACCGGCCGGTGAGGGCGCGTCCACTGATTGGAGGACAGCGTCCACTGATAGGAGGACAGGCCAGGCCGCGCTAGCAAATGGCTCAAAGAAGAGGACCAATGACCAGCCGCAGATTAACACTAACGTGGAAGCTACTAACAAAGTGGAGAAGGATTTGTGAGTATATTGTTACTAGCTGATATTTGAGAGATTAGAGAAGCCTTTGCCCTACAGTGGGAAATCACAGGCTTTTAATAATAATAACTACATACATACACCGTATTAATAAATCTTTGTTATGATTATAGATCTCGCATGTATCAAAATTATATAGGAAAGCACGGCACGATTAATTATCGAACTTCTACATTACACAAAATAATATATATATTATTTTAAAATGGCATGCAAAGGACCATGGGCGGAATCGTCCCCACCCATCAACAAAAATGAAATGTAGCTCAATTGATAGATCTTGGCAAGATGATATTTTTTTACTATGGCGACATTGCCCAAATGCATGGGGTTCTCATGGTATCTTACGTTTAAACAAATATCTCGTTGACGTATGGGTATTGATGTATGGGCTCCGTCTCCACCTACCAACAAACATGGAACTGATACCAATGTGTTCATAAAGTGCTCCCTATTTGATTAAAATCCTTTGTTTTAGATAAATCTGTGGGAATATTAATAAAAAAAAAACAATTTGTAATTATTAATTAACGTATATTTTTATATTAAATTTGTAAGGTATTTTAACATTATGGTTATATTACAGTACAAAATATGATGGAGTAATTAAACGAAATATACAAAATGTATTTCAACTGGTAGTTATCCATTATAAGTTTAGTTTATATATATAATGGATATATATGATTTATATTCTTACAATACTCATAGTAGGCAAATAAAAATAATGAAGGCAAGTTTTACAATCGCTGAGTAAAGTTCTAAATAAGCTACTTAGAACTTATCTCATATTATATCCATTATATTATGGTACATTTAATTTTCATATTTTTCAATAATTATTTTTACTCGTCAATTATAATGCTGTCTAACAGATACGCTGGCAGATTAAAATCTGAGTGACGACCTATTCCCATGTACCACCATATAATGGATCCTACTAATATTATAAATGCGAAAGTTTGTAAGTATGGATGGATGGATGTTTGTTACTCTTTCACGCAAAAAGTACTGAACGGATTTGGATGAAATTTGGCACACAGATAGTTTATAACCAGGAATAACACATAGGATACTTTTTATCCCGATATACCTACGGGGTCAAAACTAATGCGGGTGAAACCCTGGGGCGCATCTAGTATCTAATAATAATAAAACAACCGTCTAGAGTGATGCGCTTTGTGAAGCGGGCATTTTCAGGGAGCTGTTATCAGCCCTCAGGACTATACAGGGTGACATTGAAAACATGCGACAAATCGAAATGGGAGATTGTACTCATCATTATGAACAACTTTTACTAAGGGACCAAAGCTACAATCCCAAAAAAAAAAACTGCTGTCCCCTACATTTATGTTCGCAATACCTCATCAAAATGTAGGAAAAGCAGATTTTTTTTTTGGGATTACAGCTTTGGTCCCTTAGTAAAAGTTGTTAATAATGATGTATACAATGTCCCATTTCAGTTTGTCGCAAGTTTTCAATTTCAACCTGTATGTTCCGTGTCACAAAGCGCATCGACTTCCTGCAGGCTTAGCATGACGCGTTCTATTTCTACGAAGAATAGACACGGCTCTTTCTATACAAAGTGACATTTCGTTTCTCCATTTTTGACATCGCACCGTAGAAATCCTTCTAGAATCTGTCATTTTGTCTTTAGTTTCTAACGACCTCTAGGTCCTTTTTATGTAGAAGGATTTCTACGGTGCGATGTCAAAAATGGAGAAACGAAATGTCACTTTGTATAGAAAGAGCCGTGTGTGTTTTTCGTAGAAATAGAAAGCGTCATGCTAAGCCTGCAGAAGCAGAAAGTGTGACCATGGGCAAACCGTATTCGTAGGTATAAACGGCGAGTAGAGCGAAACAATCAGAATCGCACCTTCCAGAGCGATGAAAGGTGGGTCCATAGGGATTGGGAGCGACCGGACTAAGGTGTGGCTGACACGCGCCTGCCGGATGATGATGCTATGTGATCTTTCTGGCGCAGTATCTGGTCGGTGCCGGTCAGTTACACCGAAGGTGATTGGGCTCGGGAAGTCGAGCGAGCCTGCGACGCGATACCAGAAATGGGGGCTATTACCATCTGACCTCAAAATGTCCAGTTGCCTAACTAAAAGTCTCAATGGCTGCACAACTTCTGGATCAAATGGTTTCAAAGGTCGCACGCTCCCTTGGCAGCTCAGTACCAGACTGCTTTGGAGTCTGGTTCGCTACCCCAGTTCCTAACGACTGGAGATACTCAGCTGCTCCATAAATCAGGTAGCACCGCGGAACCCAAGAATTATAGGCCGATTACGTGTTTACCGACGGTCTATAAAGTTCTTACATCCATTTTGAGAGCTAAAATTAACAAACATATAGACACCAACTCCATCATGTCTGCCTCTCAAAATGGATGTAGGAACGGGTCTCGCGGTACTAAGGAGCTACTCCTCATTGATAAGGCCATTAGCCAATAAGAGAGTTGGTCATGTTATATCTCACCTCCTCTTCATGAATGAGCGCCATCAGGAGAGAATTTGGTGTGGACAAATGTGCGGTCATGCATGTAAAGCGAGGGGAGATTGTGGAATCCGTGGCAACCCAATTCTCGGATTCCTTAAACCTTAGATCCCTCTGCGCATCTGAGACCTATAATTATTTGGGTATGTCGGAAGCGTTGGGTATCAATGTTACTGACATGAAGCAATCGTTGAAGGAGCGCTTCTTTGGCCGCCTGAAGAAAGTATTTCCCAGTAGGACCCTCCGCAATCGCGAGGTACGCAGTCTCAGAGAATATTTCCTAGAAGCCGACGTGGGGATGCATCGAGATGTGATTGCAGTGGACAAGGGCTCCACCCCGCTCTCCTTGGATAAAGAGGCTTTAACTGGCGCGAGCCTGTAATGCTTGACAATAACGATCGCAGCGAGGTATGGCGGAGTAAGGAGCTTCACGGACGAACCCTACATGATCCCGATGTAGATTTCCTATCGTCCGTAGTCTGGCTGCGTTTTGGTGACCTTTGGGGAAACCGAAGGTTTTGTCTGTGCAATTATGGACGAAGATGACATGACTAAAACTTACATAATCAGCCTATAATGTTCCCACTGCTGGTACTCTTATGAGAAGGAGTGGGCCGTAATCCACCACGCGGGCCCAGTGTGTGTTAGTAGATGACACATGTCTTCGAAATTTTGGATTTAGGACATGCCGGTTTCCTCACGATGTTTTCCTTCACCGATTTGAGAGCAGTGGTGATGAAATAATTTACACAAAGTAATGCGCCTGTCTGGGTTCGATCCCACGACCTACTTACTCGTAAGTCAGGGCCAATACCACTCGGCCAGCACTGCTCTCGGACTAAGAATTACCGGAGATTTATTGTGAAGGACGACAGGTGCATGTGTGACGGGCATGCCACCGTCCGAGAGAATCAATCCGACACATTACCTCCGGGTGTTCTCGTCTAGCTAACGAAGAGTACTTGTATAGACACAACATTGTAGCCAGGATTATCCGTCAGCAACTTGCTCTGAAATACAACCTTGTGGATTCGAAAGTGCCGTGCTACAGGTATGTGCCTGAGCCAGTTCTCTAAATATCACATTGTACTGGGATCGATCCATCATCACTGACAGGACTATTCTTGCCTGATATAGTGGCGGATCGAATAGAGCGCCGCACCATGATTATTGACATAACAGTTCCTCATGACGGGAACCTCGTTAATGCCGAGAAAGATAAACAAATCAAGTATCTTGACTTGGCTCGCGAAGTTGTCGACATGTGGGACTTTGTGTGTGTGACCATTCTGCCGATAGTTGTGTCAGCCAATGGCTTAATTGCCAAGAATCTCGCCCAACACCTATGGAGGCTCTCGTAGGGCAGCTGGATTAAGAGCTTGATTCAGAAAGCGGTACTTCTGGACACGGCTCTCATTGTTAGGAGGTTGCTCCCTCTGGAGCCCTGACCGCCGCGCCGGTAGCTTGGACCTTATTCCTGATACCGGTGGGCTACTATTTTTTATATTTTTAAATGTTTTGTATTTTTTTTGTAATCTATTATTTAAAAATATAATGTATGTGTACATAATGAAATAAAGGTAATAAAACAAAGGGAAATATAGATGATTAGGCTCAAAGGTGTCATTTTCTCTTCTTTAATTATTATTTTTCATCGTAACCTTCAAAGGACCTTCTCTTTCCCTGCAGAAGCATATCCCGCGGCGCTGTGAAGAAGCGGCCGGCCCCCAAGCCGCCGAGCCGCGACCCCCCGCCCGCCTCCCCGCAGCGCGACCTGCCGTACTACAGCGCGCTACAGCGACAACAGCGCGAGGAGCGAGCCAGACAGGAACAGACCGCCTATAACTTGTCTGTGGGTGAGTCACACGTACAGAATGGTTTTATACTGAGATAAAGAAACGTTACTTAGAACATGCTATAAATAATAATAATACCAGCCTATTATTATTATTGTCCCTCTGCAGGGCTAAGGCTTCTTCTCATACAGAGAAGGCACGAGCATTGATCACCACGCATGCTCAAGACGGGTTGGTAGTTGACCTATAAGCCCAGGTTTCCTCACGATGTTTTCCTTTACTGACGTCATTGATGTCCAAGATAAACTTTTTTTTTGGGTGGGAAATCATCAAATACCTTCTCCCGCTCTGGGTGGAGCGGGAGGGTGTGTCAGACTCTTACTGACTAAAACCCACCCGTATTCCTTCCATTGCCTGTGTTGCGGGGGCCTCGGTGACCCATTAGTACCTTTCCGCGACCCCGGCAGGCATCGGCCCTAGTGGACCCCTACATTTGTGCTGACGACATCTCTTTGCTCTCTCTGCGCGTGGAATACAACGCGCCGCCGACCCGGGCCTGGTCCTTACTGGACGGTGAGCTACCCATTGCTCACCGTCCGCAAGCCCGCGCCTACGGTGGCCGGAAATCCGCCCGGGATTCCCGACGCGTCCAAGATAAACTTAGAAAATACATATGAATTGAAAAATCACATTGGTGACTTTTTCAATTCATGTATGTACTTGCCCGGATTTGGACCCACAATCTCGTGCATGAGAGGCCTTAGGCCATCGCAGACAACATGGTAAACCTAAGCAATATCTGTGTCGCTGTCGCACAACTTTCAAAGTGCAAGAGAAAGACAAAGATAACTTAGGCAAAGCCCATGCTAATAAATGATTATTTATTATGTATCTCCGCCTCAGTATACCTACCACAAAAGGTAATAAAAGATTTCTCCAAAGCCTTTAATTGGGTACATCATGACACACTTACGTAAAATACGTCATAATAGTGTCCAAAACGATAAACCAACTAACGTAACTGATTCTTATTTATATAATAGATTTCAATGTGTAGATATGAATGGCGAGTAATCTTCCGGGATTCCCGTTCAGTTAGGTGTACTTCAAGGCTAAACACTGGGTCCATTCTTATTCTTGTTTTGTATTCATGACTTACCGTATTATTTAAAGGATATGAGATGACGTTGTGTTGTTTGTAGTTGACGGCTAAATTCTGTTAAGTTCTAGCGCTCTTATGTTAATACCTAAACGGCCCTATTACAAAACTAGGATTATCTTTAGAATCAGGTTTAAACCATCGAGCCATTTTTGAATTTCGAATTTTATTCCGACAGAACTAAAGCTATAATTACAATAACTGAGTCTAAGTTGTCGGTTTTGTATTAAAGAACTTTACGTTTATCGGAATAAAGATTATAATACAGTAACTGGCTCGAAGGTTTGTACTTGGACTAAAGTTAGAACTCGTTTTATAATGAGGCGGTATCTCGTTTAATCTTAACTTTACGATTCCGTCATGTCCTTTCCAGGTCTACCACCAGTCTTAAGTGCAGCAGCGAAAGTCGAGAAACTACGCAAGATGGACGCTCTCCAAAACCCTGAATCCCACGTAGACTACAAGAATCGTATGCAGGGTCGCATGAACAGAAGCCCGGAGAACCAAGTCGAACCTGGTCACGTTCTAGGCGCTGCGGTGAATGAAGACCCTGAGAGGCGACGACAGGAGTTCAGGAACTTGAAGCCGATGACTCCTCAGGAGTTCCTGGAGAGGTTCAATGAGATGCAACTGAGGAAAGACGAGGAAATGAGGCAGAACAGCGGGCAGGAGTTGGGGAGGAAGAACGGAGACCGATTCAGTGAGATCAAGTCTTCGCTGAGGGAGTTGCGGAGGGGATTGAATGAGGTGAGCTGCTTGTCAACAGTTTTTTTTTTCAAGGATGTTGTTTGGTCTTATTATTATCGCAAAATAAGCGTCACGACACATCTGCCAAAAAATACGCGACTATTCCACATCAGAAGATCGCACATGTCCGAAGCAGGCGCGGGTCGATAGTCTTATCAATCCACATATTTTACCGGAATCGCTTTAGCGTGGCAAAAGCGGTCATTGCATATCTTTCCGTAGGAACCCAAATAATAAACTATGTATGGTTTTTCGTTATTGGAACATGTTGAAAGATCACAATAGATGGATTCAGGATGTTAGCGGACTTTATTTCAGTTTTTGGGATTAAAAATGCTAGAAAATGTGGGTGGGTCAATGACCGCTATTGCCACGCTAAAGCGATTCGGGTATAGCTCTACTTACCAGTTTGTGAATATGACCCGTCCTTGTCATTCTCATGTCAATGATTTAGCTACCTGCAAGCTATGTATGAATAAGGAGCAGTACCACCCGTGTCTGAGATCCTATATATTTTAGTCTGTTGTTTCAACACAATTTCCACCATCAATTCTCTGAAAGCCAGCCTATTCAACGAGCTGCTTGGTAGTGTATCCGGACTGGAGTGTGAAAAGCCCACCGTCACAATAGACCTGACTGGGGAAGATACATTAACTAAATGTCCTATCCTAACCAGTCATAATAAAATTAAGATATATATTAAACTCAGCAAAAATATTAAAAAATACAAGAAACTCTTGAAAACACATAATGTTTATAAGTGTAACATTAACCTTAGGAAAGAGCGTATCAACTTACAGACCCAATTAAATTTGTGTAATAATAAGTTGGAAATTAGCAGACAAATGTATGATGTGGACATACAGAACCTTCAGAAGGAATTATTGAGCAGGGAAAATTCATTAAAGGAAATCTTTTGTAAGTATGAGTCTAGTCAACAAATGTTAAGTGAGCGCTTGCAAGGGGCCTGTGAGTTGGTGGACCTGAGGAGTTACAATACAAAGATGTGTGAGTCACTGACTAATAATCTCACCTGTAATTGTGCTCCCACACTGCCATCTCTCATGTCACAGCATGTTGTTCCTACAGCTTTACCCATTTTAACTCATACATTAGAAACTGTTAACCCCACTCAAAGTAATGTTTTGGTCTATTCAGATAGAATAGGATCAGGTTTAGGATCATTGTTAAATAATCGCTCTAAACATACTATAGTTAACTGTTGTTACCATAACCTGCATTTTAATGAGCTTGTTCATAAAATAAAACACACACAAATGAATGAGCAGACTACTGTAGTTCTTTTAATTGGAAATAGTCTGAGTTTAAATAAAAGGGACATAGTTAATGGTGTCGACACCCTACTTAAATTAAAACTAGGTAAATTAATATTATGTGCATTGCCGTATTCAGATAGTTTGCATGATGAAGAAAACAATTACATTTATAGTTTAAACAACTTAATGCATATTTTGACATGTCGTCATAGTGACCGTTTATTGTATTTTGATACTAACAATTTTGTTAGAGATTTTGTTTTAATTCGGGAGCATATGTTTCTTCCCAAGAAAAGTCAACATGTATTAGCTACTTTGTTAGCTTACTGTATACACGCAGTTATTAATAATTTAACTGAGACTAGGTTAAGTGACGTAACAGTATTATCTAGTACTTCTAATGATACTGTGATAGATTCTTTAAACTTTTAGACTCGACAAAAGAGAAGCATAATAAGAATATTTTACTGTATCACCAAAATATAAATCGTTTCTCTGGCAAAATCCTAGACGTGGAATTGTTAATAGATAAATATTATATGGATATCTTAAATTTTACTGAAACCTGGTTAAGACCGGATAGGATGTTGTTTAATGTAAATAATTTTTCAGTTGCCAGTGCGTACAATAGGTCCTCAATAGGGGGTGGTACCTTGATATTATGTAAAAGTATTTTCAGACATAAGGAAAGGAAGGATATCACTGCTTGCTCTGTTGATCGCTTATGTGAGGTAGCTTGGGCAGAGGTTGAAGGTCATACTTTCTTATGTGTTTATTGACCACCAGCATCAAACTTGTCATCATTTTTAATAATTATGGAAGAAATACTAAGCAAACTTTTTAAAGATAATAAATTATTTTTTGTTTGTGGGGACCTAAATATTGATCTATTAGTTAATTCAATGGATAAAAATAAGCTTATATCATTGTTTAAATCATTCAATTTGAAGTGTATATTTAAAGAAGCAACTAGAATAACAGCAACCTCAGCTTCATGCATAGACAATGTATTTAATAATGGTAAAATAAAAGACTCTTCCTTAATTAGTGGCGTCAGGTTTGACCATACTGGTCAACTTGTATCATTTGACCTAGATAAAAAGTTACACATAGATAAAACCATACAATTAAGACCTCTCACTAAAAATAAATTGAAAATGTTTAATAATAATGTTCTTAGCAATCTTTCAACAGCTAGTTTTGATTCACAAGACCCCAATATAAACTACGGTACATTATTTTCTACAGTTTGCAAAGAATTCAATAAAGCATGTCCTGTGAAAAAAGTTGCTATAAATACTAAACCAAAATATAATGAATGGGCCACTGCTGGCATTAGAAAAAGCAGAGATATTTTATATAATTTGTACTACGAGAAATCATTGACTTCTGATGAAGCCCTTCATAACTATGTCAGAAATTATTCTAAGATATTCAAAAGAGTCTGCGCTCAAGCTAAATCTAAATTAATAAGTAAAAAAATGAGTATTTCTAACAATAAAATAAAAGCTGTGTGGCAGGTAATTAACAAAGAAACTGGAAACACACAACAGCCAGATCAGAATGAATTGTCTTTAAAAAATAATAATGAAACCATTACAGATAAGTTAAAAGTTGCTGAAAGACTAGAAAATTTCTTTACCAACATCCCAATAGAGGTTACGAAAGCCCTCCCCTCATCACCTATATTAGCTGAATCTCTTCTCAAAAAACACTTCTCTAAGGACATTCCAAGTTTTGAATTCAAGCCCATTTCTATTGTCACAATTAAGAAGGCATTCAAAAGTCTTAACATAAAGAAAACTGAAGACTTATGGGGGATTTCCGTTAGGGTTCTTGGAGATATCATTGACACAATAGTCCCTGTCCTAACAGGGATATTTAATCAATGTTTAGACAGCGGTACGTTTCCTGATTTAATGAAACATAGTAAAGTAGTACTAATTTTCAAATCGGGTAGTAAGAGTGATCCCTCTAATTATAGACCTATATCTGTGCTACCAGCATTGAGTAAAATATATGAAAAAATCATGCTAGACCAGATGCTGTCACATTTCAATTCTAATGGGATTTTACATAGTCGCCAGTTTGGCTTCACGAAAGGTAGGTCGACGACTGACGCAGGAGTAAAACTCATCAGTCACATTTTGGAATCCTGGGAGAAATCCCAGGATGCCATTGGCGTTTTCTGTGACCTCTCAAAAGCGTTTGACTGCGTTGGACACAATACACTGACCTGTAAACTACACCACTACGGAATTCGTGGACAAGCTGCTGATCTTGTTCTGTCCTATCTATCAAACAGGCAACAAAAAGTAAACGTTAACGGGGCGACGTCCTCGGGGTCTCTAGTAAAGATGGGCGTGCCCCAAGGTTCAATTCTTGGCCCTTTCCTATTTCTGTTTATATTAATGATCTCCCTTACATGATGGCAAACTTATCCGATATAATCCTTTTCGCTGACGATACTTCTCTTATTTTTAAAATAGATAGAAAAGATCCGGATGTCTTACACGTCAACGATAGTCTGGCTGTTCTTTCGAAATGGTTCGCAGCTAATAATCTCTTACTTAATGCGACCAAAACATAATGTCTTAAGTTCTCACTACCAAATGTACCCCAAGTGGCTCTAAATTTATCGCGGGAAGGTACTTATGGGTCACCGAGGCCCCCGCAACACAGGCAACAGGAAGGAATACGGGTGGGTTTTAGTCAGTAAGAGTCTGACACACCCTCCCGCTCCGCCCAGAGCGGGAGAAGTTATTTGATGATTTCCCACCCAAAAAAAAAAAAAAAA
The DNA here is from genome assembly GCA_905333075.3 of Atethmia centrago. Classification (NCBI taxonomy): domain Eukaryota; kingdom Metazoa; phylum Arthropoda; class Insecta; order Lepidoptera; family Noctuidae; genus Atethmia; species Atethmia centrago. The sequence continues at coordinate 13,887,328 of HG995387.1, forward strand.
GTGGCTCTAAATTTTAAACTTGATGGCAAGAGACTAGATGCTATTACGGAAACTGTATTTCTAGGAATTACTCTAGATTCGAAGTTGCAATGGGGAGCCCTCATTAGAGCTCTTTCAGGTAGATTAAGTTCAGCTGCATATGCAGTAAGAAAAATTAGACAGTTGACTGATATAGCCACAGCTAGGTTAGTATATTTTGCTTATTTCCACAGTATTGTGTCTTATGGCGTTCTGCTGTGGGGATCGGCAGCTGATGTGGATTCAATTTTTATTTTACAAAAGAGGGCAATCCGCGCAGTCTGTAGCATGGGTCCTCGTGAGTCCCTTAGAAACAAATTCAAAGAAATTAATGTACTAACTCTGCCTTCTCTTTATATCTTAGAAAGTATTTTGTATGTTCGCAAAAACTTATGTCTTTTCAAATAAGAAGTGATTTCCATAATATAAATACACGTAGTAAACATGAAATTGTGATACCCAAATTTAGATTAACAAAAACAAGCAAATCATTTGTTATCAACAGTATCCGCTTTTATAACAAGTTGCCAAAGTCAGTTACAGAACTTAGCGATGGAAAGTTCAAAACCCACATCAAACGTGTCCTTACCAAAACGCATATTATAAGATTAAAGACTACGTTGAAGACAAGGAAGTTTGGCAATAATTCCTTCTGCACATGTGGCTTCCCTTGTACCTCATAAACGGCATAACTATGTAAATGTCTATTAACTGCTCCCAAATTACGATGTTTATTATTATTTTTTAAAATACAACTCTTTATTTACATAACCAAATTACAAGATGATTATTAACATTAACTAAATTAAATTAAAACTAAGTTAAGCTTAAAAAAGGCCCTCGGGGCATTGTACATTATTTTTTATACAAATTTTCTTTTTGACATATCTCTTCTTTTTAACTGTTTGACATTATATACCTAAAATTTTGATTTCAGACTTGTTGTAATGGCAAACTTCATTTGGTTTAAATGGGTTTTTATTTTTATTATTTTATTAATATTTTACACAGATTTGTGTGTACCTTGTGAATGTGAGAACGTTGTAGGCTTAATAGACTAGATATTTTGTAGACCTTTTTCTTTTTTTTTTTTTTGTTAAGTACCTGGTACGTCTCGACAGGCCTACACTGTCCTCCCATACCTATTAACACTGTAATTTGAAAATATTGTAAAAGCCAATTATTTTTAAAAGAGTAACCGTGGAGTTTCTTGCCGGCTCTTCTCCATAGGAAACGACCCATTGGAACCGTGCACCTAGCTTCTGACGTTTCATAAGTGCCCATGTAGGTTTATGTGAAATAAAAATATTTTGATTGATTTGATTGATTGATTGGTTGTCTTTCATGTCAAGTGATTTGTTTGACTGTTATTATTTCTGTCAAATTACAGCAGTATGACATTTGGCAGCAATCTGTGTGGTTCTTTCATCAAAAGACCATTTCAGACACCAATCTACACGGTGTTCACATGGTCTGACCAAGATTATGTATGGACTTTAAAAGAGACTGTGACCTCTGAATTTGTGTCGGCCTTTCTTCTCAGAGTAGTCAGAAAGGAAACGCGGACCTCATCTAGTTTAAAAAGTCACACAGTCAAATAACCTGAAATATGGTGTAACTTGTGATTGTCCCCGCCTGCAAGACCAAAATTATATAGATTATAATGCTTGTTTTTCCCTTTTCAGTTACCTATGTGTTTTTGCAGTCGGGTTTTTTGTTTTTTAAATAATTTATTTTATTTTAATTATTGTAAATGTGAAGACCATGTGGGTCATTGTTTAATTTTATTTTATTCTCAGTTAGTTTTTAACATGGTCGGGCAGTTTGAGTATTTTTTGCGGCCTAGCCAAATGTTCTTTCTTTGGTATTGTTCTTTGAATCGTTGAGCTCCTTAAGTTCCTGAGTTGAGCTGCACAACTACTGACAAATGCGTGCACCGACTGGACAGTTCTACTCAATCTGTGAGGTTCTTTCATCAAAAGACCATTTCAGACACCAATCTACATGGTCTTCACATGGTCTGACCAAGATTATGCCTGGACTTTAAAAGAGACTGTGACCTCTGAATTTGTGTCGGCCTTTTTTTCTCAGAGTAGTCAGATAGGAAACGCGGACCTCATCTAGTTTAAAAAATATGATTGACGTGTAAAAGTGTTTGTACAAACCTACTTACAGAAAAAAAATCATTTATCATTTAGCGAGTTGGTTAATTTTTCGGTTGCCTTTCAACCAGGTGTTTAAACTTTGATAGATTTTAATAATAATGGTCTTTATGTATGTCTTTCAGGTGACTGCTCCATACCATTCGAATCCAAACATCAGCGCCAATCCAAACAACAACAATAATAACAACGGGTAAGTGTATCTTGTTCAGACTTTACCTTTTACCAAGCTGCGCTAACTAAACGGCTCAACGTTCCGAGCAGTTAATATTGTTGGCGTAAACGAAAAAGGTTAGGGAGATGATGACATTTGCCTAGCATTTTTCCAACTATATTGGGGTCGACTAACCGGATGCTGCTAAATATCAGTATTTTGCTGCTAAATTGCCTATCTGACCTCTACAACTCAGTCACGATACCCGAATCTTAAAGTAATAATGCCATAATGTTTCCATTGCGAGAGAGAGGTGGAGCTATACATAATCGATAGCACCGTCCCTTTTTCGCATCGGAATTATGATGGCATTAATACTTCATAAAACGGCCCCAAGATTTTACTTGGAGCGACTGATTATCTGACCTCCACAATCCAGTTCAATCTAGGTAACACGATACTTCTTGATAAGACTGGTGGTCAGACATAAAATATTCAAAGACATATTGATACGTATTTTAGGAACGAACGCGGCGGCCCTGCTTCGCCCGCTAACGAAGACGTGGGACTTCCATGCGAGTTCTGTAACTCACTCATACCGGCACACAACCTTGTACAGCATCAGGTAAGATTGCCTTCTTTTCTCCTTATCACGCCTGCATTCCCCAGAGGGTTAGGTAGAACTCTAGTACACCCACGTTTTGCCAGTTTTGTTTAAGATGGAACCGCAACGGTAGCCCTTTAAATTAAAATTTATTGTCTTAACGGTTTTTGCAATTTGCAGGTCAGTGTCAGCTTGTATCTTGATCAAAGTATGATTCGCGAGATGTATGATGATTCCAATGATTACAATTCTGAATCAATTAATCAGAAGATAGAAACGCATTACGTGGTCTTGCGGGTTTTTATTCGCCATTTTTTATAATAAAACCAATATGATCGCAAAAGTAATTTATTTTGAAAACACAATGATTAAACATATTTATTAACATTAAAACTATATTCTACGATATGAATCAGGCGGTCTGTTTTTGTCTTGCGAACAGTACCTACTAGTGGCCCTACTACCCTGGAGGAGGGTTGTGGCGTCGTCGGGAATATGCCTCGCTCGGCGAATCTTACTTATGCGGGAGGGAGTGTGAACCCTGAGGGACTCCTACACGAATAGGGTGAGGGGAGAACAGTGAGCTCTCGATGCTATAGCGGAAAGTGCGAACTAATAAAAAGTCTCGTAAGATGAGCACGAGATGCAGTTCGTGTCGTGCTCACCGAGTTGGTAAAGCTTATATAATAAGCCGTTGTGGCAGACTTTGTCAAATGCTTTCGCTACGTCAAAGAATAACACGCCAGCATCGCGGTACGCTGGAACCAGCGCTTAAGTGCTCGACGATGCGGTGGACTTGTTGTATGCACGAGTGTTGGGTTCAAAAACCAAAGTGCTCTTTGCTTCGGCAGTCTTTGAGATGCTTATAAATAGGCCTCTCGTAGATTTTGCCGAGAACATTGAGAATACTGATGGAACGGTGACTCGTGGGCTCAGACTTGGGCTTGCCTGGCTTAGGTATACCGATAAAGGTGGCCTCTTTCCACGCATGCGGAAAGATGTTGTTGCTCAAGGTGCTATTGAAGATGGCGGTCATTAGCAATATGAGAGGAGCGGGGAGGAGTTTGTATACCTTATTGGTGATACCTTCCGAACCGGAAACTTTCCGAGCGTGGATCCCTTTAATGATGTCATGCACTTCGTCTGGAGTGACGGGAGGCAGAGGATCATCAGGATCTTCAACGGGTGCGTGGGAAGCTCTACGTTCGCCTTCAGCGTCAACCTTGGCAACGTGCGCTTGGTCTTCTGGTTGAGAGCTGGGAGAACATTGGGACTCTAGGCTATCGGATAGGTAGGGAAGATCACTTCCATGGAAAGGCGCTAACAGCGAGGGTCTGAGGGGACGGGGGCCAGATTGGGGCGGCGGTAGCATCTCTGGGAGGGGGAGGGGTCTTGCTGAATTTCAGCGAAGAGTTTGCCATATTTGGCGATAAAGTCAGAGCCCTTTAAGAGAACCTCTTTGACGAACGCTACGATTATAGCGTCCGACATTTTTGGGGGAGCGAATTTAATTGAGAATAAGTCTAATATGGCAGCTTAAAACCTAACTCCCGGGTGGAGGGGCCCGGGGATAAGTAACCCTCTCTGTCAGACAACGAGGTGAGTGCCTATTGGTAAGCCCTAACCTTGTAAACCTGTCGCCAGTCTTATTATGCGAACGGGGCCCTGACCAGTCTAGTGCCATTCAACCGACACTAGGTGAGTAGCCGTGAACGAAGTCGAGAGACCAGATTCAACTAGGAGATCCCTCAAGGTCAAAATAATAGCTCCCGATGCTAATAGACTCCCTCACCCTGACGGGGCTTGGAGGTTGTGATTGCGTCACCACCCCCTCGGCTTCGGTGGCACCTTAAGGTATCCACCGCGGGCCCCGAAACTGTGCCCTAAAGGGGCCAAAAGACGTTGTAACGCTTGACGTTAACGTTAAAGAAATTCACGATCAGCCGCCGCCTTGAAAAAGTCAGCTTTTAATACAAATGGTTGTAGTCGAAGACTATAGAAGTCGTTACCGCAGGCTTAACGAACCGGTCGGCAAAAGCGGTCTGTTCACGGCAGGCGGCGTAAAAATATAAAGAAAAGTGTTTTTTTTTTAATGTATGGCATCTCGTAGTTGACCTTGAGAGGTTGTGACTACTTAACCGGACTATGACTGTCCCCCATGTCACGCTGCGCCCTCTTATGAAGGCCCCGGCGCCTTCCACAACTAGCTTGATTCCCTGAGTGGAGCGATGATGTCACTAATCGTTGCGTTCAGTTTGACGTTATGCTTTGCTGTCGCTGATATATACGAGCCTGCCCGCAGACGGGCTGCCGGCCCGACCTGGCGCAGCTGCGGCCGCGCAGCACGTCGCCGGCGGGCGCGGCGGGCGCGGCGGGCGCGGCGGGCGGGGCGGGCGGGGCGGGGGGGCCGGCGCAGGCGCCCGAGCCCGTCATCCCGTGCGAGTTCTGCGCGCAGTCGCTGCCCGTCTACCTTATCATTGAGCATCAGGTAACTAACAACTAATGACAGTTGGGAAGTTAAGATCGTTAATTCTAAAAATAAACTCACACCTTCTCATAGAGACGGGGGGAGTAAATGTCGTAAATTTCAAGTCATTTAAGGCACCTGTCGCACGACTGGTGTCTTAAGTAGGACATGCATTAATGTTAATGCGTGCTAATGTCTTCATGTTTTTCAGGAGCGCTGCGGCAGGGAGGCCAATCTGCTGTACCCCGACTGAACTAGTCTTTCTAAAGTATTTACAATTTTTATAAATTAGTTATACTCAATATTAGTTCATTCTTACAACAATTTTATTAAATTGTCTCTCCATGGCCAATGTTCTAAAACTCCTACTATGTGTTGCACTTTATAATATTTAACTGATATTTGTTCCTTGTTGGCAGCCAGAGTTTTAACAAATTATTTTGTCTTTGTATAGAAAAAAAAAATATATATTTTGGCATTTGTCTCCTTTTGCAAGTCCTAGATTCTAATACTTGTACATTTCATACTATTCCTTAAAATACTTTTATAATTATGTTCTTCTTTCAATAACTCTGTTTTTAAATTAGATTCGAATACTGCATTTCCATTGGCTACATCGTGAGCCAATTAATACGCACCTGGATCTGCGCAAGTAATGATTCTATTTTTGAAATTTCTTTTCCTGTACAAAGACGATTTGATCTCTAAAAATTTATTTGAAACGAATAATGAGGTAGTTAGAGTAGGAACTAAACAATTGGACGTCCTATAGATATGAATAAAAAAATAAAGAAAGAAGAATAATAAGAGTGAATAGATAAAGTTGAAGGAAGTGACTTATTAAAATGCTCATAAGAATGGCTATGTATACGACCCCGGTGGTTTTAAAAGATTTTCTTGTACTAGGTATGCTGAGCATAACATTACTGAGGAAAATGGGAAATCTGAAAGAATTTTTTCTGTAGAATTTACGAGCTTAACGCCAAAAACTTAGTTAATAACGTCAACCCTAACAAAAAATTAGCAAGAATCACACAGGTACATTTCACGACTGTTTAAGAATGATCATTTGGCAATTGTGATCGGCAGTTGCTCTTTAGTAGCTTAGCCCACGCATCTTAGACGAGTATTTTAAAAGAGCGCGTTCCATATGTTACCACACTAAGAAACAAAGGTCTTATTACAAAACAAAGTTTTTCTTTAGACATGGTTTAGTTCAGCGATACACAGACCGCGGCCCGCTGTCGGAACGCGTGCGGCCCGCCTACAAATTAAAAAAAATGCGGAAAATAAAAGAAAATTATAAAATAAATGTTGACAATGTTGTATTTATAAGTATCTAACTACCTGCATCATGCGTGAATGTGATGCGAGCTTGCGATCGGAACTATTCGGGTAGCACTTGGGTGAGTTCGGGTGAGCGGGGTGGGGTGCGGTGCGCAAAAACATTGTCACGGCAATGCAATGCCATGCATCAAACTAAATATTGTAAATTTTACACAAAGGTACCTAATATAATTCTTCTAAAACATTAACCTAGTTATTTTTCTTTGAGCTTACTCATTTATTTAAGCATTACCAACGAGATACATTACAATAATCTTTTACAACAATAAAAACTTGTATAATAGGTAACCATAAATAAACATAATTAAAATTAAGAATAGGTACATTAAAAAAAATACATGCTATTTTATAGTTACAATAATACAATACAGTAACCAAGCATTAACTTGATTTTCAATATTATATATGTCTGAATTAATTAATTAAAAAAATAAATCGGAATAAAAGAGAAAAAGAATAGAATTATAAATTTCATTTAATTTAATAACAATTAAAAGTGGTAAATTATTTAATTATTGGAATTGATAAGTCAAATGTCCTCTAACTGAAAGTACATTATGGCCCGCCTTTAGCTCATAATGTGCCCGAGTGGCCCCTATTCTCTATAAGTCTGTGCGTCCCTGCAGGATTAGTTAGGCCATCAAGTAATTTTTGTAATAACAACGTAAACTGTGACTGAAATAGACCCAATACGGCCGATGTATCACGGCCGGTCTGGACATAGGCTCTCCAAAGTCGGGCCTGTTCTCTTACTCACACTCGCCTCATGTCACCATTTGTTTCCCAAAAATGTTAATGGGCAGCCTTCTGCGCAAAGTTCGGCCCAGCCATGATTTATCGGCCGTATTGTACAGTTCTAACTACAAAACTGACGGAATGGTCCGGTACTAAATAAATAATAATTATAAAATGCATTTAATTCAGACAAATTTTTGTCCATATTTTGTTAGTATTACATTAATTATCTTAAAACTATGTTAGTCATGACACGATCAAGTAATGCATAAAATTAAAATAAACAAATTAAAATTAAAATAAACTTGAAATATATTATTGAAAATAAATTAAAATAAAATAAATTAAAATAGTAAATAAATTAAAAATAACAAAATAATTGAAAATAAATTAAAATTATTAAGCAGTCAGTTTTTTATTAAGGTCTTCACAGTTGTTGGAATAAAGTTCAAAATCCAAAAATGGCTCCATGGTTTAAACCTGATTCTGAAGATAAGTCTTGTTTTGTAAACACGTACTCGTAACATGTTGAAATGCTAAGATTTTAGTGTCAAAATGCTGATGACATGACACCGGAGTCTTATTTGATTTTTCCTTAGGAGTTGATAGTATTATTAAGTTTGACAATAAAGCAAAGCTCAATTTTAGATCTATATTGCTCTTTTTATTATGATTTGTATGAAACTATATCAAATCGACTCTCTAATGATACATTGAGCTAAAGCTCGTAAAATGTTTGTTGTGTAATGAACTATAAGATACGTAATCGATTTTTCGCCAAACATTTGATATAAGTGTAATTAGTCACGTAGATGTTTTGAAAGCGCCTGCGCAAAAGATCGAAATCCAAAATAAACTGTCATATAATGTAAAGCAGTTAAATTGATCGTTTGCGCAGGCGCTAGAGGTGCCACTCTTGAATAGAAGCAAAAGTCATATAATGCCCATATTTTGCCTTTTAGCCATGCGAATATGAAATTTTCATCGTCGAAAAATCTGGAAGCTTTCACGAGATTTGCTTGTATTGTAAAAATCGTTAATGTAAAATTAACAACGGATATGACGCATATTTTCCTCCAATTTTGCTTTTTTGTGTTTGTGTTCTTTTTTTGCATTATGTTTACCGCAAATTATCGTATTTTCTTTCTTTTCTAATACTTTATATTTTTAATTATTTTTATTAAATTATCGCGTGTGTGAAGCTGCGCCGTTTAATTTATTTATGACCTTATTAACGGAAACCATAGACACGATAAAAAATTGAAGTGGCACCTTCTATGGTAAAGGTAGCTTTATAAATACCTTTTATACATGTAAAACTTTAATGTATGAACGTTAGGTGTAATTTTAAGTGTTTTTTTTTTAATTTCAAAAATGTATGAGCGTTCAAGCATTTAAAAATATTTTCGAAAATGTATGTAAAGTTTCTCCTATGTAAAAAATTGTTGTAATTTTATTTGTATCAAGTTCGAATCTCATACGTTTCTAATTATTTTTTTACTTATTATAAACTCTGAAATTGTATTTATTAAAATATTATAATACTTGTTATACGAAGTAAATATATGTTTTTACTCTCAATGTTAATAGAAATATCGATGTGAAAAATTATTAAAATACCCGGAAAATAAAATAGTATAGTTGTATTATAATATGTGTTAGCCTAAAAGGGAAGCATTTGCCATTACTCGTAGCCATGAATATATTTTGGGCCGAAGTCACATGCAGTACATACTGGCATGTGCATAATGTTGGTGTAAAGTATATTCCAACTATCCACAAAAAAAAACAGACTTCAAAAAAAAAACGTCGTGAAAATTGACTTTAATTTCGAAAGTCTTTTACTAGCAACTTTCGAAATTAAAGTTATTTTTCACGTAGTTTTTTTTTTGGAAGTCGGTCGTTTTTTTTTGTAAAAAAGATTTTTTATTTAACTTTTAGTTATGGCACCTACCCCACACCCATTCGTATATCGCTACTTGCTATGTAAATGACAGTGACAGAAATTATTATAATATCATCAAGATACACAGAGTCGATTAAATATATTTATAATATCGAAGCTGACACAAAAACTACCCAAGCAAAGTTAATAAAATTTATATGGGACCGACCACCACGCAAGCTTCCTCTACCAAATGATAAAAAAATAAGATCGATCCACAAGTGACGAAAATATCAATGAACATACAAAAAAAAAAACATACAGATGAACATAATTATAACCTCCTCCTATTTTGAAGTCGGTTAAAAATAATGCGTTGGTACAAGCAGCTAGCGATGCCTCTGCCTGTGTGGCTTCGGCCTTAGATAATTTGCTACCGTGTGCCGAATTTAGCCAAAGCGCTGCCCCGATTAAATGACAAACAAACAAAAAGTTTAACTATCCTAAAGTAACTTAAGAAACTGCTATCATTAGAAAAAACGAGCCAACCTTACAGTAGTCGCATATGATGTCTTGTGTAACATCTGACATATCACCTTGGTAATAAGCAACTGAGCAGCAACAGAAATTAACCTCAGAATTAAAAAAAGGTTAATCCTGAAATATTTATTCGAATAATTATTCATTACTAGTGGTCGCCCACTGGTCGAAATTCGACAATGGTGCCGATTCCCTTGTTCACAAACTAAACTAAATTTAAGTTCAGTGCATCTTTTTGCTTTCTATTTCATTAAGAAAAGGACAGAAGATAAATGTTAGTTTAGTCCTGTCAAATTAATCAGCGCCTGTCACTACTCCATACAAGTTTAGACGAGATTAAAAACTTGCCTACTAAAATTACGTCAAGCGCTGATTAATTTGACAGGACTAAACTAAAATTTATTTTCTGTCCTTTTCTTAATGAAATAGAAAGAAAAAGATGCACTGAACTTAAATTTAGTTTAGTTTGTGGACAAGGGAATCGGCACCAATATAGTGCTTACTAATTCCATGCTATTAGAAAGTACTTACTCATTCCATGCTCAAGCTGTCACTTCGTGTTAAACCCTTCCTTTCCTTTTCACGAAATCACTCCCTCACAGACAGCGAGAGGAAAGATGTCAGACATAAAAAAGTGATGTTTAGAACTTCTCCACACACTTTTTCTGGTCGGCACATTTGATTCAGCACTTGTGGATCAACAAAGCCAACCCGAAGCAATTACTACTTATATTCTGCCTATATTACTACTTAGATTTATATTATGCGGCTGTTTGCCGAATAATACCGACCCGAACAAGTATGTATGTACCACGCCTTATTATGAGGCGATTTTTGCTCTGTATTTTTATTTTGATTCCGTATTAGCACATGTCCGCATTGGCGATTTTTTTTTTACCCACTGTATTTTCAACCCTCTGTATTTAGCCGAGCATTAAGAATCCTACAGAGCGCATCCTAGCGCGTCAAGAAAACACTGTTGGATTTTGAACTCTCGTCGCTTAACAGATAGTTGAAAATAAAGTGCGCAAATCCCCTGTGCGTACCTGGGCTTACAGTCGGGTGTCCTATTTTTAATACGCGCTGTGGCTAATTCGATACATGACATCGATAAAATAATAGAACAGTACCTAAAATTTTAATTTAAATAAAGAATATAGAGTTAAGATGATTTACTCTGTTAATTTTACGATGATGATACTGGTACATGACATGCAATTTTTTTTTTTTATCATTATTATTATTCAAATTAATTGGGATAAGGGTAAGAGAATTTGGTTCTTTGTGTGAACCCCACGTGTTGGCGCAACACGTTTTCTCGTTCCATTCTCCCCTGTCAACCGTCACGCTATTGTTCACTCTTGCCATCTTATCTTTTCTTTGATGAATGCTGATTCATTATTATATTATACGTTGTAATAAATACTTACATGTGTGTGTTCGTTACCTATTCGATTGTTGATTCTTTAAAAGAGGTGTCATCTTAAAATGAACGGAGTATAATAACGTGAGCATGTTTAGTTGATAGTGGATGTTTATATTCTTGTAGGACAATGACTGTTTATGTAACGTTGTATATTTTTGTGATAACTCGACCTACTATGACGAATTAAATTGTGTAAATTCTGAATTTGGTATCTTATTGAACATTTTATCCATATTCTTCATTTGTTCGGTAAACTAATAATTAAAAAATGTTTTATTTTGCCACGGATTGAACTGACTTAAAATTTGGGGTCAAAGAAAAATACTGCAGGTGGCGCCACTGCGTTAGGTTTCCGCAGAATACCTACATAAGAACTGATATTTAACAAAATCTTTTAAAACTAATCCACACTTAGCCGAAACAGCGTAGGTAATTTCCACGATCATTTTCGAAAAGTTAGTCGCGTACGTAATTTATGTTAAAATGAAATTATTTAATTCAGAGGTAAACACATGTTGAGTTGTCCTCGTCACTCCACCGCTGTCTGCTGGATAAATATCTGATAAATGAAACAACACATTAATATGAACGTATTTATTTCACTCGCAAAACAGAGTGAACGTGAACTAACTTAAACTCATAAAAACAAGCTACATATTTAGTTTAGTTAGACTGTCTAATGTTCATACGTTTATTGTATGTGCTTTATTGTAAGCTTATGGCGTACATAAGAGCCGCAAGCTTCGATTGAAGATTAAGCTACGCTTGCCGAGATCAGTCCGTGGATACGACCATCAATTACATATCGAGAACTCTCGGCCCTCCGTGCCTCGAAAAGCACGTTAAACCATTGGTCCCGGCTGTCATTTGCACATCTTTGACAGTCGTTCCAGGTAGTCGGAAGCCCGAAAGTCTGACAACCTGTCCTACCAAGGGGTAAAGTATTACCTCGTAACTGGGTTGTGAAGGTCAGACAGGCAGTCGCTCTATGTAAAGTACTGGTATTCAGCTGCAACCGGTTGGACTTGACCGACCCCGACATAGTTGGGAAAAGGATAGGTAGGTGATGATCGCGTAGATAAGGGAGTGATGTAAAACCCTTGATGGCTCAGCACAAAACATTTTTTAAAAGTAGTTGCAAGTTAGCTGCTTGTACAGGTACTAAATAGCTTGTTCGACTGTACATTCAGTAGTTGCAAGTTAGCTGCTTGTACAGGTACTAAATAGCTTGTTCGACTGTACATTCAGTAGTTGCAAGTTAGCTGCTTGTACAGGTACTAAATAGCTTGTTCGACTGTACATTCAGTAGTTGCAAGTTAGCTGCTTGTACAGGTACTAAATAGCTTGTTCGACTGTACATTCAGTAGTTGCAAGTTAGCTGCTTGTACAGGTACTAAATAGCTTGTTCGACTGTACATTCAGTAGTTGCAAGTTAGCTGCTTGTACAGGTACTAAATAGCTTGTTCGACTGTACATTCAGTAGTTGCAAGTTAGCTGCTTGTACAGGTACTAAATAGCTTGTTCGACTGTACATTCAGTAGTTGCAAGTTAGCTGCTTGTACAGGTACTAAATAGCTTGTTCGACTGTACATTCAGTAGTTGCAAGTTAGCTGCTTGTACAGGTACTAAATAGCTTGTTCGACTGTACATTCAGTAGTTGCAAGTTAGCTGCTTGTACAGGTACTAAATAGCTTGTTCGACTGTACATTCAGTAGTTGCAAGTTAGCTGCTTGTACAGGTACTAAATAGCTTGTTCGACTGTACATTCAGTAGTTGCAAGTTAGCTGCTTGTACAGGTACTAAATAGCTTGTTCGACTGTACATTCAGTAGTTGCAAGTTAGCTGCTTGTACAGGTACTAAATAGCTTGTTCGACTGTACATTCAGTAGTTGCAAGTTAGCTGCTTGTACAGGTACTAAATAGCTTGTTCGACTGTACATTCAGTAGTTGCAAGTTAGCTGCTTGTACAGGTACTAAATAGCTTGTTCGACTGTACATTCAGTAGTTGCAAGTTAGCTGCTTGTACAGGTACTAAATAGCTTGTTCGACTGTACATTCAGTAGTTGCAAGTTAGCTGCTTGTACAGGTACTAAATAGCTTGTTCGACTGTACATTCAGTAGTTGCAAGTTAGCTGCTTGTACAGGTACTAAATAGCTTGTTCGACTGTACATTCAGTAGTTGCAAGTTAGCTGCTTGTACAGGTACTAAATAGCTTGTTCGACTGTACATTCAGTAGTTGCAAGTTAGCTGCTTGTACAGGTACTAAATAGCTTGTTCGACTGTACATTCAGTAGTTGCAAGTTAGCTGCTTGTACAGGTACTAAATAGCTTGTTCGACTGTACATTCAGTAGTTGCAAGTTAGCTGCTTGTACAGGTACTAAATAGCTTGTTCGACTGTACATTCAGTAGTTGCAAGTTAGCTGCTTGTACAGGTACTAAATAGCTTGTTCGACTGTACATTCAGTAGTTGCAAGTTAGCTGCTTGTACAGGTACTAAATAGCTTGTTCGACTGTACATTCAGTAGTTGCAAGTTAGCTGCTTGTACAGGTACTAAATAGCTTGTTCGACTGTACATTCAGTAGTTGCAAGTTAGCTGCTTGTACAGGTACTAAATAGCTTGTTCGACTGTACATTCAGTAGTTGCAAGTTAGCTGCTTGTACAGGTACTAAATAGCTTGTTCGACTGTACATTCAGTAGTTGCAAGTTAGCTGCTTGTACAGGTACTAAATAGCTTGTTCGACTGTACATTCAGTAGTTGCAAGTTAGCTGCTTGTACAGGTACTAAATAGCTTGTTCGACTGTACATTCAGTAGTTGCAAGTTAGCTGCTTGTACAGGTACTAAATAGCTTGTTCGACTGTACATTCAGTAGTTGCAAGTTAGCTGCTTGTACAGGTACTAAATAGCTTGTTCGACTGTACATTCAGTAGTTGCAAGTTAGCTGCTTGTACAGGTACTAAATAGCTTGTTCGACTGTACATTCAGTAGTTGCAAGTTAGCTGCTTGTACAGGTACTAAATAGCTTGTTCGACTGTACATTCAGTAGTTGCAAGTTAGCTGCTTGTACAGGTACTAAATAGCTTGTTCGACTGTACATTCAGTAGTTGCAAGTTAGCTGCTTGTACAGGTACTAAATAGCTTGTTCGACTGTACATTCAGTAGTTGCAAGTTAGCTGCTTGTACAGGTACTAAATAGCTTGTTCGACTGTACATTCAGTAGTTGCAAGTTAGCTGCTTGTACAGGTACTAAATAGCTTGTTCGACTGTACATTCAGTAGTTGCAAGTTAGCTGCTTGTACAGGTACTAAATAGCTTGTTCGACTGTACATTCAGTAGTTGCAAGTTAGCTGCTTGTACAGGTACTAAATAGCTTGTTCGACTGTACATTCAGTAGTTGCAAGTTAGCTGCTTGTACAGGTACTAAATAGCTTGTTCGACTGTACATTCAGTAGTTGCAAGTTAGCTGCTTGTACAGGTACTAAATAGCTTGTTCGACTGTACATTCATTTGTTATTCTAACGAGGTGACTCATGTATTTTGTGTTCATCTACTGCATACGTAGGTATCTGTCTCAAAATCTTAATCATCATCAATCGAATCGAATCGAATTTGATTATAATCATTAAGTTGAATCTGTAGCTGTAGCCCGCCAACAGGAAGGAACACGGGTGGGTTTTAGTCAGTAAGAGTCTGACATACCCTCCCGCTCCGCCCAGAGTGGGAGAAGTTATTTGATGATTTTCCAACCAAAAAAAAATAAGCTGTAGCCCGCGAAAAGCAAATTTTCTTACGTTTTTTGCAAATTGCAGGTCAGTGTCAGGATAGATCTTGATCAAAATGTAAATGTACTGTAAAAATTGTATGCGTTTCGACCGCGCGACCATGGCGTCATATTAAAAAAAAAACCATGCCAAGATTTTGTCAAAATTTGTCAAAGTTGATTCCCAAAACCATAAATTTTTAAAGTTATAAGGGTTTGAACGTGGCCGCGCCATCGAAACGCGGAGAACCGCGCGGCCACGGAGATCTCTAAAACTAAACGTTGCAGAGACCTGAAATTCAGGTAAATAACAGATTGAATTTGTAAAAAATTTGTAAAAATATAGAAAAAATTCCCAGGTCAATATTTTAGGAGCTATAAGACTAAAACTCCATGGCCGCGCCATTGAAACGGTGAAGAACACGTTATCGCCGATATCTCGCTGAAAAAGCATCGCAGAGGTCTGAAGTTTTTTGTAAAACCTAGATTTGAATTTGTCAAATCGTGTAAAAATGCACAAAAAAGTCCTAGGTTAATATTTTAGGAGCTATAAGACTAAAACTCCATGGCCGCGCCATTGAAACGGTGAAGAACACGTTATCGCCGATATCTCGCTGAAAAAGCTTCGCAGAGGTCTGAAGTTTTTTGTAAAACCTAGATCTGAATTTGTCAAATAGTGTAAAAATGCACAAAAAAGTCCTAGGTTAATATTTTAGGAGCTATAAGACTAAAACTCCATGGCCGCGCCATTGAAACGGTGAAGAACACGTTATCGCCGATATCTCGCTGAAAAAGCATCGCAGAGGTCTGAAGTTTTTTGTAAAACCTAGATTTGAATTTGTCAAATCGTGTAAAAATGCACAAAAAAGTCCTAGGTTAATATTTTAGGAGCTATAAGACTAAAACTCCATGGCCGCGCCATTGAAACGGTGAAGAACACGTTATCGCCGATATCTCGCTGAAAAAGCATCGCAGAGGTCTGAAGTTTTTTGTAAAACCTAGATTTGAATTTGTCAAATCGTGTAAAAATGCACAAAAAAGTCCTAGGTTAATATTTTAGGAGCTATAAGACTAAAACTCCATGGCCGCGCCATTGAAACGGTGAAGAACACGTTATCGCCGATATCTCGCTGAAAAAGCTTCGCAGAGGTCTGAAGTTTTTTGTAAAACCTAGATCTGAATTTGTCAAATAGTGTAAAAATGCACAAAAAAGTCCTAGGTTAATATTTTAGGAGCTATAAGACTAAAACTCCATGGCCGCGCCATTGAAACGGTGAAAAACACGTTATCGCCGATATCTCGCTGAAAAAGCATCGCAGAGGTCTGAGGTTTTTTGTAAAACCTAGATTTGAATTTGTCAAATAGTGTAAAAATGCACAAAAAAATCCTAGGTTAATATTTCAGGAGCTGTAGTACGATATCGCGTAGAAATATGTCGTGATTATCTACCGAAGAAAGTAAGAGTAAAGCGAGTTTTTTATTGTAAACAACACCTATTAATATGTAAAACTATATAAAACCAGGCAAAATGATTTTTTTTTCGGTTTTTATAACTTTTGATACGTCTTGAATATTTCAATAGGGTGACCATGGCTTTTTGCTTACAGAAAACTTTCCACCTATCGTTTTAGAAATCACTAACTGTTCCTCGCAGTTTCACCCGCTTAATGCAAAATTCGAATGAATACTATGCAGTAGTTTCTGTGTTTATCCCGGACAAATAAACAGACAGACCAAATTCTAAAAACTATATTTTTGACGATTTTATTATATACTAGCTGTCCCCAGCGGTTTTACCCGCGTAGTTCCCGTTCCTGTGGGATTTTTGGGATAAAAACTTTCCTTCTTGTCCTTTCTCAGGCTATGGACTATTTCTGTACCAAATTTCATTTAAATCGGTTCAGTAGTTTTGCCGTGAACGCGAGACAGACAGACAGAGTTACTTTCGCATTTATAGATAATATTAGTATGGATTTAGATATTATAGATTTCTTTTAAAATCACTTAAATCATTGCTTGATGCTGACAATACTGTGGTTTTGAGTAAAAGTACGAGAACCATAACAAATAACTTTACACAACATTCGTAATTTCTGTAAGATTATTTGATGAATTATTGTGTACTCAAACACATAAGTTTTGTCTAAGACTAAAATCTGCCAGAAATAACACCCTATAAATACCCCATTAGCAGTATTATATCAGAAATAACTCATGCTTTTCAACATTGAATTGCACTGAAGGAATTAACCATAATGCCACAGACTACAGTAAACAGGAGCGAACGGAACGCGCCGCACCCCGTCTTCCCACCAAAGGCTTTTTTGTTGTACAGTCTTAGTGTAAGTAAATAATCTGTGATTTGTGACTTTGAAAGCAATACTTACTATGTCTTAGTATAAGTAAATAATGTGATTTATATGATTTAAAAAAAAATATACATATGTTTTTTGAATGTTATCGTTTGAATTTAATTTAGAATTCTTGAGCTATAACTTTCAAAACGATAGGTGGAAAGTTTTCCGTAAACAAAAAGCCATGGTCACCCTATCGAAATATTCAAAACGTACTGAAAGTTACAAATAACGAAAAAAAAATCATTTTGTCTGGTATCGGTAGTTTTACATATTAATAGGTGTTGTTTACAATAAAAAACACGCTTTACTCTTACTTTCTTCGGTAGATAATCACGACATATTTCTACGCGATACCGTACTACAGCTCCTGAAATATTAACCTAGGATTTTTTTGTGCATTTTTACACTATTTGACAAATTTAAATCTAGGTTTTACAAAAAACCTCAGACCTCTGCGATGCTTTTTCAGCGAGATATCGGCGATAACGTGTTTTTGCACCGTTTCAATGGCGCGGCCATGAGGTTTTAGTCTTACAGCTCCTGAAACATAAACCTAGGATATTTTGTAGTATTTTTACAAATTTTGACAAATTCAAATCTAGGTTTTACAAAAAACCTCAGACCTCTTTTTTTTTTTTTTTTTTTTTAGGGTGGGAAATCATCAAATAACTTCTCCCGCTCTGGGCGGAGCGGGAGGGTGTGTCAGACTCTTACTGACTAAAACCCACCCGTATTCCTTCTTGTTGCCTGTGTTGCGGGGGCCTCGGTGACCCATAAGTACCTTCCCGCGACCCCGGCAGGCATCGGTCCTAGTGGACCCCTACTTTTGTGCTGACGACATCTCTTTGAGGCGCGCGTGGAATACGACGCGCCGTCGACCCGGGCCTGGTCCTTACCGGACGGTGAGCTACCCATTGCTCACCGTCCGCAAGCCCGCGCCTACGGTGGCCGGAAATCCGCCCGGGATTCCCGACGCCCTGGGCGTCTCCTGCGGCGGCTAGGGGCGAGATGGCGCGAAACTTGCACCTCAGACCTCTGCGATGCTTTTTCAGCGAGATATCGGCGATAACGTGTTCTTCACCGTTTCAATGGCGCGGCCATGGAGTTTTAGTCTTATAGCTCCTAAAATATTAACCTAGGACTTTTTTGTGCATTTTATAACACGATTTGACAAATTCAAATCTAGGTTTTACAAAAAACTTCAGACCTCTGTGTTGGTTTTACAGCGAGATATCGACGATAAACTGTTTTTCACCGTTTCAATGGCGCGGCCATGAGGTTTTACTCTTACAGCTCCTGAAACATAAACCTAGGATTTTTTGTAGTATTTTTACAGTTTTTGACAAATTCAAATCTAGGTTTTACAAAAAACTTCAGACCTCTGCGATGCTTTTTCAGCGAGATATCGGCGATAAGGTGTTCTTCACCGTTTCAATGGCGCGGCCATGGAGTTTTAGTCTTATAGCTCCTAAAATATTGACCTAGGATTTTTTTCTATATTTTTACAAATTTTTTACAAATTCAATCTGTTATTTACCTGAGTTTCAGGTCTCTGCAACGTTTAGTTTTAGAGATCTCCGTGGCCGCGCGGTTCTCCGCATTTCGATGGCGCGGCCACGTTCAAACCCTTATAACTTTTTAACCATAACTTTGACAAATTTATGGTTTTGGGAATCAACTCTGACAAATTTTGACAAAATCTTGGCATGGTTTTTTTCATAATATGACGCCGTGGTCGCGCGGTCGAAACGCACACGTAAAAATTTACAGAATTATGTTTATTAGAATCATTAACCTATTGACCGCCACGTCAAAAAAGCAAAAACGTGCCCTCGGCGCCAAGCTACGATTTTTTCCTTAAAATCTGTCATGTAGTCGTGACCGTGGCGTGCTGGGCACATTTTGGTCTGTCATCTATACATGACTGTGGCGGTCAAAGGTATACATCTCTCAAGGTTAGATTATTTCCCCAATGTCATGATTTCATGAAAAAGTCATTCAATGGAACACATCTAACTTAGAGAGATGTATTGATTAATGATTGTAATGATTATAGGTAATTCGAATGAAGAAAATTTGAATTTCGCGGGCTACAGCTGCGGATCTACCTTAATAATAAATATAATAGTTACTTATAAAACAAAGTCGCAATGGATTTTTATTCGGTTTAGACCAGTTTTAAGAATTTATTATGGATGGTTTATGTGTATAATACATAAATAATTACCTACATACATAACGAAGTTTAAGTAGCAGAGAAATATCTAAATTTTGGCCATGTCGCCACATCGGCTGTTTGAAGTAGGACGCGGGCCATACAGAAGAGACGTGAGACGAGGACGGGACGTAGACTACGCGGCGGGAATTTCACGTAACTTCATTATTTTTCATACAAAATGTATTAATGCGATCTGGCACAAAACATACAGAAAGGACAAGACGTATGTGCATGGCTTTTCCATCTGCCTATTATTGCCGCGTCTGCGTCCCGTCCTCTTCTCACGTCTCTTCTGTGTGACCCGCGCCTAGGGTCGCTAGTAGGTAGGTACAATATCCAATAAATTAATAATCGAATTCGTAAATATTACACTGAACTAAATACCGGATCAACGAATAATTAATTGATTAATTTTATTAAATAAAGTTTACAGACTAATAACAACTTAAGTACCTAGCATACATGGGTAATAAATGTTCTAAATACAACCTTCCACATTGAAATAATAAGTTATAAAGTGATATGCGTTAGTTTACACCGATTTGTAATCAAAGAAGATGTTTGTTCAGTAGCAGTTAAAATAAACAAGTTTATAAAAAAGCTTGAAATGAGGACGCGAAATATTTGAAAACATTTTAGTAAAAATAATGTATGTAGAGTTGTGCCATAATAATTAGGTACATACAAGATTTGTTTTAAGGGTCCCGCAGAAAGGCGCGCCGCGACGCTGGTATATGAAAACGCAATTTATATGAAAACTTCATGGAGATTGTTCTTCCGAGTCGCGTCGCGCCTTTCTGCGGAAGCCTATATTTCATGAGTAACAACAATGCTATTAGTAGCTATAATAAGCATACAAGTAGGCAATCAACTTCTTTATTACTCGCCTGACAGCAACGACGGGGTATCAAAATAAATGACTTGAGGAGACGATTTCAAAAATAATACACTAAAGGGTTTAAAAAAAATGCAACTAATACCTTAAAAACTCTCTTTTCAAGCAGTGTGGCAGTTATTTAACTCAAGCTCTGATTTGATGTTGAACTTTATAGTTGCAGACGGGTTCTTTTTTTATAGTTTCTGTTCTGTTTCTGTTTATTTTTCTATTAGACATTTCAATTTGTAGGTACTTATTTATATTTTCAGAATTCATCGACAGCTTTACTATCAACTGTAAATAAAACTGTAATAAAGCTCTGTTCACACTGATGCGAATCCCGCGCGAGATGCAACTAGGTGCGTCGATTGTTTTATTTTAATGATTAGGAAGTCCTGAAACATCCATACCATACCTACAAGTTAGATGACACAACCGGCACGAGTGAATTTCATCCAGCATCACTCGCGGGGGTCGCTTCAATTTGGCCAGAGCTTAAATGCCATATTATTACCTGTACCTATAATAGGTATTTATTCAATGGTGCCGATTCTCTAGTTCACAAACTAAACTAAATTTAAGTTCAGTGCTTGACGTAAATTGACGCAATTTTAGTAAGCAAGTTTTTAATCACGTCTAAACTTGTATGGAGTAGTGACAGGCGCTGATTAATTTGACAGGATTAAACTAAAATGTATCTTCGGTCCTCTTCTTAATGAAATAGAAAGAAAAAGATGCACTGAACTTAAATTTAGTTTAGTTTGTGAACAAGGGAATCGGCACCACTGTATTCTTTATTGAGAATATAACCTATACCTATATATAATTATGTATATTAGGTACGCAACAACCGCTTACTGCCATAATAACTAAACTGAGGTCGTCACTTTTTTTTCTGTCTTTAGACGATAGAATAGAATAGAATATTCTTTATTATACACCATAGAAATTACATATAAATGTAGAAATTGTACGTAGGGTGACACCATGGGCGGTTTAATTGCTAAAAGCCGCGATCCTGATTTCATCTAATTAGCAAATATTGCTAAAAAGTTCGGTGGGTTTATCACTAAATAAGTTCCAAAACAATGGACTTGTGCACTCATTTTGTCTATAAACAACACATGAACATCTCCTCCGGACATCTTGGTATACTTATTTGTAGTTTCGCACAGTTCTGTATCTTCGCACACCGACACCGAGACCGGAACTTCCTCTTTCCGGGGTGGGCGATTAGATTTTGCGAGAATGATCCGATGGTAGACTTTCCAAAGTAGCTTAGTTTCGCCAATTGCCTCGGGGTCGGCGCTTTCGTGGTTTCCTCATCAATTACAGTAGTCACTGTGGTCTCTTCCTCGTATTTCTCTGTCACAAGCTCGTCACTCTGTGTGGCGCCTGCTTCAGAATTAACTCCTGTGTTATCATTTGTTACGACTCTATCACTGAGTACGCTTTCTGCGGTCAGAATTTCTGAATTCTTAGTTTCAGGGAGAATATCGTCGGAATGATTGCTTTCAGTTTCTTCAACTTCTTCGGTTGCTGTGTTCTTTTCTGTGCTGGTATTAGTTTTAGGTTGGGTCTTGATAGAATATATTCTGTCCGAGTAGTTGTAAGTAGGTTGCCTGTTATTTGTCGGTTCAGTCTTCGTAGTTTCTTTGTTTTCGTTAGTGTTTACAGTAGGTTCTTTGTCGAGATTGTCCGGTATGATGAGCGGTACCTTTTCTATTCTAGATTCTGTCTCCTCAGGCTTCAGTTCGGGTTGTGAGTATTCCAGGTCTAGTTGCCGCTTGACATACGTGATGTTACTGTTCTGCTGAGGCGCTGGCAATACTGCGCTTGCGCACAGTAGCAACGGAATCAAAGTTCTGAAAAACAGAAAAAATATATTTTATATAAGTTTTAGTGTTATTTAGTTTTTGGCCACGCATCGGAAAGTTAATTAAACATTGCGTGTGTACACTATTTAGCCTTACATTGTGTATAAGGTGTGTGCTTTGATTTGTCAGGCTATAGCGAACACCTTTGAAATGTCCATTAATTGAGTTAAATATGAGTGACCTAAAAAACTTCATTAGCATGACTTGAGAGCATTAACCGGAGATGATGACCATCGTGATTTAAATGCTGCATTATATTGAACACATTAATTCGTTACTCATCTAGTGATACGTCGGTTGGTTGACCAGCTAATGTATTCAAACAACTGGTTGTCTTTCCGTTGTCATGAGTTATCGACAAAAATATAACTCTTGCGAAAATAACATATTGGCTAATGTCATTCGTATTTATTGCATTCGGTATAAAACAAAATGGATTTAGTTTTGGGAATTATTCCGACGAAGTTCTAAAGTGATTAATGAACTTTCATTATTCAAACCGGTCCTTTCTGCAGAAATCTTACCGTGAAAACTTAACTGAAGTGAGTTGTCATTAGTGTCAATTCCTCATACAACCTCCTCCTTTTTTGAAGTCAGTTAAAAGTTACTTAGGTAGGTACGTGAATAGGTAAAAGAAATCCATTCATTCCCTGGGGGATTTTACTGCCCGTTTTGTGCCCAGAACTGTAAGGCCGTCTTGATATTATGGCACCCTAGTACCTACTTTTGTTAAGACTAGATATTCAACTTTAAACAGAAAAGCCAGGACATTTTGTGCTTAGACGGTTTTCGACGGTTTCCGGACGGTTAAAATTCTAGTCTGTAGGTAGGTACTTAGGGTCAATAAAATAATAATATTAAAATAAAAGTCTTTTATGTTCATAAGAATAATTAAAAAATATTGCGACGATCATAGGTAGGTTTCTAACTAACAAATTATGAATCTTGGTCTGAAACTCTGAAATATATGATGATGATTATATATTTATTATTTCATTTTAAACACATACCTAACACACGTATGTATAGGTATGTCACCGTATAATTATGAACTTCGTTAGTTTATAATCTATCGGTTGGAAGTGGGCGTTGCGTTCCGCCCTCCGCCGTCGCCCGATGCGCCTGCTACGGGTAGGGTGAGTGGAAGAGATCTTCCGCTCCCTTTCCGCAGCCTCCTTCTGCGACATGACTGTTTCGCAGAAGGATACCACCTCGTCCCAGGACGAGTTACTGCCGACCACGGCTGGCAGCGAAAAGTCACTGCCTATTCCTGAGACGAGGGCACGGCGCGGCTCCTCCCAAGCGGCACACTCTGCCAACGTATGCCAGCGCCATGTCCTCCCGGCAGCCGACGCAGTAGTGACACCGGGTGTCCGGCTCCCTGTTTATGCGACACAGGTATTTCCCGAAGCAACCATGCCCCGAGAGCATCTGCGTCACCCGAAACGACAGGGAGCCGTGCCTCCTCCCGAGCCAACGCTCGAGTACCGGCCAGACCTCTATGGTGACGAGGCGTAGGCGGTAGGGCATGAAAGCCTGTCCCGCCATTCCGCCACTAGGGCTGCCTGAAGCTGCGACCGACGCAACTCCATATGTCCCTGCATCAGCCGTTCGCCCCGCGCCCTCGTTTCCTCGCGCCACTGATACAGTGACGCGAGTACTTTCGCCTCGAGGTCCCAGGATGGGGATCCGGCCAGTACACAAGCCGCCTCGTTGGTCACAGTTCTAACCTAACCTATTTCACCTAGTTCACAATATTTCGACAGTTTATAATCTAACGGAAATGATACTATGAACTAAAGTTCGTTTTTTAATCCTAGAGACTAATCTAACATTTCAAATTAGTGTTGTTTGTTTTTCAATATGGAGTTTGACATTTCAATCTGTCAATTGGACGTAGTTATGCGAAAACGTTCCATTCCACAATGACTGCAATTTGAGAAAAACACAATTTAGTGTTTCAGTAGTACACTTTTTTGCCGTAACTAGTACAGGCGAACACTATCCGTCTCATTACAAAACGAGTTCTAACTTAGATCCAAGATTAAACCTTCGAGCCAGTTTTTGTATTCCGAACCTTATTTTGACCGTATTAAAATTCTTTATACGAAATTGATCACTTAGGCTCGGGTTAAAAATCTGTTTTTGTATTAAAAACTTTATCATTGTTGAAATCAAGTTCTAAATTAAAAAATGACTCGATGGTTTAAACCTGGTTCTAAAGACAAACCTTGGTTTGTAATAAGGCTCTATAGGTTTTACTGTAGTAAAATATAATCATTAAATAATCATGTACAATTTTTTTGGATATTTACATTAAAACGGTAGGTTATTAGGAAAATTGGTATTGGAACATTTTGGCAAAATTACTTTTTGTAAGAATGCTCATTCCAAATCATTTTGCAAAAACGTTCCAAAAAGTATTTTAAACCATAACATGATATTATATTTATAAATATGTGAAAAATAAATGCAAAATAAAAAGAAAATAATAAGGAATAATTTCTTTATTTAAAAAGGTAAATCAATTTACCCGATGACGATATTGTACGAACCGAATTCATACAATATCGTCATCGGGTAAATTATCAACTTGTATGTCGAAGTCTGGCTCTCCGCCGAACCCGTCGACATCATCAATGATGTCTTTTAATGTTTTATAAAATTGGAGACAATCCTCAGGAATGTATTGATACGAGGGCGGGTCAATAAGTCCGTGACTTTTTGAATTTCTGACCTCTTTACTGAAACAGCAACACTGCTCCTGTCAACAGGCATCTGTCAGTTGACTCCTGTCAAAATTTAAACTTGCTGCGTCAGTTAGTTTGTGTTTGACAGCTATTTTTATCAGACTACTCACTAATTTGAGGAGAAAATGGAAAAAAGTGAATTTCGTGTGCTTATTAAGCATTATTTCTTGCGAAAAAAAACCATTACCGAGACCAAGGCTAAGCTTGATAAATACTATGGGGACTCTGCACCATCGATTTCAATGGTAAAAAAGTGGTTTACTGAATTTCGTTGTGGCCGTACAAGCACTGAAGATGCCGAACGTCCTGGACGCCCAGTTGAGGTCTCTACACCCGAAACAATCGAAAAAATTCACGATATGGTGTTGGCCGACCGAAGATTGAAAGTGCGAGAGATTGTGGAAGCCGTAGGGATCTCGCATGGCTCAGTGGTTTCAATTTTGAATGATCACTTGGACATGAGAAAGCTTTCCGCAAGATGGATGCCGCGTTTGCTCACAGTCGCACAAACGCAATCGTGTAACAATATCACAGGAAGGTTTGGCGTTGTTTAATCGCAATATGGAGGAGTTTTTGCGCCGTTTTGTAACCGTGGACGAAACATGGATCCATCACAACACACCAGAGACCAAACAACAGTCAAAACAGTGGGTTTCTAAGGGTGAATCGGCGCCGAAGAAGGCCAAGGTGGGTTTGTCAGCCAATAAAGTTATGGCGACTGTTTTTTGGGATGCACGCGGGATAATCCACATTGACTACCTTCAAAAGGGAAGAACAATCAATGGGGAATATTATGCAAATTTATTGGACCGATTCAATGACGATTTGAAAAAAAACCGACCTCATTTGGCCAAGAAAAAAGTTCTTTTCCACCAAGACAATGCAAGGGTGCACACATGTGCAATTGCCATGGCAAAAATCCATGAATTGGGTTATGAATTGCTCCCTCATCCGCCCTATTCTCCAGATTTGGCTCCGAGCGACTACTTCTTGTTCCCAAACCTGAAGAAATGGCTTGGTGGAAAAAGATTTGACTCCAATGATGAAGTCATCTCGCAAACAAAGGCCTATTTTGAGGACCTCGACAAATCATTTTTTTTGGAAGGGATAAAAAAATTGGAGAAGCGTTGGACAAAGTGTATAGAGCTCAAGGGAGACTACGTTGAAAAATAAAATTATTTTTTTATCAAAAAATCTGTGTTTTATTCCAAAAGTCACGGACTTATTGACCCGCCCTCGTACATTGACTGTAAATCAGCTAATTTCGCTGGAGCTGGTTTACCTTCAAGCCACAACAGACAGAAATCATTTTGTTTAATTTGACGTATCTCACCTTTAATTTTTTTTTCTATAATCAACTCCTTATAGTCTTCTTCGAATGATGATCTCATAAAAATAGAAAACATTTTTTCCTTTTCAGTTTTTATTTCTTTCGTATGTAACCAATTAACTTTACTTTTATCATTGAATTTTTTTCTATTCATTGTTTTTTTTCCAATTTTTCTGTGCTATAAAAGTCAGTTTTCTGCATTTTATAGACTTGAAAAGGTTTTTTTCTTTACTGTTTTTAATTATATCTATATATTCTTCGGCTGTATACACACGTTGGTGATGTTTAAGAGCCGTTTCGATTATTGAAAAATCTGTGTCGTTCGGTAAAAACGTGTGTCCAGACTCAAGAAATCGAAATGATATTGTTCTTAAAGTTTGATGAGAGTTTAAGATTGCTTTCATCATGAGAACAATTTTAATGTTACAGTTCTGCCCACCGCAGCTATAGCTCCATAGAATAAGGTTTTCAACAGTGGGACTCAGCTTCATTTCTATATATTTCTTAAGGCACGAACCCACTTCCTGCGCACCTCGTCCTGCTTCACCCTCTACCCATACGTAACAATGCCCAGTGTCATCAGATGCACTGTGGATACCACTATTATAGAGCCACAATTGTCTTTTATAGAATGCGACATTCGTCGGTATGCGGGGTAGTGGTAATGTCTTTTCTAAATCGAAGGTTAAGCATTCAACAGTCGGTAAGTTTTGTGCTTCTTTAATATCGCAGTTCATATGGTTCCTCAGATTTTCAGCCCTTTCTAAATGTCGTGTCTTCTCTACTTTAGCTTGCTCTTTTTCTTCTAGGCTTTTGGCATTCTGAATTTTTACAGCGAACATGTCGCACTTATTGCATGTGTCTTTCTTTAATGTTTTACACTTCAGGTTAAATTTAGAGTAAAAAACTTTTTTCACAGTATCCAAGGAAGCGCACTTGCGCTCTTCACCATACTTTTCCGTGTACTCTCGTCGATATATATCATAAATTTTGCTTAACGTCATCCCCGGTTGTAAATATAATGTGTCGTTGTTCGTTTCTCTTCTATAGTGAGATTCGTATTTGGGAAGTTTTTTAATAGTGTTAACGATGAAGTTATAATCCTCATCCGATAATTTATTCGTGCCTCCTCTATTAACTCCCCTACCATCCTTTATCGGTTCACTACTCCTAAGTTTTTTTAGAGTTACAGTGACTCTTTGAGTCGTGATTTGGAAAGTTTTTAAAAACATGTCGCGGCATACGTTTACGCCATTTATTGAATAGACACGATATAATTGTTTCGGTTTTTTTTTTCAGCAGGAACATTAGTCATAGTGTAACTTCGTTTTTTATTTTCTTCCTTGATACACGATCCAATGTATAATAATAATTATTATACATTGGATCGTGTATTTTTAACGTTTATGCCTCGCTATTGTAATTTTGCAAAAACGTTCCAAATACACATGGAACATTTGTTCCAAAATAAAATGGTTTAACATGGTTTTGCTAAAACGTTACAAGATTGTTGTTGCGTTTTAACAAAATAAATATACTGTTTCGTAAAACATTAAATGTTCCTGTCCTCATAGTACGTTCTAGTTAATTTACACAAGTTATTATTTGATATAGGTTGTGGGTTGGAACGTAAGTGAAAAAATTATTTTCTGATATAAGACTTAAAACTTGGAACCTTATTACAAATCTGACTCTAAATGTCATAAAAGGTAGTTTGATCACATTATCTCAATTTCGGGTGACTTGTGGGTTGGAACATTTCTGCATAACTACGTCCAATTTAGTCTCCGAGATTAAAAAACAGACCATAGCGGTTCTCAAAATCTTACGGTCATAAAGATACATTAATATTTATAAGTACCTATATACGTAAGTGTTTAAAAAGAAATAATAAATGTATAATCATCATTTAATTCACAGTTTCGGACCATGGTAGTAAAATGAATAGTGATTTTACTAACATATTATCAAATTATTGCCACTGACAGGTCAGTGGCAATAATTTTATTTTATTTGCTGACAAGAGCCAAAATACCTACTCCACAGAGCACGAAATCATTCGCGCCACGCCCCACCGGCAGTTTATCCCAAGAACGAACGAACGAACGAACGAAGAAGTAGTACGAACTAGTTGTAGTTGAAAAACATTTGCATAACACACTTTCAATCACATTCTGAATCATTTTGAAGGAAATTGCTAATCCATTGCTTCACTCGTTTAAGAAAAAGCTGACAAGTTGGTTATTGTATAATTGATTTTATGACATTGGCGAATATATGGAATATTGTCAAAATCTAAGATGACATGTACTTATTTCTTAAATATGAATGACATTTGAATATTTGTACATCTTATGTGTCAATGTGTGGTAGAATGTATAGAACTTAAAAAGAAATATTAACATCATACTATGTAGGTATGTAAAACTACATTCTTACAAATAAATAAATTTTGATTCTGATAATATGTTCGAAAAAAATGAAAAAAAACTATGTTTTAGGTATTTTACCACTTGGTCGGCGTGATTCATGCGTACCTATGCCATGCCAAATTACAGCTTTTTAGTACTAAGATTCTCAGAGCTAACCCGCGAACAGATAGACGGACGGACATGGCGAAACTAAAGGTCGCTGCATACGCCACATGTTTTAACCCGGACGGAACGGGACGACAATTGTTAGAAACATCGTTTCATAGAAAATGTACACCTACGAAAGAGCATACGTTACAGGTCGGACGGGACGGCGACGTGGCACCCAAGGGACGGGAAAAATATCATCGGTGAAGATGCTTAGCACGTCCCGCCCCGCGTGCGTCACGTGCCGTCCGTGGTTCCGCTGCGTATACACAGTCGCTCCGGAGAGCTAATTGCTGTATATTTTCTAATAATCAGACAGACTGACGGTTGAGGTAGAAAAAGCCTAGGGTTAAGTCCGCCTCTGTACATTTGTGTGAAAAGTAAAGTAAGTGTAAAGTAATAAATAAATAATATGTGATGTATCGGAAAATCGCAATAAGTGTAGGGGAGCCGGGGGAATGGGAGTCAGTGGGCAATGAGGGTCAATTCAAAATGAATTGAACCTAAAGCTTTACAGAATGCAGCTATGTGGCACGGGGTTTTGCTCTGCACTCCTCCCGCACTGGCCAATACGCTGCCTGGCCCGCCAGTCACGCTCGCATCACTGGGAGCGACAAGCATGTCACAGGGGAGGAGCCATTGTAAAATTTCCGAAATTTCGATAGAAAACGTGAGTATCTAATATTTGTTAATTTTGCGTATAAAATAATCTTAAAGTGTAGTACTGGAACTAATCTTATGTTTATTAATGCAAATTATTAGATTTTGTCATGTTTATTGTGTAATAATTCAAATCTAGCAAACAAACCGTCATTGGGGTAATGAGAGTCAATTGACTCCCATTCCCTGTATCGTCTTTTATTATGATAAAACTTTTTTGTTCATTTCAGATGCCAAGGAACTGGACAAGAAAGGCCTCTCAAACGAGTTGGACTGCGGGTGACCTGGAGGCAGCTGCTGTACACAATAGACAAGGCGTGTCAATACGCAAAGTTGCCGAGGAAACGGTATTCCTTTCAGCACGTTACAAAGAAGGATAAAGAAAGATGAATTCAAACCTCCAAAATTAGGAAGGCATGCCGTTTTTAATGAAGATCAAGAAAAACTAGAGAAATCTGGTACCGTTGCCGTCTCTGTGCTGGATGGGCCCATGAGGCATGTACAGGATGTGATGATCCAAGTCGCTATCGCTGTGATTTTTGCATTTAACTCGAATTATATACTATTCTTTCTTATGATTCCATTGGGTTATCATTTCTAACTTTTAATTTTGTTAATTCTTATGTGTTTGTTAAAAAAGACAATTGATTTTGTTACTTTCTTTGTTTTGAAAATGAAAATTTTGTTACTTTCTTTGTTTTATAATTTTGACTCTTATTCCCCCATGGACTGACTTTCATTTCCCTTACATGTGGGTAATTGGAGTCAAAATTACTTTTTATTTTTTTATTATAATTATGTTTATGGTAATGATAGCCAAAAAAGACTTATATTATCTCGATACCTGATTAGTTTTTAAAGATAAGTAAATGTGAAAAAATTATAAGACTGATCATTAGTGATTACAATAACGAGTTTTCCTTAAGTGACTCCCAATTCCCCCAACTCCCCTAACTAACCTTGCCATTAAAGTCTAAGACCAAAGTAGGTAGGTCAGCGTCAATAATATCGGGATAAACAGACTGTTCAAAATGATCTAAACAACTATGAAAATTAAATACGAGTATTAACTTAATGTCACAAGAACTGTTTCAAAATGAAGAAAGTACACGACTAGGTACTGTCATTCTGACAAGAATTTTATCCAATTGAGATGAAGTTTAATGTTCTTAGTTGTTGAGATAATTTTGAACAGTCGGTTCGTCCCGATATTTTTGACGCTGACTGTACGAGTACTTGCACCAGTAGGCTTAGCACGAGCACCGTTTTGTCTACGAAAGAAAAAAATGACGTCCCGTGTAGACAGTACGACGGCAGCAAAGTAGAAAGAGTCAACTGCCCTTTTTACGAAATCCACTCTTTTACATAATCCGACTCAGAATTCTTTGTTTTGCCATAGGCTTTTTTCTGTTTGGTAATGCCTTATTAACTAAATGATGTAAGATAGGAGAAGATAGCTTTGTTCTTCTATTAATTATCACAGTTTTGAGTTCAAAACGAAAAAAAAAATCATGATTTTGTAGATAACTGTGAGTATGCCGTCGAGTAGAAAAATGCAAATTGTCTTCACTACCTTAGATAACTGTCAGTTGTCAGTGTGATTTTGACAGTTCGGGATAGAAAACTTTCTTCTGAAATAGTCTACATAAAAAAGGACCTAGACAAAGATAGTTAGAAAAGAAAGACAAAATGACAGATTGAAGTAGGATTTCTACGGTGCGACGTCAAAAATGGAGAAACGAAATGTCACTTTGTATAGAAAGAGCATTGTCCATTCATCGTGGAAATAGAAAGCGTCATGCTAAGCCTGCAGTTTTTCGTTTGAACAGTGTCGTTTTTAAAAACGACACTGTTTAACACCCTTAACCCAATCTGAAAGCATTAGGTAATAGCAAATTGAAATAACATAGTTTATTATCTTAATTAAATCAGTAGGTAATTGTAAGTGGGTATTAAAATGTAGGTAATAAATTGTTCATAGCGCTCATAACTTTGTGAAATAGCACAATATGGGTAGATATTATCAGGCTTTTGAAAGATGCGAGGGCGCCAGAAGATAAAAAAAAATATACTATCTTTATTATTGGGTAAGTAA
Source organism: Atethmia centrago (assembly GCA_905333075.3). Classification (NCBI taxonomy): domain Eukaryota; kingdom Metazoa; phylum Arthropoda; class Insecta; order Lepidoptera; family Noctuidae; genus Atethmia; species Atethmia centrago. Next base: position 13,919,172 of record HG995387.1, read on the forward strand.
AATACCATAATTATTTTCGCTTTTTAATTACCCCCACACAAATTTGTGTAGGTAGGCCTACCGTTACATGCATTATTATAAAATACATAGTAACGAAGTCAAGACTGTACCTACATTGATTTTTTTGGAAAAAGTAATTGCTACGAAGTGTAACTATATTTTTGTCTGTTTGTCTGGATGTATGTTCCAAATTGGCGTAAAAACTACTGAATAGATTATGTTTATTTACATAATAGGACACAAATAGTACAAATTGAAAATTACGACCATGATAAAAATGAGACCAAAACCGTTAGATCACAAGAAAAACAAATCACTTGCTCAATCCCACAAGGAAGTGTGTTAGGATGCCCTCTATTTTTAATATATTATATTAATGACCTTCCCAAAATATTAGATAAAGAACACGCTTTATCAGTATTATTTGCAGACGACATTTCAATATTAATCAAGTGTGGAAATGTAAATAACCCTAGTCTACAAATACAAGATACCCTCCAAACTGTAGATACTTGGCTCAACATCCACAACTTGGAAATGAATAGTAATAAAACTAAAATAATACAATTTAGATCGTACAAAAAACCACCTTTCAATTTAGCCTGCTTGCCATAAATATTGACACACACATAAACTGGAAGTCACACATAGAACATATAAAAACAAAACTCTCCAGATTCACGTACGCTCTTCTTCAAATTAAACATAGCACTAACACACAAACAGCTATGGCTGCTTACTACGCATACGCATACTCATGGCATGGCTGCGATATGGCGTCATGTTATGGGGAAATAGTGTTAACATAAATTAAGTATTCATAATGCAAAAAAAGGCTATAAGAATTCTAGCTCAAATAGATAATACGGAGAGCTGCAAACCATACTTTATAAAATATCAAATTCTAACTCTGCCGTCAATATACATACTTGACAATTGCGTATTTGTTTTTCAAAATATCGACAAGTTCACTAAAGTAGAAGATACGCACAACGTAAACACTCGCCATAAAAAGAGGCTATGCGCTCTATCCTCAAGAATTAAAATGTTAAGTAATAGCCCATATTATATAGCAATAAAAATATATAATAAGTTGCCCAACAAGTTTAAAACTGAAAAATCAGTAACAATATTCCAAAAAAGGCTAAAACTATACCTAATCCAAAAATGTTTCTACTCAGTAAAAGAATATCTAGAGTCCAGCTTAAAATAACGATTTTCTCTCATGGACCTACTTACAAAAGTGGCGATCTGTCATACAAACAATAAGATTTAGTCTATCCAATAATTTAACTTCAAATAATAATATTATAATTTTTATCTGTACTACCTGAAAGTGATGACATTAAAATTGCTAAATAATTGTATTAAATTCATTATTATTGATATTTAATTTTGACATAACTATCATTTTTCAATCTAATTGTAGGTACTAATAAAAAACAAAATTATTAAGTAATAAACTCAAACTCAAACTCAAAGCATTTATTTCAAATAAACCAATTACGGGCACTTGAATTGTCAAGGGTTCGGTCAGTCAGTCAGAAAGATGAAGCTAGTTGCCCATTCCAAATCGTAGTAGGTACCTATGGAGAAGAACGGGCAAGAAACTCCACCGACACTCTTTTAAATGAACGTATTATGGTTACAAAATATTGTTTACATCATTCATTTTGAAATTATACATGTGAGAACGATGCAAAACGTAAAAGCGTCCGTAATTTAGCTCCTAAAATACAGGTACTCTAACCTAGCTCTGGAGCCAGGGTCTCACATTTTTCTGTATCGTGTTTTTATGCCAATAAAGATTTATTATTATTATTATTATTAATAAAAAGATTACAACAAAAACAAAAGCAATTCAAAAATTAAAGTTAAAATAAGCCGTGGCAGCTAAGAGATAACCAGTCTCTACTGACGGCGCCCGTTCACGAACATGACGCGTGGATCAGCACCATTCAGCTCAACCATTTTGAAAGGAGCTAAATGATCCAACACACGCGCCACCATCAGCGAGACATTGGAGTGAGCACGAAATACTCCCAGCCACCAGGGCACATTCAAGTTAGTAATAATAATGTAGGTATGCTAATTTAGGCTGATAAGTGCAGGCGAATGATAATTGCAATGCTTGTAAAAGCATGCTAAGTCATAAGTATTATCTGCTAAGTCATAAGTCATAAGTACACTTAAGTAACTAAGTCACCAACATTGTACACTTAGTTCGCAATAAACGTTTTGACTTTGACTTTAAATTTTGCACAAGTATTCCCAACATAATATTATAAATGCGAAAGTGAGTTTGTTTGTTACGCTTTCACGTTAAATCGGCTGAACGGAATTGGATTAAATTTGTCACACCGATATACCATGACCTGGATTAGGACATAAGATACTTTTTATCCCGGTAGAGTACGTTCCCGTGGGAAACTTTCAGACATGCACGTGGGCGAAGCCTTGGGCGTGAGAGCACTGCTGGCCCACTGGTAATGGCCCCAACTTACGAGTTGTAGTTCGTGGGTTCGAATCCAGGCAGGCACTTTACTTTGTGTAAATAATTTCATCACCACTGCTCTCAAAACGGTGAAGAAAACATCGTGAGCAAACTGAAACATGTTCTAGAACCAACAATTCGAAGGCATGTGACATCTACCTACCAACCCGCACTAGGCCCGCGTGGTAGATTAGAGCCCACTCCCTCTCGAAGAGAGGAGGCCTGTGTCCCAGCAGTGGAAACATTATAGGCTGATTATGATAACGTGGGCAAGTGTCGTGGTTGAGAGTAAGCAATTTATGCTCGGCACAATTAACGTCCCTGCCTCGGGAAAATAAATATTTTGTAAAAGGTGATGAGCAGTTGACATTAGACTATTGTAACTTAGATAAATTATAAACTGACCCACTAAAAAGTGAAAAATACAAAACTTTTTACAAAACAACAACCGACTTTCAAAAAACAATACAATGTGATTTTTTTTACAAACATGACAAAATGAAATATAAAAAAAAAGCTTTTTACAATACAAAAACAAACAATAATATGTGAAAAACAACTTTAATTTCGGAAGTCAATGGCGCCGATTCCCTTGTTCACAAACTGAACTAAATTTAAGTTCAGTGCATCTTTTTCTTTCTATTTCCATAAGAAAAAGACAGAAGATACATTTTAGTTTAGTCCTGTCAGATTAATCAGCGCCTGTCACTACTCTACACAAGTTTAGACGCGATTAAAAACTTGCCTACTAAAATTACGTCAATTTACGTCAACCGCTGATTAATTTGACAGGACTAAACTAAAATGTATCTTCTGTCCTTTTCTTATTGAAATAGAAAGAAAAAGATGCACTGAACTTAAATTTAGTTTAGTTTGTGAACAAGGGAATCGGCACCAATGTCTTTGGATCTGTATTTTAGTTTTTTGCCACCTAAGTCAAAGTCAAATTATTTGTTTCAAATATGCACATATAAGGTACTTTTGAACGTCAAAATTTACAAAAAAATAGAATTGATTCTAGTTGCCCCTTCCAAAAGGTAGTTTCGTATGAAGAAGAATGGGCAAGATACTCCACCGTTACTGTTTTGAAAATGTTTTACAAAATTTTGGATAGGTATAGATAATTATATGTGAAGACGATGCACCTAGAATAAAATTACTATACCAAAATAGGTAAAAAAAGAATTAAAAATGAAGCAATGACAGATAAATTAATTATGAGATAGGTACATGATGCTCACATATTTACAAATATTGAAAAATTTTCGGTTTCCTAAAAAAAAAAAATAAAGTACCTAATAGCTCAGTGTGTGAGTTAAAGTAATCACAGAATTTAAATTCAACATTGATTTATTATTTGTATCAAATAATAAATTGTACAATTAAAATAGCAACCAGTTTGATTTTTTCTAGACTCTAGATGGTCCTATGGAGCTGGACAAGAATGTTTCCAAGCATTCTTATCTTGGATATAATCCTCTAATTTGTATTATGCTTGTTTACAAAGTGTACTTTTAACATGAGTTTTAAATTTTCTTTCATTTAATTGCAATATATCACAAGGTATTTTGTTGTAACATTTGACACAGTACCCCATAGAAGATGTATGTACTTTAGATAATCTGAAAAATGGTGGATCTATTTTATCTTTATTTCTAGTATTAAAATTATGTCTATCACTTATTGTATTAAAAAGATGTCGATTATTTCTTACATACATAGTATTTTCATAAATGAATTGCACCGTTGCAAGTCAATTGTTTATTTTGTAAAAAGTTTTTAATTTTTCACTCCAAATTACTATATATAGGTAAATGTATGGTGCTCGAGCGCAGCAGCCTCCTCTTGCGACACAATCATGGTTCGAACTGGTCTATTTATTCCGGAGATCTACACAAATACCCAACGGCCTATTTTATTGTTTAAATGGATAAAATAACCACAATTACCTAATTCGTTCTTTACAGTTACATTTATATTGACTATAGACTTCGCCCATGCAAAAAACGCCAAATGGAAACCGGGAAATGAAAATTTTAGATTTCCCATTGACAGAACATTGCAAAATAGCACAAGAACTCCAACTGGCAGAACAATACAAAATGACAAAATAACAAAGATTGACGGTAACATGCGAAATGACAGAAGAATTCCTATTGGCAGAACAATGCAAAATGACAGAAGAATTCCCATAGACAGAACATTGCAAAATGACAGAAGATTTCCGACTGGCAAAACAATACAAAATGACAGAAAAAATCCCATTGACAGAACATTGCAAAATGACAGAATAATGCAATATAACAGAGACCATAGTGCCAAAACATATGAAACTGACGGAATCATGCAGGAAGACAGAAGAATAAGAATAAACACTATTTTGGAAAACGACCGATTAAGCGAAAATGAGTTACAAAAGAAAATTGACAGTTTAATGCAAAACAAAAATATGCTAAAAGATAAAACAGTTCAAGGTGGTAGAAGAATGCTAAATGTAAGAACGCAGAATGATAGAAAAACACAAAATGACAATTTAAAAGTGCAAAATACTACAAGAATTTTAGATGAGCGTAACCTAAAAATGATAAATGCCAGAGGAACGCGATATGACAAAAGAATGTGGGTCGCTACCCCTCACCCCGTCGCGCGACCGAGACAAGACGACTGGGCTGGAAACCCTCACCGCATCCTGCGGGAACGCAAAAATTACTATTACGGCGGAACCAATCACGATGGAGCCGGCGAATCCAGTAACAGTGAAGATAATAGTAACGGAGACAATAACAACAAAGGCAATCACACCGAAGACAATAACAACAAAGGCAATTACACCGGAGACAATAACCAAGGAGACAATGTCAATGGAGACAATAACAATAAAGGGAATCACACCGGAGACAATAACAAAGAAGACAGTAGCAGCGGAGACTATGGCGACGGAAGCAATGACAACGGAGGCAATGCAGACCAAACGTTCAACTCCGGCGAATTATTTAATGGTAAGGTTCAGTGTATAGTTCAACCTTGTACTATCCTCTTACTTAACCACTTTACTTTAACAATTAATTCCCAATCGGACTGTCAGTCTTTATAGCAAAAAAAAAATACCTTAGGGCGCACCGAGCTTCTGGCACTAATTAGGATTTTGCTCTCGCTAGAATGGGCGGTTCGCGCGCTAATATTAAAACAAATACACATTATGAAAATGTAAAATGTATACGTTATAGAAAACATGTAGTTGTGTTATTAATGCAAAACTGATGACCTTCCGTGAAATACTTACGCCGCACTTTTTTTTGGGTGGGAAATTATCACTTAAACTTTAAACTGTTAACTAGTGTTTTACACCCAAATATACTTTATTACTGAAAAGGTGGTTTCCCTGAGATAACCTCTGTCATACGTCTAATTTACCTACATTTTATGCAAGTTTTTGTCATTAGATAGATAGAATACTCTTTATTATGTACACCATAAAAATTACAGATACAAACGTTGAAATTTTACAAGGGGTGACACAATGGGCGGTCTTATCGCTAAAAGCGATCTTTTACAGACAACCTTTTGTCATTGATGGTTGCTGAGATTACAAATAGATTTTGAACATTTTTAAATACCGGTATTGACCTTAAGGGCGCACCAAGGATTTTGCGAAAAAATTGCGTTCGTTTGATCCCTTGCTGCATAGTCATTACTTAACCTAATATGTAAGATATATAAGGAATCACTCTATAAATCGTACACTTTAGAAACACGATTACCTACTTGTAGTTTCCTCGATAAAAAAAAATCCAAAGTAATCTCTAAAACAAAATAAACCCTTAGTACGGCCGATGTCTGCCGGAGCCGCGGGAAAGTCCGAAAGGGATACCGTGGCCTCTGGCAACACAGGCGACGGAAGGAACACGGGTGGGTTTTAGTAAGACAGAGTCTGACACGCCCTCCCGCTCCGCCCAGAGCGGGAGAAGTTAAGACACACAAAACATTGGGAACGGAAACCCTAAATAATAAGTTCGCGTAACAATGGCGGCACGAGAGCGGCGCGTAGCGATGTATGTTACTAAATGCGTCTGCGCAGTAAGCGGGTAGGCAACGGACTGGGGCGCATCGCCAGTGTTGCCAACCCCTACCAAAATTTTCCTCAAGATTTTTTTGAAAAGTCCCCCTAAAAACACTAAGTATAGGTTCTCTTATGAGCTCGTAAACCCAGCTTCCCAAGTCGTTCGAACTCATAAAACTGAATATATTTATTAACATAACCAAATTACAAGATGATTATTAACATTAACTAAATTCAATTAAAATTAAGTTGAGCCTAAAAAAGGCCCTCGGGGCATTGTACCGAGGATGCTGGCGGCATTTCCTCGCTGACTTGCAATGCTGATGCGTTGCGCGAGTAAACCACCAGCTATTCGGTCACCAGTTACATCAACTATTATATTTTATTACTCATAAAATAAAACCCATAAATATTGTTTGTATTTTTTTTTTAATTACAGTATTTTTTTTTTTAGTTGGGAAATTATTAAATAACTTCTTCCGCTCTGGGCGGAGCGGGAAGGAGTTTCAGACTCTTACTGACTAAAACCCACCCGTGTTCCTTCCGTTGCCTGTGTTGCCAGGGGCCACGGTAAAGTCCCCTTTCGGACTTTCCCGCGACCCCGGTAGGCATCTGCCCTAGCGGACCCCTACACTTGTGCTGACATCTCTTTGAAGCCCCGCGTGGAACTTAACACGCCGTCAACCCGGGCTGGTACTTATCGGACGGCGAGCTACGCATTGCTCACCGTCCGCAAGCCCGCGCCTACGGTGGCAGGAATCCGCCTGGGATTCCCGACGCCCAGAGCGTCTCCTGCAGCGGCTAGGGGCATGGGGGCGCGAACTTTGCCTCGCCATCACCCGTTCCGCCTCTTCCTTCGCGAGCATTACTGCTTCGCAAAAGGAGGTGACGGTTTCCCATGCCCTCTCGCTCCGTACCATGGCCTGGACCAGGGCTGGACGCAAGAGATCTCCGCCGCCAATCGCATTCACGAGGACACGGCGATGCTTGGCCCAAGTCAAACATACTTCCATCGTATGCTCCAATGTGTCCTCCGGGCGATCCACACAATGGTGACACCCGGGCGTTTTCTCCCGCCTTACGCAGCCACGTCTGGTGAGGACCTGCGTCAGGCGGAAGGTGAGGATGCTATGGTGCCTCTCTAACCACTCCTCAAAGAGGGGGGTTATCACCGATTTTGTCGCGTGCCCAGCACAGGGTTGCGAAAATTGCACTCTCCATGTTGCCATGAGATCCCGCCGGAGCTCTGTCCGCTGTGCCCTGATTTCTCGCGGCAGCGGAGTTATGCCCCGGTGTTTCGCCTTCTCGCGCCACGCTCATATGTGCTCGAGGACTTTGGCCTCCAGACCCCATGGCGGCAATCCAGCAAGGAGGTTCGCCGCCTCACTGGAGACCGTGCGGTATCCCCGGACCAGCCGGATGGCCATGACCCTTTGGGACGCGTTCAACCGGCGGGCTGGCCGCCGTACCAACAAACGTGCCCACATCGGTGCCCCGTAAAAGGCCATGGACCGCACGACCCCCGCGTAGAGCTTCCGGCAGGAAGCTTTTGGACCCCCTAGATTGTGCAGGAGCCACTTCAAGGCCACCTCAGCCCGCTCCAGTCTGGGAGTCAAACGTCGGAAATGCTCCAAGAAGTTTCACCGGCTGTCGAGGACGAGTTCCAGGTGCTTCATTGTCGACTCGTCGCCGATGTGAACCCATGCTACCGTTATTTGGGATCCCGACGCGTTCCGAGGACCATGAAAACACGCCATGTGTTTTCATGGTCCTCGTACTTGTGCAGGGCCACCAGACCAGCTCGAGTCCCAATTGCCGGATCTTTTTGACGATTGTCGCAACCCCGCGTGTCGCTACTTCAGCCGCCGCCTGGTTCGACCTACGCTGCGCCACGACCAACGTGTCGTCAGCGTAGCACACCACGCTGATGCCACTAAGGAGGTATTGAAGTTTAAGATCTTCAAACACTTTTCTAACAGCCTGGGGGTTTATATTTAAACCTAAACTCTAAAAGGCATGCCTTTACATTTTAGCAGGTGTTCGGTATTTTAATTAATACATTGCTATCATTACTACCAATCGTAAGGTGGTAAAACTAAAAATTATTAAGTTTATGCAAAATATATAGACAATAAATTGTTTAAAGAAAGTTTATGTTTGTATGATGTTGTGTGTTGATGTAATTGGTATTATGTGACTGAATGTGTGTGGATACGAGTTATGTGTTTGTATTTATGATAGGCTTACAAATAGCTTTTCTGTGTTAACATAATTAATCTGAAGTAGAAATTCATTTAATGTTAATTCATTTAAATTAGATGTGCAGTATCTAAATTAAGTTCAGTATTACGCCGTTTTTTCCTACCTGTTTCATTATTTATTATTTGCCAGGTAGTTTTTATTTTATCATCAGAAGATTTTATTTTATTGCTAATATAAAGAGCTTTAGTAATTTTGCACACACTTTTAAAAGTTTCAGAATATTTTGCAACATACTCATTGAAAGCTTTTATTTTTCATACGAGTATGTTGCTTTAATTATCAAAAAGCTTTTGCTTTTTGAACTTTATGGCCTGGAGTCTGGGCGATCACTAAATAAGAACTTTGAGTAAACACCTTTAGTCTTTAGTAGAAAAGTGTCATTAAATTGCTTTTTTAATAATAAAAAGAACGCGGCGTAGAACTCGTTTGGGTCAGATTATATATTATTAAAACTCTGAACACATAGTTTACTGGCTAAAGAATTATTTAATTTCTCTAAATTTTTACATGTAATTGGCCTAAAACTTATTTGAATTTTGAAAAAACATAAAATCTTATTGTTTGTCCACTGTGATCAGATAGCAACTTATTTACAATTTGTTTGGCAGAAGAACTTGCCGGGGTCGCCGGGAGGTACAAAAGTGTTACCGAGGCCCCTGGCAACACATGCAATGGAAGGGACACGGGTGGATTTTAGTCAGTAAGAGTCTGACACACCCTCCGAAGTTATTTGATAATTTCCCACCCAAAAAAAAAAAGCTGCAGTAGAAGCTGTCACTCAGGTTGGTTCAATAAAAACATTTGACAAATCAAATAACCTAAACAGGGTTAACAATCTAACAGTATTTGAGTTACTTTCTAATAAATTAATATTCAAATCACCACATATGATTATTGACTTACTACAAGCACATCTTCCATTACAGAATCAAACATTGATAGATTCCGGTAACTAGGAGGTCTGTATACGCATACTCGTACTATAACATGCTCAACACAGGACAATTCAAAGGTGTGTTCAATGGACAGTCCGACGATGTCTTTTCGTTCTTTCGATTTAATAGAATCTTTAACAAGTACCTATTAATGACCCGCCATGTATCATTCGTTTTCGGCTGAAATTGCTTACTACACAATAAATTTTCATAGTTAATTGACATTACTTGATAATCTTTTAGCCAATGTTCTGTTTAACAAATGACTATTCTATTTCCAGTAATTTGAAAGAGCAACCTTAGATATTTTGATGAAATAATTTTAAAGTATGTTGTAAAAAACCCTTTGGTTTTTTAATAGTAATATTGCCAGAAGGTACCTTTTTATTGCTCTAGAATAATAATAGGTTATTTGAAGGGGTAGCTTCTATTGTCTTACTAACTAGTTTAAAGTGTTATCCGGAGTGACCACAACGTCTAGATACTGCCAGCTTCTTACGACTGTGCTCGCAAATTTTGACTTTAAAGGATAATCGGTTGTTTGCCATCCTGATTTCCTGGGGGAGCGCATTCCACAGAGAGATAGACTGAATGAAGAAGGAAGAGTGAATGAAGTCAGTGCGGTGAGTGGGACATTGAAGAAGACGATTGTGTGATGAACGTAGATTTCTACTGTGGTTCGCGCTAATGTACTGAAAGTGGGGGCGAGATAACTAGGGGAAGAGGGAGAGTCAAGAAATGAAAACAAGGTGGTCCACGTGGTGGTATGGGCTTCCCACGGGTCCTTGTTCAGAGTCCCCAGCGACTCCTCGCATGCCAGTCCCCTGGCCCGCAGGATCTCCGCTTGGAGGGCGGTCTTCGCGACTCTGTACTCCTCGTATAATACGGAGCCTGCGGTGCCTGGTATATCGGCGTCGCGCAGCAACGCACGCATTGCGCAGAGCCGTCAGCTCGTACGACCACCAGTACACCTGGCGCGAGCCACATCCGGGCTGGACTGCCACGTCACATATTTCGGACATGGCCTCCCGGAACCACTCCGCGTCATCGTTGATGTCAGCAGGCGTATCCGGTCATCACCAGGCAGACCTGGGTGTCATCACACCCAGGCTTGCACGGTCGAGGCTTCCAGGAAGAGCTTCCAGTCTAGCTGCTTCAGCGCCCACCGCAGACCACTTGGGGCCTGTCGGCTCGACGCGCTCGAGGTCTGGGCGGAGACGTCAAACAGGATGTACCGTACACGCGGCGATAGAGCGGGGCTGGCAAACGAGATGTCCACCACTGATTCACCCCGCATCCGCACACACGTGGGGACAGAACCCCGGTTTAAAACGTCCAGGTCTGTCTTCAGAGCCCAGTCTTCCACCATCCTGCCCCGTGTGGCCACATACCGGGAACCCCTTCATGGCATTGAAGTCCCCCAGGACGACCATGGGGAGGGAACCGAACCCGACAACGACGACTCTCAACTCCGCAAGGGAGTTGTGGAACTCGGCAAGAGTTCGGGTCGGGGAGAAGTATACCCCTACCACGAAAATCTCCCCGAACCGTGCTGCTACGCAACCCCGTCCTCTCTTGACAGCCTATAGGGACGGAGTACCGGCGGCGGCCGACGAAATTAGGGTCACTGAGCAGCTCAGATCCTCCACTCAGTCATTTCTGGGCGGGACAAAGTACGGCTCAGCGACCACGGCAATGTTAATCGACTACTACGCCACGCTCTGGTGCAACAGATCCTGAGCGGAGGCGCAGTGGTTGATGTTCGCCTGGAGGAGGCGTAATCGGGCTATTATTGGCACTCCATGTCAGCCCCCTCCCGAGCCCCCTGTGAGGACCCTGCCGCGGCGGCTACGGCGGTGACGACGACGGCGGAGGGCTTGCCCCTGCTTTGGCGGGTGGGGCGCAGGCCTTGCTCCCAATCCGGTGCTCGGCCGGCTTGCCAGCCGCCACACATACGGCGCAGTGCGGCGTGGCGCCGCTGGGGTCCACCTCTGAGGTGCATTTAGCTACCACTTGGCAGCGGAAGCGGGTTGGATCTAGCATCGTTTGGCAGGAGTTGGGGGGTAAAAGGGGCTATAGTTGGTAGGGGTTGTGTCCCCGATTATAGCGCTACCACTCTTAATAAAAGGTAATATTTTTCGATAAATTAATAAAAAATGTTTCTAACATCAAATCAGATAAGAAGCGAAAACGAAACGTTAAAATGGACGATTGACAAACAAATCTGTCCCAGTATCTGTAGTCAGTATCGAGTACTATCGAGTAGCAGTATCCAGTATCAGTATCTGTAGTCAGTCCGTAGTGTAAAATGTAGGGCAAAATCGATAAAACTGAACGTAAAACGTGTCATTTGTTTTCGATCATTCCGTTTCTCCTCGAGTTGCGTGAATTATTTCTCTGTTTGTACTCCCACTGATCGTATGTGTGTACAAGAGGCAATGTTACTACTGGTACTAGGAGAACTTAAGATGCAAGAGCGAGCGAAGCGAACTCGGGACTTGGGGCACCCCGACTCGGACAGGTTAGGTTCGAAGGGGATGGCAAGGTCTAGTGAGCGAGCGTAGCGAGGCCCCTTCGTGGTATTTTTTTAAACCACTGACTACTCCTTTTAAGCAACTTTAAAGTGTTTTGAGATTAGCTTACAATATTTTGTTTTTCTCAAGAACGGTGCGTTACCATTTCATGAGAGTGGTGCCATTACCCCACTCTCCCTCGCCCCTCCCACCTACCTCCTGCCAAACGTTAATATGTTTTACCACGGAAGTACCTCAGAGAACTACCGCCCTCCCCGGCTATTTTTTTGGCCGCCGACACGGGGCAGCTCACCGTAACAGTTTGCATCCTCGTGGAGTCAGGACGGGTGGTGCCTGCCCTCACCTGCTCGGTAGAGCACCTCCAGTCCTAACGACAGCGGCCACCACCTGTCCCTCCTTCACGGAGTCTTCCAAGTCCAGGATGCGTATGTCCCCGCGCATAGCGTTGCCAGGCGTCCGGATAAAGCCGGACACAGTCAGGCTTTTTGGTTGCGTGTTCGGCCTAATTAGACGGTGTAAGGCCTGTCCGGCTTTTGTTAGGCTTTCTAAAATTGACCATTTGTGTACCTGTGTTGGTTTCCGAATTAATAATAAAAAAGACAGATTCATTCAATTAACTTGTTGTTTCATTATAGTTTAAGAAGATTTTATGGTAAATGATAAAAAAGCAGTGTACTTTGCTTTTTTTAAATTGTCGTGTTATACCTAGAAAGATTAAAAAAATTAATAGTGTCCGGCCTTTTTACCGAAATTTCCGACTAAACTGGCTGGTCTGTTCGGCTTTTCGGTTTTAAGACCTGGCAACCCTACCCACACAATTGGTGGGCCTGGACACTCGGGCCTTGTCCGCGTTTAGGGACGCCCTAAGCCTATCGGCCAGAGAGTCAGCGGCCGGGCCGCTGGTCGCACCAGGGACCTCCAACATTCGGGCCCCAGTCGCCGTGATTCTCACCCGGATGCCATCGAAAGCGCCGAACTCCTTGAGGTCCACCCCCTCCGCTGCCTTCGTGAGCACGTCCCGGTAGGACACGCCCTTTTTTGTCGCTCCCGGCTTTAGTGTGAACACTACAGCTGCGGACTTAGGGGCGCAGAGCCTAGCCGCGACGCTGCGCTCATTAGCCTCATTAAACCGCGGTGCGGTGTAGAGTTTTATGATGTCATTCTATTCCTACTGTTGTTCGATTAAAATTGCAGGTTTTGTTGCCCCTAAATATATCCCCAAAAAAAATCTGCCCCCGAAAATCCCTCTTTTAGCACTTCTTCCCCCTACATTTTGAGGGAAAACCCCAAAGTTGTCAACACTGCATCACGAGCGCCTTCCTCGCAATGGCCAGGTGAGAGAAAGAGACAGATAGCTTATTCTAAATATATCGTGACGGCACGCGGCCGTGGGACGCTCCCACTGGACGAAGTTGTTTATGTGTTGCTACATACTCCCCCTCCAGTCCTGAAGAACGCCCTCGGTCCTGGACTGGTACAGTAAGTTAACAGCAGCACTAGCTGGACGTCCGCGATTTCTTTTTGGATTAATGGGTTTTGCTAAAGAGTCGTCGCTACCTCAGTAACGTGTAAGGTCTTCGGTATTATGTTTCCCTATATTTACATTTGGTTGTTCTGTGCTCGCGATGGTGGACTTACCTTTTTAGTGATCGATTTATTGGCGAAGGAAGAACTTAGAAGTGAGATCTTTGACCATTTGCTTAAGGTGCAGATATATGATTTTAGTGACTTTTAAATCTGTTATTACGCCTTCAATTAATGCAAGTAAGTTACGCAATGTAAATGTATGTTAAACTAGACCGCATACACATCAATTGTATCTGTGAATATTTTAGTATTGTAGGGAATATCATTTATTTACATAACCAAATTACAAGATGATTATTAACATTAACTAAATTAAATTAAAACTAAGTTAAGCTTAAAAAAGGCCCTCGGGGCATTGTACCGAGGATGCTGGCGGCATTTCCTCGCTGAATTGCAATGCTGATGCGTTGCGCGAGAAAGTTATTAAATATGGAGGCCTTGGCAGAGAGTACAACTTTGTGCCCTTTGGCGTCGAGACCCTCGGTCCGTGGGGTCCCAGTGCGCATAAGTTATTTGCGGAAATCGCGAAACGTCTAGTTGATGTAACTGGTGACCGAAAAGCTGGCGTATTGTAGTAAAATACTTTATGAAATAAATTCAGGAAGTAAGGTCTACCCAAATATAAAAATCGAAATTACTTCCAAACTACTAAAGATATTTTCATGTTTTTTTTTTGTATGAATAGACTATTTTGTTATCTATAATTCTATCTGTGAATTTTTTCAAATATTCATACTTTTATTACTAAAAATAAATATTCCCTATAAAATCGAACGGAACGGCATGCGGCGCTCTGCGCGGGCGACGGGCGGCAGTGTACCGCTGACCACTGTCACGGGTAGACGCTGACACTTTGCGCGACCGCTGTACTTACGTATTTTTTCGACAATATGAGTAGAACAACTAAAGTTCTGAAAGAGAAATAGGAAATAAATAAATAATAATAATAAATACATGAAAGAAACAGGATACTGAGGTAAGTTTCTCATATATTATTATAATATAATGAGGTTAGCTAAATGTTATTTTGATAATAATTTGTGCGCGAGTATATCCATCATTTACGAGTAAGTTTAAACATAACTTTAGATCCGTATCTATTTTTTTTTTTTTTTAGTAGGATAAAAAAATAATACAGATTTCCGAAACGAAAATGCGGAGAGCAAGTAAGTACCTACCTAATAAATTGTAGACTACCATTTATTATGGTTTTATGGGGACAATCCCGTTATGTTAGGTTAGAAACTTGTCTAGTTTAAATAAACAGGTGCAGCTCATTAATAAGATTATGTTTTAATATTTTGGTTTTTGCGACCCGACGGAAATAAATAATGACGAAAATAGTGAAAGAACTGACAATGGTTCGTTATTTATTATATACAATGTAGATTCACAGGTTTTTTTTTATATTTCCAGGACCATCAACTGGAATGGAATCAATGATTTTGGTTGAAGGCAAAATACAGACAAAGAAGAGACAGAGAAACAGGAAGATCAAGACACTCGACAAGAGGAATATTTCGAAAAATGACTACATTTCTACGAAATGTAAAAAAAATAATTAGTACAAACAAATTCACGCCTTCTTCCCAAGGGGAAGGCAAAAACTATAGAAGGCCAGCTGCACGCTTCTTTTAAACCGCACCGTTGCCTTATCACATAATTTTACAGCCTATCATTTATAGTCACGTCACACATGCTACGCAAGGAGGCATTTCCACAGCATTTAGGGCCGATTTTTCAATCATCAGTTAACTTCTATCTGAGGAATAAATATGGCGCTTTGACATATTTTCTATACAAAAGCTGTCAAAACGTCAAACATATTCTTCACATAAAAGTTATCTGGCGCTTGAAAAATCGGCCCTTTTTTTACTTTTATGCTTCTTTTGCCACACCCAAAATTCATTCACTTCCATGCATAAGCTTAGACACCAGCACACCATTATGAACAGCCTGTCGAGCCTTTTTAGGCATCGACTAGTTGGTTACAGTCGCATGTATAGTACCATTCACTTTATTTCCCGCATTCACTCTCCTTTCCACATCTTCATCAATCTTTCTATCCCATGTAAACTGACTCCCCAAATATACTAACTTACTCTGGGGGGCGATTCTACTAACAACATTGTTCTAAAATGGCAATTCGAACCGCCCAGACTGTTTCCTTTAAGAAAATCTGCTAATTTACAATTATTAAAATATATGGAAAAAATCATTTACTTTTCGTCGTAAATATAACGGAAAATAAGTTTTAATGGGTTTATTATTCGTATAAACTTTATTTGTTATTTAACCATTTTTGTTATAGTAACACTCATTCATTGCCATTCATTCCCGTAGTGATTGGGTTGGGTTTCGACTTGGTTACAGTCAGTAACAGTTTCAGTTATTGTCATAAAAATTGTAGAATAGATTTATGGGGGACGAACGAGAGCAGAACGAAACCGAACCATTGATGAGACGGTACAGAGCGTACCTATACCTTTGCAAATTAGTAGAATCGGCCCCCTGATCCATTCAGCCCATTCCCTCTCTAAATCTTGCCTGCACATCTCATATTTTCTCATCTGTCACTAAAGAAATTAATTGTTTTATTTTGGAATTAAATTTATTTATTTAGATTTTTGGCTTTTCATTTCACTTTATATTGTTTCCATAGCTAAAGAGCTCGTTAGTCGCATCACAGCCGCACGGGCCGATCAATTAGGTTAAGCTATTCTTGCCGCGGTTGTTCCGTGGATGGGTGAGCATCTTTACGTACTGAGACTCATCCGTGCCTCGTAAAGTCGCATAAAAAAAATCTGCTGTTCCCTACATTTATGTTCGCTTAATTCGTTAAAATGTAGGGAACAGCTGATTTTTTTTTCGCGATTTCATGTTTAGTCCAAGTTATTTCATGTTGTGTCCAATATAGTAAAAGTTGTTTATACTGATGAGTACAATGACGAGAGAGGTTGATGATGTTTAAAATTACACCCTGTTTAAACCAACTTATTCAATGCAAACTATTAAAATAATATAATATATTATAATCTTATTTTATTATCAGAATATTACCTTATTTGTGAACACTACATAAAAAAAAATTGGATGGTGATAAAAAAATCAGGCAGGACAGTCCACACAATCTGAAACGTATGGGTACCCTACGTTACGTGCGAACGGTTGCGGGGTCGCGGGGGGTGACGCAAGCTCCTCCCACTCGCTCAAGGTCCTCCCACTCGCTCAAGGTCGCTGGTATTTATCGTCCTCTTAATACGTGAGATTTTAGCATGACTAAATCAACAACCTCGAAGGCGTCAGATGGTCGGCGCAAATGGTCCCTTCACCGGCGCCGGCGCCGCCGCCGCGGCCGTCGCACCTTATACATTTTTTACCAACCTTTCATATTGGAACTACGGTGGCCACCGTGGTCAATGTGGTCACACTATTCAACAGTTTCATTTAAAACAATATTTTTTTGGGTGCGTTAACTATTAAGGTTCTGGAGCCAAATGGCAAAAAAGTGAGTCCTTATAATCTCGCCATGTCCCGTCCGTCATTAAGACTCTTACAAACAAGCGCGACACGCGACGCGACACAAAGACACCGCGTGTAGCGCTAGAAGCGGTGCCTTTGTGTCGCGTCGTTTGAAGGAGCCTTTATGGAGTTTCTAAGTGACTCTTATTTAAGTCAATAGTTTTTGAGATATGGGGTGTTTTCGGTTAAAACCGCAATGATAATATTGTATTTTCGAGAAATTCTATGAAATACAAACTTATTTTTGCGGTCAATAAAATGGGTACTGTGCGTGCGTAAATATTCATCCCAACTACGGAACCCTTAACAGTGCGTGGTCCGACACACACTTGGTGGGCAAGATTTTATGGTAAATGGTAAAAAGCCTTGTTTTACTTTTTTTTTAATTGGGTTATTATCAAATAACTTCTCCCGCTCTGGACGGAGCGGGAGCACCCTCCCGCTCCACCCAGAGCGGGAGAAGTTGTGTGTCAGACTCTTGCTGACTAAAACCCACCCGTTTTCCTTCCGTTACCTGTGTTGCCAGGGGCCTCGGTATCCCTTCCGGATTTTCCCACGACCCAGGTAGGCATCGGCCCTAGTGGACCCCTACACTTGTGCTGACGACATCTCTTTGAGGCGCACGTGGAACACAACGCGCCGTCGACCCGGGCCTGGTCCTTACCGGACGGTGAGCTACCCATTGCTCACCGCCCGCAAGCCCGCGCCTACGGTGGCCGGAAATCCGCCCGGGATTCCCGACGCCCGGGATTCCCGACGCCCAGGACGTCTCCTCCGGCGGCTAGGGGCGAGAAGGCGCGAAATTTGCCTTTCCCTCAACCGTCCCGCCTCCTCCTTCGCGAGCATTACTGCTTCGCAGAAGGAGGTGACGGCTGGCCATGCCCTCTCGCTCCGTACCGTGGCCTGAACGTGGTCTGCCGTCGATCGCCTCCACGAGTACACGGCTGTGCTCTGCCCAAGCCGGGAATATATCCACCGTATGCTTCACCGTGTCCTCCGGGCGTTCCACACAGTGGTGACACCCGGGTCGTGTTATTACTAAGACTAAAAAAATAAGGGTGTCCGGCCTTTTTACCCAAATGTCCGGCTATACTGGCTGGTCTGTCCGGTTTTTGGTTTTAAAACCTGGCAACCCTATACGTAGGTAGGTATTCTCAACCGTTACCCTCTTTTTCCAGGTGATATTATTATAACTAGTGCTTCGTTTGTCTGGTTTCAGCCTTTTCATGCGAACGGCAGCCGGGTTTTTCGTTTTTATTAATTCTTGCGTTCTATTTTATATTATGATTAAATGGGATATGAATAGCAGATGCTTACAATTGTTTCAGTTAACGACTTCGCGCCAGTAGGTGGCAAGACAGAAGGTTGGGGTAACTTCTGGGGTAATATGTTCGTCGCTATGCAAGCCATACACGGTGGGAGGCCTGGAGACAACAACTTGCTGACAACCAGAACTTGCCACATTATTGCATCTACATACATCACCGCGTGAGCCTTACTCGACGTCTTCAATTTTTTTACAAAGTTTAAGGCGCGGGCCACACAAAAGGGACGTGAGACGAGGACAGGACGCAGACGCGGAGTCCCTTTCACGTATCTTTATTGTTATTCATACAAAATGTATAAACGCGATCTGGCACAAGTACATAACATACAGAAAGGACAAGACTCAGGCGAGTCGCTTTTCCTTCCTCACACTATAGCCGCGTTTGCGTCCCGTCCTCGTC
Source organism: Atethmia centrago (assembly GCA_905333075.3). Classification (NCBI taxonomy): domain Eukaryota; kingdom Metazoa; phylum Arthropoda; class Insecta; order Lepidoptera; family Noctuidae; genus Atethmia; species Atethmia centrago. Next base: position 13,938,293 of record HG995387.1, read on the forward strand.
TGCGTCCCGTCCTCGTCTCGTCCCTTCTGTGTGGCTCGCGCTAAACCGGTGATCGCACGGTCACACTACTCCACTTATGTATTCATTAATATCCCTTATTTTACAGGCTTGCAGATTATAAAAGATATTATACTCTACGATATTTTTATGAAAATAATTTAGAGTACGAAGTCGGATATTTAGTAAGCGAGATAATATCAAAATATCAAAGAATGTTAGAATTATTTGATTTGGCAACACAATATTTTCACAAAAATCAAGACAAACAATATGCTCCCAGTGCCTACATTCTGTATGTGTATACGAATGTATTGGAAATGGGAACGGTAATATCACATTTGTGTAATATGTTAAATGAGATGGAACAAAAGTATGTGCATATCCCTCATGCCCAGTCAGGCTTCATGGATTACCATTTAGAAAAAAGTGAGTTGGTGAAGGGAATAATAATATACATACAAGGTCAGGGAAATTATTTTTTAATCAAAACCACCAACTTATATTATCGTATATTCAAATCACAACTGTCTTTCTTTGACAGTTGTATGTAATGGCAAATTTACGTTGGATGCCAATTTGCTTAAATAATAATTTCCCTGACTGTACCTATTTATTTAATAGATTTACAAACAAGCGCGACACGCGACGCGACACAAAGGCACCGCTCGCGCTTGTAGTGCTACACGCGGTTCCTTTGTGTCGCGTCGCGTGTCGCGCCTGTTTGAAGGAGCCTTTATGGGCCGAGATTAATAATAGTCAGAGACGTTCCACGACGCGCGCCGTCATCGTCGTCGCCGAGACGTTTACGATACAAATTAACGGTAAACTAACCTTTTACCTCGAGTTCCAATCAATACCAATCCAAAACATCTATATTAAATAGCAACGTACGTTACGTATTTAATAAATAACAAGAACGTCTTATTTTAGTATTGAATATTTAAGTATTGTAGTAAAATAATTAATTAAATAAATTCAGTAAGTAATGTCTACCCAATGCTTAACAAACGATATTACTTTCAAAACTATTACTTCTTAAGGGGACTACAGGACCTAAACGCAAGTTTTGTAAGTTTTATAATGCCTTAAAGTATATGATCTACTGCAGTAAACAAAATCAGAAAAATATATGATATTCTTAAGGATATATGCTAGGTAGATAGTGTGTTGAAAACATAATATAACTAATTTGATAGGATAGAAAAACATCACAAAGATACCTCTTGCGTTGTGTAATCGCGCTCCTCTTTCTTTTCTATGCAGTCCCACAGTGACCGCGCTTTAGGTGTTGTCAGCCTCTTAAGATATTTTCATGTTTTTTTTTGTATGAACAGACTATTTTATTAGTTACAATTTCTATCTGTGATTTTTTCAAATATTCATATTTTCGTTAATAAAAATTAATATTCTCTATGAAACCGAGCGGGCAGCGCGGCGTGAGCGGGACGCACATTTGTATGACGTAGGTCAACGGCGATTACCCGACCCTTAACTGAAAGGCTAAGGCTAGTTGGCTGCGACAGATAGTATTAGAAATGGAAGACCCAGATTCGTTTGGATAATCAGTACCTAACTAAAGGATTTTTGTTAATATATAAATGGATGTTATTTAAACGCTTACCACAAATTGTTCAATTAAAAAAAAAAACATGCTGGTCGAAACGAATATATACTAGTTACTACCCGACTACGGCGAAGCCAAAAGGAAGGGTTAGGTATATGTTTTTAGCGTGTATATGTTTGTATTTACGTATGTTTAAACAATTCATGCGACACAGTTAACCATTCGTTTTAGGTCTGGTTTTAGTTTTATATTATTATAGGTACTTCATATTTTATTGGTTTTTCGTCGTTCGTGTGGTCCATTATAATGATCAGATGCCCGTTTGCCCTTACACTGGGCATTCATTTAAGAAGCGCCTAGTTTTAGTCACCGGGATATTCAAAGTACGTGCTATGTAATGTTTACTATAGTTGCCGCGTTTTAGCATGGCAATAGCGGTCATTGCCCTTTCCTTAATTTGTCTCCGTAGGAACCCAAACAAGAAACTATGTATGGTTTATCGTTATTGGCACATGTTGAAGATCACGATTAATTCAGAACGTGAACGGACATTATTTCAGTATTTGACAAAAAAAATCTTGGTCAATGTAGGTGGGTCAATGACCGCTATTGCCATGCTAAAACGCGACAACTATAATCTCGGCCTGAGTGTTAACTTGGGTTTCAGGCTATATTTGTTATAAGGGGATGTCGGAAAATATCCCACGGGAACGTACTACCGGGATTAAAAGCCTACGTGCCTATGTTAATCCAGCACCCTAATTGCGTAACACAGTTTGAATCACAATCCGAGAGTTTTGAAGCATATTGCTAATCCATTGCTTCATAGGTTTGAGAAATTCGTTTGCTCAACAGCCTCAATAACGCAATGAACGTGGGTGAACTGTCAAAATGAAACCAATTACGATCAATTGTCATTTTACACATAAAATGACAATTGATCGTAATTGGTTACGGATAGTTTAGCGGGACAAATTGTAGCATAACTCACAAGTTATGCTACAATTTGTCCCGCTAAACTATCCGTGTGCCGAATTTCATTCAAATCCGTTCAGCCTTTTTTTCGCTAATCCGAAACACTCATCCGTACTAAGGGGTCCACTGGGGCCGATGCCTGCAGGGGTCGCGTGGCAGTCCAAAAGGGTTACCGAGGCCCCTAGCAACACGGGCAACGGAAGGAATACGGGTGGGATTTAGTCAGTAAGAGTCTGACACACCCTCCCGCTCCGCCCAGAGCGGGAGAAGTTATTTGATGATTTCCCACCCAAAAAAGAAGACTAACGGACAAAAATTCTAAAAACTATATTTTCAGCATCAAACTCGTTCCCACACCACACGTCGTAGCAATAACTTTTTTCGAAAATATTCAATGTACAGTTTTGACTTCGGTACTATTTTATGAAATGTATAGAGTAGCTCTTCACCCGCGACTTCGTCCGCGTGGATTTCCTATGTTCACCTAGAAAGTTCAACACCATAGTTCCAGCCCCGTTAAAAGGTAGTTTTCGAAAATTAATGATTGCGATCTTTTTTCTTATTAAGAAAAGTATTCGGGTAACTTTTAATGTTTATTGATCAAAGAAATAGTACATTATTGCAAAGGCCGTGAAATAGGCAATTGCAGGTCGTGTATGAGTTTGTAGGCCGCGCCATAGGCGAGGACTTCACTAATACGAGACAGGCAATTGCCATTTCTGCCGAGGCATATATAGAACTTTTCTCAAAAGAATGTAGGGAAATAAAATATACTTTTTATATTATACATTTAATTTAATTAATATTAAAAGTTACATTAGTCATATTGGGGCAATTACTAAAAGAAAATGTTATTGATTTCCCCGGTACATTTACGTTTGTTTGTTGAACATCTGATGAGGTTTGCAGGTGCACAATGCCCTGTAGTGGTAGATGGATGGATATGCTGTTTTGGTGTAGATGGCTGTGGACTTAGATGTTGGCAAGTGGCCAGCGGGTGAGATTCTGTTTCCGAATTAGGTTGCAATGTGATGTTTTGATTTATTATATTATTTATATCAGTTTGTATTATCACCTGTGTCGAAAGGCAAACGCATTTATCTATACAGCCACGTGAACGCAATTTGTACTAAGCAAAGAGACTTACTTTGGTATGCCAAAAATGATAAAAGAGATCCAATTAGAGAGTATTTAATAAACCCAGCACGTCATTTCATACAACATTGCTGGAGCGTTGTAATGTTCCAAATTAAAAAAAACGCTCCAGCTATGGATTTGATTTTATTTGTCCGTAAATTCGATACTTCGCGTGTTGTTTTTTCGAAAGTAATGACTATATTTCCATACTTGTTTGAGAAAAAGTAATTTACACGTACACCCGGAAAGAGGTTGATTTTTAACCCTTTGTAAAACAAGGGGAATATTCTCACCACCATATTTTACAGCTCAACACTCAAAAATTGCGTAGGTATTCTATTGTTTTACAAAGGCTATTTGAAGACAGCAATCATTGACTAACATAAAAAAAAAACTTTTTCTACCATTAAAATACTTATAGGTACCTACCTAAGTAAAACCTATGACTATTTGGCATTGTTGTCCGATTGCTAAATTGTTATGACTGTTAAATGCTTAAAATATTTCCAATCATGCGGTTCGTCATACAATCTTTCAATAACTTTCAGTAAATAAAAAATAAAAAATCATGCAGTAAAATCCTCTCCTAAAAACTGAATTACCCCCTTTAAATAAATAAATAAATCATTTATTTGCATAAAACACGTTATACAATGGCGTTAAAATATAATTATAATGGCACAAACATGCTAGGACTAAAACAACATGCAACATTTCAGGCTTTGGCTTTGTTAGGGGTCGATTTTCGAGTCAAAAACGTGTAAATCTTAATTTTCTGTCAAAACCGCCGCGTAAACCGTAAGATATACAAAAAATAATGTTCTACAGGATTGTACATCTTAAAAAGTTCAACAAAAAATACATCGATAGCAAATTATGTCTATCTTCTAAGGATAACCCACAACAACCATTTTTATCTTTCAGAATTTGATAAAAAAATCATGATTATTTCCGAAGCTATTTTGACCGGTATATTACTAATCCTTATCCAATAAAATATGTCATTTAAATTAAGCATTTAATTTAGATTCAAGTACGACTTGACATCATATCAGTTAAATGGATACTATAAAAGATATTACAGATTGAAAATTACGTGTAACAAAATAATTATTATTGACGGCGGCGCAGGAGTCAATGACCTTTTCTTCTGCAACTACTACGATAGAAAAAACGGCTGAACTGATTTGGATATAATTTGGCACACAGTTAGTTAATAACCCGGATTAACACATAGGATACATTAATCCAGGTAGTACGTTTCCGTTGAATAATTATTACCTTCATCCGCGGGCAAAAGCTACTATTAAAATAAAAGGGGGTTTAACTCTCCCGGATTCCCCTTTGTCGCTTTATCGCCTACACGGAAGAAAAAGGCTTAGACAGGCGCGACGCAAGAACAAAAACAGTCCGGTGGAACAATTTGCATGAAGGTTTCATAGAAGTTGTTCCACCAGAGTCGTATCGCGCCTGTCTGCGGAAGCCTAAAGACGATACACGAGGCAATAAAACATCACATTTGCTTCGTGCGCTTGTTACTGAGGGAGAAATGTAAGTACCTAACTACTAATTTTATAGTGATAAAAATACATAATATGTTGCTATGTTTAGAATCAAAAGTATACGACGATGAATTCAATAAAATGACTTCGCATGTAGAAGAATACCAGAAGTGGCTGGCGAGGGTTAAGATCCAGAGGCTAAAAGAAAGGAAAAAGATACGAGCCAAGGACTTGAGCCTTGACACGGTCGTAACTACTCCGCGCAGGAAACCCAGGCGCGGGTGAGTAGCCTTGCACTCATTTACGACCGCCCTTTTCACACCTTTTTTGTATATTTTATAAAAATAATTGTATAAAATATACGAACAATATGTCTGGCTTAAAAGCCTTATTTACCGTACGCGATATTCAGGGACCCTTTCCCTAAATCGGGACGGTGTAATAAGAGTAAGTGAATAGAAAAACACAAATATCGGGCCCTAAATATCGTGCAGTGCAATAGGGATTTATACTACGGTTTCCTAGAATAGCGGTGCCCGTTATATTAAAACGGCCGTCATGAGTCTTTTCACTTTTATTTCTGATGAAGGTGTCAAAAACGCTCTGTGTTTGGACAGCCGTTATTGTGTAACCATTCACCGCTTTTTAGGGTTCCGTAATAGTTTGCCATTTCCGTCTGTCTGTCTGTTTGTCCGCGGCTCATAATAATCACGCCGACAAAAATAAACCCTTGATTTTTTTTTTAAGATGATTTTTGAAGATGTAAAGCAGGGATGATATTTTTTTTCTCGTCTATACCATAGTGCGTATCGTTGAATAGGCCGTTCAAAAATATTGCGGGTCTGTGTAAATGATTTTTCGATTCAGGTATCAGCTTGTGGAGGTCAGATAGGCAGTCGCTCCATGTAAAATACTGGTATTCAGCTGTATCCGGTAACATAGGAAGCCGGCCCCTTGGGAAAAGGCTAGAGTGCTAATTTTTGTTTAAGTCAAGTGTCCCCCGTCACCCCGCCAAAGAAATGGTTGTTTTTGGATATGTGAAAAAAGAAATAATAATAATTTATTAAAGGCCAACACGGACCAATTATAAAAATAAACTAATACAAATACAATTTCAATACAATACAATTACAGGTCAAAACAATTAAAACAATATTTCCACATTGGCCCGTACATGTACATGTCACAGTGAGACATGTACTGGCAGTCGAATCGCTGGGCGAAGGCGCTCAGGGGGGTAACCATCACCTCTTATAACAGTATTATTATAATATTACTTCACAGTAGGAAAGTGATGGAGCTATACAGGACTTATAGCTCCATCTCTTTCTCACGCTAAAGTAATATTGAAATAATACTGCTTTATGAGGTGATGGTTACCCCCCAGGTTACTGTTCGGGCTGACCCGCACCCTGCGCACCAGGGATGTGCACCGCTTGCGCATGGTTGTATAAAAACAATCCACGTTCGCTTCGGCGAACATCCCCGATGCGCTACAGAAGCCAGGCAGCCCCAACAGCACCCTGAATGCATTTTTGTATTGGACGCGTAGAGTACTGTACTGCTTTTGCGTATAATTCACCCACAGACTATCATGGCAGTAGTATATTTAACGAAGTTAAAAAAAAACTATCACAGCTAAGTAGGTTCTACAAGTTAACGAGTAATAGTCGACCAACTTACATTTGCAGTTGGGGAATTGTCCGTGACGTATATCGATGTATGGGAGAACATGTTTTTCAACTACAATGTTAAGTTTGTTTTTGGGATAAATTCATTCCAACTACGGAATCCTTCATTCTGCTCCGACACGCACTTGGCCGGTTTTTTAAGTAGCCAAAGCTTTAGGGCTGTGTCCGAAGTCTGGGCATCCAAACTTTCAAAAAAATAGCTTCTTCGGTTTCAGCTTCACTTCATCATTTTCCTGCCCTTGTCCCATGTTATTTGGGGTCGGCGCAACTCGTTATCTTCTTCCATCCTCCGCTGTCAGCCGTCATGCTATCATTCACTCCCTTCTCTTTCATATCATTCCTCACACAATCCATCCATATTTTCTTTGGCCTTCCTCTCCCTCTCCACCCATCAACATTCATATTCATCACTCTTTTAGTCACATGCGTTTCATCCCTCTTCATCACATGCCCATACCAAGCCAAACGATTTCCTTTCAACTTTTCTGTCACTGGCGCCACTTGGAAGTTGCCCCTTATATATTCATTTCTTGCTTTATCAATTTTCGTCACTCCACACATCCATCTCAACATTCTCATCTCCGATGCATGCACTCTTTTTTCGTCCGTCTTCTTCACGGCCCAGCACTCCGATCCATACAGTACGACAGGCCTTATCACGGACTTGTAAATGATATGTATGAGGTTTCAGCTTCACTTAGAAAAAAAAAAAGATTTTCATTAGTTTTAAGGTCCAACATTAGAAGCATTAAAACTACTGAAAATCTTTAGAAAACTCGCTTTTGGTTTAATAGGAATATATCGAGAAATAACTAGGTAATCGTTCATTAAGTTTTACTTCCCCAAGTGGCCTTCACACGTTAACACTTTCAAGGACACTGAACGAGACACAATAAAGTTTTATTCTTATGAAGCCTATGGGCGTTTAGTGCCTCTGAACGCAGTTGCACTGGGAGAGTGGTAAAGCGATTCCCAAGTCGACCGTCCTGCGCACGAGCACTGTCAGCTCCGCTATTCCGCAGACTGACTGGCTCATATTTTATTAGAGACATAATTATTTTTGCCGGAAAGAAGAATGTTGTAAAAGTTATTTACAGTTCCTTTTTTTTTCACAGGAGTTTCCCCTACATCTATGGCTGGTCGATCGAGCACTGGTGACTGGTGGTGGTGGTGACTGGTGATTAATTACCTATATGGCTAGTGGCAATTATCAAATACATAGACTACCTACAAGGCACAAATGGAATACATATATTTTTTATACTATTAGACACCTAAATGTCCTACACCCATGTCTGTCGCCCCGCATTTAAGACGCTGACAACACCTACACCGCGGTCACTGTCAGATTGTATAGAAAAGAAAGAGAAGCGCGATGACACAAAGCTTGTAATTTATTGCAAATAAGAAGCAATTATCTATTTGCTCATAATTGAATTGAGTAACCAAAAATAAAAAACAACTAAGTTCTGCATTCAAATAAGACGTTCTGGTCAGCATGAAGCAGAAGCAGAAGTTCAGGTTCAGCCAATTTTGGTCAATTGGGTATTGTCAGTGCCTTAAGATACGGCTTCCTAGAAGATTGGTGCCCGCCAAAAACGGCCGCCATGAAATTAATGGCAGCGGGATTTCACTTTACGGTGTCAAAAACGCTCTATTAACCTTTTGACCGCCACAGTAATGTATAGATGACAAACTCACGAACTACATGACTGATTTTAAGGAATAATTCGCTTGGCGCCGAGGGCACGTTTTTGCATTTATGACGTGGCGGTCAAAGGGTTAACAACAACAACAAAACAAAATAACTTATTTTCATAAATATTCAGTGACGTCATTCGAACGTAGAATGCGGACGCTACCCAGCCGTAGTACGTTCGCCTCACGAGCAAATTTTTTAACCAATGAGAATCCAACAGTACGCACCCGAGTGCGTAAAAAAAATCAGTTGATATTCGACTCTCGGTGTTGAAAATCCGCCCATTGGTACGAGGGCTAAGCGCGGCGACCGGCGCGACCCTTCGGGATGCCGATACTGAGCCGATCTGCTGGGTAATTACCTATGTATCACAAATAAAATGGCAATCGATCGCCATGCCTTCAATTTTGACAGTTCAGCCGGGTTCATGGCATTATTTACGTTGATGACGAGACAAACTTTTCAAACCTTTATGAAGCAATGGATGCGTCACATTGAGAATATTTGCGATCGATTGCCATTTCATGTGTGTCACGCAATTACCCCGCCTTTTTAGGGTTCCGTGGTCATCAAGGAACCTTATAGTTTCGCCATGTCCGTCTGCCTGTATGTCCGCGGCTTAGCTCAGAGACTACTACTAGAAATCTGTAATTTGGCATGGGTATACATTAATCACGCTGACAAAATGGTAAAATAAAATCTAGATTTTTTTTGTAGCGTACTTACCTTCCATGTAAAGTGGGGATGGAATTTTATTTCTCGTCGTTCAAAAATGTTGCAGGTCTGTGAAAACAATTTTTCGATTCAGGGGATCCGTTTGCGTAATATTAGGTGATATTAGCCCGAAGTGGTAGCCCGCGAAATTCTAATTTTCTTACGTTTTTTGCAATTAGCAGCAGGCTTAGCATGACGCTTTCTATTTCTTCGAAGAATAGACACGGCTCTTTCTATACAAGGTGACATTTCATTTCTCTTTTTTTGACATCCCACCGTAGAAATCCTTCAAAGTTGTCAAAAATGGAGAAACGAAATGTCACTTTATATAGAAATAGCCGTGTCTATTCTTCGAAGAAATAGAGAGTGTCATGCTAAGCCTGCTGGTCAGTGGCAGATTCCTGACCTAAACACAACTGCAATCTTAGGTTTGCTTTTGGGACAAATTCATCCTAACTACGGAACCCTTCATTGTGCGTGGTCCGACAAGCACGGTCGGTTGTTTTTTTTACCCGACTGCCTCAGGAGGGTAATGTTTTTCGAGAGTATGTATGTATGTATGTATGTCTATTTCTTTGGCACGCTCTGTAGCCTAAACGGCTTGGTGGATTTTAACATATGAGGTGTCGTTAGATTCGTCTTAATTGTGGGAGTGACATAGGCTATATAATATTTATAAATTGCATCTGCAAATACAAAAAAGGAGGGGAAGGGTTTTTTTTTAAATTAATTGCAACAATATTGGTATCAAATAAAAGCTAGTAATGACTAATTTTCAAATATATATGTTAATAAAACTAAAAAGCTTGAAATAAAATAAATTATTTAAAAAAACAAAAAACCCGACTGCAAAAACACATAACTGAAAAGGGAAAAACAAGCATTATAATCTATATAATTTTGGTCTTGCAGGCCCCCGGACAGTCTAATAACCTGAAATATGGTGTAACTTTTGATTGTCCCACCTGCGATACCAAAATTATATACATTATAATGCTTGCTTTTCCCTTTTCAGTTATGTGTTTTTGCAGTCGGGTTTTTTGTTTTTTAAATAATTTATATATTTCTACGTTGTTTACGTTGGGTTGACGCTTGGTTGGCGACGCGCGACACGCCGATGAGGTGATGCCGATCCTGTGCAGTGCAAATACGTGTGCTTCGACCTTTACGTCACTCAGAAATTCAATAGTCACTATTGGTGTAAAATAGCCGTGATACTGGTCACAAATCTGTTGAACACACATTATAGGTATCAAGATCAATATTTGATTTACACCTGTTTACGAAAGGTTATGTTAAATAACATGATTGGTTGTTTATCTTAGGTACCTACATATACGAGTATGACGTGGAGTTTCAGCGTTGCAATATTTCAGTGACATTGACATGAAATAAGTAAATGTTCAAGGTTTTGTGTAAATTGTGCCAGCGCAAACTATGCGTCTGTCGCGGGAAGGTAGGCACCAAATGGTTACCGAGGCCCCTGGCAACACAGGCAACGGAAGTAATACGGGTGGGTTTTAGTCAGTAAGAGTTTGACACACCTTCCCGCTCCGCCCAGAGCAGAAGTTATTTGATGATTTCCCACCCAAAATAAAAATGCCGAGGCTACAGTAGGCAGCGATTTGCGATGTGACTGAAAGAGCGAAGCGAGATAAACATGGTATGGCTACATTATATGCGAAAATCCGGCGTATATTCGGCGATGACGTGGCTACAGTACACATGCTACACAACGAATTGGCATGAGCGATTTATGCGGCTAATTTCGCTGATATGTTGATGTAGCCGATGCCGTGATGCAGTAATGTTGTTCCGATCAATCGCTAGTCTAGTAATATTTGATGTACGGTGTAGCCTTAAACGTGAGCATTCATTTATTCATTTTAATCGCTCATGTGTCGCAGGTCGCGTCGCGGTCTTTTACACTTGTGCTGCACAGCTCTTTGAGGCGCGCGTGGAACACAACGCGAAGTTGACCCAGGCCTGGTTCTTATCGGACGGCGAGCTACCCATTGCTCACCGTCCGTTAGCCCGCGCCTACGGTGGCCGGATATCCGCCAGGGATTCCCGTCTCCTGCGGCGGCTAGGGGTGACAGGGCGCGAAATTTGCCTTTCGCTCAAACGTCCCAGCCTCCTGCTTCGCGAGCATTACTGCTTCGCAGAAGGAGGTGGCGGCTGCCCATGCCCTCTCGCTCCGTACCATGCCCTGAACCGGGCCGGATGCGAGAGAATAGAGTAGGGCTACTGATTACTTACAATGAAAATTAAAACCAATATGTATTATCCGTTAAAATCAGTTTTGACTGAAATCCGAAAAACACGAATTTGAGTCTTAAAAATCGAATATAAAAAGTCAAGAAATTCCAGATTTCTCAGTTATTTTCGAATTTCGAAGAATCCGGATTGCAATTCCTAATTGTGACCTTATTGGTGATGTTCTTCAGATCGGTCAGGAGCGTAGCACTCGCAAACGGCGTGCGTGTTTGACCGGCACGCGGGGTAATTGCGTAGGTAACACACTAAGTATCAGTAGCAATGGGTTTCATTTTGACAGCTCAACAACGTAAATAACCAATGAATGTTGTTGAACTATCAAAATGAAACCTATTGCCACTGATAGTGTGTTACAAATGATTTACAAACGTAAACGAAGCAAGGAACGATCCTTACATGGTACTCCTTTTACGACCTGCTACGAAGCAGGTGACGTCCTGCCTGCCCCCATGGGATGTTGAGTCTATGTATGTATGTATTGTATGTATTTTAGTTTAGTGACGCTAGTGTAAACAAAGTAAAGTAGCGAGGACAAGATGTCAAGGTCAGGTATAATTTAAATCTTCGAAGACTGACACAACTTCAACAAATACGAAAAGTTAAAAAAACATAGGTACCTATCATCATCTGCCTGCCTTTTCCTAACCATGTTGGGGTCGGCTTCCAGTCTAACCGGATGCAGCTGCATACCAGTACCTATTTTACATGAAGAACCTATCTGACCTCCACCACCCAGGTACCGGGTAATACGGTACCCCTTGATAAGACTGGTTGTCAGTCTTTCAGGATTCTGACTAACCGTAACGACAGTCAACGATCTTCAAATGACAGCTGGACCGCAGTGAATCAGAATTATAATCATTAGAATCATTACTACATCTCTCTTAGTTAGATATGTTCCTTAAGGCGCTGACAAGGCCCAATTGAACAAAATAAAATTGAAAAAAAAGTAGCCAAATCTGTATAGTTTGTGGTAGCGGAAAAAATATATGTTAATTTTGAACATATTTCCCAGAAATTGGTTGTTACCAAAACACGTTTTGAAAAGAAAAACTCGATACTAACTAACGTTAAACTAACCTCTTACCTCAAGGTAAGAGGTTAGTTGATACAGATATTTTGTATTAGTTTTCTAATACAAAATATCTGTATCAAATATCAACATACGTTACGTATTTAATTAATAACAAGAACGTCTTATTTGAATGCAGAACTTGGTTGTTTTTTATTGTCGATTACTCAACTCAATTTTGAGTAAATAGATAATTACTTCATATTTTGCAATAAATTACAAGCTTTGTGTCATCGCGCTTATCTTTCTTTCTATGTAATTTGACAGTGACCACGGTTTAGGTATTGTCAGCGTGTTAACACATCTCTCATGGAAAAGTTCTTATGGAACAAATCTAACATAAACAATGTTTATTTTAATGATTATAATTCTGTAAATACATATTTGTTATGGTCGCGATCATATTTTGACACCTGACACTGACTTGCAAATTGCAAAAAACGTAAGAAAATTTGTATTTCGCCGGCTATCACTGCGGATCCACCTTAACGTGCTAAAATAGTGTGCGTGTGGATTGAGAGCTCCTTTTTAAAAGCTAATTATATTTTTACGAAATCAAGGAAGAATTTAGGAAATAATTGTGAAAAATTCATTAAGAAAATAAAAAAAAAATGTGAAATCTATGGTGAGAAAGTCGTGGTCAATTAACTAGAACACTCAATCTGCTAACCTGAGAAAATACTGTAACTCGTGTCTCAAAATATTCTAGATATATGTTTAACATTTTTAGGTGGAATTATTGAATATTGAATTTGTGAAAACTAATCACAAATATTCAATTGATTTTAACGCTTTATTTGGATTTTATAAGGGTTTATTTAGAGCACTCAATCTTCCTATGGTGCAGACGGAGTGTTCAAAAACTCTTCAACTTTGGGTGAATAAATTCTAAATGAAGTAAATATGTACCTATAAATTAGGTATTATTCAAGGTCTCATAATTATGTTTTCTTTTCGGACGATTACCTTGTGTTTGCTGGTCCACAAACGTGGCAAAGCTAACATAGTTTTATGTAATATTTAACAGCGATGGAGGCTACAGCAGTCTTATATCATTTTTCTCTTACATAACCTTGCATTGTCCACAAAATGTGCAGCATACTTGTGACTCGTGATCGTAACAGATTACGTACAATAGTTCAAGATAATATTCAATGAAGTTCATTTATTATTTTACTTAAAATATATATTATGTGATGAAATGATCGCTCTCAAAACGGTGAAAGAAAACATCGTGAGGAAACCGTCATGTCTTAGACCCAAAAATTCGAAGACATGTGACATTTACCAACCCCTCGTGGTGGATTACGGCCCATTCCCTCTCAGCCTGTGTCCCAGCAGTGGGAACATTATCGGCTGGTTATGTGATAAATTATGTACAAGTATTTTAAACAGGAAAGAGCTCACTGACCTCGAAAAATTCGTCCACATCACTCTCAATGGGGAAAGTGCCCAAAATGCTGCCAGCATTGTCACGTTGGATGGCAATATAAATGTTTGGCCTAAAAATAGGCCAGCGCTCTGCAGGTTTAGCACGAGAACCGTAGAGAAGCGTTTTGTCGACCGAACAGTAGACAAAAATGACGTTTCCGAGAAATGTAGACAAGCGCCGCGGCGCCTATTGTATAGTAGAATAGAAATAGAAAGCGTCATGCTGAGCCTGCTGGTCACGTAAAGAGTCGACCAACCGTGTATCGATGTCCCGAAATACTCAATGAGTACTTGGACCCCACCGTCACCGGCCCTACTGTTTCAACCCCAAGCGGCTCAATATACATAGCTCATAATAAGGTTGCTATATTTTATGATTTTACTGTCAGCTGTATATTATTTTACCTACATGTAAAAACTATTGAACTTAGCCAAGTTATCAAGATGCTTTTAATTGCCATACTACAGTAAATTAAAAACGTGCATTATTACTTCATTGTAATAAAACACAACCTTGAAATATATTGTGTTTTATCTTAGGTACATGCTAGAGTAAGTAGGAAAACACCGCAGCATTTTCATTTACCGTCGAATTGTTTTGTTACCTACCTATAATTTACTGGGTGACCCTTTCAGATGGGTTAGAGTATGATTTGAGACTATTATAGGTAGAGAAATTCGGTATAAGGAACCACCTCGTCGGTTTTAAATTAGTGAATACTTTTTTTTTGTTTTTATGTATTTTGTTTTCTCTTCTACTCTTACTCACGGTGTCTACATCTCTTTGTCTACTGTCCTATCGCAGGTATGCTGGAAGAGATTTCTTTAGAAATAAGCATCAACTTTGTACGTATTTTTCTGTTCCATTCTTCTTGTCTGTTTATATGTACTGAACGGATTTGGATGAAATTTGGCACACAGATAGTTTATAACCAGGATTAACACATAGGATACTTTTTATCCCGATATACCCACGGGGTCAAAACTTATGCGGGTGAAACCGCGGGGCGCATCTAGTAAATAAATAAATCACTTGAGTTGATAAGGTGACGATCCCTTTCCGATTTGATATGTGTGCTATTCCTTAGTACGTCTCAACGGGTCACCCTGTAAAAAATTCACAGTGAAAAAACTTGGGTGAAATGAGCTGTCAGGCCCCAGGTGGGATGACAGTTCCCTTCAAGCTCACTTAATCTAAACTTCCACGGTGAGATTGTACAGAACAGACCAGCCGGTATTTAATAGTGGGTATGAATTCTGAGAGTTGCGGAGTTTGGTAAGTAACTAATAATTAGTTACCAATCTGTGAATAACCAGGAAAATGCACATTTCCTGTTAATTAGGACCAAAATAAACCTGTTTCTACCACCCAGTGTCGCTCGAACCATGACGTAGTATCTAAAATCAGTAAGTTAATCATTCTGTCTGTTTTTAATTGCGGCGTAATGCCATTCCCCTTGTATTGTCTGAATAACAATGAATAGTTTTTACTAATACAATCATGTTGCGTTTTATCGCTCCTAGGCTGTGAATGCGTGTTTTTAGGGTTCCTTAGTAAACCTTATAGTTTCGCCATGTCCGTCTGTCTGTCTGTCTGTCCCCGCTGTAGCTCAGAAACGCTTAGTACTAGTACACACGGCTACATATCAAGCCTAAATTTCCAGTAAAAGCTGATCTCGCATTGTTATAGGATTTCTTACAATGCGAGGTCAGCGTAAACTGGAAATGTATAGCTTGATGTGTAGCCGTGTGTACTAGAAAGCTGTACCTAATTTGGCATAGGAATACATATTAATGACGCTAACAAAGTGCTAAAATAAAATCTGGAATATTTTTTTTTAGGATACCCCTTTGCACGTAATGTGGGGATGATATTGGGGTATCGTTGGATAGGCCGCTTCAAAATATTGCGGGTCTGTGAACACCATTAAATCCAACCAGCTAAATGGTTGTTTATCGAGATGTGCAAAAAATCATGGCAGTAGTACATATAATTAAATTAAAAGGAAAACTATCAGCTAAGTAGGCTTTACAAGTTAACGAGTAATAGTCGACCAACTTAAATTTGCAGTTGGAGAATTCACCGTGACGTATATCGATGTATGGAAGAACATGTTATTCAACTACGATGTCAAGTTTGTTTTTGGGATAAATTCATCTCAACTATTCCCAACTACGGAACCCACAACAATTGTGCGTGGTCCGACACGCACTTGACCGGTTTTTTAATTGTACTGTACCTACCTAAAAATGTATGTGCAGCGAAACTGATTAGATATCAGCTAGTTAGGTGCTGCGTAGTGGTCCAAGAATAGGAGTTAAATTCCAGCCAGCACGCCAACGGCATAACACACTTTCTGTCCAAATCCGAAGGATTTTGAAGGAAATTCCTAAATCATTGATTCATTTATATTTATTTTTCATTGTTTATTTGTTAAAAAAGTAGTTATTTCCCCACTGCAATGGGCATTCTGTTTTGTTTTGATTGTATGTTATGTTGTCATTGGTTGTCATCTGCCAGTGGCGCAACAGAGTAAATATTACGTAATCGACAGGATTGTCAAAATTATATGGGTTGATTACGAGGCTTTTAGCTACTTTGTATATTATGTGTCTATTTTACGTAAATTTTTATAATGTGCGTTTTGTTTGTGCAGAATAAACAATTCTTCTTTCTTTTTTTTTTTTTCTTATTTTTTGAAAAATTCGTCTACTTAACGTAAATAAAGCAATGAACGTGGCTGAACTGTCTAAATGAAAGGCATTGCGATTGATTGCCATTGTATGTGTGCTACGTAATTAACCCGCTGATCTCAAAATCGGACTGTAAATTAAAGAATCGGTGTTGCTTGAGTTATTTTGGTCTGATCTCAATCATGTAATTGATGGAGATCAGACCAAAATAACTCAAGTCACCAACCATACCTAGCTGGATAAGAGTTGCCGAGCATCGAGTGCGTAAAACAGTTTCAATCACATTCCGAGCGTTTTGAAGGATGTTTCTAATCCATTGCTTCATAGGTTAAATATATGCGCCTGCTCAACAAAGTAAATTACGCAATGCACGTGACTGAACTGTCAAAATGAAAGAATTTGCGATCAGTTGTCATTTTATGTGTGTCACACAATTACCCCGCTGCTCTAGGTCAGTCTAGGTCAATGATAATGGCAGGTAGTACCTACATACCTATACACCTTTATTTCAGCTTCGCTTTTATCGCTTCACCGCAGCATGAGCTCGTAGTGCCACAATACTAGTAGTTTCCGTCTTGAAATATGAAACCACAATCCAGTGTGTTTTTGTATCCCAACTGGCTCTGAACTGGCTCTGATTCTGCCGGGGTCGCGTGGCAGTCCAAAAGGGTTACCGAGGCCCCTGGCAACACAGGCAACGGAAGGAATACGGGTGGGTTTTAGTCAGTAAAAATCTGCCGCCCAGAGCGGGAGAAGTTATTTGATGATATTCCAAAAAAAAAACATGGCACTGATTCTCGAGTTTTCTTTGTGATTTCAGTGCCCAACACCCTGTTATGTTTGGCCAAGTTTGATATTAGTCCAAGATGTATGGCCTAGTTTAATATTTGTCCAAGACGTATGGCCAAGTTTCATATTAGTCCAAGATGTCTGGCCAAGTTTGATATTAGTCCAAGATGTATAACCTAGTTTGATATTAGTCCAAGATGTTTGACCAAAGTTTGATATTAGTCCAAGATGTATGGCCTAGTTTGATATTTGTCCAAGACGTATGGTCAAGTTTCGTATTAGTCCAAGATGTTTAGCCAAGTTTGATATTAGTACAAGATGTTTGGCCAAGTTTGTTAAGAGGATTGTCAAAGAAGATCTTCAATAAAAAGTGTTTGCGTTAAAACTTAAGTGCATAGATGTTCTGTTTGTAGACAAACAGTTAAGTAGGTAGGCCTACCAAACTGTTTTGCCGTGTGGAGATACACTGTACCTTGTTTGGTAGAGCTGTGATGGTGGCCCAGTGATAACAGCCGCGTTTATAACCTGCATTTACTCATAGGATAACGTTACCCCGTCAGTACGCTCCCTTGGGATAATTTCCGACCTCAACGCGGGTGAAAAGCCGTGGATTAAAGCTAGTTGGATATAAATTGACACGAGGCTCGTACTTCCTGGGAAGTAGATTTTAAAAGACAATAGGAAATGTATGTGTTCAGTTTAGTTAACTAGGTGTATTGAATGACCAATTCGTGTGTATCGCGGACACGATTTGAAATATGGTAGGTAACCAGTACAATAAACATCACGCCTGTAATTCCCCGGAAGGTTAGACAGAGGTGTACCTTAGCATGTACACCCACATCTCGCCAGTTACACGCAGTACCTAATAGCCGCAAAAATTAAGTTAGATAACGTACTGGTGATGGTGCCGATTCCCTTGTTCACAAACTAAACTAAATTTAAGTTCAGTGCATCTTTTTCTTTCTATTTCATTAAGAAAAGGACAGAAGATAAATTTTAGTTTAGTCATGTCAAATTAATCAGCGCTTGACGTAAATTGACGTAATTTTAGTAGGCAAGTTTTTAATCACGTCTAAACTTGTATGGAGTAGTGACAGGCGCTGATTAATTTGAACTTTCTGATATATAATTATACACACAAACATTTAACCATCCCCCCCCCCCATAACACCCCTACCCCATCGCACCCCAACACCCATGGAAAGAACGCGTTAGTTTATGTACCTATTTGTGTAAGTATTTATTATATAATTAAGGAGGTAAGGTTATATTATTTAGTTATATTTACATACATCGAATTCCTACTATTGTGCCCAGTTATTTTAATTAAAAAGGCACAGCTAAGGTAAACTAATTAACTACAATGCTTAACGTTATTTACCTACTTAATAAAATATTTAATTTGCAGAATACTACGCAATTAATATTATCGATAATCGGTGTTCATTATAATTCAAAACCAAATAGCAAATAGTCAAGCGTTCCTAATTGTTTAACACAAAACTGGTTGGGGATTGTCATGGGTGTACCATTTTTTCAAATAATTTTAAGGTTCCGTAGTAGACAAGGAATCTTTATAGTTTCGCCATGTAGGTACGTCTGTTTTTTTAGTGTACCCTTGCACGTAATGTGGGGATGATATCATTTTTTCTCGACTACCCCATGGTGTGGGGTATCGTTGGATAGGCCGTATAAAAATATTGCGGGTATGTGAACACCTCTTTTCGATTCAAGGATTCGCTTACGTAATATTAAGCATTAAAGTGCTAATTTTTGTTAGAGTCAAGTGTCCCAAGTGTCCCCCTGCCTGTGAAAAAATTCATGGCAGTAGTACATATAATGATATTGAAAGGAAAACTATCACAGCTAAGTAGGCTTTACAAGTTGACGAGTAATAGTCGACCAACTTAAATTTGCAGTCGGAGAATAGATTGTGGCATCGATGCATGGGAGAACATGTTTTTCAACTATAATGTTAAGTTTGTTTTTGGGATAAATTCATAACAACTTCCCAACTACGGAACTCTTCATTGTGCTTCGTCCAACACGCACTTGGCCGGTTTTTTAATAGGTTTCTGATAGAGATACAAATAGGTAAATTCATACAAGAAAGGAATATGATATACATACCAGATCTATTGGTGAAGTGGTTCTTTTATTATTTTAAATGATTTAGTTAGATAATCAATGACTCTGAAGCATCTGATTTTTAAAGCATCTTTTATGATAAGTCTAAAAATAAGGTAAAAAAAAACAACTGTCACGTCTTCTGTCACTGATCAATCACTAAACTTGAACTTGAACTCAATCGATCAATTAAAAATTAAAGAATCACTGAAATCTTATAAAATAATATAAAAATGTGCACTAACCGGTACATAGTGTCGGTCTTCGGACAACAACTATACTCTCGTGCGATTCACGGTAAACAACTCGAAGAGATGCGCCACACACCTTATAAACAACCTATTTATACAAAACGACACTGTAAAATACCCAATGTGCGGACCACGGAGTGCGTATGTTTTTTTCGCGCCAAACGGTAAACGACTGAAGGCAGCCGTCCGTACAGCCTCTAGAAGCAAAATGGTAGGGCGTGGGACGGAATATTATCTATCAATAATCAGTTGATTCGTATTTTAGAGTTCCAAACTGAAATTAAGAGGCCTCTATCCGACTTATAAATGATAAATGATTTATGTTTCTTTATGTAGATTTGTACAAACACTTTTACACGTCAATCATATTTTTTAAAATAAAGCGAGATGAGGTCGACGTGTCCTATCTGACTACTCTGAGAAGAAACAAACGCAGAGGTCTCAGTCTCTTTTAAAGTCCAGACATAATCTTGGTGATCGTGTGAAGACCATGTAGATTGGTGTCTGAAATGGTCCTTTTGAGGAAAAAACCACACAGATTGAGTGGACGCATTTGTCAGTAATCGTGTAGCCCAACTCAGATATGATGACTTATGATTTTATTATTAGGCTTTGAGATTGTTTTTAATGCGAGAGAAATCAAAACGTGATTACTTTTAATTAAGGTAAAAAGCCTGTAAAAATAATGGGTTTCTGACAGGATTCTGCTATTATTACCTACTTTATTAGTGCACAAGACTGCCGGAAACCCGTAACAAAAATACGTTGATAAAAATTATAAAAAATCATCAAATAAAAAAATATTACAAAAGTAAGACCTGCAGGTGTTATGGACTCTTTATGTAAAGTAGCGTGTCACTGCTAACACACATGGCTTTGAATTGTGGTTTCGTACTAACACCACTTGGGTAATAGTTACTGAGCATTGAGCAAACAGTGCTAAAAGAGCACGTTTTTGTGGTACGAGTACTACTTAGAGGGACAATTCCCGTATTTTTGATGTGTTACACGTTCTGTGGGGGTGATTTCACGGGAAGTGACAGATTGAGCATGGAAATAGTAAGTACATATCAAAAGCACAGAATTAGTAAGTACTTTATAATAACATGGAATTAGTACTCATGGAATTATTAAGCGCTATAAGTAGGTCAAATTTCGACCAGTGGGCTACCACTAGTAGTTAATAATTAAGTATTTAAATAAATATTTCAATATGTAGCTGTTTTTTTTTTTAAATTCAGTTTTATTTTTTAATTCTGTTGTTAATTTCTGTCGCTGCTCAGTTGTTTATTACCAAGGTGAGAAGTCAGATGTTACACGTAATAAGCTACTACTGTAAGGCTCGCCCTTTTTTTTTTAATTTTTTTTTTTAGGATGTTTAACATTTTGACCAGTCACAATCTGGCACACGATGGAGCATACGGTGGAGGTCTGCCCGGCTTGGGCAGAGCACCGCCTTATCCTCGTGGTAGCGATCGGCGGCAGAGATCACTCGCGTCCGGCCCTGTAATGCTCGCGAAGGCGGAGGCGGGACGGTAGAGGGAAAGGCAAATTTCGCGCCCTCTCGCCCCTAGCCGCCGCAGGAGACGCCCTGGGCGTCGGGAATCCCGGGCGGAATTCAGGTCACCGTAGGCGCGGGCTTGCGGACTGTGAGCAATGGGTAGCTCACCGTCCGGTAAGGACCAGGCCCGAGTCGACGGCGCGTAGTATTCCACGCGCGCCTCAAAGAGATGTCGTCAGCACAAGTGTAGGGGTCCACTAGGGCCGATGCCTGCCGGGGGCTTCGTAAGGTACTAAAGGGTTACCGAGGCCCCTGGCAACACAGGCAACACGGAAGGAATCCGGGTGGGTTTTAGTCGGAAAGAGTCTGACACACCCTCCCGCTCCGCCCAGAGCGGGAGAACTTATTTGATGATTTCCCAACCAAAAAAAAAAAGTCACAATCTGGCAAAAATAACTTAAATGTCCCGACATTTTTGTCAAGTACTTGACATTGATTGTCGCTGAGATAAGAAATTGCATATTTTGAAGATTCCATCTTTGATTTCCATTCCCCGTAGAAAGTTGAGATGAGAGGTTCTTACGGAGTTTTCCAAGATTAGTTAAGTTGATGACATACTGGTGCCGATTCCCTTGTTCACAAACTAAATTAAATTTAAGTGCATTGGATATTTTTCTTTCTATTTCATTAAGAAAAGGACAGAAGATAAATTTTAGTTTAGTCCTGTCAAATTAATCAGCGCTTGACGTAAATTGACGTAATTTTAGTAGGCAAGTTTTTAATCACGTCTAAACTTGTATGGAGTAGTGATAGGCGCTGATTAATTTGACAGGACTAAACTAAAATATATCTTCTATCCTTTTCTTAATGAAATAGAAAGAAAAAGATGCACTGAACTTAAATTTAGTTGAGTTTGTGAACAAGGGAATCGGCACCATTGATTATTTAATGAGGTAATTACATAACCATTACACAGACTGGGTGTGAAATTGAGACATCCGAGACTTAAAGTTAATGTTATATAGCAAGGTGTCATCGAAAACGAAGGTGAAGGCAAAAATGGAAGGTCACGAAAAAAACAATGTTTCTATTGGTATTATTATTATTATTATTATTATTATTATTTCTTATGTTCCTTTTCGCACACTATTCTCTGCACATTGGCGAATGAGAGCAAGACCGGTAAAAATGTAACAATTTAACCGTCACGACAGCAACACTTTTACTAAGTATAGTAATTATGTTGGATTTATTTGTTGCTTTTAGTTGCTCTCAAACGTTGTTAATTCATTAGGTATTGTTTTCAAATAGCACCAGCAGGAAATGATTTAGTATATAGGTACCTATCTACAGCAGACAGGCAGACTTCGTGGCTACACAATACAAGCCTACAATTAAGAATTCTCGTTAATTTGCTGTAGTTAACATTAACTAAATAAGTGCGGAACACAAGCTGTAGTTTAACATGTCATTGTATTTTATTTATTACAATAATTGCTCGAACTTGAAGTAACTTCCCATCACTGGGAATAATTTTGTGGAAACATGAATATGGTTATGATACCGGACGTTGCATAACATAATACCTAGTTATTTTGGATAGTTATACCTACTTATACTTATTTATATGACGAGATGTGCCGACTATGCCTGGCCGACTAGCTGATTAGTCGGTTCTAAAGTGGCCGATAAATCGGCTGAGTAGTCGGCCAAGCCATTTACGGTTTCGGGGGTATTCGGCAATTTCCGTGACGTTTCGTTTACAGTTGATTCGCACGCAAGTCGCAACCGCCACCGCTGCGCGCTGTCGCCGCCTGCGAGCGTGTCGGAACATGTTTTGTTTACTTCGCATTATTTCTTGATTTTTACTGTTGCACTGGTCAGAGCAGTGTATTTATGTAAAAAATAAAGAATGAAAGACAATCCTGTTAATGTTCATTAAAGTGAAAGAGCTCATTAAAATTATTATTACTTAATGTAATTCCTCCTATATACATTTTATTGAGAAATACATACAAAGTAAGAAGCCGGATAGTCGACGCTCTTAGCCGAATAGTCGCCGACTACGAAAGTGGCCGGATAGTGGGCTTTACCTACTACTCGGCACATCTCTAGTTATTTAGCTTCTAACCGTAGTGATTAAATCGCTATGACAAGTCACCAATGGCATTTGGAGGCATTGAAGAAAAGTTTCACTGAAAAGGGAGGATGTTTTAATTCAAAATATTTTATAACACATAAATCTACACGGGCAGTTATGAAATGTCATAAGCTACGAGTAGGTGTAGGGTTCCAATTGGTCGTTTCCTATGGAGGAGAGCCGGCAAAAATTTGCTAATTGGCTTTTACAATACTTTCAAATTACACTGGCTTATGGGAGGACAATGTAGGCATGTCTACAAGTACTAGACCGTACTTAACAAAATAGAAAATGGTCAACAAATCAAAGCGATGTTGTGTCTGATGGGCTACTGCTTGTTGGTTAGGTAATGTCGGCTATTGTATAATGCAGACAGATTTCGCGGTAAATTTTGCTAGGGCGATGTAGGATTTGTGTGACGTCAGATGTCTTGTGTAATTCGTAAGTGGCGTTATAGATGTCGCTACTGAAGGATGCAGTTAGGTATAACTAAATGATTTTATTACAACCATCCAAGTCCTTCTTTGCTCGGTTGCAGGAGTTTACTGGTTGGTCGCCTCTCACCTGCGTAGATTCTTTCGGATATTCTGACTGCAGTTGCGGTGATCAGACAAACAGTTAATTTACATCTGACAGCAGCATCCAACAGCAAGCTTATTGTAACGAGAATATGGATCTCTTAGATTTTGACACGCTTTTCAGTGGCAGCAACCCAATAGCAACCTTATTGTAATGAGCATATAGATAACTGTGATGCAAAATAATAAAGGAAGAGTGAGGACAGACAAACCTAGCTTTTATAATAGATATATCTTTATTTGTTCTTGACAGGATAGTCTGTTATTTCCCTTTTAAAGGACCGTAGGAAACAATTTGTAAAATATGTTAATGTAAACAGTATTGCACGATATAATTAGCTAGAGTAATTATTGTCGGCTAATGGATCTTACTAACACAAATAGGTAGGTACCTACATACCTTTGTAAATGTCTGGAATCTGGTAGAGATTTAAACCATTAACGGTTTAGACGCTATAAAGGCGCTAAATGAAAATGGGAAATGGTGACATTGTAATCCTCCATTGAAGGACTCTCCTGAAGTATTTTTTTTTAGTGTTTTCTTTTCGTATCAATTTTTTTTTTTGCGAATGCCACAACATAGATTATCAAATAATTGAACTGGTTAATAACGTGTACTCAATACATCGAGTGTTGAAAGTATAGATTGTTTGTTTAATAGTGTCAAACGAATCTATTTATTTATTATTATACAGGGTGATTGGAAGATGGGTGCAAAGCTTTAAGGTGAAGATAGTATAGACAATTTAGAACCATTTAAGCCATGGTTGTCTTAGACGAAGTCTTACCAAATTTTTTTAACCAAATTTTTAAGTTTTTTTTCGGAAATTCTCAAAATTTAATGTAAACTGCATAATTATGGCCAAATTGAATGATAAATGAATTATTTTTTTATTTATTTAATTAAAGTAATGTGTAAGCAACCAAGCAAAACATGTTTTAGGCTTCTGTGTCATTAGACATTTTTTTTACAGATATTTAAAGCTCAGAAAAAATAAAAAAATTGTACAATACGTCTTTTAAACCTTATTTAAAAAAAAACGGAGGGTGCTTTTTTTGTTCAAACCTTTTTGAAGACATGCTTGATAATCGCTCTTTCTTTTGAGGTATCATTTATGCGGATATCTTACAAATTATTGAAATTAGGACCTACAAACCAATTCGAGGGAGAAATTTTAAATTTTAGGCAGTCTAACAAAACACAAAATGTTTGCTTAAAAGAATACTTTATGTGCTCGAAATGATAACATTGTTCAATTCTAAGAATTTTTGGCACATGCAGGAACCAATTGAGGGGAACCCATTGAGGGGATTCTCTAAACAATGGCCACCGAGAGCGGTGCGATGGCATTTCCAGGTAGAACGCCCAATGAATAGCAAAAAGCGATAAGAGTTGGTTTTTACAGCAAAATGGTCTTAGTTACTGAGGCAACAAAGTCGTTTTTCTTTAGTCAGGGTCAGTCGGTCTGTGATGAAGCCGTTACATCTTTTACTTATTAGTCAAACTACTGCCCTTGTGAGTGGACGTTGTCGTGTTGATTCACAATTTACCGTGTTCAGTTGCAGCTCTTTGCGTTCCTGCACGTGTTGTTTGCGTTAGTTTTGAACTTTTTTGTTTCACCGTGTCCAGTCGTAGCCTCGCGCTCCTGCACGTGTTGATTTTTGACTTAATTGTGTTGAGTTGACATTTAGGGCGCTCCTACGCCGTTTTTCTTAATTGTTAAGTGACTATGGCTACTTTTTCCAATCAAGAATATGCGGATATCGTATTTATGTACGATAGAGCAGACGGCATTGGATCTTTGGCGCGACGGATGTATCAAGAGCGCTATCCGAATCGCAGGATACCGAATGTCCGAGTGTTTTACAACACGTTTCGTCGTCTTGTCCAAGATGGGTTTCACCGCGTGGAACCTGGAGTCAACCCGGGCAGACACGAAACTGCCGTCGACGAAGACATTTTAGCAGCATTTCAAGCGGATCCTACTACCAGTACTAGAGCAGTAGCTCGAAATTTAAACATTTCTCAATGGAAGGTGTGGCATATAATGCACCAAAATGATAAGTATCCGTTCCATGGCAGGAGTGTGCAAGGTCTAGTAGAGCAAGATCCTCAAAGAAGAATTCAGTTCTGCCGTTTCCTCCTCAACAGAGACATCGAAGATGCGTGTTTTCTGAAATCAATCTTGTGGACGGATGAAAGTAAATTTTCAAGGGAAGGTATTACAAACTTTCACAACATCCATGAATGGGCCGACGCAGACAACAATCCACATTTTAAGAAGCAGGTGTCATTTCAGATGAAATTCTCTGTGAATGTATGGGCTGGAATAATTGGCAGAACATTGATTGGGCCCCACTTTTTGCCTGATCCATTGAATGGCGAAAATTATTTGCAATTTCTGCAAATTGATTTACCACTGCTGGTAAAGGAATCAGGTGTCCCTATCTTCGAAAGAGACCGAACAGTCATCTTTCAGCAAGACGGCTGTCCAGCACATTGGACTTTAAATGTAAGGGAACACCTCAACAATTGTTGTATAACAACATAGAAATAAATACTAGAGAAGAATTGATACAAAGAATAAATTCAGCGTTTGAGACAATGAAGCAGGAGATGATGTTGAAAATAACGACTACAGAAGTTAGAAGACGGGGCCGTGCTTGTATTAGGAATCACGGCCGTCATTTTGAACATGAAAAATAAATAATTTTAATTCAAATGTTGTTTTAATTAGTCTGCCTAAAATAAAAAAATTCTCCCTCAAATTGGTTTGTAGGCCCTAATTTCAATAATTTGTAAGATATCCGCATAAATGATACCTCAAAAGAAAGAGCGATTATCAAGCATGTCTTCAAAAAGGTTTGAACAAAAAAAGCACCCTCCGTTTTTTTTTTAATAAGGTTTAAAAGACGTATTGTACAAATTTTTTATTTTTTCTGAGCTTTAAATGTCTGTAAAAAAAATGTCTAATGACACAGAAGCCTAAAACATGTTTTGCTTGATTGCTTACACATTACTTTAATTAAATAAATAAAAAATGAATTCATTTATCATTCAATTTGGCCATAATTATGCAGTTTACATTAAATTTTGAGAATTTCCGAAAAAAAACTTAAAAATTTGGTTAAAAATATTTGGTAAGACTTCGTCTAAGACAACCATGGCTTAAATGGTTCTAAATTGTCTGTACTATTTTCGCCTTAACTTTGCACCCATCTTCCAATCACCATGTATAATACAACACTTGATACTCGAGTGTACGATTAATTAAGTATACGACAACGTGACGACGCCGCTACGACGCAGCTACGACGGTGCTACGCCAACGCTAGGACCGGCTACGACGTCGTTACAACACTACGACAGCGCTACGTCGTTACTACGACAATGCTACGACGACGCTACGAAAAATTCTTGTAACGATGGCTTTTCTCTGAATACATCAACTATAATTAATTAAATAAATTTATCTGAAAAAGTCAGAGAATCACACCACCAACCAAAATTGGTGGGTGGTCTGTTACATTAATTTTAAATATTAAAGTGCATTGCTATTATTCAAAGAACCCTTTGAATAACAGCAATTTACTTTAATATTGATTTGTCGAAACTAAACATTATTTAAGTTTTTTCTGGCGAAAACGAAAACGGCCGAATTTTTTCAAAAACCGTAAAGGTAACCATAATAATTTTGGAAATTTGTTTGTTACTTGTATTGTAGGTCATCGTAGAGTCGAGTCCCAATGCTTCTATGATTATATGTATAATGTGTACAACAGTTATCAGTTGGACTTGTTCCAGTAGAACGGAACTGCAAGACACAGCCGATGGAATTGGCACCCGAGTGTAACGGGGCGCTTAGATTGATGGCTCTACGATGGATCTGGGCTAATCTAGGTGTGGACCGGAATAATTGGTGAATCAGTAGGCTACGACAAGGTCCGGATGACAAAGTGCAAAAAACGTTTCTCAGATACCAATACAAGCGTATGTTTGCAGATACAACGCATAATCAAACATCACACTGATAATCCCCGAAGGGTTAGGCAAAGGTGGTACTACTATAATACAATTAACAGTATACACCCACATTATAAATGACCTTTGTAGAATGCCAATACTTGATGGTAAGATCTATGCATATGCCGATGACACGGCGATTTTAATTCACGGGCCTACGTGGGACAATGTCCAAACTGGGGCTGAATCTGCACTAACTTCCGTGATGACCTGGCTTAATCTGAACTTGCTGACGCTAAACCTGGATAAAACCTATTATATACAATTTGCGATCCGACGAAACACCCTTCCTCCGAATACTTTTTCGATCACAGCTCACTCATGCCAAAATCGGCTGATGTGCTCTTGTGCTGCCATTGTTAGAACTAATAACGTAGAGTATCTGGGGGTGCATATAGATGAGGGATTAAGATGGGACAAACAGCTTGAAACTCCTACTTCTCGTACTATCCGTCTGATACATATCTTTAAATCTCTGCGAGAATCGGCTGATTTTAACATTCTCAAGATGGTCTACCTCACTTTGTGCCAGTCAATACTTGGATACTGCATAACCGTGTGGGATGAAGCAGCGAAGACTTTTATTCTGAGGGCAGAGAGAGCTCAAAGAGCTGTACTTAAGGTGATGACCAGGAGACCGTTTAGATTCCCCACAGCACAAGTCTATTCTGACAACAAAGTTCGGACAGTACGTCAGCTGTTTGTTCTTCGATCTGTCCTCAGAGTACATGGCTGCCTACCCCTACCTGACCCAAGAAAGCGAACATACGAGTATGTCCCCTCCGGTGTACTGCACAAAACCTCTTTTGCAAAACACCATTACTACGTGTTAAGTATTCACATTTATAAAATTATATAAAAGAAATTAAACATAATGAACTTAAATAAATTCAATATCAAATCTAAAATTACAGAATGGCTCATACAACAAGACTACAATAGCACCGAATCTCTACTGGCAATACTGCATTACATCGCTTAACAAAACAAATCATTAACAAACCACTATTAAATAAGAAAACAAAATACAACACAAACAAACACTGTATGCGGTGTTTGTATGTGTTGTATGTTATGACATATAACACACTCACCACACACACAACTCAACTAACATTACACTCACGAACATGAACACACACACCTCTCTTCCATTCACAACCCCAATAATTCTCCATCCATTATCAAATAAATCTTAATTACTTACTCAGCTAACTCAAATTTTTGTCATAAGGTAGACACTCGAAACATAAGGTCCATCATTAATCTACAGCTCAGTTTGGTCGAATCACTGTTTCCTAAGATATAGGCAATCCCTAGTTTAGGACACAGGATTTAATTTTTTCTTGATAATAAATAGACAATTGTTTTTTACCCCGTGTGTCCATTGTTAGTTGACTAAAGTCTTAGCATGTAACTAGTATATAACCTGTGTCTATGTATATTTTTGGATCATTTTTTTACATATAAAATACATTTTTAAATATTTCTTAAAAAGGTATAAAAAATATTATTATTACATTTCGCCAGTAATAGGTTCGCGAGCCTATATTGCATTAACCCGCAAAGCTCCAGGATCAGGGCTGCTACTGAGAAATTCCTGATAGAAAAACCCAATAACAGTTTGCCCGACCTGGGAATCGAACCCAGGACCTCACGCTCAGCAGCAGCGAAACGAGACTTTTTAGGGAACTTTAATGGGTAATTAATGTGTTTGTATATTACCCGTTTATGTTTATCAAGTTTCTTTTAAGATGTTAGAATTTGAATTCACTTAAAGTTAGGTGAGTTGTTGACCAAACGAGAAAAGCCAGTAAAATTACATAATATAACATCACGCCTGTATTCTCCAAAGGGTTGGCAGATGTGTACCTATAATACAACGAGCCTATTTCACGGGTACACCGATGCGTCGGATTTCCATATGGAGCTGGGAAATATGAAATGAAATGAAATGAAATAGTTTGTTCTGTAAATAGGATATGAGAATCACTTTTACACGTCATATTAAAAAAAATATATTAAAAAATAAGCTAGATGAAGTCGACATTTCCTATCTGACTACCCCTGAGAAGAAATGGCGAAACAAACTCAAGGGTCAAAGTCTCTTTTAAAGTCCAGACATAATCTTGGTCAGATCATGTGAGGACCATGTAGATCCATGTCTGAAATGGTCTTTTGAGGAAAGAACCACACAAATTTGAGTGGACCTGTCCAATCAGTGTAAGCATTTGTCAGTAATCGTGTAACTCAACTCAAAACTTAAGGAGCTCAACGACTCGACAAACAATACCAAGGAAAGGAAATTTGGGTTGGCCGCATAAAGTACTCAAAATGCCAGACCATCATTAAAACAAAGAGCAAAACAAAACAACAAGAAATAAACAAAAATGACCCACATAGTGCTCACATTCACAATAATTAAAGTAATAAGTATAATACTTTTCAATGTACATAAATATTCACTTAATTTTGTTTATAATATTCATCAATGTCAATATGTATATATAGTTGTATATAATGATGATTTTGCATGATTAAAATGTCAAATTTTACGGTTTTATCACAAGGCTTAGCAGAGTGAGCACCTTAATCCCAAGCTTTTTTCTCATCTAATCTACTTAATCAGAAATGTTATAGTACCCTTTTTTACAGTTTGGTTTTAATACAGCTTTTAAATCGTTTAATGAATAAATTTCGAATATCAATAGGAAGTTTAAGGGTATACATTGACCCATGAACGAGTTGCCTACTCTGTGGAGGCGAGTGTGAAGTACAGCAAGATTATGTTTATTCCTGGTATTTAAACTGTCGGATATTTTCTTAAAATTTTATATATTTTTGTGTACATACATAAGATTATCTAATATATATTGAGAGGCTACAGTCAGAATATCTATTTCTTTGAATTTTTCTCGAAGGGAATCTCTTGAACCTAGGTTGTAAATGGCTCGAACAGCCCTTTTTTGTAAAACAAAGACGGTATTAATGTCCCCAGAGAAGAATCCCATATGACATAAGACTATGAAAATAACTAAAATAAACAATTCTGGCCGTATCTACTCGTACATCGGTTATCTATCGTTTTTTTTTTAACAGCGGCCGAACTTAGCCTTCCTGACAATTTTAAATAATAAATAATAAAAAATGTCCTTAATAATTACAATTACTCTAGAAAGCATAACATGACGCTTGTATTTCTCGAAGGATTAGACAGAGGTGTATACAAAATATAAAGGTTTTCATGATACGGAACCTAAAAGTACGCGAGAGCAGATTAAAGTCCATCAGAATGCTTTTATTCTACTAGGTACTGTATACCTACGTCTCCCAAACTGAACAGCATAAAAACAACCATTCTTTCAAACCAGTTATTATATTCTTAAAAATAAATTAAGTACTTGCTAGGATTACCATACCATGATAATTTACGTTGGGGTAGCCCATTATTTATTTATACAGGCTCAAGCAAGGCCATAGAGGAAACGATATTGTATGGTCAATAGCCATCGTAAATTGCCCACGGGCATTATCTGCACATAATCAGGGTGGGGTGATAGCTCCTTTTGGAACTGAGGAAGACGATTGCCAGAGCGAGCCAGACCTTGGAAATAACTAATATAAAATTATGGAAATACTATAAAATTATAAATAGGTAGATATTGTAATAAGACACACTAACACACTATCTTTCCACTTTGCCATAGTTGCATATTATGTATTTATTATTTTATACTATTAATTATATACATATAGTGACCTCATTAATGATGTTCTTCCAAAAGGTCAAGTGCGTAGTACTCGCAACCGGCGTGTGTGTATGACCAGATGTATGAACGTAAACGAAGCAAAAGGCGTAGGTATGTATGGAGCGTGGCAGGTGGCGTTCTGTAGTTTTTGCCTACCCCCATGGGATAAAGACGTGAGTTTATGTATGTATGTATGTATGTATGTGTATGTGTATTAATTATTTATAAGTATTTTAGTGATATTTATTTTAAAAATATGTATGTATGTATGTATGTATGTATGTATGTATGTAAGTAAGTATATTCTCTTATTGTATGTTTATATTTAAATTAGAGAATAGTTTTTATGTATTTTGTTTTCTCTCCTATACTTACACACGGTGTCTACATCTCTTTGTCTGCTGTCCTATTGCAGGTATGCTGGAAGAGAATTCTTTAGAAATAAGCATCAACTTTGTACGTATTTTTCTGTTCCATTCTTCTTGTCTGTTCATATGTGTGTACATAAACTGTTAAATAAATAAATAAAAAAAAGCCTCACTAAAGAAGATACAGAACTCCATAGAATGAAAAAAATCTTAATTGTTGACAGTCTGAGCAAAGATAACGAAGAACGACTTGTCATCTTGTCAGAAACAGAAACGGCAAAACAAAGCTCAAAGATGGCTCAAAGTGAACATGTTTTGTCCAAATAATTAATAAAATTATAAAGATATTTAATTTTTTAATAGTAAGCCCTCTAAAAGCAAGAGATGTAACTAATGGAACATGAAAACCAAAACAGTACCTACTCGTGAGAACGGTGCGGAAGATAGAAGTTTGATCGTCATGGGTAAAGCGGTAGAAAATACGAAAAATGCCTAAATCAAAGCTAAGGCCTTGGTACAAGGCTAAAACAAAGGCAATCAAGGCTAAAACTGTTCCGAAAAATACTTTAGTCGAAGGGAAAAGTAGTATTATTTCCGCTCTCCGAGATGCCATAGGCACTCCCCGCAGCGCCATACGCGTTTCCGACGAAGCCATAGCCTCGACCTCATCATGGAAGAAAATCGGAGGCCGAGGTGGGTTGGAGGCGGGGGCGGGAGCAGGGGTGACTTGGTGCTGGGCAACCAAGGCTTTTGCGTTGGGACTAGGCATACTGACCTTATTCATTTGGTTCCTGCTCAAAAAAACTTGCCGAAGACAATGTCGTCAGTGTGGACGCACCATAAAATAATAACTTCTTCCCATAATAAGTTTCAAATACGCTCACATGAAGCTGTTGAAATATTCTTATGACACAATAAATAACGGTGACTTCTTAACTATTTTTCTATTTATTTCGTGCTAGTAGGTAGGTATGGATTTGTATAATGGATCTACATAATGTTTAGGCCACTTATGGCCTAGGAGCGATAAGGTTAAGCAATTTTCCAACACATTCTATAATACAAATTTATTCCACAGCGGGTGCATAACACATTTGATTTTCCCAATTGTCATTTGCATTCAATATTTTGGACCTAAGTCGTCAAAAAATAATGAGTCAATTCTACTTGAACAGCAAGCTTGGCATGACGCTTTCTATTTTTACGAAGAATAGACACAGCTCTTTCTATATAAAGTGACATTTCGTTTCTCCATTTTTGACATCGCACCGTAGAATTCCTTCTACATAAAAAAGGACCTAGACAAAGATCGTTAGAAACGAAAGACAAAAGGACAGGTTCTCGAAGGAGTCTATTCTTCGTAGAAATAGAAAGCGTCATGCTACGCCTGCTGTACAGTTAAGTAAGAATATACCTACCAGTCACAGAACACGGAGACACCACGCGCGGCGGTGGCGCGGCGGGAGGCGGCACGGGCGCGGGCGGGCGGGCGGTCTTTCGGTCGATTTTGGCACGACGATTTTGTGCTCAGGCGCAGCTAAAGGAGCGGCGCGCGGCGGCGACGTCTGGTTATCATCAGATCAGACAACTGTGTTGTAATCGGGACTACAGCAGGCTTAGCATGACACTCTCTATTTCTTCGAAGAATAGACACGGCTCTTTCCATACAAAGTGACATTTCGTTTCTCCTTTTTTGACATTCCACCGTAGAAATCTTTCTACATAAAAAAGGATCTAGACAAAGATCGTTAGAAACGGAAGACAAGATGACAGATTGTAGAAGGATTTCTACGGTGAGATGTCAAAAACTGAGAAACGAAATGTCAGTTTGTATAGAAAGAGCCGTGTCTATTCTTCGAAGAAATAGAGAGTGTCATGCTAAGCCTGCAGATAGTGCCATCCACGTAGACGCGCCCCGCATTTTTTAGTCAAGGGGTTTTAGATGACCATAACGCTCTCTCATGATCCACGATCACGACCGTAACAAATATGGCTTCACAGAATTATAATCATTAGAATCAGCAATACAACTGCTTAATTTAGAATTTGTCCGTGTGGTGCGTAAAGAATAGCACCATCCTATTTCTTCCCGTGTAACACCATACTGCAATTATGGCAACAAAAATGACAAGCACTAATAAAAAACGGCCCCTAGTACCCGGCGGCCCGCCTACCCTTGGCTACTGTAGCGAGCAAGGCTACGGTGAGGCAAGGTGTGCTAAGAATCCCCGGAAGAGATCCGGCTACCACAATCACCGAAAACTGGACCTGACGAAATGTCGTCGTGTCGTGTTAAATGTAACACGCGTACACTCCGGACCGACGAAAAGATCATCGAACTGGAGGAAGAATTGAGCAGGTTACGATAATCCTCAAATCCGGGAACTTGCTATATTTCGTCCATAAGTCCCTTGTGAGCAATGTGGTGAAGATCGAGAGTGTGTCGACCAAGGTGGTGTACCTTACCTATACTCAGAATATCTGCAAAATATTCGCTTAAGGTCGTACAGGTTTACGCCCTGACCTCGTCCCGATGAGGTGGAGTCCATGTATGAGGATATTTCCAAACCCATGCATGGCTCTAAAACTCACTTCACCGTTGTCATGGGGGACTTCAACGCGAAACTGGGCAAACGAAACGATGATTACCTGCGAGTAGGACAATTTGGAGTTGGACGTCGGATCACCGGGGTCACTGGCCAGTTTTATGGAGAAGGCCTCTTTATGATGAACTCCTTCTGCAGAAAACGTGACCACAGAAAGTGGACCTGGCAGAACCCTGATGGTGCAAAAATAAATGAGATTGACTTCATTATGTCCACGAAGAAGCAAGTATTCAATGATGTCTCTGTGATCAACGTGGTGAAAACCAGAAGTGATCACCGCATGGTAAGAAGCACATTGAACTTAAATATAAAGCTAGAAAAATCTCGACTGATAAAGCCTACGCTCCGCCCAGCACCGATCGAATTCCAAAACGCCGAGAGCTTTCAGCTCGTACTTCAGAATCGTTTCGAGGGCCTAGGAAGCGTGGATACGTGAACGATATAACGAGATGGGTTCGTGAAAACTGCCTATACGGTCGGGTTCTTCAAGAGCCGTCGTACATATAGAACCAAGAAGCTCTCTGATTCTACTATACAGCTCATGGAGGAGAGACGCGAGATGATCCTGCAGTCTTCAGACGATGCGCTCAAGTACCGCCAGCTCAATAGACGGATCTCTAAGTCCTTATAGATGCTGGGGCAGGCTATACAGAAGACCGAAGAGCCCTGTCTTTCAGCTTAGCGTTTGTGAATGACGAGAAAGCCTTCGATTGGATCGAGACATGGGCTGTACTGCAGTATCTTCAACGGTGCCAGATCGACTATCGGTACATCGAGGTGCTTAAGTGTCAGTACAAAACGCCACTATGTCAGTCCGACTCCAGGACCAGACCTCGAAACCTAACCTTCTGCAGCGAGGTGTGAGGCAGGGAGACGTTGTTATCTCTCCAAAACTGTTTACCGCTGCACTGGATGATGTCTTTAAGGTACTGGATTGGAAAGGGCTGGACATCGGCATCAATGGTGAGTGCATCACTCAACTTCGGTTTGTCGACGATATAGTAGTCATGGCTGAGACTATGGACGACCTTAGTACTATGGTCGATGACCTCAGTAGAGCTTCCAAAAGAGTGGGTCTTAAAATGAACATGGACAAGAGAAAGGTCATGTTAAATGCCCATGTAACACCCACTCTCATGAAGATCAGGAACGCTTCACTAAAAGTTGTGAACGAGTATGTTTACCTAGGACAAACTGTCCAGTTAGGTAGGTCCAACTTCGAGAAAGAGGTCAATCGTTGAGTCCTAAAGCGCAGTGGTGACTTACGAGTTCTGGGTCGTGGGTTCGAAGCAGGCGCTTTATTTTGTGTAAATTATTTCATCACCTATGCTCTTAAAACGGTGAAGGAAAACATCGTGAGGCAACCGGCATGTCCTACGAGTAGAACCAAAAATTCGAATACATGTGGCATCTACCAACCCGCACTGGGCCCGGGTTGTGGATTATGGCCCACTCCCTCTCACCGAGAGGTGGCTTGTGTCCCAGCAGTGGGAACGTTATAGGCTTATTATGGTTATGCTAAACAAAATGTTTTATATAATGGTGCCCAAGATACAGGCTGTGCCTAGTTTGGTACCAATGCTATCTTAATGTTGAAATAAACGATTTTGACTTAACTTTAATTTTACTTTATAAAATAAGGCTCCGCGCTAGGTAGACAATTGTTCAAATAGTGTAACTATATACTACTATGGCCGCTAAAACAACAAATAATAAAATAAAGTTAGAAAACCAGCCAAGTGCGTGTCGGGCCCACAATGAAGGGTTACGTAGTTGGGAAGTTGGGATGAATTTATCTCAAAAACAAACTTAACATTGTAGTTGTAAAACATGTTCACCCATACATCGATATAATATATGCCACAATCAATTCTCCAACTGGAAAGTTGGTCGTCTATTACTCGTTAACTTGTAAAGCCTACTTAACTGTGCCTATGCCTGTCGGGGTCGTGGGAAAGTCCAGAAGGGATATCGATGCCTCTGGCAACACAGGCAACGGAAAGAACACGGGTGGGTCAGTAAGAGTCTGACACACCCTCCTGTTCCACCCAGAGCGGGAGAAGTTATTTGGTAATTTCCCACCCAAAAAAAAGGACCGTATGAATTTTAACTTGATAACTCCACGCGTCCCTGAGAAAAAAAGTTTTGACAGACTGACAGACAGACGGACAACGAAATGGTCCTATATGGGTTCCGTTTTTTGCTTTTGAGGTACGGAACCCTAAAGATGAACAAGAAACGTATTTTTTTCGGCGTTTAAAAAATATTATTTAGTAACAGTTAAATATTGTACGGTGGTACGAAACCTTTTTTTGCATCATATCTTTCCGAATAAGTCAATGGTGCCGATTCCCTTGTTTACAAACTAAACTACATTTAAGTTCAGTGCATCTTTTTCTTTCTATTTCATTACGAAAAGGACAGAAGATAAATTTTAGTTTAGTCCTGTCAAATTAATCAGCGCCTGTCACTACTCTATACAAGTTTAGACGTGATTAAAAACTTGCCTACTAAAATTACGTCAATTTACGTCAAGCGCTGATTAATTTGACAGGACTAAACTAAAATGTATCTTCTGTCCTTTTCTTAATGAAATAGAAAGAAAAAGATGCACTGAACTTAAATTTAGATTAGTTTGTGAACAAGGGAATCGGCGCCATTGTCAACATTTTGAATGAAAATAACAGTTCGAAAAAGTAACATGCACCCGCTATGTTGAAATAGTTATTTGTGCAACAAGAGAGCAAAGTCGTTATCTGCTGCGAGTGCTGATTTTGAATCCTGAATGTGGCGAGGGATTCAAAGGCACGAGATGCAAAAAACTTTGCTCTCATGTAACACACATAACTTTTCACTTCAGCAGCGAGAACACTTTAGGAGATAAAATAATAAACAGGAATAGATTGAAATAACTATTTATTGTGAATCAAAATAATTAACATTGTAGGTAGAGGTGCCAATTCAATAAAATGGAACATTTTAAAAGTTAAAAGTAAAATTACTGCAATTCTGCAAATTAAAAGTAACAGATTTACTCGTATTTGGCAACGTTATAGTTGCATGGAGTTGAGTTTATCTGGGATTAAGGTTTTTGTTTCGGTGGCGGATTGAGAAGGAACAACGGTGAACGTTGGTGACTCTGATCGGCTTTCTGTATAAGTACACTGTGCGTCGTTGGAAGTGGAAGGTGAAGGATCCGAGGTCGAATTCAGACTTATTGTTTCCACTACATACATATCGTAATAAATGTTTTAACAGTATTGCTAAGCCAGACTAGGATTAATTGCGCCTCCAAAAATTAGTAGTAGGCAGTAAGTACCTTTATACATAACAGTCTACACACCAACATAGATTAATAGGTACCACTTACTTTAGCGGTAAGAAAATTGCAGTCCGGAGCTTCATTAAAATTTTTTTCTATGTTATGGGCCGTAAAAATTTTGGACATTTTAGCCTTATGTTCAACTGACATTATTTTTAGAAAAGATACGAGTTTTGCGAATGTACGTTATGTTTTGTTTTTAAAGTA
This sequence comes from Atethmia centrago, assembly GCA_905333075.3. Lineage (NCBI taxonomy): Eukaryota > Metazoa > Arthropoda > Insecta > Lepidoptera > Noctuidae > Atethmia > Atethmia centrago. Next base: position 13,976,714 of record HG995387.1, read on the forward strand.
GCTTTCAACATTGAGTAAATACTCCACATTGTAGATGATCGCCTTGTCTGTGATAAATCTAAAAAATAAGATAATAAGCACCGAAAATAAGATGATAAGCAACACCGTCTCCGAAAAACTGCTTGCGCCCTTTGTAAGTCTCCATTCATTGAAGACATGGTATGCTTTCAGATATTTCTCGCGAGACTTCTCAGGTAGGAAACTTAATTCTGCATTAATAACTTGTTGTTTTAACTCTTCCGGTGTTAAAATACTGTTCTCGTCGCTAGTTTCACTCATATTTTACGATTATTTTAATATTTTTTAACTTATTTAACTCTTTACGCCAGCCACGAAATTTTATTCGCGCTCTTTTATTTAAATTAAGGCGTGTTCGGAAATAGCACCCATGATATTTTATTATTCAAAATATTTACGTAACATTATTGAAACTAGAAATAAATATTTACAGGTTAAATATCAGTTTTCTTTGCAGTAAATACTTATTTTCGTTTAAATACAACAATAACTTAAAATTTCTATAAATTACATTAAGAAACATAGTTATCTTTTGCAAAATTTCTTTTTAGTACGAAATTCCAAACGTGTTTGTCTTTGAGGTCGAATTCATAATCGGAACTTCGAAAGGGCTGGTCTTTGTCTCTCTCTCTATCTTTTTAATGGCGGGAAAGAGATAGTGTGAATGTTTCGAATTGTATGATTAACCCAAGGCTGAATAAGATATTCGCGGCTTTAAGAAAAAAAAAAAAAAGTGACTTGGTCTCATTCAGTGAGCAAAATTGCATTTTGCTCACTGATTTCGGGCAGCAAAACTGAAGCTACTGAAGTGAAAAAGGAATTTGTTTGAATATTGCTTAACATTATCCTCCTTTACCGTACCTACGCGTCGTATACATTCTTAAAAACTGAATTTAAAAAGATATTCTCTCATAAATTCTGAATCTTCATCTTCTTTCTGCTTTCGACGAACCGTAGATCAACTCAGTCATTTGTTGCCCTTCGCTAGGCAGCTGGCAATAATACACAGCAAACTGCCATACGATGAGCCGCAACCGACAAGAGTTTTGACGATATTTTCTTGGTTCTTCATACGTTCTTAATGACAAACTCGAGAGTAACCAAACGTACATTCAGGGAATTTGATTGTTAAGCTGTTTGGCACACTACCTCAATTTGCCCATAGCCGTTTCATACGACTAACAAAGAATGGCAGTTATGATTTGAATTTACGGACAACTTAAGTTGATACTGGTAGTCAATTTGCATTACAACCAAGTTCCCTGACATTACATGAAGAATGAGACACATCCCTACTTAACAAACGAAATACAATTTTTGAGTTATAAGAATATATCGAGCACGGATACATACTAATTACAAGTAAATTAAGAAGCACATCAGAGAAATATTCAAATCAAAATTCCAGGTAATCAACCGTTCCAATCACGAACTCGACCGTTATTTAAATGTCGAAGCATCCACATTTGGTTTGATCGAGTAAGTATTTATGACCAAATCAAACATTGCACGATAACATATTAAAAACAAAATGTTTCAATGCTTTAAAATTTAATTAACATATTCAGTTATTAACATAATTGTAGTTAGTTAATATTAGAACACAAACAATTTTACAAATAAAGTACTTCGATACACAATTCCCTCAACAATCAACATTTCATGGACAACTAATATTAAAATAGTTATAAAATATTCAGTTTTACTCACCCGAAACATGGAGGGGTACAGACGACATTGCTGATCAAAACAATGGGTCACTCTAACTAATTTTCCCATCGACAGTTGTTATAAACGACATTTTATCTACAAGGAAAGCCGCGTGTTTATTATAGGGAGCCAATTAACGTATTTCTTTACCGCTACTGTTACAGGACTAGTTACTAACACTGTACAAAAATGGTGGCCGTACCTAGTGATGTGTTCGTGAATGATCCCGGAAAAAATAATTATGATAACAATTCTATAAATAAGTATTTGATACGGCCGCGAATCATAATTAGATCAGCTATTGACTTGATATTGAATTTCGCGGGTTACCCTGGCCCTTTCGCCTTAAGAAAAATATCAAGACTGTGGGTCAAGTGGAAGTTGCTCAAAATAGAATTGCAAGACGTCAAAAAATACATACATAGTTCCATTACATTATATAATGTGACGTTAAATAAGCTTGTAAAGTATTCAAATAATGGAACTAAAGTTAATTTTCAGTTCAAGTTCATTTGTGATCTCCTGTGCGAGTCCCAATAAATACTTTTCTTTCTTTATTTATTTTACGAATGAAAACAGAAATAGAAGCTTCAGGACGAATATGAACCGGGTGTCACCACTGTGTGGTTCGCCCGGAGGACACGGTGGAGCATACGGTGGAGGTCTGCCCGGCTTGGGCAGAGCACCGCCGTGTCCTCGTGGAGGCGATCGAGAAGGAGGTGACGGCTGCCCATGCCCTCTCGCTCCGTACCATGGCCTGAACCAGGGCCGGACGCGAGAGGTCTCTGCCGCCGTCACCTCCTTCTGCGAAGCAGTAATGCTCGCGAAGGAGGAAGCGGGACGGTTGAGGGAAAGGCAAATTTCGCGCCCTCTCGTCCCTAGCCACCGCAGGAGACGCCCTGGGCGTCGGGAATCCCGGGCGGATTTCCGGCCACCGTAGGCGCGGGCTTGCGGACGGTGAGAAATGGGTAGCTCACCGTCCGGTAAGGACCAGGCCCGGGTCGACGGCGCGTTGTATTCCACGCGCGCCTCAAAGAGATGTCGTCAGCACAAATGTAGGAGTCCACTAGGGCCGATGCCTGCCGGGGTTGCGGGAAGGTACTAAAGGGTCACCGAGGCCCCTGGCAACAGAGGCAACGGAAGGAATACGGGTGGGTTTTAGTCAGTAAGAGTCTGACACACCCTCCCGCTCCGTCCAGAGCGGGAGAAGTTACTTAATGATGTCCCACCCCAAAAAAAAAAGGACGAATAAGAAGGCACATATTTTACGATGAAACTATTTCGGCTATCCTACGAAGAAAATTTTAAACGAAAATTGTTTTCTCCGTTAGATAGAGTAACTGTTCTGCTGAAATTCGAGAAAGATTCCAGCGGCTCCGGAGTTGGGCAGAAAAATATGCACCTTCCTAACGCCTGCTATATTCTAATAATTTTATTATTGGGCGTCGGTGTCGACGAATGCAACCTCGACCAAGCTCCTCAAGATATTGACATAGAAGAGTTTAAGGTTGAGTGCGCGCGTCTAAGGGTGTTCGTAGGTACAACAGATTGCAAAAGAAAAAAAGAGCTTATTGAATGCGGCCCATTGGTATTTTTTCATTCATACTTCAAGTTTGAAGTCCTCGAAAACCTTGGGGGGTGGCAAATTTTGGGTTTGGCCCGGGTGACAGAAATAGGTACACGCTACGCCTCCGCCAGTCAGCAGTGCTTAACTTTTTAGGGTTCCGTAGTAAACAAGGAACCCTTATAGTTTCGCCATATCCGTCAGTCTGTCTGTCTGTCTGTCCCCGCTGTAGCTCAGAAACCCTTAGTACTAGAAAGCTGTAATTTGGGATATATTAATCACGCCGGCCGACAAAGTGCTAAAATAAAATCATGAAAAAAAAATTTTTTTACCATGCCTCCCTTGCACGTAATGTAGGTGTGATATGTTTTTTCCTCGTCTACCTCATGGTGAGTATCGTTGGATAGGCCGTTCAAAAATATTGCGGGTCTTTGAACACCAGTGTTCGACTCAAGGATCCGCTTGCGTAATATTAAGCATTAAAGTGCTAATTTTTATTAGAGTCAAGTGACATCTCCATTATAAAACAACCATTTAGCTGGCAAGGAGGGGGCTCCTTGCCAGCTAAATGGTTGTTTTATAATGGAGATGTGAAAAAAATCATGGCAGTAGTACATATAATGAAATTAAAAGGAAAACTATCACAGCTAAGTAGGCTTTACAAGTTAACGAGTAATAGTCGACCAAATTATATTTGCAGTTGGAGAATTGATTAATTGATGGAGAACATATTTTTCAACTACAATGTTAAGTTTGTTTTAGGGATAAATTCATACCAACTTCCTAACTACGGAACTCTTCATTGTGCGTGGTCCGACACGCACTTGGCGTGTTTTGTTGTTCAACGTTATTTACTTGTCATGTAACAGTAGCGGTAAAAAAATACGTTAATTGGCCCCCTATTATATATTGGCCGGTTATTTCATTGTTTGATATACATAATACAGGCCAGCATATAAGTGCTTCTTCCTGACTCTTTGTGACTTAAGGCGCTGACAAGACACAATTGACCAGAATAGGCTTCTCTTAAGAAAAAAAAAATGCCAAATCTGTATAGTGTGTGGTAGCAGAAAAAATATATGTTAATTTTGAACATATTTCCCAGAACTTAGTTGTTACCAAAACACGTTTTGAAAAAAAAAATCTCGATACAAACTAACGTTAAACTAACCTCTTACCTTGAGTTCTTATCCAAAATATCTGCATTAAATATCAACATACCTTACGTATTTAATTAATAACAAGAAGGTCTTATTTTGATGCAGAACTTGGTTGTTTTTTATTTTCGATTACTCAACTCGATTTTGAGTAAATAGAGAATTGATTCATATTTTGCAATAAATTACAATCGTTGTGTCATCGCGCTTCTCTTTCTTTTCTATGCAATCTGACAGTGACCGTGGTTTAGGTGTTGTCAGCGTCTTAAGGTTTCCGTAATTGGGATGAATTTATCCTAAGAACAAACTTAATATTGTGGTTCATAAAATTGTTCCCTCATACATTCCAACTGCAAATGTAAGTTTGTACGCACAATATTGAGAGATAAACCATGTTATTTTAAGGCCATATACTTCTTATAGGTAGGTTTTCGTGTAATTTATAAGTAAATAATTATTATATGATTTTTTCAAAATTTTAGGTTCAGCAGTTTCTGAGATAAACCCCCTTTATTGGTCAATTTACATCTATTTTTTTAAATAAATTTAATAGTGTTTATTTTAATAGTATTTATTTTATATCTGATAACCTTACAACAAGTCCTTTCATTTGATATGTCACACGGTACAGTTTGCAAAACTTTTTTGTTAATTTTCTAATACGCCCCGTATTAGAAAATTAACAAAAAAGTTTTAACAAAATTCATTTATTTACGTTACACGTCCGTGTTTGGGTCACTGAAATTCATATATTCACCACATTTCAACTTAATCGGTCCAGTATATTCGGAGCCAGTTGGGTGTGGTGAGACAGACAGAGACACGAGTGATCCTATAAGGGTTCCGTTTTTACAAGTTTCTATTTTTCCTTTTGAGGTAGGTACGGAACCCTAATAAGAACGGTGCGGTGCGGCCCGCCTGAAACTGAGTTGCAACGCGGCGCGGCCCGCCCAAATGTGCGTCAGCCTTAAGTCTTTTATAAGACGACTCCAATAAATCAACCCGATAAAGGCCTCGTTTTTTCACTTGGGGTGAAAACACGATTTCTAGGGCGCTAGCGGGCTCTGTGTCGGGTGCGATTAGGTAGCCGTAGGGTAATACTAGATAGAATTGACTATCACGTACCTAAAATTATTTATAACCTGTACCCTATCTGCGTAACACAGTATCAATCAGAATAGGAATGATTTTGAAGTATATACTAATCCATTGCTTCATATGTTCGAAAAATTTGTCTGCTCAACAACGTTAGTAACGCAATGAATGTTGTTGAACTGTCAAAATGAAAGCCATTGCTACTGATAGTGTGTTACACAATTAACCTAATTTAAATTTAAAACTACCCTAATTTAAAACCTAATTTCCTACTGACTCTGAAGGTGGTCTAGTTTTGTACAGTGAAACCTGGTTAAGTGGGACCAGGGGGGTAACCATCACCTCTTACAGCAGTATTATTTCAATATTACTTTAGCGTGAGAAAGAGATGGAGCTATAAGTCCTGTATAGCTCCATCACTTTCCCACTGTGAAGTAATATTATAATAATACTGCTTTAAGAGGTGATGGTTACCCCCCTGGGCCTCAAGTCTGCTATTATAATAGTGTCAGAATGGTCTATTATTGATTTTATAATTGTTGATTTTGACAAGTTTGGTAATCTACTAATATAATGGCGTCATTAATGTGGATCGGAACAGACCATTCTGACACTATTGTAATAGCAGACTTGACGCCCTGGATAAGTGGAAACCTGTATTATTGAGAGTTGCAATGAGGTCGGGTTCTTTTTCATTAAATTACCTCTGTTAATGGGACTTTTTGAACCTCGTTAAATGAGATTTAAATTCTAAGACTTTTTCGATGTTTACCTCTATAATTGAGACTCTGTAGCTCAATTACCTGTATAAGTGAGACAAATTAATCAGGTTTTTACACGTTTTGACATGTTTGTTTACATACATTTCGCGTCGTCTTTGGCGCATGCTTTGTTTGTCAGTACTATCTCAGGTATGGATACATTATGTATGTACATTCATACCTACATTAAATTCATAACACCAAAAATACGCATTTTTATTAACATTTCCACCTCTAAAAATGGAATAACGGCACATTTCGGCCTCTGTAAGCCCCCGGGGGCCTCTGTAAATGAGAACTATAATTTTAAACCTGCTTAATTGGAAAACTGGATTATTGGAAACCCTCAATAATTGGTACATATGTCTTGGTCCCTTGAGATCCCAAGGTTTCACTGTATTTGCATTTATTTAAACTTATTGCTTATCTATCAGATACACCATAGATTCACTAAAACGTGTATGATACTCTGCAGAACAAAAGTGAATACAGATAATAAACAAGAAGTCAAAAATGTCAAAACAAAACTCAAACTGAACACTTGTTCAATAATGACAATAAATATCTTTATTTTACTTTGAATAGAAAGATCGTTACATATGTAACTATAAATAAATAAAAACCAACCTTCTTGAAAATGATGTGAAAAATACAGTGACTTTACATCCCTCGTGGGTAGGGTGAAAACCATGCCGTCAATAAAATGTGTTGGTTTGCAAGAAGGAGCTCGTGAGGTCAAAGGCTTGGTCTGCGCCTGGTTCGATGGCTTAAGGAAACAGCAGGAGGAGAACGGGCCTATGATATGTCCAACATTAACATGCATGCTAATTCTACTGTTGCTGTTGCTTCTGGTCTTGAATATAAGGTTGCTGCGTCTCGGGGGACGCTACTCCTCCGCTCCTCCCCTCCCACATAGCAGAAAATATTGCAAAAGACAAAACAAATCCTCCGTTAGACGCCGTCGCTGCGGTAGCAAGTACAGAGAGAGAAGACTCAATTAGCAGAAGTAAGTCGATGCAACATAATTTATTCAGTCATACTTAAAGCTGCTAAAATTGATATAAGTACCTCATACTTAAATCACGGTTGCGTTGTACCAGGGGGGTAACCATCACCTCTTATAGCAGTATTATTTCAATATTACTTCAGCGTGAGAAAGAGATGGAGCTATAAGTCCTGTATAGCTCCATCACTTTCCCACTGTGAAGTAATATTATAATAATACTGCTATAAGAGGTGATGATTACCCACCTGTACTATACCTACTAAGTCCTTTATAGACGGTTTTTATAAGTTTATAAAACTAGCTTTTGCCCACACGTCTTCGCCCGCGTTGAGGTCGGAAAGTATCCCACAGGAACGTGCTACCGGGATAAAAAGTATTCTATATCCTAACCCAGGTCTTGGTCTACCCATGTGTCAAATTTCATCCAAATCCCATTAGCCGTTTTAGCGTGAAAGCGTAACAAACAAACAAACTCACTTTCGCATTTATAATACGAGTATTAAGACTAGAGAAAATCTACAAAAAAAAAAAACTCTCATTTCAGAAAAGATGCGTGAAATCAGAAAAACATCTAAATGGAATCATGGAATTTGACGAGATCTTTTAATCGTCAAAAGAAACAAAGGAAATTGAGTACCATTTTTGTAGAAACGAAAACGACCATATATATACCAAAGTTATTTATACCAAGATAACAATAAACCAATAACTTATTAAGAAAAAGATGTTTAGTACTTATCAGGGGGGTAACCATCACCTCTTATAGCAGTATTATTATAATATTACTTTACGGTGGGAAAGTGATGGAGCTATATAGTACTTATAGCTCCATCTCTTTCTCACGCTAAAGTAATATTGAAATAATACTGCTATAAGAGGTGATGGTTACCCCCCTGATCTTTTTTTCATGCTGGACCATTTTGACATAGCTTTAGGAAAGCTTCTGTGCCCTTGTGGTGTAAGATCGTACGAGGATGAAGAACCGAGTATTGTAGCGCAACTATGTATGTACTACATACGTAGTTCTGTATCCGAAAAGTGTTGATTGCACTTTCATAAATCTCTATTACATGAAAAAAAAAATAAAGAAGACAAACCCGCAGACAGGCGCGACGCGACACTAGTAGCACAATTTTTCTGAAAACTTCATGGAAAGTGTCGTACGAGCGAGGTTGTCTCTAAAAGATCGCTTTTAGCAATAAGTCCGCCCATTGTGTCACCCCTTGTAAAATATATAATGTCTAAGGTGTAGATAACAAAGAGTATTCTATCTGTCTATCTAATAGAAGAAAAGAACAAGAAATAGTACCTAGTAGTATTGAGAGCGTTTACGCCGCGCGCCGTTTCGCGTCCGTGTGCTGTTTGGCTCGAAAACAGTACTTTTCGAACCCGTTAATATCCATCAAAAATTATTTTCAAAACAAATTAATTACTAATAATTTCTGGAAATTTGGTTGTATAAATAGTTACCTAGTAAGATTTTTTTTTTTATTAATAGAGTATTTGTAAATTCTATATCAAGATTACTGAACAAAAGTTTTCCTAATTTCACTTCGAGCGTCAGTTAGAAGCTCAAAATATCTTAAACAACCTAACAAACAATTTTTTTTATCTGACTGCAAAGAAGTTTTATCATAATTTATATTAGCTTTTACCCGCGGGTTCGCCCGCGTTTGGGTCGGAAACTATCCCACGGGAACGTACTAAACTAAAAACGTACCCTATGTCCTAAGTTAGGACATAGGTACGTTTGCGCACGGAGAGACCATGACTCCTAACGCAGGTCATCCGTGTGCCAAATCATCCGTTCAGCCGTTTAGGCGTAAAAAGGTAACAGACAAACAGACAGATTAACTTTTCCAGTCAACCACATAGCACTACGAAAATAGCTCTTATCGCTACGACTTAAAGTCGCTATCAATGTCATTTTTTAAACTTTTCATGTGCGGTACTATGAATTACTACAACTACAGTAAAACTCGAATATTAAGGAAATGGACCTTGTGGCAGACGCCATAATTATCAAGAAAGCGTTTTAAAGATTAAATAAATATATCTTCCGGCGACGAAGATCAATCCACCAGTAATTTTATCTTGTAAACGGTAGGAAATAATGTATTTGTTCATTTTGCATTTATTCGCTTTCGAGATCCGCTCGCCTCTTGGGCTGAGCACTAGTACTTAAGTGATTATATTGGAGTTTTCCATTTGAGTCGACATCTGGTCGCTTTATCTCTTTATTTTTATTTTCGATTTGGTATCTATACATAATTGAGCTACGGATGTATAGCGTAACTGTGGCAGAGCTTCATAATAAAAACAAACGGGTTTTCTTGGAAAATAGGAACTATAACAAAGAGTAATTACTAGAGATCGGATATTCGGATGCATATTTACCTAAAGTTGAGATGTTGGCTAATATAGAATGCGCTTTTGTATCGAAAAAATCCCGTGTGTTTCTGTGAGTGGTTCCGGGAATACAAATTTAGGTTTCCGATTATAAATTCGAATGTATATTAACTTACTTTCAAATGTTGGCTTATATGGAATGCACTTTTGCATCGATCGTAAGCCCGCCCGCCATTCCGGAATCGACAAATTTTGTGTTTTTTTTTTTTACTATAAAGTTGGCTGCCTAACTACCTACCTTATATTGTAATTTAAAGTTGGTAGAAACATTAATTTTAATTGTAAATAAATATGCAAGCCATGAATCCCGGGTTTTTTAAAATAAATCTTTTTTAGAAGTCGTTTCTATGCTATGCACCCGACTATGCATTCCCGGTGTCCCTGGCATCCCGGGATTTTTATTAAAAAAAAATATTTTAATATACCGCTTCCATACTTTCATAGCCAAAAATGAACTTTAGGTAAATATGCATCCGAATATCCGATCTCTGGTAATTACACTACCAGCGGTCGTCAAATCTTTAAAATTTTTATTTTTTCGGGTTTATATAACGATACCCATCATGTCTGCGGAGTTTCGCTATTTGACCTTTTACCTTATGTCGGTCGGAGATAAGAATGGTTTACTAACATGACATTCATCATTCCCTTGCCCTTAGGTACCATAACCATTGTATTCGTAGTAGTCGGCGTAGTATGAAACGTTATCCATATTCAAACTCAAACCATTTATATATTCCACCGAAAGGCACTTTTGAATTGTCAAGGAGTCGGTCAGTAACAGCCTCAGTTCACACGAACCGTTGCGGCGCCGAGCCGCATTGGCGGTCACACGGGCGTTGCGACGCCCGTAACTTTGTTACGCCACTTCGACGCCTTACCGTAATGATTTCGCCCTTTCTTCTACCGCACAAACAACTGAGCAGTGCCGCTCCGGCTCCCCCCTCTTTGTCCCGCGGGTTGCAAGTCCTGTGTACGTGCGGTGCGACGCAGAAACACACCGTGGGGACGGCGCAGCGACACCGTTCCTTTAACGCAACGCAACGCACTCGTGTACATCGGCCCTTAGTCAGAAAGCCGGAACCAGGAAGGTAGGTATATACTAGACACCAATAAATACATTAAGTAAACAGACTCCGGACCCAGATTGGTCGAAGCAAGGAAAAACTTAAGATTACACGATGAGAAGAAGAAGACACTTAACTACTGAAATTAAACTCCTGTCCCTCGCACTCTCTGCGCTCTGCGCTCTCTTGGTCACTAATAAATCTGTCTGTTATGTGTTCGCGGACGAATGAAAGACGATCATTTCAGTATGTCTGGAATTTTGTGATATGAGTGTATTAAGTTTATCTAATTTTCTTAACCTAATTTAATTGGCTGATAGCCGTTTCATGTTGTAATTATAAGCCCTTTTATTCTGAATATTATGCGTTGTGGTATTTCCAGTAGTAGGGAGTTTACAGAATGTCTCTTAGTTTTGCGTGTGCGTCTTGGCAAATGCCTCCTCTAACAACTTCCACTGATTCCTATCTCCAGCAACTCTTCTCAAATTTGAACCCGCTGTGACCCGTCTTCTCCGTCTTTGTTGTCTTTAGTAATATATTTTTAAAGTAGACAGGTAGGTACATCCATTTCCGATGCGTTGTGGAGAAGCACATCGTCGTGAATTAACGCCCTTGCCGTCCTTGCTGTTGAACTTGGCTGGCATTGAGAGCCGGGTTCTCGTTTACAGTACACAGGTTATGACAAGATGCCTTGCCTTGAACTTGCTAGCCAATTTTCGAATATATTACTTTAAGTACTGGTCGATATGAAAATGGAAACCGGTCATTTGTGGCCTTGTGCCATGGGCCATGTGGTATAAGCTGCGGTGTTTAAGCATGACAAGTACCGGTTATCGTCCAATCCCTAATACTTCGAAGGAACTTAACAATAAACTATGTTATCGTTTTTCATTCTTGAAAATCCTTGATGATCACGATAAATCATATCGATAGGAATTTAAAATACTCTATTTCATCCCTTAGCTAACAACACCGCATACGTCATTTTTACAAACTTTACAGGAGACGGAAAACTTGTGCGGTGTCTAGAGGCCAACCGACTTGCGTGCTTTCACTAATTTTCGAATTACGGCTTCTGGTTGGCTTAAAACTATATCATGTGACCAATGGTTAGACGCGCAATGAGCAGCTCCATCTAAAGGCATTCAAATGTGAAAACCGGCAATTTTCGACTTGAGCGGTGTTGTAAGCTTAGGAACGATTTGCGTTTCTGTAATGAAGAATGCTAGAATCTGTCTGTTAATGTAGGTGGCTCAATTGCTATTCCTATGCTAAAATGTTAGACTTGCTCGCCTAGGGTTCCATCAAGCATCCCAGATCACAATTTAAATTGTTTGATTCGAAGTTCTAAAACTACAGTCATAAGTCCTTGTCAGGCAAGTTGATTTTTTTAGCTTATTAGCAATCATTCTCAATAATAACGGGTTTTCAACGGGGCACAAAAAAACAACATAGTGACAAACGCTTAAGTTTTCAGGAAAATAGAGTAGGTAGGTCGGTCACGTTGGCAGTTGTGAATTTCAATTAATTTTATTCAATAAATTTATCTTATCACTGATTAGGTTCTTCGGTATATGTGTTATAATATAAGGAAGGTAATGAAACGGATAAATGTTTGGCTTCATTTTGATCGGTACCTACCTTATTTTTAGATTACGCCAACACATTGAAATAACGTCAACAGGACCATAGATTAATATACTGTTAAACAGGACTAATTCGCAAAAACGAAATAAAGTCGAAAAATATCTCAATGTTTTTTTCAACTCGGACACCATTGATTAATGTTCTGAAATTGTGTATATTCTCAAACTCAAAGCATTTATTTCAAATAAACCAATTACAGGCACTTTTGAATTGTCAAGGGTTCGGTCAGTCAGTCAGAAAGATGAAGCTAGTTGCCCATTCCAAAGCGTAGTAGGTACCTATGGAGAAGAACGGGCAAGAAAATCCAAGGACACTCTTTTAAATCAACGTATTATGGTTACAAAATATTGTTTACATCATTCATTTTGAAATTATACACATGTATAATTTCAAAATGAATGATGTAAACAATATTTGATGAGAACGATGCAAAACGTAAAAGCGTCCGTAATAAAAAGATTACAACAACACAAAAGCAATTCAAAAATTAAAGTTAAAATAAGCCGTGGCAGCTAAGAGATGACCAGTCTCTACTGACGGCGCACGTTCACGAACATGACGCGTGGATCAGCACCATTCAGCTCAACCATTTTGAAGGGAGCTAAATGATCCAACACACGCGCCACCATCAGCGAGACATTAGAGTGAGCACGACATACTCCCAGCCACCAGGGCACATTCCAGTCAATGAAAGACGTATCCAGTAAATGGCAGCTTTATAGTACATAGTACTCACATAACAATGTGCTGTGCAGCTATACAATACTAAGAGATTGAATTTATACAATGCAAAGAGAGTTTTTAAAATCTTCAGCAGCTCCAACACTATTTCCAATACCTGATCAATTAGTTTTTGCGCCCTTGTGGAGCAGGACCAGCGTTGAGCCAAGCATTTTTATCAGCAATGTAATCCCCCAATTTATAATATGCTTGGCTACATAGTGTGCGTTTTATACTAGATTTAAATTTTGTTTCATTCAGTTGAAGTATGTGGGGAGGTATTTTATTGTAACATTTTAAACAGTACCCCATGAAAGTTGAGTCTACTTTAGCCAGCCTGAAACCTGGTTGAACTAATTGGTCCCTATTTCTAGTGATATAATTGTGTCTTTCACCTCTTTTACTAAAAAGATGTAGATTTTTCCTTACGTACATTCATTAACCATTCGCGACTCGAACGAACTTCCCAAAAAATACCGTGTATTTTCCATACCACATAATACATACATATAATATTATACAATAAAACCAGTTTATACTTAATGTTATACCTATTTATGTAATATGAACTTTTTAGACAAATATGTGATGCCATATAACTGTATCACACATTTAGAGGTCAATCACTTGTTCTAAAGTCTAGATCTTCTATTTTGAAGCCATTATAATTTATTAAAACGGCAACATTCTAGATACTGATGTAAATGAACTATTGATAACACTATTTTTTATCATCGGTTACTTCCCATAATTTTGTGACGCCTATAGATTAATATCATCAGCTTACAACTTATTCAAGCACTAAACCATGTCTGGATTAGTTTTCATATCACAGGAAATTATCAAACATGTTTTCGATTGTTAAGGACTTTAGAAATAAGAGTGGAGTCTCCGGCAAACGGCAGGACGTGACCGAACAAAAATATTAAGAATGGTCCTAAAATGGACCCTTGCGTTATTCCCGGCTGCCCACGTTATACAAAAGATTGTGCAGGGTTAATAACTTAACAATATCAGACATAAATGTCAAGGTCATACTATTTGCTATTTTAGATAATATATTGGCTTAGATTCTGAGTAACGGTCACTAACCGTGGCATGCGGAGCTCAATCGAAAGCTTCAGCCAGATCTCTGACCAATGAAAGCGTGAATTGCTAATTAAGGCATTGTATTAATTACTAACATGTGGTTTATGGTTCTAACATAGTGATATGATTATGCGGTACTTTTTGACCATTTAATGGTCTAAGGCGATACCTAATCTCAATGTGAAGTGCCACTAACATAGTCTTAAGCCTTATTTATTAACACAGGTTTGTTTATAATGACTATACATGTGTATGTTTATTTATGGGCCTGTGTCGCCCGAAATAAATGGATTATTGTTATTAATCTGTATATGTATGTAGGTATCTGCTGCCGGCTGCAATTACAAACTTAAGTTAAAACTTTTTTGACGAAAAACCAAAACATTAGAATTTTTAGACCGTTGCTGTCGCGCATAAATTATTTTCGTTATCAATATTACGATGAAAAAACGCAGTTTTTCTAACAGTTTAGCTTATCGTGGAACTTGCAACGGCCGGTCTGATATCGTCGTATCGTTCACGTCATTTCGTACCTACTCGTAATAATGGAACGTATGATAACGCGAGTCATTTACACTAAAATATTACTTCTGGGTAAAGTCGCAACATAATTATATGTTTTAGAGCTTACGTTCATTATTGAATCTTATACACAAGAAACTCTGGAAGCTGTGAGAATTTTTGCCGCACCCATTAGCCATAAGATATACATATGTACCTACATACCTACCTATAAACCAATGGATAAGTCTCTTTAGACGATAATTTTGTTTCTACTTAAACGACTAAAGGCTCCGTCAGACTAAAGGCAGACAGGCGTGTCGCGACGATGCGTCGCGATTCTGGTAGAACAATTTCCATGAAGTTTTCATAGAAATCGTTCTTCTAGAGTCGCGTATCACGCTGTCGCGCCTGTTTGCGAATGGAGCCTTTACTTGCGACCTGTATCAATATTATTTTGTTAGTCAGTTCGGGTTCGGAATAACAGAGCTCTAAAAGACTAACGTGACTACCTTATTAGAACCTCTGTGTCTTCATTAACTTTAAATAAAATAACGCTGTACAAATAAATGCCATTTTAATTAGTAAAATACTATTACACCGTTAAAGGAAAAATCTCAAAATACAGAACAAACAAGAAGGCATTGCGTTGTTAATTCCATGCTGCACTGTGTCCGGTGCAACCATGAAGTGAGAACAATAACTATTTAGCTTACAAAATAGTTCATGAACCACCTAATGAATCTCTTTAATCTCTTCATAATAGTTTTCTATGCAGAAGTACTTGGGTCCTTGGTCCTCTGCGGCATAGTAAATTCAAGTAAAAGCATTTTTACCTAAATCTACTGATTCGATGAACAAGAAGTTCGGCTGAAAAAAGAGAAAATAAAGTATCACTTAATTGTACGACGTAGGTGGGTAAATCAGTATAAATTGTTCCTAAGTAGATTCGAATGATTCATTCACTGGAGTAATTTGACATGTGCTAGCTGTCACTTTGTGTAATAAAATGGTCATATTTATACTGCAGTGAATTAATAATTCGACTTTATATATTCTTATTAAAAGTTGTGTAATTTTTTTCATCACGGCTGCTCTCAAATCGGTGAAGAAAAATACTAATGAGGAAACTGACATGTACTAGAACTAAAAATTCGAAGACATTTGACATCCACCAACCCGCACTGGGCCTGCGTGGTGGATTACGGCTCACTCCATTTCGGCGAAATGAGGCCTATGTCCCAGCAGTAGGAACATTATAGGCTGATTATGCTTAAGCTTATGCCTAGTATATTAGTCATAAAATGTCATTCTTTGACAGTTGTATAAAATTATTTTAACACGGCAAATTGACGCTAGGTATCAACTCGCTTAACAAATAATTTTCCTGACTGTACCTATATTAGATAAAGGACTCGAGAAGCAAAAAAAATTTTTTGTCGTCGTGATTAACATGTATACTCATGCCAAATTACAGCTTTCTAGTACTAAGAGTCTGAGCTAAGCCCTCCGACAGACGGACGACATCGGCATGGCGAAACTTCTCTTCATGGGTTTGTGGCGGTCATCTACATCGCCACATGCGAACTACGTATCACACTGACATCACGCAAAATCCTGCATCGCGCAAGCAGAGTTTACCGCGCAACTTTTACTTTTACGACATCAACCGTCGGGGGGGGGGCGGGTATTCCCCCCGACCCTTGCTCGACGAAGCGCCAGCCCGCGCCGCAGCTGAAGCCTGTAGTTTTAAATTCCCCGATTAATAATAATAATACTGATCAGATCCAGCCTGTCCCACCTTGCTGTCCTCCTCCCAGCGACGCCCTAAGCCGAGGTCCGTACCCCACAGGGGGTGCCCTTAGCGTGCAGTCGCTTAGTATTATAAGAAAAAAAAAAAATAATAATAAACCGCGGGCAGTTGCCCACCAGACACGACACCCGTCTTGTCGGAGGATCCTCCCTTTACTATGGAGGATGAGTGAACTTTACACCCTGTTCCTCATGCCTCTATAGGTTCTTCATTGACTACGCAACCCTAAAAAGGTCGATTGCAACTGTCATTTTGGTCTAGCAAATAAAAAATCAGAGTTTAAGTAATAACACCACTTAATTGAGTCCCGCCGACTCCCAAGCGAGCCACAAACAATAGATAATTAATTTTGTCTCACTAGTCAACGGTTGAAAGATTGTCTTACAAGCAAAGGTTAAAAATACCTACAGTTGTTTGCCAAAAAAAAGTTAAGCATCTTTTAAATTCGAAGATCTAGAAGAAGAATTTAAGATCTTTAAGCATCGATTTTAGCTTTCCTAACTTAATAAAAAAGGTTGGCTGTCTGTCGCAAACAACTTTTAAAATAACCAAAATGTGTGAGCAGTGGTGGCCCAGTGGTAACGGCCCCGACTTACCGAGTTGTGGATCGTGGGTTTGAACCCAGACAGGCGCTTTACTTTGTGTTAATTAACTCATTCGCTCATCACCTATTCTCTCAAAACGGTGAAGGAAAACATCGTGAGGAAACAGGCATGTCCTAGAACCAAAAATTCGAAGACATGTGACATCTACCAACCCGCACTGGGCCCGCGTGGTGGATTACGGCCCACTCCCTCTCACAGAGAGGAGGCCTGTGTCCCAGCAGTGGGAACATTATAGGCTGATTATTATTTATTTATTTTGTTATTTTTTAAACTTACACACACTATCTTTACAGGATGACCCCAATGCAATAGTGGGTTTGCAATCACACACCAAATACTTGAAACATCAACACGTCTAATACTTAAAAAAAAAATCTAAACTTTAACAATACAAGAGCAACACTAAACTATTAAGAAACACAATCTGTAGTCATACAACAGAATTTAATGTACGTACATATTATCAAACTAAAATATAAAATCAGACTTAACACAGAATATTAATATTTAAATACATATAACGAATCACTCAGGGTCTCTTGCGAATTCACTCGTTTGCACGAAAAAATGTCAATTCTCTCATGCACTTCGTTTAGTACACTTATTGTGCGGGTGAGGGATGTTTTCGACAGCAAGTTGGTTTTGGCAGCAGGCATTATTAGCCAGCAGTGGCGATGGCGGTCGCCGCCGCCTCCACACGTACCGATCGCATAGCTTCAGGTGACGCAGCACACCCGGGTTATGAGCTACTCCACGTAGGAGCACATACGCCGCCAGTGTAAATTCCCGGCGCACTCTCGAGTTCGTGGGTGATTATGCTTATGGTAACCAAAATGTTTTATATAATGGTGCCCAAGACACAGGCTCTGCCTAGTTTGGTACCAACGCTATCTTAATATTGTTATTTTAATGTTGAAATAAACGATTTTTACTTTACTTTAATTTTACTTTTAATTAGGGTCCCGTACCCAAAGAGTGCCAACGGGACTTTATTACTAAGGCTCCGCTGTCCGTCCATCTGTCACAGGGCTGTATCTTTTAACCGTAATAGGTAGACACTTGTTCACATAGTGTGTACTACTATGGCCGCTAAAACAACAAATAATAAAATAAAGTTCAAAAATTAGCCAAGTTCGTGTCGGGCCACACACACACAATGAAGGGTTCCGTATGTGGGGTGAATTTCTCTCAAAACAAACTTGTAGCTGAAGAACTTGCTCTCCCATACATCGATATACTTCACGGTCAATTCGCCAAATGCAAAGTTATTTATTTATTTATTTAAGACGCTGACAACACCTAAACCGCGGTCACTGTCAGATTGCGTAGAAAAGAAAGAGAAGCGCGACGTTTGTCGTCGCGCTTCTCTTTCTTTTGCGCGTCGATTTGCAGAGTCTTCAAGTCTTAAACGCTGACAACACCTAAATCGCGGTTACTGTCAGATTGCCATAGAAAAGAAAGAGAAGCGCGATGACACAACGCTTGTAATTTATTGCAAAATATGAAGTAATTATCTATTTACTCAGAATTGAGTTGAGTAATCGAAAATAAAAAACAACCAAGTTCTGCATTAGAATAAGACGTACTTGTTATTAATTAAATACGTAATGTATGTTGATATTTAATACAGATATTTTGGATTAGAACTCAAGGTAAGAGGTTAGTTTAACGTTAGTTTGTATCGAGATTTTTTTTTCAAAACGTGTTTTGGTGACAACCAAGTTCTGGTAAATATGTTCAAAATTAACATATATTTTTTCCGCTACCACAAACTATACAGATTTGGCAATTTTCTTTCTTAAGAGAAGCCTATTTTAGTCAATTGGGTCTTGTCAGCGCCTTAATATAAGGTAGCTTCACAGCATGCTGATAGAAGTATAATCTTATTAATAATCAAAACATTACGCCAATTACGAAGTACACAAGAAAATAGGAAATACAGAGAGTGACATAATTATTAGTATTTAAAGTGTGTGCGTGCGTGTATCCGTGCGGTGTAGATGCTGTAAGTGTGTTTGATGATGTGTGTATGTCTATGTATACAGGTTGAAATTGAAAACTTGCGACAAACTGAAATGGGACATTGTATACATCATTATTAACAACTTTTACTAAGGGACCAAAGCTGTAATCCCAAAAAAAAAAATCTGCTTTTCCTACATTTTGATGAGGTATTGCGAACATAAATGTAGGGGACAGCAGTATTTTTTTTTGGGATTGTAGCTTTGGTCCCATAATAAAAGTTGTTCATAATGATGAGTACAATCTCCCATTTCGATTTGTCGCATGTTTTCAATGTCACCCTGTATAAGTATGACTAAACTGGCACTACTGAGTTAGCAGAGTATCCGGCTATTGATGGAGGATTTGGATAATCTCTTTCTTAAATCTGTTTCGCGTGTTATTGAAGGGGTCCAATGTTGGAAATTTATCATTATGTAATGCAGGTAGACGCAAGATCGATGACATCTTAAAGTAATAGTAGTGGAGGCCGATGGTACTGATAACAAAGTGGTATGTCTGGTACGTCTGAGTGCGACGTTGAAGTTTATTCTGCTGAGCAGTTGTGAACAGTCAAAATTGTAAAGTATGTCGTGCAATAACATCATATCATTTAACTGTCGTCGCTCTTTCAGAGTATTCAATTTGTGGTATCGACAGGAGGCCGGGTAATTTGGGATATCAGATTTAGTTTTGTAATTTAGATACTTAACAAATTTGAGTTAGATTGATTCAATTTGATTAATATATTTCTTATAAAAAGGTTGCCAGATATCACTTGCGGATTCCAGTATGGAGCTTACGTAACAGTAATATAAAGTTTTTAAGCATATTGGGTTCTTGAACAGTTGACTGTTACGCGTCACGAATCCGAGGGACTTGTAGGCTTTACTGGTGATGTGATCAATGTGTGCCTCGAACGATAATTTTTCGTCCAGAATCACACCCAAATCCCTAACCTGTGATGCTCGTTTTATAACAGCATTACCGATACGGTAATTGTAATGAATATTTTTGCATTTTTGAGGTTATAATTTGGCATTCCTTAGTGTTAACATTTATGTTGTTTGAATAGTCACCAAGTCTATTTAAATCAGATTGGATCAATTGGCAGTCACTGGGGTTATTTATTTTCATAAATATTTTTTGTCATCGGCATACAGAAGATGTTCAGAGTGAAGGAAACACTGTGTGTCAAATAGATAAATATTATAAAGTAGGGGGCATACCAGTGAGCCTTGAGGCACCCCAGAAGTAACGTCCATGTAGTCAGGTCGGTAACTACTGATACCTACAGCTTGCCGTCGGTTTCTCAGGTAAGAGTCTATCCACCTGAGGAAGTTCCTCTTAATACCTACGGCTATTAGTTTACCGATCAGAATGCAGAAATCTACCCGGTCAAAGGCTTTTCCGAAATCTGTGTATATTACGTCCACTTGGGCAGCGTCGTTCATACCAGTAACAACACTAACAACATAAGTAGTTGGTAACCTCGAGAAGTTTGTTATTGACTGAACGTGATTTAAGCTTTGTATTCCCACTTCTCAGCACGGCTTCGCCGTGCTGAGAAGTGGGAATACAAAGCTTAGTTCCAGCGTAAATAGGACCGTATACAATATTCTTAAGCATTTTCCCAAAGTTGTTCAGTAGGGATACGTCTCGGTAATTAGCAGTGATCGGAGTAGGTTGATGACGTACTCGCATCATGAATAGTCATAGAACTCATAACATAGATAAGCCTTTTTTCCGGGATTTCATTTTGGTGCTTACGGGATTTAATCAAATATTGTGAAAGTAAGGATTTTTAAACTACTACTAGAAATTTATAGAATGCGATAGATAAACATTTAAAATTGTTTTTTTTTCATATTTATCAAGTAATAAAGTGAGTCTTACGGCTATGCTTCCATTCGAAACTTACATAATATGACTAATTATTATATTATTATTATTTTTTTTATATTATACCTATCCTTTTCTTGGAGTCGTTGCAGTGTCCACCTCTTCTATCCTTTCTTGTTTCTCTTCATTAATATTAAGTAGGTACATATATAGTGCGTGCCACGAAACATGAGGCTTGACCCGTGCTGCCCTTGCTCTTTCCGCCACCCGTTGTCGTCGACACCCGTGCGTCAGTAGGATAGCGGAGAGGTAAGTCCCATCTTTCGTCGCACGCACCACAGTAACTATTATTAATAGAATCCCACTTTACGTTTGCTACTTTTTACTCAAGTTTAGCTATGCCATAGTTTTTTTACTATAGACGGCCGATCACCTATATACTATTCAAAAGTCAGCAAAAGGGTTAAACAATTCTTATTCATATTGATGTGTTCTTTATTCTACACATTAAAACATTTGAAATTCCTTAAAAAAAACTTAAGTAATAATTTCAAATCCCGGAATCCCGGAGGCATATCCATACTAATATATACGTGCCAGTTAATTGACCCTAAATCAAACTACCTACTCCGATCACTGGTAATTAGATACATCCAGCTTGGAACCCTTTTTATGAATCGGGACAGTTTGAGCCTCGCGCCATTGTCGCGCGAAAGTGCCCTCGGCGAGAGATCGCTGGAAAATGATCATAAGGGGAGAAGTTAAACCTAATTCACATTTGTTTATGAAAATTGCTGGTATCCCATCAGTACCGACTCCTTTCGTACTGTCCAAAACTCTAAACATTGTTTTGAGTGATTCCGGAGTGATATCAATAGAATGAGCAACGTTTGACAAAGGGAAATCATCGCAACACTTAACACCGTTACCACTAGTAGGACTAAAAACGCTTTGAAATTTTTTTTTAATGCATTACAAATATCCTGGCCGTTCGTGTGCATTACCCCTTGATCAACCATATTGCGAGGGTATCCATAAGATTTCTTTTAATTATTTACGTACTTCCAAAATTATTTAGGCGACTTTATTAATTGCTTCTCGCATCTGGCAGTGTATTTAGCATAGGACTCCTCTTGGAGAAATTTTACCCGCAATCTCAACAAGGTGAATTGGGCGTAGTCCATTTGGGGATTATATTTTTTCCACCGTTTGTGTGCATTAATTTTTCTCTGATAGCGCATATTAGGGGTGGAGGGTACCATTTCTGGTACCGGAAACGCCCTGATACTTTTACAATTGGAACGTGTGCGTCAATAAGTGATTGTAAAGAATGTCTACACCAGGGATTCCCAAAGTGGTTTCCTAGGGGTTGACATAAACGAAAACTGATTTTGGGGGTCGACGAGGTCTAAAAATCGACCCCTATTAAATTAACACAAGTTCTTATTTAAAACTTTCAAGATAGGTAGGTAGGTACTGTATTGTTTATGTTCTGTTACGTGTACTAAGAATAATTAATATTTTTGTAGGAAATAGCATTGTTGTAGTAATATAAAGTCTCATGTTCGTACAAGATGAAAAACTCGGCAAGTCAGTGTGGACAAGTTTGTGCAAGATAATGAGTTCGAGCGTACGTCTTTCAGGCGCGTTTTGACTTGCTCTCTATTTGACGCTTACGCGATTTAACACGAACGAATTCATGATCAAGTTACAAGTCCAAACATGTTCCTGATATTTTACTATTTAAGGCGCTGACAAGACCCAATTGACCAAAATAGGCTTCGCTTAAGAAAAAAAATTGCCAAATCTGTATAGTTTGTGGTAGCGGAAAAAATATATGTTAATTTTGAACATATTTCCTAGAACTTGGTTGTAACGAAAACACGTTTTGAAAACAAAATCTCGATACAAACTAACGTTACACTAACCTCTTACTTTGAGTTCTAATCCAAAATATCTGTATCAAATATCAACATACGTTACGTATTTAATTAATAACAAGAACGTCTTATTCAAATGCAGAACTTGGTTGTTTTTTATTTTCGATTACTCGACTCAGTTTTGAGTAAATAGATAATTACTTCTTATTTTGCAATAAATTACAAGCGTTGTGTCATCGCGCTTCTCTTTCTTTTCTATGCAATCTGACAGTGACCGCGTCTTAGGTGTAGTCAGCGTCTTAACGAGCTTGCATTTAGGTTGAAAGTTCATTTGCGTTTTGAAATTCGTTGGAGCTTGAACGATAATAAATTAATAACTCATATAAGTACTCATTTATTTCAAGAGATTACAAAGTTATTACTTAGCTAATAAGTGAAGCAAAGTGACTGAAAAAGAATTAACAAAATGCTGAGCTCCCTACGCGAGTTAATAGCGTAACCATACAATATCTGCAGTTTATGAAAAAATAACAGGGTAAGTACCAAACAGTTTTTATTCGGCACAGCGCATCAGCATTGCCATACAGTGGGGCATACATTGTGGTTTTTTATTTAGGTAGTTTCTATTTTTTT
This sequence comes from Atethmia centrago, assembly GCA_905333075.3. Taxonomy (NCBI): domain Eukaryota; kingdom Metazoa; phylum Arthropoda; class Insecta; order Lepidoptera; family Noctuidae; genus Atethmia; species Atethmia centrago. The sequence goes on from HG995387.1 coordinate 14,000,232, forward strand.
ATTTGCAGGATTACTGAGAGTTTTATGTTGGCGGACACGAAAAAAAAAATGCAGACAATACAGTTTGGACTACTTGAAGTTCGGATTTATTGCATCTCCATTAAATCAACACTTGCCGATGTGTCTCATATGTGAAAAAGTATTCAGTAACAATGCCATGAAGCCTTCAAAAATGGATGACCACTTATCAAAAGTACATGCTGACAAAAAAAGTAAACCCTTGTAATTTTTTCAAGCACTTAAAGAAAAACTAGACAAAAGGCCATCCATAAGATCGATGTTTGCGTCATCATCTATTAAAGACGATGATGGTTTACGAGCGTCCTATAATACCTATATCTTTACTAATAGCGAAGTCGGGGAAACCCCACACAATTGGAGAGCAGCTTATCTTACCAGCCATTGCGGAGGTCCTTAACAATGTATTGCACAAACCCGCACATGATATTTTAAAGAGAATACCTTTGAGCAATAACACCGTTCAGAGACGCATAGACGAAAACATTTTATGCTAGTTCTTACAGACCAACAGATTCTCTCTCCAGTTGGACGAGTCTACATTACCCGGAAATGAAGCTCTGTTGTTAGGATATGTTCGATTTATCAAAGATGAAAATATGTGCCAAGAACTGCTTTTTGCTACATATTTAGAGACTGATACCAGAGGAGAATCGATTTTTCAGGCCGTGGAACATTTTTTTACTGACAAAGCTATTCCATGGAAGAACATTGTTTCTGTTGCGACTGATGGTGCACCGTCTATAGTTGGTCGCCATCGTGGTTTTATAGCTCACTTAAAGCGACAACTGCCTGATGTACTGGTCATTCACTGCGTGATTCACAGGCAGCATTTAGTAGCAAAAAAGCTGAGTCCTAGATTGCATAAGTCTTTACAATATGTAATAAATGTTATCAATAAGATTCGAAGCAATTCTTTGAACTCTCGGTTATTTGCTCAGCTATGTGAGGAAAACGACGAAGTCTTTACTCGATTACTTCTGCACACTGAAGTTCGCTGGCTATCAAGAGGCTCTTGCTTAGACAGATTTTCAGCCATTTTTGAATCTGTGTTGGAGTTTTTACAAGAAAAAGATCCGAATTTGAAAGAAAATCTGAACAATTGTAAAACAGATATTTATTACTTGACTGATATCTTTGGAATGTTCAACAAAGTTAATATGCAGCTGCAGGGTGACGATCTTAACCTGATTAAAACAAAATCAATAATATCGGCCTTCGTGGATAAACTAATCCTTTATAAACAAAATTTAGGCAGAAAAGAATATTCGCAGTTTCTGCATTTGTCAAAATTACCAGAAATGCTTGAAGATGATGACATTTTATTATATGTCACTCACTTGGACGCATTACACAAGGATTTTACGGAGAGGTTTGAGGATCTTTTAAATTTACTAATTCCTCAATGGATAATAAATTCGTACAATACCACAGCCATAGAAGAAGCCAATGTGATAATGCAAGAAGAGTTGATTATCATCAGCACAGACGAAGAACTTAAGCAGAAGTTCAAGCAAGGCTATCAGAAGTTCTGGTTGCAACGCAACATTGAAACACAGTATCCTACATTGTGGAACATTGCTGAAAAATACCTTATCGCTTTTCCATCATCATACCTAGTTCAAAAAAACTTCAGTGTGGTAACAAACATTTTGACGAAACAAAGAAACCGCTTGAAAATCAACGAACGTGGAGATTTAAGGCTGCAACTCACCAATATTGAACCGGATGTAGCTAGATTGGTAGATAGTCACCAGGTTCATCCATCACACTGAATGTTTTATTTTCTCTTTGCGAATTAATACTTTTTTAAATATAATTTCCTACCTACTTAAGATTCTTTAAGTACCTAATTTGTAATAATCATTATAAATTAAACTTGATATTTACTGAATTGTATGTCTTTTTATTTTGTTAAATTTTGATGAGAAAATTAAGTCAACTTTACTCATTTAACCAAGTGCAAAGTTTTCCAATTGGTACCTTAGTACCTAGGTATTTTTTATCAATAGGAAAAAACTAAAGATAGGCCCCCCCCTTATTCATAATAGTCTGCTAGCTTAAAGCATTGCTAATTCTCACACTGTCTTCATCTATTGACCTAAGTCAGAATGAAAAATAACACTCTGTAGCAGCTGTTTTAAGTTAGCGGACCATTATGAATAAGGGGGTTGATCTTAAAAGTAGGTAATTTGGCCATGGGGGTCTGGTTCATGGTCTGGTTCATTTTGGAAAAGGGGTTACTTGTCCAAAATAGTTTGGGGATCCCTGGTCTACACACTCCTCCACATTACGCTGTTAGAAACGGTTATTCCATTCTATGCTAACAAGCTCCGAATTATTTTTTTCAAAGTCAGCCTTAAAAACTTTTTCTACACCTCTAGGTTGAGAGCGAATAGGTTTATAACAGCAGTCCTCTATACAAAGTTCCAGTGGGACGTGATACTTGTCTATGTCCACCAGCGATACCTCGCTTGAGGTACACTCTAAAGATACATTAGAGATGACAAGGTCGAGAACATTGTTGCAGTAATTTGGTTTCAGATTGTATTGAGACATATTCACAAAATCTAAAGAATTAACAAATTCAGTTGCGACTACAAATTAATCAGAGTTAGTTTTAGTTTTCCAACAATATCGTCGGGGCTTAGATTGTAAGAACGTAGGAGAAAGTCTTTTAACGTATTGACCGCCACGTCAAAAAAGCAAAGCCGTGCCCTCGGCGCCAAGCTACGAATTATTCCATAAAATCTATCATGTAGTTGTGACGTGGCGTGCTTGGCACATTTTTGTCTGTCATGACTGTGGCGGTCAAAAGGTTAAAGTCCTTCACCATTATTGAGGAATTATTGTTGGGGGGTACATAAACCGCGGCCAAGAGTAGGTCGCCTTTCTGTGATGACTTACAAAAAACATTGTTCTTAATCGTAACCCAAATATATTCCGCGCATCCTGTGTGAATGTCTGACCTCACTGTGGCAGAATAACCACGTTTAATACAGATCATGACACCGCCACCCTTCCTACCGCTAGGGCGATCGTGTCTAAATACGTCATACCGATCATCACATATCTCCGTGTCCAATATTCCGTCACACAACCAACTTTCCGTAATTATTTCTTTTTAAAAGACAAATATACAATATTGATGCTACTAACTATTTACACTAGGAAGACACTAAATTAAATTACTAACTATATACACAAATGAATACAAAAAACAAAAAGACACTTAGGCGTCAAAGTATTCGTCCGCATCGCTGTCACCCGGAAAAGTGCCCAGAAGACTGGCAGCATTGCCACGTTGAATGGCAATGCTAATACTACTAATGCTACTTTCCCTAATGATTATAATGATATCAAAGTCATGTAAGTACCTAGTTCAATATTACGATAAAACGAAGGTAGTTTAGTCCTAAGTCCGCGCGTATTCTGATAATAGGTAAACTTTTAACTTATTCATGTTATGTATGATTAAAATGTGACAACAAGTTAACAGGAATAATATTAAGCTTGAAGAAAAGAGAAAAAAATGAATGAGCAAGGGTACTTAGGAAATAATTTGTCAGAATGTGTGTCGCGAGTTACAAGTGAAATGTACATAATAAAATATTGTTTTGCGATTACAAACCTTGTAATCGCAAAACAATATTGTTTATGTGATAAATCTACAAATGAACGGTTTTCGGCCATTTTCCTTTACATGTGCTGTGAGCTTACTTCTTGCCAAATTCTATGATTCTAGGTCGTTGGGTAGGGAAGTACCCTATCTACAGGTTTTTTTTATTTGCAAGTATCAAAAAATGTCGTATATTTGGCCTTATTTTTTATTGCGTTGACTTAAAAGTTTGATTTGGGGTTTTGAAAGACTGACAGACAGACTGACAACGGACAAAGAAGTGATCCTATAAGGGTTCCGTTTTCCCTGTTGAGGTACGGAACCCTAAAAAATAACAAGAAACGTGTTTTTTCGGCGTTTCAGCCTATAATGTTCCCGCTTATTTATTTATATATATATATATATATATATAATTAAAGTATATATATATATATATATATAAATATATATATATATATATATATATTTATATATATATATATACTTTAATTTAAATTGTAGTGTGGGGGATGTACTACATTAATAAATAATATTCCTTTTTGATAACTGTTAATAGATTTATCTTTTTAAAATTCAATACACTTTCGTTTGTGAGTTCATTCAAGACAGTATCTGTCATTTCAAATCCATCTTCCGATTTTAAATATTTATTTTTATTAAGTTGTCAGTGTCAACTAGCGGCTAGGATGATGCATTATCATAGAACCTCTACAGTATAATTATATAATGTTCACACAGGCCTCTCTGTGAGAGGAAAAATATTATGAACTTTTAAATATTGTACGGTGGTACGGAACCCTTCGTGTGCCAGTCCCACTCGCAAATGGCTGCTTTTTTTTTTTTTGCGTCGTCTCTTTACGAATAAGTGATTGTCAACAGTTTTAATGAAAATGGCAGTTTGAAAAAGTAACTTGCACCCGCTATGTTGGAAAAGGAATTTGTTTGAGAATTGCTTAACATTATCCTCCTTAGCCGTACCTACGCGTCGCATACATTCTTAAAAACTAAACACCTTAATTAAAAAATATATTCTCGCATAAATTCCGAACTTTTTCTGCTCTCTGCTTTCGACGAACCGTAGATCAACTCAGTCATTTGTTGCCCTTCGCTAGGCAGCTGGCAATAATACACAGCAAACTGCCATACGATGAGCCGCAACCGACAAAAGTTTTGACGATATCTTCTTGTTTCTTCATACGTTCTTAATGACGACAAACTTGAGAGTAAGACAATACTAGAGATACCGAACGAACATTCAGGGAACTTGATTGTTAAGCAGTTTGACACACTACGTTAATTTGCCGACAGCCGTTTCATACGACTAACAAAGAATAACAGTTGTGATTTGAATTTACGGACAACTTAAGTTGATACTGGTAGCTGGTAGTCAATTTGCATTACAACCAAGTTCCCTGACATTATATGAAGAGTAAGAGACACATCCCTACTTAAAAACGAAACACAATGTTAGAGTTACACGAAAATATAGAGCACAGATACTTACATACTGATTTCAAGTAAATTAAGAAGCACATCAGAGAAACATTCAAATCAAAATTCCAGGTAATCACCCGTTCCAATTACGAACTCGACCGTTATTTAAATTTCGAAGCATACACATTTGGTTTGAGTATTTATGACCAAGCCAAACATTGCACGATAACATATTAAAAACAAAATGTTTCAATGCTTTAAAATTTAATTAACATAATCAGTTATTATAGTTATTATTTTTGTTAGTAGTTAATTATAGAATACAAAAAAAAATATAAATAAAGTAGAAGATTCATAACTCCTTCAATAATCAACGTTTCATGGACGAATAATATTAAAATAGTTATAAAATTTTCAGTTATACTCACCCGAAACATGGAGGGGTACAGACGAGACTGCTGATCAAAACAATGGGTCACTCTAACTATTTTTCCCGCCGACAGTTGTTATAAACGACATTTTATCTACAAGGAAAGCCGCGTGTTTATTATAGGGAGCCAATTAACGTATTTTATGACCACTACTGTTACAGGACAAGTAACTAAAACTGTACAAAAATGGTGGCCGTACCTAGTGATGTGTTCGTGAACGATCCCGGAAAAAAGTCCGCAGTTTTAGGCACCTACTAATATATTGCGGAAAAAGGTTATAGAATTATGACTATTTATGACATTGCTTTGTTAGTTTGCCAATTAATAAAGCATTCATGCATTTGAACCAAGCATTCATGTGTGCTTAAAATTCGTAGATTTATTAAAGACTTATGTACCATCAATCTTATCACCATCGTAGATATTCGTTAAGTTTTAATCTATATTTTCCATCAGCAGGCTTAGCATTTTTCATTAGCAACGCTTTCTATTTCTACGCTACTTTAGAATAGAATAGAATAGAATACTCTTTATTATGTACACCATAAAAATTACAGATACAAATGTTGAAATCGCTTGTCTACATTTCTCGGTAGAAAACTGTCAACTGTCTACACGGAAACGTCATTTTTGTCTACTCTTCCTTCGACAAAACGCTTCTCTACGGTTCTCGTGCCAAGTCTGCAGGTCTAAGTTTTTTGCCTTATCTATGTTTATTCAAGTTATTTGGTAGCAAATTGAATCATTACGTTGGCATTATTAGAGAAGGTGCATAACTTTAACCAAATTTGACTAATTTCATGCTATTTAGGTTCAGTTACTCATTCACCTTACTTGCTTTTCTAACTACGGTAGGTACTTCGTTTCTTTGATCGGCAGGAAACATTTTAAAAGTGAGAATTTAATGGAAGATGGATTTATCAAATTAAAGTAGGTATGTTTGCTAGCATTTTTTCAGAGGCTTCGTGTTGGTCACATGTTCACAACACATAAAGTCAATCAATCTGCTAAACAAGCAAGTTTCTTGCCTGTAAAATGTACAAATAAGTAAGATCGAGCATTCCTTGGATCGAGCATCATCGAACTAGTGGGCTGTGAAAGAAAATAATAACAAGCTCGTACAAATCTAGCAATACCAACACTAATTAGCAAAATTGAAATCCCGCTTTTTCCCCTCACTAATTCAGCAACGAACACAATTCGTTATCGTATACACAGGAAATGTAACAGGAAGACCGGACTGTGGCCGATATAGAATAACTCCCTAACAAATTACAAATAATCGTAGGTATTTTACACTAATCTAATTGTTATAAACTTTGGCATAGCAACCGGTAGACGAACGCCTAATATTTAGACTCTTCCAAAGTCATGAGTTTTTCCTACAGCCACCTAAGTAAGTTAAACGACATCTCGAGAGCGTGGTTTAAGGAGAGAAAAAGTTACATCATGAACTTTTGCAATATTTAATCTTATCTGCCTTGTTAGTTTAGTGGTTACTAGAGCAGGAGGTCCTGGGTTCGATTCCCAGGTCGGCTAAAATGTTATTGAGTTTTCCCATCAGGAATTTCTCATTAGCAGTCCGGAGTCTGTATTTGCGTCCGGTTGATGGCAATTGGCTTGCTCTTTGTTTATCTTATTTTTTTTAGTATAAAATAATTAGGTACCTAAATAGTCCTAGATTAAAATCCCCAAGAAGACTTATTATATATTTTTCCACTTTACAACATAATATACATAATTACATACAGAAATAAAGTAAAATAGATTTATTTACGGGTAGGTCCGGTAGGTTGAACCAACACATAAGTAGTTATGTAGACTGTTTAAGCGGGATATACCTCTACAGCAAGCTTAGCATGACGCTTTCTGTTTCTACTCTATAGAATAGATATCGCTTGTTTACATTTCTCGGTAGAAAATTGTCAACTGTCTACACGGAAACGTCTTTTTTGTCTACTCTTCCGTCGACAAAACGCTTCTCTGCGGTTCTCGTACTAAACCTGCAGCTTTATATTTCAATCGGTACTTTCATTGTACCCACTGTCGAAGCAGTAAGTACTGATGCCGCCAATACGGTTTCGTCTTGCCTATATCTCCCCATATATTCTGTAAACATCTCACCGTGAAAACAGGAGAAACCTTGAAGAGAGCTTCATTCCACCAGCAGGCTTAGCACGAGAACCGTAGAGAAGCGTTTTGTTGACGGAAGAGTAGACAAAAATGACATTACTGTGTGGACAGTAGTTGTTGTAGACATAGTTGACAGTTTTCTACCCAGAATTGTAAACAAGCGATTTCTATGCTACAATAGAGTAGAAATAGAAAGCGTCATGATAGCCTACTGGTGCTAGGTTTTTAGGTTTTTTGCGGTCCACACTGCAGAAGACTGCATAGTTTGAAGACGCGTCGTATGAGGTCGTGATCCTCAGCATTGAGGGAATGACGAAGAAGAAGAAGAGAGAAAAGACCGGCTTGTGATCTGACCCGTAAGTCCCTACCCCCCGTAGGGACCTACTATTAAATAGATGTTAGATAGATAAGGACAATGACTTGATCCCTATTATAGATCGTTTTCCAAATTCTTACCATCAGCAAAATGTCTAATTATCTTATTTTTTTTTCACGAGATAGCTGGCACATTAAGGCTCGTGCAGACTGGCGCGACTTGTAGTGCGACGCGACTTCGTTGTCGCGTCGTGCCAGTCTGCGCGAGCCTTTATGTATTCTCTCCTTTTCGAACTGTTATTTACATTCAAAATGTTGGCAATACGTGGCCGGAATATAAATTAGGTGCAAGTAAAAATTAACCTTTAGGTGCTCCACATTTTCATTCCTTGAGTGTACTGTACCTACGAACTGACTAAAATGACGAATAGGTAGGTGAGCAGGTGTATACAATAGATGCGGTTTTGAATCTAATCATTGAGTTAAACCACATTATTATTATAATTAAGTTATTGTAAGTGTAACAAAGATTATGTACGTACATAACAAATATATTCGAGAAAAATTCAAAGAAATAGATATTCTGACTGTAGCCTCTAAATATTCGAAATAAAAAATGCGAAATTCTCTCAAATTTCGCTTTTTTTAAGAAAATTCAAAACATTTTTTAATATAGTTTATTTACATTTAACTAAAGTATGTAGGTACCATTTTGATCGATAACTTTTTGCCATCTTGTAGGTAGGGACATGATCCCATTGCTATAGAAATTTTGGGACTTCTGATCAAAATACCGCGACAAGTGGTTTTGGTAGTCCTCTCGTGATGTTACCCTGACACTGCCTAAAGAATTCTGACGAGACCGAAACAGGTGGAAATCTGAAGGTGCAAGGTCAGGACTATACGGCGGATGCATTAACACCTCCCAACCAAACTCTCTTAATTTTTGCTGAGTGGCTAAAGATGTGTGAGGTCTAGCGTTATCATGATGAAAAACCACACCCCTTCTGTTGATTAATTCCGGCCGCTTTCTCTCAACTTCTTGCTTTAATCTCATCAGTTGTTCGCAGTAGAGTTCAGAATCGATGGTCCTGCCTGGTGGTAACAGCTCATAATGAATAATGCCCTTCCAATCCCACCACACACACAGCATCACCTTGTTGCGAGTTAACCCGGAATTCGCCACAGTCTGTGAAGCCTGACCGGCCTTTGACCACGACCTTTTTCACACGTTCTTGTCGTACGTGATCCACTTTTCATCACCAGTTATCAGCTTCTTCAAAAAATGGTTCGGTTTCATTACGTCGTAATAAAGAATCACAAATGAGTACACGGTTCATTAGGTTTCTTTCAGTGAGCTCGTGAGGTACCCAAATATCGGGCTTTTTTGTGTACCCAGTTTTTTTCAAATGCGCCAAAACTGTTTTGTGGTCAATTCCCAGTTCTTCAGCTACGTCGTAACTACTGATATGCCGCCGGATCTTGCTCCACTTTTTCAAAAATGGCATCCATTTTATCCGTAATAGGGCGACCAGACCGGCGGCGGCGTGCATCTTTGACATCAACATTTCCGGATTGCAAACGCTACCAAATTTGTGCTCTCACAAACACTGCACTAGGTTCATAAACATCGCAAATTTTTTTCGCGGCTTGCGTTGCATTTTTACCTTTTTTGTAGTAAAATTTTAAAATGTATCGAATTTCTTCATTAGATTCACTCATCTTGACGGTACGAAAAACAAATGAAATCACACATTTTCCTAATTTGAATTTGGAATTATGTTCTTTTAAATTTAAACTTTCAATGATACCAAAACCAGCCAGATACAAATAGTATACCCAAAGAGATTTTATTACAAGTTCTGGTTATATTATAATGCGAAAAGACTTTTTCCCCAAACTAATATATATATTTGATGATCTTATGTAAGTAACTACACAAAAATATATCGAATTTTAAGAAAATGTCCGATATCCACAGTTTAAATACCAGGAATAAACATAATCTTGCTGTACTTCACACTCGCCTCCACAGAGTAGGCAACTCGTTCATGGGTCAATGTATACCCTTAAACTTCCTATTGATATTCGAAATTTATTCATTAAACGATTTAAAAGCTGTATTAAAACCAAACTTTGTAAAAAAGGGTACTATAACATTTCTGATTAAATAGATTAGATGACAAAAAAGCTTGGGATTAAGGTGCTCACTCTGCTAAGCCTTGTGATAAAACCGTAAAACTTGACATTTTAATTATTATGCAAAATCATCATTATATACAATTATATATACACATTGACATTGAGTAATATTATAAACAAAATTACGTGAATATTTATGTACCTTGAAAAGTATTATGTTACTTTAATTATTGTGAATGTTAGCACTATGTGGGTCATTTTTATTTATTTCTTTTTTTTTTCTCTCAGTTTTAATGATAGTCTGGCATTTTGAGTACTTTATGTGGCCTACCCAAATGTCCTTTCCTTGGTATTGTTTGTCGAGTCTTGAGCTCCTTAGTTCTGGGTTGAGCTACACGATTACTGACAAATGCCTGCACTGACTGGACAGGTCCACTCAAGGTTCTTTCCTCAAAAGACCATTTCAGACATGGATCTACATGGTCCTCACATGATCTGACCAAGATTATGTCTGGACTTTAAAAGAGACTTTGACCCTTGAGTTTGTTTCGCCATTTCTTCTCAGGGGTAGTCAGATAGGAAATGTCGACTCCATAGCTTACTTAATTTTTTTTTTTTTTTTTTTTATATTACGTGTAAAAGTGATTCTGATATCCTATTTACAGAATAAACAATTTCATTTCATTTCATTAACAATAAAAGCCACGTCACCCCCTGTTAAGTACTGATTACTTAAATAATTATATAATTTCCTATAAATACCAGTTAATTAAATATATTAATATAGTTATCCATAGTATTATTAATTGTTTGCTCCACAATAACAAACTGAGTTCGAAGGCCATAATTTCATTTATCATCGTAAGGAAAACCACAATTTGAAACTATTGTACGTTGTTTTGGAAAATCCCATCAAAGGGAAAATGTTGTTACAATAATTTCAAGCTATGTTAACATATTTTAGTTTTATTTATTAATGCCTAACTTTTCTAGTTTGTAGGGAACAGCAAATGCTTATAAAAGCTGCTGTAAAAACTACAGATTTTTACAAGGTCCATGCTCTTTACCTAATAAGATTAACGATGGCAAAATTATCATATGCTCAATAGCAGTAGATTATATAGGTCATCTCTGGCCGTCGACATAGGTCATCTCTGGCAGTCTTGCTAGGTCAACTAAAGCCTGTGTAGATTGTAATTTTTTCCAGGTCTTTTACGCAAATAATATGTTTTAATTTGAAACTCTATTGTCCATCAATTCGTATATCAATCACGTAGCTGGTTAGGGCTGTAGTGTTTTATAAACATAATACACGTATTTAATCTAATTTTCTTTCGATCCGTACAATTCCATGTGAGGCATAAAAGCCTAAAACATTAAAATAATGATGAGTCCAAGAAAAAGTTTTTGTGCAGTTTTGATGCCGATATATTGGCCATCATTTTGGTGTCGTTATTGTTCCGCATTCGAATTTACGATCATTTAATTTAAAAGCTTTAAAAATTTTTACACACAAGTGCAAGTTGCCTCGACTTAGGAGTCCAGGGGGGTAACCATCACCTCTTATAGCAGTATTATTTCAATATTACTTTAGCGTGAGAAAGAGATGGAGCTATAAGTCCTGTATAGCTCCATCACTTTCCCACTGTGAAGTAATATTGTAATAATACTGCTATAAGTGGTGATGGTTACCCCCCTGGAATGTATATTATCCGATCAAGCACAAAACAAACTTTTGTTCGCGGCTACTCATGTCAAAAATAACATAGGCATACCTACGACTGGATAGAAGAACAGACTTAGGTACAAATTCGCGCCATTCCATTTTCCATAAAAATAAAAATAATATTACCTATATTAAGTTAATATTATTTTTTAAATAGTCAGCATTATCGTTCATTCTTTAATAGTTGATTCGGTAATATGCCTCAATTAAATAAAAACGGTGTACAATCAAACTAGGAAACCACTTATCGATAAAGTGCAACGCAACGCAATACTTGCCTTCTCAAAATCTCGGTCAAGGTCACTTCTCATCCGGAACGTAGTAGATTCCCATTTTCTCCTTATTACATCGATTCTACTTCCCAAAAGGCACGAATAAACACTCAAGCTAAATAAAAAACTCGGAGCTGCAGTGTTCAGAAGCGTTACTCTTTTGTTTTGATATTTAGGTTTTTGTTTATAAAATAAAGGATGCTGTGATAGCTATGGGTCACTGATGGATGTCAAGTTCTAGGTGAAGGCCAGTTCAGGACCTGCGCAGACGGTAGCAGGGGAATGTTGCCAGTTTTCGCGGAAAGCGCCTGAATTTTTTGTATAGCTATTTGTTGCGGTGCTGAGCTTTTTTATAGCTAAGTGGATTAAAGATGTTAAGAAATCTTTGACGACGTAATTTTTTTTTCGGTGGTAGATTATCAAATAACGTCTCCTGCTCTGGGTGGAGCGGGGGGGTGTGTTAGACTCTTACTGACACCCACATTCCGCCGGTTATGTATAAGTTCCATGTTGAAGGGGTCATAGGGGGCGAGCCTTTCGCCATTAAGCATAAATCAAAACTCCGGGCTGCTAACACTGCCCCATCTGCAGGCTTAGCATGACGCTTTATATTTCTTCGATGACTAGACATGCCTAGCCCTTTCTACAAATAGTGAAATTTCGTTTCTCCATTTTTGACACCGCACCGTAGAAATCCTTCTGCAATCTGTCATTTTGTCTTTCGTTTCTAACGATCTTTGTCTAGGTCCTTTTTTATGTAGACTATTTCAGAAGAAAGTTTCTATACCAAACTGTCAAAATCACTCTGACAACTGACAGTTGTCTAAGGTAGTGAAGACAATATTTGCGTTTTTCTACACGACGGCCACCTTTGTCCCGGCTGTTATTTGTAGATCTTTGACAGTCGTTACGGGTAGTCAGAAGCCCGAAAGTCTGACAACCGGTCTTACCAAGGGGTATCGTGTTACCCAGTAACTTGGTTGTGGAGGTCAGATAGGCAGTCGCTCCATGTAAAATACTGGTATTCAGCTGCGACTGGAAGCCGACCCCAACATAGTTGTGAAAAGGCTAGGCAGATGATGATTTGGTAGAGGAAGTTTGCGCGGTGGTCTCATATAAATTTTATTAACTTTGCTTGGGTAGTTTTTGAGTTAGCTTCAATAATTCTTATTTAATCCTATGTTGATGATGTTATAAAACTTCCTGTCACTGTTGTTTAGCATAATCAGCCTACAATGTTCCCACTGCTGGGACACAGGCCTCCTCTCTGTGAGAGGGAGTGGGCCGTAATCCACCACGCGGGCCCAGTGCGGGTTGGTAGATCATCACATGTCTTCGATATTTTGGTTCTAGGACATGCACATATGAGTTTCCTCACGATGTTTTCCTTCACCGTTTTTGAGAGCTGTGATGATGATTAAAAAAATTACACAAGGTAAAGCGCCTGTCTGCGTTCGAACCTACGACCTACAACTCGTAAGACGCGGCTGTTTCCACTGGGCCACCACTACTCCCCTTTCGGAAGTCGGTGGCAAAAAAAAAAAAACGAAAATAAAGAACCAAAGACACCGACTTATTAAGTTACTTTTCACTTTTTAGTGTATTTTTTTGGAAGTCGGTTGTTGTTTTTGTAAAAAAAAAAATATTATATAATTATACTTTATTAGATATTTCATGGACCGTAATGGAAGGTTGAACAGACAAATAAAACACACTTCGTAAATATATAATGTATAATACTATAATAATCTAAGTAAAATAACGTAGTAATAAAATCAAATAGTACATAAATGGAGGTCACAAAAACAAAAATAAATCATTTAAAATATTTTACACGGGGCGGATTACACCATACCAAACGATGGTAAAATGTAAGTTTAAGTCGGTGGCTAAGTCTACACTTCCTAATCACATAGCCGCAATATTAATTACATTTTTAGACCCCAAGATGATATGAATAAGCAAATAAAATAAAAACAACCGTCTTGTAAACATAAATTAATCTTAACAGTAGTAAGTTGCAGTGCCTAAGTCGCAGACATCACATTAATTCGCAATTTGATACATCTTTAATTACATTATTGGTTAAACAGCTCCAAATATTACATGGACATGAACATTTACATGAATATTTACAAAGCATCGAAAAATTCATTAACCAAATTCGATAAGGTTCGTGAGCTAATTCATTTAACCAGATGTCTGTGAAATCTACTAACTTAAAGTAAAATGAAATAAATAAACATTTATTCTTTGTTAACCAGTTTAACTTTCGCATGGTGCAATCCGCCTATACCAGCGATCAGCTGCCCTTTATATAAAGTAATGGTGAGCGATAATGTCTAAAAAAATATTATTTTTATAAAAATAATAAAAATACCGTTTGAACACAGCGGTAGGCAAGTCTCAAGCTCCAGACAACCCCTTGAAATCAAAAAGCCTAATAAATTATCTGTTGTATTATCTCTACTCATTTCGCCTTGTTTTCTGGTCAACTTATTGACTGCAGTTTCTGTGATCCGATATTTCATCAAGCTTCTAAAAATCAGGGTCATTGGTGCCGATTCCCTTGTTCACAAACTAAACTAAATTTAAGTTCAGTGCATCTTTTTCCTTCTATTTCATTAAGAAAAGGACAGAAGATAAATTTTAGTTTAGTCCTGTCAAATTAATCAACGCCTGTCACTACTCCATACAAGTTTAGACGTGATTAAAAACTTGCCTACTAAAATTACATCAATTTACGTCAAGCGGTGATTAATTTGACAGGACTAAACTAAAATTTATCTTCTGTCCTTTTCTTAATGAAATAGAAAGAAAAAGATGCACTGAACTTAAATTTAGTTTAGTTTGGTTTGTGAACAAGGGAATCGGCACCAGTCTCTGCGACTACAAACCAGGAGGATGTCATAAAACTGACCCATATTTGAACTCAAAATCTGAGATAATTATCAAGTTTTGGAACAACAAACTCAATGTCGTTACAACAAAGTTCAAATTACATTACAACCAAATGTTTTAGGACCTTTTTATTACAAACAAGAATCAATCAAGAATCATCTTAGTATTCATGACGCTTACCTATGTAGATAGTCGAGTAAGCGGCGATGGATTGTAAATTATTTAAGATTATGAATTCAAGGATCGACGACGATGGAGGATGGTCGAGTATGGGAGACTTTTCTACTGTTGTGTACGAAAGGCTTAATGTTACTTAACGGGTCGCATCACCAACGTATTAACTAAATCCTTTAGGCCTTTTATATAGCAAAACAAGTAATATGGCGTGTTGGTAGCCAACTATAAAATCTAGAGAGTGGATATGCGATGTCCGATATTAAACTATGAAACACGATGTTTTGAACGAAATAAAACTTAACTTTATGGGACCTCTTTTGGGTACTTCATCGAAATATTTTTCGATAAAAATAAGCACTGTATAGTTTAATTCTAGCCAGACCGTTCGATTTTTTTTTTCTTTTCTTAGTTCGACCGTGATTAATCGTTCAAAACCCCTAAACACATTTAACATCTAAAACACAATATCAATGAGGTTAATATCGAATTACTGTGCGTTCACTATAAGGGCGCGTACACATAGAACGTCCGATTCTACAGGATCCTTTTTAACTGATCCGTCGCTACTGGAGGTAATACTCACACAGCATTTACAGGACCGATTTTAACAGATCCGACGCTACTGGACTTTCGTACTTCAGTATATCGCCTACTTTCTACGAGGATGGATCCGGAATACTGTTATGTGTGTGAACTGGCTCATACAACTACATACGCTAATAACATATACGTATAAACGGACCTGTGAAACGAATTGCTGCTTATTTTATCGGATTGGTATTTTTTACTGAATCCGGAATACTGAATTCTGTGTGAGCTCGCTCATACAAATACATACGCCAATAACATATACGTTTAAACGGACCTGTAAAACGGACGTTCTATGTGTACGCGCCCTTACTTGACGCGTGACGCGACTGGTAGCACTGAATTTTGCAGCCATGTGATTGGTAGTTTGGCCTGTCAGTCGCCATTTTGAACTCTATTTGTATTGAAACAAAATACTACAAAATTCAGTGCAACCATTCCCTTACGCGTCAAGTTATAGTGAATGCGCTATAACTCCAAATCGTGAGGTTTTCTGCCAAAACTACCGTTCCACCTAAAAAAAGATATAAAGCTCTGTGGCACACATTATAAAGCCTCATCACACACATTTTCTTTGCAAGACATCCTAAATTCTCGTGTTCCACAATCTAGCATTAGACGCGAAAAGCAATGGGAACCTTTTACCCTGATCACACACAGTCGGCTTGACATTCTCACTTAGCATTGTATCATCGCCTTACGTTACGAAAGATCCAAAATTGTATACAAGCTTCTGATAATGTCAACATGGTCGATACATCGTCACGGAAAGAAGTCTATCTAAGGTACTATTAGACATTTTATCTAAAAAAATCTGATACAATCCTAGCCTAAAATGGTCGTAGCTTCAAGTTCGCATAATTAGGTATTACAAAACAAACGCCTTTTTTTGTATTTTATCACCTTTTTCTACATCACAGCATGTTGATACGAACTTCATTTAATATTTCTAGTTTATTTCGTACTAGCAGGCCACGTGATGGATACATGTAGCGTTCTCGTGGCGAAGCTTGATCTCAAAATGGGCGGGACACCATGTTTATAAACCCTCCGCGGTTTATTGTGTTACTATAATACTCTCTTACACTTAGACGTCGTTCCGCAACTGTGCCAGAAATCAACAGACTACCGCCCAGGTCATCTGTCCGATTTCCCAGCGTTGTGTAAATGATTCGGCGCGTCCGCGAATGCAAATTTCAACCTATACGCCTCAGCTACCAACACACTTATGTTCGAATCGGTCCAGTTCTGAGTGGGCACATTTTGTAGGAGTATCATGAGCCCTTGGAAGTCTCTTTCTAGCATGAGTCTTTCCCGCCAATGGAGTAAGAAAGCCGCGCAGACGTACAGCTGGAAGGTGGCGAACCCGTCTGATTCGGCGAGGTAAGTGTCCCACAGACGTATGGTGCAGGGGAGTGGTATTTCTCTAGTGAGAAGGTTGTTCATCCACCTGAAGGAGAACTGGAGGTAGTCTACGCCGTGTGTCTGCAGGTGCTCGTGGAGGGGCAAGTCTATGCGACGTATGAGCTCCTTCAGTTGATTCACCTGTAAACAAAATTATAATGTGAAATTGGTTTCTTTAAAATAGTAACATTAATAAATGGTAAATAAAAGTTACACCATTAATTTTCTACAACATGTTTCATTTAGCGGAAATATTCTGCAGTGAATTTAAGAATAACTAATGACCAATTAAAATAAAGAGTCTGCCATTGCAGAGCAATCCTAAAAAGACTGTTCCGAGCTGCATTTAGCCTATTGTACGCCACGTCAAAAAAGCAAAAACGTGCCTTCGACGCCAAGCTACGAATTATTCCTTAAAATCTGTCATGTAGTCGTGACCGTGGCTTGCTGGGCACATTTTGGTCTGTCATCTATACATGACTGTGGCGGTCAAAAGGTTAAATGCCGGCTAATTATTAAAATCAGATTGCAGTTGTTTTAAGCACTTATGAAGACCTGTGAACTTTTAACAAGTCAACGCCTTTGGCACGTTTCGGAGTAAACAAAGGGTATATAATATCCTATTTATTTCTGAAGTCAACGGCCGTTACGTTACGATACCATAACCTATTAAAATACCACAATGCTACACATTTACCTGTTTGGCATGTCTATTTTAGGTGCTATCATTTTCCTGAGTTCTGAAGCTCTAAATGTTTTTATCGAAACAAATGACGCATAATATTCAAAGAGGGAACAACAAACATGGTTTGTGGTTAGTGATAGCGGCCAATTAAGCGGTATGTGGAAGGGAAAAGATTATTATTAATGTATCTGTTTCCTTGTTCGGTTGGTAAACACGTGTTTGAACGGTATTCCGTGCACGTGCCCTTGATAACGTGTTCGAGAATGTTCTGTTACGAATTGTTTTAGTAGTAGGTACAGTCTTAGAATTCATTTGATTGTCTACAATCTGTGTTCCATAATACTGTGTGAATGTGTAGCTACAATTAAGTATCCAATGTGTAATATGTTTTGTGGCAACACTTTGATACAATAGAAACAAAGATTGTAGACAATTAAATGAATTTATGGTATCGATTCCCTTGTTCACAAACTAAACTAAATTTAAGTTTAGTGCATCTTTTTCTTTGTATTTCATTAAGAAGAGGACAGGAGATAAATTTTAGTTTAGTCCATTCAAATAAATCAGCGCCTGTCACTACTCCATACAAGTTTAGACGTGATTAAAACTTGCCTACTAAAATTACGTCAATTTACGTCAAGCGCTGATTAATTTGACAGGACTAAACTAAAATTTATGTTCTGTCTTTTCCTTTTCTTAATGAAATAGAAAGAAAAAAATGCACTGAACTTAAATTTAGTTTAGTTTGTGAACAAGGGAATCGGCACCATTGTCGATGATTTTTCATATTTTTGAGGCCGACTTTACCTAATAGCCTCCAGCCAAACAACTCTTTCGCAGAGGTACCTACCACCGATGGCACCATTCCTATTCCTGCCGCCAAACTACGTAGCTTTTAAAGTTGCCGTTGAATTTAAAAGCCTATTAGACTTTTCAACTATCTAGACTTTGAGAGCGGGTCAGCAATTTGTATTCAGTGAGATTCAAAACGGATTCAAAACGGATTCAAATCGGCCCTTATATTGTGCAAAAGGCACAGAGGCCGTGCTCCATTTAAAATATTGGTAAAGGCTTGGCAGATGATGATGATGATATTGTGCAAAAACTTGTTTCCAAAAAAAAACCACCGACTTCCAAAAAAAAAACACTATACTTAAAGTGAAAAATAACTTTGAACTTGGAAGTCGGTGTCCAAAATTAAAAAAATAAAATTAGTTTGGATCTGTATTTTAGTTTTTTGCCACCGACTGTAGTAATTTTTCAGTTTGTAGTGTTTTTTTTTAGAAGTCGGTTGTTTTTTTTTTTACTTTTTAGTTATGGTTTTTTAAACAACAGTGACATGAAGTATTTATAACATCGTGAAGATACACAAAGTGGATTAAATAGGTATTATCGAAGCTAACTCAAAAACTACCCAAACAAAGTTAATAAAATTTATATGGGACCACCGCGCAGGCTTCCTCTACCAGAGTCTACCAAATGAAAATTTAGGCTAAGATTAACCCTTAAATCACCAAGTCCAAGTCTTGAGTTACCAAGGGGTATCGTGTTACCCAGTAACTGGGTTGTGGAGGTCAGATAGGCAGTCACTCCATAAAATACTGGTATTCAGCTGTATCCGGAAGCCAGTAATACTTGAAGCCGACCCCAACATAGTTGGGAAAAGGCTAGGCAGATGATGATTAACCCTTATATCGTATGCCGGACGGCGGTATAATGGTTGGTATGCAAACCTATTTATCAGTTACAAAAGTTATCAATGGATAAGTCACGTCTAGTCTCCTCAAATAGGTACTTATTCAAATTAGTATATTCTTTGTTTTAACAAGATTGGCGTGCGAGCGTATTAAGTACATAATAACTATTGTTAGAAAGACTATAAAATCATATTATTTAACACAAGTCTGGTCCATAGGTAGATCGCGTTTTAGCGATAAAACCGGCCATTGTACTATTTTTCATAACAATGTATGATGATTGTGGCTATATTTTAATTGTGTTTAGAACATAGAATATTATTTTTAATTGTTGTGCGCATTATACATTTTTATTTTGCGTTGCAGTAGGTACCTAATGTAACTGTTATCTTCAGATATCGGTGACATCGATAAAAGGGCGAGTTAGCTCCATTATAACATTACAAAAACAACGGTTATAACTTTCGTTATTTTGATATAAATAATTTAAAAAACCATTCTGTGGCAGTGGCGGTACCTTCATATAAGCCCAAAATGCTTGATAAAGAATTTATTGTACCTAACCAGTAGTTTATGAGAAAATTGCGATGATACATACGTAGATACGTAGGTACCTACATACTCAGTCGAAAACCGAACTTTCTTTTTTTTAAATCGGTTAAAATTTTATTGGGCTTGCGTTATTTTGAAACCCTAGGCACGCCACTGTTCTGTGGAACACTTTCCCCCGACAAGAACCCCCGACGGCTAACTAATTTTATTTATCTGTTTAGTCAGCGAGTAAATGAGTGACCTTTCGCTTTGTAGATACAGATTAACTAATACAACTTCTTTATAACCTTTAAGTTCGTTTGTTTGGCAGGGCAGTCGTGTTTTTAATTATATTTTTTAAATTATTTATTTTTATGTTATACATTATTGTGACAAACTAATTTTAAAACATGTAATGCTAAATGGTGGGTATTTGAATTTTAAGCATTATCGGTAGTTTTATACTCTCTCAGCGAGGCAAGGCTTGGATGGTGTAGGGATGAAATGTTTGGTTTTTCATGTACTCTAGCTATGTAAAATGTATGCCAATAAACTTCATATTTTTGGCATGTGCTCATCAAGGCCTTCAATTTGATACCCATGTTGTAATAAAAGAATATTTTTTTCTCGTTTGTAAATGGATCCATACTGCCGCCAAATTGCAAGCCTATGTCACTCGGGAAGATGTAAGGATTCTAACGATACCCCATACATCTGAATCTGTTCAAGCATTTAAAAGTTATGGTAAGTACACGGAAAATAAGGATGTCTTAAATTAAGACAATATCCTTTTGGTCAAGACAAATATTGATTCATTTAGGGGAAAACAATATATTCTTGAATGAAGTAAAATTTTGTCTTAGTTTTATTGTCTTCTTCGAAGACATTATACTTAAATGAAGAATTATTAAGTTTAATTTTAAGAATATTATTTCTAAAACTAGATGAAAACTAGATATTTTCTGTAATTAAGATTATTATAGTCTTGAATCAAAAATATTTGCTTAAGTCAAGAATAAAAAAGAGCAGAGCAGAAGGGTGTGGTGCAGATTCTTACTGACTTAATCCCACCCGTGTTCCTTCCGTTGCCAGTGTTGCCAGAGGCCACGGTATCCCTTTCGAACTTTCCCGCAACCCCGGCAGGCAGTCGGCCCTAGCGGACACTTGTGCTGACACCTCTTTGAGGCGCGCGTGGAACACAACGCGCCGTCGACCCGAGCCTGGGGGACTACTTTCTAAAGTCCGTCAACGAAGCAACGAGCCCGTCCGAAAGTAGTTGATCCGTCAACACAAGTGACAAATTCAGTTTTTCGAACGGGTACAAACACATTGCAAGTAGGGACAACTGTCAAATCGTGTTGTCATTCATTCTCAGTTTGGGCTTCGAAGTAATCTTATGTCCGTAGGTGATACGGAGTAGGAAGCGCCCGTCACTTCGGCCGAAACTACGGATTTAGTGGTTAGGGAGTACCCCTTTTTTTTGTGGATAGGAAATCATCAAATAACTTCTCCCGCTCTGGGCGGAGCGGGAGGGTGTGTCAGACTCTTACCGACTAAAACCCACCCGTATTCCTTCCGTTGCCTGTGTTGCCAGGGGCTCGGTGACCCATTGGTACCTTCCCGCTACCCGGCTTTGGGGGTCTGAGGTATCAGTTCATTTTGGAAAGGGGTCTCTTGCCCAAAATAGTTTGGGAATCCCTGCCCAAGAAGGACATACGAGTACAGTGACCTAATTGGTGATATTCTTCAAAAAGATCAGGTACGTTAAAGTCGCAACCGGCGTGCGTGTATGACCAGATAGATGTATGAACGTAAACGAAGCAAAAGGAGTGTATGTAAGGAGTAGCAGGCGGCGCGGGCGTCATGTAGTTTCTGCCTACCCACATGGGAAACCGTGAGTTTATGTATGTATAAATCTGGTCGTATTGAAAAGGTGGAAAAGGTAAAACTTTCACGTTTTTCTTGATTAAGTACAAGAAATATAATATTGTGACGGCATTACGTTACGGTCACATTTGAGGTCAACCAGTAACAATAGAGCGTAAACCTACAGTGCGGAAATCAATTTACTTTGCTCGCGTATAATCAGTTGTGTTGCTACAGGAATATTTTAACTGCACATTTGGACGAAACGTTATCTTTATTATGGAATTACAACTTGGTTTTCTTATAAAATAATAGGGTCACTTTGAATATTTTTACATAACATAACGCCTGTAATCCTCGTAGGGTTAGGCAGATGTGTACCCAGTTATAATTAAGTCTCATGTAATAGGGGGCGAGCCTATTGCCATCAACCGGGCACAAATCCAGACTCCAGCCTGAATGGGCTTTTTAACTTTAGCCCCTTTTACCCCCCCAACTCCTGCCAAACGATACTAGATCCAACCCGATAATACCTCCTCTAAAATTCCGGAATAATGATAATGACGTATTAATCCCGGGATTTTATAATCACGAATTATTTATTGGACTTCATTTATATACAAATAATTATTGATTTGAAAAATCATAGAACATTTTTAAGGGTTCCGTACTAAAACTATTAAATTAAAGAGTTTTACATATTATGGGAACTAAATGCTTGAAAAGTTGGCTCGTTATTGTGTGTATATTATATTACGATAAAAGGGTAATTTACACAGGTTCGCACTCAACAGAATGTTATTCAGGAATGCGCTTACGCACATTTTACAATAGACAACAATAGTTGCCATCTCTTTCACACAGCGTTGAGTGAAAAAGATAACAAATAGCCACTCCTACAGCATGTGAAAGAGATAGTAAATTATAGATAATCAAACTACATCACTTGTGGATCACCACAAATGATGTTAGGTTTACTCGAATTACAGATTTTAATGTTAATTTATTAGAAAATTCTGGGTTAAGTACTAAAATTATAAGTTTGTTTCAGTAATACAGTCAGAGCTAGAATAACTCACACTTGTGCCACATGCCTAGACAACATTTTACAGATGTTACACCAGCCCACAAAAAATATGTTAATTTAATAGAATCAGATCATTGCGGAAAAATTATCACTATTCCAAATCCAAGCAAAAAGTTTCCTCTTTGAGCAGTGGCTAAAGAAGCGCCACAGCGTCCTCATCTTCCGCCTGACGCAGGTCCTCACCGGACACGGCAGCTTCGGGAGGTTTCTGTGTCGGATAAGGCGGGAGGAAACGCCCTGGTGTCACCACTGTGTGGATCGCCCGGAGGACACGGTGGAGCATACGGTGGAGGTCTGCCCGGCTTGGGCAGAGCACCGCCTTGTCCTCGTGGAGGCGAAGGGCGGTGGAGATCTCTCGCGTCCGGTCCTGGACCAGGCCATGGTACGGAGCGAGAGGGCACGGGCAGCCGTCACCTCCTTCTGCGAAGCAGTAATGCTCGCGAAGGAGGAGGCGGGACGGTAAGGTCTCATCATAACTATCAAAACGAGCCCAAACTTGGCACCCCTAGTTCTACTGGTCGACGACTTCCAGTAGGAGTCACCGAAGTACACCTTCAGGTCACGCCATACGGTGGAGGTCTGCCCGGCTTGGGCAGAGCACCGCCTTGTCCCCGTGGAGGCGAAGGGCGGTGGAGATCTCTCGCGTCCGGCCCTGGTCCAGGCCATGGTACGGAGCGAGAGGGCATGGGCAGCCGTCACCTCCTTCTGCGAAGCAGTAATACTCGCGAAGGAGGAGGCGGGACGGTAGAGGGAAAGGTACAGTTCGCGCCCTCTCGTCCCCGACGGCAGCTCGCCGTCCGATAAGGACAAGGCCCGGGTCGACGGCGCGTTGTGTTCCACTCGCGCCTCAAAGAGATGTCGTCAGCTCAAGTGTAGGGGTCCACTAGGGCCGATGCCAGCCGGGGTCGCAAAAAGGTCCGAAAGGGATGCCGAGGTCCCTGGCAACACAGGCAACGGACGGAACACGGGTGGGTTTTAGTCAGTAAGAGTCTGACACACCCTCCCACTCCGCCCAGAGTGGGAGAAGATATTTGATAATTACGAACACAAAAAAGCAAATAAGTTACTAAAAAATAAATCACTGTCAACCCAAAAATGACTAAGCGCTTAGAAACATTTAAAAATAAACTTTTGAGTAAATTACCACTATTTTCAACTAATGATGTCCATAAGTAACAACATAATGGTTTTTTTTTATATGTATTGCACACTATTTTAAAATACTTTCATTCCAAAGACATTCTCGGTTAATAGTAACGCTTCCTTCAGTGACTGGGCCACCATTGGTTTACATAATAAAAAATAAATAATAAAAAACACGCCTGCCTTGTCAAAAAGTTAATTACAATAATTGAACTAAAAAATTAAAAACAATCTAAACGATTTCGAACTGAATACCAATCTGTTCATTGCAGTCGGGGGACGGTTCCTTGGAACAGTTCTATACAGCCCCCCCCCCCCCCCCCCCTTAGTTGAATTATTGTAATTAACTTTTAGACAAGGCAGACGTGTTTATTTTTTTTTTAATTATTTATTTTCTTCAGGTCACTCCATCAAGTCCGTTGGTAAGGTCTCATCACAACTACCAAAACGAGCCCAAACTTGGCACCCCTAGTTCTATTGGTCGACGACTTCCAGTAGGAGTCACCGAAGTACACCTTCAGGTCACTCCATCAAGTCCGTTGGTAAGGTCTCATCATAACTATCAAAACGAGCCCAAACTCGGCACACCTAGTTCTACTGGTCCACGAGTTCCAGTAGCAGACACCGAAGTACACCCTAAGGTCACTCCATCAAGACCGAAGGTAAGGTCTCATCATTACTATCAAAATGAGCCCAAACTCCGCACCCCTAGTTCTACTGGTCCACGAGTTCCAGTAGCAGACACCGAACTACACCTTCAGGTCACTCCATCAAGTCCGTTGGTAAGGTCTCATCATAACTATCAAAACGAGGCCAAACTCGGCACCCCTAGTTCTACTGGTCGACGACGTCCAGTAGGAGTCACCGAAGTACACATTCAGGTCACACCATCAAATCCGGAGGTAAGGTCTCATCATAACTATCAAAACGAGCCCAAACTCGGCACCCCTAGTTCTACTGGTCCACGACTTCCAGTAGCAGTCATAGAAGTACACCTTCAGGTCACTCCATCAAGTCCGGAGGTAAGGTCTCATCATTACTATTGTGGCGGTATCTACAGCGCCACATACGAACTACGCATCACACTGACGTCACGCAAAATCGGTCGGAACTGTCTGCGTTGATGCCCTAGTGAGTCGGGGTGGCGCTGCGTTATGCTCCCGTGAGTCGGATGTGGTACAGCGCCGGGTTGAGGGCTGACTGCTGGCGTCGACCAGGAGAGCGTTGAAGAGCTCTGCTTGTTGACCGGCCGAAAGTGCAGTGTGCTGTGCCAAGGTTGCTGCCCGACGGTTGATGTCGGGATGTTGTATATATGCAGTGGCGTGCCTAGGATTTCAAAATAACGCAAGCCCAATAAAATTTTAACCGATTTCAAAAAAAGAAAGTTCAGTTTTCGACTGAGTATGTAGGTACCTACGTATCTACGTATGTATCATCGCAATTTTCTCATAAACTACTGGTTAGGTACAATAAATTCTCTATCGAGCATGCCGATGTAAGGCATGCCCGATAGGGCTTTTGGGCTTATATGAAGGTACCGCCAGTGTATATATGCTAGTTGCGCGGTAAACTCTGCTTGCGCGATGCAGGATTTTGCGTGACGTCAGTGTGATGCGTAGTTCGTATGTGGCGCTGTAGATACCGCCACACTATCAAAATGAGCCCAAACTCGGCACACCTAGTCCTACTCGTCGACCAGTTCCAGTAACAGTCACCGAAGTACACCTACAGGTCACTGCATCAAGACCGAACGTAAGGTCTCATCATTACTATCAAAATGAGCTCAAACTCCGCACCCCTAGTTCTACTGGTCCACGAGTTCCAGTAGCAGACACCGAACTACATCTTCAGGTCACTCCATCAAGTCCTATGGTAAGGTCTCATCATAACTAACAAAACGAGCCCAAACTCGGCACACCTAGTTCTACTGGTCGACGAGTTCCAGTAGCAATAACTGAAGTACACCTCCAGGTTACTCCATCAAGACCGAAGGTAAGGTCTCATCATTACTATCAAAATGAGCCCAAACTCCGTACCCCTAGTTCTACTGGTCCACGAGTTCCAGTAGCAGACACCGAAGTACACCTTCAGGTCACTCCATCAAGTCCGTTGGTAAGGTCTCATCACAACTATTAAAACGAGCCCAAACTTGGCACCCCTAGTTCTACTGGTCGACGACTTCCAGTAGGAGTCACCGAGGTACACTTTCAGGTCACACCATCAAGTCCGGAGGTGAGGTCTCATCACAGCTATCAAAATGAGCCCAAACTCGGCACTCCTAGTTCTACTGGTCCACGAGTTCCAGTAGCAGACACCGAAGTACATCTTCAGGTCACTCCATCAAGTCCGTTGGTAAGGTCTCATCATAACTATCATAACGAGCCCAAACTCGGCACCCCTAGTTCTACTGGTCCACGAGTTCCAGTAGCAGACACCGAAGTACACCCTAAGGTCACTCCTTCAAGACCGAAGGTAAGGTCTCATCATTACTATCAAAATGAGCCCAAACTCCGCACCCCTAGTTCTACTGGTCCACGAGTTCCAGTAGCAGACACCGAAGTACATCTTCAGGTCACTCCATCAAGTCCGTTGGTAAGGTCTCATCATAACTAACAAAACGAGCCCAAACTCGGCACACCTTGTTCTACTGGTCGACGAGTTCCAGTAGCAGTAACTGAAGTACACCTCCAGGTTACTCCATCAAGACCGAAGGTAAGGTCTCATCATTACTATCAAAATGAGCCCAAACTCCGCACCCCTAGTTCTACTGGTCCACGAGTTCCAGTAGCAGACACCGAAGTACATCTTCAGGTCACTCCATCAAGTCCGTTGGTAAGTAATTTTAAACAATAGACACGACATTTATTATCAATAAGTCACCAATCATGTTTCACCAAGAGAGTGAAGATTATTGATCATCATACCTACTCGTGAAGGGTTATTTTGATCCCGCATAATAGGGGAAAAGCTGGGCTTTTTTCGCCCATGGGCAGAAAATGTAACATTACTACCCGTAATGTAATTGACGCATTTGATTATTCGTCTAACATTACTTCACGCTAAAGGAGGTCTTTGATTGGTCTACAAAAATCTAGTAGGCTACGATTATTGTTTTCTTTAATTTTTATTTTAGCGTGAGGTTTCGGTAAATAGGTTTTAGTTTTACCATAAAGCCACAATGGCGCCGATTCCTTTGTTAACAAACTAAACTAAATTTAAGTTCAGTGCATCTTTGTCTTACTATTTCATTAAGAAAAGGACAGAAGATACATTTTAGTTTAGTCCTGTCAAATTAATCAGCGCTTGACGTAAATTGACGTAATTTTAGTAGGCAAGTTTTTATTCACGTCTAAACTTGTATTGAGTAGTGACAGGCGCTGATTAATTTGACAGGACTAAACTAAAATTTATCTTCTGTCCTTTTTTTAATGAAATAGAAAGAAAAAGATGCACTGAACTTAAGTTTAGTTTAGTTTGTGAACAAGGGAATCGGCACCAATGTTGAATTTTATTAGTTTAATAAAATCTAGTAGGCTATGTTTTTTTTGCATTTTGATTTTGACGTAAGGTTTCGGTAAATAGTTTTTATTTTTGCCATAAACAACGTTGAATTTGATGATTGGTCCCAATTGACAGTAGCTAAATAGATGACGCACAAAAAAACTTATTTGTCTGACCCACATTCGGCGCCATGATTGTGGCATGTTGTGTTTGCATGAAATGTTTGATTGAATATTTTTGTTTCCACGTATGTGTAACGAAAAGCACTATGTGATTCTCGAGTCCAAAAATATGTATTCCCACGTGTGGTTAACAGCTCACGCCTATGGCTCGGGCCATAAATGCACAATCGTCAATTAAGAACATACCTTTGGCCTCTTGTGACACATAGTAAATGAGGATTGAGGACCCCAACGAACAATCTTGTCAACGAGAAATAAAGCGAGTATTTTAAAATTCAAAAAAAATCAACTAAAACACATTCGCTTTGGTTCTGGTTCACAATATTGTTCGTTGTTGGTGATGTTTACATAAGAATAGGAGCTTTGCTTACCATTGCTGGCAAGGGGGGGTTGAAAATGACTGAAACGCTGATTACGTAATACACGGAAGACCCTTTTCCCCTAAACTACCCCATGCAAAATTTCATCCAAATCGGCCGAGTCATTTGGCCGTGAAAACCACACCAACAAATAAACATAATTTTACATTTATAATGATGGGGACTCCTTTTTACACGACTGCCCAAAAAAATTATGTTTTCAGGGTTCATGTATGTTTGTGAGTTTCTTTATTCAACCATAACTTTTAAACGGCTTAACCGATATCAATGTATGTAGCATCGTTAGAAGCGTTGCGTTATCCCGGGTAACATAGGTTAGTGAAAATTTAAGCAATGTAATGGGGAGCCATGGTACATGAAAAAAAATGTTTTTTTCTTTAATTTTTTACTACTTATACTATCATCGTCTAGAGCATACATGGGCAACAACCGGCCCGCTGTAAGATATTATCCGGCCCGCGAGACATTTTGAAAGAACCCAATTTAAAAAAATATTACATTAGGTACTTATACTCACGGGAGTGACAGTGAGGCGCCAAACATCAAATCCTTTGATGTTTGCCGCCTCACTCTTTGGAATCGCCGCCACTCGGCTTGTTCGATCAAATTCTTTGAGGTTTGCCGCCTCACGGGCGACACATCAAAAGATTTATTGCTTCTCAATTATTCTAAACTAGTTTATTCCAGATTATTCCTTCATTTTGCTTACATTAGTGGGTGGATGGCCCGAACGTTAGTTCAGTTCTCGATATCCTAGCGAACTGCTCGAGCCGTCAACATGCTTTGTGACTTTGTGTGCATCTTGAGTGGTTACTAACTATAGTTTGTTATTAAGTTTATTGAACGAAAAGTAAACAAAAATGATGTCTGGTGGAAAGAAACGAAAAGTAGATACAGAGGGTCGCCAGTTTCAAGAAAAATGGACTGAAGAATTCTTTTTTATCTTGCAAAATGGTAATGGCCTATTTGATTGCTGTGTAATGAATCCATTTCAGTAATGAAAGAATTCAATATAAAGACGCAGTACTCAACTAAGCATGCTACGCTGCACTCACTGACAGGAAAATTAAGAACAGACAAAATTCAGCTTACCGCAAATATGGAAAAACAGCAACTAATGTTTCATAAAAAAAGAACACAACTTGATAATGTTGTGAAAGCTAGTTTTATAGTTAGCTCAAAATTGGCAAAGGCATTAAAACCATTTGCCGAAGGAGAATTTATCAAGGAGTGTATGTTAAAAGTTTGCAGTATTTTGTGTCCCGAAAAGAAAAATGAATTTGAATAAATTAGTTTGTCAAGAAGAACTGTTGTTCGACGTATAGAAATTATGGCTAATGATATAAAAACAACATTGACTGACCGTATGGGTGGTTTTGAATCATTTTCCATAGCATTAGACGAGAGCACCGATTTGTCTGACACAGCTCAACTGGCTATATTTATTCAAGGTGTTGATAAGGAGTTCACTGTTACTGAGGAATTGTTTGCTTTACAGCCGCTTAAAGGAACCACTACAGGAGAGGATATTTTTATTGAAGTTCAAAAGGTATTCACAAGTTTTGGCTTGCCATGGTCAAAATTAATTGGAGTATGCACTGATGGTGCACCTTCTATGGTCGGCTTACGTGAAGGTTTCCTCGGAATTTTGAATGAAAAAGCAGCAGAATTAAATGTGCAAAAAGATGATTTAATAGTCCTTCATTGCATTATCCACCAACAGAACTTGTGTTCTAAGCCCATTCGACTCCAGAATGTTATGAATGTGGTAGTAAAAACCATCAACTTTATTCGATCCCGAGGTCTTAACCAACGTCAGTTCAAGGCGTTTTTGGATGAAATATCAGCTGAATATAACGATGTAACATATTATTGTGAAGTCAGATGGCTGAGCAAAGGAAACATTTTGAAACGGTATTACGAGCTTAGAAATGAGATAGCAGACTTTATGAAAATAAAAGATAAACCACTATCTGAATTAAGTGACCCAAAATGGATATGTGACTTAGCATTTCTGGTCTATCTTACAGGCTATTTGAATGATTTAAATTTGAAACTTCAAAAACAAGGACAGTTAGTAAATGATTTGTACAGCCATTTGAAAGCGTTTCAGATCAAACTACGCTTGTGGGAGTCACAGATGCTGTCTGGTAATAGTTACCATTTAAACACGCTCTCTGCGTATGAAAATATTGCTTATGCTCAATATGCTGAAGAACTCAAGTTACTGTCGGAACAATTTTTGAACAGATTTAGCGACTCCAAAAACATTGAAGACTGTTTCAGTTTATTTGCTACTCCTACAAAATGTAATGTACAAAATGCTCCAATACACTTACAAATGGAGTTGATCGAGATTCAAGAAAACTCACTCCTAAAATCCAAATTTGAAGACGTAGAGTTGTGCGATTTCTACAAAAAATACCTAGAAGAAGGCAATTTTCCGCAGCTTAGAAAATTCGCAAGAAGATTGATTTGTGCGTTTGGCAGTACTTATAAATGCGAACAGTTCTTTTCATTGATGAAAGTTAATAAATCAACACATCGTACAAGACTGACTGACGATAATTTGGAAAATTCTTTACGTCTTTGTATCAGTCGAATTAATCCAAATATCGATGGATTAGTTTCCCAAATTCAAGCTCAAGTGTCTCATTGATTTCGGTGTATTTAACTTTCGTAGTTTGCAACAATTGCAAATTTAACGATTTAATTATAATGTACCATTTTTTTTTAAATTTCATTTTGTTATTTTAATAAATTGTACTATAATAACATTGTCGTATTATTTCATGTCTAACATTTATCGCAAAAAATATGATCACTACTTAAAAATGCACTATGTACTTACCTACTTTTAAACGCGGCCCGCGAACGTATTTGTACGCTAAAGTTTGGCCCTCAACATGTCAAAGGTTGCCCATACCTGGTCTAGAGCTTGCTTAGTACATAACAAAATATATAACAGTAGTATTCAATATACATTCGTTCACTATTAACATAACAAAAGAAATTAAATACATATAACAGTAGGTACTACTCAATATCCCATAGAAAAACTTATAAAAAATAATATTGTTTTATCACAAAAAAGTATAAAATAAATAATTAAAAAAATAAAAAACACGCCTGCCTTATTAAAAAGTTAATTACAAAATTTGAACTAATTGATTACAAAAAAGCTAAATGATTTTGAACTGAATATCAATCTGTTCATTGCAGCCGCTAGTCGGGGGACGGTTCCTTGGAACAGTTCTTTACAGGTCCTCCGACTTCGCTGAAAGGTATTCAGTTCAAAATCATTTAGCTTGTTTTTAATCTTTTAGGTAATTTTTTGTAATTAACTTTTTGACAAAGCAGGTGTGTGTTTTAACTTTTTAAATTATTTATTTAAAGTCGTTAAAGTACTTCATCTGTCCCCACTTCCACCTTTAAACCACCTATGCTAAATTTTATTGAATTCAGCTAATAATTATGAGTTGTACGTATAGTGCATTGTAAAAGTCATGATACTCTTGTTTTTTTGAGTTGGTTAAAGTAACCTGTCGTTCTCCAAAACTAAAACCTATTTATCGAAACCAACCAACAAGACAAAAACAAATTGAAAGAAAAAAAAATCGTAGCCTACTAAATGTTTGTAGACCAATGAAATTCAACATTGTGGCTTTGCAAATCTAGGTAAAACCTATTTACAGAAACCTTACGTCAAAAACAAAATAATCATAAATCGAAAACATAAATCGTAAATGATAAATGATTTTATTTCTGTAAGTAGGTTTTTACAAACACTTTTACACGTCAAAACATATTTTTTTAAACTAGATTAGGCCGGCGTTTCCTATCTGACTACTCTGAGAAGAAAGGCCGAAACAAACTCAGAGGTCACAGTCTCTTTTAAAGTCCAGACATAATCTTGGTCAGATCATGTGGAGAACATGTCGATTGGTGTCTGAAATGGTCTTTTGATGAAAGAACCACACAGATTGAGTGGACCTGTCCAGTCAGTGCACGCATTTGTCAGTCGTTGTGCAGCTCAACTCATAACTAAAGGAGCTCAACGATTCAACGAACAATACCAAAGAAAAGACATTTGGGTAGGCCGCATAAAGTACTCAAACTGCCAGACCATCATTAAAAGTAAGAGACAAAAAAAAAACAAACAATGACCCACATAGTGCTCACATTCCTAATAATTAAAATAATATAATATAATACTATACAAAGTAAATATTCATGTCATTGTTTATATAGAATGTTATATAGAATAAGAAAACATAAATAGCTAGCAAAATAAAAAGAGTAAAAAAACAACATTCACTGTAAGTTTATTGGAGCAGCTCAATCCCAAGCCTTTTTGTCCTCAATATAATCTTTAACAGTATAAAAGGCTTTTAGGCACAGTTTCTGTTTTATAAAACATTTGAATTTATTAAGGCTTAGTTCTAGAATGTGGCTAGGAAGTTTATTATAAAAACGTCTACATTGGCATCTAAACGAGCTGCCTATTTTTTGAGCCTGGTTGTAGGAACAACAAATTTGTGTTTGTTCCTAGTATTTACATTATGGATATCACTGTATTTTTTAAACAAATTAATACTTTTATGTGCGTACAAAAGATTTTCATAAATATACTGAGAAGCTAGTCATTATATTAATCTCTTTAATTTTTTTTCTGAGGGAGTATCTGGGACTTAATTTATAAATTGAACGGATTACCCTTTTTTGTAAAATAAGATTGTCTGAATATCGGCGGCATTTCCCCATAACAGAATACCGTACGACATTACGCTATGAAAATAACTAAAGTATACTAAACGGGCTGTGTCTAAATCCGTTAAATCACGAATTTTTCTAACGGCGTATGCTGCAGAGCTAAGCTTTTTTGACAATTTATCTATATGGGGGCCCCATTGAAGCTTGGCATCCAAAGTTATGCCTAAGAACACAGTGGTATCTTCGGGGTTCAACTCTTCACCCTTTATGAGAACACTAGTTTTTACTTGTCTAACATTAGGTATTGTAAACTTAATACATTTGGTTTTTTTCTCGTTAAGAAGTAGGTTATTAACATTAAACCAGTTAACTACTTTTTCGAGGGTAAATAGTGATTTACATTGTCAGTAACCAACTGCTGACGTTTGAGTTTAAATAAAAGTGAAGTGTCGTCTGCAAACAGCACTATATCATGATTATCCTTTATGAGGCAAGGCATGTCATTTATATAAATAAGAAACAAAAATGGGCCGAGAATTGAGCCTTGGGGGACCCCCATTCTTACTACAGATCCGGGTGATCTTTTTCCGTTAACATCAACTCTCCGAATCCTATCACTCAAATATGAAGTAAGAAGATCCAGAGAAGAGTTTCGGATTCCGTAGTGGTGCAGTTTTCTGATCAAAGTTTCATGAAGAACGCAATCGAATGCCTTGAACAAATCGCAAAAAATACCCAAAGCATCGCATTTATCCTCCCATGCATTATAAACATGTCCTAAAAGTTCAGTAGTCGAACGACCCCTTGTAAAACCGAACTGTTTGTTATGCATTAATTTATGTTTATTGAAAAATATTTGGATTTGATCTAAAATTAGTTTCTCGAAAATTTTACTAAAGGTAGGTAGTACTGAAATAGGTCTATAATTAGTAGGGTCTAATGTACTAACCGATTTAAACAACGGTATTATTTTACTGTTTTTCATAAGATCAGGAAACTCACTACAGTCAATACAATTATTAAAAATAACAGCTAAAGTAGGTGCTACAATGTTAATAATCGACTTAGCAACGTCCACAGAATTACCCCATAGATCTGCGGTCTTTTTAACATTTAACGTGTGAAAGGTTTTAATTACATCTTTACAGGTGACATATTGGAAACTAAACTCTGAATCACAAACTGGAACGTTTTCTATAAGTAAAGACTGCGGCAGTGGGTGATGAGTTTAGAAATTTGGTAGTTGATATGGGAATCTCTGTACAGAAATTTTCAAATGCCATGGCGACTTCAGAATCTGGCTTAATTATATTGTCATCAATAGCAAGGCTGTAGTCACTACTTCGGTTGGATGACCTTCCCGTTTCACTATTAATGATATTCCATGTCATCTTAATCTGAATAATTCTTAATATATAAATTAAATTCAGCAGTGTTTATACTAGTCCGTTCATCATACAACTCATATAGTCGTTTTCTACTTTTATGTATACCAATGGTGGCCCAGTCACTGAAGGAAGTGATACTATTAACCGACAATGTCTTAGGAACGAAAGTGTTCTCAAATTGTGTGCAATACATATTAACAAAATGATTATATTGTTGATTAGGGGCATCATTAGTTGACAATAGTGGTAATTTACTCAGAATTTTAGTTTTAAATGTTTCCAAACGCTTAGTCGTTTTTGGGTTCACAGTGATTTCTTTTTTAGTAACTTTTTTGCTTGGATTTGGAACAGTGATAAATTGTCCGCAATGATCTGATTCTATTAAATTAATATTTTTTTTGTGGGCTGGTGTAACATCTGTATAAATGTTATCTAGACATGTGGCACTAGTGGGGGTTATTCTAGTGGGCTCTAAAAATTGGTGAGAAAGATTGTATGACTGAAACAAACTTATAATTTTAGTACTTAAACCCGAATTTTCTAATAGATTAACATTAAAATCACCACAAGTGATGATAGACTTATTCGAATTACAGATTCTGTGCAGCACACCATCTATAACCTTTTCAAAACAATCATACAATCCTGGAGGAGGTCTGTACACACTTAATATAATGAACTGCTCCAATTCTATACAGGCTATTTCAATTGTCCGCTCAACTGAGAGGCTCACAATGTCCTTGCGGTCTTTAAATCTAAGCTGATTATTTACTAGTATTAATGAGCCTCCATTTATTCTGCTGAACGAACTACCAACCTGGTGATTACTAAAATTGAACATGAACTGGTAGCTTTTAAGCCAATGTTCTGTCATACAAAGAATATCTATATTGTTATAATTCAGGAATAATTCTACTTCTAAATCTTTGTTCAAAAACCCTTAAATGTTTTGATGCACCAGGTTGATTTTATTATTTTTTTTTACACTTTCATTTGATTTATTATTTACTTTTATAACATTTTTGCAAGAGGTTGACTCTATTGTCCTAATTTCTAATTTAAATGATAATCAATGTCATTAATTGTGACCAAATTATTACCAGAAAAGTTTATAAAGTCATTGCATTGCTCAAAAGAAGCAATTTGTTTAGCCAAATATTTGGCTGAAATAGAAAAAAAATATGATAGCGACACAGCTATCTGTCTTTTGTGATAGTTTGAAAGATAGTACATAACAATATTATATCTATCTTTAGTCAAATACAAATTATTACCAACATAATTAGTAGCCGTAGCCTAAATCAATCAAAGGCCTCCTTTATCGTGAAGTAATGTTAGACGACCAACCAAAAACATTGATTACATTACTTCCCGCAGGCGGTAATGTAACATTTCCGCCCTTGGGCGAAAAATACGAACTTTTCCCCTATTATGCCGGATCAAAATAACCCTTTAGGTGTGATGAAAGTAATTAACCTGGCTCCCTCTTCATATAATTCATGTGCATTTTATTGCACATTAGGTTCAATGGGTGATGATAAAATTTTATTGTCAGTGGAACTGAAAAAAAAATTAAACTGAAAAATAGCTGTTTATTATGAAGACGTAATACTTCTTTACTTATAAATACTGTGACATTTCTATGTTGTGACATGCCACGACACGGCGGCACTGCGTGCCATTGGTCTAATTGATTTACTTCATTTACCTACCTATTTCCAATCTAAATTATAAGTACGTAGATTTTTGACACTAGCCGCATAGAATCATCATCATCTGCCTAGCCTTTTCCCAACTACGTTGGAGTCGGCTCCAGTCTAACCGGATGCAGCTGAATACCAGTATTTTACATGGAGCGACTGCCTATCTGACCTCCACAACCCTGTTACTGGGTAATACGATACCCCTTGGTAAGACTGGTTGTCAGACTTTCGGGCTTCTGACGACCCGTAACACTGTCAAAGATCCACTATATATCCACTAGCCGCATAGAATGTGGTTTCAAATTTGCCAATGTAAATTCGTACGTGTCTAATAGTACCAAGCTATAGATTCGCTGCATGTGAATCTATAGCTTGTTACTGAGCCGCCGAGTCATAATGCCGCCCGGTCGTTTGGAATCTATGTATACTTTGTTGCCATTATACACGTATGAATTTTCGTTGGCAAATTCGAATCGAAAGCGCTTAGTTTCGCATTCTGGCGAAGAAAGGCACCTAGGTAAGCATAAGCAGCGGGTAGGAAGGTACCTACTTAGGTACGCATACTGTTTACACGCACCTACCTATTTTTTTATCAAAACTTTTGATTGATTGTTACTAATAAAATGTTAGACAGGTACTCAACTTACTTACTATTTCATTCTTGTATTTTATTTTCTAATTACGCATATTGCGTCTTTTTTGTCACCTATATTGATTTTATAAATAAACTTATACCTAAGTAATAAATAACACAAATAATCTCTATTGTCTATTATATTTATTACTACTAACTAACTTTATACTAAAAACTGCTCTAATATTTGCACACACAAACTAACAAACCTACTTATTTTGTTAATTTGAAAAGTTTGTTTACAATATTTTCTAATGGTTATGTCACACGAAAAAATGCGGGAAAAAGTGGTACAGGTCCGTCTAGCACTGCCTCGTCCCGCACTGATTTATTAGGCGACAGAGGGGACGCTCACGCGATTAAGTGTCGATTTATGTTAAAAATAATGACTATAAGTAAATAAAAAAGTTATTTAACAAAATAAGCCGAAGATTCCCTAGGTATTGTATTGTGTAATATCATGATGACTATAAAAAAACCTAGCGATTAATAGTTTAGAAG
This sequence comes from Atethmia centrago, assembly GCA_905333075.3. Taxonomy (NCBI): domain Eukaryota; kingdom Metazoa; phylum Arthropoda; class Insecta; order Lepidoptera; family Noctuidae; genus Atethmia; species Atethmia centrago. The sequence goes on from HG995387.1 coordinate 14,037,403, forward strand.
AAAAAAGGTTTTATATTTCTAAAACAGGGGTTACTTTGCCTTTAGATTACTGATATTTAAAATAGATTTTTAAAGTGAAGGGGACATGTTTTGTATTGTGTAGATTAACATATGTTTTTTTTAAGATTATTTCGGTACGGGTTATGGAGAAAAACGGTTTTAATCTTCTTCAGTTCCGCACAATTCACATATACCACGGCCTTAAAACAATCGTCACCAGTACTGACAACTTTGGGGTTTTCCCCCTAAATTTAAGGAGAAGTGCTAAAACGGGTAGACATTTTTTGGAGATACCTATTTTTAGGGGCTTCCAACAAAACCCGCAATTTTAATCGAACGACAGTAGGAATAAAAAGACACTACCTTTAAAAAACTATACACCGCACCGCGGTTTAATTCTCGAACAAACGTGTTTGGAATGGAAGGAGCTGCGAGCCACGTCCTTTTCTCATTCATTCATTCATTTAATTATCTATCTGTTTCATTCTCCTTCGCTCGTTCCGTTTGCACGTTTGCTCAATCCGTCGCTCCGTGACCGGTCTTGACGTTTGACTGACTCGTCTGACGTTTATGTCAAAACATAAACGTCAACAATATTACATTGTAGTTTAGGTTGTTTAGCAATAGGTAAATAATAGCTTAGGTATACTGTAATTTAAAAAAGATACAAACAATATTTATGCGTTTTATATACTTCGAATGACTTGGCAAGTTGGGCCCTACATCAAAGAAATTTTACATATGAGAACCTATACTTAGGGTTTTAAAAAAAAATCAAAACCCCTTTTGATTTTTTTTTAAAACCCTAAGTATAGGTTATAATAGGTTATAAATCCCCCGATTTCAAAAAAAATCTTGGGGTTAAATATTGGTAGGGGTTGGCAACACTGATCGACGCGCGCAGTCGCGTTCTGCGTCCGGCGCGAGATTAGCCTCAGTATGAACGGTTCTTAAAATTAATGACATATTTCTTACAAGCCGTGTGCCCCATGGGATTTGCCAACGGAAAAAATGATAAACTTTCATACAAACTACCATCCCTTATTTAACCCCTTTAGGGGGATAGTATAGATGTTTAAAAAATCCTTCCTTAGCGCTCACCACAGTTCTAGACCCAGCGGGTTAGGCTGTGCGTTGACTATCAGTGAATGAAAGAATTAATTAATTTAAGATTTCTATTAAGTAGATTAAGTGACATTTCTGAATGCGGCTGTGAATCTGTTGTCACAGCTCAAACCGTTCGGATTGGTTGACCTAATTAACAATAGCCAATGGAATCACTTACATAAGATATGACAACTGATTAAAGTAAACCTCGCACACTATGCGACATGCGACTGCGACTGCGAAAGCTCGACGACAAAACGCTGACCTGTCGCATGGGACTGTCGTCGGGTGTACGTGCACCATGCATCTAAACGCTGCGAAAAGTAGTGAGAGCGAGGGACACATAGCCTGTCGTTAAGGCGCTGACAAGACTCAATTGACCAAAATAAGCTGATCTTAAGAAAAAAATTGCCAAAGAAAAATATAGTTTGTGGTAGCGGAAAAAACCTATAATATGTTAATTTTGCACATATTTCCCAGAACTTGGTTGTTACCAAAACACGTTTTGAAAAAAAATCTCGATAAACACTAACGTTAAACTAACACCAACTCTTACCTTGAGTTCTAATCCAAAATTTCTGCATTAAATATCAACATACGTTACGTATTTAATTAATAACAAGAACGTCTTATTTGAATGCAGAACTTGGTTGTTTTTTATTTTCGATTACTCAACTCAATTTTGAGTAAATAGATAATTGCTTCATATTTTGCAATAAATTACAAGCGTTGTGTCATCGCGCTTCTCTTTCTTTTCTATGCAATCTGACAGTAACCGCGATTTAGGTGTTGTCAGCGTTTAAGACTTGAAGACTCTGCAAATCGACGCAAAGAATGCGGAGCTTTGAACAAAATATATGAAGATTGTCGGCCGCAGCGTTGCGTCGTTGCGTCTAGTCGCCGAGCTGTCGCAATCGCATGTCGCAAAGTGTGCACAATGTCTAATAGGCATTCCGCAATCAAAGGCAATTTACTAATCCCTTGCTTAAGCCAAAGACCTAATGGCTTCCAAAATATAAATTTGGACGAAATAATAGTAGTCTAATAATCGTTTAGTTATAATCAGTGCTTATCAATTATTTGATTAGCTGCCGTTGACACAGATAGCTCAAATGTTATGATAATTTGAAGTGGTTACATTACACATGACAAACATGGCCAGCCCACTGCACATCAGTTTGCTTACTCTGCAAACTATGTCGGTAACTCCGGTTCTTTTCCAGATAACTTCATTACTGATTTTATCCTTCAAAGAGACTCCGAGCATAGCCTGCTGAGCGACCTTGAATTTGTGGACCAGGCCGGTGGAGCAGACGAATCCTGGAGTGGAGACCGCGATCGGCAAGTGTAGTGTGGGATGCCGCCCAGCTATATGGACGTGACCTTAAGTAGGTGGCTGGGTCCTACTGGATGCGGAAGGCGGAGGACAGGGTGTTGTGGCGCAGCCTGAGGCCTATGTCCAGCAATGGACTGCGATAGGCTGAGTTAATTCACATTACACTCATACATAGTTGTACACCTGTCGTCGATTTGAAGTTGCGTAACTAGGTATAGACCGATTCAAACTTTAAGGCGGTTGGCGGCTCGGAACATGAGGCGAGTCGCTGCGCAGTAACCAATTCATGTGTCAACGTGAGAGGTGGGGTACTGCGCAGCAAGTAGCTCACTTCAGAGCCGATATTAAGTTTGACGCGTACTATATTATTATATTATTTCGCATTTAGCATAGCATAATCGTACTAGACACAGTAGACACTACTAATGTAGTCAAAACAAAATATTGGTACAAGGGGGCAGTTGGAACAAAACATTTATTTGGCGGCCAGATACTTACAATTGAAGTGGCGCACTAGGTACAGTCAACCGCATGTACATGATAACCGTTTAGCTTTTACAGCGCCTTTGTAAGTAAGTCGGTTAACCAACAAGAAAAACATCTTGAGACTATGGTCGACAGCAAATTAGTTAATAAAGCAGCTGACGTAGCTGAGGCATTCAATGAGTTTTTTGCCAACATACCTATAACTACGACTCGCTCCTTAAATTCGTCCTCGTCTAAAGCTGAAAACCTTTTGCATAGTAGTGTGCCTAAATGTAGTCGCTTATTTAGTTTCGAACATGTAACACCTGGTGACGTAGTTAACGTTTTTAACACACTTAAGTCTAAAAACACTGGTGATTACTGGGGTATCTCCATTAAACTATTAAGTAATATAATAAACATCGTAGCCCCCTATCTAGCTGTTACTTTAATAAATGTGTTGATTTAGAAACTTTTCCTGACCTCATGACGAATAGTAAAGTCATACCATTATTTAAATCAGGTAATAAAAAAGATGTTGGCAATTTCAGGCTTATTTCTATTTTACCTGCATTTAGCAAAATATTTGAAAAGTTAATACTCAAGCAGTTGCTAAGACATTTTAATTTAAACAGCCTCCTTCATAATGAACAATATGGCTTTACAAAAGGTCGTTCGACTACAGATGCAGGCGTTGCACTGCTGAAATACATATTTAACGCTTGGGAGAACTCGCAAAATGCTATTGGAGTTTTCTGTGATCTCTCCAAAGCTTTTGATTGCGTGCAACATGACACGCTCTTGCGTAAACTACATCATTACGGTGTCCAAAATGAAGCTCTTAAAGTAATAAGTTCATATTTACATAATAGGTTGCAATGTGTAGATGTTAATGGTGTAAAATCTTCCGGGCTTCTAGTACAGTTAGGTGTACCACAAGGCTCAATACTGGGTCCATTCTTATTCTTAGTGTATATTAATGACATACCATTCTCTTTAAAGGGTATCTGTGACGTTGTACTGTTTGCAGATGATACCTCTCTTATTTTTAAAGTAGAAAGGAATAGACAAGATTTTGACGACGTAAACAGTGCACTCTCAATTGTTACGGATTGGTTTACGACAAATAACTTAGTTCTCAATGCTAAGAAAACAAAATGTATAAAGTTCGCTTTACCGAATGTTAGAAATCTAGGACCCAACATCGTCTTGGATAAAAGGGTTCTTGATACTGTAGACTCGGCAGTTTTTTTCAGTGGGGCCCTCATATATCAAGCCTAGCGGGAAGGCTCAGTTCGGCCGCTTACGCCGTCAGGAAAGTAAGACAATACACTGACGTTGATACAGCTCGGTTAGTATATTTTAGTTATTTTCATAGCGTTATGTCCTACGGTATTCTGGTGTGGGGCAAAGCCGCTGACATTCAAAATATATTTGTTCTTCAAAAACGAGCTGTTCGAGCAATTTACCAGCTAGGTGCCAGAGTTTATCTGAGGGATTTGTTTAAAGATATTGGTATTCTCACGGTGGCATCACAATTCATCTTCGCCAACATCTTACATATTAGGCAAAATATACACTTATACATTAAAAACAGTGATATTCCCAATATTAACACAAGAAATAAGAACAAATTACGTGCTCCATTTCACCGGATTCACAAGGTTCATAACTCGTTTGTTGGGCTTGGTATTACTTTTTATAACAAGCTACCCTCTTCTTTGCTAGATATGCCTTTTAATGCGTTTAAAATTAAAGTAAAATCCAAACTTTGTTCAAGGGCGTACTATTCTATCAACGACTACTTAAAAGATAAGAATTGTTGGTCGCTGTGATTAACTCAAGACAATGTTTATGATCTTTCTCCAGAATTAGCTTACCTAGTGACAGGTTATATGAGTTTATATAATTGTTAATTTTATTTGACTGTTTATGTCTATTTATTTTAAATTTTATCTTCGTTTATACAAATCATAAACATAATCATGACATAATCTTCTCATTACAATGTTTTTGTTGAGTTGTATTGCAATATGTGGTTAGCTAGCGACCTCGATAACTGATTATATTATTCTTACAACCGGCAGCAAGTTCGTCATGCTCCCTTAGATGTCACTGCTTGCGGTAGCGTCGGGGGTCGGGTTGCCTCCTTCCCTCAAATATGGCGAGGGGTGTAATGGCTGATTTTTGCGTTATGCTCGTGAACGGGTGCTGCTTGTGGTGACTGGTCGTCTTGCTGACCATTGTTTTGTTTTGTTATTAGTAATTAATTGTTTATTTATTTTACTTTGATGGTCCTAGTTCATCATTTGTGACTGTTACGGCTGTAGATATATGTAAGCGGGCACGCCCTTTATACTTGGAGGCTTTTATTTAGGTTTTAAGTTCTGTTTACGTTTTTATCTCTGCTTGAGAATAGTTTTCGGTCTTTTTCTTTTCTTTTTTTTTTGTCGGTATAGTGGTGTGCTAGCTGACACATGGCTAATAATTTAATGTTTGTGTTTCACGTGGTGTAAATTGTTTTGCATACTATTGCATAGAATCCATTATTTTCTCTAACTGAACAGACAGCTGTGCTGCTGGGGAGTTTGTTGGCCACTTCTTCTTCCCAGCTAAAGCACTACGAAGTGGCGAAGGGTGGGCGTTTTGGGGGACTGTCTTATGTAATTTTGACGTTCGAAAAGTGCTGATCCTCAGCCTAGTTTGAATAAATGACTTTTGATTTTGATTTTGTGCCGTAGCAGTAAGAGTTTTCGTAGTTAAATTATATTTATTTCTGCACTTAAATAAGTTTGTGTATACACCTTTACACGTCAAAAATCTTTTTTTGACTAGATGATAAAATAAAACAAATTATTTAAAAATCAAAAGTTTCAAGACACCACATTGCAGGTTATTGGTTTGTCCCGCCTGCGATACCAAAATTCTATAGATTATGATGCTTGTTTTTCACTTTTCAGTTATGCGTTTTTGCAGTCTAGTCGGGATTTTTTGTTTTTAAATAATTTGTTTTATTCCATGCTTCTTAGTTTTATTAATATATATATGGAATTGACTCATTACTAGTTTTTATTTGGTATCAATATTGTTGTAATTTATTTAAAAAAAAACCTTCCCCTCCGTTTGTTTTGTATTTGCAGATGCAATATATAAATATTGTATAGCCTATGTCACTCCTACAATGAAGACGAATCTAACGACACCTCTTATGTTAAAATCCATCAAGCCGTTTAGGCTACAGAGTGTGCCAAAGAAATAGACATACATATAGTATACAGCAAAATTCAAAAACAAAAATCAATCTGCCACTTACCTTATATTGAATACCAAGTTGAGCAAATATATAATTATCCTGGATGCTGTCCAGGAACTTTGAGAGGCACCAGAAGGAATCAGCCTCAATGATGTCCCGCTGTTCCTCCGTTAACTTGTCCAGGGGGAAGTTGTCCAACTCTTCGCCCGTAGCCGCCTCCTGCAGGAAGACCATGAAGAACGGCGTCACCAGGTCGTTGATGCCTTGCACGTAGCCAGAGGCCGGGTGCCTGATCGCCCAGATGTACAGAATGCGTTCGAACATCACCTGGAATGAGTATAAAAGGTTAATTTCGCGACTATCTAAAAAGATTGAGACCGAGTGTTGTAAGGCAACTTAACAAAGGCCTGTCTTAAAATATTTTTTTTTTAACCACTAAGGGGACCTCTTGGCCTTCATTTCACCTGATGGTAAGTGAAGATCAGGCCAAAGGTGGAAGCGAGCTTCACCCGGGTATCCCCAATCACTGAGTAACTGGCTATCTTACCTCTAACTGCCGAAACACAACAATGCTGTTAACATTGTTGTTATGGCTACAGTCTTAGATAAGATGGTGGTAGCTAGCCTGGCGGACTTAGAACACGTCCTACCACCAACCAAACCGAGTAGAAATTTTCGTGTATTCCCGTTCGTCCCCTCGACTTCGTCCACCTAGTGGGACAAACGGGAATTTACAAAAATAATACTCAATTTGTTGCCGATCGTCCCACTCGGGATTTTAGAGGGACGAATGGGAATATGTTCTTAGATTAGTGCCATTCGTCCCCCTAAATAATATTGTGCATTAAATGTTAATCGTGTTGTTTTACAGTTTACTTTTCAAATTACTTGGTTGGATTTAATAATTATTTTACAAAATAAATTGTTCTGTATAAATATTACATGTCTCGGGCGAGATGCACCGGCTGGCGATGCCACTACTCAACAAAAGAGTGCCAATAACATTGTCACATTTGCGTGAACCCTATTGAACAACCAGTCCGAAATTATTTGGTGGGACCAATGGGACTCAAAAAAAAAATTAATAAATTATTCCCGTTCGTCCCACCAACAAAATCAGTGGGACGATCGGGAAAATAACAACGATTTCCCGTTCGTCCCACTAGGTGGACGAAGTCGTGGGGACGAACGGGAATACACGGAAATTTTTGCTGCGCTGGGAATGGAACATGGGACCTCTCGGTCATGTAAAAATACGGTTTCTAGTTTCAAGCAACGACAATCATCCTATGAAAAGCATAAACAATATGCATACATAATTATGTTCTAGTAGTAATACCACTGACCACTAGACCACAGGCGGTTGAACAACATATTTCATCATCCTACAACGTATTTGTTTATGCTTTTCATTGGATGATTGTCGTTGCTTGAAACTAGAAACCGTATTTTTCTTTAAGGGTCGGGTAATCGCCGTTGACCTTGGTCATACAAATGTGCGTCGCGTTCAGTTTCATAGGGAATATTTATTTTTAGTAACGAAAATATGAATATTTGAAAAAATCACAGATAGAATTATATTTAAGAAAATAGTCTGAAAAAAAAAAAAAAAAAAAACATGAAAATATCTTAAGTAGTTTGAAAATAATATCGTTTTTTATGCTTTGGGTAGACATTTCTTCGTGAATTTATTTCATAAAGTATTTTACTACAATACCTAAATATTCACAAATCGAATTGATCTGTATGCATTCTATTTTTTTTTTTTTTTGGATGGGATATCATCAAATAGCTTCTCCCGCTCTGGGCGGAGCGGGAGGGTGTGTCAGACTCTTACTGACTAAAACCCACCCGTATTCCTTCCTGTTGCCTGTGTTGCCAGGGGCCTCGGTGACCCTTTAGTACCTTCCCGCGACCCCGGCAGGCATCGGCCCTAGTGGACCCCTACATTTGTGCTGACGACATCTCTTTGAGGCGCGCGTGGAATACAACGCTCCGTCGACCCGGGCCTGGTCCTTACCGGACCGTAAGCTACCCATTGCTCACCGTCCGCAATCCCATGCATTCTAGTTTAAGATACAATTTTTGCATAACTTACTTGCATTACATGAAGGCGTAATAACAGATTTAAAAGTCACTAAAATCATGTATCTGCGCCTTAATAGTATCGAATTGGTCTAATATTGTCAGTCAGTGAATAACATATTATTCTTTATGAGACTCCTTCGCTGTTATCTGTTGCACTAATAGGCCTTGTTTTAGCAGTAGGCATTTACAGGTTGATACCTACTACTACAAGATTTTGATAACCCAGAGTTGTGAAGATACTAATCAAAAGCAGATATCTACATTTAATGTATTGTATCAATGTCATGCGTGGTCTTTACACAAAATGTTAGGGCAGACTTCTAAAACAAAATGCTAACTAAACGCACGCGGTTCGGCTGTGGAATTCACTTCCGCCTGACATTAGGGAGTGCCAAACTGTTGCTGTTTTTAAAAGAAGAGTGAATGAACACTATCTTTCCACTTTGCCAGAGTTGCATATTATGTATTTATTATTTTATACTATTAATTATAAGTAGATAAGAATTTTAGTGATATTAATTTTAGAAGTATGTATTTATGTAAATATATTCTCTTATTGTGTATTTAAATTAGTGAATAGTGTTTTTTTTTGTTTTTATCTATTTTGTTTTCTCTTTTACTTTTAAACACGGTGTCTATATCTCTATGTTTACTGTCCTATTGCAGGTATGCTGGAAGAGATTTCTTTAGAAATAAGCATCACCTTTGTACGTATTTTTCTGTTCCTTTCCTCTTGTCTGTTTATATGTGTGTACATAAACTGTTAAATAAATAAATAAAAACCAAAACTATGAAATTCTTAGATCTCTGTCTGAGAAGAGGCTCAGGCTGATAATATACTAGACCACAAAGATGCATACAAACCGACCTGCACAGTAATCTGTTGGAACAAAGCCACAAGCGGGCTCATTCGCGGTATGTCTATATGGATCTGTCGGTAAGTATCGTCGTCTCGCTCCGCGTCGTAGTATTGTCGTACTAGATGCTTATAGTCCGCTCTCTTTCGCTCCAGAGTCTCCACGCGCCGCTCGGCGTTGGGGGGCAGGTAGCCGGCCAGGAGACGCCATGTTATAGCTCTAGCCTGGAGAAAGAAAGAAATATGGTTACATTTTATTTCTGGTTCCTGGAAAAATACAATAATTTCCTGTTGTGCAAATTGTTATTGGGTTTTTCCTTATGGAGTTTCTCAGTAGCGGCTCGGATTCTTGTAGTTTCAACAGGCCAGCCCCCGTACGTATTACATGGGACTTAAACATACTTGACGCAAAATGGCTGCACTTCTGCCTACCTCTTTTGGGGAATACAGGTGTGATGTAGAGTTCAAAAAAACAGGTCTAATATCTCACTTAATATAATAATTATTAATAATGTTTAAAAACAATTAAAACCAGTCAAAATTTTAACAGAATATTCTAATAACAATAAAAAGAGTCATGGAAATGCTGTGTTGAATTTAATTAGAAAACAAACCAGTATTACAGTTATTGTGTTTGTGTTTCTTATCAAAAAAAATATTATTCTTTAAGCAGATTAAATTAAATTAAAAACAACATTTGCAAGGCAAAGCCTTTAATTAATGAATAATTAATTCTTTATTCCCAAAGATGTTGGGAATTACTTCTTTAAAATTATATTGAATTCTTGTACTTTTTTAGGGTTCCGTAACCAAAGGGTAAAACGGGACCCTATTACTAACTGTCTGTCTGTCTGTCCGTCTGTCACCAGGCTGTATCTCATGAACCGTGATAGTTAGACAGTTGAAATTTTCACAGATGATGTATTTCTGTTGCCGCTATAACAACAAATACAATAAAAAACAGAATAAAATAAATATTTAAGGGGCTCCCATACAACAAACATGATTTTTTTGCCGTTTTTATAGTTAATGGTACGGAACCCTCATGCGCGAGTTCGACTCGCACTTGGCCGGTTTTTATACTAGTCCTAAGTACCTAATTAAATAAACCATGCAATTTTCCATAATGTTTTGTCATGAGGTATGTGCAAGAAGCGTGGTTATGTAAACACAACTTTTGCTTGTCTGTATATTAGTACTCTTACAACTTGAGAACCACTTAATCCAATATACATGATTATGTCATGCATATAAAAAAAGTCGATAAATTAAAGTCGCTTTTCTTGTCTGTCTGTTTGTCCGCGTTGTTCTTCTAAACTGCGCAACGGATTTTGATGCGATTTTCACTTTTATCTATAGAATTTATTCAGGAAGGTGTATGTGAACATTAGGTAATATTAAACTTCCATATAATAAAGAAATCTTTATGTTTTGTGAAGTCGTAAAAACATACCAATACAACCACCAATTTGTAATCCATATGTAAGAAAAATAAGTTTAAAAAAGATTCAACTAAAAGAATATAATGTTTTACACACAAGGTTGTTAATACAAGGTCGAATTAAGTAACATCTGATGTAAATAAACAATAATAATTATTGATTGCTTCATTATACTCTATTGTTGAATATGATGTTATGTTTTTTTAAAAACAATAAATATTCCTATGAAAACATAAAAACGTCTGATTATGAACCAAGATAAAAAGAAGTTGAGTTTTAATTTTGTTTTCTTGAAATTATGTTGTTATCTTTAATGTGATTACTATGTATACCTGTAATACACATACATAGGAGCAGTTTTATTTTATTATTGTTTTCTATTAATTCTTGTATGTAGTGCTGTTGTTGTACCAAATAAATAGCTTGTTGCAGTTTCTTGCCTATCCTTCTCCATAGCAATGGGCAATTAGCTTCAACTTTCTGACTAACTGACCAACTGCTTGAAAATTGACAAATCAAGTGCCCGTAAATGGTATAATTGAAATAAATGCTTTGAGTTTACCCCCTTTTCATAAATATGACTAAAAAAGCTGACATCAAAATGTTGATTATGTAACAATCACCAAACAAGGGGTGTCTGAGTCTGAGACAGTAGTCATCCATGTTACATGAACAGGCTATTACAGAAATTAGACTTACAAATTGATTGTTGACTATTAGGTTATTGTTAATGATGTCGACTGCCTTAACCTTCTCATAAATTACTGATAAATAAACATACACCAAACACTGTGACATTCTTTATGTCACCACTAGTTTGTTTCATGATACATACATACATAAACTCACGCCCTCTCATGGGGGTAGGCAGAAACTATAGAACGCCACCTGCTACGCTCCTTACATACTCCTTTCGCTTCGTTTACATTCATACATCTGGTCATATCACCTTTTGTTAGTTGCATTTCCTTCATCCTCTCAAAATGACTAAACCATCTAAGCATACCAAGCATTTTGTGATACTACAAAGCATATCAAGCCTATATGCCCCAAAAAGGTAGGCAGAGATGTAATGTATATTCATATTTTACCCATTACATACTAGGGGATGTTATAATAAAAGCCCAGCATGTAGCAACATGTAGTGTATAATAGGGAGCCAGTCTATTGTCATTAACGGGGCACAAAAATTTAAACTGTGGGCTGCTAATGTATGTTATTTATCCATACTTGTTCTGACAAATATTTACCTCAACATCATACTTATGAGTTGATGCAAACATCTATATTTTAGCAGTGTTAGTAACATGGCCAACTGATCATTATGAATATGATAACATACTGCACTAAACTTCAATCAGGCCATCCAAAATTACAATAACAACACATACTTGTCAATGCCATGCCTGATACAATAGTCACCAAAACAACAAGCATAACCAATCAAAATTATAGCAAGTTATACAAGTGAAAATTATACAAGTGAGTCATCTGAAAGTTATGAAACAGACACCAAATACCACTTACTTTTACTGGGATACCAGACCAACTGATCTGTTTGAGGTCATCCAGGTCTATCACAATGCTATCATGCATTTGTTGGAACCTTTCAAGCTTTGATTCACTGCTCTCTTCGCGAGAGGTCAATGCCGACAGCCTCACGGCCCGCGGCCGCCCAGGGTAGTGCCGCATAGGCCCTGAGCTCCCAGCACCCACCCTACGGACCTCATTCTTCTTCACCTCCACCGCCTCAGCCTTTGGCTTCACAATCTCACTCTCAACCTTTACGTCATTTTTGTTTACGTTCCTACTACTATTCCTATGCGAATTTATCACGTTCAAAGCAGCAGTTTGCGATATGGCCTTAGATATTTTAGTTTCGGCGATTCCAGATATGATGTCGTCGTCGCCCAGGTCCCAGGCGTCGTTCACAGACGCCTGGAACTGTTGATACGATGACCCAGACATAACCTCGGTCCGTTTGACCGTCTGAAAAGGTCTGCCCGGGATCGCGCGCTGTGGGGTCTTCCAGAAAGTGTCAGACAATAATCCGTTCTTGTCATATTCGGGTTGGTAACTTTCCATAATAAAATACAGCCGTGAACATTCTAAATAACTTTGTTGGACAACAAAAAATTACAGTGAAAATGTTGTTGATATGACATATCACTAGACTGATCAAAGACAATTTGCATTCCAACCTAAATAATTTTGCTTATTACTTTTGCTTGTGACGTGCCCGGTACACCTCTCTTTTTCCGAACACTTGAAATAGAAAGAGACAAAATAAAGAACATTCCGTTTTCGTATGCTAAACATGGGAGTTCAAACGTGTCAGTTTGTAAAACTATGAATTTCGCTATGAATCAACATTTGTGGCAACAATGGTATTTTTAATCATTGCACCAGATAAATCCTTAAAAAAATCCAGTTTAATCATTGATCACCCATTAATTTCATCGCGTTTTGTTTTTACTTTATATAATACAAACCAATGTTGCTAGTAATAAAACTGAGGTCATTCTTAAGAGGTTAGAGGTCATGAGGTCAGTAAACTCTACAAAATCACAATAAAAATGTTTGGTCTAATTAATAATTAGTGTGGCAGTAAAGAACACAACATATCTATCAACATGTTTTTAGAAAACCGGTCAAGTGCGTGTCAGACCACGCACAATAAAGGGTTCCGTAGTTGGGAAGTTGGGATGATTATCCTAAAAACAAACTTCACATTGTAGTTGAAAAACATGTTCTCCCATACATCGATATATGCCATGGTCAATTCTCCAACTGCAAATGTAAGTTGGTCGACTAGTACTCGTTAACTTGTAAAGCCCACTTATTTAACTGTGATAGTTTTCCTTTTAATTTCATTAAAAATGTACTGCTGCCATGATTTTTTTCACATCTCCATAAACAACCATTGACACACACACACACACACACACACACACACACACAATTCTTGAATCGAAAAGTAGTGTTCACAGACCCGCAATATTCTTGAACGGCGTATCCTATCACATTACGTGCAAGGGAGGTACTTAATTTTTTTTTTTATTTTATTTTAGCACGTTGTCGGCGTGATTATTATGTATGACTATGCCAAATTACAGCTTTCTAGTACTAAGCGTCTCTGAGCTACAGTGGGGACAGACAGACAGACAGACAGACATGGCGAAACTATAAGGGTTCCTTGTTTACTACGGAACCCTAAAAAGGATGCTACGCTAAATCGTTTGATGGATTTGTAATTGTGGGCCGTATACCTACCCAAAAATATTGATATACCTACCCGTAACTTACGAATTCGTTTCTCTTCGGGGCAAAACAAGAATGAATGGCGAAACCGTATTCTAGCTCCGATTATATTATATTCATATTAAAAATAGTAAGAAAGCGTTGTAAGTAAGATTTGTTATTTATTTTTTTGTATTCCTACTCCTAATAAGTTTGAGCTATATTTTACTTTAGGATATTTCTATTTCTAAAGTTGGGTTCGTGGTAACCCAACTTGAGTCAAAGACAACAATATAACATAAAAACGAAAAAAAAAATGTGTCAAGTAACTTTAGCCAATAATAGTAATAACTAGGTTATGCCGGGATTTTTTTGGTTTTGTAAACACTACAAATATTCCTATTTTTTGAGTTTCAAGCAACATCAGTTTACTTTTAAATTGCTCGTAGTCTTCTCAAAAAAATAATATTTACTTATTGATTTTATTTTTGCAACTAATTCTCTTTTTATATTCGTTAAGCATCGATTTATATCTCTGGTTGCCAGTCAATAATTTGATAACAAACGGCCGTTTCTAGGAGGCTTATTAGATCAATAAACACCTGAAATTCTCAGTCAAGTGTAAACCGTGAATACCGTGATTCAAAATGTCTAACCAGCGCCCTGAACCCGATTCTATGTTTATGCAAAGAGGAGATGGACCAAAAAACATAAGCCCCACAAGGTCCGAACCTTCGTCGCGAAGAAATTCGTCACCCAAGAAAGTCGATTCACCTGAAACGATTACCGTAAAAGACTTTTTTGACTTTATGAAAACTGCGTATCAAGTTTACGAGCACTTGGAGGGCGACGATGATGAAACCAAGATAGACTGGGAAGAACTGACGAAACTGACAGTTATCAACCATGTCATCGAACAGCAAGAGCGAGATCTCCTTTATCAAACCGCTTTCGCTGAATCTAAGGCGACGGTTAGCAAGAGCGAATGTACCGTTGAACCAAAGAACAGCGAAGATCGACTTGAAAAAAGATTAAGTTGCAGTGAACTTGAAGGTAATTTCTTGACTGAGTCTTGTATAAAACTAAGTAATCCAACACGAAGTGGTCCTCCCTTTAGAGGTTTAGAGTTCATGCTCATGCCTCATGCCATGTGATAGTTCCTGCTGTGTGTACTGTGAGTGACTGCCCGTTTATCTGCTCTTAATATCTGTAAGGCAAATTGCCCTCTCCAGAGCGAGACCTGACAGTCGTGTTTGGGGCATAACCACAGCCATGCTCCTAACTACTCAGTTGACAAATAAGTACATCTAATAGTACTACTATTCTGCCATCTATTCTCGGTCAGGATAACTATTTACATCTTAAAGTTTACGGTTTTCAGGAAAATTAGGACGACGGCGGACATTGCCTCCTGAAGCGAGAGTTGAAATGCTTGGTATTTGGACTGAAGCCAACCTGAATTGCAAACTTAACGATGTAAGCATGAAAACATCAAAGAGAAAATATAGTAATTAATTCATTTTAGATGGTTGAAAATTGTACCAATAGATGGCGCTAAAACAAGTTCTCATTTTAGGTAGTAAACGAAGGGATTCTGGATTCTATTCTGCCTTACCTTGTTGGTTATAAAAAGCCTTCCAAAACAACGAGTGTTTATACTCCAATAATCAAGAAGGCGTCATCAGGAACAACGGTTGAAATAAAGAAACCAGCAAGTTTTGGAGGTAACAACGTAGCAACTAAAATAATGACTACCTAGTCTTTACTAATTGCAAAATAAAAGTTTTAACTAGCCAGTCTTCTTTCATAAATATTTCAAGGTTTTGTGGATGAAAAAGAATCGAGGGATCGCCTGGGGAGGCGCAAATCTTCAGTAACCTTAGCTCAAGAACGCAATAATACAAAACAAGAGTAAGTGAAATGTGTGTTGTCGTCCGATCTTTAATTAAAATTCCAATTTTTCTTTGTAATCGGTTAGAAGAAGTAATGTTGTTAGTCTGTTACAAAATAAAAATGTTCAAAACAGTACATTGTTATAAAAACAATAATTTCAACCAGATAAACAATATCCGATATGGTCTAGTGGCTAGGATACCTGGCTCTCACCCAGGAGGCTCGGGTTCGATTCCCGGTATCGGAAAACTCTTTTTGTAAATTTTTACATTTGAAAAGTATATTTTTTTAGTGGGGACGTAGAAATTCACGTTTGTGATGAAGTGAAAGGCCTAAAGAAAGATTTTAGATGCCCGCAGAAGTTGTTGGTATCCAAGATGGGATACTTTGCCGATGTCACAGCCGGCCAGAGACTGGAAGATATGGATATATCTGTACATTGCGATATACAGGTAATTTACTACGAAATGGTATTGATAAATAATTGGTCCTTTAGTTCGCAAAAAAATGTGTATTAATTAGCTAATGACAATGACAGTAAAGGACTTATTTAAATTAATTTTAGCTATTAATTAGTGGACATTAGCAGCGATATTATTGACACTAAATAATAACAATCCTTTTTCTTTAGATTTTCGACTGGTTAATGCGCTGGGTGAAAAGGGATACTATTTTGGTTGCCGACTGGCCTCTGCTCGACCCTCACAATGTGGTTCCTATCCTGGTTTCTGCATCATTTCTGCAGGTAAAGTCATCATGAACTTGACATTATTATGAAATTTATAACAATTTAAACATAAAATGCTTGGGCTAACTGAAGTAGCTAGCCGGAGCAGTTTGAGTTTATTATACTTCGTTATTCGTTGGTAATCTTGGTCCCCTGGAGTCAGAGAGAGTCAAAGGAACAAATTAAACAAAAAATATACTATTATTTATCTATACAGGGTGTTTGGAAGCTAGGTGAAAAGCCATAAGGAGGAGATTTTATAATTTTAAAAGTATTCAACGACTTCCAAAGTGTCTAGTATTTTCTTCAGTAACACAGATGCTTGGAACTTTGTTTAATAGATTAGATGCCAATCAGATTAACCACGAAAAAGAAAAGAAAATAACATACCAGCTTTAAGTGGGGCATTGTAGGCAAAACTAAAAAATAGTAGATAAAAAAACGCACTTCGTCTAAAGGCTCCTACATACTGGCGCGACTTGTCGCGCGACGCGCCGCGACACAATGGCACCGCTTGTAGCGCTACACGCGGTGTCTTTGTGTCGCGTCGCGTGTCGCGCCTGTTTGAAGGAGCCTTTAGACATATATGGCTCAAAATGCTCTAAATGGTGCCAACTATGACTATCACCCCCTTAAAGCTTTGCACCCAGCTTCCAAACACCCTGTATATATACATATTTTATGACCCTTAAAAAATAACGGATAGATATCCCGTACCATGGACAAGGAGCAAGTTTTTCAGAAGGCACCGCAACGGTTTAGCACCACTCTACGTCGTACGTCTCTAAATTTAGCCAGTTCTAATTAGCTAGAGACGTGAACAATTTCCTTATGAATACCTATGCTAAATTATTACAGCTTTCTAGTACGAAGCGTCTCTGAGCTACAGTGGGGACAGATAGACAGACAGACAGACGGACATGGCGTAACTATAAGGGTTCCTTGTTCACTACGGAACCCTAAAAAGCAAATCTTACTGTGGAACTTGTCCTCGAAAGCAACGGAATAAAAAATCCTGAGGCCAAAAGTCAGTTTCGATGGCAAGCATATAACAGTGCCGGGTTCGCGGGAAGGTACTAAAGGGTTACCGAGGCCCCTGGCAACACAGGCAACGGAAGGAATACGGGTGGGTTTTAGTCAGTAAGAGTCTGACACACGCTCCCGCTTCGCCCAGAGCGGGAGAAGTTATTTGATGATTTCCCACCCAAAAAAAAAAAAGCATATAAAAGTGCGGTACCTACACGCACCACGAACGCCGTGAAGTTCGGGTTTCGGTGTGACTTCAGTAACTGCACCCTCGGCCTGAACCTTGTCTTAAATAAAATCTGTTTACATGCAGATGGAGCCGCTGCTACACGACTGTCTCATCTACTGCCACGCTCATATGAATGACATCGTGAAGACCTCCACCAACTTAGCGTGTCTAAGCGATGCGTTGCTTACCAGGTATACAATGCTACATTCATTAAAACCTACTTAGTAGTAGTATCAGGGCCGGGTTTGGCCCTGGGACAACCAAGACGTGGAGGCCCTGAAAAAGTTATAGAACACATGAAAAAAAAACAATTTAAAAAGGTACCTTGTGAATGTGAACTTTTTTTTTGATGGAAAGAAAGGATGTTTTTTTTTCATATCCAAAAAAAAAATCAAATTGTGGAGGCCCGGGGCCAGTGCCCCTGTTGCCCTGCCCTTAATCCGGCCCTGAGTAGTATGTGTGGTAGACTAAGCCCGTTTGACTAAGGGCGGTCGTCTAGAAAGAAAAATAGGTTTATTTGTCACAAAAACACCTGCATATGAATAAAATAAGTATGTTAGTTCGAATATTTTTAAAAGAGTAACCGTGGAGTTTCTTGCCAGCTCTTCTCCATAGGAAACGACCAATTGGAACCGTGAACCTAGCTTTGATGTTTCCTAAGTGCCCATGTACAAAGGTTTATGTGAAATAAAAATATTTTGATTTGATTTGATTTTAATAAAAAACAAAACATCTATAATCACAAGTACACCACATAAATAGTCGGCAGCCATCGCACGTGACTGACAAGAAGACTTTCACTCAGCAGGATGCTGGGCAACGCTTAAAGGCTCCTACATACTGGCGTGGCGCGACTCGTCGCGCGACGCGACGCGACACAAAAACACCTCGTGTAGCGCTACAAGCGGTGCCTTTGTGTCGCGACGCGTCGCGCGACAATTCGCGCCAGTATGTAGGAGCCTTTAGGCAACGATAAACTCTGTCTTCCATAACTACCCTACGGTAGTTATGGATAGGGTTGCCAACTTTTTTTTTCAAGAAATAAAGTATATTTAGGTCTGAGAAGAATATTAAACAGTATTTTAGAAAAATGAACAGTATTTTATTTATTTAATGTTTTAAAATACTTACATATTTTTTAGAGCTTCTCACAAAACTTATCAATTTACAGTCTTTTTTAAAAACTTCATACTTCTTCTCACCACAATTATAACTAAAATTAAAATAAATGAGGAGCTCATTTTTTATTAAATTATGATTTGCTCTATTTCAATCATCCCGTCACTTTACATTCATTACTGAAAACACTCTTTCAGTTAATGCCGAGTGTGGCGGGAACAGAAAGTAGATATGAGACGATTTAATAATATTTTTAAATTCTTCTAAGGTGTTTTGTCTACTAATAAATAGCTCCACTTTTGGCCAGTACTCATTTCAAGAAAATCTTTGTCTTCTGATACTTTTTCATAAATTACTTTGAAATGTATTAATTCTGAATATAAATCATCCATACCAATATTGAGTCTATACAAATTTAAATTAGCTATAATTTTCTCAAAATGATCAAATGTGACCAAAGACTTTAATGACAAACAGCTAATTGAAGAAAGCCAGTTAGTCTGATTGAAATCGAACCATTTCTCTAAATATAAATTAGCCTTATCAATAAAAAGTATAAAGTTATTAATAGTTCTATTAAAAACTTCTTGGGAAGACTCTGTAATAGTTTTTAATAGTTTTTTTGTTTCATGTCCAAAATACTTATCATTTTTTCTTTGAATTAGCTCAGTCTTTAAACCAGTCAAATGTTATAAACATCTAAAATAGTTACATTATTTCCTTCTAATTTTTTTATTGTTTTATTGAAAATATTTAATATATAACTAGCATAAAGAAGGTAACAATGGACTACTTTATTTTCCATTTCTCTATCCAACATTGATAAATTTTGTATAACCATCGGACAGTCAACATCCAAACTAACTAAGTAGTTACAAATTGGTGTCCTATTAAGTAAAATCGTATCTATTGCTGGTAGAAGAGATAGCCAACGAGTTCCTATGTGTCGTTTTATTTCATGAAACTCTCCTTCAGCAAGCGCTACAAATGATTTTAATTCTTCTCTTCTGCATGCAGAAACAGAAAAATAGCTATAGACATTGAGAACATTATAGTTTTAATATATAATTTAAACAATTAATGGTGCCGATTCCCTTGTTCACAATCTAAAGTAAATTTAAGTTCAGTGCATCTTTTTCTTTCTATTTCAATAAGAAAAGGACAGAAGATAAATTTTAGTTTAGTCCTGTCAGATTAATCAGCGCCTGTCACTACTCTATACAAGTTTAGACGTGATTAAAAACTTGCCTACTAAAAATACGTCAATTTACGTCAAGCGCTGATTAATTTGACAGGACTGAACTAAAATGTATCTTCTGTCCTCTTCTTAATGAAATAGAAAGACAAAGATGCACTGAACTTAAATTTAGTTTAGTTTGTGAACAAGGGAATCGGCGCCAATAGCATGTTTTACTAAATTGTGCACAATATGGGCATGACAATTTCCTTTTATTAAGTCTGGCACAACCTCTAATATGTTTGTGTATAATGAATTATTAGGGCATTTGTATTGTCAGCGCTGAGACCTGATAATTGGCTGAAAGAAAGTTTATAGGAGTCTAAGGAGTTTTTGATGGCTGAAAACATTCCATTGGCTGATTCATTCGCATTTTCATAGAAATCAAGTATCTAACACTTATAGTGTTAAACAGCAGTTTGATGCTGAAAACAGTATTTTGTATACTTTATTTTTGTTCAACAGTAAAAAGTATAATGCAGTGAATAACAGTATAACACTGTTTTAAACAGTATAATACTGTTTTAAACAGTATAGTTGGCAACCCTAGTTATGGAAGACAGAGTATATCGTTGCCTAAAAACAAAAATTGGCTGTTTGCTTCTACAAGCAAACGTCGATGAAACCTGGATCCACTGGTACACACCAGAGACCAAGGAGCAATCAAAACAATGGATCCAGACCGGGGAACGTGCTCCAAAGAAGGCGAAAACTGTAAAATCGGCCTGAAAAGTTATGGCCACCGTTTTCTGGGATTCACAAGGTGTGATCTACATCGATTACCTCGAGAAGGGTAAAACAATTACAGGGCTTTACTATGCCGATTTATTGGGCCGATTCGACGCCGAATTAAAGAAAAAACGACCCTATCTGGCGAAGAAAAAAGTGCTGTTTCACCACGACAACGCACCGGTTCACACGTCTGCCGTTGCCATGGCCAAATTGGTCGAATTACGCTACGAATTGTTGCCCCATCCACCGTATTCTCCAGATTTGGCCCCTTGTGACTTCTTTCTGTTTCCTAATCTGAAAAAATCACTCGCCGGGAATAGATATGGATCGAATGAGGAGGTCATCGCCGCCACGGAGGCCTATTTTGCAGAGTTTGACAAAAACTATTTTTCGGACGGGTTAAAACAGTTGGAGCATCGCTGGGCTAAGTGTATCGAACTAAAAGGAGACTTTGTTGAAAAATAAATTGCCACTTTTCCAAAATTTTCGTTTACTTTTTGTAGGCTAAGTATTTATTGAATGACCCTCGTATCTGGTGACTGTCTACTAATTGTATTTCAATGTTCGTACCTAATTATCTATAATTAAAGTGCGTAAATGGGAACCTTATAATTAGTAAACTTGATAAAAACAACTGTTGTGCTTTGGTAATCACTTAATTAGTTATTAGGGAACATAATGTGTTTTCGCCATAATATATTTACCTACCTGTAAAAACGACCCCCACAGCAGTACTTAAATACTTAATGCAAGTTCTAATCAAGCATCAGTTGGTCTACCAACCCTTTACTGATAGGTACTGAGTTGGCTGTCTCCATCTTCTTGCTTCTCCTACAAGATGGAAGATGCTAGTGCAATTTGTGTCAGTGCTTTCTTTAACACTCCCTCGCTTTTCAACGATGACATGGATCAAGAATTGTTTCAACTTTGTGAACGAATAGAAAATAGTGAACAGTTTGATTCGTCATACAATGATGAGTTATATGAGAACTGTGCGACGATTGAGGCAATTATCAAGTAAGTAGGAGTTACAATAAATTGACACTGAATATTTTATTATTTTTCTAATTTTAAAATACACATACAGGGTGTACCAGAAAGGTGTGTTCAAATTTAAGGGTGTGGTACAGACCATCAAACTGAACAACTTTCTCCGTGGCACCAACATCGTAATCGCGAAAAATTGTCATCAGTATGGGACAGCTGATTATTTTTTCGCGATTATGATGTTGGTGCCATAGAGAAAGTTGTTCATTTTGATCATCTGTACCACATCCTTAAATTTGACCACACCTTTCTGGTACATCCTGTATATAATATATACAAGGCTTCCCACGACATTGCCACATAGAGGGAACGTACCTTACATACTGTAGTAGTAAAACTATGGGTTTTTTTTTACATTTAGCGGGATTCGATTGCCGGTTCAGACAGGCGATTATTTAAAGTTCTTTGAATGCAGTGTGTGTTGTTTTTAAAACAAACATTAAGTTTTAATTCAGTAAATTTTTATATCTACAGTATATAAGGTACTTTTCCTCCATGTAGTAAATTCGTGGGACGTTCTGTACATATTATATACTTACAGGGTGTACCAGAAAGGTGTGGTCAAATTTAAGGTTGTGGTACAGACGCTATGTATAACAACCTATGATTACCTATTTCCTTAATGATTATTTTCTTGTTTTTACAGTCAACTGTCACAATTCAGAAGAGGTATAAAACTAGGCAATAAAAAATCCAGCTGCCTACGCGGCAGCACCGGTAGCTCATACATCGACCTTCCTCACGACATAAAGACAAAAAAAGCTGTTATCAATGTAAAAAATACGGATAAATTATGTTTGAAATGGGCATTATTATCAGGTTTGTATCCTGTAAAGCGAAGTACTGATCGGGTAACATCTTACGCTATTCATCGAAATAAACTTAATTTCGACGGTATTTCTTTTCCGGTTAAAATTACTGATGTCAGAAAAGTAGAGGAATTAAACAATATTAGTATCAATGTTTTTGGGTTACAATTTAATCATAATAAAAAGTGTAATTCCATCGTAGGTCCGTTACATTTGACAAAATGTCGGAAGGCTAGTCATATTAATCTATTATTTGTGTCCAATGGTGACAATTATCATTACTGTTATATTAAAAACTTATCACGCTTAGTTAGTTCACAAATATCCAGGCAACGCCATGCGATTTATATTTGCGATTCATGTTTACTTCATTTTCCGTCGAAGGAAAGACGTGAAACGCATCAACAGTATAATTGTGCTAAAAAACAAATGTTTTATTTTTGACGTAATTATTTGAAAACTTTAGAAACAGAACGGCCAACCATCACCTCTTAAAGCAGTATTATATTATTATAATATTAATACACAATGGGAAAGGGATGGAGCTGTCCAGGACTTATAGCTCCATCTCTTTCTCACGCTGAAGTAAGATAGAAATAATACTGCTATAAGAGGTGATGGTTGGCCCCCAAATAAATTATCTGTACTGTGTTTAGAAATCTGTACTGCGTGTATCAGAAAAAAAAAATATCACCTGTTCCATACAAAACTTCAATAACTACTCGACCCAAATCTATGGGACAGCTGATTATTTTTTCTCGATTACGATGTTGATCCCATGAAGGAAAATGTTCAATTTGATGTTCTGTACCACACCCACACCATTCTGATACATCCTGTAGGTGACATTAATTTAGTGAGGAAACTAAACCCTAGGGTATCGATATGAAATCGAGCCTATCAAATGAAAATAAAACACAAAAATTAAGAAGTTTCTCTAGCTAATTTATTTTGATCCTGTATTAATTTTACAAAAAAAATTTGGAACTCGTGATGAAAAGATTAATTAAGGTAATATTGTGTGCTAGTGTTTGTAAGTTTATATTTTTTTTTTTTATAAATCTGGCTTTTAAGCAGTGGTATCGGGGGTCCTCGACTGCTTTACCGGGCTTCGGTGGGCCCAGAAGGGCCTCTCACCTAGTTATAATAAGGTTATATTGTTAACTAATACTCATTGTTAATAAATAATTTAATAATACTAATTGTTAATAAAACTGAAGTTCTGTGCAGTACCTACCTATATTTTATGTAATAATTACATTATTGTTTAACTTCATAATTTACACTTATTATTGTTTTATAATCTGTTGCTCTTTTTTCTGTTTATACCTATTATTATATTGTATATGATAATACAATATTATGCCACAAAAATATTTTTTTTTCATTCGAAACTTTCTTGTACCTAACGCGTCGTAAACATTGGCTAGGTCATTAGCAGCCCGGTAATGACGGGGTAGGTAATTAATTAGTCAATTCAACCTAACTACATTTAACTAAAGAGTAAGGAGAGACTAATTACGGTAACTACAAAGAACAATGATGGTGCTATCTCGATGGTGGTATCTATCTACGAGAAAAGGGCCCACAGAAATGCAATAGGTTATTTGACTAGGTAGTACTATCAAAAATTGGAGCTTGTGGCTAAGTAATAACAGCCGCACGGGTTGATCGATCAGGTTAAGCTACGCTTGCCGCGGTTGGTCCGTGGATAGGTGACCATCTTTACATACCAAGACCCCTTGTAGATCTTTGACAGTCGTTACGGGTCGTCAGAAGCCCGAAAGTCTGACAACCAGTCTTACCAAGGGGTATCGTGTTGCCCAGTAACTGGGTTGTGGAGGTCAGATAGGCAGTCGCTCCATGTAAAATGATATTTTTTTTTCTCGTCTATCCCATGATGTGATATCGTTGTAAAGGCCTTTCAAAAATATTGCGGGTCTGTGAACACCATTTTACGATTCAAGGATCAGTGCTCATTTTTGTTAAAGTCAAGTGTCCCCCCCTCGCCCTGCCAGCTAAATGGTTGTGTATGGAGCTGTGAAAACATTCATGGCAGTAGTGCTTAAAATGAAATTAAAAGTAAAACTATCACAGCTAAGGCTTTACAAGTTCACGAGTAATAGTGGACCAACTTAAATTCGCGGTTGGAGAATTGATCGTGACGCATATCGATGTATGGGAGAACATGTCTTTAAACTACAATTTTAAGCTTGTTTTTGAATAAAAAAATATCAAAATATCAAAAAAAAAATATCATTTTACATGGAGCGACTGCCTATCTGACCTCCACAACCCAGTTACTGGGTAATACGATACCCCTTGGTAAGACTGGTTGTCAGACTTTCGGGCTTCTGCATGACGACCCTTAACGACTGTCAAAGATCCACGAATGACAGCCGGGACCAATGGCTTAACGTGCTTACGTGCTTTCCGAGGCACGGAGAGGTCCCATCTACGGACCAACCGCGGCAAGCGTAGCTTAACCTGATCGATTGACCCGTGCGGCTGATTATTTAGCCACAAGCCCCACAAAATATGGCAGACAATATGGCAACAAACTAAAATATAGCGTCAAAAAATTGATCCGCATTACTGTCATTTGGTAACGTACCCAAGAGACAGGTGGCATTGCCACTTTGTATGGCGACGCTTAGCCTCTGGCCAAGGTAAAAGCCAGCCT
The DNA here is from genome assembly GCA_905333075.3 of Atethmia centrago. Lineage (NCBI taxonomy): Eukaryota > Metazoa > Arthropoda > Insecta > Lepidoptera > Noctuidae > Atethmia > Atethmia centrago. Next base: position 14,062,692 of record HG995387.1, read on the forward strand.
TTGGGTCACGGGAAGTATCAACCAGCCGTTTTGAGATTTTCATAAGAGACCATGCGCACTCGGACCCCACGGCCCGAGAGTTTTAACCCGAAACGGCTCGAAAATATAATTACCAATAATACTTACGCCGCTTGAGGTTTTCCGCAGCCACAGCAGCAGCACTGGCACAGCAGGTCGAGCCAGGAAGATGGGATGGCGCAAGAGTAACGTTGCATCCCACACTAAAGGCCTACCCTTCGATGGAAATAAAGACATGCCGTCCGGTCTCTTGCCATCATCGCGTGCCACGCCATTGGGTTCGACTAATACAGCTGGAATGCAGACGGTGACAAGAGCTCGTCGGATGATGTCGTTAATATCGGCTGCTGCGAGACAGGCCGTGGTGTCCGAGACTGTTGACAACTTCGCCACAATGACAGCGATGAGGAGAACAACATGTAGGCCCTAGTCGTAGGGAAACAGCGAGGCGGAAAGTAGTGTCGTCGAACAAAGTGCCTATGTTGAAGCCACAGACCCACATACCCATAGCCAACAGGCGCGCATGCTCCGCAGTAGTAAATAGTTCTGTACTACACGGCTCATCCCACGGTCCCACCGTCTCTGGGAAGATGCATTATCGGGTAGATCTGAGTTCGTAAGGTATATACGTACATTAGAATTTTTGACGATAGTTTTATCAAACCAATTTTATCAAACGGCAATCATTCTAATTTATATACTTTATAATAATGAGATACGTTGCAATGATTTTGGGCCGGTTTCTCGAACGAAAATGATCGCATAATTAATATGACATTTCGTCAAGCGCTCGTAAACTGCTGCGATAGGCTGTTGACAAATAATTCAACCAATCACAGCAGTATACGCACTTGACAATTTATCGATAATTTTCGTTCGAGAAACTGGCCTAATGGTTTTACGTAATTCAAATTTGATCGTGAATGCGTTGCTTTAGAGAACAATTTACCTAGGTTGTCAGCCATGTACACGAATGCTGAGCTGGAAGCCATCAGAGACCGCAAGGACAAGATCCAGTCACGCCTGTACTGCAAGATGATCCTGTCCCTCGCGGAGCCGGTGCCCGAGACCCTCAGGGGACACTACTCCACCCTCGCCACTCTGTTTAAGTGCAACAAGTACGTATTTTTACTAGACCATTGGACAAAGTAGTAACGTTTCTCTAATCTGAAGGATATTTCTAATCCATTGCTTCATATGTTCGAAAAATTTGTCTGCTCAACAACGTTAGTAACGCAATGAATGTTGTTGAACTGTCAAAATAAAATCATTGCTACTGTGTGTTACACAATTACCCATTTGGTCACCCGTAACTGTCATTCAGTACACACGGCTACATATCAAGCTATACATTTCCAGTATAAGCTGACCTCTCATTGTACGGAATACGTACACATTGCGAGATCAGCTTATACTGGAAAATTATAGCTTAATATGTAGCCGTGTGTACCTTTAAGGCATCTAGTTATTGTGTGTGGGTCTTGAAATAACTCCTACCTACTAGCAAAAACTTAATGATTCAATCAAAACTAATAATAATATTTCACCATTGAGACTATGCCGGGGTAGACACAAGGACCAGATTATTAATTTCTTTCCTCATATTTTACTCCTTCATCTTTGTTTTCTTTCACTACAGATGCAACAAGCTACTAGGACGCCATATAGCTGAGCAGGTGCCGTGTCAGCCCGCTAGTATGCGGATAGATCGACGAGGCAACGTAGTCTCTTCTCATACCAAGTGAGTACCTTCACACAAGACACAATATTGTTTTATTTTTTTTCTGCGCGGGATATTATCAAATAACTTCTCCCGCTTTAGGAGAAGCCCCTTTCGGACTTTCCCGCGACCCCGGCAGGCATCGGCCTTAGTGGAACCCTTTTTTTTTGTGGATTGGAAATCATCAAATAACTTCTCCCGCTCTGGGTGGAGCGGGAGGGTGTGTCAGACTCTTACTGACTAAAACCCACCCGTATTCCTTCTGTTGCCTGTGTTGCGGGGGCCTCGGTGACACATTAGTACCTTTCCGCGACTTAGTGGACCCCTACGCTTGTGCTGACATCTCTTAGAGGCGCGCGTGGGACACAACGCGCCATCGACCCGGGCCTGGATCGGACGTCGAGCTACCCATTGCTCACCATCGAAGCACTACAATAGTAAAATGCCACGCATGGGGCATCATTTCTGGCCTCGATTTTGTGGCACTCTGGTTTCATTTACTGTTTTTGTATTTAACCAATTAGTGGCTAGGATTTTCTCCACAAAAGTTTTCCCTAATACTGTGGTGAATATCCTAGGGACCAATCGTGGAGTCTGAACGCCTACATAACTTGGTTGTACGGGGAGCTGCGGTCATGGCGGCGCGTGTACTGGCGCCTGTGGGCAGACTGCCACTTCTTGCGCTGTCAGCTCTGTGACAGCTACTTCCCGGCCTATCAGGTGAGAACGTTTTAAACTATTTTAATCCAGATTTGTTTCTGTGCCATGTTAAACCGACTTGATTAATATCAGATTTCATAAACGCCCGGTTTCTGGAACGAAAATCAACACAAAAAACGGCCAAGTTCGTGTCGGACTTCGCACATTTAGAGTTCCGTACCAAATGTAGAATATAAGCTGTCCGAATGGCAGAATTATTCATGAGCAGTAGGCGAGTGACCTTAGTAACACTTTTTGTGAGGAATCTCTGGAGCTTGGTTATAGATTTCTTCGTGTGAGAGAATTTCAAAGAAAAAATCAGATTTGTCAATATATTGGTATTTGCTAGTAAAATATACGTAATAATCAACATTATCACCAAATTTCAAGTTCATAGGTCGATGGGAAGTTAAAAAAATTTTCAGAACAAAATTTGGTTAAAAAATCTGACTTTGGTGGCTTCTCATTCCTTTGTTTTCCAATATATTTTAAAACAAAAATACAGTATTTATCTACATAACGAGCTCTCTAAACAACGACGCACTCGATGGGGTCAACATTTTAATTCGCGCCCCCTTTATCTGTATCTTTAAAAAAGTTTAAAAATATTTTTTGACAATTTGTATGGCTTTGGGTCAACAAGATGCTTATACTGTGAAAATTTGAAGACTGTAGCTCCAACCGTTTGGCTGTAAAACCTGTGTGACAGGCAACGAACAGACGGACGACAGTGACTGACAGCAATAGGGCTCCGTCGACGCAAATGGACCCTTCGGGTACAGAACCCTAAAAAGAAGTAACAATTTGTCAAGCGCGCGTAAACTGATGTGATTGGTTGACTGAATTATCAACAGCCAATTGCAAAATCAAAAATCAAAATCAAAAGTCTTTTATTTAAACTAGGCTGAGAATCAGCACTTTTCGAACGTCAAAATTACATAAGACAGTCCCCCAAAAACGCCCGCACTTCACCACATCCTAGTGCAGCTGGGAGGAAGATGTGGCGCAACAAAATCCCCACAGCACACCTGTCTGTTTAGTACTAAATGTGTGTAAAATACCGATCTAAATTCATCAAATAATAAAGTGTGATTTTTTGGTATTACCTTACCAGAATATTATTAAAAATCACGTCATTCATTGCCAGACACTTGATATCGTGGCAACCCCTTGCCAGACACCCTTAATGTTCATGAAATTATAATTCTACTTACGTTAATTTCATGAACATTAGGGTGTCTTTCAGATTTTATAAAATAACGAAGGTCTGAGGTTCTCGGGCTCTTGCTCTATTTGAACAAAGGTTACTCGCAAAATGTACCTTTCGCAAAATGCACACCATACGCAAAACGTAACATTCTCAAAATACACCTTTCTCATAATGCATCTTTCTCATAATGCACCTTTCGCAAAACGTACCTTTTTTTCCTACATTAACTCTTTTACAGTGCTATAGGTAACGAAAAGGCAAATAATAATTAGGGATCGATAATTGTATTTATAATCAAATCATGATTCAAAATATCACAAAGTCGAACTAAATCATCAGTACCTAGAGTAGTAACCCTCTAACAGCGGAGAATATAATAATGATAATGAGAAACCGAAAATAAGTACATGTATCGCCATCTATTGATTATTTTTAAAAGCATGCGCATGCAACAACTAGGTGTTAAAAATAGTTGCGGGTGCATTGGAAAAGAAGTGGATCAATATTAAGCAGAAGTTGTGTAGAGCGGAAAAGATAACATTTATTGTGTTACGTGTGTGCTACGAGGGCTGCACTAAAAGTATCGGGAATGGAATATTTCCACTGTTCCTGTCATATTAAAATCTTTTTAATCGAAAACTCCTTGGTTTTAAAAATCGAATACCATTTATTTATTTAAAAAAAAGATTCTCGGTCTTGTCACAGGGTTTTGTCAAACTTGTTTAGTCGTTGAGAAAATGGAATTGACTCGAGAAAATTCAAGAGCGATGATTTATTATGACTTTCGAAGTGGTTTAACACAAAAACAGTGTGTTGACCGGATGATTTCTGCATTTGGTGATGAAGCCCATCCAAAACCACAATTTATCGCTGGTTTGCTGAATTTCAACGTGGACGTGTCAAGCTCAGTGATGATCCCCGTTAAGGTCGTCCAAAAACTGCAGTCACCCAAGAAAACGTTGATGTTTTGCGTAAGCTGATTGAGGAAGATTGACATGTGACATACCGCGAAATTCAGGCAACTTTAGACATTGGCATGAGTCAAATACAAATAATCTTGCATGAACAATTGGGCGTAAAAAAGTTGTTTTCCCGATGGATACCGCATTCGCTCTGTGAAGAGCAAAAAGCGGATCGCGTTACTTGGTGCGTTAGAACTCTCGAAAGATTCCACGCAGGATCCTCAAATGCTGTATACAACATCGTATCAGGTGACGAATCCTGGATATACGCGTACGAACCCGAAAAAAAAAACCAGTCACGAGTTTGGGTGTTCGAAAATAAGTTAAAGCCAACAAAAATTGTTCGTTCACGGAGTGTTGCAAAAAAAATGATGGCCACGTTTGTCTCCAAAACCGGCCATGTTACGACTATTCCTCTTGAGAGACAAAGAACGGTTAATGAAGAATGGTATGCTAGCATTTGTTTGCCACAGGTCGTTTCTGAACTCCGTAAAGAGAACTGCAACCGCCGCATCATCCTCCATCACGACAATGCGAGTTCTCACACCGCGCACAGAACAAAAGAGTATTTAGAGCAAGAAAACAGAATTATTAGACCATCCGCCGTACAGCCCCGACCTAAGCCCTAATGATTTCTATACTTTCCCTAAAATAAAGAATAAATTGCGTGGACAGAGATTTTCATTACCTGAAGAAGCTGCGGACGCCTACAAAACGGCCATTTTGAAGACCCCAACTTCCGAATGGAATGGTTGCTTCAATGATTGGTTCCATCGTATGGAAAAATGTGTCAAATTTCGTGGAGAATACTTGGAAAAGCAATAAATAAATTTTTAAATAGTAATGTTGTGTCACTTCCTTGATTCCCGAAATTTTCAGTGCCGCCCTCGTATTTTGCTTAGATAAATTATAAAGCAAATATATGTTAAGAGTGTAGGCAAGTAATTGGGGAGTCTGGATGGAAATATTGATGAAGATGTGGTGGAAAGGAGAGTAAATGCGAGAAATAAAGTGAATGGTGCCTATACATGCGATGGTGACCAACCAGTCGATGCCCAAAGAGGTTCGTCTGGCTGTTCATAATGGTGTAGGTACTGGTGCCTACACTAACTAACTAACAAAATGCACCTTTCTCAAATATTTTACGAAAGGTGAGGTAATGTTATAACTATAAGCCCAACAAACGAGTTATGAACCTTATGAATGTATGGTGTTATGGACAGGTGTGCTGCTGGCGAGTTTGTTGCGCCCCAGTTAGTTCACTTCTTCCCAGCTAAAGTAGAGTAGAATAGACTTCTACTCTATTCAAACTAGGCTGAGAATCAGCACTTTTCAGACTTTCGAAAAGTGCGTAGTTAGACACTTCCTAGTTTTTGGGGGTCTGTCTTATGTAATTTTGACTTTTGAAAAGTGCTGATTCTCAGCCTAGTTTGAATAAATGACTTGATTTTGATTATGAAGCCGGTGAAATGGAACTCGTAATTTGTCCTCATTTCTGGTGTTATCATAGTGATTATAACTGTTTTTAGTGTATAAGTGTATATTTTGCCTAATATATAAGATGTTGACGAAGATGAATTGTGACGCCACCGTGAGAATACCAATATCTTCAAAATAAATCTCTCAGGGAAACTCTGGCACCAAACTGGTAAATTGATCGAACAGCTCGTTTTTGAAGAACAAATATATTTTGAATGGCCTTGCCCCACAGCAGAATACCGTTAACCGTAGGACATAAAACTATGAAAATGACTAAAATAGACTAATCGAGCTGTATCAACGTCAGTGTATTGTCTTACATTTCTGACGGCGTAGGCGGCCGAACTGCCTCCCCGCTAGGCTTGATATATGTGGGCCCCACTGAAGTTTGCCACCTACTGTTATACCAAGAAAAACTGCCAATTCTACAGTTTCAAGCACACCATTATCTAAGACGATGTTGGGACCTAGATTTCTAACATTCGGTAAGGCGAACTATATACATTTCGTTTTCCTGGCATTGAGAACTAAGTTATTTGTCGTAAACCAATCCGTAACCATTGAGAGTGCACTGTTAATGTCGTCAAAATCTTGTCTATTCCTGTCTACTTTAAAAAGAAGAAAGGTGTCATCTGTAAACAAAACAAGTCATTAATATACACTAAGAATAAAAATAGATCCAATAATGAGGTACACCTAACTGAACTGGTAACCCGGAAGATTTCACACTATTAACATCTACACCTATTATGGAAATAAGAATTTATTACTTGAGAGCTTCTTTTTGGACAACCACTAAAGACGTAGTTTACGCAAAAGCGTGTCATGGTGCACGCAATCAAAGACTTTGGAGAGATCACTGAAAACTCCAATAGCATTTTGCGAGTTCTCCCATGCGTTAAATATGTGTTTCAGTAGTGCAACACCCGATATCTAGTCGAACGACCTTTTGTAAAGCCATTTTGTTCGTTATGAAGGGGGCTGTTTAAATTAAAATGTTTTATGAACTGCTTGAGTAAATTAACTTTTAACTTTGCCAACGTCATTTTTATTTTCACGAGGTCAGGAAAAGTGCTTAAATCAACATATTTATTAAAAATAACAGCTAGATAGGGGGCTAAGATGTGTATTATAATGCTTAATAGTTTAATGGCCCCAGATATCACCAGTGTTAAAACACTGGTGATATCTGGGGCCAACGACATTAACACTTAAGTCTAAAGACTTAAGTGTTAATGTTTTTAACAAAACATTAACTACATCACGAGGTGTTACATGTTCGAAGCTAAATAAGCGACTACATACATTTAGGCACACTAATATGCAAAAGGTTGACCGCACCGCTTAACTTGCGTTTAATAAATACTGACACGTTGATAATTTTCGTTCCAGAAACTGAGCATAAGAGGGCTTAATCAAAATGACTTAACATAATAGTAAGAAAAAGAAAGAAATAAGATATTCTCATAAACGACTTACACATACTTTACCCGAAAATACAAGAAAATTAGAAGAGCGATTCTTTGTAAGCGCCAGAGCAATTAATAAGAAATATTTTTATTTAACGAAAAATAAGGTTTGCAGACAGTACCTATTATAGCGTGTGTGGAAGGATTTAAAAAAACACTCGCGACATTTTACACGTATAATTAGTTTAAATATTATAAAAAAAACACAAGAATTCTAAAAAAATAACAAAATTATGAATCATAGATTAAATAACGGTAAAATTAAAAAATAAACTGGTTAAAAAAATCCTCAGGCCTGGTTGGATTTTAGTGAAAAAAAAAAAATTGGTGTTAGATTTAGAACTTGAGCACTCGAACTAGAACTGAATGTTTCATAATTATCCCTAAAGGTCACAAGCGCTTTCCAGGAACACGGTTGAATGATTGGGTTATTAAATGTTAATGCAAAAAAGTGGCGCTAAGCTCTAGATCTAATATCTGACGTGCATTTGAAAACTACAAGTTTAAAATAAAGTTTACAATGAGAGATAGTAATAATTAAAATAGTTAGCTGGTAGCATTCCTGAAGCCTAAGCCTGAAGCTTAGACTTCCACCGGATCACCTCGGGTTACCGAAATTCCGGTTAACTGTTGCTGGAATTACGTCTTCTGATCACTCAGCTTTGCAGACGTTTAGCGACTTCATACGATATGGTACTTGGTAGGATGAAATGGGGAACAATAAAAACAGAAAAAAAGCCTGGCTTGATGGGACTTCTTTCAACAACAAAACAAAAGCGAATAAGTCACCAAGCCACGTTTCTTAAGATATAAATTGAATGGAATAAGAAATAAGAAAAATTGCATACCACTTCCTTGGGTTATAATGGCCTAACTCACTTAGAGCAGGCTCCTGACTGCACATCAAATTATAACACCACCTTAGAATCGTGACCACATTTAATTAGTAAGTAAGATGAAAGTAATATGACCGACTATGACGGAGCGCGGCAGAGTAATCGCTCCAAGACAAATTTTTGACAAGCAAAAAGAAATTTTAAATTAATTATTCGAACATTCCAAAACAAGAAAAAAAAAATTATGAAAGGTCCGAACTAGCGAATAAGGTTGAATATGAGATGATTATAAAAATAATCAATAGCAAAAAAAAAAAATATAGTAGAATTAATAATTCAACATTATGTTAGATATGTATTAAAGCTAATCATTTTAGTTTTCTTAGAATTAAACACAGAGCAATCTTCAGTCTTCTACTAGGCTAGGGCTGTCTCGCAGGAAGCTCATAAAATATTTGTTACTGTGTGTTTGTCGCGAAACATATTTTGATTAGCATACAATAAAAAACAATAATAAATATAAGGTCAGATCAGGTTGGATGTTGGTAAAAATATGATTCGCGACCGTAACAATGCATGTATTTACAGAATTAATTATAGTCATTAAAATCATCAATACATTTCTCAAGTGCAGTTTTGCCTTCATTTAAACTGCATTACAATATCTTCGACGATCGTCCAGATGGAGTGGTGTTCCCACCATGAGCAGCCGCCTCACATGTTCGCCTTGGAGGGGCGGCCCTCGCTACCGGCTGGTCGGTACCCCTGCTGCGGAGAGAGGGCCTATCGCTTCGAGACCCTCACCAGGAACACAGTGAGTGGGAACTGCTATAATGTTGTCTTCTCGACCAACAAATTCGCGAAGTTTTTAGAACTGCTTAAATTAATATGTATGTAATGGAGATATAGTTTATCTAGGTTTGAGAAGCTTGTGGCTAAGTAATACGAGTAACAGCCGCATTGGCCGATCCATCGGGTTGGTCCGTAGATGAGTGACCATCTTTACATATCGAAACTCCTCCGTGCCTCGGTAAGCACGTTAAGCCCAATTGGTCCCGGCTGTCGTTCGTGACAGTTGTTAGTCGTTACTGTCAAAGATCCATGAATCTGACAGTCGTTAGGGGTCGTCAGAAGCCCGTAAGTCTGATAACCAATCATAACATGGGGTATCGTATAACCCAGTTACTGTTGTCAGTTGGAGAGGTCAGGGGGGCAACTACCGCCTCTTAAGACGGTATTATTTTAATATTGCTTCACAGTGGGAAAGAGATGGAGCTATACCCCCTGTATAGCTTCATCTCATTCTCACACTAATGTAATATTAAAATAATACTGCTATAAGAGGCGGTGGTTGGCCCCCAGATAAACAGTCGCTCAATGTAAAATACAGGTATTCAGACTAACCTGCATCCGGTTAGACAAGAAGCCGACCACAATATAGTTGGGAAAAGGCCAGGCAGATTGATTAGGTCCCATAATACGTATGCAATGGTCTGCCAAAAGAAAACGAAAGTAGTTATTCGGAAAAAATCCATAATTACGGTTAGCTTGTCGGCAGGAAAATAGTTCGGTCGTAAAAGGTCTCTGTCAGACCCCCAAGGTAGTAGTGAGCTCTAGTACGGTCAGCGAGCGAAGGTAGTAGTGAGCTCTAGTACGGTCAGCGAGCGAAGGTAGTAGTGAGCTCTAGTACGGTCAGCGAGCGAAGGTAGTAGTGAGCTCTAGTACGGTCAGCGAGCGAAGGTAGTAGAGAGCTTTGGTACGGTCAGCGAGCGAAGGTAGTTGAGAGCTCTAGTACGGTCAGCGAGCGAAGGTAGTAGAGAGCTCTAGTACGGTCAGCGAGCGAAGGTAGTAGAGAGCTCTAGTACGGTCAGCGAGCGAAGGTAGTAGAGAGCTCTAGTACGGTCAGCGAGCGAAGGTAGTAGAGAGCTTTGGTACGGTCAGCGAGCGAAGGTAGTAGAGAGCTCTAGTACGGTCAGCGAGCGAAGGTAGTAGAGAGCTCTAGTACGGTCAGCGAGCGAAGGTAGTAGAGAGCTCTAGTACGGTCAGCGAGCGAAGGTAGTAGTGAGCTCTAGTACGGTCAGCGAGCGAAGGTAGTAGTGAGCTCTGGTACGGTCAGCGAGCGAAGGTAGTAGTGAGCTCTAGTACGGTCAGCGAGCGAAGGTAGTAGTGAGCTCTAGTACGGTCAGCGAGCGAAGGTAGTAGTGAGCTCTAGTACGGTCAGCGAGCGAAGGTAGTAGTGAGCTCTAGTACGGTCAGCTAGCGAAGGTAGTAGTGAGCTCTAGTACGGTCAGCGAGCGAAGGTAGTAGTGAGCTCTAGTACGGTCTGCGAGCGAAGGTAGTAGTGAGCTCTAGTACGGTCAGCGAGCGAAGGTATTAGTGAGCTCTAGTACAGTCAGCGAGCGAAGGTAGTAGTGAGCTCTAGTACGGTCAGCGAGCGAAGGTAGTAGTGAACTCTAGTACGGTCAGCGAGCGAAGGTAGTAGTGAGCTCTAGTACGGTCAGCAAGCGAAGGTAGTAGTGAACTCTAGTACGGTCAGCGAGCGAAGGTAGTAGTGAGCTCTAGTACGGTCTGCGAGCGAAGGTAGTAGTGAGCTCTAGTACGGTCAGCGAGCGAAGGTAGTAGGGAGCTCTAGTATGGTCAGCGAGCGAAGGTAGTAGTGAGCTCTAGTACGGTCAGCGGTGAGCTCTAGTACGGTCAGCGGTGAGCTCTAGTACGGTCAGCGAGCGAAGGTAGTAGTGAGCTCTAGTACGGTCAGGGAGCGAAGGTAGTAGTGAACTCTAGTACGGTCAGCGAGCGAAGGTAGTAGTGAGCTCTAGTACGGTCAGCAAGCGAAGGTAGTAGTGAGCTCTAGTACGGTCAGCGAGCGAAGGTAGTAGTGAGCTCTAGTACGGTCTGCGAGCGAAGGTAGTAGTAAGCTCTAGTACGGTCAGCGAGCGAAGGTAGTAGTGAGCTCTAGTACGGTCAGCGAGCGAAGGTAGTAGTGAGCTCTAGTACGGTCAGCGAGCGAAGGTATTAGTGAGCTCTAGTACGGTCAGCGAGCGAAGGTAGTAGTGAGCTCTAGTACGGTCAGCGAGCGAAGGTAGTAGTGAGCTCTAGTACGGTCAGCAAGCGAAGGTAGTAGTGAGCTCTAGTACGGTCAGCGAGCGAAGGTAGTAGTGAGCTCTAGTACGGTCTGCGAGCGAAGGTAGTAGTGAGCTCTAGTACGGTCTGCGAGCGAAGGTAGTAGTGAGCTCTAGTACGGTCAGCGAGCGAAGGTAGTAGTGAGCTCTAGTACGGTCAGCGAGCGAAGGTATTAGTGAGCTCTAGTACGGTCAGCGAGCGAAGGTAGTAGTGAGCTCTAGTACGGTCAGCGAGCGAAGGTAGTAGTGAGCTCTAGTACGGTCAGCAAGCGAAGGTAGTAGTGAGCTCTAGTACGGTCAGCGAGCGAAGGTAGTAGTGAGCTCTAGTACGGTCTGCGAGCGAAGGTAGTAGTGAGCTCTAGTACGGTCTGCGAGCGAAGGTAGTAGTGAGCTCTAGTACGGTCAGCGAGCGAAGGTACTAGAGAGCTCTAGTACGGTCAGCGAGCGACGGTCGATTAAAACTATTCTTCGTTTACACATCATCTACATTAACACAAAATTATTCGATACATCATATTTCCGCATTTCAAATAAGCTAAGAGTTAATATTGTTGTACTTTGTTTTGTCCGATTTTAATAAAATATTTAGCTCAATCATTAAGGTTGAGGTTGATGTTGGTTTGTGGCTTATGTCCAGCAGTGGACTGCAATAGGCTCATCAAGGTTAAAAAAAACTGAAGTGGTAATCGACTTTTGTCCCTAACTTTACGTGCAGTGGACGTAACTTGACTGTCCGAAACTTAATCAAAGGTCCATCAGGGACAAAAGACCTTATCAGTTTTTGCTCTTAGTAACCCTTATCCAAGCTTTTTGATACACAACCAGGGTTGTCAGTTCCGTGAGCACGTGCCGGATGAGCGGCTGACGATGGACTCCTCAGTCATGGAGCTGTACAACCAGTTCCGGGACATCATCTCCATGAGACCGCCTCAACTCATGTTCCCCGAGAGGCTCACCAGGCTCGTGGGCCGAGGTACGCACGATGTACAGTAACTTAGTGTTTTGATTTCCCCGTGTTAAACGGTCTTATATGTTATAGTTGTTAAGAGGCGCAAATTTAGGTTTCATTTTAAGGCGCTGACAAGACCCAATTGACCAAAATAGGCTTCGCTTAAAAAAAAATATTACCAAATCTGTATAGTTTGTGGTAGCGGAAAAAATATATGTTAATTTTGACCATATTTCCCAGAACTTGTTTGTTACCAAAACCCGTTTTGAAAACAAAATCTCAATACAAACTAACGTTAAACTAACCTCTTACTTTGAGTTCTAATCCAAAATATCTCTATCAAATATCAACATACGTTACGTATTTAATTAATAACAAGAACGTCTTATTTGAATGCAGAACTTGGTTGTTTTTTATTTTCGATTACTCAACTCAATTTTGAGTAAATAGATAATTACTTCATATTTTGCAATAAATTACAAGCGTTGTGTCATCGCGCTTCTCTTTCTTTTCTATAGAATTTGACAGTGACCGCGGTTTAAGTGTTGTCAGCGTCTTAAGTAGATGTGAAGGTAATTGCGTAACACATTATTAGTAGCAATGGGTTTCATTTGACAGTTCAACAACATTCATTGCGTTAATTACGTTACTGAGCAGACAAATATTTCGACCTTATGAAGCAATGGATTAGCAATATACTTCAAAATCATTCAGATTGTGATTCAAACTGTGTTACGCAATTAGAGTGCAGCAATCATAAAAGTTTTATGCAAGACTAGATGCGCCCCGCGGTTTCACCCGCATAAGTTTTGACCCCGTGGGTATATCGGGATAATAAGTATCCTATGTGTTATTCCTGGTTATAAACTATCTGTGTGCCAAATTTCATCCAAATCCGTTCAGTACTTTTTGCGTGAAAGAGTAACAAACATCCATCCATCCATCCATCCTTACAAACTTTCGCATTTATAATATTAGTAGGATGGATCATTGACCTGCTGTGGTAATACCTACTGTGTGTGTTGTAAGAAACGATTTTACTTCTGATTGTAAATAGCATCAAAATCATTGAAATTTTGTAAATAGCACCAAAATCATTGTAATTTTGTAAATAGCACCATAATCATTGTAATTTTGTAAATAGCACCAAACTTGTTCTAAGTACCATAAAACGGGGTGAATAAGGATGCAGGAGTCAAAAACAAAATCAAAAGTCATTTATTCAAACTAGACTGAGAATCAGCACTTTTCAACACGCCCACCCTTCACCACTTCCTAGTGCTTTAGCTGGGAAGAAGAAGTGGTCAACAAACTCCCCAGCAGCACAGCTGTCTGTTCAGTTAGAGAGAAAAAATGGATTCTATACAACAGTATGCAAAACAATTTACATTACGTGCAACACAAAACAATAAATTATTAGCCATATGTCAGCTGGCACACCACTATACCAACAAAAAAAAAAAGAAAAGAAAAACACCGAAAACTCAAGCAGAAATAAAAACGTAAACAGAACTTAATTGGAGTGGATCGGGACGAAACTTTAAAATGGATTTTAACGTTTATTTAACGATAAAATCCATTTTAAAGTTTCGTCCCGATTCACTCCTGCATCCCTATTCACCCCGTTTTACGGTACTATATTAAGTCTGCAGTCGGAAGATGACATTCAAAAATAATGCGGTAGTTAATCCACTTAGCACCAACCTAGGAGTTGAAACTTCCTTGTAAACACGTTCCTATAGACACCATAGCAGATCTTGTCCATCAAAAGTGTCTATCCATTAAACAATAACTAATTTCCTCGGAATTGTACATAAGGCCAGCTTCTAAGTTTCACCCTAGAACCAGGCGAGGACAGCAACGGTCGGCTGCAGTGCAAGGAGGTGTTTTGGTGGGAGGGCATCCTGCTGGTGCCTCCTCGTCCCCCACTGGGCCTGCTCGGCAAGTTGTACACCAGCAACCACAAATTCAATCGTGAGACTCGCACTTTGTTGATGGGTAGAAAGCGGGAGGTGGTGCGGTGACGTGTGGGACTATGGTTTGAGGGGATTTAAGGACTTCTATTAATCACAATGCATTATCGTATGAATGTATAAGGGAACAGTTTTTTATTCTTAACGTGATTGGACCATTCACAAAATACAAAACAATCTATCTAAAAGAGGGACAACGTAATTAGGTTTTCCGCCAGTATTTGACAAAACTATTTAATTTTCTATTAATCTCGTTTATAACTTTATATTCAGTTTTTAGACGACGTGATTTATTAAAATTAATCTTTCACGATACAGGTCACCGCACTACAAGAACTAATGGGGGTAAACCGCTGTAAATACGCTGAAACAATTGGTAATACATGTAGCGGCCATGGGGACACGCTTGCAAAATTATAGGGATGTGCAATTGGCAACAAAATATAGTTCTGAACAGTAACTAATGTAAATACACAAAATTCCATCATTTAATATTCTTTGGCTCAAAAGACCAGTATTCAAAGAAGTTGTGGGTGTGCTCAAGGCGCGCCCGCCAAATTTGATTTTACGAACGCTAAATTAAGTAGCCCTCGTTCACTGAAAAGAGCCAAAGAATCAAACAATATGTCTGTGTAGTAAAATCGCCATTTTGGTTTTGTCATTTTTGTTTTAAGGTCTGCAAAGATGTGGTCAGCGATTAGACATCGTTTATTACATCGGTAAATTTATATCATAAGTTGTAACACAATACTTTAGTTACCTCAGTACAATATTAACGCATTCATTTTTGCCTCATTTATCGATGTTACACAGAAAACTTTGTAAAACCTACATTAATCAACACACATGTTGGGAAAGTACGAAACGGTGGGGATAGTAACAGAAATACATTCCAAAACGACGCATACACAGCCAACGTGAGACCTGGTACGCCCGCGTTGGGCACAAACCATGTGTCTCCGCAGTCACTGGCCGCGAACTGCTCCACCGGCACCGTGATCACCCCGGAGAAAGATGTCAAGACCCCGAAACCCCTCTCCGTGAAAGAGTCCAAGGACGAGAGCCATAAGACCAAGGTAAGCCTCGAAGGACCAAAACCAATACGACCGGGCAGCCTCGAGACCTTCCGGTACTGAAGGTTCTGCTACCTACTGTTTGTGGTGGTAATTAGTATAAAGTCGAATTATTAATTCACTGGAGTTGTGGCGGCATCTACATCGTCACATAAAACTAAGCAGCACACTGACGTCACGCAAAATCCTGCATCGCGCAAGCAGAGTTCACCGCGCAACTAGCATATATACAACATCCCGACGTCAACCGTCGGGCAGTTGCCCACCAGACACGACACCCGTCTGGTCGGAGGATCCTCCCTTTTCTATGGAGGATGAGTGAACTTTACACCCTGTTCCTCATGCCTCTTTATATTAATCTGACATGTACGCTAGCTGTCACTTCGTGTAATAAAATGATCATTATTCATTGTATTCTAGGATTTTACATTTAAGTATTATTAACTATTATACATTTATTTTACACATATATAAATCGATTAAACTGAACGATCTCCATTAGAAAGGTACAATAAATATGACCATTTTATTACACAAAGTGACAGCTAGCACATGAGATTACTCCAGTGAATTAATCATTCAACTTTAGTGTAGATGACATAGCATGCCATATAGTGAGCAGTAAGTAGTGTTGTCGTTAGTGTAGAGGTGGCTGGATAAATATTTTAATTCGACAAAGTAAATAGAGAAATGCTTATAAGGCGTGTACGCACGAACGAACAACGAACACTTTGTTCGTGCGTACAGGGACGATTCCACCAAAATTGTCTTCAGCACATTTTGTGCAGAACTCCAACAGTGCAGGTACTGAGCTGCAGTTGCGTTTCCACCGGCAAAGCTGTACGAAATTTTTGTAAGCGTACAGCGCAGCACATTTGTAAATGTTTACTTGAGTGAGTCCACCGAGAGAAACATTTGTGCCGTACACAGTGCAGCACTGCAGTGTCGCACAGTGCCGCACACTGGTGGTTTAGCGACTCCACTTATGACCATCAAACACCGTTTGCGTCAAAAATATTTGTGACGACCCAATTTCGTTGATCTGTGTAAGCGGTGTATGGTGTTCGTATTCGCTTTGCTAATTTACGTCCACACAAACGAACCAAATGTTCGGTGTTGGATGTTCGAGTTTACCATGTTTTGTTCACTCGTGCGCAAACTTAGGCTTTAGGTAATTTTGCATGTAACTTAAGTCTAGGTTGGTGAATATTTTAGAAAAGCCATAGATACTATAGGCACGCAGTAGGTAGACATTCTTCTTAACCTACTTTAAGTATTAGGTACGCCTTTCTCTACAAAAAATACTATACATACAAACACTTTCTTCTTATTCTGTCTTATTTCTACTATCTGTAGGTCTAGTTAGTTACTTTCTTCTAACGTATTAGGTAGTCTAATTAGTTAAAATCTTAATTATTTGAACAAATTATTTCTTTTTAATGTTATTGCTTCAAAGAGTTCTTCTGAATTATATTATGTAGAAGAGAACCTATAATTGCTGTAACTAATATAATACATAATACAATTTTATTTATATAGAGCCACCCAAATGATGTCCGTTATTTCTACTTTATCGACACATAAAGCATGATTTCAATTCCAAAAGTTGACAATGGTGCCGATTCCCTGGTTCACAAACTAAACTAAATTTAAGTTCAGTGCATCTTTTTCTTTATATTTCATTAAGAAAAAGACAGAAGATACATTTTAGTTAAGTCCTGTCAAATTAATCAGCGCTTGACGTAAATTGACGTAATTTTAGTAGGCATGTTTTTAATCACGTCTAAAGTAGTGACAGGCGCTGATTAATTTGACAGGACTAAACTAAAATTTTTCTTCTGTCCTCTTCTTAATGAAATACAAATAAAAAGATGCACTGAACTTAAATTTAGTTTAGTTTGTGAACAAGGGAATCGGTATCAATATCTCAGTAAAGTTATAAACTTATAAGTTTATAGCTTACCTATTGTGGAATACCTAAAGCCAATTTCACTATTAGCTCTAATATTCAGGATAACTCTACTAGTTAATTTTAAAGCTTTATCGAACAGGCTTTATTCGTTACCCTTAGGCTTCTGTACATAACGCCGGAGCCGCACCGGCGCGGCGCCGCCGGACCGCATTCTTGTGTATACGAATAAATATGGTGCTTGCGCCGCACTGGAACCGCGTGTACACCGCATTGATGCCGAGTTGAATAATAAAGCCACAGTGGTAGCCCGCGAAATTAAAATTTTCTTACGTTTTTGTAATTTGCAGGTGGCAGTGGTTGTATCTTGATCAAAATATGATTAAATTCGCGACCATAACCAACTTGACACTAAACCTAAGAAAGTTTGAATTTCGCGGGCTACCATTGCGGATCCATCTTAACCAAAAAGACAAAATGTTACTCATCTACTACGGACTACCCGGTGCGGGTGCGCCGATGCGGCGCATGCGCGACTTCGCATACAAACATGCGGTCCGTCGTCATGTACAGGAAGCCTTAGAGGTATCTACATCTGTCTGATGGTTATCCGAGAACATTTTAGCAAGTGGTAAAATAGGCTCTCAGGCCGTAAGCAGTGCGATCATACGACTCGTCGCAATGGGTGGCGTTGTCGGAGTAGTGGGCATCCTAAAGGCTCCTACATACTGGCGCGACTTGTCGCGCGACGCGACGCAACACAAAGACACCGCGTGTAGCGCTACAAGCGGTGCCTTTGTGTCGCGACGCGTCGCGCGACAAGTCGCGCCAGTATGTAAGAGCCTTTAATCGATAATTCAACTACAAACTACAATTGAAATGCTAATAAGTAGGTACTAAAACTTTCGGCGCTGTGATAGAGATCTTCCTTCTCTATCTCTATTGAATGAAATTAGCTAATTTAAAAAAAAAAAACTTGAGATGCCTACTAAACTGAAATCGCACTGTTTACGGCCTTATCAAAACACAAATGACAAATACTGCTGGTATACAAAGAAAGGCGCCCCGGGGGGCGGAGATTCGGCGGGCGAGTCGGGCGGAGAGCAGTCGAGCTCATCCGACGACAGTGAGCAGAGCTCGGCGAGCGCGCCCAGCGATGAGGAGTGCGCGCCCAGACGCACAACGCACCGCGCCGTCAGGAAACACACGCATTCACACACTAATGCCGCCACCAAGTGAGTACAGACGGTGTCAAAATTAAGGACTCCGTTTCTGGTTCATAAGGGCTGAGCCAAACCTCCGTCGCCCGGTCTCGAGAAAGAAGCGGCCAAAGTAATTTTTCTCGATCAGGTGAACGATGTTTCACGAAGTAAATTCTTATAAAGGATGTTTCTAAGCAGGGCTTCGCATTTTTCCTTAAGTATCCTATAGTTTTGGGTAAATGCGAATCTGGGCGGATGGTTCTAGCTCAGCCTTGAAACCGCGTTATTAACCTTTTACTTCCCGACCCTAGTTAGGCCACGCTCTAAAGTTCATAATACGAGGTTACCTTTGGGTTTTGAGTGAGGTGAGCTTTGCTTTTGCTACAAAACCTTACATGGTGCTTCGTGGTCACAAACCTACAATCAGTTTTTACGCCATATCTTCCTGAATATGGTAGTATGTAAAAATATTTAGTTTTAATTCCGCACTAGATCTAGGCTTGGATGCAGAAGATGCGGTCATTATGCCTTATTTGAAATGTTACTTGATGTCATATGATTCTAATCTTTCACGTTTTGTTCTCACACAGAAGAACCCGCGTGCTGGGTCGTCAATGGATCTCATGCCTGTCAGCACGTAGCAACCAGGACGGACAACGGCGGTTCGAGGAACGCGCCGTCCGACAGATGCGGTCTGCCCTCGCCAAGACCGCCGCCCTGCATCAGCACACCAAGTCCAAGTTGCCACCAGGTCAGGATAGTTTATTTATCGGCGGCGGCGGTGGATGTGCGCGAAGCTGTGGCGCATACGAGGTCCCACCTGTTACAGAGGGTATCCTCTGTGCCTGTACTGAGCGTCCTCTGCGCTGCCACCGACTATGCCGTGGAAGTTTTGGGCTAACAAAATTCAATTCACTGACGTGCGCAGGTACGTTCGACACAACGAAGGAGCAGGATACTTTTTTCAGCAGTTGAAACATGTTTTTCAACACACTTGCTCGAAAAGTGGCTCTTATCGCACCGCTTATAGGTTCTCAATGCAGTATATTTTAACACACATGATTTTTATTTTGTATTTCCGCACTTTGCAAACAATATTTTTTTCACTTATAGGTAGGTACTTTGTTTATGATTTTTTCCCTTCTTGCAAGTCTGTTGAAAAACGATGTTTGAAATGCGTGAGCATTTGTCATTGCATAAAAGCGTACCTACTAAATATTAGATACTTGTAGGTGGGCCCAGGATCTAGTTTCCTAGCAAGTGACGGATCCAATCCAACCTTCAGCTCAGGGACACCTGATGGGAAAGGCAAATTTCGCGCCCTCTCGTCCCTAGCCGCCGCAGGAGACGCCCTGGGCGTCGGGAATCCCGTGCGGATTTCCGGCCACCGTAGGCGCGGGCTTGCAGTCGGTGAACAATGGGTAGCTCGCCGGCCGGTAAGGACCAGGCCCGGGTCGACGGCGCGTTGTATTCCACGCGCGCCTCAAAGAGATGTCATCGGCACAAGTGTAGGGGTCCACTAGGGCCGATGCCTGCCGGGGTCGCGAGAAGGTACTAAAGGGTTACCGAGGCCCCTGGCAACACAGGCAACGGATGGAATACGGATGGGTTTTAGTCAGTAAAGGTCTGACACACCCTCCCGCTCCGCCCAGAGCGGGAGAAGTTACTTGATGATTTCCCACCCAAAAAAAGGGGCTCCTGATCCCCGTTATTATCTCACATTATCAACTTATGTTTTTTGTGTCCTTACAATATATCTGCTAATACACGTCTACGGGCTTTGAGTAATAATCATGTATTCCACTACTGGCAAAGCCTAGTCCTGTCAAATTAATCTGTGCTTGACGTAAATTGACGTAATTTTAGTAGGCGAGTTTTTAATCACGTCTAAACTTGTATGGAGTAGTGACAGGCGCTGATTAATTTGACAGGACTAAACTAAAATTTATCTTCTGTCCTTTTCTTAATGAAATAGAAAGAAAAAGATGCACTGACTTAAATTTAGTTTAGTTTGTGAACAAGGGAATCGGCACCAATACCTATGTATTCATATTCGTATTAAGAGCTAACTTAGGAAAGTATAGTCAAAGTTTGTCGGTCTATAGAATTAGCCTAAGCTGCAGCATTTGATACGCGTTTCAGAACATTTTATTTCCATGGGATTACGTGGTTCATGCATCTTCTCGTTTCTAGGTGGCGTATATGCCCGCCTGGAGTCAGAATGGCGCGAGCGTCACGGCCAGCGATCACGCAACGCTGTGTCCGCGCGCCCGCGGCCTCACCAGCCCGCCAACAAGTACAAGTAAAAAACTAATAAACATTTGCATCCACAAGCATTGTTTTATTTCCCGAATAGCATGTGTCAGAATCATATAAAATAAAATAAATCTTTGAATTAATTCTCTTCCTAAACTGTCGAGAGTATTTCTAGACGAACAATAATGGAAAAGAAAGGTTTTTGTAAACTACGCTCGCTTTCACAAAAATCGCACCACTCCGAAGATATGTTTCAAGCATGTCTAGCCATCAACGCACAAATATCTATTGAAAGTATGTTTAACAAACTTTTATAAACAATAGTATACACACAACAACAATAGTATCAACAATAGTATACATTTCACAAACAAAACAAATCTTCCGAGCACGAGACGTCTACAAAAATTACTGTTAAAATACGCACTACACGGCCCACTAATTGCGCCATAATAAAACGCCGAACCCCGTCAAATGTGGGTCCTTCGCCGTTCAAACTTTGAAGAGAACACACTTGACCAACACCAGCAAAAAGAAATAACCCTCAAGATGGATACTACTGCAGACGCAGCCGCTCAAGCGATTGCACGACTGCAATCAGCGATGCGACTGTGTGATGTTGCTCGGCAACTGAACCTTAGCGGTTTTTTCGTTCGATGAGTTATCCAACAGTTCCAGGAGACTGGTGGAAATATCCGAAGATGTGGGTCTGGGAGAAAACGCTGCATATCCGAGAGATGATCGCCTCATTGTGTCGACGACTTTACGCAAGGTTCTCCAATGCTGTTGAAGTGCAACAATAGCTGCGATCAGCTCGCAGAACTATCGTGAGCATCTCCACGGTTAGGAGAAGGTTACGAGAGAAGAAAATTGCGGCCCACTGAGCTGCTGCAGGCCTAAAATTTACTGTACAGCACAGGAAAGGCCAGTTGCAATGTGCCCGCGACCATGAGGATTGGAGGGATTAGATTAGACCAATGGAGGGCTGTGCTCTTCTCAGATGAGACGAGGGTGTGTCTTTTCTACAACGACAGACGTAGAAGAGTGTCATATGAAGCAGGGAGAACGGTTCTCATAATCCTGTACCCAAGAAACAGTGGATCGTGCATATTCTGGGGTGGTATGTCAGTCGACGGCAAAACTAACGTTGTGTGAGTTTCCTGAACCGGAAGTGCTGGCGGGCAAGGGTCGTTGGCTGCTCGTTAGTACAAAACAGAATCCTAGAAGAGCATGTGGTCCCATATGCTGGTTTTGCTGCCAGTGGATTCATGTAAATGCATGATATCGCTCGCTGTCCCACCCACCGCATTAATTTTAGCGAATATTTGATTGTAAAAAGTTGGGATCCCTGTTATGCGGTGAGTGCGGGCACGAGAACTTGCTCTCACCACTCTACAAGACCTCTAAGCTGTCGTCGTTAATGACAGATATAATTATTGATATTAAAACTGATTGTTCAAACAAAAGAAAAATCGGCCAACTGCTTGTCGGATCACGCACAATGAAGGGTTCCGTAATTGGGAAGTTGGGATGAATTTATCCCAAAAACAAACACACATTGTAGTTCAAAAACTTTTTTTTCTCGTCTATTTCACGGTGTGGAGTGTCGTTGGATAGGTCGTTCAATATAATGCGGGTATCAAAATATTGCGGGTCTGTGAACACCATTTTTTGATTCAGGGATCCGTTTGCGTAATATTAAGCTTTAAAGTGCACGTTTTTGTTAGAGTGAAGTGTCCCCCCTCCCCTGACAGCTAAATGGTAGTTTATGGAGATGTGAAAAAATCATGGCAGTGGTACATATAATGAAATTAAAAGGAAATCTATCACAGCTAAGCTAGGCTTTACAAGTTAACAAGTAATAGTCGACCAACTTAAATTTGCAGTTGGAGAATTGACCGTGACGCTTATCGATGTGTGGGAGAACATGTTATTCAACTACAATGATAAGTTTGTTTTTGGGATAAATTCATTCCAACTACGGAACCCTTCATAGTGCGTGTTCCGACACGCACTTGGCCGGTTTTTATGCCTTGATATACCTACACAAAATCCCTCGATTTTATATTATAAAAAAAAATCGTTTATTTTCAGCCGTCGAAGGCCCATAGCATGTTAGTATTACCAAACAAAACACTTAAAAACTATGTTAGTAATAACACTTAGGCACACATGAGTACAAAAAAACACACAGATTTAGTTACACAGAGGAAGATTTATCAAGTCCCATGTCTGACATGTAGCTTGATAAACCTATCCATTGTAGGCCCCTCTAACCTGTCAGCAAAAACCTTCAGAATGCTATTGCTGCTTCCCCTCACTCTGCGCAACACTGATGCCACTTTTTTGCGCATGATCGCGAAATAATCGTCAGTGGCCGCGTCAGCGAACATCCCTGACGCACTACAGTGAGGCGGAAGCCTCAACAGGCGCCCTGAAGTCATTGTTGTATTGAATGCGCAGTGCACTGTCTGCTTTTTGGGTATGATTAGCCCACAGACTGCTGGTCAAAAATATTTGACAAAACGCCTTAAAAAGTTTTATTTTAACCGGTACTGAACAACCAGCAAACCTGCTTGCAAACATGTTTCCCCTCACAACCAGCGCCCTGCGCTCTCTTTCCATATCGAAGTCATCTTTAAGATCCTCCGTAAAAATATGACCCAAGTATTTGAACTGTGCTACCCTCTGCAAAGGTGAGCCGTTTAGTTCCACAGGATGACATTTGAGGGACTTTTATTTCTTCCCCTAAACACCAACAGTTCACTCTTATATTATATTATATTTTAGCCCACGCTGCTCGGCGTATCTTTCACAAATGGTGAGTAATTTCCTAATTCCACCGATTGTGGGGCTCAGCAGCACCATATCGTCTGCGTAACTTAAGTTATTTAAACTAACTCCGTCTATATGGCACCCAACATGAAAGCTGCTGAGCTCCACAAGCAAATTGTTAACATAAATCTTAAACAATCTCAGGGAAGGAAGATCTCCCTGCCTAACACCACATTCCAGTTTGTACGGGTCCGACAGTGCATTGGACCATTTCACAAAGTTCCTCTGCTTATCATACCAGATAGATAATATTGACACCAATGCAGCAGGAACTCCCGCTTCCCGAAGCTTCTCCCATAAAACCTTATATGAAACCAGTTCGAAAGCTTTGGAAAGGTCCAGGAAACAAGCATACACTGGTGTTTTTCTGTCCGTATAATATTTGACAGTGTGCTTTAACGCAAGTATTGCACTCTCAGTAGACAGCCCCGCACGAAAACCAAACTGTGTGTCATGTAGTTTTGTACTTACATCTACTGAGGTGCGTGTCAAGCACACTATCAAATACTTTGGCTATCACAGTTGCCAATGAGATTGGCCTATAATACCCGATTTTTTACAATAGTTACAACCAATGTATCCAGCTTCTCCTGTGGTAGGTAAGAATGCCCCACGCATAGATTAAAAAACATAGTCCACACTCTTGGCAAGTGCACACCAGCATTTTGAAGATGCTCAATGCTGAGTCCATCATGACCAGGCGATTTTCCCCGCTTCATATATGTATTTAATTATTGTTTTGATTTCTGAATATAATATATAATAAATAACTATAGGCAATATCATTGCCTATAGTTATTTATTATACCCTTATCGTTGAATAGGGTCAAAAGTAATGTGAAGAGGATTCTTTAAAGAGGTGTGATTTTTGTGACGCCGAGTGTATAATAGCCGCACCCGAGCATCGTAAACACCAAAAAATTAACGAAGATTGTTCTTTTCGTGCCCTCTAGAGAAATTCAAAAATTAAGGGGACTACAGGACCTAAACGCAAATTTTGTAAGTTTTATAATGCATAAAAGTACTTAAATGATGCACTGCAGTAAACAAAATCAGGAAAATATATGATGTTCTTCAGTATAAATGCTAGGTAGTGTGTTGAAAACATACCTAATACAACTAATTTTATACGACAGAAAAAAATCACGAAGATACCTCAAAAAAATTATTTTAACGCTTAAAAACCATACTAACATACATGCAATTATTCTGATTTTTTGTCAGATTATTCTACAAGCAACATATTAGCATAATAGTTTTTTATTTTTTTTATCCAATCAATATTTTTTTTGTAAATAGATTTTTTTTTTTTCTCTTCTTTGGCAACTGAGCCGATGTCGACTATTCTGCCAGCGTCATGTGGTGACGACAGGTGAGTCGTCGAACTTTGCACTTTGTGGTAGTTGTCTAGGTATGTTATTTGTTAATAGCTGAAAGGACGAGACAATTTTTGTTAGTAAATCTATCTACAAAAATAATAATAATATATATATTTTAAAACACTACAAATCAACACATATTTTTACAAGGTTATTATAACTACACACCAGACTACATCTTGATATCATTTACATTTAAAAATTTTGATAGAACTTGGATTAGTTTAGGAGAAAAGTTAGTCAGTAGGGAATGGAAGTTAGTAGGAAGAGGGATTTTTATTTTTTATGGGCTTATGGTACAAGTCAAAGGAATGGGAATTCAGAGAACATGAGAAAAATATATGATCCAGAGTACCATCGTCAAGACCGCATTCGCACAAGGAACTGTCACGAATCTTGTTCAGGAATACTGGACTGCAGCAGTGACCAAGTCTCAGTCTGCACAAGGATGTAACAGTTCTTTTGGACAGTTTGGGGCATTTAAAAAACCAAGGTTTCCGCTGGATGTCAGGTTGAATACTGGCGTAATACGTCCCTTTGAGTTTCGAACATACTTGCCATACCGCTGACCACGAATTATACAACTTGTATTTGGTGTCAGTTCGTAGGTCGTAACTTTGCACCATGTAGTGCTTCCGATCCACCGGGTTAGATGAAGCAAATTTAGCCAGTGAGTCAGCGCACTCGTTGCCACCAATACCCGAATGACTGGGCACCCAAGCTGTTTCAATGCTTAAACCTTTGTTCGAGCAAGTGAATAATAAATTTAGTATGTCGGAAATGATTTTACTGTGAATTTTGGATTTTAGTTGACACTGAGCTAAGGCTTGAATGCTACTGCGAGAATCTGAGAAAATTACCGATTTTTTTATATTGTGGGTTAAAATAAAATTGATGGCTTCTAGTATACCGATACATTCACCCGTAAATACGGAAGCCTCTGGTGGGCATTGAAATAAAAGAGCAATTTTAGAGTTCTGGAAATATGTTGAAACACCTGTACAACCAGTTGACGATAATTTGGATGCGTCTGTGTAAAATGAATTCCAACCCTCCCAGTATCTCTGAATGGCCCGATCAAAGTCGCCCTTTACGTCCTGGGAATTTTTAGAAATACCAAGTCCCAAAACGACCTTTGGCCTGAAATGGACCACCTCATACGTGGAAGAAAATACAGGAAGAGAGGGGTATTGACAAACAGGTGAGGAGAGGTGTTTAAGCTCTCTGTACCTATTCATCAACGGAATAGATTTATTATTCCAGTAAGAAGACGCGTTAAGAGAGAGATAGATTTGTTCCAAAATGGGGAGTAAAGGATGGGACGAAAGGGAGAAAACTTTTGACAAGAAACGATCCGCTAAGTATTGTCTTCGAAGATTAAGAGGGGGTTCTGCACATTCAACCAGGAGAGCATTTATGGGGGAGGATTTCATGGCACCGATTATGATCCTCAGACATTTGGACTGGATAGAATCCAGTCTACGCAAAGGTTCCTTGTTACAGGGCTCAATTAGGAAGCTGCAATAATCCAACACGCTTCTGACCAGTGCATTGTAAACTAGCTTTAAGGTGTATGGGTGAGCTCCCCACCAGACACCTGCCAAAGCCTTGAGGACCGCAACCGAGCGCTCACATTTTTTTAATGTGGAGTTAATGTGATCCATTCCCGACAATCTGTAATCCAGGGTAACTCCCAGAAACCTGGCCTTCTCCTCAACTGGGATAGCTTGACCGTCAATATTAATATCAACCTGGGGGACAAAGCGTCTACGAGTAAAGATAACTGCGGTACTCTTTGGAGCACTTAAAGATAGCCCGTGATCTAAGAGCCATTGGTTTAATGAGGACAGAGAATTGTTAATGGAGTGAGCAGCATCTTCGATGGAACTGCCACAGACCAATAGTGCAATATCGTCAGCATACTGAAGTACTTTACAGTTAAAATTTAGGCAAGAAGGAAGATCAGAGGTATAAATATTGTATAAAGGGGGGCTAAGTACGGATCCCTGAAGTAGGCCTCTCCAAACCGACCTCGGTTCAGAGCCCTCCCCTGGAATCCTGAGTTGAACGCTACGATCAGAAAAAATGCTGCAAATGATTTGCCGTATCCTCGCCGGGATTCTCAGCTCTTGCATTTTCTGCCTGAGAACTGGGAGGAGGACAGAATCATAGGCAGCTGAAATGTCTAAGAAAACGGCTACCACAGACTCATTCCTACTGAGGGCCAGCCGGATCTCTGAAGTGAGGGTACCCACACTATCAGCAGTACCCAGGCCTTTCCTAAAGCCGAATTGAGTCGTTGGCAGCAGCTTCCTGTTTTCGACAAACCATTCCAGTCGATTTTTAATCAAGTGTTCTAACAGCTTAATAAGTATGGACGATAGAGCAATTGGTCTGTAAGAAGAATGGTCACTAGGATCTTAACCAGGTTTTAGTATGGGGATTACGACTTGAAACTTCCAATCGGGAGGAATATAACCGGAGGTAAAACAATAATTGACTAAATCCAGATAATATTGGTGGGTCTTGTCACCAGCTTTAGTGATGAAGGAGTAAGGGAATACATCCACTCCAGGAGCTGAATCCTTTACATGGGCGAGGACCGATTTAAGTTCCTCCAGAGTAAATGGTCTATCCAGAGGGTCATCCGATATCAACTGAGAGCCTGAAGCGACACATTCATCCATATGAGGAACATAGACTGGAGCGAGCTTACAGAAAAACTGGTTACCCAGTTCCGCAGCCAACACGCTCCCGGAGGGCGGCTTCAAACTATTTCTGTAACATTTCAGTTTACGCCACACTGCTGACACTGGAGTGGATGGACTCAGTGAGCCACAATACTTCCGCCAACCTTCTCTCTTCTTATGTTTTAGTAATTTCTTGGATTTACCCAATACATGTTGAAAAGCAATGATATTATCCAGGTTCATGTCGGAATTGAAATTAATTTCAGCCTCATTCCTGGCCCTGATCACAGCAGAGCATTCCCTATCCCACCATGGCGGGGATAGGATTTTGTCCGTTCGCGGTTTTTTTTAAGGGAAGCAGTCATCTGCTGTAGAAGAAATGGTGTTGGAGAATGACGAAAAGCATTCCTGAGCAGTCTCAGCGTTAATGGATGGAAGGAAAAGACACGTAAGTCCAAAATTTTTGAGTAAAGGTCCCAATCAACTGAGTTCAGCTGGTATTTTAATAAAGGAGGGGAGATTTTGTCAGGGATAGTCTTGGAAGGGATTTCAACCATGATGGGATAGTGATCACTCCCATAAGTCATATTCAAGCGACTCCAATTAAAAATGCTGGTTATACTAGATGAGCAGAACGTCAAATCAACGCAGCTGTTGTTCTGCCCTGGAGCAGACCTACGTGTGGGACTGCCATCATTGATTACACATAGGTTAAGCTCATCTATTATGTCCACCAGGCCTATACCAAAGTTGTCGCAGGTTTCTGATCCCCATCTAAAATGATGTCCATTAAAATCACCCATAATAAGTAATGGGCCTTGTACATCACTCAGCAAGCTTTTAATTGTAAAAAGATCTTCTATTTGTGGGTGTGCAATATAAAAACAAAATATATTTATATCCTCAGCCTTAACAGCAACAGCATTGATGTTGTCACCAACAAAGGGTAGAGGAATTGGGAAGAATGGTACTTTGTTATTGATGAACAAAGCACATCCTCCATATCCATCTGATCTGTCATGACGAACAGCACTGAAACATGGAATCCTGAAATTACTTTCAGAACGGAGCCATGTCTCAGCGATGCCGCAGATTAATGGTTTAAATTTATTAATTAGGAAGAGGAGGTCAGGCTTCCTAGGAGCAACACTCCTCACGTTCCATTGAAGGAATGCCAGGGGGTGGAACATTGTGGATGTAATTAACAATGGATGTCAGCTTGTCGGCAACGTGGTCAGGTAGGGATTGAATTGGGTTTGCTAATACAGTCATTACTCGTAGCATACTGGATATAATATTTAGAATATTTTCTGAGTTGTCAGGACTGATTGCACCTTCCCTAGGGTAAGCGCAACCGTTTTGGGAAGGGGAGAAGGAGTAGTTCTGTGTGAGGGCTTGATGTGCCTGCTTATCATATCTAGGTGAAAGAGGGGCATGGGATTTTGGTTTAAGGAATACCGTTTTGCGGTGAGATTTTGGAGTTTGGGGGAAAGGACTGGGAGAATGAGATGGACTGGTTACTAGTTTGGTCTTTTGAGATATTCTTGACACTTCAGCATATGATCTTGAAACCGATGGAAAGACCTGACTTGCTTCCGCATATGAGACTGACTTCTCTGCCATGAGAGCTTTTATGCCTTTCTGTCACCCCAATTCAGGGCAAGTGTTATCATTAGCATAATGATTGCCAGAACAGGAAACACAAAAGGCACAATCAGAGGTAACTTGGCATCCATCACCTGGGTGGTCTTGACCGCATTTAAAACAGCGGGGTTTTGAGCGACATATTGTGCGTGTGTGGCCATATCGACAACAATTGAAGCATTGGATGGTTGGGTACATGTATGTCTTAACTGAGAGAGCAGAGTAGAAACAAAAGACTCGCTTAGGTAAAATTTGGCCGTCAAAGGTTAAAACAACCGTTTGAGTGGGTTTCCATTCGGTAACACCCAGAGAAATCACCTTACGGCTCATTCTCCTAGCCTTAATTACAGGGCCGCATCCTGTGGGAACCTTGATGTTCTCTATAACTTCTTCCTCAGTCCATTCTATGGGAACGTCTCTGACAAGACCTAAACGAGTGATGTTAAATTGTGGGATTGAAGCAATGAAATTATTTTTAACTAAAATGGGACTGATTAAAAAACTATTAGCATCCTGGTGAGACTTGAACTCGACTGAAACCCGGTTTCTTCCTACGCGTTTGACACTGCCTAGGAGTATGTTGCTGTAATTATTTTGTGTCAAGAACATACCAAATTTAACAGGGTGCAGAACAGTACCTGGGGTCTGACCATCTTTTAATGATATGTGTACTATGTATGGGGGTAATCTCTCATTGTGTATATCTGTCTTCCAACTATGTTTTTAGCTAGCTTAGGAGGGTTAGTTAAAGTAGCCGGGGGGGAACCAGCTGATCTTTTCCTATTTGCAGATTCTGAGTCCATAATATCTAATTGCACATTGTCGTCGGGGAGAGTAACTGTTAACATCGGAGAGAAATCAAAGAGAAGGGGGGGGTCGGTTGGTTTTTTGGCATCCATAGTGGACGCCAGTTAAAATCTCTAAAAATAATCTAAATCAGTGTTAAAACAAACCTTACGCTAAAACACAAACACAAAGAATGATCTCGATTGAAGTTCAAACCAATAAACACCACTAAAATCTAAAAAACTTGTAACACAAAAAAAAAAGCACGTGTTAAGCCTTCACCGCTACCAACAAAAGTCCGTAAATAGAAATTGATTCATATTTTGCGATAAATTACCAGCGTTGTGTCATCGCGCTTCTCTTTCTTTTCTATGCAGTCCTATAGTGACCGCGCCTTAGGTGTTGTCAGCCTCTTAAGTATTTTAGTACCTATGTACTATATTGGTGCCGATTCCCTTGTTCACAAACTAAACTAAATTTAAGTTCAGTGCATCTTTTTCATTCTATTTCATTAAGAAAAGGACAGAAGATAAATTTTAGTTTAGTCCTGTCAAATTAATCACCGCTTGACGTAAATTGACGTAATTTTAGTAAAGTTTTTAATCACGTCTAAACTTGTATGGAGTAGTGACAGGCGTTGATTAATTTGACAGGACTAAACTAAAATTTATCTTCTGTCCTTTTCTTAATGAAATAGAAAGAAAAAGATGCACTGAACTTATATTTAGTTTAGTTTGTGAACAAGGGAATCGGCACCATTATCTATTACTAATTAACCAGCCTACTTGAAATGGATGGACCGATTTTGACGGGACTTTCACTGGGTAAATATATAGCTGATGTTACTCTAATTTATATATATATTAGTCTATGGATGTTATAAGGAGTACAGGCTAATCTTATTTTAGGGAAAGCCACGCTGGTGAAGCTGCGGGTAGCATCTAGTATATGTATTGTATAAATGTCATTTCTTTTCTACCACATGCGTGTGCAATGACTTCCATTTCATAGTATTTTAATGTACCTATTCCTTGTTGGTTTGGTAGACTTCATGACACAGCATAGCTGTAATCACTAGTCTGGGAAATGACTATCTATTTGCCCAGCACAGGGACATTACCAGGCTAAATAGATAGACCCTTTCCCTTTTCCACACGTCTGTCCTCTGCCATTGCGGCCCAGTCCTTTCGGTAGAAGTCGTCTTGGCTGCGGCGATGTCGCCTCGCAGTTCTTTTAACCCACAGCTCATCTGACATGCGGCAGACATGTCCGGCCTAATCCCATTTATGATTACTAGCTTTCCAGGTAACATCCTTACATTACATCGTCCGAAATTCGAACCTCCAGGTTACTCCATGGGTCAAGGAAATATTAATTATATTCCTGGGGGCGTGTGGCTAAATAATAACAGCCGCACGGGTCAATCGATCAGGTTAAGCTACGCTTGCCGCGGTTGGTCCGTGGATGGACCATCTTTACATACCATGACCCCTCCGTGCCTCGGAAAGCACGTTAAGCCGTTGGTCCCGTCTGTCATTCGTGGATCTTTGACAGTCGTTACGGGTCGTCAGAAGCCCAAGTCTGACAACCAGTCTTACGTTATGGTGTCACGACACGACACGACACGTCTGGACGTGTCGTGTCGTGTCGTGACACCATAAGAATCATCATCTACCAGAGCCCAGGCTCTGGTGGGGTTTGTCCAAAAAGTAAACTAATTATAAAGGAATTTGTCCCATAGTGAATGGTGTGTGTAGCACATACAATCAAAAGGTGAAGGGTGGGTGTTTTGGGGGGACTGTCTTATGTAATTTTAACATTCGAAAAGTGATAATTCTCAGTGTAATTTGAATAAATGCGTAATATTAAGCATTAAAATGCTAATTTTTGTTGAGTCAAGGTTCCTCCCTCCCCTGCCAGCTAAATGGTAGTTTATGTTTAAGTGAAAAATTCATGGCAGTAGTACCTACATATAATGAAATTAAAAGGAAAACTATCACAGCTAAGCTAGGCTTTACAAGCTAACGAGTAATAGTCGATCAACTTTGCAGTTGGAGAATTTACTGCAACGTATATCGATGTATGGGAGAACTTGATTTCGATTTTGACATGAATCATATAAAAACTCAACCTCATCCTGTTCCAAATCACTTCCATCCCTTTTAATATTTGGGGAAAATTAAACTAATAAATAAAAGTCAAGCGTTAGTCACAGATGTTTATTGTGTCTTATAAACTAGAATTGCATCCTGTGGGCGTACTGGCTGGAGCGGAGGCCGAACGACGACTTGAGGTAGCCTCGGAGCACCTTCTTGTCGGCGCGTTTGCCTATCGCCTTGACCACGGCCTCGTCGACTGACTTCTGGTCTGTCTTGCGCTGCTCTGATGGAACGTATTTCTGGAAACAGAAAAGCAGATGTTGAGAATGCGAAGAATGAGAAGATAGATTTATGTTACTGTCATCACAATTTTGTGTTAGTTTCGTAATATGATAGGAAGCAAGTTACCAGGATTTACCAGGAGTTTGTAAAAGTGGAGTAGTTTTAAGTTCTTTGTGAGTTTTTCCATTTCAGTGATACTGTTAAGAACAACCACTCTTAATGACTTTTTAATTAGGGCCTGCTTTTCAATACCTAAAACACATGGTGAGAACCGTTTCCCAAAATTATGTTCGAAGTGCTTATTCTCAGCCTAATTTCAATAAAACAGTTTTGATTATACCACACTGCAACTGGACATGCAAATCTATAAATAGTATAAAACGCCGCTTATTGTGTTGGTTGGTTTGTTTCTGCTTAGTTACCTTAAACTATACAATGGATTTTCACCATTATTTAGAGAATTGAATGTGTATTACTAAGAAGTATTATAGAAATCTTAATCATTTGACATGTCGAATGCGCCCATGTGAAATGGGCAGGGTCGCGGGTATAATAATAAGTAAGTCCACAAACCTCTTTCTTGGAGGCAAAGATATCCTCGCCCTGCTTGCGCTTGACGCTGCGCTTGGCACTCTTCTTGTTCTTCTTGAAGTACTCGTCGTTCAGGTGCTCGGGCAGCTTGAAGTCGCCGAGGTCCAACTTGGTGGACGTGCCGATGACGTAGCGCTGGGGAATGCGCCTTAGGGGGCACGAGTTGAACTGTAAGGAGAAGGGTTATGATTAATTTAGGCTGTTTTATGATAATAGTGAAGTAGCTGGGAGGTTTTTTTTTTATCTGGAACTGTTATGAAGTATTTAAACTTCAAATAATTGGATCTATAGATTTCCGAAGATTTCAGTGCTTAATGATGTTTGGTTGCAGCACCATGCCACACAATAAGTTCCTGTATAATCTAAGAGGCAGTTGAACAATGATTTTCGTAGTAAGCCCAATGTTGTCGGTCGGCAACTCGGTTCTTTCCCAATTCACCGCTTAGGTGAGTTTAGGTTCACGATACGTGAACTTTCGTGGCGCTTCTGCTTATTTACCAATAAAACAAAATAAATTTTTATATTGACTTTATTAATGTTAATAGGGTATTAAAAATTATTGATTTTTAATTTCTTTCCTAATTTAACTTTAATTTTAAAAATTATTTTAATTTTAATTTTTTGCTGTGCCCGACAGGGTCCATAATTGTACATTAGCTCTAAGCCTTTGTCACACCTTCAAAACATTATGGAATGCAATTAAAGATATGAATACTTTCAATATTAAAATAAATAATACTTCTCTGACAACAGCTAAATCGCAGTCACTGTCAGACTGCATAGGAAAGAAAGAAGCGCGATGAGACGACGCTTGTAATTTATTGCAAAATATGAAGCGATTATCTATTTACTCGAAATTGAGTTGAATTATCAAAAATAAAAAAAAAAACAAGTTCTGCATTCAAATAAGACTGTTCTTGTTATTAATTAAATACGTAACGTACGTTGATATTCAATACAGATATTTTGGATTGAAGTCAAAGTAAAAGTTTAGTTTACCATTAATTTGTATTGAGTTTTTTTTTTTTTCAAAATTTGTTTTGGTAACAACCAAGTTCTGAGAAATATGTTCAAAATTAACATATAATTTACTGCTACCACAAACTATGCAGATTTGGCAATTTTTTTTTCTTAAGACAAGCCTACTTTGTTCATTTGCGCTGACAAGAGGCAAATGACCAAAGTAGGCTTGTCTTAAGAAAAGAAATTGCCTTAAATAAGAATTCCACTTTCTGAACATCGAAACAACACTAAACCAACACAGGAAAATGCTCACATTTCACAACACAGCAGACAATATCACTATTTAAATGCAGATCTGTTGTTCTATCATAAATCATAAATGAGACTTACTGAGAAAGGTCCAGTGACGAGCAGCAGTCCACTGGGCAGTACACCTACAAGTACGACACGCTTGCCAGCATGGCGACCAGCGAGCAAGATGCACACTGTGCCAGGGGTGAGGGTTGGCCTCGTCCTGCGGATGTGCTTGCTGAACGTCTTGTGGTGTGGACGAGCGATGAGCCTGGGGAAGGCAGGTTGTTTAAGCATAAATATAGAATTAATGGGTGGATAGAGACAAGACTGAGAAACCTTTCTTCATCACAATAAGTATTCTTTATAGATCAACAACATGACATACAAAATTGGAGTACATATCCACTACCAAAAATCTTCATGTTGTAGGCAAAACAAATGCTTGCTTACAACCACTTTGTCATGTAGAGAGGAAGGTGGGCTTGGCTTATTTCTTGTTTAGCAGAATGTTACCCATTCTTTGTATTTAGAAAAATCTCTTGCATCTTTATAAACTGTAGTTGCAACAGCAGAATATGGTCAGTATTGGCTTCATTATTGGCTACCATTATTGGCTTCATTTGTTATTTTAGTGTACACAGTCATCAAACATATTCAAGTAAATTGTGGAGATAATCCACATGATGCTTTGCAAGTACTATGTAATACACTGTATATTTGTGAAGGACCATCAAAATGCTTGATCAATGACCACGTTTATCATTAATCCTTTGGTAGTGAACAATCATATCTTACTTTTTTATTTTTTCATAAAAAGAATGTTTGAATATCCAAACTTATGACAGACTGACATTATTGTTTCAAAATTTTGAAACTGGGGTAGATAGAAAAGAAATGCTTAACTTAGAAAACAAATAGGATATCTCTATTTGGAATAGAGCACACTTACTTGTCCTGGGTGGGGTAGAAGGACTTTCTGCGGCGCAGCAGCACAGTACGGGTTCCTCCGTTCTTCTCACCACCAATCTGCTTGACAGCCACGGAGGGCTTCTTGGGATTTTCTGGCTTGGGGTTCTTTTTGCCCACAAACCTATACTTAGCCTGGAAATAGGGGAAATACATTTGAGTAAATTTGAAATACAAAATTATGCTTATAATTAGAAAGTAACAATTTATTGAACTTTTTTTTTACTGTAAACAAAAACTGGTATGGATATGTTAGGTAAAGATACTACTCTCATTATTGAATGTGCATTTTACCACACCGTCAATGCAACCTAACCAAAAACAAATAACTTTGCACAGCAATCAAGTTCCAGGCCTGCCAAGGTAGACAAAGACTTGTAGCCATATAAGATGACTGCATAATGAACTTAGGTAGTAGATCGCCATGCACTAGGTTGCCAGACAAAAATTTTACACATGGGCAGTTACTTGTTGTTACTGCATTTTATTTACTGTCTGTAAATGCCTATTTGTTATCTACTAGATGCTTAGGTCAATGATATGTCAAGGAAACCAGCTCACCTTCTTGTGGAACATCTTTGACTTGGAGAAGCGAACTACTCCATTTCCCAGGTCGTAATTCCTTGGTTTGCCAACTTTGGCCTTGGATACGCCGCCCGCGGGCGCCGCAGCGGGCTTGGCCGCCGCCTTAGGCTGAGGTGGAGCCATTTAGAATCTGTACAAACAGAAACACAACCTTTATCAACAAACTCACCACCTGACTTCCAACTTTGAGGTTATAAATGTTTCAGCAGTTCTCCATACAAACAAGTGATTTAGACACGATTCCTATGCTTTTACACTGCGGAGCTGTTACAATTACACACGAATACCTAACCATTCACTGTTTTATCACAATCACTTACGGAACGTCAAAACTTTCGATGCAAGTTTCAAAGATGTTGAGTTTGGATAAAACAAAAATATAATACACAATCACTTGTTTGCAGGATACTTTTCTTAATTTTTACATGGAATGGAGAAAATTAGTGAAATATAAATCTATTCCTTTGGATTTATTTTCATTGAAAACAACATCAACTCACATTCCAACCGGGATCAAGAAAAAAAGAAATTGTCATAGAAGACTTTATCTATGGCAGCTATAGACTATACAAACTAAAGATTGACTAACGAACTTTTGGCCTTACACGATTGTCAAGTTTGTCGACTGTGTTCCTGGGTTTTTGTTGTTTTAGTTTACATTTCGAATGCTGTGTTGGGGAGGATGGAAATAAGGAACCAAATAATAAAATTAAAAATTCCTCAACTAAGCAGCAATAGTTGGGAAACTCAACAATCAGGCGTCCTAACTGTTGCTGCTATATGCATTCTCAGATTTTTAGGGGATTGGATCATGAAAAAATGGTTCTCTTAGATTTATGCTTGTTATTTTTCTGTACATTTTTATAAATTGTCAAGAATTGGTGGAATGCATGAAAAATTATTGTCTTTGGTTGATAAATAATTAAATGAACGCGATCACAGAGAACGCGCCGATAATTTAATGTCAAATTAAGTAAACGTCAAAAAAATTCAGTGTTGAAAAATGGCTTCTTTGAGGAGCCCGTCTTCGCCCTCCGACGGTTATAAAAGGTTCAGTGATGATTTCGCAAACACCAGCATCAACAATTACGGCTCGAACGTCACAAGTAAACGAGAAGCTATGATTTTTATATGCACAGTAGCCGCAAGATTATGTGTACGCTTTTGTTTTATTAACAATACATTTTGTAATTCATTTAACATTTTGTTTTAATTTATTTCGCCTTGTTTTGAGCAATAACTGTTTTATATCCATCCATATGCGGTCGAGCGAGATCGATTAACTATTATACTGATGCCAAATCTGATCTATGACGCATTAGAATGACTCATAAAGCTGCCTAAACACTAACATATGCATAAAATAAACAGTAAGATACTATAAGCTTGCCCCAAATACGTAGATTTCAAAGCTTTTGTCTTCTGTGCCTATTCTAAACACATATGCACTTAGTAAGTAAGAAGTAGTTGCTTGTTTTGCATGGCGATATTTTTTTAACAATTTGTATAATATTTAAAAATCTAGATTGTTTTTCATCAAGATAAACCTACCCCCTTACGTGATTTACTAATTAGTATACCTTCGAAAAAACCGCTCATCATATAAATAATGTATGAAAGAAAGAAGCTCTTTGCAAATATACCTGTGGCCTGGCCTGTTTGGTGTAGTAGTGTCCCCAGACAAAGTTATCTAGATAATCTATCCAGTTCCATCCAGTTGCAATGCTTCTGATTGGCTAAACTGGAGTGATCCCATTTGTACCTCTATCAATACAATAAACATTTGTTTGTATGATAAGAGGCTAGTGCTATACATCCACTAATGTAGGAATTGATTATGCTTACAAAATACTTTGAGTTGTCTGTTTACATCTAACTGGAGCTGTAGTTGTTATGTTCCACATGGAATAACTATTCTTATATTGCAAAGAATTACACTATTTTAAGGGTAGGCTAACTCGAAATGTGCCCAAAAATGTAAGTAAGTAAGTGCAAATTTATTGGCACATTTTTTATTTTAAATCTAGAACTTAATGTTTTATTTATAAAACCTAAAATTGGAATGTTGTAGTAACTGGCACAGTGTGGTAGACATCTAATCAACACTATCAAATACATGAGCTACACAATAGATATTTTATCAATGTTATCATTATTGACAGCTTTTTATCAGCCAGTGGTGATCAACTCTTGGTTGTCAGAGAGTGTACTGTGATATCAGCTTAGAAAATAAATAGTTGATTAGACTATGAATTTAAAAATAATCTTTTGACCATCTGTGATTATTATTTGATCAGTGATCAATTAAAAACAGTTATTTTGAACATCAACCAAGCTTCCAGATATACCTATTATCTAAAGCCTTATTTTAATTAAAATAGCTTTGATAAGCCAAAATGCATTCAAAGTTTGTAACCACTGGCTTCATTATCAGAGTCTGTATTTAATTCCCATCAGGATTCAGTTGGAAATCGCGGAAGAAAAATGACTGTTATTTATTAGTTTACTGAAATAAATGATAAAATCAATACAAAGCAGTGTAGTGTGATAAAAATGTCGAAAACAGTAAGAAATGTGGCTGATACAGTGTATTACAGTATTAGATATCAGTGGTACAGATTGAAGTCATGTGAGTTTCGTTAAATAAAATTCTAGAGCTAGGATTTAAGATTCGGCCTATTTTTGGGTCAAGGTCTAGACCAGGGATTCCCAAACTATTTTGGGCAAGAGACCCCTTTTCCATTACGAACTGATTCCTCAGACCCCCATAGCATTTTTTTTTCATCTTGTACGAGCTTGTGCTCGCGTATCGATTTGTTGAGTTTTTAAAAGTACAACAATGATACTTCCTACTAAAATATTAGTCATTCTTATAACAAAATGGTACACATAACACAACTTATACAGTATCTTGAAAGTTTCAAATAAGAACTTGTGTTAATTAATATATCGATTTTTAGACCACGTCGACCCCCAAAATCAGTTTTCGTTTATGTCGACCCCTGGGAAACTGATTTCGACCCCAAGGGGTCGAAATCAGTTTCCGACCACTATGGGAATCCCTGGTCTAGATCAATAACGAACTAGGTACTCTATGAAGCGTCAAAAATAACATTTTTTGAGGTGGAGTAAATATATTTTGTTTTTTTTTTTGCGTTTCGAAAATTTGTACGCTTCGCTCCGTAAGCAGCAAATATTTATATGAACCATGAATAGTATTTTCGGGTGTTACAGAAAAGGTATTCAAATCACAACATACCACACTACAAAAGAAAGTAGAATGATTGAGTATAGTTAAAAATATCTCCCCCAAAGTATGTCTTTTTGGCAACCACCCAGCAAGTGGTCGGATACTAGTCGAGAAAGGATATCAGACAGCAACAGAAAAGCAACCTAAGTAAGTCTCCAAAAAAGTCAATGCTATAGGAATTAGTGAAACACTAGCGACAGGACTTATTTTCTATAACGCTGGTGGTCCACACACCTCTCTTTCAGCTTCGCATAAATAATTTGTCCAGCCTCTGGTTATTGACCCATCGCCCTTCCGGAGTTCCGGATCAATTCTCTACGCTAAATTCGTTTTTCGGTAACTTCATCAATAGCCAGTCCAATGACCCATTGCACACGGCTCGTATAAATATGTCAATTCATTTCAAAAGCGTAAACATCGTATCCATAAAATTTAACACGGTTTCAAGCTAACAAATCAGTTGTCATCATTAAATTGATGCGTAGCGATTTTCGTGCATAATTTAGCTTACAGACTGTAATTACTTTGTTTTCAACTGGATTCTACGGTGGTCTGATTTTCCCTGAGTTTGATTCGCCATTTTTTTCTCAGGGGTAGTCAGACAGGAAGTCCATCCAGCTCCATCTAGATTGTTTTTTTTTTAATATGACTAGTAAAAGTGATTCAGTTATCTTATTAACAGAATAAACAATTTCATTTCATTTGTCTGGCAGATATAGTATCAGTGATAAGACCAGCTTTGTACTCCTTAGCAATAGCAAGCACGAATGGCATTTTATTTAAATTTAACATAAAACGGCCAAGACCAATTACATTAGTTAAAGAAAAAAACACATTATTAAAGTACAATAAGAAAAGTACACAACTACTCGACAGTCATACGCTCATCTCACAAAGTCACAATACTCCCGACATGTTGACAAGATGGTTGTCTCATACCAGACATGTTGGTAGCATGGGGTCCTAGTTTATTGCCCAGCGGGGCAATTGCGTAACACATAAAATGAAAATTGAACAGGCTTTCATTTTGACAGTTCACACACGTCCATTGTGTTACGTTGTTGAGCTGACGAATTTTTCAAACCTATGAAGCAATGGATCCCTTCAAAACTGGCTGGTCGGGCAAAGTATTGTTAGGTTTATCAATCAGGATTTTTTTCGGTAACAGCCTGGAGTTTGGATTTGTGCCAAGCAATAGGCATGCCCTCTTTTAGATAAGAATAGGACATAACGTGTGGATATACTAAACACCTCACGTACCCTTGACATCTATCACTGAAGATCTTAATTTAGCGTGATACTGAGTTAAATGCAGTTCACTCAATACCTATGTAGCGTTGTATTGCGAAATCCATCGTTTGCAATAAACACCCGCATTGAACAAGAAATGCGCCGACAAGGTCGCGTGGACAATCTGTGAAAGCGATTGTGCATTGATACACAATTACTGGTTTGTGGCTTCTATACACGATGGTCCATGATTGGCATATTGACAGCGTTTCTAACTGCCATGATTAATGTCTTTCTGGGGAGAAGGACGCGGGCGCGGGCGGTGGCGTTAGTTTAAAAAAGTAATTTTACGCCTGCTGAAAATCATACGAAACATAGTATTTTCTTAGTGCTTAAGAGATCTGAGCGTCAGCTGCTCCAGTACTGGAGGAGTCCAAAATTAGAGCATCTCAAAAATGTAAAAAAAAATGTATAAAAAAGTCATTTCATACCGCGCCAAAACCCAACAAAAATTGTCAGGTGCATGGAAGTGGGGGAATATAATTATGTCAGTCACGTA
This sequence comes from Atethmia centrago, assembly GCA_905333075.3. Taxonomy (NCBI): domain Eukaryota; kingdom Metazoa; phylum Arthropoda; class Insecta; order Lepidoptera; family Noctuidae; genus Atethmia; species Atethmia centrago. Next base: position 14,103,719 of record HG995387.1, read on the forward strand.
AATGATGTTGCGATGGCACATCAGGGCTAAATTCTAAACTATGGTTAATAGGACAGTGGTCAAAGGGACCATGACCTCAATTTTGAAGGAAAACTAAATTGATTTTTTTTTTTTTAAAGATACTGCCTGAACCGGAAATTGGGCCGGATTCCTTGGATAAAATACACCCTGTACTTTTATACTGAGCGATACTGTTGCCGACAAGGATCAAATACTGCAACGGAATACTTTGTGTAGAAGAAGAAGGCTCAGTTTTTTTATGACTCATATATTAATTAAAGAAAAAAATCCATTTCCTTTGATTTGTCACATTACAGGTATTTGTTTCATCACAGCATTTGATCCATACCACCTACAATATCGGTTAGTGCAATAAAACGGTGCTATTCCTGGCTCAGGCAGAACCTTAAAGTTTTATTTTCTTCAAAATTGAGATCATGGTACCTTTGATCATTTTGCCCAACTAGCCTACAATAACGCATAGTTTCGTATTCACGCAGCTGACATTTATTACGCCCATTTTCATACAGCTGACTATTCTTTTTGTATTGAATTATCCTAAAAACCTGGCACGGCATGAAATGACTTTATACTATAAATAAGACAACTTTGACATGCTGTAACTTTGGATTCCACTTTGGGTGCGGCGACTGACTCTCACATTCATGATTATTGAATGTTAAACAACTACTAGAAATGATTCCATATAAAATTGGTCGCAAAAATCGGGCACTATCCCTACTAGACCAGTTATAATACCCACACAAAGACTTTCTGTTCCATTCACGTCGTCAAATTCTTGGCTCCAAGTTTACTATTGGACAAATATTTGCAAGGATTTCCAATAAGAAGCGGGAAAATTTATCTTCAGTCTTAATAACTCAAGCGTCGTCGACTAATGAGACACAAATTGACACAATCAATTTGTTGCGAGACTCCCAGGGGCCTACGTCGCGTTGTGCACTGAAAATCCCAAAAGGCCACACCACCTACTAACCTACAATACTAACCTACATGCCTGCTATAATGCCAACGAGTTTTTCATAATTGTGGGGTTCTCTGGATGTTCTAAGAGTGCAATCAGAAGCACAGTCACTGCACTCAGAATTGAGAGATCACCACCACCTTATCTGCAAAAACAATATAATTATTATCACTCACGTCAAATAACTAATATTTCCACAAAATTTTTAATGTTACATTTCTATGTCCTCTGCAAACCCACTCGCTGTCTTTGTATACGGGGGCATAAAATATTCTGCATCTTTTTATGACGCAGCGTTTCGTTAACCTGAGTATTTGCAAAGTGGGTCTGTTTTTATATGAAATTGGATTTATACCTAACCTGCCTATATCGTAACTGATAAATACATTTCACTCTTATAACATACGAAGGAATAAATAGGTACGCAGACATTACCTTTGCTTTACGTTCCGAAATTGAAAGTGGAATACGGTCAGGCAAACAGCCTGCTACCTACTGAGAATTTTCTCTTATTTAACAATGCCTGACCGGGAGTCGAACCGACGCGCGACGCCCTAGCGCCTGGGCGCCTGTGTTGTACCATTAACCTTTTAACCGCCAAAATGACAATCCAAAATGTGCCTAGCACGCCACGGTCAAGAGTACATGACAGATTTTGAGGAATAATTCGTAGCTTGGCGCCGTTGGCACGATTTTGCTGTTTTGACGTGGCGGTCAAAGGGTTAAAGGTGTATTATTTCACAAATCGATCTATTTCGGGGCTCATGTGGTCCACTCTTTAGCATTACCTAGTCCATGGAACACTTTAAAACATAGGCAGTCATGGGGACTGCCGACAGAAGTAAAAATGTATCGCTCAACGCGCCAGAAGTTTTCATTTCAATAAAATAATGATTATCTAAAACAATTTAAACAATGCACAGTGTACACAAATTAAACCTTTGACGTGGTCAATTTAACTATACTTACTGCTTACTACAGCATGTCGGCGCGGGCATATCGGTGACCCAAACCCATAAGTTTTCCCCTACCAAAAATCGCTCACTTCACGAATATTTTGGAAAGCGTGAACGATGAAATCATCACCTCCGTTCGATGACCAATGCATGATGTCATCAGCGTTCACTCGTACAGGCGGATATAACTGCATATGTTCATATCCCTGACCTGAGTCCACACTCGCAGCATTCACCGGAACTCAAAAAATACAGTAAAAGTTTGCGGAGTTGTGACGCAACCACGCATAAAGGCTCCTACATACTGGCGCGACATGTCGCGCGACGCGTCGCGACACAAAGGCACCGCTTGGAGCGCTACACGCGGTGTCTTTGTGTCGCGTCGCGTCGCGCGACAAGTCGCGCCAGTATGTAGGAGCCTTAAACGGCTGAAAGGATATTGATGACATTTACTTATTGAAACCGGCATGCCCTAGGACTAAAAATTCGAAGACGTGAAATCCACCGACCCGCACTGGGCCTGCGTGGTGGATTACGGCCCACTCCCTCTCACAGACAGGAGGCCTGTGTCCCAGCAGTGAGAACATTGTAGGCTGATTATGTACTCATTTATATATTTATTTGCTCTCATGCACATCACACATCTTACCATAAATTACTGCCGGTTTTTGTACATGAACCTCGTCAGGGCACTGCAAAACATAAAATAATGTTGGTTTGCTGTAGAGTGTGAGTGTTGATTTAGCACACAGATCATCCTTTTATCCGGGTACATGATACAGGCCATCCTTTAGAAAGCGAGTGAAATCGCGGGCAACAATTAGGACTATAATAAAACCGCGGGCAACAATTAGACTATAATAAAACCGCGGACAACATAAAGCTAGTCGCTTAAGGGTCGGGTAACCGCCATTGACCTTGGCCATACAAATGCGCATCACACTCACCGTGAGTGAAGTTTGAAATTCATAAGGAATATTTATTTTTAGTAACGAAAATATGAACATTAAAAAAAAATCACAGAATTATTGATAGTAAAATTGTCTAATGATACAAAAAAAAAACATGAATATAAGTAGTAGTTCGAAAATATTATAGTTTTTTATGCTTTGTGTAGAATTAGTCAGGAAAATAGTCCTGAATTTATTTCATAAAGTACTACAATACTTAAATATTCACATACAGAATTGATGTGTATCCGTTCTATTTTAACATATTTTTTTTTGCATAGGTAACTTACTTGCATTATTAGGTACCTTAAAATAATTCTGACGTTTCTAACCAAGGCAATACACATAACAAGCACACATTCTAAATCAAATTACGGTATAACAACATAGTCTAGAATTTAATTGAAATCAATTAGCGTACAAGTCTGTTATAGCTATACCCAACGCACTTAATTAGCCAGTGAAAGAATTAGCCGACATTGCTCAGAGTCTACGCGAGTTCACGATATTAAATCCGCTCGAGGCTGAATAACTATGACCTCGGAGTTACCCCACGCCAAACAATGGCTTTAAGACGCTGACAACACCTAAACCGCGGTCACTGTTAGTTTGCATAGAAAAGAAAGAGAAGCGCGATGACACAACGCTTGTAATTTATTGCAAAATATGAAGCAAGTATCTATTTACTCAAAATTGAGTTGAGTTATCGAAAATAAAAAACAACCAAGTTCTGCATTCAAATAAGACGTTTTTGTTATTAATTAAATACGTAACGTATGTTGATATTTAATGCAGATATTTTAGATTAGAACTCAAGGTAAGAGGTTAGTTTAACGTTAGTTTGTATCGAGATTTTTTTATCAAAACGTGTTTTGGTAACAACAAAGTTCTGGGAAATATGTTCAAAATTAACATATTTTTTTTCCGCTACCACAAACTATACAGATTTGGCAATTTTTTTTCTTAAGAGAAGCCTATTTTGGTCAATTGGGTCTTGTCAGCGCCTTAATAGTTTCTGTTCTAAGCCTCGCTTAGACAGAACTAGCTAGTGGATTCGCATGATAGGGACCTAATTTGTTTTTATTGATAATACCTAATTAATTTATTTATTCTTTACTAGCTGTTGGCCGCGACTTCGTCTGCCAGGATGAATATAGCCTATGTCTTTCTCCAGATCATGGTCTACCCATGTGCCAAATTTCATCCAAATTTGTTCAGCCGTTTTAGCGTGAAAGCGTAACAAACAAACTCATTTTCGCATTTATAATATTAGTTAAGTCGCATTTAGGCAATCATTTAAGTAGGTAGGTAAGCTAGCATGTACCTAAATTTCTAAACGAGCCATAATCATCATACATGACTGCCCAAAAAAAAGAGTGTAATGTTTTCAGGGTTCATGTGTGTGTTTCTTTATTCTACGATAACTTGTTACTGCAATACGAGTTCCATCATCATCAACCTTGCTGTTGTGTTGGTTTATTGTTCCAACTAGTTTACTGTGTCTTTAACGAGATCCCCAAGAAAAAATAACTTTCCCAAAATGCCTATCACTGTCTGTTGAATTATTTACCTACACTTCAGTATCATTTTCACTCAAACTAATCGAACTTATCGATGTCCATATTCATCAATCAAATCGCTAAAACCCACCCTAATTAACGTAACAAACAATCAATCACAATCTGAATGATTTTGAAGGATATTGCTAATCCATTGCTTCATGTGTTCGAAAAATTTAAACTCAACAAAGTAAATAACGCAATGAATGTTGTTGAACTGTCAAAGTGAAACCGATTGCTACTGATGTGTTAACGCAGTGTTAATTCCACCCAGGGCCGGATTTAGGGCAGGGCAACAAGGGCACTGGCCCCGGGCCTCCACAAAAAAGGGGCCTCCACAATTGGTTTTTTTTTAAGATAGGATAAAAATATATCCTTTGTGTAGGTACTTCAAAGAAAAAAGTTCACAATCATCAAAGAAAAAGAAGTTCACAGTCGCAAGATAGGTACCTTTTTTTAAATTGTTTTTTTTTTCATCTGTTCCACAAATTTTTCGGAGCCTCCACTCTTGGTTGCCCCAGGGCCTCCACGCCTGTAAATCCGGCCCTGATTCCACCCGCAGGATTTTCTAACTAAATCAACTGCATTAACTAGTATCGATTCTGTAGAGTAAAAATAAGTTCTTTTTATAGTCTACCGTTGACATTGACCTTCACTCGGAATAGACTTGGTGCTAATTGTGCCTGATTAATATTTATTATCCTATCTGGGATTAGTCATAGCGTCGATACGTCTTGATTTCCATTTTCTAAACTTGTTTACTTATTTTTGTTGACGCTTTTCCTGTTCTAGGTGTGCCAATAACAGTATGGTTTGAAATGCATGCACAGACGTTTTGTGCAAGGTTGCATATACACCAGCAGGCTTAGCATGACGCTTTCAATTTCTGCTCTACCTACTGTAGAATAGAAATCGCTTGTCTACATTTCTCGGTAGAAAACTGTCAACTGTGTACACGGAAACGTCATTTTTGTCAACTCTTCCGTCGACAAAATGCTTCTCTAAAGTTCTCGTTCTAAGCCTACTGCAGACCTAGACCTACATGATCCTGCCGGGGTCGCGGGAAGGTACTTATGGGTCACCGAGGCCCCCGCAACACAGGCTACAGGAAGGAAAACGGGTGGGTTTTAGTCAGTAAGAGTCTGACACATCCTCCCGCTCCGCCCAGAGCGGGAGAAGCTACCTATTTGATGATATACCACCCCAAAAAAAAAAAAGACCTACATGATTTACGATGCTTTACGAGTTGTCGTCTCGCTTCACAAGTAAAAACTCTTCAGCAGGCTGTGACCTTTTGAGGTTATGTATGCCTACTTGTAGCCTTTTCCTTCTTCGAACTTTCAAAATGGGTGTCAGGTACCACTTAGTCCTCTATCCTTCGCTTCAACTGCCGGCTGCGAGTGACTTTATGATTTAGAATCTCGATTAAACTTTCCACACAATACACATTATATTTCCCTAAGGAGTAAACAAAGGTAGCCTAGATTCGATACAGAGCGGTACGACAGTGAAAGTTAACCCACAGCCTCACTGGAAACTTTTGGGAACTGGCCGGATTGTTACAATATGTATTAAACTTTTATGGCACATGCCACGAACACTTTAGTTTCGAAAGATGTATCGGTGAATATCCGTGAACAGTTTTGAACATTTAGGGTTCCCTAAGTGGTTGGTAAAGCGCTGCCTTAATAGGTAAGTACATGATAAATTTCTTGGGCCATAAGTTCCATCGATGCGTGAGAGGAACCCGATTATAACTAGCTACCGTTACCAATACCATACCGTTATAAGTGTCAGCATTTTGTTAAAATGGATCCGCAGTGGTAGCTCGCGAAATTCGATTTTTTTTACGTTTTTTTTTTCAATTTGCAGGTCAGTGTCAGGTTATATCTTGATCAAAATATGAATCGGGACGATAACAAATGTGTATTTACAGAATTAAAATTATTAATACATCTCTTTGTGTTAGATTTGTTTCATATAAGATTTGAGATGTATTTATGATTTTAATGATTATAATTAACCGTAACAAATAAATATATATTTGTTACGGTCGCGAATCATAATTTGATCAAGATACAACCTGACACTGACATGCAAATTGCAAGAAAACGTAAGAACATTTGAACTTCGCGGGCTACCAGTGCTCTTTCTCTCGCTCGTGGTCGTTAAAGGAACCCCTCCGCTATTATATTGAGTAGTGACTTATTGCTACAGCCTATCGCCTAATAAATAATCATAATGTCTATCCATTGAAAAGAGCGCTAAAGTAAAAGTATTACTCGCCAAATATCAAGTCCATGACCTTGTAACATGAACTCTCTTTGTGTAAGGTTTCACTAGGGTTGCCAACTTTTTGTATCAAATATTGTATTTTCGAAGCCATTGGTGCCGATTCCCTTGTTCACAAACTAAACTAAATTTAAGTTCAGTGCATCTTTTTCTTTCTATTACATTAAGAAAAGGACAGAAGATCAATTTTAGTTTAGTCCTGTCAAATTAATCAGCGCTTGACGTAAATTGACGTAATTTTAGTAGGCAAGTTTTTAATCACGTCTAAACGTGTATGGAGTAGTGACAGGCACTGATTCATTTGACAGGACTAAACTAAAATTTATCCTCCGTCCTCTTCTTCATGAAATAGAAAGAAAAAGATGGACGGAACTTAAATTTAGTTTAGTTTGTGAACAAGGGAATCGGCACCATTGCCTGTCAAAATGGCGGAAAATTTTGTAGGTATATGTTTCAAAAACTTTTTTATTCTTTATAATTATGCATATTTTTTGTTGCTATGAACCTAAACAGGTAATTTCTTTTTAATGTCTCTTAATTCTGCTTTTATGAGATTAATTATAATTACATTTATAAAGTGAAAAATAAGTTTAATTTCGGAAGTCGATGGCAAAAAACTAAAATACAGATCCAAAGACACCGAGTTCTGTATTTACTGTCTATACTTTCATAGGCATTTAGTACAAACTTTTATTTTGAAATTACAAACAGACACTTAAATTTTATTTATTTCTATAGATTACGGTTGCTTGATTTAGATAAAGTAGCTTCATCAAGTAGGTAGGTACCTATTGGTACCGTTGTATGGTGTCTGGTTCAATTAAACCAACCCATTACGTCTCCCTCGGGGCTTATAAGAAGCAACTTTAGCAGATTGCGAGTATTGCGACACTGGAACAAACGGGCCTGGGAATTACTAGGGCCGTTAGAGGAAAGGACAAAGACTGATGTTTTACCGATAGTTTTAAATGGATCATTATTTTCATCGCATAATTTATAATGCGCGGTGGAATTTAGTAGAATATATGTTTATCCTTCTTTATTAAATCTGTAGAAAGAAAGAAAGAAACATATTTTATTTGGGGCACTGACAAGAAATACACAAAGTAAAAAAAACCGGCCAAGTGGGAGTCGGACTCGCGCACGAAGGGTTCCGCACGATTGCCTACAAAAACGCCAAATCATGTCGGTTGTATGGGAGCCCCTTAAATATTTATTTTGTTCTATTTTTTAGTATTTGTTGTTATAGCGGCATCATCTGTGAAAGTTTCAACTGTCTAACAATCACGGTTCAAGAGATACAGCCTGGTGACAGATAGATAGACAGACAGACGGACAGCGGAGTCTTAGTAATAGGGTCCCGTTTTATCCTTTGGGTACGGAACCCTAAAAATAAAAGGACCATTTTAAAACTAACAAAATTGACATTTACGTGTTCGAAATTATAAACAAAATACAAAAAAATCAAGACCTGTGCGAGGCCAAAAATACTCCTATCTCAGCATAATGACGAAATATTAAAAAAAAAACCGCAACGTTGGTATTCTGTAGGTTGGTACTGGCTGAGTAAAATAATGCCACCGTCTAGGCCCTAGGGTGCGCCATGGCGCATAATCTCTCTCAACCCAGATATATTTGTACGAGGTACTGCTTACCTTCTTTGACAATTTTCCCTCTGACAATTTTATTTATTGCACATTCTAGTGCATTTCGTAAAGCCTTAATTGGATCGTACCTTGCCTACCCTAATTGTATATCTAACACACTACTCGTATCAAACGGAATCTGAATCATTTTGAAGCAAATTGCTAATCCATTGCTTCAGTTGTTCGAATTTCTTTTCTGCTCGACATCGTAATTATCAATGAATGTTGTTGAACTGTCAAAATTAAACCGATTCCGATTGATAGTGGTTGGTGAGAATGTCAAACATCCGCAAGCAATTTCCAATTTATAGGCCATATGGTCGCGCCGGTTCTCGTCTAATCAAGTATTTGCACCTTCTCACAATGGCTTCCCATTGTTCTGTCTCCCTCGCTCGCAGTACATTGTGGAAGGCGTGACACGGAGCCGAGTCACGGTCACCGCCATTCAATGCTTACGTGAAGCCGTATAGTATGAGGATTGGTTGATTGAGGATTTTTTTTTGTTTTTTTTTTATGTTTCTGTGAGTATTTTTTTAGTTTAATTTTTTTCTTTTTTTCTGTACTACCTTCTGCCCGCGACTTCGTCCGCGTGTTTCGGCCCCTCGCAACCCACCTCGTTGCACCCTATCCTATCGCCCGCCCGCTATTACTTCATTTTCTGACTTTTAACCAACTTCAAAAAAGGAGGAGGTTCTATGTTCGTCTGTATGTTTTTTTATGTATGTTCATCAATATTTCCTTCAATTATGGACCGACATTGAAAAAAAAAATTACGGGGTTACTTGACTCTTACAAAAATTAGCACTATTACGCAAAGCCGATCCTTGACTCGTAAAGTCGTGTTCACAGACCCGCAATATTTATGAACGGCCTATCCATTCCAACGATACCCCACAATATGGGGTAGACGAGAAAAAAAAAAATATAATCCCCACATTACGTGCAAGGAAGGTACCCTAAAAACATTTTTTTTTCCAAGATTTTATTTCAGTACTTTGTCGGCGTGATTAATATGCCAAGTAAATACTTACTGGTTAATATTAGAAGACTAATACATATAGATATTCCATCAGTATCGAAACCTGAAATATGGGATAGCAGAACTTGCTAAGCAGTATGCCATGCTCATCTTTTGTTGACTTGTTGTTATAATTACCGTAATCCGAAGCAAAAACAAAGTCAAATGAGTTATAATGTACTACAAAATCATGGGTCAAATGATTGATTTCAAATAGGCTCTTATGTGGCACTTTTTTGTCAAAATTTAAAAAAAAATGATTCTAGTCGCCCCTTCCAAAAGGTAGTTTCGTGTGGAGAAGAATGGGCAAGAACTCCACAAACTTATTGTAAAACATTTTAAAAGAGTAACGACTATTTTAAAATGTTTTACAATAATTTTTATAGGTAGTAAGTAGGTACATTAATTTTATCATTATATGTGAGGACGATCCACCTAGAATAAAATTACTATAGGTACCTACCACACGTAAAAACACTTAAAAACCGCCCAAGTGCGTGTCGCACCACGCACAATGAAGGGTTCCCTAGTTGAGATGAATTTATTCCAAGAACAAACATATCATTGTAGTTAAAAGCATGTTCCTCCATACAATCCAAAAGCAAATGTAAGTTTGTACGCACCATATTAAAAGATTTACCAAGTTATTTTAACACCGTAGACTTCTCATACATACATACATACATACTTACTTAAGAAGCGCGGTCTCTGTCGGACTGCATATAAAAGAAAGAGAAGCGTGATGACACAACGCTGGTAATTTATTGCAAAATATGAAGCAATTATCGATTTACAAAAAAACAATAGATGGTATAAAAAAATATAACACTATTATGCTAATATGTTGCTTGTAGAATAATCTGACAAAAAATCAGAATGATTGCATGTATGGGTTTTAATCGTTAAAATAAATTTTTAGAGGTATCTTCGTGATGTTTTTCTATCGTATTAAATTAGTTATATTATGTTTTCAACACACTATTAAAAATTCATTTATTTACGATATACGTCCGTGTCGTATATAACTTTAAAATTATTCATAGCTGTCCGGCTTAGCTCAGATACTCTTAGTTACTAGAAAACTGTAATTTGGCATCGGTAAATATATTAATCACACCGAAAAAGTGGGGCTGTGGGATAGTGTCTCCCTCCCCCCCCCCCCGCACCAGCTTAATGGTTGTTTTTGGTTATGTGAACAAAAAAACATGGCAGTAAGTAGGTAGTAGCTATTTATATAAAGAAATTAAAAGGAAAACTAGTAGTCGACCAACTAACATTTGCAGATGGAATGTATGGGAGAACGCGTTTTTTAATTACAATGTTAAAAGTTTGTTCTTGGGATACATTCATCCGAAATTCCCAACTACGTAATCCTTCATTGTGCGTGATCCGACACGAACTTGGCCGGTTTTTGAACTAAAAAATTCTCCCCTGCCCTGGCAAAATTAACACATCTTTTAACGATATGAATTCACCTTTGACTATAATTTAAATTTAAACTTTTGAACTAATATTACAAATGCGAAAGTTTGTAAGGATGGATGGATGGATGTTTGTTACTCTTTCACGCAAAAAGTACTGAACGGATTTGGATGAAATTTGGCACACAGATACTTTATAACCAGGAATAACACATAGGACATACCCACGCATTTCGGAGTCAAAACGTATGCGGGTGAAACCGCGGGGCGCATCTAGTTTTAAATAAACTCGTCTAAATTAAAATTATTTTAATTAACACAAGCTTGCATGCAGTTCAGCGTAACCGTAATCTAGTTCCGCTGGCGTGGTTGTCACGTAGACAGCAGACTGTCGCCCGTCCTACCCGCCACCGGCCGCCGCGGCTCTGTCGTACTAACCTAATTCTTTCAGTCATCCACGTAAAAGGCTTAGAATACTTTGTGTATTTGCTAAGTGGGTTATTTTCATTATGAAGCTACTGAAATGGAAATGTTTTAAAATTAGGTATAGCTAGTTACCCTTGTATACAAATATGGTTTATTCGTATTTCAACTGTTTATTAGCTTTAGTTCAAGAAAAGCCAAATCACTGTAATTGAAACTATAACTATTTATTACCACCTCCATGGCCCCAATTACTCCCTAATGAACGCTAGAGAACTAATAACTGAAAAAAAAATAAGTAGATTTATTTGTCACAAAAACACACGTGCACAAAAAACTCTATGGTAATGCTTATAAATAATAAAACAAAACAGATTTATGCTTATGAACACAGAACATTATATAAGTCGGCAACTGCACGCCATGACTAACAAGAAGGAATCCACTCAGCATGATGCTGTGCTATGGGGGACCCACAGCACAGCGCTGATTTTCAGTGGTCACCAGAAAACGACGTACGGAAACCAAGTCACGTTGAGAGATTTTAACAGATTAGACAAAAACAGGTAACAAAGTAAAATACAATAAATAGTACTTAGAATATAATATACCTATACAATCGATAAATACTATAAAATAACATAAAAAGTATTTAAGTAGGCATCACCATGTATAAACAATTCCTACCTACTCAAAACATAGTACCTATACAATAATGTTCGGTTTTTTGTCTCGCTCCCACTCTCGCCTTCGCGTCGCCTGCGCTAACTGAAAGCTGAAAGGCTGTAATAATCAGGTAACACGGACTCCTGATTCGAAATGGATCCGATATTCCCTTCGTGTTGGTTTTCTTTTGCCTATACAAACATGTGCTCCGTCAAACATGTCACCATGTAAAAAGTTTTCAATGCACATTTGTGTATATTTATTTGAATACTAGCTGTACGTGCCAACCGCCGTCGCCCGGTTAATTTCATGTCTCCATCTCCAGCGGTTTGGAATGTGCGTTGTCTTTTTCATAAAGCCGAACCCTCTGTTGGATTTTTCAAAAAAAAAAATCTTTCATACATACCTTGTCCTGACAATTACAAGCACAACAAAAAAAAAACTGGCCCAGTGCGATTCGAACACGAAGGGTTCCATACCACCGTACAATTTTTAGCAAAAAACGCCGAAAAAAACACGCTTCTCGTAAGAGGACTGCTATAAGTTTTAACTTTATTTTATTTTTTATTATTTGTTGTTAAACCGGCAACAGAAATACAGTCTGTGAAAATTTCAACTGTCTACCTATTACGGTTTATGAGATACAGTCCACTAGCAGACAGTCGGACGGACGGACAGCGGAGGCTTAGTAATAGTGTCCCGTTTGGCATCCTTCAGCGACGGTACCCTAAAAATCTACCAAATTGGTCGAACCGTTCTCAAGTGATTAATGTGATTATCTTTCATACATGCGGCAATTGATTTTTATTCATACAGATTCTCGGAAAAACCTTCAGAAAACTCCTACACATACACAATCCGTATTTGATTAGCCTATAAAATGTAGTAGCACGTTATTATTAGTCACAGACTACGACTGGTTCACATACATCTTCTCGTTATCATCATACTAAATTATCTTGCAACACTAAGATAACACTGCAAAGTAGACTTTATTAAGTAAACTGCACCTCTGAATTATTGTCGCCAGTTTGGATGTACGGATAGAAGAAAAAAACTTTTTACAAAATAAAAACACCAAAATCCAAAAAAAATACTACAAAGTGAAAAATAACTTTAATTTCGGATGTCGGTCGGTGTCTTTGGAACTGTATTTTAATTTTTTGCGACCGGCTTCCGAAATTGAAATTATTTTTCACACAAAGTGAAAAATGTGAAAACTAGTGTTTTTTTTTTTGATTTTGTAGTGTTCACTTTGTAGTGTTTTTTTTGGAAACCGGTGCTTTTTTTTTCTAAAAACTTCTTTTATTTTTCACTTTTTAGTGGGTCAGTTTGTAATTTATCTAAGTTACAATAGCCTAATGTCAACTAATCATCACCTTTTACAAAACATAGCTTTTCCCGATGCAGGGACGTTAATTTTTGAGGAGTTCTCCTGGTACTTCAGCACCACTTCACCATATGTATTGTGACGAGCATAAATTGCTTCGCAACCATATTAAAGGAATCAAATTGCAACCCCTGAAATAGTATGGTAATAGTGTAGTTATTGAGTAGTTCCGTTGGCTAACTGTGGTCTTCATCATCAGTTCCACTTCACCAAATGGTGCTTTCCGAAAGCACCATTTGGTGAAGTGGAACTTGGCATCAGATTCTGACTTGGTGACGATGGGACCACCTCGAGAGCATCCATACGTTTATCCCATGGTGTGGGGTATCGTTGGATAGGCCGTAGTCCGTCGTAATATTGCGGGTCTGTGAACACCATTTTTCGATTGAAGGATCTGTTTACGTAATGTTAAGGTTTAAAGTGCTAATTTTTGTTAGAGTCAAGTGCCCCCCCCCCCCCTGCCAGCTAAATGGTTGTTTTTAAGGAGATGTAAAAAATCATGGCAGTAGTACATAATTAATATTGAAATTAAAAGGAAAACTATCACAGCTAAGTAGGCTTTACAAGTTAACGAGTAATAGTCACCCAACATAAATTTGCAGTTAGAGAATTGACCGTGACGTATATCGATGTTTGGGAGAACATGTTTTTGTTTGTTTTTGGGATTAATTCATCCCATATTCCCAACTACGGAACCCTTCATTGTGCGTGGTCTGACACGCACTTGGCCGGTTTTTTTTTTTTAAATATGCTGACGTGTAAAAGCGTCTGTACAAACCTAGTTACAGAAATGAAATCATTTATCATTAATCAAATCCTTATAATTAGACTAATAAAAATAGAACTGGGGAGTAACCATCACCTCTTATAGCAGTATTATTATAATATTACTTCACAGTGGGAAAGTGATAGAGCTATACAGGACTTATAGCTCCATCTCTTTCTCACGCTGAAGTAATATTGAAATAATACTGCTATAAGAGGTGATGGTTACCCCCCTGAAACGAATTAGGGGAGAAAGCTTGGAAGTTCTTTTACGTCAATTATGTACTTATAGGTGGTATATATACCGCCCTGGGCGTCGGGAATCCCGGGCGGATTTCCGGCCATCGTAGGCGCGGGCTTGCGGACGGTGAGCAATGGGTAGCTCACCGTCCGGTAAGGACCAGGCCCGGGTCGACGGCGCGTTGTATTCCACGCGCGCCTCAAAGAGATGTCGTCAGCACAAGCGTAGGGGTCCACTAGGGCCGATGCCTGCCGAGGCCCCTGGCAACACAGGCAACGGAAGGAATACGGGTGGGTTTTAGTCAGTAAGAGTCTGACACACTCTCCCGCTCCGCCCAGAGCGGGAGAAGTTATTTGTTGATTTCCCACCCAAAAAAAAAAAGTGATAATGATGACGTTAGTTATATGGGGCTGGTGGCTAAGAAATAACAGCCGCACGGGCCGTCCGTGGATGGATGACCATCTTTACATACCAAGACCCCATCTTTACGTGCCTCGAAAAGCACGTTAAGCCGTTGGTCCCGGCTGTCATTTGTGGATCTTTGACAGTCGTTACGGGTCGTTAGAAGCCCGAAAGTCTGACAACCAGTCTTACCAAGGGGTATTATGTTATCCAGTAACTGGGTTGTGGAGGTCAGATAACAAGTCGCTCCATGTAAAATACTGGTATTCAGCTGCATCCGGTTAGACTGGGCGCCGAACTCAATATAGTTGGGAAAAGGCTAGGCAGATGATGATGATGATTGATGATGTATGAAGACGTTAGTTCAATACATGCCGAACAATTGGCAAAAGGCCCAGCCATTCTATAATATTTTGTCACTATTTGTCACTTGTCACTACGGCTACGGCCGCTAAGACGCTAAGAAATATAAAAGAATCTATATAAAATATTAATAAGAGGCCGACAACACCTAAACCGCGGTCACTGTCAGATTGCATAGAAAAGAAAGAGAAGCGCGATGACACAACGCTTGTAATTTATTGCAAAATATGAAGCAATTCTCTATTTACTCAAAATTGAGTTGAGTAATCGAAAATAAAAAACAACCAAGTTCTGCATTCAAATAAGACGCTCTTGTTATTAATTAAATACGTAACGTATGTAGATATTTAATACAGATATTTTGGATTAGAACTCAAGGTAAGAGGTTAGTTTAGCGTTAGTTTGTATCGAGATTTTTTTTCAATACGTGTTTTGGTGACAACCAAGTTCTGGGAAATATGTTCAAAATTAACATATATTTTTTCCGCTAGGTACAACCAACTACAGATTTGGCAATTTTTTTTCTTAAGAGAAGCTTATTTTGGTTAATTAAGCGCCTTAAAAGGAAATTTTAGAGCTACAAAAGGGGTAAGCTTAAATGTTTCGGGGAGCTTTTAAACAAATCAATAGGTTACTGCCATTTTGTTTTTGTTTCTGCAAATCGAAACAAGAGTTTCGGTCAATGACCCATCAATTGAATGTTGAATTGAATATTGCACGCAATTTTCTACTGCCTCAACATTTTGTACTGGTCATGCTTTCGTTATATAAACCAAGTTACAGCTTTCTAGTACTAAGAGTCTCTGGGTTAAGCCGGGGACAGACAGACAGACATACATGGCGAAACTATAAGGGTTCCTTGTTTACTACGGAACCCTAAAAACGTGATTTCTGAAGTACTTACTTATAGTAAATCATCAGTGTAAAGTCAGAGAAATTATTTAATTATTTGTCAAATTGACTACCAACTTAAAATTTCCCTATATACATACCTACCTATAGGTATCTATACAAATCGTAACTATCATTTTTAGGGTTTCGCTGTCCGTCTGTATGTCTGTCTGTCCGTCTGTCACCAGGCTGTATCTCAGAAACCGTGGTAGTTAGACAGTTGAAATTTTCATGATTTTTTTGCCGTTTTTATAGATAATGGTGCGGTACCCTTCGTGCGCGAGTCCGACTCGCACTTGGCCGGTTTTTAAAACTTGTATGAATACAGGGCAAAATGAAGTAGTGATAATTGCGGTAATTTGATAAATAAATAATTTCCCTGACTGTACACAGATGGATGTAGGTATCTAAGTACTTAGTTGCTCATTCTTTTCTGATATTGGTGCCGATTCCCTTGTTCACAAACTGAACTAAATTTAAGTTCAGTGCATCTTTTTCTCTCTATTTCATTAAGAAAAGGACAGAAGATAAATTTTATTTCAGTTCTGTCAAATTAATCGGCGCTTGACGTAAATTGACGTAATTTTAGTAGGTAAATTTTTAATCACGTCTAAACTTGTATGGAGTAGTGACAGGCGCTGATTAATTTGACAGGACTAAACTAAAATTTATTTTCTGTCCTTTTCTTAATGAAAAGAAAAAGAGGCACTGAACTTAAATTTAGTTTAGTTTGTGAACAAGGGAATCGGCACCAATTTCTACTTAATTCCCTGTTATGTTATCTCAGTATCAAAAACCTTATCTAAGTAGGTACAAACTACGAAAGGGTTGAAAAGTAAACGACGTAACATACGCAACCTATATTGAGCACTTTCCGGTCGTCCTAGAATCAGCGCGAAGCCTGATATGGCACTCCGCCACCTAATGACATCAGGGTGCGTTTCCACTGACGCGGACCGCCAATTGGCCAATCACAGTGCTCGAAATCTCCACTCCACAGATTTCGAGCACTGTGATTGGCCAATTCGCGGTCCGCTTCCCTCCACTCCGCCCAGCTCCGCGTCAGTGGAAACGCACCCTGAGGTGGGATCGATAGCGTCACCTTTTCAGGACTGCTCCACTGGCCGGGCACATGCGTTATTCAGATTTGACATTTATAAATTGAAAGAAACATCGTGAGGAAACCGGCATGTCCTAGAACCAAAAATTCTGAGACATGTGACATCTACCAACCCGCACTGGGCCCGCCTGGCGGATTACGGCCCACACCCTCTCACAGAGACGAGGCCAGTGTCCCAGCAGTGGGAACATCATTACCTATAGGCTGATTATGAATGAATGAATTTAGAAATTACAAACCGTGGCCCCGATGGCATTTCACATCGGCAAATATGTGTATATATAACTTACATCCTCTATTTAAATCCTTTAGAGCAGGGATTCCCAAAGTGGTCGATATCGACCCCTTAGGGTCGAAATCGGCTTTCCAGGGGTCAACATAAACAAAAACGGATTTTTGGGGTCGATGAGGTCTAAAAATCGACCCCTATTAATTAACGCAATTTCTTATTTGAAACTTTCAAGAAACTGTATACGTTGTGTTACGGTACCAACTTGTTATAAGAATGACTAATATTTTAGTAGGAAGTACCATTGTTGTACTTTTAAAAAGCTCAACATGTCAATAAGCGTGCACAAGTTCGTACAACATGAAAAAAAATTGGCTATGGGGTCTGAGGTATCAGTTTATTTTGGAAAAGGGGTCTTGCCTTCTTGCCCAAAATAGTTTGGGAATCTCTGCTTTAGAGGATCATCAGAGGAGAACAGTGGTGGCCCAGTGGTAACGGCCCCGACTTACGAGTTGTAGGTCGTAGGTTCGAACCCAGACAGGCGCTTTACTTTGTGTAAAATATTTTCATCACCACTGCGCTCAAATCGGTGAAGGAAAACATCGTGAGGAAACCGGCATGTCATAGAACCAAAAATTCGGAGACATGTGACATCTACCAACCCGCCCAGTGCGGGTTGGTAGATGTCACATGTCTCCGAAGGCCTCCCATTAGGGGATGAATTATCCAAAATGCCTCCTTAGGGCTCACCTTAAGGACCAGGCCCGGTCGACGGCGCGTTGTGTTCCAGGCGCGCCTCAAAGAGATGTCAGCACAAGTGTAGGGTTCCACTAGGGCCGATGCCTGCCGGGGTCGCGTGGAATTTCGAAAGGGTTACCGAGGCCCCTGGCAACACAGGCAATGGAAGGAACACGAGTAGGTTTTAGTCAGTAAGCGTCTGATACACCCTCCCGCTCCGCCCAGAGCGGGAGAAGTTATTTGATAATTTCCCACCCAACAAAAAAAAAAGGCTCAACTTCATTATTTGTGGAACTTTTGTGCATTTGTTTCGAGTCTGACCCAGCGGTTTAGACTGTTTCTTGTCAGAATTTAAGACTTCTATTAAGTAGATTTGTAATTTTTGGAAGTATATGAAAAAGGACATCATTACCTACTATAGCGTAGTAGCGGCCTACCTACCCTGTGCTTCTTTAGAATATACCATCTCAAAAGCATACGGTTTCCTAGAAGAGCGGTGATGGCCACCTAACGACCGCAGTAACACAAACTGTGTCAAAAAACACTAGGAAACAACACACAAACATACTTCCATAAATATCAAATCAAATCTAAATATTTTATTTCACATTAAACCTACATGGACACCTAAGAAACGTCAGAAGCTAGGTGCACGGTTCCAATTGGTCGTTTTCTATGGAGAAGCACCGGCAAGAAAAACCACGGTTACTTTTTTTTTAATAAATAGCTTTTACAATGTTTTCAAATTACAGTGATAATAGGTAAGGGAGGATAGTGTAGATCTGTCAACTAGTAACAGGTACTTAACAAAAAATAAAACAGTAAGTATATTAAGCCTACAATGTTCTAAAATTTACAAAATATAAAAGAATATATATAAAATATTATTAAAATAATAATCTATTTTAAACCAAATGAAATGATTGCCATTACAACTTTAACAACTCTGAATTAAATCCTGTCCACAAAAGCCACTAATAAATATGTAGTTGGCATTAAAATTGTAGTCAATTGTACTTGTATCGTGCCAGTGACATCATTCGCCGGTAAATTGCAGACGATACTGAAGGCGCAGATATACAATATGTAACAAAAACCCTGTTGGTCCTTTTAGGAACGTATACATTTACCTATAAGCAGAACATTGATGAAATTATAATTTAAAAAAATTAAGCATTGGCTAGTCGAGAGGTCAAAATCAAATAACTATTAAAATCGACACATTCAAAAAAATGTATAGAGTATCTGATTTTACAAGTACATCTTTATTTCGCTAAATAGCCTACTAGCTACTAGCGGCTTTCTTTGAATGCGACAAAAGGTGCCGCCAAAAACATCCGCCGCGCATGTCGGCGGGTCGGTACCACGTGCCTACCTACCCCGCCGCCCCGCCACCCGTCTCCCTGCGAAGCACTTCCTTAGTCTCCCGCGCAGCTTTCTTCCGAGTGGACGTTATTGTTGACCTACGTGACTAGTGCCTAGTGACTTGTGTTTTGTTTACGTAAACGTTGACAATGTCTTATTCTAACGTAGAATATTTTAATATGTTGATGTGTCTCCGGAAATGTGACTGGAATGAGCCAAGAAGTGTAGAGGTACAACGTGGTCATATCGAACAGCAACTCCGTGGCCTTCAAGTAGATATCATAATAAATTAATGCATTAAAATGTAAATAGGTACATCAGGTTTTATGTGACAGACGCGGCGAATTTTTTTTTTTAACGTAGTGAAGTGTTAAATGTAGTTTTAACAATTATCAATTGTGCTTAAAAATACTGTGTAAACCTAGATTTTCAAAGATTAATTCGTTAAAGTGATACTGATAAACAACAGCTGACAAGGTCACGAACTTGTGTAGAAAAATAGGTAGATAATCGGCGGCGCGGCGGCGGCGGCACCATTCAAAGAGAGGGCAGGAACGTTCTATCTACTTCTGGTTTCGCGTCATCGCTTCATGCAGAATGGCAGAGGTAACAAATCGATTAAACATTACAAATATTAATAATATTTTTTTTTTTTTTATTGAGCAGTTTTTTTATAAATCTTTATCTTTATCGCTTAGTAAATCGATTCTTAAAACGTAGGTAGAAGGAACAACAGGGTTTTTGTTACATATTGTATGATTTTAGTAACTTTTAAATCTGTTATTACGCCTTCATAAAATGTAAGTATGTTATGCAAAAATGTATGTTAGACTAGAACGCATACACATCAATTACATATGTGAATATTTAAGTATTGAAATAAAAGACTTCATGAAATAAATTCAGAAAGTAATGTCTACTCAAAGTATAAAAAACGATATTAGTTTCAAGCTACTTAAGATATTTTCATGATTTTTCTATGAACATACTATTTTATTATCTACTAGCTGTGGCACGCGAGTTCGCCCGCGTGGCTTTTTCTAAAAATAGCCTTTAAACATCAGCTATCTGCCAGTGAAAGTGAAGTCAAAATCGGTCAAGTCGTTTCGGAGATTAGCCGGAACAAACAGACAGACAGACCGACAGACAAAAATATTTTAATAATAAGTACCGTTTATACTTTCATATGCATTTAGTAAAAAGCGGGTATTGTAATTTTACAAACAGACATTCCAATTATATTTATTTGTATAGAATAGATATTTGTATCTGTGATTTTTTTCAAGTGTTCATATTTTCGTTACTAAAAATAAATATTCCCTATGAAATCGAACCGCGGCGCGGCGTGAGCGCGACGCGTATTGTATGGCCAAGTCCAACGGCGATTTGTCACCCCTTAATGCCTCTACACTACAAAGTATCTAGTCGTTATCAATTTCAACTTAGGGGCACCGCTATTTTGTCATCAAATCTTTATACAGTAGTTGAATATATCTTGCTTAGTAACTTAGAACTAACTTGGTGCGAAGGGAATAACTTAACCCTATTACCTACCGAGATAAAGATGTAGTTTGCAAGTTGACAAAAAGTAATCAGAACATTCAGAACACTTTTTGTTTGACCTTTGAGAGACAATCTAACTTATGAGAAACTTTCATGGAAGAACTCTCTTCCAGAAAATTTCTAACCCAACTGTATAAGTTATACCTAACTGTTTACTATTTAGGTCTAGGATTTTTCTAAGTGATGATCGATGAATTACGACTGGAGCCGAGTATGGATTCAGCGTCAGCGACCCGAGCGTTTCCTCACAATGTTTTACGTCACCATTTTGAGAGCAGTGGTGGCCCAGTGGTATCGGCCGCGACTTACGAGTTGTACGTCGAGTTGTAACCCAGACAGGCGCTTTACTTTGTGTAAATTATTTCATGACCACTGCTCTCAAAACGGTGAATGAAAACATCGTGAGCAAACCGGCATGTCCTAGAACCAAAAATTCGAAGACATGTGGCATCTACCTACCCGCACTGGGCCCGCGTGGTGGATTGCGGCCCACTCCCTCTCACAGGTAGGAGGCCTGTGTCCCGGCAGTGGGAACATTATAGGCTTATTATGTATGACCCGAGCGTGACGATTCATTTTTGTTCACTGTACAGAAAAAAAATTACACTCGTATCGCCATCCGAAAACATTTGGTATATGTAGATACGGTTTTAGTCTTTGAACCAACTCCTTCAGAGAACCACTTCATGATAATTAATATTCGACCATTTAATTCTCTGTGATCGGCATTGTCTTTATTTCTATCCATATTACTTTAGCAATTATAATAAACTAGCTTTTTCGTACGTCTTCGCCCGCGTGGTGGGCGGAAATTATCCCAAATATAAATATAATAAGTACCCTATCAATCACAATCTGAATGATTTTGTATAAGTATATTGCTAATCAATTACTTCATATAATTATGTTCTAAAAATTTGTCTGCTCATCAACGCAATGAATCTTGTTGAACTGTCAAAATGAAAACCATTGCTACTGTAAGTGTGTAACGCAATTACCCCGCTGGTCGATGTCTACCAGTGTGCCAAATTTCATCCAAATCCTTTTAAGACGCTGGCAACACCTAAACCGCGGTCACTGTCAGATTGCATAGAAAAGAAAGAGAAGCGCGATGACACAACGCTTGTAATTTATTGCAAAATATGAAGCAATTCTCTATTTACTCAAAATTGAGTTGAGTAATCGAAAATAAAAAAACAACCAAGTTCTGCATTCAAATAAGACGTTCTTGTTATTAATGAAATACGTAACGTATGTTGATATTTAATGCAGATATTTTGGATTAGAAGTAAAGGTAAGAGGTTAGTTTAAAGTTAGTTTGTATCCAGATTTTTTTCAAAACGTGTTTTAGTAACAACCAAGTTCTGGGAAATATGTTCAAAATTACCATATATTTTTTCCGCTACTACAAACAGATTTGGCAATTTTTTTTCTTAAGAGAAGCCTATTTTTGGTCAATTGGGTCTTGCCAGCGCCTTAACCATCTTGGCGTGAAAAGGTAAAAGACACAGAGTTACTTTCGCATTTATAATATTACCTACTAGCGAGTCGCAAGGTTTTTATTTTTGACATTCAAAACATCGTGATTTGCTTATACATAATTATGTAAGTTTAATATAAACGTTTCATCCGCATAAACTATCCGGAATAAATTCTCTAAGTGATTACTGATTATGTATACCGCATCAAAATCTGTTGCGTAGTTTAGAAGAACAACGCAGTCACGCAGACAGACACGAAAAGCGACTTTAATTTATAGTATCCATAGAAGAATATAATAGAATACTCTTTATTATGTACACCATAAAAATAACAGATACAAATGTAGAGATTTTACATGGGGTGACACAATAGGCGGTCATATAGCTAAAAGCGATTTTTTAAAGACAACCTTTTGATGGATTAGAGGGAAAAGGAGAGACATTGGTGCCGATTCCCTTGTTCACAAACTAAACTAAATTTAAGTTCAGTGCATCTTTTTCTTTCTATTTCATTAAGAAAAGGACAGAAGATAAATTTTAGTTTAGTCCTGTCAAATTAATCAGCGCCTGTCACTACTCCATACAAGTTTAGACATGATTAAAAATTTACCTACTAAAATTACGTCAATTTACGTCAAGCGCCGATTAATCTGACAGGACTGAACTAAAATTTATCTTCTGTCCTTTTCTTAATGAAAGAGAAAGAAAAAGATGCACTGAACTTAAATTTAGTTTAGTTTGTGAACAAGGGAATCGGCACCAATACTGCAAATAGTTTGTGATGTTTTGCCATTTTCATATATGGATTAATCATGCTAAGTTGTTTTGCTATCCGTACACCAGCACCTACATTTCACTATTATCTTGTCACAACTTTGCAAACAGCACTGCTTCCAATGTGCTCATTAATTCAGTTCATATCTTGCTTGATTTGCGTCCGGTGACTTTTCCAAATAATTATTACTACCTAAATAATATTTTATATTACCTAAATGTAATGATGAAGATTGATAGGTTTGTGAGCAGTGTTCGAAGTGTTTCACGGAATGTTTATTTAACTGTTAATGATTTTATAGGTAAGTTTTTAATTGGTACTAAAAGTGCAGCGCAGTTTATTATACATCAAATTGACAGTCCACATTCGCCACATTGCGCTCCAAAACACAGGTTACTGACGTTGCTCAAAAAGCCTCTAAGCTGAAGTGGGACTGGGCTAGCTATGTCTGGAGTATGCCCAATGAGCTGGGGGCCAAAATAAGCACTATGTGGAGCCCCGACACAGCCAGGCTCCGTAGAAGATATCGGGACGAGCAGCAGGCTTAGCACGAGAACCGTAGAGAAGCGTTTTATCGACGGAAGAGTAGACAAAAATGACGTTTCCGTGTAGACGTTGACAGTTTTCTACCGAGAAATGTAGACTAGCGATTTCTATTTTATAGTAGAGTAGAAATAAACGACCACTGGTCCACATTAGCCCTGTATCGAAAGAGCTGGAAGTCATGGGAAAGCCCTTGCCCAGCAGTGGGATGATGCAAGCTAACAGTAACATAAACCATTTTGCTGAAACCAAGTGCTGCAATTTAATTGTAATAAGTAGGTGTAGTGAACCATAGAATAGAATACACTTTATTATGTACACCATAAACGTTACAGATATAAATGTAGAAATTTTATATAGGGTGATTCAATGGGCGGTCGTATCGCTAACAGCGATCTTTTGAAGACAACTTTTGTATAGATTACGGGCCATATTTTCCCTTCAGAGACAGAATTTTCGTCTGTTACCCGACTTGAAAGTCGAATGACCAATATTTTGATTAAAAAGAGTGTCCATAGAGTTTTTTAACCGTTCTTCTCCATAGGAACCTACTACGCTTTGAGTTGGACAGCTAAGTAGCTCCATCGTTCTGACTGGCCGACTCCTTGAGAACTCAAAAGTACCTGTAATATTGTAATATTTCGTTTTATTGAAGTTTTATTTGAGTTTGAAACCGTGAAGAGTAATGTCTTTGAACTATAAATTACGTAACCGAAAGTGAATTTGTGACAGCACAGTAAGTATCCTTTACCTCAAAGAACTTCGGCAGAGTTTAAAGGCATAAAGCGTGTTATCTTTTTGTGAGGGCTTGAGATTCAAATTCCTTCATGGACAAATGGAACTTTTAGTCAGCATTCAAAAAAATATTAATATGGCTTGAAAATTTAAGAATTGTGTAGCTGCAGGCACATCACCCTTGTTTTTCTTTGATTAATAGGTATATTTAATGAAAACCCAAAACGATAATTAATTTTACTTTCAAAAAGAGGAGACGTAAGTGTGGGTAGGTACGTCATTAATCAAGATTCGAGGGGCTAATCAATTAGGTACGCTAACAACATTTTTAATTACATACCTATATCACGCGTCAAAATTTATGGCGGCTCTGAAGTGTGCTACTCGCTGCGCAGTACCGCACCCCTCACTCCCGCTGACGCGTGAATTCGTTACTGCGCAGTGACCCGCCTCATGTTCGGAGCGGCTATAAAGTTTGAATCGGGCTGTATGTCTCTATAAACGTCTCTGGAACGTCGGTAAAGATGCCTTTGTGTTTAAGTTAGTGTATCAGCTGAGCACAAAAGAGGCTTATATAAAAGCTTTATTGTTTCATAGTTCCCTTGTCGTCTTGCAGTGAATTATGTCTCCTCTCATAAAACCCATTAAGATCCAAAAACAAACGTTTGGTCCTTCCATAGTGAAGTCCATAAGACCTTGGTTACAAATGTGTTGTAAAGAGATAGTACTTTGTGCCGCGGAGTTAGTCACAGCCCTTTGACCTTTAAGACCTTGGGGCGAGCGTATTGTTGCCCGTAAGTACGTAATGGTACCTAATAAAAGCTTTTGTGCCAGTGCTTACCAAAGCGTAAGGTAATTTTCAGCGTCAGCATATAAAATACCAATAAATGTGTTAAAAAATACCATTATCTAAACATTGTACCTGCAATAAAAGAAGAATAATCCACTGAAAAGTGAAGCGCGATAACACAACGCTTTTATTTTATTTTTTTTTAGGTGGGAAATTATCAAATAACTTCTCCCGCTCATATGTAGGAGCCTAAAAACCCACCCGTATTCCTTCCGTTGCCTCTGTTGTTTATCCAATCAATCGATTTTTTTTTTTTGTAAATACATAATTGCTTCATATTTTGGGATAACACAACTCTGGTAATTTATTCCAAAATATGAAGAAATTATCTATTTACAAAAATCTATTGATTGGATAAAAAAATTAAAACACTATTATGCTAACATGTTACTTGTAGAATAATCTTACAAAAATCAGAATGATTCCATGTTTATTAGTATGGTTTTTCATCGTTAAACGAAATTTTTAGAGATAGCTTCGTGATTTTTTTCAAATCAGTTGTATCAAATTAGTTGTACTTATTATGTTTTCAACACACTATCTACCTAGCATATATCCTGAAGAATATCATATATTCTTCTAATTTTGATGAAGACGTTTCTGTTTTCTATATACTATGCCTTGTTTACGGAATATAAGAACGAATAATAAGTAAAAGCCACGACGTCTGCCAAGATTCCAATACTTGAAAATATTCCTCATATCGTGAAACTCGGGAAATTTTATAGCGAAGGCATGAAGAGTATTCCAACTAGTTCAAAAACTTGTTCCTTTTTATCAAACAGCGGAATTACGCTTACTCGACATCTTAGAGTAGGTAGTGTAGGTACGCATCGAAAAGAATTTAATTCAATCAAAATGTACCCACGGAATAAATCAGCAGGACTTTAATACCTTCACCTTCAACCAAGCTTCCAAATACTTTGAACTTAAGGCGCTGACAACAGGCAAATGAGCATAATAGGCTACTTTTTTTTTGGGTGGGGTGGGATATCATCAAATTACTTCTCCCGCTCTAGGCGGAGCGGGAGGGTGTGTCAGACTCTTACTGACTAAAACTCACCCGTATTCCTTCCGTTGCCTGTGTTGCCAGGGGCCTCGGTAACCCTTTAGTACCTTCCCGCGACCCCGGCAGGCATTGGCCCTAGTGGACACTTGTGCTGACGGCATCTCTTTGAGGCGCGCGTGGAATACAACGCGCCGTCGACCCGGGCCTGGTCCTTACCGGACGGTGAGCTACCCATTGCTCACCGTCCGCAAGCCCGCGCCTACGGTGGCCGGAAACGCAATTAGTGTACGGTTGTATGATTGATCAAAATACGATTCGCAACTGAATTATAGCGAATTATGCGAATTATAATCATTAACAATAACAATACAACTCTCTTTTGATCAACATACAACCTAATAAAGTCCTGAAAATTGCAAAAAACGTAAGATATTTGGCGCTTTCAGCTTAGCTTTTAAGTGACGCTGAATTTAATGGCGATTTGAAATTGAGTTGCGTTTGCGAATGCGGCCGTTAATATTGTGTAACTTATACACTCAGATTCACAATTGCCGGAAACATAATAATTATTAATCATACTGCTAGTTCAAATATTTTCATTGCATTATACGATTGCCGAAATGTGGTGTAACGAACAATGATGAACTGTAAATTGGCTATTGGGATTTTAATGTGCGTGCGCATTAGCCCGGGCGATTTTTTTTCGCGCACTGTATTCTCAACGCTCTGCTTTTCACCGAGAGTTGAAAATCCAACAGTGTGTTTTTTCGACGCGGTGGGCTGCTCTGTGTTGTTGGAATCTCAATGCTCGTCTCAACACCGAGAGTTGAAAATCCAGTGCGCGATAAATTCCCGGTGCGATATTTTTACGTCGTCCGTGCGAACGTGGGTTCTATAGCGCAACCGATGAGCGTGTTGTCCTCAGTTCAATCCCCGGGTCAGGCGAAGTGTTTTTGGGTTCTTACGAATTTTTCGACACAGCAGCCTGAATCCTTTATTTGTGCCCGATTATGGAAATAGACGATCTATTTCCATAATCGGGCACAAATAAAGGATTATTTTTTTTTTCCCTATTTTATGGGACTAACTGGCGAATTGTAGGTTCTGTCTGCTTACCTCTGTGGAGAATTAGATGCTCTACAGGCGTGATACTATTTTATGTTATTCACGCAATATTAAAAGTGAAGTGGAAAAAATAAGCAAAAAGCATTTAGTAATAGCGAATTATGTTGAACGGGTAGTAACACTAGTAACAAAAACTTTGCTTGAAAAGTGCAGAACTGAAATCAAATTTATTTCAAGAGTGAGTTTTTCAGAGTTCGTTCCCGTCCCCATTACAGTAACAATACGTAAAGGCTTCTGCAGACTCGGGTGAAATCGCAGGTGTGACAGGCAGCATTACGCCTGTCGCGCCCGCGATGTCGCCCAGTCTGCAGAAGCCTAACTGTGAAGATGCGAGTCCTCTGTAGTTATCGTGTTCATAACTGTTAATCGATCTACCAAGCGTGATATTTATGACAATATTCCCTGTAGATTGCTTGTATGTAAAATAAGTGCATTTTACCGTTTGATATTGGTGCAGATTCCCTTGTTTATAAAATAAACTAAATTTAAGTTCAGTGCATCTTTTTCTTTATATTTCATTAAGAAAAGGACAGAAGATAAATACGTCCTAGTGCTTTAGATGTGAAGAAGAAGTGGCGCAACCACTGAAATATAATCTTATGTCTATGGGCGCAATAAACTCCCCAGCTGTCCGGTTAAGTTTGAAGAATTTGATTATACAAGGTGTCGTTTTGCATCCTCGTCATATTTCAGGAGGCTGCTATGAAAGACAAATAAAATTACAATACCTGCTCAATAATTAATACATACTTGTTTTTTTAGTTATACACCACTTTCACAGAACAGAATCACCCCGTTGCGTATGCGGTAGTGTGTGTGTGTAAAAGGGCAGTTACAGTGCGGTATCTCACGGACCGAGTTTTAACATACGTGTCACACACATGCAGATTTCCGAAAATTAGAAAAAAGAAGACCTACTTATTTTATTATTGATTCGTGTCGAGAATCATTACGAGTAGCATAGTAACCTCCTTGAACTTGACGAGTATGCAAAACGACACCTTGTATACAAGTAGGTATGCAAAGTTATTAACATTACGAAGCACAAAACATTAAGTAAATTAAATTATTTGCCTTATGTCAGCTAGCACACGCTAATATAAATATACCAAAAAAAAAATATTGAAAACTACTGAAACAGATCAAAAATCAATCAATCTGCCTAGCCTTTTCCAATTTTGTTGGGATCGGCCTCCACTCTAGCAGGATGCAGCTGAATACCAGTATTATGCATGGAGCAGCTGCCTATCTGACCTCCACAACCCAGCAACTGGGTAAAAAGAAAAACTACTCACTACCCAAGCAGATATAAACGGAAAAACATTCAAATATGTTTCAAAATCAAAATCAAAAGTCATTTATTCAAACTAGGCTGAGAATCAGCACTTTTCGAACGTCAAAATTACATAAGACAGTCCCCCAAAACGCCCGCCCTTCACCACTTCCTAGTGCTTTAGCTGGGAAGAAGAAGTGGCCAACAAACGCCCCAGCAGCACAGCTGTCTGTTCAGTTAGAGAAAAATGGATTAAATTGCATACTGTTGTGTGCAACACAAAACATTAAATTATTAGCCATATGTCAGCTAGCACACCACTAGGTATACCAACAAAAAAAAAAAGAAATTACATCCGAATGGCTGTATGGATTAGATACTAATTAATTGTAGAAAACAATACGCATGTATGAATAACGATACCTCCAATCACGATCAAGGAAGCTAGGAGCATGTTCTAGCTAGATCATAATTACAATTTTAAATTTAATTACAAGAACCTTGATTCTTAGCATTACCTAACAATGAATTGGACTCATTCGTTGCGGTTTCCTGCTTCAAAATAATATTTTCACTGACATAAGGCCAACGTAACTTGTGTTAAACTTGATGATAGGGTTGTCATACTAAACTCATTTTTAACCTCTTGTTAAAATGATAAATTATATCTATTTCTCGAAAAGTGCAGGCTGGGTGTACCTACCCAAGTACTTACACCCATATTTCGCCAAAGTCCCATGTAACCGGGTCGACGGCGCGTTGTATTCCACGCGCGCCTCAAAGAGATGTCGTCAGCACAATTGTAGGGGTCCACTAGGGCCGATGCCTGCCGGGGACGAGGGAAGGTACTAAAGGGTCACCGAGGCCCCTGGCAACACAGGCAACAGGAAGGAATACGGGTGGGTTTTAGTCAGTAAGAGTCTGACACACCCTCCCGCTCCGCCCAGAGCGGGAGAAGTTATTTGATGATTTCCCACCAAAAAAAAAAGGGTAAAAGTACTCGCCAGTAAGTAGTATTTCGCCAGTTATGTTTTTAAGTCCCATGTAATAGGGGGCGAGCCTATTGCCAGCAACCAGACACAAATCCATACCCCGGGCTGCTACTGAGAAATCCCTGACGGCAACACCCAATAACACTTTGCCGGACCTGGGAATCGAACCCAAGACCTCATGCTCAGCAGTGGCGTTTGTAACCACTAGACCAACGAAGTAGTTTATTTCTGTAAATTCTTTAAATAAGCTCTTTTACACGTCATAAATAAATTTATTTTCTATAACTATTCTGTAAAGATAGACGGAAACAAAACCCAGAGGTCACAGTCTCTTTCAAAGTCCAAAAATAACCTTGGTGAGACCACGTGTGAACCATGTAGATTAGTGTCTGCGATGGATTGTAAAAAGGAGTACATATTATGTGTTAAGGCCAGCACGAGCGCCCGCGGAAAAGTCCGAAAGAGATACCGTGGCCTCTGGCAACACACAGGCAACGGAAGGAACACAGGTGGGGTTTTAGTCAGTAAGAGTCTGACACACCCTCCCGCTCCACCCAGAGCGGGAGAAGTTATTTCCCAACTAAAAAAAAAAGGGCCAGTGCGAGCGGGAAATAGGTCTGGGACTCCGGGTGTCGTGAAATATAAACTTAACATTGTAGTTGAGAAACATATTTTTCCATACATCGATATACGTCACGGTCAATTCTCCAACAGCAAATGTAAGTTGGTCGACTATTACTCGTTAATCAAGGGGGACACACACTTGACTAACGAAAATGAGCACTTTAAAGCTTAATATTACGCAAACGGACCCCTGAATCGAAAAATGGCGTCCACAGACCCGCAATATTTTTGAACGGCCTATCCAACGATACCGCACACTATGAGATAGACGAGAAAAAAACAAAAAACCCTACTGCAAAAACACAACTAAAAAGGGAAAAACAAGGATTATAATCTATATAATTTTGGTATCGCAGGCGGGGACAATCAAAAGTTACACCATATTTCAGGTTATTCGACTGTCCCCGCCTGCAAGACCAAAATTATATAGATTATAATCCTTGTTTTTCCCTTTTTAGTTATGTGTTTTGCAGTCGGGTTTTTTGTTTTTAAATAATTTATTTTATTTCAAGCTTTTTAGTTTTATTAATATATATATTTGAAAATGACTCATTACTAGCTTTTATTTGATACCAATATTGTTGAATTCATTAAAAAAAAACACTTCCCCTCCTTTTTTTGTATTTGTAGATGCAATTTATAAATATTATATAGCCTATGTCACTCCCACAATTAAGACGAATCTAAAGACACCTCATATGTCAAAATCCATCAAGCCGTTCAGGCTACAGAGCGTGCCAAAGAAATAGACATACATACATACATACTCTCGAAAAACATTACCCTCCTGAGGCAGTCGGGTAAAAAGTAACCCTAAAACGTACTTACCTTAGTACCTATCTACAACGTTGGTTTGTTTATGTTCTTGTGTTGGTCGTAAAACCAGACAATGGGGTTACGACTGGCACTGTGCTTGTTGACCATGTGCTAATATTATTATATTACCTTTGCGCGCGCATTTTGGACATAGACAACCTAAATATTTAACGTGGCCCACACCGTGTTGTTTGGTTTTTTAAAGTTTGAAATAATGCTCGAAGGACCAACATTTTGGTGTATCAAGGGTTGGCATGAAAACTAAACAAATTTAACGAGCTTTCATGAATGAAGTCGCTGAAAATTAAGTCAGCCTGAAGCCCAGAAGTCAGCCTGGGTACCTCACTATCTTGCCGACTTTTCTCCAAAGTATGTGTGCGCGATTCTCATCAAAAAGCGATTCGTCAGTCAGTCTGTCTGTCCGCGGCTTAGCTCAGAGTAGTCGACCAACTTACATTTGCAGTTGGAGAATTGACCGTGTCGTATGTATGGGAAAACACGTTTTTCAACTACAATGTTAAATTTGTTTTTGGGATAAATTCATCCCCACTACGGAACCGCACGCATTTGCTGGTTTTTTTTTTAAAAATTTGATATTTACATTTCCAAAAGAAGGTGCGAGAGTTCTTTTAAATTACCCAAAAAACCCACGCACAAAGTGGTTTAAGGTAGAGGTATATTTTAGTCGAAGTCATGTTGCCATCGCTAATTTTAGAAAAGACATCGTTTTAAAACGTTCAATCAAGTTTCAGAAATGAAGCTCCCCGGGGCCCAAGCCAGGAACATCCAGCAAAATATTACTCATTGCCACTGTATCATGAAGCCTGTCTGTAGCTATATAAATTGAAATTGAAATAGCGGCACGTGAGCATTTACTAAACAAGTATCGACATCAAATAGACATTGCTGCCGATTCCCTTGTTCACAAACTAAATTAAATTTAAGTTCAGTGCATCTTTTTCTTTCTAATTCATTAAGAAAAGGACAGAAGACAAACTTTAGTTTAGTCCTGTCAAATTAATCAGCGTCTGTCACTACTCCATACAAGTTTAAACGTGATTAAAAACTTGCCTACTAAAATTACGTCAATTTACGTCAAGCGCTGATTAATTTGACAGGATTAAACTAAAATTTATCTTCTGTCCTTTTCTTAATGAAATAGAAAGAAAAAGATGCACTGAACTTAAATTTAGTTTAGTTTGTGAACAAGGGAATCGGCACCATTATATATAAACTTGACAGATGGGAATTAATTAATACAAAATCTTTTCTTTTCAAAACACTACAACTGTGCTGTAACGTTACGCAGATTCTATTAGTTCCGTTAGTTAGTTCTACCGTTGTCTCGTGACAGCCCTGTCTCGCAGTCGTAAGTCGGTTAGTAGATTCAGTAGAGCGCGCGAGCGATGCATTCCGTTTCCATGCCAGCTGAGAGCCGTGTGTGATATGTACAGCTCTCATGGATAAACAAATCGAGACAGGTACGATTTAATCCAGTAATAAAGACAGTTGTAGAACAGTGCGTGAAACACTATAAAGTATAATATTACCTTTTTTTATTTTAATCAGTGTTTGGGACAAAGAATTTACTGGAGACTACCTACGGCACCCAGTGACAGGGATTGGACATTATTCATTTTTAAACGGCATAGCGTTATAATGATCTACCTAAGTCCATCAAATTATTAATACCTTAGTGCAGCTAAACTTTAATCACTCATTTTCGAAAGTTTCTCTAAGCCGAGTCTGAACGTTTGAATTTTTAATCCGATCGAAACCAGTCCGCCTCCCACCTCTTCCGTTCACACGGAGTCGGAATACAACAATCAGTGAAGTCAGCTCCAAGTTTACTGTGTATTATTTCATACTCTGTGAGCGACCGCGTTACTGCTTAAAAACTAACGAAGAACGTGACATTTCTTTTCTTCGAAGAACATTTACAAAGTGTGTCTGCGTGACTCAGCGATCACCAATCTTAAGTGTTGTGACCTAGCATAGAACCTTTTAGCACAAAGCCTGAGTGTGTCTGTTTATTCGTGTTGCCATTCCGGCCTTCCGGAATCCGGATCGAAGGACCAGAAACTTTTTAACATTGGATGTTAAATAACGGGATTCAATCATGTGTCGTGCAGATACCCGGACTGGCACCGATGGCGCTGGCGACTCCGGCACTCTGGACATGGGCAGCCGGTCCTCACTCCACACCGGCCTCAACATGTCGGAAGATGAGCATTGGGAGATGAACTACCATGAGGCTGCGATTTATTTAGAGGTAAGTGTACGAAGCCGAAAATCACTCGTTCTCCCCGTCATTGTGATAATTTTCTTCATATTGAAGGTCAAAGAACCAACTTTTTTTCACAAGTTATGTTATAACATTCTAAACAAAATGTTATAACATTCAAATTTGTTTAATGTATAATGTGTAATGTATATAATTATATATGGTATTTAAAGTTATGTTATAACATAACTTTAAATACCATATATAATTATACCTACCATCATCACCATCATCATCTGCCTAGTCTTTTCCCAACTATGTATGTTAGGGTCGGCTTCCAGTCTTACCGGATACAGCTAAATACCAGTATTTTACATGGAGCGACTGCTTATCTGACCTCCACAACCCAGTTACTGGGTAACACGATACCCCTTGGTAAGACTGGTTGTCAGACTTTCGAGCTACATACATAAATACCATAATACAAGGCCAAAACGCCTCTACCGTTACTTGCACCCATAAGTACAATGTTTTACGTAGGTTCGTTACATTGAGCGCTGCCACAAACAGCGATTTTCCTCACCAAAAATAAAAGGTGTTTTCCTAGCAACAATTTTAGATGAATGTTACTTTATTTTGATGTACAGAATGCGTAGACAAACGACTATGCGATGGGTCTTTTTACTCCCTGTTTACTTTACCTGATCACCTGTAATCATTCATTATTAGGTACAGCAGGCTTTATTAATTGGAACCTGAAACGGCAAATAAATACTTTACGGGCTGTTGTTTCCAGTGAATTTAGTAATTAAGCGTGGTTTTGTTTCGTAATTTCGCGTTTTCGTAATAAAGTGTGCGGTAACAGTTGTTTTATCATGCCAGGGTTTTTGATAATTTAGAAACTTTTCAAGACATAATAATAATTGCGTGAAAATCTATATACTGTAAGTAATACTTAATATTATAAAGAGAAAAGATTTGATTTTGTTTGTAAAAACTACTTAACTGATTTTAAAAATTCTTTCACCTATATAAAGCGATCAGCGAGTAATATGGACTATATTTTATTTAATTAATCAGCGCCTGTCACTACTCCATACAAGTTTAGGCGTGATTAAAACTTGCCTACTAAAATTACGTCAATTTACTTCAAGCGCTGATTAATCTGACAGGACTGAACTAAAATTTATCTTCTGTCCTTTTCTTAATGAAATAGAAAGAAAAAGATGCACTGAACTTAAATTTAATTTAGTCTGTGAACAAGAGAATCGGCACCATTAACCGTTAAAATTAGTCAAATGTACCTACTAATTTATGGTGGGATATTTTCCGACATCCACGCAGGCGAAGCCAGGGGCAAAACCAAGTACCTATTTCACAAAGAGATAACTCCGGATTCTATTTCCTTGATGCTAATAACCTACTTAAAGTTGACGCCAACAGTAGATTATGCGTTCATCGCACCGAATATTCAACAGAACCTTAAACCAGAGGGGTAACCATCACCTCTTATAGCAGTATTATTGTAATATTACTTCACGAGCTATACTGGACTTATAGCTCCATCTCTTTCTCACACTAAGTAATATTGAAATAATACTGCTATAAGAGGTGATGGTTACCCCCTGCCGGTTTTTAAACATTCGAATTTTCGGGATAAAACACTCGAAACTCATAAATTCAACCGACACTGATAAATTGGCAAGGTAATGACGAGCCATTCATTTGGCAGTAGACGGAGTACCTTTAGCCACGCAGTTTGAGGCAGCCATCAATAAATTAACTCTGAATTCAATGGAAACAACACAAAAGACCAGCTGCGTACATAAGGACACGTAAATAATAGTCTTATTTCACACTATTGTTTGAAATGGTAATAAATAACCCACTTTTCATAGGCGTGTTTTTCTGTGGGAGTAGTGTGTTTTGCAAATTGCAGTTACAGACCATGATTCTGAGGTCGATCAGCTGATTAGATGGTCCAAAAAAGTAGTCGGGGACAAGAACATTCACAGTAGGACCGCTTTCACATGACGTTTTATCCAAAAGACACCAGCCAGCTTTAGCATGAGCACCGTAGAGAAGCGTTTAGTCGACGAAAGAGTAGACAAAAATGACGTTTCGGTGTAGACGGTTGACAGTTTTCTACTGAGTAGAAATAGAATGCGTCATGCTAAGCCTGCAGTTAGATACTGGTGCCGATTCCCTTGTTCACAAACTAAACTAAATTTAAGTTCAGTGCATCTTTTTCTTTCTATTTCATTAAGAAAAGGACAGAAGATCAATTTTGGTTTAGTCCTGTCAAATTAATCAGCGCCTGTCAGTACTCCATACAAGTTAAGACGTGATTAAAAACTTGCCTACTAAAATTACGTCAATTTACGTCAAGCGCCGATTAATTTGACAGGAGTAAACTAAAATTTACCTTCTGTGTTTTTCTTAATGAAATATAAAGAAAAAGATGTACTGAACTTAAATTTAGTTTAGTTTGTGAACAAGGGAATCGGCACCAGTAACTCGGATTGCTCTAAGTTTAGAATAATTACGCGATAGTGCCCCTATTCCATGAGTTTCATGAGGTCAGCAAGCCGTTGAACATATCGAGACCTTACCGTCGACTTATCGTAAGCGATATTTTTACGAAAAGGCAATTTTTATCATAAACCTATTGTTTTCAATGTCGCTTAGGATATAAATCGCATTTTCGTAAAAATGTCGCTTACACGATAAGGGCTCGATGTTATTAACTATACAAATAAATACAATTGAAGTGAACAGACACTTCAATTGTATTTATTTGTATAGTTAATAACATCTTTTGACTAATATATTTGAAAGTATATGTACGAGTATAAGTACGGTAGGTACTATAACATTCTTTTTGTCTATCTGTCCGTTTGTTTCGGCTCATTTCCGAAACGGCTGGACCGATTTTGAAGGGACTTTCACCGGCAGATAGGTAGCTGATATTGCAAAAACCCAAGCGGGCGAAGCCGCGGGCAACAACTAATTATAAATATAACATCAGACTATCAGAATCCACTGATCCACTGATTATGATAAGCGCCACGAGCACGTTGACCACGTCAGTCATGAGCTAACCACGTTGCAATCCCAAAAGCTTGTGCAAAGCAAAGCAATTGACAGTAAAATCATGTTCTTTTCTTTCTAGGAAGGTTTAAACAATGAGAAGTTCGACTCTCACCCGTCGAGTCCTGAAGAGTTGCCAGCTTACCTGAGAGTCCACAACCCCTGGTACCATGGACTGGACCTGCTGGCTTCCCTAGTGCTCATCCTCTTAGCTTTCACTGAAGACCCGGCTGTTCCTACGTTTGAGGTAAACATGTTGATTCATCTATCTTCACCTATCCACAGGGTCATATTAAATTAGCTAGGAAACTCGACAGACGTGATGGGTTTCGATATCTTAACGTAATAAATCAAAAACTAATATGACTGGGTGACTTTTTTGGGGTCAACAACCGGTGAAATTGTGGTTACTTGAAGCAGGAGTTGAGAAAATGAGTTTATTTTAAATTTCATCGTGTTTAAATATACCCATCACATCTATGAAGTTTACCAGAAAAAACAAAAGAAAATTTTTGAAACTGACATTTCAAGTAACTACGACCCAAAATTTTTAAGTCATCAGATATATATGACGGAGAAGGTAGGTCTCGCTCGTAATCATCAGCCATATTTTAACTACTGTGGGCGTACAATGGGAAGTGTTGGTTATTGCACAATAGAAAAACCGTTTGCAGTTTAACCCTTTGACCGCCACGTCAAAAATACAAAAACGTGCCCTCGACACCAAGCTACGAATTATTCCATATAAATCTGTCATGGAGTCGTGACCGTGGCGTGCTGAGCACATTTTGGTTTGTCATCTATACATGACTGTGGCGGTCAAAAGGGT
This sequence comes from Atethmia centrago, assembly GCA_905333075.3. Classification (NCBI taxonomy): domain Eukaryota; kingdom Metazoa; phylum Arthropoda; class Insecta; order Lepidoptera; family Noctuidae; genus Atethmia; species Atethmia centrago. The sequence continues at coordinate 14,141,068 of HG995387.1, forward strand.
AAATCAAATTAAAATTTACGATCAAACAATCACACTAGCTATTTACACACTGTAGGTACACGACACAACTATACGGAACGCGCGACAATTTGTAAACGTGTTCACTCCTTGACCGCCTCCGACAAACTGAACTTAACTCCGGTCGTTATGTTGTAGACTCTATCGAGCGCCGCTTGGTGGCGCTGGCGCGAGCGTCCCGATTGGTCAAACGAGTGACTAACGTATTTCCGACATATATATATTTTTTTGTTTATTCATGTTTAGACATCGAAACCCACCACGTTAGCGGAGTTTCGCTAGATAATTAAATTTGACCCTGTATAGAATGTTCGCCTCCCCCGCATGCGTAGTATGACCGCCGAAGAAACGAAAGATGTACAGAATTTAAAAATATTTCGACAGCGTTACGTCAAATAGAAATGTTACTTTGTTTATAAAGAGATTATGTCTTTGCTTCGTATACTTGTAGTAGAGATAGAAGTCAGGCTTGTTTTGTTATTAGTAATTAACTATTTCATTTTACTTTGATGGTCCTAGTTCATCATTTGTGACTGTTACAGCTATAGCTATATGTAAGCGGGCACGCTCTTTTATTCACGAGGCTTTTATTTGTTATTATGTTCTGTTTACGTTTTTATCTCTGCCTGGAATAGTTTCGGTGTTTTTCTTTCCTTTTTTTTTTGTTGGTATAGTGGTGTGCCAGCTGACATATGGCTAATAATTTAATGTTTTGACTTGCACGTAATATGAATTGTTTTGCATACTGTTGTATAGAATCATTTTTTTTTTCTCTAACTGAACAGACAGCTGTGCTGCTGGGGAGTTTGTTGCCCACTTCTTCTTCCCAGCTAAAGCACTAGGAAGTGGTGAAGGGTGGGTGTTTTGGGGGAATGTCTTATGTAATTTTAACGTTCGAAAAGTGCTGATGCTCAGCCTAGTTTGAATAAATGATTTTTGATTTTGATTTGACGTTTTTGATTGCTGCGAATGTTAGATTGCATGACAGAGACGACGCTATACAAAGCCGATCTTTTTCATCAGACCACTTTGAAAACAAAATCCCGTGCTTACGATGACCACATCTGTGTACCGCCCCTTTTTGTGTCGACCAATTAAAAATGATTTCTTTTGTTTAAATTTTCTCAGGCTCTGTTACAATGATCTTGATCACAAATGTCTGACCAGCCTTTAGCCGTTTTTTTACGGCCTTTTTTTAATTTACAAAAACAAGGGGCTCAGCGTTGGTACGATACTCACGCCCGCGATAGTACCGTCAGCCGAACACTATACCAAGTTTTTGACCTTCCTATTGAATATATGTCCTATACTCATTCCAGTTACCAGTATGGGCACACGGCACGATAGAGTTGCTGGCACTTACAGTGATCGGCGTGGAACTGCACTTGAAGCTGAAGTGGATCGGGTGGGGCACCATTCTCAAACACAAGAGGACTATGATAAAGGTACGTGTCTTAACCGACGACTTATGGAACAGTTGTTTCATCGTCACGTTTATCTTGTTTAATCAAAGGGTGTGAAAGGCGTTTTCGGTAAGAAAATCAGTTTATCTACTCTCTTATCGTATAATTCGAATTTTAAACTTTAAAAAACGAGATTATATTGACATACTCATACATAAACAATACCGAAATTTAAAAAAATATAATCTTATTGTTACACTTTTCTCTAACAAAATAATGTTATAAAACAATTTTTTACCAATACAATACAGGGCAAATCCGAGAAGTTGATATTACCATAGAATTTCCATCAATTATTTTTTTCTAATGGAATACATATGCGGGGTGCGCTATGCAACAGTTTCAAGGTGTTTTTATTTTATCAAATTCAGTTTTATGGCTAAATCATATAGGTACCTAGATTTTGTTGATCTCATGCTGCTGAGAAAACTGTGACATTGAAATTAAATTACGATGCCGATGGGCCCAATACTAAAAAAGTTATACATAGTATGAGACATTACAACCACTTCTTCAATCACTTTCTTCAAAAGGTCTATCTGTCTTCTATTATTCAGCTTATACACATTTAATTTCCTGTTGGCTTAATTCCAGGGAATAACATTACTAATAATGGTGCTCGAAGCCGTGGTGGTGCTGTGCCGGCAGTCGTCCCACTTCCGCGTCACCAGGGCGCTACGACCCATCTTCTTAGTGGACACCAGGCATTGTGGAGGAGTCAGAAGGTTCATCAGACAGATTCTGCAGTCGCTTCCACCTATTATTGATATGTTAGGTAAGCTTGCATACAATTACTGTGAATCTAAAAAAAAGTGCACAAAGAAGATAAAATACTTGCAACTTTCTTAAGACGCTGACAACACGTAAACCTCGGTCACTGTCAGATTGCATAGAAAAGAAAGAGAAGCGAGATGACACAAAGCTTTTAATTTATTGCAAAATATGAAGCGATTATCTATTTACTCAAAATTGAGTTGAGTAATCGAAAATAAAAAACAACCATGTTCTGCATTCAAATAAGACGTTCTTGTTATTAATTAATTTAATTAATTAAATATGTAACGTATGTTGATATTTAATACAGATATTTTGGATTAGAACTCAAGGTACGAGTAAGAGGTTAGTTTAACGTTAGTTTGTATAGAGATCTTTTTTCAAAATGTGTTTTAGTAACAACCAAGTTCTGGGAAATATGATCAAAATTAACATATGTGGTTTGTGGTAGCGGAAAAAATTTCCGCTACCACAAACTGTACAGATTTGGCAATTTTTTTTCTTAAGCGAAGTCAATTTTGGTCAATTGGGTCTTGTCAGCGCCTTAATGAGCTCTCAGATCAAATATTGTTCCTTTTAGCTATATCTGAGAGCTACTATTCCCGAAAAACAAGATTGTCGCTTATAATATCATCTTAAAATATTTCCACCATCTTAAATGGGCTTAGGCCTCGATCAATGTGTAGAAAACTTATCAGAAACGTCTATATTAAAACGGTTCCTTTTTTTCAGGGTTACTGATGTTCTTCGTGGCAACTTACTCACTCCTGGGATACTACCTGTTCTCGGAACACGTGGACAATGGACACTTCCAGACTATCAGCGATTCCTTCGTCAGCATGTTCGTCTTGCTAACTACCGCCAAGTAAGTGTGTTTTATTGGAGTAGTACCTTTTTTAATGGACTTTGGATGTCTGCGGTCTCTAAAATCGTCCGGAGTAGGTACCTACTTTTTATTTGTTATCGAATTCGAATCTAATCAAAACTTGATAGAATCGATTGTCGTTATTTTGGTAAACCAAGCTCAAATCATTTTCTATGTGTCATGAATCTAAATATAAACCTATGTAAAGGTCACTGGTTGATGTAACAAAATTGTAATGTTTATTTGCAGCTTCCCTGATGTGATGATGCCATCGTACGCAAAGTCTAAATGGTACGCGGTGTTCTTCATACTGTACATCATCACAGTTCTCTACGTGCTTATGAATTTGGTAAGTCTACACTCAAAATCATGTACCCCTCACAAAAATAAGCCTACGCTACGTAAATTTACGACACGGTTGGCGTAATGGCTGAGCGATCGACTGCTGCGCAGCGTGTCGCGGGTTCGATCCCCGCACGGAACAAATATTTGTATGATCTGCAAGTAATTGTTCCGGGTCTGGGTGTTTGTGTTTGTGAGTTTCTATGTTTGTAAACGCACCCACAATACAGGAAGAAATTCCTAGTGTGGGGCAACGTTTAAAAAAAAAAAAAAAAAAAATTTCATCCACGCGGCTCGAAAGACCTAAATATTTTTTTCGGTCGCCCGAATACTTGTGGGTGCGTCCTATTTTAAACACTGGTTAGATATTGAAACTGGATAAGAATTTCGCTACAGCATCATTCAAGCAGATTGATGAGCGAAATGTCACCTCTTGCAGATGTTAGCCGTGGTGTACGAGACGTTTACTCGCATCGAGCGTGAGAAGTGTCGCGCCCTCCTGCTGCACAGACGTCGCGCCGCGCGACATGCCTTTAGACTGCTCGTGTCAAGGCGGGCTCCACATGCTGTCAGGTTGAGGCACTTTGCCGGGCTGATGAGGCATTATGCACCACATTACAGTAAGTATGAAAATGTTAGAGCACGCACCAAATCTTCCAAATTTCAAGAAGTAGAGAGAGGTCGTGAGGTCCAACCGGCTTCGTTGCACTACTCTACTATCCTAGCTTCCTAGATAACCGAATGCTATTTATTATTGATGTGCAACCCATAGCTCCATAAAATTTATAAAACAATCTAGTTTAGAATGTTAAAGTCAATCCTCCGAAGTTAATCGTGGTTAATACACAATAGTATAACTCTGTACAACATCTGCGTTAATTTTCTTCAGGTGGTCTCGACGTGTACCTGATGTTCAAGCAGCTGAACCAATCATCCTCAGGCGGGCTCACCCGCAGCGAGTTCGCGAACTTATACGAGGTGTTCGCGTTACGATGGGCAGGCCAGCAGTCCAGGGCTCCATGGTACTCACAGTCACCGCTGGAACCGATCGGGAGGGCTGCTGCAGCGGCTGTTCGGTGGCCTTACTTCGAATATCTTATCTGTAAGTTGAAGGCCACTTTTACCTACGCTCAGGCAGCTATGTTCTGTGCACTGTGATTTGGTGGACCACGACTAATGGTCGTCAACGGTCGCCTTAATCCTGACAGTTTATAACCGCCAATAAAAGCAGGTGGCTTTTCTTCGAACTAACCATTTATTGTAGTCTTGGTAGTACGCATTTTGGCAATTTATGTTTTGTAGTTCTGTTGTTCTCGGGCTTATAACCAAGTTTACTAAAATTCGATATATCTGTTTCAGATGCTCTCATTGTTGGCAACGGAGTGGCGATGGTACTCCGCGTGTTTGAGGCGGCAGGCGACCTGCAAGACAGTGCTCGACTACTCTGCGCATCCTGGGACACCTGGCTTTTCCTTACTTGTAAGTAATCTTCCCTCAAAATATGGATTGTCGTCATCAAGCACCAACACAAAATAAATAGCTCCAAACGCGTTCAAAATCGCGCTATACTTACTTAAAGAGAATAAGGGCCACTCGGGCACATTAAGAACCAAAGGCGGGCTAAAACTAGCGGATAAACGTTTTAAAAGAATTGAATTAGGTCCTTTTTTCTTGTAAAACTTAGAATATTTAGTTTGATGCATAGCATTGCATAGCCGTGACTTTTTTTTTGCGCGCCGCGCCCCACTCCTCTCGCCCGAACTCACCTAAATGCTACCCGAATAGTTCCGATCGCAAGCTCGCAACACATGCTTGTTAATGTAGGTAATTAGGTATACAACATTTAATTTATTATTTTCTTTTATTTTCCGCAATTTTTTAATTTCTTGGCGGGCCGCACGCGTTCCGGCAGCGAGCCGCATGCGGCCCGCGGGCCGCCGTCTGTAAAACGCTTTTTTTTTAATTCAACTCAATTTGGTAACGTAAGAAAAATCCTCTGGTTTTTATCCGTCTTCTGGCTGCACGCAAGGCTTCCACGTCTACACTAAACCTGCAAATGCTTGTCCTCAGTGTTCCTCCTTGAAGCTGCCCTCCGCATGATGGCATCAGGTCTGCAAGTGTACCTGGAGAGCGGCTGGAATGTGTTCGACCTGAGCGTGACGCTGCTGGCCCTCATGGGGGCTGTGCTACTCAGCATCGCGCCTAAACTCTTCATCGTTGTTATATTTAGGCCACTGAGGTATGTGCTGGAGCCGTTATTTTTAGGGCTTAATCAGGGCATTATTATAAGTGTTTTGTGGTGTTATTTGGTCATTAAAGAAATGTTTCCAGTTAGTGGTAATTTAAGGCGAAAAATAAGGTTAAAAGTCTAAAAAGGTTATAGTGCTTATTCTCCCTCTAGTTGGCATAAGCTTGTTTGGAACCAATCCAATTTGGTTTGGTATCCTAGATGTGGGGATCCCCGAAACAAAAACATTTAATGAATGCTTTATGAGCATACATTTCCGGACATAAGGACCATGCAATTCAGCACAATGTCAAAGCTACTTTGGAGCTCATTCGCTCCTTAAAAATGCCTTTAAAGCTTTAGGTAGGTGCCTATTTAATTTCTTAGTTTTTCATAATCCTCATTCTGCTCCAATCTTAAAGGGGTTTGAGTAACTTTGTATGGACTAGTGGCGTTATTTTTTTTTTCAGCGGCCTCCAATAATTATCTTGTTACTTTGTTGTGCTGTGTTAAGTACACATATATGTTCAATTATATTCGTCTTAGGTGATATCAAAGCGGAGATATTTGCATTCGAAGATTTAAAAAATGTCGTCAATATATCACTTTTATTACTGTCCTGCGTAAAGAAATCTTAGTTAGGTTTTTAGAAAGTTGATATTAGAGATTGGCTTTACTGTTTTACGACCGTCTGTCAATGTGACGTTAGTATTGGGTCTTGGGAATAATATAAACACATTATTATACTTTATTGCATGATAAGTTAAAACACTTTTTTTTACCCCGTTCATCCATTTCGTTCTCAATGTCATGTCGAATAATCGTATCTAAAATTTGTGCCGGCGGAGTCAGATTATTTTGATATCTGCCCCATACCATGTACCATATAATGGACATTACATGCGAACAACAGCCTAACGTCCGTTTCCCAATAATAAATGAGCAATAGTGGTCCAATATTGCATCCATCCCTTGTGTAGCTCTTTCTACGAGAATATACTCGTAATATATCCGTCTAGATGAATGTCTGCATTGGATCCTGCCTCTAAGAAGCTTGTACTTGATACGTTCCAAGGGCAAGGGCATAGAGTATTAAATCATGGGCACTTGAAATAGGAAAGTCATCCAGTCCAGGAACTTCATTCAGCATTCATATATTCAAAATCAGCCCTTCTTCTATTCAGATTATTCGCAATAACATACTCGCCTAGTTGATTCCGAGGACTATGGTGAGGTATACGATTTATTATTTGCTGTGTTAGCCTATGATCAGTCAGTGGTACCCCAAACGCATTTAATAATGCTGCAGCTATTCTTATTTCTTCAAATATATGACTTGCTACATTAAAATTCTAAGACCGAAGCTGACGGAACAGATTTTTTAATCTGCCATTAATGGTTTCGACCACCCAACGGCACATGGTTACTTTTGCTGAGTTGTTGGCTTGTTGTGTAGTAAGCTGGAACTCATTGTCATCTTTAGATGAGGGCATGTATGCACGGTATCCACATGACTCCACATCTTCGATGCAGTCTCTGAATCCTCTGTCTAATATTAGCACTTCGTTCTCATGAAAGAACCAATGAAAGGGAACATATGGATTCTTAAAGATCTCTGAGAGAATCGTGTATGATTTATTATGTATTATTTTCAACTCACAATTCACATAGATGTTATAGTGCTAGTGAGTTCACACATTTTCGTATGTCGCTCTTGGTATTATTAGGTTTCACAAAACTTACCTGCACAACATTCGCAATTTCCACCAAATACGTCCTTAAAGACGGATTGTTTTGCACGAACTCGGCTGTCAAACTATACGATCTACGACGAGTCCAACACGATTTAGACTTCGTCGGCAATAGATACAAAATGCACTGTTAATTGCAACCATGGCGTTATACATCCAAATCATAAGAATATCAGTGTCCAAAGAGCTATGCTGGGTCAGTCACAATACACAAACAATCACAATGTCCAAGGAAATGCCAAGTCGTTATAATTATCCACAAGTCGACGAGAAGCGTTAAAAGTAACACACAACAGTAAGGGACGCCAGCTCGCCGGTGCGCGCCAGACCATCGGCCCATGGATGAAAGTCATGGGGCGTTCGGTCCATTCATCTACGTCATTATATTTGATTTATTTTATTTGGAATTCTTAAAATAATACAGCACAAACCTAAAAGAGTGCAGTAGGTAGAATACAATAACTTTTCGATTTTAATGAGCAATACAAAACCAAATATCTCCGTTCCGATATGGTTTAGAGAAATGTATCCATAATAGCTTTTGATCGCTTTATTCTGTTCTTTCATAATATCCAAGTTTCATTACTGGCCGCTCAACTTCCAAACAACGCTAATTTTACCCAAACCCCTTTCTCTTCCAGATTAATGCGACTCTACAAGTTAAAGAAGCGCTACCGCGACGTGTTCGGTACCCTGGTCCTGCTGTCTCCCCTCATGTCTTCAGCTGGCTGCGTGATGTTGGTCATGTACTACTTCTTCGCCATAATCGGGATGGAGCTGTTCGCTGGCTATGATCTTAGGAATTGCTGTGTGTGAGTATACTTTGAAGTAACATTAGGATCAATTTCTATATGACACTGGTCATATATGGTTAATTTGACCACAATTTTATTCGATCTATTTTTAAATATCCCCTCATAACTGCGGGATTCTTTCCCGTTTAGTGCGTCTAACTAAAACCTCCTTTCTTCTTCCTCTTTTCCAGCAACACAACCGTCGAGGACTTTTACAAATATTCCCTGAACAGCTCTACGGCCCTCGGCTACTACTACCTGAACAACTTCGAGAACATCGTGACGAGCGGGGTGACCCTCTTCGAGCTGACCGTCGTCAACAACTGGTTCATACTCATGAACGCGTATGCCACCGTTGCGGGGCAGTTTAGCAGGATTTATTTTATGGTGAGATGTTTGATGGACTAGATAGAACAATTTTGACAGCGTCTAGCTCGTGTATTTCATTACGGATGTATTCCCTGAATGGGAAACCTATAGCTCGCCAGTTATGACATAAGACCTATGTTTGGGCAGGGAATAGCGACCCTACTGCAATTAATTACAAATCCAGACACGGAGCTGCTTCTGAGAAGTTCTTAAAGGAAAACCTATCTTGGGGACTCAGGACCGCAGTAGTCGTAGGAGACGCCCTGGGCGTCGGGAATCCCAGGCCACCGTAGGCGCGGGCTTGCGGACGGTGAGCAATGGGTAGCTCACCGTCCGGTAAGGACCAGGCCCGGGTCGACGGCGCGTTCTGTTTCACGCGCGCCTCAAAGAGATGTCGTCAGCACAAGACTAGGGCCGATGCCTGCCGGAGTCGCGGGAAGGTAATAAAGGGTTACCGAGGCCCCTGGCAACACAGGCAACGGAAGGTATACGGGTGGGTTTTAGCCAGTAAGAGTCTGACACAAGATCGGGAGAAGTTATTTGATGACTTCCCACTCAAAAAAAAAAGGTATTAACTATATTTATATTTGGGATAATTTCCGCTCACCACACGGGCGAAGCCGTGCGAAAAAGCTAGTTTATTATAATTATTAACCGGGGTCGCGGGAAAGTCCGAAAGGGAAACCGTGGCCCCCGGCAACACAGGCAACGGAAGGAACACGGATGGGTTTTAGTCAGTAAGAGTCTGACACACCCTCCCGCTCCGCTCAGAGTGGGAGAAGTTATTTGATGATTCCCACCAAGAAAAAAAAGGATTGCCGTAGTCATTGATTTATAAGAAAGATGCTCAAACTACTCTGCTGCCATATTAACTCGACTGTCTTGAATTCCAGGTATTCTATCTATTCACGATGGTGGTACTGACGATCGTGGTGGCGAGCGTACTGGAGGCCTTCAGATTCAGGATACAGTACAAACGTAGCACCAGCAAAAGAGATGGTAAGAATATCACCGTGCCAAAATAATCTCACCTATTTAGGAACCCGTATTCATAAAGATGCAGCTGGAAAATTAGTAACTCCTACAATATTGCCAGAATTTTTGAGAAAATAAGAACGAAAACTGCTTAAACATTGCCAAGACTCTGTGAGAGTACAAAATCTGGGTCAGTTTGAGTCCATACTTTTCTTTACCTTAGCAAAATCTCCCTATTAGTAGTTCTACACGTCCGTTTTTGCCCAACCTTTTGGCCCAACCAATGGGCCAAAAGGTTAACGGGTAGATGTTGTTCTTATAATGTAGCCATTTTATGTAAGCGGGCACGCCCTTTATGCCTGGAGGCTTTTATTTAGGTATTAAGTTCTGTTTACGTTTTTTTATGTTGTAATTTTTATCTGCTTGAGTAAAGTTTTCATTGTTTTGTTGGTATATGTGCTAGCTAACATATGGCAAGTAATTTAATTTAATGTTTTGTGTTTCGTAATATTAATTACTTTGCATAAGATTTGTATAGAATCAAGTTTATATAACTAAACAGACAGGTGTGCTGCTGGGGAGTTTGTTCCGCCACTTCTTCTTCCCAGCTAAAGCAATAGGAAGTGGTGAAGGGCGGGCTTTTTGGGGGACTGTCTTATGTAACTTTGATGTTCGAAAAGTGCTGATTCTCAGCCTACTTTGAATAAATGACTTTTGATTTTGATTTTAAAAGAGAATTAATACAAATGTTTGATCATTCACAGAGGAGAAGCTTCTACATGAAGAAGTGCACACGAGTTGGGAGGAAGCACAAAGGTTGGGCGCCAATGGAGACCTGGCTGATGAGCTGAGGCCTAACCTACCACCTGGGGTAAAACACACTTATATACTGTCAATCAATCAATCAACTCAGCCTATAACAGCCTATACACCTATATGCCTATATACTGTGATTGAATAATATTATTGTCAACCTGTACTGGAAATAATGGCCAAAGGCCTATGATTTCTTCAATATATCTTCGGTCTTTGAAAGCAATAACACCAAATCGGTTTCCCTATCTCCATGATTGTGCCATTCGGCAAGGAGTTGACATTTCTTGCCCCTTCGAGCTAATCTCACTTCTGCTGGAAATAATTCAGGATAAATATTATTTTGAGCATACTGAGGGCAAATATGTAAAAATATCATGGATATTTCAATGTTGCAGGTGGAAGTAACGTTCATCGGGTCTCGTCCGCGTACGAAGGAGGTACTACAGAGGAGAATGTATCAGACTGACATACAGAAGTGGCTCGCAGAAGAGGATGAGAATGAAGGTTAGTACGAGTATACCAACTACCGCTGTGTGAAATTGCTTTATCAGGAGGCTATTTGGGTGGGTAAAGCTGTCCCGATCAAGCAATACGAGAGTAGACCATAGGGTCTCAATAACAGGTGTTATTTGAAGTTGTTTCAGTTGATGTCGATCGTATACTGTTTTTAGAGGATCCCTTTTATGTCTCCAGGTGTACCACCCTCAACGACAATAACTTCAAGCGAGGACCCCCTATCCCCACCTCTCATCCACCAGCCTGACAGCGAGAACAACCACCAGGTGAGAACAGGCTACCAGTTGTAGAACATAATTCAATTAGCTCTGTACCACAGGCTAATGTTCATTTGGGACGCACTCAAGAGCTTATGATGGGCCTTCTGAGGATGGGCCCTGAGCTGGCTTCACGCTTGACCAAGGGTACAGGACGCTGATCAAACATAGCAGTCGCGATACGGGAATAAAAGCTTTTGTTTATGGATTTGACAGATTGGATTTGACGTTTAATGCAGTGATTTGTTTGTGAATGTAACCGATTGAACTATTCCATAGTTTTATAGTTTTTAATTCTAATCGAACAAGGAAAGGTATTTTGTATAGCTGAATCAAGTTAATGGAATACCAAAGAAATTCCATTTTTAATGTTAATTAATCAAGGATTAAGTTATGATTTATATTTATGTACTCCAAATTGTTGTGTAAGGATTTTCTCGTAGGAATTCTATGTAAAATGCGTAGGTACCTACCTAATTGTTGTAGTTAGTTGCATCCCTTACCCGCCAGCTATTAATAATACTCTGCCAGATAGGACATTATTACCGCGTAGTACGTATACTAAATTAATAATTAATATATTCTGAGAGTTAGTTTAACATCTGTGATAGAATTTTATTAAATTAATTATGAGGGTGTAATTCGACTGTACAGACAGTTTAATGTATGAATAGACAAACTAGACTTTCTCATTTAGTCTAGAATTATTTTTGGTAGATTATAATATAAAAATGACCTGGCTTTGTGGAATATCGAGTAACAATCAAGTTCATTTTGTAGAAGTGGCAGCTTTGCTATTCGCCTCTCACTCTCACATAACGTGTATGAGTGAAAGGCTAATAACACTAGAGCCACAGGCTATATTGAATAATTAGGATTTTACTAATGGTGAACGTTAAGTTTATTTTATAATATTTCTTTATTTGGTTGTATTCGTTTACCATGAACTAAATACTTAAGCATAATTTTGCGAAAGTACACTTTATGTAATTTTATTGTTTTACTAACCCAATATGTTGATTAAAAAGTTAATTAATAGACAATATTCATGTTACAATGACTGTACTATAATGAATTGTGGAGTCGACAATTTAATGATATTATGAATGAATCGCCTTCGTAGGTTAGGTATAACTGTATTAAAAGTGGTCTGTAGGTACCTATTACCAAAAAAAGAACTGTAAAGGCATAAAATTATGAAGTCTACCAATAATGAAATGTGGTGATCGTTTATTTTAATCATTTATGTTTGATGGTTATTATAGTTTGAACGCTAGTATTCAATCTGGCGATGTAAAAATAACGAAGTTTAAAGAGATCAAATTATTTAATGTATAAATAATTTGGTCTCTTTAAACTTCGGTACAGTATTATATGTACCTAGGTCTTGGATAAGTAGGTATTGCCAAAGAGGTTTAAAGCCATTTTATTTAATTTGTCAACTCATTATGTACCTACTTACTGAACAAATAAGTAAGAACAGAGTAATTGAAGATTAGATTATGAAACAGTAGTGGCATTACATATATGAAACAGTAGTGGCATTACATATATGAAACAGTAGTGGCATTACATATATGAAACAGTAGTGGCATTACATATATGAAACAGTAGTGGCATTACATATATGAAACAGTAGTGGCATTACATATATGAAACAGTAGTGGCATTACATATATGAAACAGTAGTGGCATTACATATATGAAACAGTAGTGGCATTACATATATGAAACAGTAGTGGCATTACATATATGAAACAGTAGTGGCATTACATATATGAAACAGTAGTGGCATTACATATATGAAACAGTAGTGGCATTACATATATGAAACAGTAGTGGCATTACATATATGAAACAGTAGTGGCATTACATATATGAAACAGTAGTGGCATTACATATATTTATTCCGTAAGATATCTTTCTTAAAACTGTAACTAAGTTTACTGTTTCACTGTTTCTTATCTAACTATTACCGACGCCACGGGCGCGGTAACAAAGGCGGACTAACCTTTTACCTTCGGATTTTTGTAGCCTTATTTCGGAATTAAAAAGTTGTTTCGGGATAAATAATTCGTAATTCGAAAAGGATTAAGAGTAGTGCCGCTCGCGCTTTAGGCCCCATTTGTTAAACCATGGAGAGTTATAAATAAAACAGTTAAAGAGATAATTAAATATATGGACCATACCTATATCGAATTATTTATACGCTTTACCTAATTTATGTTATTTACCTATTGACCAAATATTTCATTGTGATTTTTCCTTTATTTTGGCTGCTCAGTATTAACTATTTGAAAACTTGTATTTTTTTTCTGTTTTTAATGTGTACAATATTTTATTTTTGTTCTTATTTATAATAAATTAAGTAAGCGAAATTGTAATAATTAAAATCGAAATATTATTTTTAAGTATTACTTAATCAATTGAATGTGTAATATTGATTCCGCAAAATTACTATTATAAAAAAAAAATAGAAAATCAATATATAAACCGAATTTCAGATTAATAATATGGATAATAAATGTCTACCGATACAAAAATACTTTGATTCTATAATGATATGAATACGAATGCGTACTTTACAAATCACTAAAATGATATTATACGATTAGGGTGAAGGCATGTCATAGGAGGTATACATTCTTACCACTTATTATTCTGGTCAGTTCCTTGTCCTTTTTCAGCAAGTCATACCTACATAAGTCGATGTTATAGTAGTTATATTTCAAATAACACATACAAAGTATTCTACGTGGATCATCCCAATCATTTTTAAATGATGAGTCAGCCAGATGTGTCTTCAGCCTAATACTGCAAGATAAGAAATATCTGTAAATATTGAAATAATTTTACAAAAGTGTAGTAGAAACTTATTGCCCCCCTCATCCAAAACCAGAACATTCGATTATACTTAATTCTGTTTTAATGCCTGTTTCACAACCTTCGGATAAGTTTCGGTTAACATTAATGGCAGATAACTCGAGACCAACTAACTACACCCATATTTCGCCCGTTACCTCATAAATGATAAATGATTTTATTTCTGTAAGTAAGTTTGTACAAACACCTCAACAAAAATTCCGACTGCTTAAAAGTAGTTATTAAATAAATTAGATTATTTAAGTACCCACTATAATCGGGTGTTAACGACCTCTCCATTCCAAAGTTCGGGATAGTTTTTTTAACAATTCTCATTCCAAATTACATTTAAACATATAATTTGTACATATTTTTGTAATCACCCTTTAAAAGCCTTTATTTTGATACCTCACTCTATAGGAGATACCTATTGGAGATTTTTTTTAAACATATATTTTGGCGCCAAAGATCCGCCACTTTGATTTTTTATAATTTTAATATACCCAGTAACCCTCCTTTTTTGGCTACGCCGCAGTCGGGTAACTAGATGAGGTCGGCGTTTCCTATCCGAATACTCTGAGAACAAAGACCGAAATAAATTCAAAAATCACAGTCTCTTCATAATCTTGGTCAGATCATGTGATGACCGTGTAGACTGGTGTCCTTAATGGTCTTTAGAGGAAAGAACCACGCAGATATGAGTTAGAAGTCCCAAACTATTCCATTGAATTTATCTAGTACATAATATCCGAATGTGGCGGAACAGACCCTTAATATAATCGCTCATAAATTATTTCATTAATACCCTAGAGTGATGTGAAGGAGATATGATATTAAATGGTGCTTTCGCTTGTATGTTCAATGTCGGAGTTAACTACACAATTAATAGTTTAATGTTAGATTAAGCGTTAAAGTCTGCTACTTCGCTTATTATATGGTCACATAAAACTTTGGCGAATATTATTATAAGCATTAAATAATTAGCCTTTAATGATGGCGTCACATCGTGAGGCAAATCACGGCTGTCCGAAACAGAAACACAGAAACTTGATAATGACGACCGCTCTGCCAAGACAGCACTGACAAAGAAGAAATGTTCTTCTGTTCCCACTGCTGGGACTCAGGTCTTCTCTCTGTGACCCCAGGTACGCACGGGCGGGTTTTTATCGCGAGGATTTTTTATTGCGCACTGGATTTTCAACTCTCGGTTTTGATCCGAGCATTAGGAGTCCAACAGAGTGCATCCTAGCGCGTCAAAAAATACACTGTAGAATTTTCGACTTTCGACGCTAGCAGTGGGTTGAAAATTTTAAAAAAATTGCCCGTGGGAACGGAGGCTGAGAGGAAGAGACCCATTGATTTAATCCACTACGTGTGCCCAATACGGATTTGCAAAACTGTATACATATTTACCGCGATAATATTCGCCAAAGCTTGGAAACTGAATTTCGTTTGTGAAAACTGGACTTGTTTTGTATTTTCTGGACATTTACCAATTATTATAAAGCACAGAGGGAGCTACTATCGCATGTCCTATCTTCAGTACTTAGATACATAAATAATTCATTCAACTCATTGATTGTCCAAGTCCATACAAAATAGAATTGTAGGTAGCAAAAGGTACCTTTAGTTTTCTAGCAACAGAAGTACATAGATGGCCAGTCGACTGTTTTAATAAGTTTTGGTTACATGCTACACTAGAATGTAGGAGATGCAGGGTTTATAAGTCAAAGGTATTTCTCGCTTTATGTTCGTATATTTACTTTGTCTTTTCGAAACACTTCTGACCATTCATTCCATTCTATTCCGCCAAGAAAAAAGCAAGAAATAAGAAACCCATTTTCAAAAGTTCCTGTCTTCCATTTATTTACAAATCATCTTTCCTGTTCAGTTTTTTCTGTAGTAAATTAAGTATCTTGCTTTGAGATTAGAACTGTGATCAAACTATAAATATTAGTTTTGCATTGAGCCTCCACCATTGTAAAATAATTGAAGTCCGAGTGAAGTCTTATTTGCAAGGCGACAAGGTTCTATTTCGTCTAGCGCAATCGATGAGTTTGCGACACCGGCTTTATAGTAATGTTTATAACTCACTTTGTTGACTTGCAACTGTTTTTGTAAAGATGTGTTAATTTATTATGAATAAATGCACTTTTAAGTACATGCCATGCTTTTTATTTATCGCTCTTGCTGGATGCATCTACGTGATTTTTGTTTGTTTGTTTTTTTTACCCTGGAGTAGGGAAAAGTCTGTTAGAAGATCTGATGTGCAGTTGATACAGTTATAAATAAAAGATTGTATAATATTCAAACATTTTATTCTGTTTCCAAAATTACTAAACTTTTTATTTACTCAACTTTTCTAAAATACATTTTTCATTATTTTATTCAGCACCAATTAACACTAAATTATTGAGCGCGACAATATAAACACATACCTACTTAATGTAATTAAATAATAACTATTATGAAACGCTAATACCCAAGATTGAAATCTTTTGATATTTTAGGAATGTCCTATTATGAGACAAAATTTATCTCAAGTAATGCCAAGTAATTTTTCGTGAAACTAATTACCATCAAATTAAACAAAAAGTAAAAAAAAACGGGGAGTATGAGACTTTTTAACAGAAGCAACACTGACCCTGTACCAAAAAGGTGTTATTACATAAGCGTCAGTGAAGACAAATAATCAGATATATTAGTTTTTTATCACAATTACACTGGAATAATAACGAATAAGCAGTCTCATGGAAGACAGGCGTATGATATACAGTTTTCATTAAGTCCCGATTGACACACATGCATACACCGAGATATTTTTTATATTAACATTACATAAAAGCTATATTAAACTTAAATACTCTTTTATTGCGATGTGTGCATTATTTTATAAGTAGATCAGACTGTTTTCCGGCGTTGAGTAACTTATAATTTGGCCGCGTTAGCACTTGCAGTGACTAAAAGAATTTCAGACATTTTAAAGAATACATAATTTAATAGCAACAGAATAATTATTTCACGCAATCCTACTGGGATTGTTCAAAATATGCGAAACTTTTGAGTTTTTCAATTTTTCTAATGTCATGACAAACATGATATTAAATTTTTATTCGATTTTTATTTACAAGTAATCCATCTTCATTTAATTTAAATGTAGTATAATAATAATAAGGACACCATTTATATGACAATATATTCAAAAATTACCACTCACATGTAAAACGATTTAATTTGTGGATTCAGAAAGCCATTTTAACCCATCAGTATGAAGTTTAATATTGTGTTTAACTATGAAGTTATATGAAAAAAATATTTTGAAAAGAATACATGATTGTTATAAATTATTAAAACAACACGTAAAATTATAATAAAAATGGCAGTTTGAGTCCACAAACATTCTACATTAAACACCCGTAATAATAAATTATGCGAAGAAAAAAGGTGGGTACTATAGAGAATTAAACAAATAATATAAGTAATTATTTTTTTCTATAATATCATCAATCATATCATTTATAATTATAATTAATAATAACTGGAACCGAAGTATTTCGACGCAAAGTCAAAATTGCCACGAACTAGAAAATGCGTTGGAATAACATATTTTATGTTACTTGTGTGAATCAAACCACATCTCAATCATTTTTTTTTATTAAATAATGTCAGTATCTTTATATGTTATTTTTATTTGTCTCTCATTTACCTTTCTGTTATTGAAAATAATAATTGTTCTTTTTGTAATTTATAATAATGTACATAAACAAAGGAGTTAATTATTCTCAGTAAAAAAATATTTGGAAAAAATCCCCATATCTACCGAAGTAATTATTTATAATGACAACAAAATTACAATGAAACGGTAAAAAAAAATCGATGATAATGAATTATTCAAGTCGTGGCAGTGACAATTCTCATGTATCATAAAAATAATTACGTATTGTACTGTGTACCTAAATATTATATAAATACAACCTGTCTATAGATATAACATAACAATATTTTAGAGTCAATAAGACATGTTAATTCCATTGAAACTTGTGATAAGTTCAAATGCAAGATGTTAAGGGTTTATGCGGACATTTTAGGCGCCAAACATTTGCGCTACAGTTGGCTAAATGTGCAAAAATATTCACCCATCCCTCATACTCATAACCCCGCAATCAATGATATTATAAGTAAAAGGAGGTGGATAGGTTATACGCACTCCGCAAGTGGCACGTTAAAACTAGGCTAGTTAGCACACCTGACCTTAGAGTCGCGCCGGCGTCAACGGAAGCAACATGTAATTGTCTCTTTTTCGCTCCCAATAATTGCGACATGCCGTCTTACTTGCACGTGTCATCTAAAGTGTGACATTACAATATTACGTCATTTAGAGTGCCGCCTATATACCTCTTTTTACATAAAATATAATTTCCTGCTATGAAGTGTTGCGCAACTGTAGCGACACAATAAAATAAGTGTGCACAAGCCCTAAACAAGGTTTTGGAGGTAGAAAATATCAAACATGATAGTTTACACACACCTTCATAATAATTATGTACTTTCCATCATAAACTGGAAATACACAAATCGCACACACATCCAGTTCTTCAATTCACTCTCATTTGAGTTTGTAAACTCGCTGTGTTGAATTAAATATTAATTCTATAAAGGCTACATCAGAATAGCCGATTTTATTGGTTCAAGCGTTAGTTTTTCTTTTCCCTTGAATCTATTACTTCATGAGGAATACAACAGTCACTCAACCATTGCACATTGGAACACTATAACCCTCTTCCCGACCTACTCCAGCCCATAAATCTGTAGTTGTAGCGACTACAAATATTCTAAACGTACCCAGGTACATGACGCAAACCGAATCCCTTCCCTTCCCTATGGACAGTCCATCAGTTGTATAACAAGCAATAACTTGATTATACAACTGGCTTACTAAAAACTGCTAATCGCTGCCATAAGCAAAGCAAGTGTCGCACGAGAATCATTGAAAATCGCACGATTGTGGCGCAACTGTCGTGCGACACTTGTTTTTTTTTTTTTAAATAATGTAGCATAAAGAGTGTGACCGTGGCTATGCGATGCGCGGGCGCTTGCCGGGAGCGCGACGTCACATCTCTATGGAGACGCCAGAGCCGCCCAGACGCGTCTCCTTCACTCGGAAGCCATTTTCCAAGAGTTCTCCACTGAGGGAGTCTACTATGGAGCGAGGCGTTGTCGGCGGGATTAGTACCATTGCGTATCTGTAACAAAAATGGTAGATATTAAAATACTTATACGTACGAAACATGATTAGGTACATTAGGCCTAAACAACCAAAGATTAAAGCGTGGAATACACCTGTTACTTAGTATGTAGTACAAGAAACATGCTACTTTATTTATTTATATAAAGGCTTACCAACTAACCACATACAAAATCAAAAATCAAAATCAAAAGTCATTTATTCAAACTAGGCTGAAAATCAGCACTTTTCGAACGACAAAGTTACATAAGACAGTCCCCCAAAAATGCCCGCCCTTCACCACTTCCTAGTGCTTTAGCTGGGAAGAAGAAGTGGTGGAACAAACTCCCCAGCAGCACGTCTGTCTGTTTAGTTATATAAACTTGATTCTATACAAATGGTATGCAAAGTAATTAACATTACGAAACATACACAGCATTAACCCAAAGTCTTTGTCATAATATAGATGTCGCGTGTATCTAAGTTACCGGCAAGCACGGCACTATCAATTAGCGTACTAGAACATTATAGGTACATAACAAAATATATTTTGAACATCAAATAGTAATTAAACCATAAAAATGAAAAAATGTTGAATTTTACGTAAATAATGTTGAATATAAGTATAATGCTAAGTTTTTTTTTTAATGACAGTATATTTTATTAAAGTTACTTTTCATATCATCATTTGCCTGCCTTTTCCCAACGATGTTGGGGTCGGCTTCCAGGCTAACCGGATGTAGCTGAAACCAGTATTATACATGGAGCGACTGCCTATCTGACCTCCACAACCTAGTTACTGGGTAACACGATACCCCTTGGTAAGACTGGTTGTCAGATTTTCGGGCTTCTGACTACCCGTAACGACTGTCAAAGATCTACAAATAACAGCCGGGACCAACGGTTTAACGTGCTTTCATAGGCACTGAGGGGTCTTGGTATGTAAAGATGGTCACCCATCCACGAACCAACCGCGGCAAGCGTAGCTTAACCTGATCGATCGACCCGTGCGGATGTTATTACAAGCCCCTAAAGATACTTGTGATAAATATACACAATTTACCACCGAAAACATCAAGATGCATGCACTGCACTGTAACTGTTAATTTCGAGCAAAGGCTTACTTATAGTGTGGCCATTAGTGCTGTGCACTCCCTGAGGTATGCGCGGCGAGGTGGGAGGCGAAGAAAAGAGGATAGAAAGACTTTCGGACGGCGCACTGACAGAGCGCAGCAGCCGATTCTCCCCCCCGTCTCGCCGCGCGCATACCTCAGGGAGTGCACAGCACTAATGGCCACACCATAGTAGCATTCATCTAGCGTGCGTATACGAACAGAGTACGAGTAATTGTACAGGCAAAGAGAGCACACTACTAACAAGCATGCTTATTAGTAACATGTGTAGTTCAATTCAGTTTTAAAATATATTTATTTAAATAAATCCAACGCACAGATTATAGTATTTACACGGGGGAGTGTCGAGCCAAATCTCACAAAGGGGGTCGAAAAACGCCTGTCGTGATTAATGCACGCCCACCTATGAAAAGATTTCTCGTAACCCCCTTCTAAACGAGGAAAAACGAATATTTCATTTCGAACGGAGTCACGGGCAACAGCTGGTCGCTAATATATTTCAGCGATGGACTAGTTAAATATCAGAGATTGAATAGATAGGTGTTATACTAACAATGGAAACCGCGGATCGACCACCTTCAATTAGGTTTTCAAACTAATGCACGAAATTAGGATACGACAACGTAAACCTTTTACTAGTTCATCATATTTTAAAAATCTTGAACCAATCGAAATGGTAAGTATATTGAGTTGCTTCATATTTTTTGTTAAAATATATGAAACAACAATGCTCAATAAATAACATAAAATTCTGAGAAAATTGTAAATCTCATAATATTTACAAAATAAATACTTTTCAATCAAACATGGATTTTTATATCCGTGTTGTGTTGTTGTTTACGTAAAGAATTCGAGTTTTGTGTGAAACTGGTTGCATGACTTTCGCGAGTTCATTCAACTTGAATTTATGGTTTGTGATATAATCTCTTTGTCTACATATTTTTTACCCGACTGCCTCAGGAGGGTAATGTTTTTCGAGAGTATGTATGTATGTATGTATGTATGTATGTATGTATGTATGTATGTATGTATGTATGTCTATTTCTTTGGCACGCTCTGTAGCCTAAACGGCTTAATGGATTTTGACATGTGAGGTGTCTTTAGATTCGTCTTAATTTTGGGAGTGACATAGGCTATATTATATTTATAAATTGCATCTGCAAATACAAAAAAAAGGAGCGGAAGTTTTTTTTTTAAATTATTTGCAACAATATTGGTATCAAATAAAAGCTAGTAATGAGTAATTTTCAAATATATATGTTAATAAAACTAAAAAGCTTGAAATAAAATAAATTATTTAAAAAACAAAAAACCAGACTGTAAAAACACATAACTGAAAAGGGAAAAACAAGCATTATAATCTATATAATTTTGGTCTTGCAGGCGGGGACAGTCAAATAACCTGAAATATGGTGTAACTTTTGATTGTCCCCGCCTGCAAGACCAAAATTATATAGATTATAATGCTTGTTTTTCCCTTTTCAGTTATGTGTTTATGTGTTTTTAAATAATTTATTTTTGTATATTTTGTGTATATTTTAAATATATTTTTTGTGTTTGTTTGTATATATAACCATAACAGCTATTCACAACCATTCGACAAGCATCCGAATCAACATTTTTGGCTTCCTGATTTGACAGCAAATAGCCGTCGAAAGAATAGCGGTCGTCTATTTGGTATAAACTGACAAAATTTTCGGTTTTTTTATTTGTGACGCGTTTAGAGGACTCCGTCGATAACATCGATTGATGTTTGATTCGGCACGGAAGCGTATCGAATGGTTGTGAATAGCTATGCTGAACAGGGCTCAGTTGCCGGGTACCCTAAAATATGTGCCTTCCTAGAAACACGCGCCGTGTCCAAGTGTAAATCTATAAACTTTTTAACGTGAGTCGTTTTAGCTAACATTTGGTGCTGCTCTAATAGAAACTTGTGCCTTGCTCCTAAATTGATCGGGAAACTGGGAAACACTATACGGAAATCTATCGTTAAACTTGTGTTATTTATTAACACAAGTTTTTTTAACATAAAAATATGTATGTTTAGGTTTAAGGTCGAGGTCTCTATGAGT
Organism: Atethmia centrago; assembly: GCA_905333075.3. NCBI lineage: Eukaryota > Metazoa > Arthropoda > Insecta > Lepidoptera > Noctuidae > Atethmia > Atethmia centrago. Next base: position 14,163,526 of record HG995387.1, read on the forward strand.
CTGTATCGCCTGAAAATACATGGATTTATTTATTAATTAGCTGTGCCTCAAGTGAGCCATAATATACTTAAACCTAGCCAGAAAACATATTTATAGATTTTCCAAACTAAAGCCCGGTTTCTGGTACGAAAATCAACATAAATTTTGCAAAAAAATTATCAAGTGTCTGCTGTGATTGGTTGACAGAATTATCAACAATCGCATCACTTTACTTGCGTTTAATTTTGACGCGTCGATAATTGCCAGAAACCGTGCGTAAGAAACAGACAAAGAGACGATGTATTTTTATAATATGTGAGGATAATAAATATCTTACCCGCCCCCACCAGCGCCGGTCAGCTTGCAGGCGAGTCCCTTAGCGCGTGCGGCGGCTCGGATCGTCTCCAGCGTCGGGTGCGACACCCCCAGAGCTGACAGCAGGCAGTGGTTCATGTCCCATAGTTCCTGAAACAATGGGAAACGAGATTATACGATGGAACGTAAGTGCTTGATCTAAGAGACATTTGATCACAGGTAACAAATCTACGAAATCGATGTGGTTAAGGCAATTCGAGTGTATGCTTGATTGATGTCATTTTGTCAATAGGTGTATATGCTGTTCTAGGTTACGATTGATGATTAGATAATAATTATTATTTAAAGTCGAATTATTAATTCATTGGAGTAATCTGACATGTGCTAACTGTCACTTTGTGTCATATTATTATTGTATAAATTATTGTATTCTAGACTTTTAACTTATTATTACACATTTATTTTATCCTACTTTTTTTTTTTTGTATGGGAAATCATCAAATAACTTCTCCCGCTCTGGGCGGAGCGGGTGGGTGTGTCTGACTCTTACTGACTAAAATCCACCCGTATTCCTTCCTGTTGCCTCGGTGACCCTTTAGTACCTTCCCGCGACCCCGGCAGGCATCGACCCTAGTGGACCCATAAATTTGTGCTGACGACATCTCTTTGAGGCGCGCGTGGAATACAACGCGCCGTCGACCCGGGCCTGGTCCTTACCGGACGGTGAGCAATGAGTAGCTCACCGTCCGGTAAGGCAAGTCCGCAAGCCCGCGCCTACGGTGGCCGGAAATCCGCCCGGAATTTCCGACGCCCAGGGCGTCTCCTGCGGCGGCTAGGGGTGAGAGGGCGCGAAATTTGCCTTTCCCTCAACCGTCCCGCCTCCTCCTTCGCAAGCATTACTGCTTCGCAGAAGGAGGTGACGGCTGCCCATGCCCTCTCGCTCCGTACCATGGCCTGAACCAGGGCCGGACACGAGAGATCTCTGCCGCCGATCGCCTCCACGAGGACACGGCGATGCTCTGCCCAAGCCGGGCAGACCTCCACCGTATGCTCCACCGTGTCCTCCAGGCGATCCACACAGTGGTGACACCCGGGCGTTTCCTCCCGCCTTATCCGACACAGGAACCTCCCGAAGCTGCCGTGTCCGGTGAGGACCTGCGTCAGGCGGAAGGTGAGGACGCCGAGGCGCCTCTCTAGCCACTCCTCAAAGAGGGGTCTTATCGCCGCAATCGTTTCGTGCCCAGCACTGGGTTGCGACAACCGTAATTTTATCTTACTTAATATTATAAATGGATGGATATATGTTTGTGACTCTTTCACGAAAAAAGTACTGAACGGATTTGGATGACATTTGGCACACATATAGTTTATAACTAGGAATAACACATAGGATACTTTATATCCCGATATACCCACGGGGTCAAAACTTATGCGGGTGAAACCGCGGGGCGCATCTAGTACTTATATAAATCGATTAAACTAAACGATCACCATAACAATAAATATGACCATCTTATACCAAAATGACAACGAGTACATCTCAGATTTCAGTCAATTAAAAATTCGACTTTATGTTTATTAATGTCCACCACCCCCTTGTTTTTTAATGATAAAAAACAAGGGGCTTGTGGCTTAGTAATAACAGCCGCTCGGGTCGATCGATTAGGTTAGGCTACGCATGCCGCGGTTGGCCCGTGGATCTTTACATTCCAAGACCCCTCCGTGCCTCGGAAAGCACGTTAAGCCGTCGGTCCCGGCTGTCATTCGTGAATCTTTGACAGTCGTTACGGGTCGTCAGAAGCCCGATCGTCTGACAACCAGTGTTAATAAGGGGTGTCGTATTACACAGTCATTGGGTTGTGGAGTTTAGGTAAGCAGTCGCTCCATGTAAAATCCTGGTATTCATCTGCATCCGGTTAGACTTGAGGCCAACCCCAACATATGTAGTTGGGGAAAAGGCTAAGCAGACGATGACGAATGTAATAAAAAAACATAAAGCCAATAGTTTTTTTTTTTCAAAGGATTTGCTGCATTTGCGATTGCTAAAAAGACAAAACGCCTAACTTTCTAATAGACATCAAGAAAATTTTCTAAAACATTAGGTATAAGAATGAGCAGTGTGTCAGTTTCACATTTTTGAGAAAAGCGAAGATGAATAATGACTCTCATGTTTATTTATAATCCGAGTAGGCATAGACACTAACGAGAAATCCTTACAAGCGATGCGGAAAATAACAACAGATTTGTCATAATCCAAAAACAACAACACAGCTATTTTAGTTCCTCTAAGTACTAGGCGCTTACGCACGCAATGTTACAAAATTAAATACAAAATGTAGGCACTAAAAATTTTGCATAGTACTACAGTGCAACATCGATATAACGAAACTCAAGGGAATTAAAAAATATTCGTTATACCGCGTAATTTGTTACAATGAGATTTGTTGTATAGAGGTTAGATTGGACTACGATTCGCTTTAACAAGGTAAAAAAAATTGATCATCAACCTCAACATAAGCATAGGGTACGTTACGTAAAGGTTTTGGGTTGAAAAATCGTTAAATAGATGTCAATCAATTTTTATCTATATTCTGCAATGATTAAAAATTCGTTATAAAAAAGTTTTTAGTAAATATACATTACATTCGTAATGTAAAGGTATATTTTGCATTAGCTCTTATGGACGTTTCTAGGGGATTTTGAAAAATTCGTTAAATCGAGAATATCGTTTTATTGAGGCTCGTTATACTGTATTTAGAAAAATCATGTAAAAGAATAGTGATGCGGGTGCATCATCGGAATGTTTATTTAGACGCGTCGACAAAACATTTTTTAGAACAAAGATTTGCGAGTGCGGCTGACGTCAGAAAGTTTACTTTTGGTTGTAAAAATAGCTATAACACTTTTCATCGTTCATCTTGCTATCGACCCATAAATGTCAGCTGTTTTGGAAATTTCCCATATATTGCTTCAGCGTGATTTTGTGGGATACTGCCATGATTCATACTATAACCAGTAGAGGGTATTGTTTAAGGCGCAGATATATGATTTTAGTGACTATTAAATCTGTTATTACGCCTTCATATAATACAAATGTAAAAAATGTACGTTAAACTAGAACGCGTACACATCAATTTAATCTGTGAATATTTAAGTATTGTAGTAAAATACTTTATGAAATAAATTCAGGAAGTAACGTCTACCCAAAGCATAAAAAACGATCTTTCCTTCAAACTACTTAAGATATTTTGTTTTTTTTTTTGTATGAGCAGACTATATTAATATCTATAATTCTATCTGTGTTTTTTTTTTCAAATATGTCTATTTTCGTTACTAAAAACGAATATTCCCTATGAAGCTGAACGGCGGCACGGCGCGGTGTATGCGCGACGTGTATTTGTATGGCCAAGGTCAACGGCGATTACCCAACCCTTAAAATGATGCTCGTTTAATAAAATTTGTCCATTAGAAACTAATAAATCAAGGGGTAATTTTCTTTGTGAAGTTAAATGAGTACCTATTTAAAAGCTCCGTGCACGAAAAAAACTCTGTTGTCAATTTATTATCTAATTTTGAGAAAGCTTGAAATAATGGAAACATTATGTCTATAAAGGTAGTTTTCGTGGCGCTAAAAATCAAAACAAAAAGTCAAAAGTCATTTATTTAAACTAGGCTGAGAATCAGCACTTTTCGAACGTCAAAATTACATAAGACAGTCCCCTAAAACGCCCGCCCTTCACCACTTCCTAGTGCTTTAGCTGGGAAAAAGTGGCGCGACAAACTCCCCAGCGGCACACCTGTCTGTTTAGTTTGAAAAACTTGATTCTATTATACAAGCTGTTGTTTTGAACCTGCAAAACATTTCAGGAGGTTGTTATGAAACTCGTAAATAATCGTATAACAATACGATACCAAGTCAATAATCAATAATACTTTTTATTTTAGATTTTTAAATTTTATCTTTTCTTTTTATTTTTTTTTAATTTTTTTTTTTTGTTGGTTCGGGTCGAGAATCACTAACATAATTACCTCCTAAAATGTTTTGCAGGTCCAAAACAACACCTTGTATACAAATCGTATGCAAAGTAATTAACATTACGAAACACAAAACATTAAATTAAATTACTTGCCTTATGTTAGCGTGTGCTACACGCCAATTTACCAATAAAACAATGAAAACTGTACTCAACCAGAAATAAATAAATAAACCATTTGTGTCAGTCACAGCACCTGTTAATAGTTTCATCACTTTTGCGCTCTCGAAAATGTAGTTTATTTCGCTTTTAATTTACCTAATGAAGATATTGTATTATCATAAAATAATATTGTGATTTTATTTCAAGTATAGCTGAAGACTAATTCTTGAAATGGTTTGCTAAATAATAGAAAAAACGCATTACAGACTGGGTTAAAAAAAAGGTTCGTTCAACATTATTTTTCTGCTATATTTTGTATCGAAGTTGATAAAAGTGGTCCAGCTACATGCAAGTAGAGGGTCTACTTGCACTTAGCTGGAACACTTTTTTATGATGTTGTTGGTATTTGTTAATGTTCAAAATCAAAAGTAGTTTAGAACAAGTTTTCCGATAAATGACGCAGACTGACTCGCGTCAGTTTTCATGAATGCTTAACTTATTCGAAAAATCCCTTTCAGCCACATGCAAAACCAAGAACTCGACTTTTCAAATCACAAATAATTTTGTTTAAATTTTTTTTCCCTTTCTCACAAAAAAATAACAAAATTTATCAAAATCAGTCGATTTTGTGCACGGCCCCTTCGGAGTAAACGTAATTTAACTCTAAAGAAGATGATTTGATGATATCCCTACGTGTATGACTAATGATGACAAACGGTACTTACTGCTAAATGCTGGTATTCTGCATCAGAATCAATTTCACACTTGCCACTGGAGAGTTTTTCCAAAACCTAGAAATAAAGAAGACATGTTTAATAGACTGGTAAGTTTATCAGTTAGAGTTGTTTTGGTTTCTATTCTATGAAAAGCGATGTGAGTTTTGTTTGTTTGTTACGCTGTTACTCTAAAACGGCTGAACGGATTTGGATGAAATTTGGCACATGGCCAAGTTTCATATATAGACCATGGCCTAGATTAGGACATAGGATTTATTCCGGTATTCTCACGAGATCGAGCCTTACGCGGGTGAAACCGCGAGGCGCAGCTAGTTACATAATAATATCGCTCATTGGGAAGAAGCGTGACATAACAAAAATATTTGCAATTTTGAGTTGGCTGCAGTTGCCTCTGCCGTTGGTGTATATGAGATGAGCACTAAAAGTGAGGGAGCTAGAGAGATGCGACTTTATACTTCGTCGCATTCTTACCGCTGCTTTAAAACTTTTAATTCATCATACCCAAACTACTCTTTTAGAATTATGTCAAGCTTCTCGCAAATGAACGATATTAACTTCAGCTAGTTGAACTGACAAAAGTTGCCCTGTCCAAACTTCAATAGTAATACAAAACTCCCATAGAAAAAGTACGTTCAGTTTTTCCCGAATTTGAAAACTGATTTATTAATTTGATCTATGCACCAAAATATTAATATCTATATCTAAAAATACTGTTCAAGTTAGGATTGATTAAAAGTAGCACAAATAAGGTTCTATGCATAGTAAGTCTAATCTAAGAAGCCGGTCCTAAGATTAAAATAGCTCAGGGGGCCAACCATCACCTCTTATAGCAGTATTATTATAATATTACATCGCAGTGAGAAAGTGATGGAGCTATACAGGGCTTATAGCTCCATCTCACGCTGAAGTAATGAAGTAATATTGAAATAATACTGCTATATGAGGTGATGGTTGACCCCCAGAGCGTCAATGTTTACGATACTACGCAATTCGTATCTGACTGAGGGGAATGGGTTGTTTGCGAGGTAAGCAACCTGTCAATGCAATACTTAGGTATTAATTTATCGGCGAATTACGTAGCGTCATTTTGACTAATAGAAATAGACGGTTGGACACTTGCTAATTAAATGTTGGATTTATATTCAAGGTACATTCTCCTACATATTTTATCGACTTTGATATTGCAAGTCTTGAATGACAGTATAATGAAACTCGGGACACGACATGATTTGACACATAACATATACAGAAACGTATTGAGATTTGGGGCGTCACTTTTTTACAGCTGAAACGCTAGGAATTTGAGGGTGGACGTTAAGGTATTTTATCAGAAACAAAGAGATTCAAAGAACCCGAAGAATTGTCAAACTTAAGTAGCAGGGTGAGTGAGCGGGGCACATTGGTCTTGGTGCACTCCCTAAGCACTAAATCCATAGTTTCGTCCGAAGTTACGGGTGTCTCCTACTCCGTATCATCTACGGACATAAGATTACTTCGAATCCCGAACTGAGAATGAATGACAACACGATATGACAGTTGTCCCTATTCGCAATGTGTTTGTGCCCGTTCGATAAATTGAATTTGTCACTTGTGTTGACGGATCAACTACTTTCTGACTGGCCCGTTGCTTCGTTGACCGACTTAGAGAGTAGTCCCCCTGGAGTGGCGATCGCTTGTCGCGACCGTCACTTTAGGCACCCTTCAATAATTAATTCCTTGCGTTTAAGCTGTGAAGAGATGACGCTCCAAATTTCAACTTTTTCGTTTCTGTTTTGTGTCATATCATGTCGTTACACAATATCCCGAGTTTCATTATCGTGTGGTATCGTGACCGAAGCCAAGGGGAAGCACAGGACCGGTCGCTGTGGCGATGCTTGTTGGGCTATGTCCATCAATTGACGTCTTTCGCCTGAATTATGGTCTTATAAAACTTTTTACCTTCAAAAGTGCATATATTTTTACCTTATTTCAACATGCTTGCTTGTAATCTAGTGATTATACAGCAAATATATATTTTATCTATCGCTAAGCAAAAGCAACTACTTAAACCAAATAAAATACCTTTTTGAAACCAACCTGTGTGGCTGTATGAGCAACATGATCACATGCATCCATGATATGGTCCACTGCGGCCGTGTTCCTCTGCCTCAAGGCTGCGACCTTCACCACCAGGGCTCTGGTCTCCCTGGAGACGCGAGAGTCTACCAGCAGGACTCGCAGGTCCATCTTTATGTCTAAGTGACGAGGCTTGCTGCCCTTCTTGAAGGAAACCAGAGATCCGAAGGTGCAAGTGGCGTTGTCTATGCCTGTGGGTGGAAAAAAATTTAATGAGTCTATGATGTCAACGTAGATCGACGAAAAAGTTTTTTAGCATAATTCTACTTATAAAGACTGAATTGTACTTATAGATGAATTTGTAATGATTTGCGTTGCTAGTAACTAAAACTGCTCGGGAAAGTCATGACAGGATGCCGTAATTTATGTATTTAAACTTCTCGCACACAATAAGGTACAAAGGCGGACTTAATGCCTTAGGCATTCTCTATCAGTCAACCAAGGGTGGTCACGCTAAGCCAAGAGTTTGGTGTTTATGAATCCCCTATTATTTGCATTTTGTTATTAATTAGCAGTGGCAGTGGGCTGGCCATGTTTGCCGAAGGACCGATGGCCGGTGGAGCAGACGAGTCCTGGTGTGGAGACCGCGTATCAGCAAGCGTAGTGTGGGACGCCCCCAGCTAGATGGACCTGGACGACCTTAACAAGGTGGCTGGGTCAGACTGGATGCGGAAGGCGGAGGACAGGGTGTTGTGGCGCAGCCTGGGAGAGGCCTATGTCCAGCAGTGGACTGTTATAGGCTGAGTTGATTGATTAATTACTAGCTGCGCCTCGCGGTTTCACCCGCATAAGTCTCGTTCCGTGGGAATATCGGGATAAAAAGCATCCTATGTCCTAATCCACGTTTGTTCAGCCGTTTTAGCGTGAAAGCGTCACAAACAAATAAATAAAGAAACAAACTAAATTTCGCACTTATAATATTAGTTAGAATAGAATTAGGATTGCGTCCTGATAGTCATGTGGGACACCCACACAATTTCTTGAGCTCAGAGTTGACTTTAGTTTCATTTCAGTTATCACAAAAACCCTAACAAGTCAGAGAATGGGAAATTCACGAAACATCTGGTTTTTTTATGTACATATTCAATTAGTACATAATTATGGTAGTTGAGTGGGTAAACAAATCTGAAGATCGCTACGTCATATGGCTTTGAAGGTGTTAAAATGTTGGGCCGAAACAAATACTTTAAATATTATACAGGGTGGCCATTAAGTCACCTACATCCGTCAGAGGGGTGATTCTACCCGTCATACTAAACACCATGTCCAGTCATACCGAAAGGTATGAAATTCATATCAGACTCGGAGAAAAAAAACCAATTCCTATACAACAGTAGACAGATTATTTCGATGCATGTATGAAACATTTTTTTTACGAATCTGATGTGAGTTTCATAGCGAAAATTGTTCAGTATGACAGGTAGAATCACCCCCTCAACGGGTGCAGGTGACTGAATCGGCACCCTGTATAAGAATGGAAGACCTGAGGGGCTGTTTATTCCTATGATGTTAGTACTGTAACAACTTATCCGATGTTTAAACGAACAACATGGTCGGTGAACTAGGTTATAGGTATCCTCAGTCGCAATTCAGTTTTCAAAAATATAAACAAATATTTGTTTTTGTAAAATTAACATTAGCAAAAGTAAAGTTCAGTGCGGCTAACTTCATCAATTATTAATTATTATGAGTTTTGAAATAATAAATAGTCATTCTAAATTAAACTTAATATCACTATCATAAAGTTGATATTTGTTTAAATGGAAATAATATCAATTAGAAGCAAGGATTTGTATTTAATTATCTATGACGACTTTACACACCCACTACTTAAGTAATTTGTCAAACAATATTAAAACATCTTAATTAACATATTCATGTTAAAAGATGCATTATGTATTCAATACAGGGTTTTACAATATTTTATAAACCAATATATGCACGTAATGACGTGTATCATAAAGCCACGATATATTTGTATATATATTAAAATGAGATAATTTACACAAACTAAAATAATAATTAAAAGGGATCCGGTGTCGTATTGTATTGGTTTAGTATTAATTATAATTATTTAACGTATTTGAAGTCAACAATCAATATAATGTGTAATTTTAATATTTTCAACGTTAGGTTGACATGCCGCCGTGATTTACATATGAATTATGAATAATGTAGACGTAAATTATTTTCACACTTAATTCATTCATCATATCTACACTTAAGTCCGGACGAACCGAATCCAAACAATGTTTGCCGAAAATGAGTTTGGGGAAATAGCCCAAAGGGTTAGGTAGAGGTAGAGGTAAGTACACCCACATTTCGCCAGTTATGTTTAAGTCCCATCTAAGGGGGCGAGCCTATTGCCATCGACCAGGCACACATCCAGAATCCGCGCTGCTACTGAGGAATCCCTAATGGAAAAAAAACCAAAAAATTTTGCGAGACATCGAACCCACGTGGTCCTGGGTTAGATTTCTAGATCGGTCAAAATTTATTGGGTTTTCTCAACAGTAGCGCTTGCGACCATTAGACCAACGAGGCAGTCAGCAGAAGTCAGATTCGAAGAGAATTTATTAATCTATTTTATACCTCGTTTAATGATCTAAATACCTAACAAACGTTAACTACTAATCAAAATAATGAGATAACAAGTTAAGGGCTGCCTTGACGATGGGCCGCTTAGCAATAATAATAATAACCCGACGACGTCGTGGTGGGGCTTGCACGCTCCGAACTCTAGGTCTGTGCCGGTAGAGTTTACTTTGCCGGAACAGGTCTAGGGTAAGGAGCCAAACCAAGAGAGATACAGAAACCCGCAGGGCAGCATGTGGCGAGGTGTTGGGCAGTAGCGAACCCACGGACCCTATCTCCTGGGAAAAATCTTGTTCCTCATCTCTGGCTTGGCTTTATTGACCGGCTGGAGTGAACACTGACGAGGAACAGAGCTCCCACCTAATTCTTGCCTTTATTGGCCGGCTTGAGTGGAGATTCGCAAGAGCAAACGTGCTCGGAGGAAGAAAGTATTCCAGTAAGTGCTCGTAGGGATCTTGACCATCTTCCGGGCTCTGGGATTGTTCTGAAAGCCTCGGAATCCCTTTCCACTCCTCCAGCACCTCCAGGACATGTTGCCCCTTGTCGCTACGTCACTGTTCCACCCGCGCCTCAAAGAGATGTCGTCAGCACAAGAGTAGGGGTCTACTAGGGCCGATGCCTGCCGGGGTCGTGGGAAAGTCCGAAAGGGATACCGAAGCCCCTGGCAACACAGGCAACGAAAGGAACACAGGGTGGTTTTTAATCAGTAAGAGTCTGACACACCCTCCCGCTCTGCCCAGAGCGGGAGAAGTTATTTGATAATTTCCCACCCAAAAAATAAAAGTGTGTTACGCAATTAGGGTGCAGTTTAGTTAGATGAAAGATTTCCCCGTAACATAGAGGCGTAATTTAACGCAGATAGAGCATTTCAATCGCCATTATTTCATCGGGATAGATCAACAGTGTAACAATTTGGTCCTGCGACCCGCAATTGAAATTTAACAGAGGCTCAGAATTTCCCACGGAATCACTTTTACCTTTTTTTATTACTAGTACAATTATTATAGTAGCGTGTAGTATTTAAGTACAAGGTGAAAATCTTCTTCATTATATGTTTTTTTTAGATTCAACAGTCTACAGAGTCTCTAGTTCTTGCACGGGGATTAACCCCGTGCAAGTTTCGTTGTCATGTTTGGATTCAACAGTCTACTCGTAACACTCGTGCGTTCGACCACATATTGGTCAGCGGTCCCAAAGTGTGTCAAGGTTTGTGTCGCTTTCTATCGACGCCGTGCGGAGGGATGTAATGATGCCCAAGCCGCAAACTTGCCCTACTTCACTAAATAGACCTAGTTGATCCGTGAATGGTGTCCACGAGTCTTTCAATTGGGACTTGAGGGCAAAGACACCGGTATTAACAGGAATATTTGTAGAGGAAAGTTTTGATTGTGTGTTGACACAAAAACTGTTTGATATGATTGACTGTTTATACCATACAGTAAAAATTTACGCATAGCAAAGGCTCGTGTGTTTTAAAATATTGTATTGATCAGAGGAAAATTATCGTTGAGATGTTCTCCCACAGTGACAAGCAATCCACACCTCATCCAAAGATCATGTTATAAGCCTACCATAACGAATAATAAGAACCGATGAAACTTTACGATGTTTAAAACAGATAAGGGAAAAAAATATAAATAACCGTTTATTTACACAAATATAAGATAATTATTAACATAAACTAAATTACATTAAAACTAAGTTAAACCTAAAAAGGCTTTCGGTGCATTGTACCGAGGATGCTGGCGGCATTTCCTCGCTGAATTGCAATGCTGATGCGTTGCGCGAGAAAGCCGCCAGCTTTTCGGTCACCAGTAACATCAACTAGACGTTTCGCGATTTCCGCAAATAACTTATGAGCACTGGGACCGCGGGTCTCGACGCCAAAGGGCACTAAGTTGTACTCTCTGCCAAGGCCTCTATATTTAATAACTTTCAGATTTTCGGCATTTTCTGCCGCTGCACCCGCTTTAGAAGTAGTCCGTTGGAGATGGGTTGGTGCCAGTGTGTCTACACAGGTAGCGTCCCACACAAGCATCCGTCGAAAACTCCACGGAACCAAAGAAAAATATGAATTTCAAATTCGGTTGACTTGGCATTTATCGTCTCAAGGAGGCCAAATCTTTTTTGAGGTCAATGCAGACGAAGTATATGGCCCCTAATCTCTGATATATAGTCAAGGTAATCTCAAGCGGTCAAGGTGCTCTTACATCAAACAATAAGTTACTGGCAATTTGGTCTTTTATTCTCTCTAATATTTTAATGTGTCGACCAAATTTAAGGAACTATACTTTGGACTTAGGAATTCATTTCTTTTGACAGTTGTGACCTTGCTCGATACATCTTCGGAAAGTCGAGGTCAGTGATTTTACAGCAGCGAGAACTAAGATTTAATATTTCTTGAACTTAAAACCTTTGCAAGAAAGTAAATGGTCCTTTGGTCCGCGTCTTCGATAATCAAATTTTAAATGAAGTTTTAGCACAGAGAGAATAGAGTATTTATTACAAAATTTTTGATGACATGGTTATTTAGTATTGAGAAACGTTAACCGTTCTGAGACAAAAAATGGTCTGTGGCATTTGAAAGTAAATTAAAATATAAGCTAGTGTGATTTGAACACTATTTATGCAAGACGTTGGTCCAATTATTATTAATTGCAATAAGACAGATTAGTTTCTGAGTACAGGGTCATAGGTTCAACGATCGCAATGGACAAAAGTGTAAATATTTAATTTGAAACTTGATGTTTTTTTTTTTCAAAATTAGACAGATAACTTTCAAAAACGTTATCTAAACCAAACAAAATCGACCTCTGAACTTTTCGAGTTACCAGTTATTTCTTCAATTTAATGCCTAAAGGAAATCGAGTAATGAATTCATCAGCTCTTACAAAGTATTCGAGGTTCGCGATAGCTCCTCTGATGTCATAAACAACTTTGTATAAATTGTAGAATATACTAATATCGACGCAGCCAGAGAAACCAAACCACCGGAGATGAAAGATTTACCAATGATTTCGAAGTTTTATTTACCAGACAGACTAAACGATCAACACATTTGGATTTAGACGGCTTAATATAAGTTTTACTACAGAAATACTATAGTATATGCAAATAAAAACATGGAAACTTTTAAATTGACGGGTCGGCTTACAATTGAGGTCAATGCAGGTAAAAAATTGTATGTTCTCTGACAGTTTCCGAGCTAATCGAGCTTTTTTGTTACAGATCGCTAATGCTATTTATAAAACGTCGATGCACGTCGGCATTGCGACGATATAGCTTGTCTTTGTTATTATTTTAAAAATATTAAGGTGAACTGAAAAAAGATGCTTAAAAGGATTTGGGAGGGCTTTGCTCAGCAGTACTAAAAACAATTAGGTAAATGGATTAAGGGCAACTCACCGGATGGAGACCCGTGCATTATCCTCTCGCAGTTAAACGCCCATTCCGATATAATCTCTCTCTCTGTCATACTAAAATCTTCACTGGTCTGATCGTAGAAAGCGTCAAACGACGTCGAACTCTTCAATTTAAGAAGCTGAATCAGGGCACCCGCTAAACATACTGCAAAGGACGCCGAACTGCCAGTTCCTGCTCCAATAGTTAATTCGGATCCTAATGAGATCTCCAACGATCTGACAGGAAGATTAGTACTTCCAAATATTCCGGAATAGACGTATAGGAAACTGCGTAAGGAATTCTTCTGGTTGTTTTGTAATGCGTCGAAGTTTGGCTTGATAAGATGCAAGAACTCGTCAACTCTTCGCAAATGGTTGTCGTGGTCCAGTTTGTCCGGTAATCTCCAGGAGAATTTGCCTGTGATGCCTGGTGCCAACTTCGGATGGAAGAGGCTTTTGACTGTTGGTTCCAGCGGTAGGGTTTCTTCTAGTCCGACGCATGGTAAGTGGATCCGTATCGTGGGTTCCACGTGATGATTTACTACTTCCTGTAAAGGAGGAAAACGACGTGTTAATCCTGCAAAGCTTTGATTTAATATTTAAATTGGGTTTAAAATATCGGTTGGTGGCTTTGTCACTTATTTACATTATGATCTAATGTAGTACCGTCATAGGAACTACTTTAATGTATTTCCTATAAGTCACGCTTCTTATAAAGACCGTAAAATATTGCAGTTCAAAGAGATTTTATCCTTGTAAAAAGATTATTTCCATTACGTTAACTCAAGTCATAATGGAACATAATTTTTTCATCATCTGCCTAGCCTTTTCCCTAACTATGTTGGGGTCGGAACATTATTTCTCTTATATTTTACATATTCACAACACATAATTCTTGTGGTTATTTGCTACCGTACATCATCATATTTTAATATTAATAGGGACATTTAGTAAAATGACCATCAATTTATTTGACTAAGTGTCTTAGATTTATACAACATGAATTGTTTACATTAAGTAAATAGCTTCTGAAGTTATTAAATATACTACATCGCTATTAAATTAAATGTTCATGTATGAAGCTATTATGAACTAAACTTATGTAGGGCTTTCAATGTAGAAATTAGGTATCTTCCTGTATATTATGTTTATTCTTTGGGACTTTACAAAACCCAATATTGGCTCATACTTTGTCGAGTCAAATATTTCTAGTGTATTTTTTTTATAATTTCGCAAATAATTATGATTTTCGAAAATATGTAATATTTTCGAAAATCATAATTATTTAAAGTAAAAATAGAAACTGTGTTTCATAACTAGGTGTTAAGTTATTATACTATCAATTAAGTAGAAAAAATCAATCAATTATTGTTTTTATTTATCTATCTGAACTTTCAACAAAATTTTAAAACCACTTCCTACATACTCAGTTACTCACTACATTAGCTATTGCCAAAGTCAGCTTTCTAAGTAAGTAGGCTATGCACCTAACAGCTATATGAGCCAATACATATTTAGACGCCATATAGGGACACATTACACACGACCAGTATTCGTATTACTACACACAAGCGGATGTTAGTCTCAAGTTTCCGGAAATGTTTGAAACTTCCTTTAATTCTTTACAGGTAAATATTTTTTATTAACTCTTGCTAGAACTTCTAAATATACAGCTGTTATAAGAAGGAACCTTCCCAAAAAATATAAAAATACTGGCCTACAAGAAAAATAGATTTTTCTAAGTTTAAGGGATGTAAAAAAAATACCCTATGGCATACGCATCAACCAAACGCATCTACACATGCTGTAGATCCAACTAACTAACAAAGAGTTAAAATAATATACCAATAGTAAAACAAAGGAAGCCAAAAATTCAACACAACAAAAAAAAAACCGCAAATCATATAAGATTATTAAATAAAAATATTAAGTACCTTAATCACAATCGAGCTCCTGAGTCCCAAACTGACAGCTACTGCAGTCTTCCCGTACACAACCGAATGCTCTCCGTGCAGGATCACTTTACCGGGAGCAGACACACTTACTGTGTACAAATTATCTATTCCGTTCAACATTTTTAATAACAGTCTGTTTACACGCAAGGAACCAATAAAAACAACATATATTTTGTTCTACTTCATTATTATTTCCAAGTTACATTTCAAGACTTTTGTACGTTCCACTGTTCGACCGTTAGCGTCTTTTGCGTGAATGCGTGTATGCTCTTCAGTTCTTCTTGAAGCACTGCGTTCACCAATCTGTGAAGAGAATTATTATACTATAATAAGTATAATAGATCGATTGTTATTCTAATGGGGACGTTTGAACGTGTTAGTTGGAGATACCAATCTTGGTGAATACAAAACGGCTTTGTCATCTTATCGTTCGGGTTTTAGATTTTTATGAATGTTTTTTCCGCATCTCATTGACTTTCAATCCTTTGTATTTTTGTGTGCAGTTTCAGTTGCAAGCGTCAGTCTACGTCATCAGTCAAGGGTTACGTATTGTTAGTTCTAACCTATTCGAATGTTAAAAATATGAGCTCTGAATTTTTATGACAAGTTCTTTTTCTAAAAGTGCACAGTGTCTGATAACGTCTAAGGTCCTTATTTGCATTCTCTTTGAATTTATATTTAGCAAGATTATCTTTGAATTTTTGCGCTGGTTTTCCTCAAGAGACTCAAGAGACTTTCCTCCTAGATTAGGCTACTCACACCAGTAGCCTAATCTAGGAAGAAGTGGTTATGAATTCATCGATACTGATTTACATACAAAACAGGAGTTTAGTTTAATTATCCAATAACATCATGAAAGTGCTGTTTCCTAAGGCTAAAAACCTGAGCTTGTCAGTCAGCCTGACTGACAAGCTCAGGTATATTTTAATGGAATTTAATATTTTATAAAAAATAAAAAAGATAACATTAAAAAAAATTAAAGCCTTTCTTTTTCTTTGAGAATATGCTTGTCTAGCCCTATTTTTGCAAACCAGAATAATCACTTTTTTTACACTTATGCTAGACGCTGTCGTTTGGCTCAGTCAGCGTTTTGGCAAAACCTGATGCATCAAAGCTGTACTACGACTACGATTGCGTACAAGCATACACTGTATCTATTTTGTCAACTCTTGGCATTCAGCCATTGTTTTTATTGCAATTTTTGCACGCACGTAGTATGCGCAATGACCTTCTCATGGTTTCATTACGACTCAATATCGGTAACAATTCTACTATTATGCGATATTGTTTGATTGTATATGACTTGAGACACGTAGTCGGATTATAAAGTGGTCTTCTTGGGAATACCAGTGCGTTATATGAAAGTAATAAAATTTATTGTACCAGGAAAGTCAAGCGAAAATATCGATAATGATTCGTGTCTTGTGCATCCCACGCCCATTCACGATATCTTTAAATAGTGATAAACAAATTGCAACCTTCAACCTTTCCTCATTTCTGGGCATATATTTTTAAATGGCGAGATTTACGAGAAAAGTGCACAGAGTTTTCGCAAATATCGCAAGAGGTGATTAGGAATTGTATCAAGAGGTAAGCAGCATCATCATAAGCGAAGAAATATTGATGGATTGTTGTTCTAAAACAACACAATATAATGTGCCGATTAATTTAGCAGACCCATTGTAACGCTTTTATGACTTGACCTGGGGAAATGAATTCCAATTAATGTTTTTAATGGTTTCGACGACGGGTGCCAACCTGCCAACGTTGTTTAATTACATACTGTTTGTTCATTTTGAACCAGATACGTACATGGATTAAAATTTCTGATTCGAATTCTGTTTATAGGTTTGCAGCATCGTTTAAATTTGATCCCGATGTTACAACCAGTGCACCGCTACCGAGTTCTAATTTGAGTTCATGGTCTGTGCACTTTAAAGTTATTGTTGCTTTGCTCATATTTTATAGGGTCAATTATCTCCTACACGTGACTTTTGCTTACGTTTACGTTTGTTATCTGTGTTTTATTTATCGGTGTACAACTGTACATGTCCACTAGACTAGCCTGAGATGCGCATCATGTTCCCAGTTTTTTTTTTGGTCTGGACGCGAAATGCAATAGTTCAAGGATATCTAAATGCGCAGCAAAATGTATTGTTTAAGCTATAAGCTACACGATCGTTCACACTGCTTTTCGACTATACATTGGGCTGACACGTGCTTAGAGCACCCACATACTAGACACTTGCAACTAAAACGTTCACTGACCGGATTGTTCTTAAATATTTCGAGGCTTTAAAAGAGTAGTTTCACATTCATACTCTAAGTAGTTTCCTCAAAAACAAAAAAATCCACGACTGAAATCTATAATTGAAACAATTGGTCAAAAACTCGACGTGTGGATTTCGGCAGTTAAATTTTTTTTTGGGAAACGACTTGGATACCTAGGAATATCTAAGGTTAAAATGTTATCATAGTTTGTAAAAAATACATTTGAGACTCACCTATGCCTGGCAAGCAGCGGTTTCCCTTGGAACTTATCAGACACGATAAGTACAGAAAACTTCGCGCCACAGCCGTCGCTATCATCCGTCACCTCCTGTTGGCAAAGAGACAGAACGTCAGCATTATGTCACACACAATACGTTGCGTAATGGGCCGTTAGACTAAACACGATTATTTAATAAGATAAGTACCGATCGATTTAATCATTAGTCAATTAGTCATGTTGTATTCAGAAGGAGTTAAATAATAATTGCTGTTTTATGAAATGACTCGTCCGAGGGGTTTCTACATAAAGTACCATCACTCATATTTCTGCCTTCAAGCAGAATTGTTGTGTTCAGCTTTTAAGGCACGAGTGCTGTTTAAATTATGTTTATCTAAATCCATAAGCCATTTTAACTTTGTTTCAAACTATTAACATATCGGCAAACTTCCTGGTATAGGAGATGCATTAGATGCCCATATGGCGGCGCTAGCCAGTCTCCATCAGGTGTCAAGAGAATGTCATCAATGCATAATCTGGTAAAAATTCAACAAAACAAACCTCATTTTACAATACCTAAACATTGGATAATATGACTGGCGCCAACTTTGTTTATGAGATAGGAGTAAGGTATCTTGCATGAATAGTCTGCTTTCATAATAATGTCAAAGAAAAGCGTTTAAGCTGTCGAGTATTCACAGTCATGTAAATTGAGCTGTTTTCTATATTCCTATGAGGATACTAAATCAAACCACATCTACATACTATTTGTTTGGCGTAACTTCCTACGAAACTCGTAATGGGGGGAACGAGTTAGGTTGCGCGGGAATACGCGCTAGACCCGTCGTCATACTTGTGAAATATTTACCTACGTCAATTATAGAATTAATGAACAGAAACAGCAAACAGCAGACATACCACACGTGAGAATTCCTTGTATCGTGAATGCATTAGTGGAAATGGAACAAACATTCGATTGGCATAAATACATTTTTAGGGTTCCGTACCTCAAATGGAAAAAACGGTATCCTTATAGGACCACTCGTGTGTCTGTCTGTCCATCTGTCACAGCCGATTTGCTCCGAATCTACTGGACCGAATAATTTGAAATTTGGTACACTTATGAATTTGTGTCCCAGACACACTTAAAACGTAAACAAACGTCGATTAACGTAAATAAATGAATTTTTAATATAAAATATAACTTTTTTTTCTAATTACTCGTGTTTTTTTTTATTCATGCAAATTTGTTTTTTCTTTTTTTGCCCCCGAAACTGACAAGGGTCAGTTTCGGGGGCAAAAAAAAGAAAAAACAAATTTTGCAAACTAACGTGTGACAATATCAAATGAAAGGACTTGTTGTGAGGGTCTCAAATATATATATTTTATAATTTTAAAATAAATAGTTTTAAAGTCATTGAAGAAAATTAACCATTCCCTCTTTTCCCCGAAACTACTGAGCCTAAATTAAAAAAAAAATACAGAATATAGTTCTTTACTTATAGATTACAGGAACACCTATAAGAAGTCTATAATATTAAAATAACATGGCAAATCACTCAATATTGTGCGTACAAACTCAAATTTGCATTTGGGGTGTATGGGAGAATATGCTTTGAACTACAATGTTAAGTTTGTTTTTGGGATAAATTATATTGGGATAAACAATATGGTAGATAACGTATTCATTGTACGGAAGCCTCACCACGCGAGATCAACTCGCAATTGCCCAGTTTTTTGGGATAACAATCTCTCGAACTCGAATACCGTGATCGTGTGTAAGTGTAAAGGGTAGGTATGCTGAGATCGCAGACCTCTTCCAAAAAATATAAGCTGATAATAGCGTCACTAATGAGGATGACGCCAAATTATTCTAAGACATAACAAAAGATTTTTTTACACCAACAAAACATCTTAACAACAACACGCCCTTTACAGGGGACAAGCAAAATAATCCGAAGATTTATGCTTTACCAACTGATCCACGTTGCTCTATAACGCTCAGAGA
This sequence comes from Atethmia centrago, assembly GCA_905333075.3. Taxonomy (NCBI): domain Eukaryota; kingdom Metazoa; phylum Arthropoda; class Insecta; order Lepidoptera; family Noctuidae; genus Atethmia; species Atethmia centrago. The sequence continues at coordinate 14,183,255 of HG995387.1, forward strand.
CAAGACTAAAGCAGTTTATTTCTAGAGCATAGTATACATTACGGGAGGCCCTGACATTGATTGGCGTCGAGGCAAGAGAAATTGATGCAAATTGACCACAATTGCCCTGGAAGAATTCTTCCTGAAGGATATACTAGTAAATGGAACAAATGTAGATCGAACTTCAAGTATTCAGTACTTTAGTGTCAATTAAATAAATCAAAGGTCTGCGTTCATTGACAGCTTTTAATTCAAAGTCATTCAGGCAACGTGACTGCTAGGAAATGCAGGAATGTTATTTGCATGAACAGCCCTGGGTGGCAACTAAGGATTGAACCATTAATAAAGTTATTATGCATTTTGGATGTGATCATGTTAAAGTGAAAAGAGATTAGCCGGGAGACCAAGAAACTTTTAATTTTGTTTGTTAGAAACAGCACCAAACTCTAGAAACGCTGCAGTCCCTGTCTTATAAACATCCGTAAATAAAAGAATTATGTAGACATCCTCTTCAAAGAAACACATAAATCAAATAACTAATCCATTAGAAGATTACCCATGCGAAGCTAACACGTAGGTAAACATCAATTACCTATAATTATTACAATATTTTACAATTACGTAGATTGATGATCATCCAAAAGCAGTTCATACAATACCGGGGTTTTGGTACCAAATCTTGTTTAGGTGTAGTCGCGTGGTCGGAAATATTCTCACCATCTGTCTTTCTTTATCCGGTCTTTAAGAGGTTACTAACTCCAGTGTTAATATGAGACCATCCGTGTTTCCCAGCCAGATGCAGATAATCTGGACACTGTGCAGAAGCTTAAGCTTTAGAACCCTAAAGCTTACCGAGTGTTATTTATATTCAAGGAAGCTTCAATACTGGGGAGTTTGGGACGACACAGAACTTGATCAGTATTAGGTCCCTACTTTCTGGCACCGTTGTTACCTATAACTTTTGAGGTATCTCTATTATTGTTATAAGTGGTGTTTGCTTAATCATTCCTAACATTGTACCTTAAATAAAATAAATAAATAATATCAGCCCGGATTATAATTAGTTCCACTGCGGGACAAATGCCTCCCTTTCCTTTTTCCATTCAACTCGATCCTGAGCCAATATGGACCAATCCCTCCTATAAGCGTCATGTTCGTCCCACATTTTCCGCGTTGCCGTTAGACTTTTTCAGGATCTCATGCTGTAGTGGTCATAGCCCATATTGCATCCGACATGCAGCAAACATGACCGGCCCACTTCCACTTGGGCTTGGCTGCTTTTTGGGTGACGTCAGCGATTTGTGTTAGAGCGTGTGCGTAAGTAACCTACTCGTAATTACAGTTCCAGCAATTAAGCAAACATACGAGGTTTTAGAAAATGATACCGTCACCTACAGTGAGATTAAAACTTTTATCAGTAGGTACTTGGCCTGGTCACGACATTTTGAAAAGTGGCGAGCATGCTGGTGAGCTATTTATTTATCACTTTGTTTTACACTAATTTCGATTACTATCTCCATACAGTGCGAATGAAGAAATACAGATACTTCTGACGCTGAAACCGTCAACTGAGATAAATGGATATAGTACTAAGTAGCTCTTGAACGAATTACTGTTTTATGAACTGCATCTACATACATCATGTAGAATTTAGGTAATGATCTGCTGCAAGTAAAAAGAAGTTGCAATTTATGGTTTAGGATTCATTTTATTCAGTCCTTTACCATTAATTATTATTAAAGTATTATCATCAAAGGTTGCCAGATCATCATTTAAATCTTCTCCAGCTGCAATAACACTATATCCTTACCCCATTTCTTTGAGAAACACGGTTTGAATGTTTCGATCTATATACATTAGAGTCAAACCGACTATACAAATTCATAATATCGTAATTTCCCAACTCGTGTTTTATAATGATCAAGTGACATTTTACGTTTGACAGATCCAAATCAAATTAAAAAATAACCTTCTCTCCGCGACATTGGTCCTCTTATAATAACGACCCGCAGAGCGATCGAAGTTATTTCATATTGACCACACAATTGTAAGGTTAATAGTTCTTTCGACTTAACCTTGAATATTATTTAGGTGAATCAGTAGCATATCATTACGATACATTTGAATTAAACGCTCTTGACCGAAATGATCATACATAATCACGCAATTCTATATGCAAGTAGAGATTTAGCTAAAATATTTGCTGAAGTCTATAAAATTGAATAATTGAAAACCTTGTTGGATATAAACGACTACACAAAACATGGGAATCAATTTAAGAAAAATAAACAATCTATTTGTACAGCCTTCGGAATACGTAGCACGTAAGTAAGGAGACGTTTTTCCGCCTCTTACAAAACCGTGACGCATATATCTGTAAATCAGTTTCAGATACACTCTTTAATTATCTGAATAATAAAACAAATGCTGTAGAACTGACAAAACGATTATCTCATTGTTTCGTAATAATATTATGTGCAGATCAAGTGTTTGATTTGGCAGAATTTCCGTTTACATTAGCTTTACCCGCGGCTCCGCCCGTGTGGATGTCGAAAAATATCCCACGTTATCTCATTGTTTCGTAATATTATGTGCTGATCAAGTTTATGATTTGGCAGCATCTCAGTTTACATTAGCTTTTACCGGCGGCTCCGCCCGAGTGGATGTCGGAAAATATCCCACGGGTGAAACCAGGTTATAAACTATCTGTGTGCCAAATGTCTTGCAAATCCGTTTAGCCGTTATTCCGCCAATCCGGAACATACATCCAGAGAAACAGTCAACACAGCCCAGCAATGAATACGTACAGGCGTGCGGGGTCTTATGTTGCATGAAAATATTGCAGTTTAGGATCAAATGGAACGGAAGAAATCGATATGTAAATCAAAAAGAAGTTTTATTTCGGAATCCATACAGCGATGTTCTGCATAAAGTGCGTTGGATATGCTCACATGCAAACCTGAACAGTATAATAAGAATAACCAACATAATACTCGTACAAGTCTATCTTGTCCATTAACAAACAAGTTCTTTAAAATTCCCTATCATTAAAAATAACTGCATGAATGATATTAAGTAGCCACAAGCAAATTAAGAAGAATGTAATTTATTGCCTAAACAATATTAGTACCAGTAATTGCATGCAAACTTAATAACCCCATTAGGAAGGTCGTGAACAACTTCATTCAACAAATATGGTGAATCTACTCTTCAGAAATAATACACATGCATCACGCATTACTGATGTTTTAATCAAATTAACAAGATTTACATGTTTTTTTTTATGATTGAAAATACTATAAGAGTTTTCTTAGAACAAAAACAAAGGAGCTTGAATATACACAAAACTCTTTGGTTTGAGACGATGTTTTATTTTAATCGATGAAATGATGTCTTTTACAGGATCAGACAAGGGACTGCAGATGATCAAAGGGGTGAATGATTTAAGTGCCAATAAGTAATGCTAAGTGCATTGGAACCAGTTAGGACCGAAGTATTCAAATATTTTAAGTTATCTGGTTGATCAAAAGTAAACTCTGACCATAAAATCAAAGGTCGGATCTAAGATTATCATTATGCTTAATAAAGTTAAACGTGAAATAAATAATAATCTTCAAGGTGTTTATTTTATGACTGCAAACGGCAAAGACTATTTTTAGGTGAAGAATATACTGTTGATGAGATATGTGATTCTTGCGAGGTAATATAATATATGTACTAGTCTCAAAAAATTGCAGAAAGTGGGAACAGCAAATTGTATCAATAGGTTATAGTGACCTGTTTCGTCTCCCTGTTAAGTTTTACAATCCTCGCAATCGTGCTAGTAGTTCGGATGCACTGTATAGGTATGTATTTTGGCGTCATTTTTATTTGATACGGCTTCATTACAGGGGACTAGTTAACCGTCGAAATATTGAGGACTCCCAAATTCTGATAAAGAACTATCAGACATGACCAAGAAAAGTTCTCAATAAAAATACCTTGAGAATGCTAAATTACTTTTGTGTAAGCATTTATATAAAATTCTCCAGGTAAAAACAACGTCCCACAAGAAATTCGTTCCATAATCATGCGGCCCAGCTGAGGTAAAATCCGTGTAATTTGATAAGCCGGTACAAAAACTCACAGTTCTCGTAAATCATTTTACAGACAATTACAGCGTGAATGACAAAAGGATGCTGGTGAAAAACGTGAAATGTGGGATGCTAGTATAGTCAGATTGTTTATCTTGGTTTTGGAGGTGGTGAAATTGAGAAAACTCTGCTTTTACTTATACGTGATAATCTTGTAATATGCCTGATCTTGCTAAATGCAAAATCTGTCTAGAAGAGACTGTTTAGAAGCATGAAATGTGATCAAGCGTGCTACTCCAAAAAGCTGACAAAGATTGATTGAGACGATACATCGAGTGCATTAGCAGTAGCAATTCTGTCTTGATACAACCGACTACGGAAGAGGAACATGACTAACATGTAACCTATATGGCTTCGAATGTCGACCTACTAAACTTTCGAACCGTCTGTAAACGTGAAGATGATACACGCGAGAAACAATTTCATTTGCGTCTACGAAAGAGTATAAAGTTTTATTAACTTTCTCTTTGGTCAAGTATAACGAAGCTATGCTTGCCTTGCTTATAAGCATTACAAAGTGTTGTTTATATGAAGAAAAATGTTTACAGTTCATAGTAATGTTTACATTCGAGTTTATTGCTCGCTTCAGTGCTCATTCAGCGCAAAGACAATCCATATTGTTATATTTTCACGTTACTATAAACGTATTGTAGGCAATGTGGATGATTCGAACAGTTAAAAGTTACAACCGAAAACACTACTTTGAAGACCCTCAACAATAATAAATTGAAGTCTCAGCGAGTCGGATGTTTTCTTTTAGAAAATAAACTTTCGAAGTAAACATAGATCTAAAGTATTAGTAGTTTGTACGGCAGACATCGATCGTGTACACGCAGTGAAAGCCGGACTTTAGAAATCACCAAGCACCAGTTTTTTGAATAATTATTATTTATTTATAAGTTCTCTGATAAAGGCAATTTGAAACTTTTACTTATTTATATTAAGCTTTCCGATTTGGCAGGCTGCGATATTTAACTTATATTTTGCTGTTTACTCTGTCTGCTCTATTTTATTTTAATGTAAGAAATGTCATGTAGTAAACTTGTAAGTAGGTATTGATACTTATAACTATTGAAAAATAACTTTTTCTAAGTTATGTGTAGCTGTATGAAGTTTCAGTCTCCAGCGCGATTAATTAAGCGACCGTAGGTCATCAATAACTAACACTTCGTTGCTCAATAGATGCCTAAATAAACCGTTAATCATATTTAAATAACTAATCATTTAAATATTGAACACAACCTTACGAATATTACTGGTCATAAACCTTGAACGGCGAACAAGCGATAAATAATATGAAGAAAAAACATTAGAAGCTTAGATTACACTGAGGCCAACGACACGTAAAACAATCTTAAAATGCACGTACCTAATTCTTATCACTAAAAAAAAACTTCACTCATAAAAGTCATAAATCACGAATCACTTTGTATTTAGTACGAGAAGTTTTTTTTTAAGAACGCCTTCGTATGGTATGTGCAGCGGCGTGCACCGACCGCGGTCCGCTAAGTCCACCGACTGACTTCCCGCGCTACTCGCGGATGCGGCTGAATGACCGGCAGTGCGATTGTGGGCGTCTTGTTGGCTCGTAAATCACCAGCTTCGGTGAAGACGAGCCGTCTGGTTTTCGAGTAGGTCTCACTTGGGATATTACGTGGCATTGGATGACTGTACCCCACATGTAACGATCTTGTCATGTTTCTTACTTTATATTTTTGCGCATATTTTAACGCGCTTCAGTTGAAGAGGATGATGATTGATAGGTTAACAAAGAAACTTTAAAATTCTATGAACAGATTTATTCTTCAGACGTGTGCTTCTGCATCTGCATCACCTTGACATTTTTGCCAGCAAAAATAGGAAAACAAGGACGCGCCGTTCTGAATGTATTACTATCAGCGCAAATATATCTTGCGTCACAAAAACTTGTTACAAAAAGTGTGGATTCTGAGTAGAGTACATTCAACTTACCGTGCGTAGAACCAAATTCAACATTAGTAGCACACACGCAACACAAAACCATTGACAGGAAAGTACGCTCGCACGCACGGAAAATAATCAAACATCCTCATTTGTGGGCCGGAGGAAAACTTATTAGATTACTTTGTATTAGGATTTAATTTGTTTAGCACACAACCCAAAATCGCTTACTACCGACGTTGTTATAAAACGCGATATATGAGAGCTTAGACTGAAATATTTGAACATTCCTGTTCAGTAATAAAGCCATGGCTCTTTTTATTATTATCTCCACTTTTTCAACCACACACACACACACACACACACACATGCAAACACACACACTAACACATACATACACACACATGACTTACAATTAACCATTTTCTTTTCTCTTTTGTTACTTACATACTTGTATATGTATAGTGTAAGGGAATGAGCGGAGCCTTCTACTACAGGCACTTCTATGTCTAAATGGAGACTCCTACTCCTCGATATGCAATGTAAGCCAAAATGATATGAAATAAACTTATTTTATTTTATTTTTTTTTATCTTATCATTATATCATCTCTTCTAAATGCTCCCGTGCAATATTGAGTTGCCCACACACTAATCTGATAAATTACGATTTCTTTGATGATGTTTTCGTTGATGTAGAAATCAATCCAACGAGCTCCAGAACGACTGACGTTTCTCAAAACGAATTGCAGGGTATCGACATAAATCAGCTTTCAAAAGACTGTTCTTGACACAGCGCAGGTGTTCCAAGGTTATTCCAGGATTACTGGTTTAGACCATACTATTAGATACTCAAGGACGTTAATTGGATGAAGCGGATGCGTATCAAACTGCGGCGTCTTCCGTTCTAGACCAAATTGTAGTTGACGTTAACAAAACCAATTATGTTTCAGCTTCTTGCACCACCACATTTCGCAATCTATTACCTGATGGGCGTTACAAATGAATTGGTTTTGTGGTACGTGGTATCATAAAACCAATTCATTTGTAAAACAAACACATTAATTTGGAAGATGTCGCATGGTTTCATAATACGTTATAATTTGCTGGGACCTTGCCGCAATACCGGTGTTGATATTGCGCAACGCAAAGACGCGTATTTTAGCATACACTTGATATTGACTCTACTACTTAGCTCTTTTGTTTGCTTTAAGACGCCAGATAAACGTGACATTGGCATCTGTGCTGATCCATCATTCTTTTATATGTTTATTTTTTATGATGTTTCATAGAAAGCCATGTGTTGTTTGAGAATACACAATATATAGTCCTGACTCATAGCGCGTCGGTGTAATCGTGACTTTCAGTTACCCTAATTACTTAACATATTAGTCAGTTACAACTACAGATACGTTATTGCGTTTGCACTATCTGTATCGGCTTTAACGATTAAAATAAGGCTTAGAAACTCATATTACGAGTAAAGCTGAATTTACAAGGGCACTTATGATAGGCACTCCAACTTAATGTCTTGACCTAGATACTAGTTAATTATATAGATCAATTTCAAGTTTTTGTAGCATATATTTGTTATGAACTAACGAACAAAACCTGTCAAACAATTGCGTAAAAGCTATTACATTAGTAAAATTCGGAAAAACTGACTTGGCAACGGCATTTTATATCATTAAAGACTGATACTATGCAGAGATATTGTTTGTATATTATGTATCGCCATATTGTATTTGGTTTTTATCGGTCGGTCCTAACCTAACTCCTACTGTTCCTATGGGGACCGAAACTCTCACCGTGTTTGACTCGAAGCCAAAAATACCTTCATCACAAGATCAACTTTTACAGGTTGTTCGAGAGCTGCAGTAATCATTTTCCCTCTACAATTTGTATCAAGTATTCAACAGATTCAAGTGTCAAAAACCCTAAAAATTCTTCCGAAGCCCTTTGCATGTAAAAAGATGTTTTCGTGTTACATAAAACGATAATTTATACGCGCCCCGCACTGCGCCGTTCAAGGCCTACTGACGTCGAACGATAAGAAGCGGTTACGTTACCAAGTTCTTATGACCGATACCAGACGCTAATCAAGAATTCGGCCAAATAGATAACAAGTATAATTATGAATGAATTATCCACTTTCTCGATGCCATGCTGATGCAAGACAAAGTAAGGTAATCATTTCCAAACAAAAATTCATATGAAAAGTATTGAGGCTTGAGATACCCCAAGGAGCATACTCGGACCGAGTATGCTTAACTAGTAAAAATACCAGAAACGGTAAGAATAGTTTTGCTTAAAGCCGGTAATAGTATGACCAAATAGCAGAATATGGAACAAAGGCAACAAAAGGGCACGGATGATGATTCAAGCTCATCCAGCTGGGATGTGATACGTGAATTTATTTAAATAAGTCGAGACCTTGGGTTCTACGATAACAGTTCTTTTAAGTGTGTGTGGTGGGATTGCATTGTTTATTGTTTTTTATATTGCTCGATTATTTAATCATTAATCCGGCCCGTTATGCTCCCACTGCACGGCAAAACGATTTAGCAAATAGCTGTGCCCCGCGGTTTCACCCGCATAAGTCTGGATCCCTTTGGAATATCGGGATAGTAAGTATCCTTTGTGTTAATCCAGGTTATAAACCATCTGTGTGCCAAATTTAATCCAAATCCTTTCAGCCGTTTTTTGCGTGATTGAATAAAAAATATACAAACTTGAATATTTCTACTATTACTAGGATAAATGGAAAGATTTTACCTAGTTATGGATAATATTAAATCATTTTATAATTAAGTTGTTTTAAGTTTAAAATCACGAAGGGGAAGGCTCTGCCTGTATAATTTATTATGACACATTTTACCAGCTGTTTAAATAATGGGACGAGCCTATGGTGACTAACCGGGCACAAATCTAGACGCCAGGCTGATACTAAGAAATTCCTAACGGGAAAGCCGTGTGCGTTTATCGAAGAACAGAATAGTATAAATTGATACGAACGTTGCAACTTCAACCAATCTCATATTTATATCACACATCTCACATCTCATACATCAATTTCATATCAGAATTTTGCCTATGGTCATAGGGAAAATAGATGGATTTCCTCAAAAAAATTTTTTTTTTTCATTTTATTCATTAGAGACAAAAAACATGCCACTAACTGACTAATTTATAAATGTATCTAGAAAAGGGTTTTGAACTTTCTTCAATGTCTGAAAGCAAAACTATTGTAATAAGATTGTAATATAAAAATGTCGGCTCTAATCTAAAGGCTAAGTTTCTATCTAATATTTGGCAATGTATGACCTTGAAGAAATGATTACACGTTGCCTTGTTTTTACAATATCTAGATATTGTTAATTTATGGTTGCAGGGCTGGACTTTGTAACGTTAAGAGAATTATCAAAACATGTGAAAGTGAGGAGGTATGTCGCTCTCCTTTTGCAGTGAAAGGAGATTTGGGGCAAATTCGTAATGTGTAATTACTTTGTCAAGTTGCGTAGCAGTAGCTGAGATGGCAAAAACACCTAGCTTTCTATTTATATATTCACACCTATTAGGCTCGTGGATAAATGATGACAGCCGCTTGGGTCGATCAAAGGTTCAGCTACACTTGCCGCGGTCGGTTTCTGTATCCATCCATCACATATCGAGACCCCTCCGTGTCTCGGAAAGCACGTTAAGCCATTGGCTCCGCTGTCATTCGAAGATCTTTGACAGTCGTAACAGGTAGAAGAAGCCCAAAAGTGACAACCAGTCTTACCAAGGGGCATAATGTTCCCGAGTAACTGGGTCGTCGAGGTCAGATTGGCAGTCGCTCCATGATAAATATTGGTATTCAGCCGCATCCAGTTACTGGAAACCCATCCCAACATAGTTGGGAAAGACTAGGAAGATTGATTGTCCTATTACTTTTGTTAGTATTTGATCCAACCGTCCCAGTACAAATAATCAAAGTTACTATAAGTAACTTTGATTATTTCTACTGGGACGGTTACGGTAGGTACGGTACAAATAATCAAAGTTACTATAAGTAACTTTGATTATTTCTACTGGGACGGTTGGGTTACAAGGTTTTCAATTTTCAATAACTTGAAATGTTGAATTTATAAAATAATAGTTGATCAGACTGGAAACTGGTCATCAGCCTGGTTTTCCCGTTCAATAACATCAAATAGCCTTGTTAGATCAATAATTAACAGATCTGGAAGAATGTCCTGGAAACTTGAGTAAGGCATTGAATATTTGTGTGTGATATTTATTGCCTGCTTAGCAGCTGACGTGACGTTCTGACGTTCATGATTCAAATAATTGAGTAAATCGTCTAATACTTACTCTATCAATTTTATAACAATCGTAATTATTTTAGATAAGAAATTATTTTAGATAAGAACAATTAAAATTTTCCCATTAGTTCTCTTTTCTGTTCTTAACTTGGCAGTTAAGAACAGAAAAGCGAACTAATGGGAAAATTTTAATTCTTCTTATCTAAAATAATTACGATTGTTATAAAATTGATAGAGTAAGTATAGTTCTTAACTTAACGTGGCTGTTCTGATGAAAGTCCTTAATTTTAACTTGATTCAATTCACGATATTTCAAAAGTGGACTTGCTTTTTGTTGACACAATTAAATTACAAGACTAATTATAATATGAATTGCCAAAATGTGATAAAACGTTCCACGGCTATTGTTTGCTTTAGAAAAATAACAAAATACATAACTAGCCTATAATGTTCCCACTACTGGGACACAGGCCTCCTCTCTGTGAGAGGGAGTGGGCCGTAATCCACCACGCGGGCCCAGTGCGGGTTGGTAGATGTCACGTATCTTCGAATTTTTGGTTCTAGGACATGCCGGTTTCCTCACGATGTTTTCCTTCACCGTTTTGCGAGCAGTGGTGATGAAATCATTTACACAATGAAAAGCACCTGTCCGGGTTCGAACCTACGCCCTACAACTCGTAAGTCGCGGCTGTTATGACTGGGCCACCACTGCTCTCAAAATAATATACCTACTCTCAAATAACAAAATAATTATTCTTAAATACACACATAATACATATTATTATTGCGGTGTTAAACGTTGTGCTGTTTGCTAGTACTTCAGCCAATGTTTGTGTTGCAGTTGCTGCAAATGCAGCGACTCAACAAGAAATAACATTTATAAAAGTAAGGTCAATTGTCAAGTTTAACAAACGATAACAAGGGTTCTAGCAGTTAACGTTCGTTCAAATAGAGCATAAACAAAATACAAAAGAATCAATATAAACCATTGAAATCACAAAGCTACTAATTCAATCCTGGCTACATCGTAGGAAACAACATTTTCCAATTACAATTCAAGGCAGTTACAAAAGCTGACAAGACTGATCTAGCTAAATTAGACACTTAATATGCGTACTATGAATGAATTCTAATTTGATAGACTACTGTAAATAGCAAATACAAAGTTGAATGTATATGACATATGAGTTAGGTTTACGTAGCAAGACGAACCGGATAGGCTTTGCAAATCTATTAGCAAATCTGATGGGCGCGGGAAATGAGACAAGAAAGTTAGTACGGAAGGCGACATCCAAGTTAGTAAGGCCTTGGAGATATCGCTGACGACCGAGATAATGGTTGGCCCAGTGAGAGATACCAAAGCCAATGAACTTGGCGATAACTTTGGCACAGTTCTAAGTAACAATCGGCGAATATTGAAAGGGAAAGTTTATACTTTCTTACGTTTTATAAACATCGATATGGAGATGCGTGTTTTACGCAATCGGTTTCATCGATTACCTCTTTCTATTTCGTTTGACTTCATCAAGGATACAAACTTAACAAAACCTTGTTTTGAAAATTATGAATTTTTATTTACGTTTTATGTTAATAGCTTCTTGCACATATTCAATGTGCATTTTGCATTGTGCACCCACGACAGTATCTTCTAAATATTATTTTAACACATACGTCAATGTCATTGGCTTTAATCGGCATCATTTTCATTTTCCTCAATAATCACAAGATCCTGCATGACCGAATCTTTATTACCATATTATTTGCAGGTCGTTTTATGAAGAAATTGTATGGTTGAACTTTCTTCAAGTAATTTAATTGAGGTCAAAGCGAAAGACGCTCTCTATTTAATGTTTTTTATATGTACTTAAATAATATCTTAACAGATGAAATGCTATTAACTTTGAGTATTTTGCAAAAAGCGAAGTTTCGTCAAGAACGAGTGGGAATTTCAACTGAGTGTTATTTTTTACTGCGAGGAGTGCAAATCGCATTAAATCTGTCTGATGACTGCAATTCCAAATCTTGACATTACACGTCATGCAAAAACTTCTCAAACATTTAAGCCATAATGAAAATATTAATAATACTTATCTAAATCGTCAGGTAGCCGCAAACTGTTTCGTAATTGGTTGCAAGACGGCCATTGTCTCTGGACAAATGTAATGGCCGTCGATGTGTGCACATTAGGATAACTGTAAGCGTGGTAAGCATGTAGCACATGTGCAATTCTGTTGAAGGTTAGCCTAAGTAGAGCAACATATTATTGTATCTGTTTTTATCGCTGCAGTTTTCTTTGCGGATTCAGCGGATTTTTATGAAGTATCTAGGCGATATATACCGGTGTTGCTTGATGGAGCGTACGGCAATCGAAGTCTACATTTGTGATGGATAACTTGTACCGTAAGCCGATTCTTACGACTACAGTAGTTTATGAGATAATCAGCTGAGGAAAAAGATTACCACTAAATAAATGTTTGTAAGACGTTAGTTGTAGATTTATCCTTCATTTTTTAATGAACTGAGAGGGAAAGAAGTGCAGACCATCTGACTGTTTATTTTGAAAACGAATGTTTTGTGCGAGAGCCAGATTTCAAATATTATTTCATTTTAACTACTTCAAACAACTTACAAAAGTAAATCACGTTTTTTGATTCTACCAGACACGTGAATTGTTTACAGTAAATACATTAAGTAACCATAACAATACCAATAATAATATAATTAATGTTTATATTATTCAGGAGTATAAAATGCTATAAAACCAATTAACTTAACAAATAGCTACGATTAATCATAGTTACGAAAATACTGAAAAATAAGTTTTGCAAGGTAACAAAATCCAGAGACAAATATCTATCAAAAGGTTCTGCAAAAAAAATGGCGAGTTTCTTAATGACAAGATATTTCGACATTTTAGAATTTTAATTTAATTTTGTCACAAAGGGAATGACCGATGAGCTGACCACCTTGCAAGTGACCAGTTCCTTTTAAGCTGGTGACCTTCGCGGCTAGTCAATCAAGTTAAGAATGATGTCGAAAGAAAACCTTTAGTTTTTTTGGATTGGCAATACTTGTGTTCACAAACAGGTTATTAATATGCCTACTTTTCACACCTTGATTTAACTGGAAAACCTATTTTTAACTCTTTGCTACTACGACTTATGATCATTTGTATTTGTTCAGACTATAAAAATGAAAAAATATTTTAAGATTATATTAAATACCAAATTAAAGATGGATGGATTGGGTGAGGAATGATATGAAAGAGAAGGGAGTGAATGATAGTGATGGTTAACAGGGAGAATGGAAGAAAGAAAAAAACGTGTTGCACCGACCCCGAATAACATGAGACAACAGTGATTACTAGATACGAAGTATTTTTGAAAAATGTTGACCTAGGAATATTGAAAACCCATCAGTATTTCAATCAACCAACATCAACGGCATACAAACCGTCTTAGTTCTCAAAACAGCGTATGCAAATAAGGAAAGTCAACATTCATAATTATGAGAATGAATAATTAGCATCATTACAATTTTCAGGAGCGTAGTCATCGGAACAATGAAATTAGCAGCGATTGCTTGGAAGCTATTAACTCACTATCTTATGTCATCTTAATAATCAGAACTCCTTGGCATGGCCCCATCTGCATACATGATACTCAGCACAGATTACGAAGTCAGCGATGGAAATGGATTGCTGTAAGCAAGCAAGTAATCATTAGCATCGCACCCCCGAATTTATGAGCTGACAAATAAAAAAGATCCGTCAAAAAAATTAAGACTGTCGTAGCCCACAGTCTTTCCAGTAGGTAGTATGTCGCAAATTAGTTTACCTATATATCTGTATGCTTTGCCCTCTATGTTAGGATTTTCCTCATCTGCATCGATACGCCTCATGCACAAGGCACTGATATGAATAATTTAGACCAGCTGTTGACGTCAGATTCGAGTTCTCATTTGATTATAATGGGTGTCATTGTCTGAGATATAATGTACCGACTAGTTGCTATGAGGTTTCGTAACACATTTTCGCAGTAATGAAAATCAAATCAGCTGGTGCATCAAAGAATGAAGAAACGGATAGATTGTGTAAGAGATAATCTGCGTGCAAAGGGATGCTGCTGCGCGATGGCTGACAGGGGAGAATGGAAGAAAAATCTCTTAGCGCCGAATCGACCCCAAACATGGGAGAGCAGGCTTAGCATGTCGCTTTCTATTTCTACGAAGAATAGACACAACTCTTTCTATACAAAGTGACATTTCCTTTCTCCATTTTTGACATCGCACCGTAGAAATCCTTCTACAATCTGTCATTTTGTCTGTCATTTCTAACGATCTTTGTCTAGGTCCTTATTTACGAAGAAGGATTTCTACGGTGCGATGTCAAAAATGGAGAAACGAAATGTCACTTTGTTTAGAAAGAGCTGCATCTATTCTTCGTAGAAATAGAAAGCGTCATGCTAAGCCTGCTGGGCAAAAAAGAAGAAAAGATACCGAATCTACTTACAATCAAAGAGGACCTATCTACGATTATAATGTATTTACCTTAACCTAAACTGAAGCCAATCGATATTTAGGCCGCAACGAGCCTCGTACGAGCCTAGAATTGTCTGTCACCAATATGGCATTACGTCATACAGTTACTTCGCTTACATTTTCAGCGTTTATTTATTACTTAAAATGCGTTACATATTAATCAAACATTCATTACGCGTTGCGGTCACCTCGGTGGAATCGAGAACTGAATTAAAATTAAATAATCGTAGTTTAGGTATATTTTAGTATTAAAAGGAATGATTCATTAACCACCTTATTAATATCTGTTTGTCGGTTTATTATTAATGTCTTAATGTTGTTCGATGTTTACTCGAAAACATCTGGTTTCAGAATTCTGAGTTATTGGTCGAAAATACTGTGGACGTTGATGTTGGATTTAAAATGTTCATCGTATGGATTCGGTTTACATCTGATTATTTTGTTTTGATTGCAACAGCTGTACCTATAACTTGGTCGTTGTACTTGATAGGTACTTAGGTAGGTAAAATGTATTTAGATATGACGTTCCTTTCCAAGATCATCGATTTCGACATCAAAGTATGTATTAACATTGAGCATGACTATCTTGAATATTGCAATATTGATCAATCCAATTTTCGTGACTCATCTAATTGAAATATCAATGAATTACTGACGTGTACGAGAAGCACTCGTGCACAGTCATTGTTCAATAGCCTCTCAAGAAACCATGGACGAACATTGAAACAACATTGTATTATATCTTCAAGGTTTAAAAGACCGATGGACAAGTATTCACATCTAGGGAAAGGGAATGTCATATTTGATAAGGTTAAATGTTCTGTTGAAAAATTATAGTGGAACAGAACCGGTGTAACTTGTTATGGGTGCCCGGGTAACTACAATAATCATAAAATTCCATTACGACCAGAAGGTTCTGCCATTTCACGTCAGTGTGCATTTCAAGTTGGTAAAATACCATTGCTGTTACCAGTGCCAATCAAAATTTGACGATCTCTTAACGAAATGAATTTCTACCAACTTATTGGCACAGATTCTTCCAAGAAAGCCAATTACTTTATTAATATCGACGATAAAATACAGGACCAAATTGGATCAATCGAATTTTATTGTAGCTCCGTATTAATCAAACGAACAACAATTTAAGAGACGCAGACACCACTTATAGAGAAGTAAAAGAGCAATAAGAATAATGAAACGGGACCAGTAACAGACAACAATAAAACTGCTATCAAGAGATTTCAAGTACCGAAACTGAAATGGTTTAAAACATAAATGGATCACTTGCATGGAACCCAATTGAAGTATCAGCATCGGTCATCTCTTTCTTACCATATAGTAACTAACTATTTAGTTACTATATACTCCTTTGAGTATGGAAGGGTTATTTATAAATCAACCCACGTACACACAAATTTGTTCCATTGTTCTGGTTGCCGATTTGTCTATCGTGAGTCAAACATTCCTGGGAGTCCCAGAAATGATTCCTATTGTATCATGATCATCATACGATATTGTTTCTTAGTAAGACTGGGTGACGCAAATTTGGCAGTATACACTCCTACTACGGCATTACGGCATGCTTCAATGAATCCTTTTGGGGAATTTTGGACGGCAGTGACAAAGTTTGCCTTATGATGTAACTATTAGCTGTAATTGTAACAGAAATACAGTGACACATCTGATCTTTAAGATGTTGATCACGTTAAGCGGTTGTTTTAGTTAGACTTTTTTACAAAACAATTGAGTCATAACATAATCATAATATTCTCAGTAAACTTAGAACCCGATTATTTAGTATCAGGAGAACAAAATTATTATCATGTTGGTAGAAAGTAGTTCGAAAGTGCGAAAATATTGTTTTTGGTATTATATTATTTGTTTGCTTTCCGGTGTTGTGGAATGCCTGGCACTCTGTATATAATCTACAATACGCCGGTAGTTCAGGGTGTGTACACGCTATAGGTACATCAATAACGTATGTAATATATGTTTCCTTTCTGTTTTCCTCCACGTTTGATTTGAATCTAGCCATAAATTTCGATTATGCGTCTACAAATGGTTGTACTATGACGTCCGATTCTCATTACCTTTGCCCTACATCACCGCTTCAAATAGTCAGGACGAGTTTGTGTATCTGTTTAAAATGCAGAAATAGTTCAATGTAACTAAGATTACCATTCATGATAACAGTAGTGGCACTTTAATTGTCTGACTACTGTAGCAGAATTTATATCCTAGTTGTCATTATTCTTGCTGGTTTACTTTACAGGTTGTACCGCTTTTCCAGTGCAAAACCTCTGTTCAAACTCTTCATGGCAATCGCAGTCCACTTCTAGGCGCCTGATACATGCCTCTCCGATACTGGGAGCGCCACTTCGTAATCTTATCTGAAGCACCATTGAAATAGAATCAACGATTTAAGAAATAAAACTGCACTGATACATCAAACCAGCAATTTTGCAAATGAAGCGGATAACAACAGTGACACGTGCATCCAAGCAGATAGATGTTCCTACAGCCGAGATAGTCAAAGACAAATTGGCTACAGAAAAATAATGACTAGATTTTTAACAACGCAGATAATACTAACAGTAATGATCAGTAGATGCACTGACCGACAGTTAACTGTTAATTTCTCTAGCTAATTATGAAGAAGCGAAGGCTGAAGCTAACCACAGCGTCAGTCCTAATATCTCCAATTTACTCGTAATGGCTGCTCCTCCTCATTAGCCTAGCTAACGCGGCGCGACGCAAGCGCATCGTTATGGTAACTAGTCTCACACGCACCGCGGTGTAATGATGCGAATTTGCTTCAGTGGTGTTCCTTGAATATCATATTTTTAATGACTTTAATTTAAAGTTTATTACTTGTTTACCTTGCTTTTTGGTAATCTTGGGATTTGTTTGATTAAATATTTTGTGCTCAGGACATGTCCCTTAATTAAAAAAAAAAAACTAACAGATCATAGACTACATACACACACACAGATACTACATGGATCATGACATTCTCAATGAGATTATTTTTGCATTGAATCTTTTGTGCATCCACCTTTCCTTTAATTGCATATTTCAGGCAGTTTTGCGACGTCTATGTAATTCGAATGCCTTGGCGCCATTGAACCAAACGCAAACCTGTCTTCCAGATAGCATCGGAATACTCGCGTAGAATTTTTTTCTTATATCTAACGATTGACAAATGTACAAGCAAATTGATTCACATCACTGTTCGGGCACGTGCATGCCCAGTGAAATCATGCGTCAAATTATGCAACGCACAGTGAAAACAGCACGCAGGCCGCATACCGAGCGTTTGTGGGTTAGATTTGTGACAGTATTCCTTGTGGCATACTGGCCAAAAGTCGCCCAGGCCAAACATGAATTTAATTATGTCTAAATAATTAAGTAAGCGCTCGTACTGCGCTAATCCGGTGAAGACGGGGGGAAGTCTCTTTGATTGAGTTACGATGTTCATTGTAATCTGGGTCACATTATTTTAACTTTCTTCACGTGTAGAACTGAAAAATCTGGTGACCTGTATTTTATTATACTTGATTAGATAGACTCTTTATTATGTACACCATACAAATAACAGATATAAATGTAGAATTTTTACATATGGTGACACAAACCTTTGGATGGATTAAGGGGAAGGAGAGACAATACTGCAGGTAGTCTGTGGTGTACCATTTACATATATACAATACATATATACATACATAAAACATATTAAACTTATCTATTTATTATATTCAATAATAACCATGAAACAAGTGCAAAGAACATAAAAATTAAAATATGTTTAAGGAGACTATTGTGTGATTACTTGATTAGATAAGCAATTTCTGTTCAATTATATTCTGCCCTGACAAGTCCTGATGCAAATTGGCAGACCAGTTAAAACTGTACATATTGCACCATCCAATCATTCCTAACTTCCTTCTCGCCTGGAAATATTGTGAAGTCTACGATAAAAAGTCGGTCATTCGCTCCACTTTTCAGATCACATTACTGTTAAAATAGAAGTTTTTGGAATCAGTCTCGTGACTTTGTTTAACAATAAACTATTATACTACATGTATCACGATGTGCTCCTAATATTCCCATTAGCTCTTAAACACCACACTTTCATTCACACTTTTATTTTTATTTACATAATAATTGTATGGTGCGCACTTGGCCTCATTTTCGGTCAATATTTCTTTTCTCTTCATAATTCTAATCAGTTAGAGTTCAACAAACTTTCTCACCGCGCTTATTGTATTAGGTTATACCCTACTGAGTAATTGAATAGCACATTTAAAAAATAATTATTTTGCTACTACTATGCGGATTGAGTGAATTGTTTGTCTCTCGAGCTCGGTTACAATAAATTCAATAGATAATGCACCTCATCAAGTCATCAGATATGTAGCGTCGAAATGATTAGAAACAGATTTTTGATTGAGATTTTTTATCTCTCTTTTTTTTGTCTTTTATTCGAATGTAGTTTAGTAGGTGGATCACAGAACATATATACCCTGACGGGAAGAATGTCAACTTCGAACATAGCAATGGCACCCACAATGCGTGCCATCTTTGTCGTGCCATCCAAAACTTTTTTGTGCGGGAAATTTGAATCATCTCAAACTTTTTGAGCGGGAAATTTGAATAATTTCAAACATTTTGTGCGGGAATTTTGAATCGTGTGATAATAGGTAGGTGTGATTGCTTAGTTTTAAATACCATTTCGCTTGTTTTTTTTCGTTTCAATGATTTTAATTGCTAAATTGGAACGGAAAAAAACGTACGAGGTTGTTATTTGTCAATGGAGGTATTTAAAACAGGAACTGTGTTTAGTAACTTATTTAAAATAAAAAAGAGGTTTTTGAAATACATATTTTTTTATTTAGATTATAATTAATATTACTTATTGCCCACATTGGGTACATAAAAAAACCATTGGTACATTGACGGACGTAAGTGACGGAGTTATTAACAAAACGTTCACCTAATTTATGCATGTAAACAGTTACTTATCAGCTCATAAAGATAATCGAGAATGGCAACTATTTATTTACTGAAAAAATTACAAAAAGATTTGTGCGTTTAATAAGTTATATGCAGATATCGGAATAGGTAGAGTTCATTTACCTAAACTTTGAGGGAGGAAGTAACATAGAGTGGATAATACCTCCTCTAAAATCCCGGAATAATTATAATGACATTTAAATCCCTGGATTTAAAAACCACGAATTATTTATTGGATTTTACTTACAGTTACAAATTATTGATTTGTTTGTAAATATAAATATTGATTTGATTAGAAATTTTGCTTTTTATTTTTAAAATTACCCTTTTTATCGCAATACACACAATTCACACGTCATTATAATTATTCCGAGATTTTAGAGGTGGTATTTATTATCCACTCTATGATACACCCTTCCCTGAAGTTTAGGTAAATAAAGTAAAAGAATAAATAAGATATTATTCCAAGATCCCAGACCTTTATGACAACTTATTTTCACAAAGATGAAGCCTTGTAGTGTCTCATGCAGTTTTAATACCTGTTTGTGGAGTTCGCTCAGTGACACCTGGGGAGGTACCAGGTGAGAAAGGTAACTAAAAATAAGAGTTACTTAACTTCAGTGAAATAAAAAATATATTTTGAAAATCAAAAAACCCGCCTGCCTAAAAAGTTAACTTTAATTAAAAAGAAGTTATGTAACTCTTTATTTTTAGTTACCTTTCTCACTTGGTACCTGCCCAGGTGTCACTGAGCGAACTCCACAAACACGCAGGTATTAAAAGTACATGAGACACTACAAGGCTTCATCTTTGTGAAAATAAGATATGTCATAAAGCTCTGGGATCTTGGACTAATATCTTATTTATTCTGCAGGATATCAATTTTCCTTTTAAGAGCAGATGCAGAGTACTCTTCTGCAAATTGGCGATTTTTTAAAATACAAAATCTCTTGACACAAATGTGAAACACGCTATTATATATGTAATCAATGTTTCTATATTTATGATCTGGACATTTATCGAGAAACTCAAAATTTATCGAGTTTTTAAACAAAACTTCAATTGTCCCTTTTCATTTTTTTTTATACGCCTCTGTCTCTAAAAAGCCATTAATCATTGTAGCACCACTTTCGATACAGTTAATGAGATTTGTAGAGGCGTATATGAGGGACTTTTTTATATCACTATATTCTTTAAACTCAATAAAAGTATGAGATATCTCTTGTGTCTCAGACACAAACATATTTTTACAAATTTCACATTTGTTGCGATTATTTTTTATTATAAACCCACAGACGTACGCACATGCTTGAATTTCGCCACTGCTTTCCTGCAAGCTACATTCAAATGTGGAATTTATATTTTCTTCTAACTCATTTGTTAAAATTGTGGCATGAGCAGTGGGTATATCTGTAGGTGGGGACAATAAAGATTTAAAATTTTTCAACACAACCTCATTTTCGTCATCTTCACAATTTCCGGTCCCAATAAAAGATAAGTTGCTGAGGACAGCCGTTTTAAGACCAGCAACAAATTGTCCAGCAGTAGGATTTGAATTGCAGCCACAATTGGCCCGAATGCAACCAAAAAGGTTTTCCAAAGGATCCTGCTGGAGCCTCCTTGTTTCCAAACTTTTAATTGATTTATATGTGTTAAGATTTCTCCAGATTCGTTCTATTCCATTGATTGACCAAATCCATCCTTCTTGGGATGGAGGGGTTCGTCTGCATTCTAAAAATATCAACTCTTTAAAAAATTTCTTCATAAGAGTGAAATGTGTGAGATGCGGTGAATTGTTTTTCATATTTGTGGAAAATGGTTTCCCCCTTCTTAAGTCTGGTGTGCATGCGTTGACACTATCGAACAGCTTGTCCATGTTGGAAATAACATCGGCTGTAGTGACAGCTTCTGAAGAGAGTTGCCCTGTAAACATAACACAATACATAATTTAAGATCTCATTAATACAATTGATAAATAGGATTTAAAGTTTGTTACAAGTCATACATACATAAACACACGCCTTTTTCCCATTGGGGTAGGCAGAAACTACAGAACGCTACCTGCTACGATCCTTACACACTCTTTTTACCTCGTTTACGTTCATAAATCTGGACATACACGCACGCCGATTGCGAGTACTACACACCCGACCTTTCTGAAGGAACATCACCAATAAGGCCACTATTATTTCCTCCTAGCTAAGGCGTCTCGTCACATGTTGTAAATACCTTCTGTTAATCTCCTTTCATTCATCCTCTCAACATGACCAAACCATCTAAGCATACTCTTTTCAATTTTTGAACCCAGTAAAATGTATCACCTATCACACATTAAACAATATTTTTACTTGGGCCTAGGCCTATTTCCAGCAGTGACGGCCCACATTCCTTTTTCAACGTCAATTTCAGGGACTTGTGTGAATAGATAGTCAGTCATCAGTCATATTTTGTTCTTGTTTCGTTCATAGCAATACGATGAGACGCACCGGTAGTGACGTGCCTGATGTGTGTAGCCAACATCCTACAACTTCTACGTAATTATATTTTTTGACGTGACTGACTAGCGACGTAATGTTAACGTGACTGATGTGTGTGCTAGAACCTTTATAAGTTGAGTATGTATTGGATAGTAGCTTAAAAACAAACCAATTCTTAGATCTCATGTTAGAATATAATTTTGTACAGCATATAAAAGTACCAACGCGAGAGACCCAAACCACCTCAACGTGTCTAGATCTAATTTTTACAAATTGCAATATAAAATCACACACCACAGTGGAAGAGTTGGGGTTCTCTGACCATAGTAGTACAATAATAAAATTGGCTGTACCCCGGCAAACTAGACAGTAAGTCTGGTGTGTTGAAAAGAGGCTGTTCAATAGCAAAAACACAATGTTTCAAATCTAAACTAAAAGATATAAAATGGAACGATATAATCAAGCCCGGTAGGGATATTGATGTAAACTATGAATCATTTAACATTACACTTACTGACATACTTAATCAATCCATACCAAAGACAAAATTAAAGCTAAAAACAAACTATAAAAAACATTGGCTAACTAAAGGCATCAAAATTTCTTGTAAAAATAAAAGCCTTGAAAAAATACTCTCCATTAAAACAAATACCCTTTTAATTAAACAACATTACAAAATATATGAAAAAGCTTTAAAACAAATTGTAAAAAAAAGCTAAAAAACTACAGTATATAAATAAATAAATAAATTAATGAAATCTAATAATAAAGTAAAGACTATGTGGAAAATCATAAACGAACGAACGAATAAAAACGTAAAAAGGTAAAAAAAAAACATATCGCGTAAATGACAATGCTATCTCGGACCCGAAGCAAACAGCAAATTATATTTAATAACTTATTTGCGTCTATCGGAGAAGGATATGCGCAAACCCCCGGCAAAGAACCGCGAAACATTTCTGTGGTCCACCGCACAGAAAATACCATGTCCCTAAGTACAGTAGGTCCCAGTGAAATAAATTTAATATTGAAAAGCCTTAAAAACAAAAACAGCTATGGAATAGACGAAATACCACCGACCCTAGTCAAACAGTGTGCAGATGAGCTGACCCTTCCATTCTACTTGCTAGTCAATCTGTCTTTTGAGGAAGGAAGATTTCCGAACTACCTAAAAAAAGCCATTATAAAGCCAATTCACAAAAAAGACTCAAAAACCGACCCCTCTAATTACCGCCCTATTGCTCTTTTACCTACAGCCTCGAAAGTATTCGAGAAAGCGATGTGTAATCGCGTCTATTCGTTTTGCGTAAAATATAAAATTTTTAATGAATCCCAAAATGGTTTCCGAAAAAACCACTCTACAGTTCTAGCAGTATATAATTTTATCCAGGAAGCCATTAATATAATTGATAACAAAAAATATGCCGTAGGTATACTGTTAGCTTACGATAAAGTGCAATTCGACATTCTATTTAACAAACTACAAGGAATAGGGATCCGCGGAAATCTTACGAATGGTTCAAATTATATTTGGAAAATAGAGAACACCAAGTCGAAGTAGAATACTACAACGAACATGAAAAACGAATCGCAATACATTCGGTCGGATAGCAAGCAAATTAACGCCTCAATCCCCCAAGGGAGTGTTATTGGATGCCTCCTATTTATCATCTATATAAATGACCTCCCTACAATAATAAATGAATCATGTGTTCTGTTTGCCGACGATATCTCAGTACTAACTTCTTGCCACGACAATACCAACTTAACCGAAATACTTACAAGCATACTTAACAAAATAGTAACTTGGATGACAGAACACAACCTTGAATTAAATTTCAATAAAACTAAAATCATGTCCTTCCATCCACGTCAGAAAACCCCTTTAGACTTAACATTTATTTACAACGACGCAAAAATTGAAACAGTAAAAGAATTCAACCTACTCGGCTTATCCATAGATACACATTTAAATTGGAAATCACATATTAAAAAAATCAGGTCAAAGCTATCAAAATTTGCCTATATAATAAATTACCTAATTTGCCCTCTGCGAAATAAAAAAATCCACAAACCTCTCCACTGCTCTGGTTAAGTATTATGCCTATGCATACGCATGGTTAAACTACGGCGTAATATTATGGGGAAATAGCGTAATTTCAACACTATTCATACTACAAAAACGACTGATTAGAATACTAGTTAACATAGATAACACAGACAGCTGCAAACCCCATTTCCATGAACATAAACTTCTAACCCTACCTTGCATATATATCTTGGAAATGTGCAAATTTGTTAGAAATAATCAAAAACTCTTCACTACACGCGAAAACATACAGACTCACTACATACTACGACACAAAAATAGACTAAACCAATCAGGTTCTAAGCTAAAAATACACTCCACAAGCACTTTAGTAATGTCAGTTAAAATATATAATAAACTACCTGATGAAATTAAAAATGAACAAAAATTTAATATCTTTATAAATAAATTAAAACAATTTCTAATCTGTAAATGTTATTATAATGTACATGAATATTTAAATTATAAATTTAATAAATAAACAATAATAGCAAAAAAAAAACGCAATAATAATTTATTTATAATTACCAATGATAATAATAACATATGTATAATTTAAATAAATATTAATGTATAAATCCAATATATGAGTAGTGAAAATTATATGTACACAATTAGTTATTAACCTACCTACCTACACAAAACGAAAGAGTAGATTAATATTAAAATTGTTTAACAAATATCTATAATAGCCCTCCTACTAATTTTTATGTTGTTATGCCCGACAGGGCCCACAATGCTCCAAAACGAATGTATGTCTTTATGTACGTACCACCTAAGTTCACATTGTGGAATGCAATAAACGTATTGAGTAAGTTTTATTTACCTTGTGAAATTTTTGCATACATCCCTGCAGCAACTGAATGGCTTAAGACTTGTGCAGCTAGCTTTACCTTCATCTTCTGCTTCGTATTTGGGTTTAAATGTTCTTGTTTTAAACAAGGCGCAAAAACGAAATTGGGGTTGCTGTTATCTGCCTCATAAAACTCTTTTACATGGCTCCATTTAGCAACACCTGTAAAAAAAGTGAGTCTTAATTTTTAGTAAATAGGACCTATGTATAATATTAAGACTGTTATAAAATAAAATATCTTACCAAATCCAATTCGATCATTTGATGTTATATTTGTAGGACATTTAATGTCATACTTTAAAAACATATTTCTAAAGCATTTGAGCAAATGTGGAGTATCAAAAATGGTAACTACTTCTCGGTTACGAAACAGAATATATGGCTGCTCTACAGATGCTCCCAACATACTTAGAGCTCTCTTATTCACACCATCCATATCGCACACTGAAGCTGAAATATTGATTCCAGCGTCAAAACAGTGTTGCAGAACCTGAAATGATTAAGGTAAATCAATATGGTACAAAAATAACTACTACATATCTTGACAAAATAGCAATTAAAATACCATAATGCTCACCTCCTTTATAAGAACAGACAGCCTATCTGCAGTCACAGATCCGCTAGAGAAATAGTAAGCAATTGGTTGCTTCAGCTTTTTCCGAATTCCACCAATCATAAAGACAAGGGCATGGGTTGCCATTTGTGGTGACCTGCCCTGCAATGCATGGTCTTGATACCCCTCAATCAAGTCTTCCTTCTTATTATAAAACAATTTTTTTTTTATTGACATCTCGTCAAACATCAGGATATATTGATTTTCTGAGGAATTCTGTTCCTTTATTGTTTTTTTCAAAACAGTAAAAATTTGCTCATTAATACCGACACTCATGTTAAACTTGTTTAATAATGACTTTAGTGAACTAGGTGTCGGCAGGCAAATCACTCTTCTTAATAATTTGTAGCACCTAGGTGACCTTTTATAGAGCCTTAGTGCTATTATTTTGGAGTCTATATTCCATCTCCGACCTTTGGGCCTTTTTTTAAAGTTTTGCAATTCCCCTTGCAGAAATAATGCAAAAGTTGGGGATATTTTACATTTTAATATTTCATGTATTGAGTCATTCTTGCTCATTACTTTAAGAAATGATTCATTTTTCAGATGCTTTAACGATTTTTGGAGTCTGTTTATTTTTCTCATGTGATTTTTCATTTTCATCAACATTTTATGATTGTCTTTTTTAGTAATCAATGGATTTGTAGCAGCAATAGGGCTGACCTCAGTAATTTGAGAAATAGGACTAGCCTTGTGCCGATTAATGGTACATTTCTGATTCTCATACAAAGGTTGGATAATTTTAGATGGCCCTGCAACAGGCTCAGACACATTTGGATCAGCGATTGTGTTTTGACTATTCTCATACAATGGTTGAATGGTTACTGATGGACCCACAATAGGCTGATTCACAGTCAAAACACAGTTCATTATAGGGTCACCGGATGTGATCTGAAAATTTCAAACAATGAAATCATTATTTACTCGTATGTAATGTACAGCATTGGTTCAGAAAGATGGCAAAATTTAAAAATAAAAAAATCATTTAATATAATTATTGTTGCTTTTACAAAACAATGAGTCATAAGTTACATATTTGAAAATTACCACCATTGCTAACTAGATAATAATATGTTTACATTAGCACGAGAAAAGCAAGACAAAAGAAGTTATAAAGACAGTATCAAAAGAAAGATTAACTAACCTTATCACATTCCGCATCTGGTGCTGCAGATTTGACTAGCCTCTTTCCAGAATTATCAACAAATGATGATGTCTTAAAATGTTTTGTGCATAACATTAAATGTCTAGAATGCAGCTTGTTATGAAAATCTGGTGACGACCAAGAGTCATGAGGAAAACAGTATTTCGCCCATAATTCACATCTGAAAAAATACAATTAGATAAATTAGCATTAATTTACAAATTTTGTTATGAAAGTTTTATGCCCTATCTAGTACTATGCTCAAGTAGTGATTTCTACATAAATTTCATCCAACCATTTGCTATAGGTACATATTTTGACATTAACATAACTATTTAGTTCTTTATTTCTGCATAGTACATCATTGTGTCAATTGCCCACAAGGAACTTCTTTGAGCTACAAGTGATTTCTATGTGTACCAATACACCTTTGCCTACCTCTTCGGGGATTAAAACAAGCATGATATTAATGTTATTATTTCTATGATGATAGAACAAGTGGAAGACCGACATGGAAATGGTCAGCAATTTAAAGTAGTAACTAGCGAGAAATGCTGAAGACTGAATGTCAATAAGATAAGCTGGTAGCCAAGGCGACACATGATAATTTTTCAATACCTATTTTTGTCTACGTCTCTATTTCAGTGGTTCATTTTTTTTTTTATTTACCTATCTTATAATAATTTTAGCAAACGTACCTTAAGCTATTTGTTCTCCCAGGTTTAGGAAAACGATGCAAGGTGATGTTAGGATCCTGAGCAGGGGAACATCCACACTTGTAACATTTCCTTTCGTTTTCTTTCATGGTGAAAGAAAAAATTGAGTCTCTGTCTCTTTAACACAATGCACAGCACTTGTTTTGGAGTCTCTGTCTCACAGTAAACACTATAACGGAGGAACGGGATGCTCAACTCAACGTTAGTAATGTCGGAATTAAGTTTATAAGGAAATACAAACTTAATTTACAACACAAATAAGCAAGAACACAACCGCAAGCGCAAGCGATCCGCCATTTGTAATTTTGTTTAGTTATCTTTGGGTTGCTATTGTCATAACTTGCCTTCATAATATAGTATTATTTTTTTTACATTTTACAAGTAACAATACTACAATCAAAAAGAAGTAAACACATTAAAAATAATAGTATATACTTCAGTATCATAGGAAGTTCATAAAAAAATTGATTAAATTGAAGCGTCATCGTCACTTATAATAATATTTCTTTCATGGCAACATAAAAAACGTGCGAGAGAGATGCTAGATATTATTCCGTCTCGCTTCTTTGTAGCCCCCCAAGGTCATCCCCGGTACCAAACTGCTACTAAGAAGTTGACCGGGCCTGAGGTGGATAGATGTTGTGATGAAATTATTGATACTCACTAGTTTAAATGCAGTAGGTTACTCCAACAACCGACTGACAGGTAGGTTCACAGTCAGAAATCAGATTCTTTTGAACTTGTTTGAAAGGTATTTTAATGCGCACTATACATCCTTACATACGAGTATTATAAAACAAAGGCCTCCTGCCACGCCGCGTCTGTCTGTCTGAATGCGAAAAACTCAAAAACTACTGAACGGATTTTCACCAATTGGTCGGAGTGATTCATGAGGAAGGTTTAGGTGTATAATTCATTAAGGTTTTGTGTAAATTGCCTGAAATATGACGATTATTGTTGAAGATGCCGGTAAAAATCATGCCGACTGGGGAGCTCTACTGGCGTGCGCCGCGTAGTCCGAGAGATACATAAAATTAATGATGAACAGGATTGTACATCTTAAAAAGTTAATCAAAAATTCCGTGATTGCTTAAGTCTATCCTCTAAGGATGACCCACAGTAACCATTTTTATCTTTCAGAATTTGATAGGAATTACATTGTTATTTACAAAGCTTTTCGAATTTTAACCGGTATTATTATTTATACTTAAAAGGAGCTCTCTTGATTTATGTGTAAAAATATAGATGGACATGATAGTGTAAGTTTAGTTTTTAATATTATTGTGTATTAAATTACCCTGGCGTTTAATTAATTGATTATTATATTCCACAGTAATCTGTGAACAGCGTTGTGGGCTACAATATTCTACAAATGTTATGTGTATTTCCTTTTCTATAATTTATATTGTAGCTGTTTGTTGTTCCTTTTGAATAAAATATAAGAAAATATAATAATCCTTTTCCAATAAAATAATTATGTTATTTAAATTGGGCATTTAATTTAGAATATATAATTTAAAATATGCCTTGACATCATATCATTTAAATGAATTATACTTAAAAAAATATCACTGTTTTTTTTTATTTATTACGCGTAACAAAATAACTATGGTTGACGACGGCACGGGAGTCCCTTTTCCTCTGCTATTCCTACGATAGAAAAAACGCCTGAACGGATTTGAATAATATTTGGCACACAGGTAGTTACGTGGTGGAGGTCGGAAATTATCCCACGGAAACGTATTACCAGGATTAATTTCCCTGTGTTAATCTAGGTTATTAGCTAGGTTAAAGCTAGTTTTATTATAATTATGTGACAGGCAAGACAAGGAAATGCCAGTTAAATTATAATAACATTATCAATTTATCAATCTCTTGATCACTGCTACCCTTTTTGTATGCGGAAGCGAAACAAGTCCGGGTAGGTATTCCCCGCAGTATTAAAATTAATTGCAGACATTAAAACATTTTACCAAGCTTTGTAGTTATTAAAGTGTCAGTCGTTTTCTCACTATTATTATGATAATGATGACCTTAACCTTCGTGGTGATAACTTCTGCGTAATGTCTCGATATTAGTGATATTGCCTCTTAATTATGAATACACAGCGGTATGTGTACCCCGGCTATTACAAGCTGAATTTGCCGATTCAGAAAAATCGAGCGATTTGCCGTAAATAACCATAGTACCTACTTATACTTTACTTTTTCAATTCTCGTTTGAGTCTCATGGGCTCCTTTCCATAATCTAATTGTGCTCAACTTATGATGAAACCCATTGAAGCTCCTACCCCAAACCAAACATCAGAGAATCAGAGATCACGTGGTCTGAAATCTACATGTTATGAACACCTTTCAACTGTTTGCCCTATACCTCATGAAGACAACAAGCAGCAGAGTTGCAGGTATGAGCGAAGCTGCTTCAACAGTCTCAATTCGCATACCCCGCTGGGTAAAAGCGGGTAAAAGCAGGTAAAACCGAATAAATTACGCTTAATTTCTTTATTTTTTACCTGCCTTTTAGCACTTATGTAGATATAGATACACAGACTCCAAGAATCATACAGACATTTTACAAGAAATAGCAGATAGTTCCATCAACAGGAAGGTATATGGAGCCCTTGATTTTATAACGTGATTGAAACGTAGAGGAAGTTAAATCAATTATGATATCTCGGTAGCGGTACAGATAATACTTCTAATCAAGGCGGCAATTGATATTACGTAGTAGTTATAAATACTAAAGTATATGATGCGTTTTCTGAGAACTGTAGAGCGACGTGACTATCCGTTTAAGGATCCGGCTGTCATTTCGGCAGACGTCAATGGCTATCAATGTAGTCACACTAAGCAAAGTTCGACGGCTCATCTTGCTGTGCTGCCGTCACTACATGACGCTGGCAGAAAAGTCGACATCGGCTCAGTTGCCAAAAAGAAAGAAAAAAAGTTAAGATATGAAACAGAAACATGCAGAAGGTTTTTTGATGAGGATCCTCTAATAACAACAGTCAGTATCAGTAGGCACCGTTGGTCTAACGGTCGCAAGCGCGAATTCTGGGACTAGATTCTACTATCACCGCTCTTCAGTATTAGTCCAGCGTTCGAATTTGTGCCCAGATAATGGTAAAATTATCGCCCTCTATAACCTACATGGTACATTTAAGATAACCGGCGGGTGAATTATATAAATCACCTCCGCCTAACCTTTTGGGGACTTATTATGTTATGGTAACTTCAGTGATGGTGAAATGGAAGTCTCCTAATTATTGTGTTGTAATAGGTAAGGTACGTTATACGGTCGTTGTTTCGGCGTCTATGAGCTAGCTTTTTGTCTAGACCTTCCACCTGTCTATTTTGTGGTGAATTCGTACAGCAATATTATCTAATACTGCTGTAGTACTATGACGTCATGGCATGTTGTAGGTCAGCAGTGATTGGAAAGCCATACACCTTGGCCACTGGTTCTAATTAGTAGTTACCTACTACTTAAGTTATCTAATGACCCTTATACATTATGTACTGACCTTATGTGACTTATCTAAGTTTGTCAAGTGGTCTTGCAGGTTCACTCTTAAATGTAATGTTTTATTAATTAAGGTAGGGTAAAGGAAAACCATATATTTGTGCAAACTACTAATTTGTTAAAATCTTTATTGGAATGCAATTTAGTCATTTAAAATAAATGTTCTATTTTCAGTATTAGGTACTATACTAATCTTTGTATACTTAACACACAGCGTTTTTATTAAATACAAGCAATAATTAAAATAGTAAGAAACATGTAAAAAGTTGATGAAAAAGTAGAAAATATAAAACCTCTAATTAAAAATGGTCAAGATTTAAAACCCTTAACTACAGCTGTTTAATTGTTAAGCTATTTTATTTTCTACTTTCTTTTTTGCTTAGTAATAGTTATACAAGGCAAGCACACTGGAAGAGAAAACTGTTGGTAATAGAAATAGAAGAAAAAGAAGAGGAAATGTCCACAGGAATATGCAGCTATCAGGAGCGGGAACAGATCAGGTAACTGTGGAGGTGGCTCCACAAACACAGTACCCACAGTCAACAGGATCATACCAACCACAGATATCACAAAAATAAGACTCACAAAGCTCAAAAATGGAGAAGAATCTTTCTTATTTGGCTGCAGAATCTTAGACACACGGTTGGCATTGAAAATTGAGAAATAACCTGAATTTGGCTGTGACAACTTTAAGCAAATGCTGTAGAAAGATGTGTAGATGAGAGTAGTAGCAATGAAAGGTAAAAGAAGACCATCTTTCATCAACAATGGAAGCATACTAAAGGTGGACACTAGTAAGAACCAAAAGCACATGAAAGGATCTTCAGGGAAATGTAGAGCAACTGGAATAGCTGCTAACAAAATAGTCTTCTCATGGACTTGGAATGAGAACAAGAAGAAGGCCAGAGACACGTTGATCAAGCATGGAACAAACTTCTTTATATTTATTCTAAAGAAAATATCTGCGCATGCTGGCCCCGCAGCCATTGCAGTGATCAACAGACATGTTTTGGCCATCTCTTGGTTACTGTAAATCATCTTGAGTTTGATAAAAACATTTACCATACACCACACATTTGAAACCTTATCTTCGAAAATTCCTCTATTCAATGGAAACAACCTGTGTGCAACCTGGAATACACTATCCCATCCTTTTAAGAACGGATACCAAATAATAACAAAGCAAGCAATAACAGCAATTGCAAGTTTGTTGAAACAGCGAATAAAATGAGACAACTTGCCTCTCCCCAGTGGCATACCTATGAAACATTTTCTCAACAAATAAAAGAAAAATGGCAAAGCATGATACAGTTCCATTTGTTTATAATTTAGAGCACAAACAAAAAAGATTGTAGCCAAAGTATCATTCCTAATTGCTATTATAAAGAAAGTAGCCCATAAAAAGAAACCAAGAGACACACAATTGTATTGAAAGTGACCATAGTCAATCAATATGATGCCGGGGTACAATAAAAATAAAGTAGTCGAAATGTCCGTTCTTTTGAGAACACACTTTGGTTCTTTGAGTTCTTTACCCAGCAATCTTTCGGCATCTATACATATGCACAGCACTGCAGTCACATACAAATAAATGTCACTTAGGAAAACAGTCCACCTCATGAAGGTTTTATGGGCGTCGCTTTCGTAACCTCTTGACGCAAAGAGACGCACAGACTCTGGCTCGAGCCAGTCCGCAACCAGCCCCATGAGTAAGCTGTGGTATGCAGAGAGCGGTGGATAGTCCAAACCCCAGTACTGAAGATCATTCTGCGTCGTATTATGATACCATTTAATGACAGGCGTGTGCACTGTTATTTCTTGCCAATGTCTTTGAGCTTCATAATCGCCGTACATTGGTGGTTTTTTATATCCGGAATACGGATAAGCAGCCACGCACCATCTCACAAGCAAAGAGAATAATAAACCGGGAAGTAACGCTTGTTTTGTCACGGTGAATTTATCCGGATCTGCCCTTCTCGTCATTGTGCCCGTTTATGAGGTTATTAATTCGATACGGACACTTGTTTTCATTCAAAAATTACATGAAAGCTTTACAACGCGGCACGGGTTGTTCGATAAAATTTTGACAGATTACTTACGACGTGAACGGCGTCCAAATCCTTGGTCAGCTTCTCCTTCAAATATCCCTCTGTGTACACCATATTTTTTGATAAAAATCCATTTAACGTGAAACAAATACCATGCACGGTTCACGAAAATGATTTAACACTTCGATGGAATTTATTACAAACAGAAACGGGTTTGATTCACACAAGTAATGAATTTTTTCGAAAGTGACAACACGAGAAAGCGCCTCACGAAAGTGAAATTGCGGTCGCCGAACTGACGAATTTCACACCGGGCGAGTTCCCAGGCGTGTAAACCTACAAAATCAGATCATCTCCATTCGCTGATCAAAGATCATAAAACATGAGGGTGACAGAATTTAGTAGCATAGCTGTGACCTTGACCACTAATAATTATTCGAACTAATTCGAAGTATTCGGATTAGTTGATAACACAATTTTTTTTCCAGAGTACCTAGAGTACTCTGCAAAAAAAAACAAGATTAAAATAACGAGCGATCCAACTACGGTACAAGGAACTGTAATTGTTTTATTTGCAGTAATTAATTATTCTTCACACAATAAATAAAACTTTCCTTTTGAAAATTTACACGAATGTGAGAATATGTCCTGTGTACGAGAATCGAGAATGTCATCCACGAAAAACAAAATGGTGATGCTAAAGCGCTCTATTCATGGCAAGATTTTTTTCAATAGGTTACGGAAAGAAAAAGAGTGTTGAATAGGGTGCATTATCTTTCATTGTCTATAGCACAGAACACTATTGCTCCTAGTAGGTTCACCATAGACTAATAAATGGCGGTTCATTCAATCTTTTCTGATTCGTGATGTATTTTTTCATGTTTTCTTTTACTATTTCTGAATAATTAAAATAATAATTCCGAAATGAAAATGGAGGGAGAAACTTCTCCATTGAAGAGAAATTTGACCGAGTGGAGATTCAGTCAATATCCAAAATATATTTTGTTACCGATTGATGAAAATCATGACCAAATTAGATCCAATATAAAGAACGTAGTTTTTTCCGAGGTGGGTATATATTTAGCATAGCGCAAAGGTTACGTTTTATGCTTAATCGATAGAATCTGATAAGCTAACAGAAATATTTTTGACTTTTATTTTTGAACATCAGAAGGTCCCGTTTGGTATTCCAATCTGTTAACATTTAAAAAACTATAATTACCAGGTAACTCCTCGGCCACTAGAACGGAACATAAGGCTGGTATGCGCGTCACAAGATGCCTTGACCAACATCTTGGACATGGATCCTGACATGGCGAACCGTGAGGAATTCGCAGAATTTATTGCAGGACGGAAACTGCCGTATGGAGCATTGCCTGTTGCACATAGGTTAATTTATATTACGAATTATCATAAAGAGTATTTCAACTTAACTATCTCTATTTAAAATATTAGACTAACTTCGGTATTACTCTAGATACGGTGGACATCAGTATGGACTATGGGTTGGACAACTGGGTGATGGCAGAGCTCATATTCTTGGAGAATACGTTAACAGGTAAGATGATTTAGGCTGCACACTATACGACTTCACTGCGGTTCTTTACCTTCTAATCAATCAGGGCTTAGGAATCTGATGATCGTACAAGTCGAGAGCCTGAACTCTGTAAGGCTATGTCTGTCATAAGAACATTGGCTCTGCGAATGTCAACTTGCCTGCCTAGGCACATAATTATCGATATTACAAGAAACAACACAATCAATATTCAACAGATCAATAATGATATTTTAGACGCGGTGAAAGATGGCAGATCCAGCTGAAGGGTTCTGGACAAACGCCGTATGCGCGCGTCCACGATGGTCGCACTGTATTGCGGTCTGCTATCAGAGAGATGATAGCAAGTGAAGCCTGTTACTTCCTAGGCATACCTACTACGAGAGCTGTGGGATTAGTAGGTAAGTTGAACCTTGAACGCCTCAATTAATCCTCAAAATGCTATTGTTATTAGTTTATTACAAATTAGGTCTGTCTTCCATTACATTTTATGTCACTTGAGATCCTACTAAGATTATAAATGTGAATGTTTGTTACTCAATAACGCAAGAACGGCTGAACGGATGCATGATACTTTTTATACCGATATATATATTGCATGCATAGGTACAAGACGGTATTCTTTTCACTGTACAATTTCTGAGCAGTAACCTATCAAAAAGTACTAGGCTTGCATGAATTCACAATAGTATTTCAATCATTAGTACTACTAATAGGATTTGAATGAAATTTGGCGCACAGATAGTTTATATTGTCGATCTGGGTTAACATAGGATACTATTTATCTCAGTAGAACGTTCTCTTGAGATAATTTCCGACATCCGCGCGGGCGAAGCCGCTGGCAAAACCTAGTTATTCCATATTTCCTTTTCCATTGTTTCATTTTTGTCTAGGCATTATAAATATAGTAATGTATCCGGTAAGTACATAAGGACGTAGTTAGAAATCATTATCATCCTCATACCTAATTTATCTAACGCCAGTAAGTCCAATATCCAAAAGGAACTGGGTGATTTCCGACGACGAATAGGAAACTTCATAAAAATACCTACAATTACAGTGAGCGACGAAGGTATCATCAGGGACATATACTACAACGGATGTCCTCGTCGAGAGCGGGCGGCGGTCATACTCCGCTTGTCTCCGAATTGGTTCCGCTTCGGATCCTTAGAGATCCTTTCTAGGACTGGAGAGATCGCTGTGTTGAGGCAGCTCTCCGATTTTATTATAAAGGTAGGTCAAGTAAACCCATGTTACCCCCTCACCTCTAGTACTATGAAGCACATTTACAGCTTTACGTTATGATTTGTAGGAGTATTTCCCTGACATCCAGCTGACTGATGAGAATCGTTTCATTAGAATGTTTTCGGAAATTGCACATAAGACATTGGATCTCGTTGCTAAGTGGCAAGGTAAGCTATGATTATTTATTTATTTACCATCACTTTTGGACTCTTCTGCTAGTATCTTACTGAAGATATACACTAAAAAACTAAGGCACCATATTATTTACTATGATAAATATTCATAGCGAGGTCTTATATTGCAGGTCTGGGTTTCACTCATGGTCTCCTGAACACGGACAATATGAGTCTTCTGGGCCTGACTGTGGACTTCGGACCTTTTGGTTTCGTGGACTCCTACGACGGTGGCTTTGTTCCCAATTGCTCGGATGGAGAGGGGAGATATGCACTGGCCAAACAACCTGATGTGAATGCTTATTTAATTCCTAAAAGAAGAGATTATTATCTAGCTCAGCGAGAATGTATCTCATTGAAATCACGGCATTTTAGGTGGTGGTATGGAACATAGGCCAGCTCGCAAATGCTCTGAAGCCTCTTCTGTCTTCCTCGCAACAAGTCCACATGTCACATATCCTGAAAACCTTGGATACTTACTGTAAAAACAAGATATTGTTAGTAATAACTATTCATAATTTTATGACCTTATTAATGCCTCTCCTATAAAAACTTACATAAAATCTTTCAGGGAAACATTCCTCATGAAGATAGGGTTAAAAGAAGAACGCTGGGGCGACGAGCAGCTGGTAGAAAAGCTATTGGACATGATGCAGCAAACAGGAGCTGACTTCACTGCTACTTTTAGACAACTTGGTGAAGTAAGTGGTAGCCAATAGGACACGGTGTAAAGATATGTTTTTTTCTTAACCCACTGTTATTTCTGATTAATTTAATTGTGAGGGTTAAGAAAATGAAAATATTCCGGATTTTTATGATGCAGCTGGAACCGTGTGAGATGGTAAGCGAGATTAAATTGGAGGAAAAGTGGTCGTTGAAGCGTCTGTCATCTCACGCGTCATGGGGCTGCTGGCTGGACCAGTACCGTGAGAGACTCGACAAGGAAGCCGGTGAGGAATCACATGTAAACGTTTTTATTTGGGTCCCCTTTGAAATTAAAGTAATGGAGCGTGATCTGACTACTTCTGACGTAGTAGCCGTTCAGTCCAAACATATTCTCAATACATAAATAAGTTTTATTGTAGCACTAGCGACCCGTCCCTGCTTCGCACGCCTGTAATCTACTGATGCGGTGCCATGTTGCTAAGGCATCATTAATTCTGTGCAGTATCTATGTTAAATGTTAATGTATTATACCTAACCTTCCCGAATGAATTCTTTAAATGGATAGTGAAAAACGCTTCAAAATCTATTGTGACGTTTAGATGAACTAAGCGGTCACACAGACGCGAAAAGCAACTTTATTTTGTACTATTTATTATATTTGTAGATACTTATTCCGGCCAGGTACTTTCAGCTCAGAAAATCTTGAGACACCATAGAATTTGATCTTTCCAGAACTTGAACAATCATCCATTTATTTTGGCTTAGGTGTTCTTACCGTGAACAGTCGTGATTGTGGCGTAGCTGCAGTGGATGCCAGCTCTTCAGGCTTGTTCGAGGATGAGCGGCGCCGCCGTATGTTGAGCGCTAACCCCGTCTACGTGCCTAGGAACTGGCTGCTGCACGAGGCCATTGTTGACGCTGAGCAGGATGATTATCAGAAGGTTAAAGATTTAAATTTTTAGGGTCAGGTTTTCAGGTTTTGACTCATAGAAACTAGTAACGTCTAGTATTAAGTTCACCCTGTCCGAAAAGACACGTTTCATCAGCAACTTGGGCTCATAATCCAACCGCTTCTCCTGTGACTGTTGACTGGTCTATTCACACACAATCTTCAACTAAGCACTACGATCTTATTTAATAAGGCCTTATTTTTCAGGTTCGTTTTCTGCTGGACGTGCTTAAGAAACCGTTCGAAGTTCAGCCCGAGGCTGAAAAGCGTGGCTTTTCTGCACAGCCGCCGCAGTGGGCATACGCTCTCAAGATAAGCTGCTCTAGTTAAATGTTCTTGGCTTAATAAATATTTATTTATTTTTCATTTTTATTGTCTGCTTGTTTTATATAAAATTGGTTTAATGATTTTATTGCCACATAATATTATACCTATAGTAGTGGCTTGAGATAGAGACTAAAGCTATGGTTTCCTGAAAGAGCGGTGGCCGCTACATAGGTCTGCAATTTACCTGTGAATGACGTCACTAACGTTATTTATGTAAGTAAGTTGGTGTGTTTTCCTAGAGACCGTTGCCCAAAGATTAAAATCTTTGCCGCTAGCATCAACTTCATCACAGCCGTCACTGCGGCCGTCATTGCGGCAACCACTCTTCTATAAAACGTGGCTTACGGCACATCATGCATTTCTAGAACAGTCTATGTTAGCAGGGTTAGCGTTAGTTTTTTCAAATAATGTAATCATTGGTGTTGCAAACCTTGAACATTCCCTTGTAACCAGAACAAGTATTCGCCCATTCGCCGTTTCAAATAGTTATCGAACTGCACAATAAATATCTAGAGGCAAACGACGATGTGCATACCCGTGCCTGCGGTGGTAGGCGCGGTGTCGGACAGTTATTTAGCATTTATTTTATACGGAGTTATTCAAACCTTCCGCCACAGCGCCCATCACCACCACAGTGTCTGTCTGAACTCATTAGAGCCAACGTTAAAAAGCTGACATAGATCAAATGTCTGCTAGTTAGTCACTCACATTTCTATGTTAAAAAAGTGCACTAAGGCTAGTTTACGTGAAACGGCCAAAACGCCCTAAGGAGATATGATGTTGACTCGTGTAAAGAGTACGCATGAAACGTCAATGTCAAATTGTCAATTCTCTTGTCATCGTGACTGGCGAATGACAGAAAAAAATCTTGTTTTCTTTTTTGGCATTGGGAAAATCAACTATATTTTCAAAGTGCTAAGGTTAAATATAATGTACAAAATATTCGCCACAATTGCACAACCATGTTTACAATAATATACGAAATGATTAACGTTTCGCAATAATTACACAAAACAGGATTTTGTGAGTGCTTTTAAAAAAAAATTGGTCAATGAAGCGAGCTTTCTGTGTTTTAGCAGCTCTTATGAACGAACAGAAGCCTAGTCTAGTTGGAAAAATGAAACCAGTGACTAACTTTAGAGAGTGGAAGTTCAGGGACACCCCCAACTACGCTGCGCTACCCATTGATGAAAATCCGGAGTATAATGTGCCGACGGCTGTGAAGGATGCTGTGTTTTCTAAGGTATGAATCTGCCTGTATGGTTTTGTACCTATAGTACATCTTAAATAAGTGTTGTCTTGGACAGAGGGTCATCTAAGGAGGGATTTGGGATGAAAATAACAGTATTCAGTGTTTTGTTCAAACTATTTATGTGTACAGGTACCTACAGAGCCTCTAGCTGGTAAGCTACACCTGGTATGTGCTTCTGATGATGCTCTCAAAGACATGCTGGATTTGGACCCTTCCGTGGCAGAGACTGAGGAGTTTATCAACTTTGTTGCTGGCGGGTACCTGCCTGTTGGAGGCCTGACTGTTTCACACAGGTATCTATAATATTCTTAATGTTTATGATAATCCAAATGAATTTGTGTATTTAATCTACTGATCACATAAATATAACAGTTTAAAAAAAGTATTTTGTAACCTGTTCTTCTTTATTCTGTGAGTACCTTTACTTACATACTGATTGTATGTGAGTTAAGGTACTCACATAATGTAGAATTAAAGAGGGAAGAACAGTTTACAAAATACTTTTTTTGTTACAATGTTATGAAAAATCATCTAAAGTTGCAATATTTTTAAATTTGTTGTAAATAAATTTTTGCATGAAAGTAAACAAGGCA
This sequence comes from Atethmia centrago, assembly GCA_905333075.3. NCBI lineage: Eukaryota > Metazoa > Arthropoda > Insecta > Lepidoptera > Noctuidae > Atethmia > Atethmia centrago. Next base: position 14,223,363 of record HG995387.1, read on the forward strand.
AGAGGAGAATCTATGGAATCATATCCGGTGGCGTTCTGTAGCTTTTGCCTACCACCACGGGAAGAAGGCATGAGTTTATGTATGTATTGTACTACCATGGTGATTTTATTCCAAGAACATGGTTTTCACATAAAATTATAATTAATGTATACAAAATATTGTAAAACATTTTAAAAGAGTAACTATGCAATTTCTTGTCTATTCTTCATACAAAACTACCTTTTGGATTGATTCTAAAGAATCAATTCTATTTTCTTGTAAATTTTGGCAGTTAAAAACGCCTTTTAATGGCCTACATACTTGAAATAAATGATATGACTTTGAATAATGCAATTTTTCAGATATGGTGGTTATCAATTTGGACATTGGGCTGATCAACTGGGTGATGGAAGAGCTCATATCCTTGGAGAATATGTCAACAGGTGTTTAATTTGCATTTTTAACAAAATAGCTGGTTGCCTAAAAAGAGTATGAATTTATAACAAAAACAATATTTATTTCCCTCTTCGCCACTCTAAATTATTTAATAGAGATTTCTGTACTGTTCTTCCACTGTTCACAAAGGCAGTCTCTGGACTCTGAAAACATAAGAAGCTACAAAACCTAAAAGTCATAATCATTTATTTGCAAAAAACCAAAAAACCAAACCTAACCAATTTATACTTTTTCTACAGCAAGGGTGAGTCCTGGCAGCCACAATTAAAAGGCTCAGGTGAGACACCTTACTCTCGCTTCGGCGATGGTCGCGCGGTGCTGCGGTCTTCAATCAGAGAGATGATCGCGTCTGAAGCCTGCTACTACCTCGGGATGCCAACTACTAGGGCCGCAGCTTTGGTGGGTAAGGAGGATTGTGGTTGTCTTTGTTTTTAGTTTAGATTTTGTAGTTAAAATTTTAATTCATAGGTACCTGTTCTTTTTTGTTGTCATATGTTGTGGCCCACTGCTGGGCAAAGGTCTAGCCTTTTTCCTGCCATAACTCTCTATTTACTGGGCGATCAAAAAAAAAAAAACTACAAATTGTTGTTAATGATTGTATGACTATTGTACGGTTAGGAATATTCGAACTGATTACTGAACCACAGTTAGGAATCCCATTAAGGTTGCCTATTAGTTTTTTTCCGCTGGATGCGGGAAGCATAAAACCGGTCGAAGTGGCGGTGCTTGGGGGAGGCCTATGTCCAGCAGTGGACGTCTTTCGGCTGGAATGATGATGTTTAGTTTCTTATGGTGTAACTGCTACATTATTATATTATGAAACACAGCGTGCAGCGCTTTTACAGCCCCATTTAAAACTTTATGGCGGCTCGGAACATGAGGCGAGTCGCTGCGCAGTAACGAATTTATGTATCAGCGGGGGTGAGGGGTGGGGTACTGCGCAGCGAGTAGCGCACTTCAGAGCCGCCATTAAGTTTAACGCGTATTGTAGTAATAATACCACCTGAGGAAGGTTGATGCAGCATAGCATATTCTGTAAAAAAGAGATTGGCAGCTTCTGGCTAAAGAAAAGTGGCGAAACTATACTTAAATATACGTGGTACGTATATAGTACCTACATCTGGAACACCCTGAGCAGTCAAATTAAAACACAAACTCAAAGCATTTATTTCAATTAAACCATTTACAGGCACTTTTGAATTGTCAAGGAGATGGTCAGTTTGAAATATGAAGCTAGTTGGCCATTCCAAAGCGTAGTAGGTACCTATATGGTGAAGATACCGGCCCGCTACTTCTTTGCTGAGCAATATTTTCTTTTTTCTCAGTGAGCGACGACCATAAAGTATGGCGAGACAAAACCTACAGCGGCCGAGCGCGACAAGAGCGTGCCGCCGTAGTGATGCGCTTAGCCAACGCGTGGTACCGCATCGGGTCGCTAGAGATACTGGTGAAGCGACGGGAGCCGCACACTTTGAAGACGTTAGCCGACTTTATTATAAAGGTAAGTAAGTACATCTCTACATCGATTATACCTTTGGCTTTGGAACTAAGTAAGTATATCTTCTCTCTATGTGCAATTTTACAGGAATGTTATGTTTTCTTTCGTTTTCAGCACCATTTTCCTGAAATTGAGAACTCTGGAGAAGACAAATACGTCAAGTGGTTTTCAGAGGTGGCACACAGGAATCTCGATATGGTGGCGACCTGGCAAGGTTAGTTAAAAAGATGATAAAAAAAACCATTTATATTTCAGGTCCTTGACCCATATTAGATACAAAAACAATACACAATTTTGTCAATTTTATAAGTTTCACACTTTGTGCAATTAAATAAGTGATGAAAAATTGAGTGATTAATAAATAAATAAAGTTAATTAAATGACGTAAAAAATATGAGTGGCAGATAAATGTCAGATCAAATCAATTAATGTCAAAAGCACAAAGCAAAATAAAAAGTAATTAAATAGGACAATGAATTAAATTAAGTAAATGAAGTTATGTCAGAAGCTAAAACCAAAATTATAACATCCTCTAATACGACATCATTACATAGTTATATAAAATGACAAATCAAGCACCAGCAATATGCCTGCTACAACAATTCCCAACGTAGGGGGAATCCGCGCGCTTCAAAAAGATGTCGTCAGCACAAGAGTAGGGTCCACACTAGGGCCGATGCTTGCCGGGGTCATGGAAAACTCCTAAAGAGATACCGAGGCCCCTGGCAACACAGGCAACGGAAGGAACACGGGTGGGTTTTAGTCAGTAAGAGTCTGACACGCCCTCCCGCCCCGCACCAAGGACGCGCACCGCTTGCGCATGGTGGCGTGAAACTAGTCGGTGTTAGAGGTGGGTAACTCCGGTGGTACTGATCCAAAGGTGCCGGTTCCGAACGCGGATCCGGAAACCTTATTGACTCCTCACAATCCTTATCGGCACCGCGGTACCAAATGAATCCGGTCCCGAGAGACGGAGCGGCGGAGCGGCGGAGCGCAGGTTCGGACTCGTTCACTTAATAAACTTATCACTACTCGCTCACTCGCTCACTCAGTGACTCGGTGCGTCGTGAGTCGTGTCGATGCCTATTGCCTACTACTGGTTTGGTTGGTAGACAGACAAGACACGGACACGAAACAACATGATAAGCGTCCTTGGTACTATGAAGTTAGAGTTCAAAATTGTCCAAGAGCTGACGATTTGACAAACATAATAAACATTACGGTGCGCTCTTATTTCTATTGCATTAGAGTTTAATATGGATTGACTGGCACGCATAAAGCACGCATGTTTTTTGTGTTATTGTTGTAGTGTAGTCGCTTATAAGAGTGACCACGCTTTTACTAATATCTATTCTATTATATTAGATATTCTTCTGCCAACTTTAACATTTTACTGTCGTATTTATTTTTATTTTGGGGAAAGGAATTGAAATGGATATAATAAAATTATGATTGTAATTATATTTTATTGAAAACAAGATAGTTTATTAAACTTTTTAGCTATGATCCCGTAGGTACGTTATAGATTCCAATAAAAGTAGTAACGGTAAGTATGGTCACCCGATTTTTATTGTAGGTACCGATGCACTAGCGGAAATTTTTATATTTTCAAATATTTTGCGAGTAATGTATTTTTTTTAAATGTTAGTTTTCAAAACAGCATTATCCCGTACGCGCGTGTTTTATTTTGCTGTACTTTTGTTTCATAAATACTGAGTTATTTCTGAATAATATAAGTTGAGTGCAGTTTAGTAAATATATTTAGTTCATGGACTTGGTTGGTCTAATGTGTCTGTAAATATATAACGCTAGTTAAAACTGTTGTAAATAGACTTAGTGAACTTAGTTTAAAGAAGAGCTTGTCAAAAAGACTATATAATAGAACTAAGCACCTCATCAGTTGATTTTTTGTGAAAGTCAACAATGAGTGATCGAGTGCAATTAAGAAGAAAACGAAGTCCGGTTTGGGATCATTTTACTCAAATAGACGAAAAAAAGGCAAAATGTGTGTATTGCTCCCAAATACTTAGTATATCGATGGGATCGTCTGGAAATTTAATGAGACACATGGGACGTAAGCATCCCACAATTAGCATTGTAGCGGAGAGACAAGCGAGACAACCCACTGAACCCACTTCAGCTTCTACAGTAACAAATCCTGAATGTATGAACAGGGAACAAACCCACACTGACTCTACGGCTCCAGTCCCAAGCACATCAGCTCAAGTTGACCCGTCGCCAACTGCCTCCACTCATTTAAATAATATAGCCCCGACAATTACAGATTATTTTATTAAAAAAAAACCGTTAAGTGTAAGAAAATCGGCTGAACTTGATCGCCAGCTTTTTAAAATTATATCAAAAGAGTACCAACCTTTTAGACTTGTTGAAGAAGTAGAATTTAAAAAATTTGTGGAAATGTTGAATCCGAATTATAGCTTGCCTACAAGAAAAACATTATCAAACAGCCTCTTGACTAAATATTATTGCGAAGTGCAATCATGTGTAAAAGAAGATATCTTAAAGGCACAAGCAGTGTGTATTACAACAGATGGATGGACTTCTATGAATAATGATTCATTTATTGCGGTCACAGCCCATTTTATTGATGACAAAACAATTTTGAAAAATTATGTTTTAGACTGTGTGCAATGTTCAGGTAATCACACGGCCAGTAATTTGACTTCTTTTTTGAAATCTGTTTTCCAAGAATGGAATATAGAAGATAAAATTGTAGCTATCGTCAGCGACAACGCCGCGAACATATTAGCAGCTGTAAGAAATGGAAATTGGCAATCAATTGGCTGTTTTGCCCATAAGATAAATCTTATATTGCAGGATGCCCTGGGCACTAAATCTTCAGAGCCTATTCCCAACACAATTGGCGAAACTATATCTAAAGTGAAAAGTATAGTGCAATATTTTAAGAAAAGTGCTCAAGCAAAGGCCAAATATATAGAAATGGCAAAAAATATGGGTACACCAGAACTTAAATTAAAACAAGACACACCTACCAGGTGGAATAGTACGTATGAAATGCTAGATAGAGTTCTCAAAGTAAAGGAATGCCTAATTTCTACTTTGGCAATAATTAGACCTGACTTATCACTATCTCTGCACGATTGGGCAATAATAGAATGCGCAGTACCTATTTTAAAAAATTTCTATGAGGTGACCACAGAGGTATGTGGAGAAAAATATGTCACTCTGTCCAAAGCGCCATTATACTACAGAATAATGATAGACCATACTAATAAACAAGAGGCAACGATACTAGAAAATACTCATACTATACCCATAGAAATTGTACAATTAATCGATAATTTAAAAGAAGGGCTTATTGGACGATTCCAAGGTCTGGAAACAGATATGATAATATCCGAGGCAACGGTTTTGGATCCACGATTCAAAAAGAAGGGGTTTAAGTTCCCACATAATTATGATCGCGCTGTAGATCGTCTCAAGACTAAGCTGACTGCTCTCATACGCAAAGAAACGCAGGATAATTCAATCATAACAATAGACAGACCATCTACAAGCGGATCCACATCCATCCAATCCAAACTGCCGTCAATATGGGATGACTTTGACTCAGAAATTGAAAACTTAGTACCGGAAAATCCTACAGCGGCTGGCATCAGAGAGTTACAAAAATATCTTCAAGAAGATTACCTGCACCGCTCCAAAGACCCGCTAGTATGGTGGGAGCAGAGGAAAACCATGTACCCGCACATTTATTTTTTTATGAAAAAAAGATTATGCGTGGCTGCAACGTCAGTTCCATGCGAACGATTATTTTCTAAAGCGGGTCAAATTATCAATGAAAAAAGATCAAGAATAACTTCTTCAAAAGTTAGAAAGCTTCTATTTTTAAATCATAACATGTAAAGTAAAGTAACCAAAACATTTTTTTTATTATAAGAAAGATATAGAGAGAAAAAAAGAACTGATTAAAAAGTAGTACTCATAATAAAGACTTATTTTAAAATTATTTTTATTTCATTTCTTTCTTTCCTAACAATTTACGCTGTCCGAAATTTAAATCGTATGAATAAAATAAAATAAAATGTCCTACTGTAAGTTCTGTAATGTAAACTGTTCAATTCAAAATGTGCCAAATGATCCAAAGTATTCCAAAGATCCGAATGAATAAAATGTTCTGGTCGAACCGCGGAACCAAAATAACCGAGTGAGTCCCGGTGCCAAACGGAACCGAAGGAGCCGATAAGGTGAACCGGTACCGGAGTCGGAGTCGGAATAAGTGAATCAATTCACTTGTCGGAATAAAGATTACCCTTCCTAGTCGGTGTGCGCTTCCGAAAACATGCCCGAGGCGCTGCAGAAACGGGGCAGCCCCAACACTGCCCTGAACGCGTTGTTGTATTGGACACGAAGGGCACTGTAAGCATATTGTGAGTAAGATGCCAACATGTGTGTTAGGGAATGATCTTAAAGTCTCTGATATAAGTTATTATAGACCAAGAGGTGCCTAATAGAAGTATGTAAGGATCGTAGCAGGTGGCGTTCTGTGGTTTTGCCTACCGCCATAGGGAGAAGGCGTAAGTTTAGGTATGTATTACCTACCATAACTTAAACATACATATGTTTAAATATCTACATATGTAATATTTCCACTTACATCTAGCTCATACAAAAATAGGTCCTATAGGTATTTTTAATTTGCATTCCTTCCCCGCGTGTGTCTCATCTTTCAAGCAGAAAAATAAACTGCCAAACACACTCAACATACACATAACTGCTAATAACTATTTCTTTTGTAGGTGTAGGCTTCACTCACGGCGTCTTAAACACGGACAATGTGAGCTTGTTAGGCCTGACCATAGACTATGGCCCGTTTGGGTTCTTAGACCATTACTATCACCACTATGTGCCCAACACTTCGGATGATATGGGCCGGTACGCGTTCAACAGGCAACCCGAGGTGAGTCCATACTGTAGTACAACAATAGTTGTACTGAAAAAACACATCATACACATCATTCTTACAGGCGTAATTCATGACTAAATTATTATTTATTTGCATGTTCTAAACTGCTCAAGTTAAAATTGAACAAGTTGATTTGCAGCTTGATTGTTCCACATTTGTAGTCCCTATCTCCTGTATCGTGGGTGCAACAGACACAAATCTGACATCCGAAAATACCTAGACCCGGAATAATTCGGGAAAAGAACCTTCGACTCATAACGCTGAGTGGGACTCAGCGGCATGTGAATGTGTAACGATCGTACAGACAGCCCCAAAAGATATACCCACGGACTAGGAGCCATTTTAATGTGTACAACCATTGTTCCATAACATTGTATCCACCGTACCGGTACAAAACAGTATACAATTAGTTTACCAAAATAAAGTAAATTTTTTGTTCTAAAATATCTTTACACCCTACGAAACAAGGTAATCTCCATAAGTCTCACAAATAAGTTCCTCCAATTCGAAAGTTCAACTTCGAGATGAGGTGCTAGAGATAAGTATTTAGTTGAAAATACAATGTCATTAACAATTGCCATTTGCCCTAACGCGTCAAACTGAAATATTATTATTATTGTCATAACAACGATCGCATCTTAAGGTAGTCACTCACCGGGAGCATTTGCGTGTAATGTAACAGTTCAGATTCGAGTATTTCATCAGTGAATGCGACCAAGCGAAGCTGACGAGCATTACAGTGTGTACCTGCCTGTAATGATACAATTCGTAACATTGCAGCAGTGAGTTCGGAAAACCGAGCATTACACATGAATCGATGTAACATGTACGAATACTCATAGCTCGAGCGGTTACAAAAGCGAATGCGCCTTATTCAGTGCGTTGAGCTGGCGCAATATTGTAACGCATTGCTTAAAATCATGGAATATAAATTATACACGAATACCCGGTAAGTGACCACCTTGGTGGCCCAGTAGTAACGGCCGCGGCTTACGAGTTGGACGTCGTAGTTTCTAGCCCAGGCAAGTGCTTTATTTTGTGTATTTTTTTTATCACCACTGCTCTCAAAACGGTGAAGGAAAATATCGTGAGGAAACCGGCATGTCCTAGAACCAAAAATTCGAAGACATGTGACATCTACCAAGCAGCACTGGGCCCGTGTGGTGGATTATGGCCCACTCCCTCACCCAGAGAGGCCTGTGTCCCAGCAGTGGGAACATTATAGGCTGATTATGTTATTTTGCAATCGATATAAGTCGTATGACGTTGTCAGTCTTGTTTACCTTGTTCTGGAACTATCACTGTGCACATTGTTTTATAGTTGTGTAGATATTTTGGGACAAAAAGTCTACTTTGTATTGGTAAAATAACTTGTATACTGTGTTTTGCACCTATACGGTGGATACAATGATATGGAACAAAGGTTGTTAACAACGTAATGGTTCCTTGTTCATGTATGCATCTTTTTGGACCTGATTGTACTTTGTTCTACTTCTTCGTCATGTCGATGATTCCATTTATAATTGTATACCTATATACAAGGTATCGTTTTGCATCCTCGTCAAATTCAAGGAGGTAACAAGCTAATGATTCTCGACACGAGTTAATAATAAAATAAGTAGGTCTTTTTTTTCTAATTTTCGGAAATCGGCATGTGTGGGACACGCATGTGTGGGACACGCATGTTAAAACGCGGCCTGTGTGATATCGCACTGTAACTGCCCTTTTACACACACACTACCGCATACGCAAGCGGATGATTCTGTTCTGTGAAAGTGGTGTATTCTAAAATACTGTCAAACTTAAATTACTAAAAAACCAAGTATGTATTAGGTAGTTATTGAGCAGGTATAGTAATTTTATTTGATTATATACATCTTTCATAGCAGTCTCCTGAAATTTGACGAGGATGCAAAACGACACATTGTATTAAATAAGCTTCGACTCGAATTGGGCCACTTTGATAGCGTTATCGTTGGCGGCGCTAAGCTTCCATAAGGTATTTATTGCACAGCGAGTACGACAAGACGAATCGAGTGAGGCTTCGTCGGTGGCTCCACAGTCGCATTGTGGCTCATCGTACTTTATTGAAAATGGGCTTATTGCAGATTCTTATATGGAACATGGACAAGTTCGCTCAAGCTCTGGAACCTATTCTGTCGGAGCAGCAGAAGCAAGAGATCAAAGAGGTTCAAGCTACCCTCGAAAAATACGTTAAAACTAAAGTATTGTAAGTTAATGGCGCCGATTCCCTTGTTCACAAACTAAACTAAATTTAAGTTCAGTGCATCCTTTTCTTTTTATTTCATTAAGAAAAGGACAGAAGATCAATTTTAGTTTAGTCCTGTCAAATTAATCAGCGCTTGACGTAAATTGACGTAATTTTAGTAGGCAAGTTTTTAATCACGTCTAAACTTGTATGGAGTAGTGACAGGCGTTGATTAATTTGACAGGAATAAACTAAAATTTATCTTCTGTCCTCTTCGTAATGAAATAGAAAGAAAAAGATGCACTGAACTTAAATTTAGTTTAGTTTGTGAACAAGGGAATCGGCGCCAATATTTTGTCCACGATACGCGAAATGAACTTTATGAGATAGGGTATATTTTGTTTGCTCAGCCATGTGAAGTGCTTGCATTAAGCATGTGGAATCGTTCATACATATAAATTTAAATGTTATGTTTCAGGAAAACATATCTACTAAAGCTTGGACTCAAAGAAATTAAAGAAGGCGACGAGAAACTGGTGGAAGATCTGCTTGAAATGATGCAGTTGAAAATGGCAGACTTTACAGCTACATTCAGACAACTTGCTGAGGTACCTAAATACCTACTTAGTTACAATACTAGATAACATAATAAATAATATGTTTTATGTATGTTTGTATTTATTGTTGTATATGTAAATGGCTCACCACTGACTACCTACAGTAATGTCTCTTCTTTCCCCCCTGATCCATCCAAAGGTTGTCTTTAAAAGATCGCTTTTAGCGATAAGACCGCCCATTGTCAAATCCCTATGTAAAATTTCTACATTTTTATCTGTAATTTTTATGGTGTACATAACAAAGAGTATTTTAATCTATTCCAACATAAAATCATGCTTTATTTCCTCGGAGGGTTGGGCAGACGTATACCAATAGTACAAACATCGTAAAATCCTGACCTTGCATAATATCATTATTTTAGCCTTTCGTCTATGGCACTTGAGAGCGGTCAACCCGTCATACTTTTCACACAAACGCTAGTACATGATAATGGCGTTGTAACGCATCTTTATTTGTTTTTTTTTTTTTAACAATAGGTATTTTGTGCACTATAATCTAGGTTACTATGGAAGCAAAAAATAAATATTTGGAGAAACAAATTCAGCATAAGCCTGCAAAAGTCTGCCTTTTTGCACAAATTTTACCTTGGGGGGTTTTGGTTGGGTAATCATCAAATAACTACTCGCTCTGGGCGGAGCGGGAGGGTGTGTCTGACTTACTGACTAAAACCCACCCGTATTCCTTCCGTGTTGCCAGGGCCCTCTGTTAAGGCTCCTTCAAACAGGCGCGACACAAAGGCACCGCGTGTAGCGCTACAAGCGGTGCCTTTGTGTCGCGTCGCGTGTCGCGCTTGTTTGGAAGAGTCTTTACCCTTTAGGACAATCACGCGAACCCGGCAGGCAACACAAATTATAATATTACTTCACAGTGGGAAAGTGATGGAGCTATACAGGACTTATAGCTCCATCTCTTTCTCATGCTAAAGTAATATTGAAATAACACTGCTATAAGAGGTGATGGTTACCTCCCAGAACTTTGGCCGTTCATAATGTACTCATAAATTGTACAAGTAAAGAAAACATTTTTACAGAAACCTCGCACATGTAATGGAGATTCTAAATGACAAACATTTATTTCACAAACTTGTAAGGCTCACTAAAAACACGTATTTCCTGGTACAAGTTTTAATAAATTTCCGCACACTATTTTTAGTTCAATGTTAATATCGCGTTCTCACTTGCTTGTTAGTAGTACTCATTTGCGCTGGATGAAACAACAAGCTTTTCGACCATGCTCGCGTTGACTATAGACTGACCGGGAAGGGCCCTCTTAAGAAGAGAGTTTGACAGTATCAGATTTTTTTTGAGTCGATTATCCTCTTAGAATCAGCGCCAAATTCGGAAAAGTGGACGCAGGAATATTTCATCGTAAAGCCGCGTTTCATTGGATACAAAGCTGAGAAACAGTTGTGTAAAATGTTGCCCGACTTTTTTTCCTGAATACGGAATATTCACCATATACCCGACGGGTTAAGTCGCTTCCATCCTAACCAAATGTGAACGTCTCACAAGTACGCGATATTTTAAATATGACATAGCCCCGTTTTTACGTTTAAATTCATACAAACGATAGTGTATTCGCGCGACGATGGCTTTTGCTTAGTACGTGGGGTTAGGCCGAAGTGTTCCTTACCTGTGTGTGTGTGTGTGTGTGTGTGAATATTAGCATGTTCCTAGTAAAACTGCAACATTCAATGTTGCCAGCAACACGTTTCTTGCAGCACAACAACATGTTGCTAAAACAATGTTGCGCAGCTTTGTATCCCATTTAATATAGGGTGTTACGGTTATTTTAAAAGGGGCTATTGAAGGTTAAGCTACGCTTGCCGCGGTCGGTTTGTGGATGGGTGATCATACATTAAGCCGTAGTCAGAAAGCCCAAATCAAAAGTCATTTATTCAAACTAGGCTGAGAATCAGCACTTTTCGAACGTCAAAGTTACATAAGACAGTCCCCCAAAAATGCCCGCTCTTCACCACTTCCTAGTGCTTTAGCTGGGAAGAAGTGGTGGAACAAACTCCCCAGCAGCATATCTGTCTGTTTAGTTATACAGGGTTACTGGTAACTCGACGTATTCCTTGCAGGACGTCATAGTAGGGTTAAAATGCAACAAATTAAGCCACCAAATGTTCTACCGAAATTCAGTAGTTTTTGAATTAGTTAAGAGTTTTAGTTTTTTAATGAAAAATCCCAGATTAACCCATTTGAAACCAATTTAAAAATGATTTACGGCGCGACTGTACCTACTGAAATTTAAGTTATTATCATAGTTGACGCCGTAGCAGACCTTTGTTAATAATTAAAAGTTCAATAATGCCTAAAACTTTGGCAAATATCACTGACAAAACATTTAATTTTTTGTAATTTTTGCTATTACTTCATAAAAAATGTAGTCTAGTGCAAAAAAAAATACTACACCTGGTGTACAAATTACTAAGAAAATATCCTTGTCTTATCAGCTATCCAAAAAGGTATGAAAGTTAATACAAAATCATGGACTACATTATGAAAATCGTTTTTGATTTAGTACAGGCGTGCGTTTCACAAAAAGGTGATTATTCGAAAAATCAAAAACAAAATCGCGAACATTATTATTCTTTTTAATCAATATTAAAAACTTTAATTACACACATTTCACACTAGACATGCGCAAAATGTGTCAGTGAAAAGAAATGAATGAAGTATATCTTTTGACTCAATGAAGTAGTCCACTCATTTAGTTCAGTACTTCATTTAGTTCAGCATATCAGAACGAATCAATGAGACAACGAGCTCGCGTAATGAAGCACTTCACTTAGTTCACTTTTATACGTATCTCGATTTTCCTTCATACTTTATATAGGATTAGGCACAGAGTACTATAATAATACGGAAGGAATTAGGACTGTCAACCACGAAATATGAAACTTAAAAAAAAACTAAAAAAATATTAATTTAAAATTAACAGTTTCAGAAGTAAGCAAAACTACATAAGTAATTATATTATTATTAAGTAGTATATTTTCTGTTTTTTTTACTGATAGTTAGATTCCTTTTTGTCTAGGTTGGCGTAAAAAATAGTCATGAGTGTGTAAGCTAGACAAGCGACACACACATAGTATAGGCGCCGTCGTCGGGTCGTCGCTCGTCAGCCCGACTTTAGCCGACCGGCCGGCGAAGTGACACGAACACGTACGAGTCATGCATGCGAGCGAAATGAAATAAATGAATGCTGAGTTGGTGCGAGCCAAAAGAAGGACTGAACTAAATGAAGGAGAGACACATTTGAATGACTACTGAAGGAAAGATAAGTTTATTTTGTGAAATGAAGTACTTCATTTCCTTCAATCGTTCGCGAACTACCCATGTCTATTTCACACGTCTTGTTCGATGTGCTGCCCTCGGTTTCGAATACATGTTCTTATTCGCTTCCTTACTTCGGTTTTTGTTATTCTTGAGGTGATTGTTGCCCTCATCTGGTCCGCCGCATTTGTAATTCTCTCCCTTAGTTCTTCAATTGAATTTACTGGGGTCACATAAACTAGATCTTTCATATGACCCCAGACGTAAAAGTCTAGCGGCGTCAGTCGGCCGATTCCGTGGCCTGCACGAAGCCCTGATGGCTTCGTGCAGGCCACGGAATCGGCCCACCGCGCCCTATCCATCGGTTTGGATAGTTTTCATCCAGCAATTGTCGAATTGTGATTCGGATGTGGGCTGGACATCCGTCATGTTGGTAAATCATGTTTGCTCTTCTTTCTTCCGGTACATCCGTGAGCAGTGCTGATAAATGATTTCTGAGGAAATCTTCATAAAGTTCCCCATTTAGTGTTCGGGGTAAAAAATGTGGGCCAATTAATTTGTCGTCAATAATACCCATCCAAACATTAAGCGAGAACCTTCGCTGGGATGCGGTTGGTTTCAGTTTTTTAGGGTTTGCTTCTGCTTTCGGTGCCCAGTAATGTAAGTTGTGGTAATTTGTGATACCATCACGATCAAAACATGACTCATCGGTCCACAGAATGTTTTTTAAAAAGTTTTCGCTGTCGGCGTCGGCACTTAGCATAAAACGACAAAATTCAAGCCGTCTCGGCGGATCTCCTTCTAATGACTGGACTGGTTGGTAATGGTATGGATGTCGGCCTGACAAGTGAACCACAGACCAGACTTTCCACTGTGACATACCAAGCTCACGCGCTACGATGTTTGTCGATGTGTTAGGATCGTCAATAAAACGTTGAAGAATAAGCTCCTCGTCCTCAGCCGTGTATCTCCGGGAACGACCAGTGTCAACTTGCCTGCTTCTTTGGACGCTGCCAGTTTCAGATATTCGCCGATAAGTCGATCCGAAGACACTAACGTGGGGGAGTCGGCGGTTGGGAAAGCGAAGTTGATATTCTCGCCGCGCCTCAGCAGCGTTACCGTCACAAAGTCCGTAACAGTACATTATGTCAGCGTATTCAGGATTAGAATATGCAGCCATAGTCAGCGCTTATGAAGGCACAGCACAGCACAAGAGCAAGATACGCAGCAACAGTTAGGGAAATAGCCAGTAACAAAACACGAGCTTGCGCGACGTAGAGTTGAAACTAACTAACGCTGACGACCAAATTTTGCAAAATCGCACCCCCTGTCATGCCGAGAGAACAATAGCGACCAATCACAAAGCTCCCCGAGTGGTTGGAGTTCAAGCGCAGGTAAAAACTACGAATAATACGAATACGAAACAATAGGTTGGCCGTCTCGCAATTTTACCTGCCCCCCATAAAACTCTTCTCTTCCCTGGCACACATGCAAAAGTATTGACAATCATACCTTTCTGAATAACTGATAAGACAAGGATATTTTCCTAGTAATTTGTACACCAGGTGTAGTATTTTTTTTTGCACTAGACTACATTTTTTATGAAGTAATAGCAAAAAGTACAAAAAATTAAATGTTTGGTTAGTGATATTTGCCAAAGTTTTAGGCATTATTGAACTTTTAATTATTAACAAAGGTCTGCTACGGCGTCAACTATGATAATAACTTAAATTTCAGTACAGTCGCGCCGTAAATCATTTTTAAATTGGTTTCAAATGATTTAATCTGGGATTTTTCATAAAAAAACTAAAACTCTTAACTAATCCAAAAACTACTGAATTTCGGTAGAACATTTGGTGGCTTAATTTGTTGCATTTTAACCCTACTATGACGTCCTGCAAGGAATACGTCGAGTTACCAGTAACCCTGTATAAGCTTGATTCTATACAAATGGTATGCAAAGTAATTAACATTACGAAACACGAAACATTAAATAAAATTACTTGCATTGTACATCTTCGACAGTCGTTACAGGTCGTCAGAAGCTCGAAAGTCTGACAACCAGTCTTACTAAGGGGTATCGTGTTATTCTGGTTTCCTCCACAACTCAGCTACTGGTAGCTGAGTTGTGGAAGTCAGATAGGCAGTCGCCCCATGCCAAATACTGGTATTCAGCTGGATCCGGTTAGACTGGAACCCGACCCCAACATAGGTCGGAAAAGGCAGATGAGAAAAACGGTAATTTTAAAATCTGTTTGTTTCAGGTATCGTCGAATGAGTTGACAGATAAGACAGTACTAGATACGAAGTGGTCTCTCAACAAGTTAAGCGAAGCACCAAATTGGGAAAAGTGGACGCATGAATACAATATTAGACTGAACAAAGAGAATGGTAAGCACCTATATGTTTATTTATACACGGTGATTTTGAATTCACTGTTAACCTTTAAAAGCGTGAAAGTACTCATGATCATGAGCAACTTTCACTATGAGACCAACTTTGAAATATCGAAAAAAATATCAGCTGTTTCATTCAGAAATACAATATCTACGCGATGAAAAATGTATGATGAAACAGATGTATTTTTTTTTCTATTTCGTAGTTGGTCCCATAGTGAAAGTTGTTCATAATCATGAGTACATTCACCTCCTGAAAGGTTAACAGTGAATTAAAAATCACCATGTATATACTTAACCGTTAATAGTGATACTGACTCAATGGGCAGTTGCTTGTTAATACTCAATATTATTTATTGCTTCCACAATGTGAACTTAGGTGGTAGGTTTTACAACGACATGGTCATTGTAGACCCTGTCGGGCACAGCGAAGTAGGAGAGAGGAAGTGGGTTTTAATTTGACTACTTAGTTGTTACACTATAATATTCTGCCGGGTCGCGTGGAAGTTCGGAAGGGTTACCGAGGCCCTGGCAACGGAAGGAATACGGGTGGGTTTTAGTCAGTAAGAGTCTGACACACCCTCCCGCTCCGCCCAGAGCGGGAGAAGTTATTTGATGATTTCCCACACAAAAAAACTATAATATTAATTAATTAGAAGGGTAGTGTGTTTTGTAGTATAGTGCCAAAGTCTTGATGGACTTTTGCACAAAGCAGGGAAACATGTCATATTATTTTGTCTTTATAAGGTTTTGATTTTGTCCTTATCAGATACAAAATCAAGCCGGAAGAATAAACACTTCATAGGTAGTCAGTGATTTGTTTGTTGCTCAAATAGCATATTTTTTTTTAATTTAACCTGTTGTACATATTGTAAGTACTATTAAAGTAATTTATTATTTTGTTTAATTACAGTGTCTGAAGAAGAGCGATTAGAGCAAATGGTCAAAGTAAATCCAGTTTATGTGCCAAGAAATTGGATCCTAGAGGAGGCTATTAAAGATGCTGAGAACAATGACTTTGAAAAGGTATTATTGAGCATTATATTAATTTCTACAGAGTCCCCTGTAGATACAATTACAAAAAAAAACCTATTCCCTTATTTTTTTAAAGAAACTGCAGCACATTGGATTACCTGTGGCCTCGAAAGAAGCAATAATCTAGCTAACTTTTGACACCAGCAAATTTTGATTTTCTAATAAATATCCATAAATTTCAGGTACGATTTTTGCTGAAACTCTTCAAAAACCCGTTTGAAGTGAATGAGGAAGCCGAAAAGCGAGGATATTCAGCACAACCACCGAGTTGGGCTTATGGACTTAAGCTTAGCTGTTCCAGTTAAATATAAAATACTACATAGGCAAACGATGTGTAAATTAGGCATAGATTGATAATGGATAAAAGCAATAATAAAGATGCTGATGTAAGATTTTCTCTAATGGCTGGTACACTCCTACTTTTAGCACATACATAAATGAGTGGTACCTAACATGTTTTCGAACGAAATTGAAATTCGGCTGTACTTTTGTGATGTAAGCAATATCTTGTAAGGTATTCTAATAATACGGTACTTTATGAATGTAAGGATCACAGTTAATTATTTAGTATGTATCTAATTTATTATTTTTATACCAATTTATTTGCTAATATTATTATATGCTGTTATGTTTTAATTTCTGCTTTTAATTTACCCTAATTGTGATCCATGGCTAAAAAGAAAACATTTAAACATGTTGGTGACAGTTGGTAAGACTGGCTCAAAGCCAGGTATGGGGGGGATAAACCCCCCGGGTTTAAAAAAACACAATATACAAAAAAATACTGTAATTAAAATAATATTCTTCATAATGTAGGCATTTAAACTTAAAGAAAAACCTATTTACAATCAACATAATTTCCTCTCTGGTATAAAAATGACCAGCATTAAATACTCACTTATAATCTTCATCTCCACTATCATCAGGTTCAGAGTAATCTTCATCAATTTCTACCTTCCTTCTTTTAGGTTCTGGAATATTCTCTTTCTCTGCTTCTATAGCCTTCTGGGCTTCAGTTTGGGCAGATCTATGGTGGAAAACAAAAGAAATGGTCTTTGCTAAGTCCCAGCATTGTTTCAGGACTAAATCAGCTAAGTTTTTCTTGTCTGCACAATGGTACCAGTTGGACAAATCTGAGGTGCAGTCAGAATTTTCTGGGGGAATTGTAACTTGGATGTTGTTGACACATCTTTTGCATTTGAACTTGCTGTGTGTGTCTGATAATGTGTTTTCTTCTAATCTAAACAGGTCTTTCAAGTCATCAGAAGTGAAATGTCTAAGAGATTCCTCATTTTGATCAACTACTGTGTCACTTAACGCTTTTTTATGTGCCTGTCTTTGGAATATCTTTTCCTCAATAGTTCCTGTTGCAAGGAGCCTGTATATGTAGCAAGGTTTCTTCTGTCCATCACGCCACACTCTTGCCATGGCTTGGTCATCATTGGCAGGGTTCCAGTCAGGGTCAAACATGATAAGTCGGTTTGCTCCAATAAGGTTGAGCCCACAACCACCAGCTTTGGAACTCAGCATGAATATCCATTCCTTGTTGTCCTTGTTGTTGAAACTTTCAACTACCTTAGCTCGTTTCTTGATTGTCATGGAACCATCAAGTCTAACATACAAATAAGATCTCTTCCTACATAATTTCTCAAATAAATCTAAAGTTTGTGTATAATTAGAAACCAGTACAATTTTATCATCAGTATTGGTTTTCAAGTTAGCCAGGATACAATCTAAGATCATCAGCTTTCCTGACAATTCTGGCTTCACATCTTTGATGTCATAATTGCTTGGTAACAGGCTCAGAGCCTTTTCAAATCCTTCAGATCTTTCCACTATCTTGTCATAAACTAAATCAGGATGGTTACAGAGTTTCTTAAGAGAAGTGATGCTTGAAAGAGCACTGAGAGTGTTCTTCTCTCCATTGCCGCTGAACTTGTTGCGGATAGCATCAGAATTGATGAAGTTTTTGTACAGTTGTGTCTGAAGGGGAGTCATCTTCACACATATGACTTGTTCAAACTTAACAGGCAGGTATTTAGTGAGTAGACTGCTTGTTCTGCGGATCATACATTTGTTGACAATAGATGTTAAAATTGCCAGACATTCCTGTGCTTTTTCTCTTTCTGAAGCAGTTGCTAAGGCATCTTGTCCTCTTAGAATTGCATTTTCATATTTCTTCTTGAATTCATGAGCAGTTCCGAGGATACCTTCATTGACAAAATGAACTAAACTGAAGTATTCTGTCAAATCATTCTGGATTGGAGTTCCTGATATCAAAATTCTTCTTTTAGCCTTCAAACCCATTAAAGCTTGGTATGTTTGGTTCTCAGAGTTCTTCAGTCTATGTCCTTCATCACATAGGACTAATCCCACTTCAGATGAATGGAGAATATTGGTGTAAATTCTAAATGTTTCATATGAGATAATTAGAACTGGGGTTGCTACTCGAGTTGTGGTAAATGTGTTCATATATTGCTGTAGTTTTAAAGTAATGTCAGCTTTAGACCCTCCATCCATGGCTAGAGCATTAATTCTTTGCCCTAACCACTTATGTATTTCATTATACCAATTCTTGACCAAACTACTGGGGCACACAATGATTGCTTTACAGATAGTAGGTTTGCAGTCCGGTCCTTGCCTCAAAAGTGTCCATAAT
This sequence comes from Atethmia centrago, assembly GCA_905333075.3. NCBI lineage: Eukaryota > Metazoa > Arthropoda > Insecta > Lepidoptera > Noctuidae > Atethmia > Atethmia centrago. Next base: position 14,242,442 of record HG995387.1, read on the forward strand.
AGAGTAATACACTGCAAAGTCTTTCCTAAACCCATTTCGTCAGCCATGATGCAGCCATAGGCATTTTCTATCTGTTGTCCAGTGACGCAGTCGTACATAAACTTCACTCCTTCTCTCTGATGAGGTCGTAAGATGTTCCCCAGGACGGGATCCACGACCACAGCCACTCTGATGTCGTTAGGACTCATCTTCATCTTCTCGTGTTCAGGGATGTAAGGCGGGCGATACAATACCAAAGCATTTGGTTCATCTGGATCGTGTAACGCTCGTCTAACCTGCGTCCTCTTTAAACCCAAGCTTTTACCACAAAATGAGGACACATAGTTTGGTATGGGAACTTTGAAAGGCTTGTTCAGTATCTGCTTGATTAAATTCTCGTGTTCAGAAGCAGTTAATGTTTGAGAAGCAGATTTTTGAGTCAGTGGTATTTTCGTACATTCCCGCCTTTTATTTCGTTTGGATTCTAGCAACGGGCTTTTGAAGACACTGTCGCTGGAGCCGACTTGGCTCGGCGCTAGGCTGCGCCGCATTTTGTCGTTTTACACCATTTAAAACACGGAAATTAAACAAAACAAAACGCACACTTATTAGAACTTGTTTATAAAATGAAAATTCGGGAATTTTGACATTGACGTTTAACTGTATTGTTGCAATATAAAATATTTGTACGCATCCTTTTTGGAGCTAAAGGCGGACATACATACAGGCGAAGATGCCTTTTTTTCTGTTTGATTTTTTTACGGTGTGTGGTGTGGTACGGTCAGGCAATGTCCATGAACACTTCATATTTAATGCAAAGTAAGAATAATAATTCGGAGATGTTTTTGCTTCAACATCATCAATTTTGGTTCTATAATGTGGTTAGTGGTTAGAATCTGCTTTGGTCTAACCAAATCTGGGCTAAATATTTTATTATACATGGAGCGATCTGACCTGCACAATGAAATACCGATATTCAAGGCATTTTTTGGCAGCGAAACGAGTATGTGTAGAACTTGGCACTCTTTTTATTAAATCCAGTTAACATGTGCCAAAAAACCAGCATATCTGCAGCATATTAGCTTATCAGACGGACGAAAAGTAGAAATCGATGAAATAAAACAAAACAAAGGTTACAAAAATACTTAGTATTAAAATGAAAACATTTAACAAAAACTTTCTCTTACTTTTTAAGTTATAATCGGTATCTATCGATGTGTTACATCAATACTGTACTAGCATGATTCATCACAGATAATTTATTAACTTAGAGCATACTCTAGCCGATTTTTATTCCGAGAAGTAGAATGGGGACATGCGATTATAGCTTTCGAGAATGTATTTTTTGACGTGATAACGTCTTATAAATCGATGAACGCCGGCTGCACGCACAAAAAGCATGAATCATTGTCACGTTCCGCCTGAGCCAAGCGTGCAAGCGAGAGCGCGGAACTAGTAATAGAGAGGGGCCCGATCGGCCTAAGCGTTCGACTTGTGACGCATCTCTCTCTCGTTATCACGTAAAATTATCGTCAGTAAGCCGACTTTAGAGACGACCAATTTTTTTTAAATAACCTCTGCATCAGAAATTGATGAACTTAATTAATTATAAAGTTTATAAAACTTAAGACACACAAAGCAACGCATTTGAGCGAATACGTGACATACATTTTAATTTTAAACACATTTTAACAAGTAAACCAAAATTATAAAATTAAACTCAATCCATTCATTCATAAAAAAAGTAAGTTCTCATTTTCGGACATGCAAGTAGTTAAATTATGTCCAATGGTGTACTCAGATAGCCTTTGAAGGCCTAATCCTTTATTTTTAAATATGTTCGTGCGATAATTGGTATACATTATGGCTATTCAATGTAATTACAAGGCATTCTTTTTTATTGCTTTTTTGTTAACATAAATGTTCGATTATACAAAATTATATAATAGGAATTAAGTTTTTTGGACAGATCCTTGTTTTTTGAAGCCCATTGACATAACTTGACACCTTGTACTTATACTGTGACGTCATAATCACGAGGTGCCAAGTTACAGTACCCGAACGTTAATATGGCACATCGAATTTTAGAAAGAGACAACATTTTAGGGTTCCGTACAAAGGGTGCCAACGGGAACCTATTGCTAGAGGCTCCGCAGACCGTCAGCCAGTCTGTCACAGGGCTGTATCTTTTGAACCGTAATATGTAAACACAGAGAATGTACTACTATAGATAGCCGCTATGACAACGAATCATAAAAATAAAATAAAGTTAAAAATGAAATGGTACCCTTTAATTTTTAGGGTTCCGTAGTAAACAAGCAACCATTATAGTTTCCGTCCGTCTGTCAGTCTGTCCCCGCTATAGCTAAGAGACGCTTAGTAAAATATGTTTTTTTGCGTACCTCCCTTACACGTAATGTGAGAACGATATTTTTTTTTCTCGTCTACCCCTACCTAGTGTGGGGTATCGTTGGATAGGCCGTTCAAAAATATTGCGGGTCCCCCGGCAGCTGAATGGTTGTTTATGGAGATGTGAAAAAAATCATGGGAGTAGTACATATAATTAAATTAAAAGGAAAACTATCACAGCTAAGTGGGCTTTACAAGTTAACGAGTAAAAGTCGACCAACTTAAATTTGCAGTTGGAGAATTGACCGTGGCATATATCGATGTATGGGAGAACATGTTTTTCAACTACAATGTTAAGTTTGTTTTTGGGATAAATTCTTCCCAACTACGGAACCCTTCATAGTGCGTGGTCTGACACGCACTTGGCTGGTTTTAATTTTTTACCTTATTTTACTTTTTATTTTACAATACAAGAAACGTGTTTTTTCGACGATTTTGCTCGATCTTTATAATATGGTGCTACGGAACCCTTCGTGTCGGCCGGTTTAAAAAAAAACGATGTGATATATTAACGGCAGCATACCGTAAGTCAATAGAACTAGTCTTTCGCATCTTCCTTCAATGATTTCTCGGCAATGGCAACTAGTTAAGTAACATTAAAGAATTACTTCTTGTTATTACGTACGACCTTAATGTTAGTGCCTTCGAAGACGCAGTCAGTCCGAGATGGATACACGTTCTTGAGGTTTCCTTCAAGATCGACTACTTTCACCTGGCGGAGGAAACAGAATGGGTTTAATGGTTAACGAAACATTTGTTTTGGCTTATCTATGAATTTGGATGTGATAGTATCATTTAGATATCAAAGATAAATAAATATCATTGTTATATTTATAAGGTAAAGTCGTAATAACTGAATGGTTATGGCGAGGAGTGAGGAACTAGGCGGCTCATAACTCTCGCTGAATTTTATCATTATCATTTACACATCTCGCCTTTATTCCCCGAAGGAGACGGCAGAGGTGTTTTAATAGGGGAGTGCCTTTTGACGGCACCTTATATCACTGTACCTTCAATGTGGATGGCTACAAGAAATTAGGCAGACTCGAGTAAAGATCTGTGTGAGAATAAGACTAGGAAGGAAGTGAACTCTGGTATAAGAGCCAACAGAGTTTTTTGGAAGAAAAAGATACTCTGATACACCAACCCCAAATATATTCATAATCAGACTATGATGTTCCCACTGCTGGGACACAGGCCTCTCGGTGAGAGGGAGTGGGCCGTAATCCGCCACCCATGCCCAGTGTGGGTTGGTAGATGTCACATGTCTCAGAATTTTAGGTTCTAGGACATGCCGGTTTCCTCACGATATTTTCCTTCACCGTTTTGAGAGCAGTGGTGAAGACATAATTTTCGCAAAGTATAGCTCCTGTCGGGGTTCGAACCTACGACCTACAACTCGTAAGTCACCCCCATTACCAATGGGCCACCACTGCTCTCATAATATATTCAAGATATTTATATAAAGAAACATGAGCAGTAGCTTATATATAATAATCATACAAAGCATGCAGGTGCACTAGGGAAGGGTAGGGGGACGATTATCTTACCTGCTGCACAGTGAGGGTGTGGTAAGCAGCGTCAGGCTCCTGGGGTCCTATTCCTAGCAGGAGGCACTCTTGCAGCAGCTTGTTCATCACAGTCTTGCAGGCGCCGAGCGAGGTGTGTGACGTCACTTCTATAAACATTGACTTGCTTTCTTGAGACATCTGAGGAAAATTGTGTTGTTAGTCATGGATACATTTATTGTCTTTAGATTATTAACAAAGTGGTGAGAAAGAAGAGGCCAATACCAGAAAAAGATACAATTAAAAATCTTTTTCCGTTTAAGTATTTCATAATTAATTCTTAACTCCAATAATAAATTCTTATGAGGCTTTTGTAGGCATACCTTTGATACAGAAGCATTTGTTGACGCTGTATTTGAACCTAACTAAGTCAAGTTTCTGTTCACTAAATGATTACTTACTTATTAATCCTGTATTATAAACATACTAGATGCGCCCTGCGGTTTCACCCGCATAAGTTTTGTCCCCGTGGGTATATCGGGATAACAAGTCATCCTATGTGTTATTTCTGGTTATAAACTATCTGTGTGCCAAATTTCATCCAAATCCCTTCAGTACTTTTTGCGTAAAAGAGTAACAAACATCCATCCATCCATCCATTCTTACAAACTTTCGCATTTATAATATTAGTAGGATTGGGGAGTTTGTTGCGCCACTTCTTCCCAGCTAAAGCACTAGGAAGTGGTGAAGGGCGAGCGTTTTTGGGGGACTGTCTTATGTAATTTTGACGTTCGAAAAGTGCCATGTCTCAGCCTAGTTTGAATAAACGACTTGATTTTGATATTTCAAAAAAATCCAGTAAAAAATTGTAAAAAAACTAGTGGCTAAGTCTCCTAAGTAATATATTACTGGTTTAAACAAAAGATTGTAAAGTAGCAGCCAGCACATCAAGTACCACAAACTGTCAAATTTCTCGAAATAAATGTTGATGGTTAAGTTCAAAATCGTATGAGAAAATTTGACAGTTTGTGCAAAATTTGACAACTTGATGCGCTGGCGACTATACCATGTTTTTCTGAACCAAATAATGTTTTTATTTTTATTTATTTATTTATTAACATAATGCTAATACCTTAGTATCCTCCGAGTTTGTAATTGGGGGAAAGCTGATGACCTTTCCGCTAGCATCTTGCAGACAAGGGTACACTGGCTTGCCTTCCAATAAGTACAAGTATCTGCAATAACATAATATGTAAAATATTTATGGTTTATTTACTGGCTGGATCCATGACCAGCCAGTAAATAAGCCATAAATATATTTTCTGAATTTTACAATGTAGTTTCAAAGCTACATTGTAAAATTCAGTGTTATCTAATCAATTCAATATAAATCATTTGAAATACGATCAACCCTCAAATATTTATATTTCTGCTCTATGGGTTCCCGCAAAAAAGTTTATTATTATTTTTATTTCAATTCTGTTTCACAAGTTCATAATAATAACAGCTTATTATAAAAGCCTCTTCTCGTACAAAAAAGGATTAGTAGAGAAATATGATTACATACTCAGACCAAATAAAAAACTCAACACATAGTGCTACAAACAATACAGTGAAGCATGCCAAAACTACGCCACGCTTTGAGCATATACGCTCACACGCACACATTTACAACCAAACTACACCTCACTGGAACACTCACTAAGTGTACACATGTTCACGTCACTGTTGACAGTGCTATGTCTTGATTTTATATTTGGTCTGAGGTTACATACTTGTGTATCCCAGAGTAGACATTCCTCTTCTTCTCCTTGCGTAGAGCCTCAGCCTCTGCCGTAAGCTGCTGGAACAGTTGTTCGCCAGAGTAGGGTCGCAGCCTCGACAGGGGGATCAGCTTCAACGCTGCTGGGGCTTTTGCTGTGTATACTAGGTCACCTGGGAATATTAAGAATCAAAGGAGTTGAGTTGGTTTGTGGCTTGGATTGGTGCTATATTACTGCTATATGAAAAGATCTTTAGTGCCTTAAAGATCTTTTTAGTCAGCAGGTCAATGATGTAGAATCCTTGTTAAATTAAGCTCAAATAATTTTAACAAGTTTTTTTTGGATATTAATAAATAAACTCGTACATTCAGGTGATTAACATATTTTGGAAGTGGCTGTAAGTATCAAAAATGCTATAGGTACAATAAGTAAATAATTTAGATAAAATGTTGAAATGTTGTTTCTTTAAATATCTGGACAGTGAAATAACAAGAACTTACCTGGTGCAATCTTATTCAAGTCATGCGTAGCAATTGTAGCAACATTTCTCTTATCACAGACGGTGTCGTGCAACTTTGTCTGCAGCTGTATGAACTTCTTGAAGGATGTCTCATTAAAGGACAAGTCATTCACAATGCAACATAGAATATATGGACGGACCACTGCCACTTGAGACTCAATAATCTTAACTCGTTGAGTATCATCTTCTACATGTAAAATATTCAAAGAATGACAGAGATCGCACTCCGTTTCTTCAGGCGTGGGTTCTTCTTTCTTGCCCTTTTTTCCTTTACCCTTACCCACAGGCTGGGTTTGGTCCGACTTAGGGCAGTGGTCGCGGATATAGTCCAATATTTGCTTAGTACGACACTGGTCTACAAGTTTCATGAATCTCTTGTCAGTGAATTTGTTGCCTTTAAGGTTTATTTCTGAAAGAAAGCCACAAAGTGAGTCATTCTGATGTTTGCTTAGCTGCATAATAATGTTATGCAATATGAATTTATTGATGCTCAGATTTACCACCTGTGGTGCAATAGTTTAACATAGGTTTGAATCCTAACTAATATTATAAATGTGAAAGTGAGTTTGTTTGTTTGTTACCCTTTTTCGGAACGGATTTGGATGGAATTTGACATAGGGTAAACAATGACCTTTATTAGGACATAGGATACTTTTTTTTTTTTTTTTTTTTTTTTCAATAATATCATTTATTTACATAACCAAATTACAAGATGATTATTAACATTAACTAAATTAAATTAAAATTAAGTTAGGCTTAAAAAAGGCCCTCGGGGCATTGTACCGAGGATGCTGGCGGCATTTCCTCGCTGAATTGCAATGCTGATGCGTTGCGCGAGAAAGCCGCCAGCTTTTCGGTCACCAGTTACATCAACTAGACGTTTCGCGATTTCCGCAAATAACTTATGCGCACTGGGACCCCACGGACCGAGGGTCTCGACGCCAAAGGGCCCAAAGTTGTACTCTCTGCCAAGGCCTCCATATTTAATAACTTTCAGATTTTCGGCATTTTCTGCCGCTGCACCCGCTTTAGAAGTAGTCCGTTGGAGGTGGGACGGTGCCAGTGTGTCTACACAGGTAGCGTCCCACACAAGCATCCGTCCCAAACTCCACGGGACCAAAGACACACCATCAGGTCTTTTGCCATCATCTCTGACAATGCCAGTATGGATACTTTTTATCTCGATATTCCCACGGGATCAGGACTTATGCGGGTGAAACCGCGGGGCGCAGCTAGTACTTTATAACATAACGTCAACTTAAAGAAAAATAAAATGATGTCGGTACATGACTACTGACAGTATACGGTATAATAAACTTACCTTTCAACTTAGCCATGGTGGCTACTTCCCCGGGAACAGTCTTCAGTTGATTGTCTCCAATGTCAAAGTTCTTCAATGATGGCAAGCTACGGACAATGTAGCTCGGCAACACCTCAATAGCATTCCCTTTAATCTTCAGATCAGTTACATGAAGAAGCACAGCATTCTCCAAGTCCAAAAAACTCGTCAATTTGTTATTTGACACATCAACAGTAAGCAAACTGGGAAAATCAGTGAATTTCGGCATTTCTTCTATTTCATTAGAACTTAAATTAATACTAGTCAACTCTTTCATGTCGTTCAGACTCTCCGGAATACTCTTCAGCTGGTTTCTCGACAAATCAAGCACTTTCAATTTCTTCAAAGAGGTTATGTTTTTATTGAAATCTGTTATTTTGTTACCGAATAACAGCAGGGATTGCAGGTTTACCAGACGCTTTATATCGTCCGGTATAACTGATAGACATGTGTCACTGATATTTAGAAGGTTAATATTTGTTAATTGAAATATACCTTTGTCTAAACCACTTTCCGAAATACGTTTCGAAATAGCCGCACCCGCCAATTTGATTTCATGGCGATTTTCCGACTTTGCAGTCGTTACTTCAGGCCACGTACTCATTTTTGTAACAAAATTATAATTCGGAGTAGCGTCTATGCAGTTAATTAGGTATCAAATAAGAATTTAATTAGAAAAAACGCGCGCCACGACGGTTGCAAACAGAATAAAATACTACATGAGAGAAAAATCAAATGAAATGACTTTTGTTTGACAATTTGACAGTGACAAAAGTAGGTGCTGTGCTGCCAACGTATTCTATGGAAATCCCCTAGATATGTCTATAAAACATTGCTCAGTCTTCGGAAAATTGTTTATAAACTTCAATAGAAATAAGTTTGGAAGTCAACCCTATATTAATAAAAACATCATAATTATGATCATATTTGTTCTTACAATCGATTCGATGGCCAAATAACGCTGAGGGACAACATTTTTCAAAAAAATAATTTATTCACTAAATCTTTTGGTTGATTACCCAATATTTTACAATTATCTCAGCAAACGGGGTGTAATTTGCTAGTCGGCAACGCTGGTTATAAGTGTCATTTAACATTTTAAATTCGTTTGCGATGATGAGACAAGCATCGTATAGCGCTCTACCTAATGTTACATGAGGAATCGCATGAAACATGAACTTTTTAGGGTTCCGTAGCAAACAAGGATATATAGTTTCGCCATGTCCGTCTGTCTGTCCCCGCTGTAGCTCAGAGACGCTTAGTACTAGAAAGCTGTAATTTGGCATAGGTATACATATTAATCACGCCGACACTGTGGTAAAATAAAATATTGAAATAAAGGTGGTAAAATAATATTTTTTTTTAGGATACACTTGCACGTAATGTGGGTATGTTATTTTTTTTACTCGTCTATTAGATCCCATGGAGTGGGGTATCGTTCGATAGGCCGTCCAAAAATATTGCGGGTCTGTGAACACCATTTTTCGATTCAAGGATCCGTTTGCGTAATATTAAGCTACAAAGTGCTAATTTTTGATAGAGCCAAGTGTTCCCCCCCCTCCTCTGCGAGCTATGGTTGTTTAGGGAGATGTGAAAAAAAATCATGGCAGTAGTACATATAATAAAATTAAAAGGAAAACTATCACAGCTAAGTAGGCTTTACAATTTGCAGTTGGAGAAGGGATCGTGACGTATATCGATGTATGGGAGAACATGTTTTCAACTACAATGTTAAGTTGTTTTTGGGATAAATTCATCCCACAACTACGGAACCCTTTATTGTGCGTGGTCCTACACGTACTTGGCCGGGTTTTGGGTTTAATAATGAAATTACAGAAGCTGTCCATTGTTATCCATATTAGGCGATTGTTTGTGCTGCCACGAGTGGCAATACGTACCTATAAAATATAGAATCATAACATTCAGTCAGTTATATGAAAAAAGTTTTAATAGGATGGGTGTTAGGACTCGTTGATGTCTTGCGAAATGCTTTTGATAAAAATTCCATGAGCTTATCATAACTTTAGCGGTGACCATCGAAACAAAAGCTTTCGGCCTAAAGCCAGCGATGCTTAGGCTTGATTCTGTAACTAATAACCATGTAAAATTCACAGATTACACTGGGTCTAACTCTACAGACGCATATAATAATGCAGAGAATATAATTATTATCTAATCATGATAAAAAAATGATATCATTTAGATTAGTTCTTAATTTTTATTGATTGGTTAATAAATTTGTAGTCATGTGGGGTGCGGTCGTGACTTTAGCAATAGTAGCTGGGATTTCGGTACCTAATTATTACTTTTTTATAAAAAAATGGCATTAATGCTTCATTTTAATTCATCAAGATCGAGGAAGAAGTTGTCCATTTGTGTCGTCACCAAGTACCTACCTGAACTCAGACAAACATTGTTCATAATATTATAAACTTGTGCATTTCAGGCATCTGCAGATGTTCTACAGGCGTCTCCGGAAGTATATCAATATGGTAAAGTACCTACATATAAATGCATAAAGCTCTTGCCAATCTTTAGCGAATCCTAACGGGATGTGACGCCTTTTCCGTAGACGCTAAGCTATACGTGGTCTTTGGCTTGGATTCGATACCTCCATATATCTATGCCATAAACCGCACCCTGATCTTTTCTACAATATCAATATGCTCTACCAAGGGGCACCAACTAAGGTTGGTAACGATAACAACGGACGGTTGAGGGTAGTCGTGGATCGAGCTCAGTGTCATAAGGTCTTTCAACATTCTCCTGCCCTTATCCCAATTTATTTGGGGTCGCGGCAAAAGCATTTTTTTTCCATACTTCTCTATTGGTCGTCATCTCGCTAGTCATTCCCTTTCTAGTCATATCATCTTTCACACAGTCCATCCATCGTTTCTTTGGTCTTCCCCTACTCTTATAGTTCTTTCCATTGGAGATGACTATCTATTCCTAATATCCAACAGACAGTGGACTAGGCTGATGATGATGATACCATATGTCTCATTTGTAGATTCCCGCATAGTATCAGGATGGGAGGCGCGGGAGAGTCAGTTCCCGTACATGCTGTGGCTGCGCACAGTGAGGTGGACCGGCGACATCACAGCCTGCGGAGGCTCCATCATACATCGCAGCTGGGGTCTCACCTCTGCTAGATGTACTGCTCAGTAAGTATTCTTTTGTAGGAGCCACCAACACTATGATTGAAAATATTTAAGTAGGTACTGTTCACAACCGCACAACACAATTTTTTATCGTTTAAATCATAGTATAAGTCGATGATAGCACCAGGAGAGGTAGGTAGGTAGAGAGAGCCTGCAGGTTTTATCGTGATTTGGTTTAATCGGTACATAACTTACCCAATATCTAGCTCAGTGATGGACTGCTCGAGACCCAGTTTCCACTGACTATCTACTTTTCCTTCTTAATGTCGATGATACGACAGTTAATTGAATTTTGACTGGCTATTGACCTATAATAATGAAATATTACTCCTCTATTGCCTACAGATAGGTAATTTCTGCTTCTAGAACTTCAAATCTAGAAATGGAATACAGAAGTGCTTTCATTTTTACAGGCGCATTGAGGTCATAATCCACGCTGGCAGCGTGAACCGCAACACTCCGCTGGTGACCATGTTGGCCCGCGAGTCTTTCAGGCCGCCTGGCTATGAAGATTCACTGCAACCCCTCAACCAGCCCAATGACATTAGTCTGATGAGGTTCAGTCAGGACCTCACTTTTAACAGTAAGAGATTTTTCCAGTACCTATCTAAGATATTTTTGAGTAACGGTGAGTTAGGTTTTTCTTGGTTTAGGTACCGACCATGAGAATTTAAAGGTGCCAATTCACCCTTCCTTGTACGTACGTATTACGTAACGTATTACATTTACATGAGGATTGGCATTCGTAACTTTATCTTGTAAGAAAAAGACGCAATTACTGCTGGAAAAAATCTTATACATGTACATCTTTTATGACGCCCGTGAGAAAAAGGCTGCGGTACGATCATCCAGATATTTCTAGTTTTCTATAAATAGGTATCTTTAACGAACAATAAATAACGTAGGCTACTATATTTATGTCTGCGCACAAAATACAACAAAACATGCGTCTATATCCAAAATGTATCTATAGATACCTTTCCTCTATATTAGACTAAATACGAAAGCAAAGATTTACTATCCGAACTACACAAAATGTAAGAGAATTCTCAAGGAGGCTCTCCAAAATATGTCATAGGAAAGTGTTAAAGTAAATATGTATACTCACCTACCATAAGTATTCATCAAATTTAAAAAGTACCTAAGACTCAAGCTACTCAAAATAATTATAATTAATTTGTCTATTGTCAAATCTTTAGATTATTTATTATTTTTATAAGACTATTTTAGCACTATTCGCCTGAAACACAGGATTACCTAGATCAGGCACGCAAGATTTTTTTTTTTTTTGAGGGTGGGAAATCATCAAATAACTTCTCCCGCTCTGGGCGGAGCGGCAGGTTGTGTCAGACTCTTACTGACTAAAACCCACCCGTATTCCTTCCTGTTGCCTGTGTTGCCAGGGGCCTCGGTGACCCATAAGTACCATCCCGCGACCCCGGCAGGCATCGGCCCTAGTGGACCCCTACTTTTGTGCTGACGACATCTCTTTGAGGCGCGCGTGGAATACGACGCGCCGTCGACCCGGGCCTGGTCCTTACCGGACGGTGAGCTACCCATTGCTCACCGTCCGCAAGCCCGCGCCTACGGTGGCTGGAAATCTGCCAGAGATTCCCGACGCCCAGGGCGTCTCCTGCGGCGGCTAGGGGCGAGAGGGCGCGAAACGTGCCTTTCCCTCAACCGTCCCGCCTCCTCCTTCGCGAGCATTACTGCTTCGCAGAAGGAGGTGACGGCTGCCTATGCCCTCTCGCTCCGTACCAGGCCTGAACCAGGGCCGGACGCGAGAGGTCTTTGCCGCCGATCGCCTCCACGAGGACACGGCGGTGCTCTGCCCAAGCCGGGCAGACCTCCACCGTATGCTCCACCGTGTCCTCCGGGCGATCCACACAGTGATGACACCCGGACGTTTCCTCCCGCCTTATCCGACACAGGAACCTCCCGAAGCTGCCGTTTCCGGTGGGGACCTGCGTCAGGCGGAAGGAGAGGACGCCGTGGCGCCTCTCCAGCCACTCCTCAAAGAGGGGACTTATCGCCGCAATCGTGGCGTGCCCAGCACTGGGTTGCGACAACCGTACTTTCCATGACGCCATGAGATCCCGCCGGAGCTCCGTCCGCTGTGCCGCGATTTCTCGCGGCAGCGGAGTTACGCCCCGGCGTTTCGCCTCCTCGCGCCACTACTGCGCGCCTACCTCCCTAGCGGCGTCAGCGTAGCACACTACGCTGACGCCGCTAGGGAGGTAGGCGCGCAGCACCCAGTCGTATCCGATGTCCCACAGATGCGGCCCCAGGACCGATCCCTGTGGGACACCGCACGACATCTCTTGCCGGTTCCACACTCCCTGGTGACCGGGGTAGATGACGGCCTTGTCCGTCAAATAGGCCTCGACCACACGACAGACGTAGGTCGGCATCCGGTGATACCGGAGTGCCTCCCTGATGCAACTCCAGGGCAGGGTATTGAAGGCATTGGCGATGTCTAGGGACACCGCCAAGACGACCCCACCCTGGGCAACAGTATTCCCCGTCGTCAGGGCTCGCACACGCATGATGGCGTCCACCGTAGAGCGCCCTCTGCGGAAACCAAACTGGCTCTCCGCCAAATCCGGCCCCACCCGCACCAGCTGGCCGACGAGGCGGTCTGCAATGACTCTTTCAAAGAGCTTGCCCACCTCGTCGAGCAGCACGATGGGCCGATAAGCGGACGGAGAGTCCGCAGGGCGCCCTGCCTTCTTTATGAGGACCAGTTTTCCCGTCTTCCAACGAAGCGGGAACTGGCCCCTCTCCAAACATGCGCTTAGGAGCCCCCTAAGTCGAGGTCCGAGAGCCTCCAAGGCCAGGACCTAGGCCTTCCCAGGTAAGCCGTCGGGTCCTGGGGCGGTATTTTTGGCATTAAGCCTGCGTACCGCCGCTCTCATTTCTACCTCGGTCACCTCCGGAGCATCGTCGACATTGTCGTCGTCGGCGGTGTGGTCCGCATCGGGCACCGCAGTAGGCGGAGCCATAGGCGGGGAGGTGTGTTCCCCTCGGGAAGGGAACAGAGCGCTCACCACGTCCTCCACAAGTTGGGGCCGGAGACTCTGCGTCAGCGGGGGAGCCCATGGGCGGAGCTTATCCCGCACCACTTTGTACGGGCGTCCCCACGGGTCCCTGTCCAGAGTCCCCAGTGACTCCTCGCGGGCCAACCCCCTGGTCCGCAGGATCTCCGCTTGGAGGGCGGTCTTCGCCGCTCTGTACTCCTTGTACAGCTCCGCCTGAATGGCTTCCGTATCCGGAGGTTTGATACGGAGCCTGCGGTGCCTGGTGTACCGGCGTCGCGCAGCCACGCACGCAGTGCGCAAAGCCGTCAGCTCCTGCAACCACCAGTACACCTGGCGCGAGGCACGTCCAGGCTGGACCCAGGGCATTGCCACGTCACATATGTCGGACATGGCCTCCCGGAACCACTCCGCCTCGTCGTTGATGTCGGCAGGCCTGTTCGGTGGTGACACCCAGGCCTGCACGATCGAGGCTTCCAGGAGGAGCTCCCGGTCCAGCTGCTTCAGCGCCCACCGCGGACCACTCGGGGCCCGTCGGACCGGCGCGTCCGAGGTCTGGGCGGAGACGTCGAACCGGATATACCGGTGATCGGAATAGGTCTCCACCCCCTCCATGACACGCCAGTCAACTACACGCGGCGACAGAGCGGGGCTGGCGAACGAGATGTCCACCACTGATTCACCCCGCATCCGCACACACGTGGGGACAGAACCCCGGTTTAGGACGACCGGGCCTGTCTCCAGAGCCCAGTCCTCCACCATCCTGCCCCGTGTGTCCGTTAACCGGGAACCCCAAGCCAAATTCTTGGCATTGAAGTCCCCGAGGACGAACACGGGGAGGGAACCAAACCCGACGACGACGTCTCTCAACTCCGCAAGGGAGTTGTGGAACTCGGCAAGAGTTCGGTTCGGAGAGAGGTAGACCCCTACCACGACAATCTCCCCGAACCGTGCTGCTACGCAGCCCCGTCCTCTCTTGACGGCCTCAAGGGACGGGGTACCGGCGGCGGCCGACGAAATTAGGGTCACTGAGCCGCTCAGGTCCTCCACCCAGTCATCCCTGGGCGGGACAAAGTACGGCTCAGCGACCACGGCGATGTTAATCGACCACTGCGCCATGCTCTGGAGCAACAGATCCTGAGCGGCGGCGCAGTGGTTGATGTTCGCCTGAGGCACGTAAGACTTAGGAATATAATTTACATTTAAGCAAAACTGTTCAATTTTTTTATCCTTGTTATTTTTATAATAAAATTATTATGTTGCTTACCATTATTTTCAGACAACATTCAACCGATTAGAATCCAGCGGTCGGCGGACCGGGACCGTGACTACACCAGCGTGGTGATGACCACCAGCGGCTGGGGCACCACCTGGACCTGCACCGAACTTGACTGTAAGTTGTGGGGATGTTTGATTGGGGACTGATCCTGATGGTGTTTAGTCAAAGACTGAGCGACGTCAGTCTGCCACCTAAACGCACACATCAGGTTCGGCCAGTAACAAAAATCGATAAACACTGAAACGAGTACAATAATCAGCCCATAACGTTCCCACTGCTGTGACACATGCCTCCTCTTTGGGAGAGGGAGTGGAATTATAAGAATACACACTCTTCACTTTTCTTCTTCTTCTTCTTCTTCTTCTCGTCTCTCTCTCTCTCTCTCATTATTATACTCTTAGCTATTACTAGTTGATCAAGTCGTTTTGTGTCAATTGTGATGTGTGTGAACGAGATAGTGTTAATGGTCTTCTGTTGCTGACGGAACCTACCTAAGTGTGTCGATCAATAGCTTTGCATTATCGTTTTTTTGTACTAAAAGTCGACAAGCCACAATATTGGACTCGATAAATGTAAGCTACAACTGTACAAAGTTTAGTTGGCTAGAACCTCAAGCTCAAATCTCTCTTTAAACACTTCAGGCCCTACTCCCGTGATCCTGAACTGGGTACACCTGACAGGGATTTCGAACTTCATGTGCCTGCTGCTCTTCAATTCCAACTACCTCATCAGACCGACCACCATCTGCGCCGGACCTTACAACGTCACCAGCCAGTCTATATGCGCGGTAAGAATACTAATTTTTTTCGTGATTTCTTAGTTGTCTCATAAAAAAGTGATCATTATGATGAGCTCAAACCATGCAAGTACCGTGTCCGCATGGTTTGAGGAGTCATGTCTCATATTTAAACGCAGGTAGGTACTACCAATATTTAGTAGTAAATTATCCAATTTTGTAAGCCCAATCCAAGAATTTGTAGTAAAACCCTTAAAAAGTTACAGGACGTTTAAGGTGGCTCCTCAATTCAGACGTCTGAAATGAGAAGCCACCTCAAAACTCAAAAGATTCGGTAATAGGTACAACACATTTTATGTGGCTCCTTAATTGTGACTTTCTCTGGAAATATAATATGTACGTAGCTAGGTACTAAAGTAGTTGATAAAATCGGATAACAATAGCATGAATATTTAGTAGAATTTTCTACAAATATTGGTGTAATCCAACATCCTACACATTCAGTTTTTCAAAAGATATTAATAATTCAAACTTTCCTTTACAATTTAGTGTCCTATAGGCCATAAATAATTCAATCTACGTATATGATCACAAACAGAGTTTTATTTACACATGAATCATTCTTCACCAATCAGTACTTTAATAATGAACACATATATTAAACACAAGAATGAAAAAAGAAATATAAACCAAAAGAGGATTATCCCAAATGGCCTTTTTTAAAATCTCTATATTCTCTAATCTCTATCTCTAATCTCTTCTCTTCTCTATATCTAAATATTATAGAACAAAGTCGCTTTTTGTGCAACTGCAACAAACCATTTACAATTTAACGCATTATTTTTCTATAGTTTGTAAGCTATCCATGGCAAATCGACAAATTGTTAATTGGTGTCAAACTTGCATGCGATGAACGCACCTTGCGACTAAATAGCCAAGTAACTGCGACCAACTTGGAAGAAGCATTCTAAGCTAACCTTTTTTTTTATTCCGGCTTGGTAAATCCTCATGGATGTCCTAAACCCTGGGGCGGACGGAGGGGTCTGTCAGATTCTTACTAAAAACCACCCCGGTGTTCCCACACTTGCACCGGAGATCATGGAATCTATTGCGACTTCCGCGATCCCCGGCTGGTGCCGGCCCGCCATTGCGGGCCACCTCAGGCTCGCAGGGGCGAATGAGGTGTAAAACTCCCCCCGCGACGTCCAATAGGGGCGAACCTAACCCATTTGACTCGCGGTGCCCTGTCTTAGTTACTGCGCTCTCCTTTTGGTAATTAAAACGGAACTTGCCTCTGTTACTGATGATTTTGTTGATTGGTTGTTGGTTTTGTGCTAATAAACACTATAAATTACATGAAACCCATTATTATTATTATTATTTTTTGGCTAGTCATGATATAGGCGCCCATTTGGATTGGCGGAAGAATCGAACTGATTTGGATCAGAGGCAATCTCAATGCACAGATTTACTGAAACGATTTTATCAGAAGTTGTCATTCCTTTGCGGATCCAATTTGGTGCTTAATTTCAGCTTAATATGCATGATAATGCACGGCCACAAACTGCCAGAGTTGTTGCACACACACTTGCCGCAGCTAATATTAACGTCCTACCATGGCCTACACAATCGCCAGACTTGAATCCCATTGAGCTCGCATGGGATATGCTTCAAAGAAGAGCTCTGTCAAATATGGATGCCGTACACACATCAGACAATCTTTTTCACCTGTTACAGCGGACGTGGGGGGCCAGTCTGCAACGTGATTTGGATGAACTCATATTGAGTATGCCGCCGAACCACTGCGATTGTGTTATAGGCGTTAACGGCGGAAATTTAAGACTATTTTATTTTATTTTACGAAATAAAAACCTTAATGTCAGGATTAAACCAAGGTGAAAAAGCAATCATCGCGAAAAGTAATGCAAAAGCAGAGAGTAATTCGTCAATCTACACATTCGAAAACATTTTATTCAATCGATCTAAATATATATTTTTATTAAATTTCATTAGGGCAATAAAATAAGTTTAAGAAATACCTTGATCCCTAGACACTTTTGATGTATGTACAATCTCCAAGATAGAGCCTACAAAATCGGTCAATTTATTACTAAATAGGAGCTAGAACCAGAGTACCCGCGTTTAAATATGGGACATGCCTCCTCAGTCCATACGGACACCAAGTACGCAAGTACCTACGCAGTACGCTTTTGCATAATTAATCATTATTTAATTTTCACTCCCAACTCGCATTGGGCCCTGCGTGGTCGAATTGAGGCACCACCCAACCCAGCCCCTGCCCCTGCCTAACCCAGCGGTGGGATCATTGTTGGCTGATAGCATAATGCTATGTATTGTTTATAATTTCAGGGAGACAGCGGCGTACCACTGACGGCAGTCGAAGCAGACGGAGTAGCGACTCAAATAGGAATCGGTTCGTTTGTCTCTGCTTGGGGATGCCACGTGGGTATGCCTGGAGGTAAGTGATATGATATGACAGAAAAACCTATGAATGAGTTATTTTAGTTCGTATGTTCATTTTTATTATATTAGGTTGGGGAAAAAGTCTTTTCGCATTATAGTACGAGTATGTATGAACTTGTAATAAAATCTCTTTGGGTATACTTTTTGTATCTGGCTGGTTTTGGTATCATTGAAAGTTTAAATTTTAAAGAACATAATTCCAAATTCAAATTAGGAAAAGGTGTGATTTTCATTTGTTTTCGTACCGTCAAGATGAGTGAATCTAATGAAGAAATTCGATACATTTTAAAATTTTACTACAAAAAAGGTAAAAATGCAACGCAAGCCGCGAAAAAAAATGCGATGTTTATGGACCTAGTGCAGTGTCTGTGAGAGTAGCAGAAATTTGGTTTAAGCGTTTTCGATCCGGCAATTTTGATGTCAAAGATGCATGTCGCTCTGGTCGCCCTATTACGGATAAAATGGATGCCATTTTTGAAAAAGTGGAGCAAGTTCGGCATATCAGTAGTTACAACGTAGCTGTAGAACTGGGAATTGACCACAAAACAGTTTTGGCGCATTTGAAAAAAACTGGGTACACAAAAAAGCTCGATATTCGGGTACCTCACTAGCTCACTGAAAGAAACCTAATGAACCGTGTACTCATTTGTGATTCTTTATTACGACGTAATGAAACCGAACCATTTTTGAAGAAGCTGATAATGAAACTGGTGATGAAAAGTGGGTCACGTACGACAAGAACGTGCGAAAAAGGTCGTGGTCAAAGGCCGGTCAGGCTTCACAGACTGTGGCGAAACCCGGGTTAACTCGCAACAAGGTGATGCTGTGTGTGTGGTGGGATTGGAAGGGCATTATTCATTATGAACTGTTACCACCAGGAAGGACCATCGATTCTGAACTCTACTGCGAACAACTGATGAGATTAAAGCAAGAAGTTGAGAGAAAGCGGCCGGAATTAACCAACAGAAGGAGTTTTTCATCATGATAACGCTAGACCTCACACATCTTTAGCCACTCAGCAAAAATTAAGAGAGTTTGGCTGGGAGGTGTTAATGCATCCGCGTATAGTCCTGACTTGCACCTTCAGATTTCCACCAGTTTCGGTATCTTCAGAATTCTTTAGGCAGTGTCGGGTTAACATCACGAGAGGACTGCCAAAACCATTAGTCGCGGTATGTTGATCAGAAGTCCCAAAATTTATATAGCAATGGGATCTACCTACAAGATGGCAAAAAGTTATCGAACAAAATGGCACCTACATACTTTAGTTAAATGTAAATAAACCAGTATATTAAAAAATGTTTTGAATTTTCTTAAAAAATGCGAAGAAACTTTTTCCTCAACCTATTATTTTCGGTTGATTTTATAGTAAACGGTGTTGCATGCAAGATTGAGGCTGCACGGTGTTCAAGTAGGTACCTCATCATCATTTTCCTGCCCTTGTCCCATGTTATTTGGGGTCGGCGCAACACGTTATCTTCTTCCATCCTCCCCTGTCAGCCGTCATGCTATCATTCACTCCCTTCTCTTTCATATCATTCCTCACACAATCCATCCATCTTTTCTTTGGCCTTCCTCTCCCTCTCCACCCATCAACATTCATATTCATCACTCTTTTAGTCACATGCGTTTCATCCCTGCTCATCACATGCCTAATAGGTACCTACTTGTGTTCAAGTAGGTACTTATTAGGTACTTAAAATTTGTTAAACCCATTTAGTTGGTTAAAACTACTTTTCAGTCATGTCTTGAGTTAGGTTCTATACCTACCAGGCCTTTCTTTCTTTATCTATTGTAAAATTAAGTTGCAGCTTATTTGCATGCTTATTTACGTGATACATATATGATTTATATTTCTGTAAGTAGGTTCACGGGCGTAGGGTTTAAACCCCAAAACCCCCCTCTGGCTACGCCCGTGAAATATGCAAAATATTACTTATTACCTATGCTCTCGAAGAACTCCAATCTAGCCATAATAAGAAAATATCGTTACAAGCCGTCCAAATGCTTATCATGCTTCGGATCTTCGGATTTTGTGATGTGCTTGGTGATTGTTCAAAAAGTCATTGCCGCTGTGACTGTTCCTAAATGACCCTAGGCCGATAAAATTTTCGTTTTTCCTAATTCTGTTAATATGAATGTTTGGGTCGGTCCCTCATATTGAGGAAAAGTCGTACTCCGCCGCCGTACGACTCTGTAGAGCTCGTCTCCAGACTGGTCACTCTCCCACCGACAGAGATATGAATTCCAAATATGAAGAAGTCTAACGCCTTGTCTCTTGCCTTGTTGTGTTAATAGAGCAAGGAAAGGATTGAAATAAATAGTGAATAAGATTTAGGAATTCATAGTTATGAAGTTGGATGTGGTTTAGAAAGACAATAAATAATAGAATAATGCTAAGTATATTATTATATAGATTTGTGAGTAACCCTTACGCTAGCGTAAGAGGTATTTGGTCAGGCATTACTCACACGATACTTTACATCTGTACTTGGAGTACTCAGAGCAACACTTCCATAAAGTGACGCAAGCGGCTTTTCAGCGGCATTACGTCGGCATCATGCTCTTTTGGAGACATGGTCCCTAGCAGTTCTTTCAAACTGATAAGCGTGACGAAGCGGCTTTCCCTGCGGCAACCGTGTGGACCGTCCTTGTCTAACAACGGGGCGGCTAGTTTCAGCGGCATTGCGTCGGCATCATGCTCTTAAGGAGACATGGTCCCTATCAGTCCTTGGACTGGATATGAGATAGATGTGGTTTCCCGAACCCCTGGAAGTTCACCCTTTGCACAACAAGCATATCTGCAAGACACGTGTTCATATCAGTCTAACCGAATTATTGGTTTGTGATAAAGAATACAACATTCAAGAATTACTAGATAATAAGAGTTGAGAATTGAAACTCAAGAATTATTAATTTATAGAGCTGTGAATCAACTCTCTTAAGGATCTATAGACAGCCCCAAAGCGCCCACCCGTCATCACTTCCTAGTGTTTGAGCTGGGGAGAAGAAGTGACGCAACAAACTCCCCAGCAACACGTCTCTGTCTGTTTAGTTACAAGAACTTTAATTATACTATCAGACTAGGATAAATATTATAATAAAAGACTCTCCCAGTCGTCGCAACAAACTCACACACGCACCCTATATTAGGTACTAAATTAGTCTAATCGGGGCTTTAACACAACTATAACTCATACTCGCTATCTAGCGACAGCCCACTCGGACATGGTATTCACCAAGCCTCCTAACTTAGCTCGCCTAGACTCCAACGTCTGTATCTTTCCGTAGTCTTAAATCATCTTGTTGCATTCGTCTTGGATAGTTAGGACAAGGAGGGATTACAAGTAAACAATGTCAATATAAAATAAGGTTGGGAATTCACAGGTTATGGAAAGGAATCAAATTTATCTACTTTTCTTTTGATTATGAACTTTAGAGGACATGTCAGTAATATAAAAGGGTAGGTATGTGACACGTAACGCTTGCGTTGTACGAGTATATTACTCTAAGTTACGTTAGTGGATTTCTTCACAATAATTACAGACCCACCCCAAGTGACGTGAGACTGCTTTACAAGCTAACAGCGTCGTGCGTGTATTGTTAGACCTGAACGCATAGGACCACTAAGGACACTGCTACGATTCTAACAAGCCACGCTCCCTAAGCTCTAGTCATGTCTTACTCAATCCTAAGGCAGAGTACTGCGAAGTTCAACTGTCATTGAGCGAGACACGTTCCAGTAATCACTGGGCGCGTACTAATATAATAATCCCCTTATAACGGCCTAATCACCCGTTACAAAGACAATACAAAACTTGCACAAGCGTACCGCATCGTCAGTCGGTAGTAGAATTCTTTACAATTGCTCCTGCTATACGCCGAAGTGGTTATTCCAAATCGTCACTTCTCACTCTCTTAATCTCCCCCATTAGAAGATGCTTTCAATGTAATCGGCAGCCGTGCGACTAAGTCAAGCATCGGAGCGTTTCTATCTGGGCACCCAAATGTTGTGTCTCGCTAATGATAATTTGTGAGAGGCCGATAGCCAGATGTGGTTTAACGAGACACAATCCCTAGCGTTCCTTAGAACGAACTATCAACCCAGTTTAGGAAACTTGGTGGAGCCTACCCCCTCTCCCAAGAGTCTGCATACATCAAGGGCAATGTAAAATATCCTGCAGTTAGTCAGTCCATAGGGATAAGATAGCCATCACTAGCATTTGGTATGTTTGTGTTCGTAAACAATTACAAAGTAGCATTATAGCTCAAATTGGCCCTAACGAGTTGCGAGTATTAGTTCGGTTCAGCCATCCATAAGCGGTGTGACTGCCGTAAGTGTCATGTCTTGGTTGTGGTTGTCTATAGTCTGTTGGTAGAGTAGTCTACCGTCTCTTGTTAAATGTCACACCCAAAGGAAGGCGTTCTCCAAGTCCCTAGAACCAAACGCTGGTGTAGGATACCTCGATCGTCATAGAAAGGAATAAGGAGGAATAGAATAGTAAACACTCACCCAATCGTTCACAGATACACTCACTGAGATTCGCGCGCCTTACACACAACTTACATTATACTTGACTAATATAACCTAGTCTAAATCTACACTTATTATTACAATTTAACGTATTAATTAAACTGATAACACTTTCACTATCGCGATCTCTCCAAAGTAACATTGTGTCATTATTATCGACCTAGTTCTAACTCTCCTAGTCCGGCCTAATTCAACCGCTCTTTCTCGTGGTATTTTCACGAACTCCCTAACTTAACCCGCTAGATATCACGTCCGAACCCTGTCGCGGCTCATCACCGACTCTCCCAGCCCTACCCTTTTCCGTCCTTTGTTCCATCTCCAAAACGACCGGAGCATGGTCTTTTTTTCCATGCCAACCGAATACTCAGAATAGGTTTATTGCCTTTTTTGTACCATTTCTCAATTGTTTTAAGGGCCTGTTTGGGTTTTGCCCGAACTGAAGTTATACCAAGCAGATGTTGGCAATAGTATTGTACTCTGCGATAAGAAATCCAATATTTTAGTCGTATCTTTAGAATTTGTTAAATTATTGCTTTCGACCCGTCCGTTGTTAATTGTCTCAAGTTTGTTACCCATAAAATATAAATGGAATGCATTTCTAAAGGTTTCACAATTCCAAAGAAATAGGATGTTTTGTTATTAATTACGGTAACACGTCGAGCTGTCAGCCCATAAAATAGAGATTTAATGTATTTGTAAGAGCCTAATATCGTGAGACAATGTTAAAATAAGAATTTAGAATAAAATATTTTGTTATTAATTAGGAGACATGACAGACAGTCACATTCCCCCCTCTGAAAATCAGACGCGTGACGCAGTACAGCGGATGAGCTTTCACGATAAGATGAGCTCTGCCTTTCAATGTCAGTATTATAAAATATTCAGGTCTGCTATGTTCATCTAGTCAAATAATTAATTATAGGTATTCCAGTTGGAACATCAATCCAATAAGATCAGAATAGGATGCAATGTCTGCTATAATTTAGTACTGTTTCGCAGAAGCATCTTCAATCGATACTATTATTTTCTCTATGACACTTGAACATAATCTTCTTCAAAATACTCCTGTCACATAATTCAAATTACATTACCGCGCTTGAATTCATATCAGATGACCTGTGCATGCTTATAATGTAGTTTTACATACCAGGATCTCTTTCAAGAGTATTTGTGTTAATGTGGCACGCTACCTACAGTGCCCCCACGTTCTAAACTCAGCCTATCGCAGTCGCCGATGGACAGAGGCCTCTCCTTATGCACCTCGATGCTGAGTCAGCGTAGTGAGCTGCCCGCAGCCATATCCAGGAGTAACTGAAATAGTCCGCACATGAACATATTAGATTATATTCCCATTGGACGCCCCCCTCTGATTCTAAGAGGTTTAGAGCACTTTTGAATTCCAATCAGAGTTAAGAAGTTATTCTGATTAGAAAATATAGGTATCCTAGACTGTGCAACCAATTATTGGTTTAGTGTGACAGACGATTGTCAATTCCTCCCTCCAATTATATGGGCTATTCGAATGAAGTTTCTCGCGTGAAGAGGATAACATTAACATAATATTTTAATATCTGACAGATTGGTCGATATGTTTATCGCTGCATCTCATAAAATATTGAAAAGAAAATTATCTAGTATATCTGAAGTGATAACTCAAAACATAATAATATTAAGTTAGATAACAAAAACCATATTACGGGTAACTTTAGTGTCTAATGAAAGTAAAACTTAGCTTCGTAATAGGAGCCACGCTACAGCCACTGCTGTTGAAGTCAGCCGATGGCAGCTGATTTTGATGAAGCTTTAAACCAAGCGTAACGCACAAACCAATGGTTCAGACAGTGTACTTGCAGCCAAATGGAGACTTAAATATCCTGGAATTTGAAATAAGGCCACACGAGTATCTATTCAATTATATGGCATACGCCACCGACTACATAGTTGGAATGATTTATGTTTACTTCTTATGATGACAGTTCTAGACTAAACTTGCCACGCTACAGCCACTGCTGTTGAAGTCAGCCGATGGCAGCTGATTTTGATGAAGCTTTAAACCAAGCGTAACGCACAAACCAATGGTTCAGACAGTGTACTTGCAGCCAAATGGAGACTTAAATATCCTGGAATTTGAAATAAGGCCACACGAGTATCTATTCAATTATATGGCATACGCCACCGACTACATAGTTGGAATGATTTATGTTTACTTCTTATGATGACAGTTCTAGACTAAACTTGCCACGCTACAGCCACTGCTGTTGAAGTCAGCCGATGGCAGCTGATTTTGATGAAGCTTTAAACCAAGCGTACCGCACAAGCAAATGGTTCAGACAGTGTACTTGCAGCCAAATGGAGACTTAAATATCCTGGAATTTGAAATAAGGCTACACGAGTATCTATTCAATTATATGGCATACGCCACCGACTACATAGTTGGATTGATTTATGTTTACTTCTTATGATGACAGTTCTAGACTAAACTTGCCACGCTACAGCCACTGCTGTTGAAGTCAGCCGATGGCAGCTGATTTTGATGAAGCTTTAAACCAAGCGTACCGCACAAACAAATGGTTTAGACAGTGTACTTGCAGCCAAATGGAGACTTAAATATCCTGGAATTTGAAATAAGGCCACACGAGTATCTATTCAATTATATGGCATACGCCACCGACTACATAGTTGGAATGATTTATGTTTACTTCTTATGATGACAGTTCTAGACTAGACTTGGATTCATTTACCTTCCTGGTAAATTAATTGTTATTTTGTAAGCTTGACGCTTACTTACTAAAAGTATTACGTTTACCCATAATAAGGGTGTGTCTTATATTTAAGCTTACTCCACACAAACATATAAAACTCAAACACACAAACACATTCCATGTTCATAAAGTGTAAGATACAAAACTCACGTTAGCAGGGACTCGAAACCATTACTACAGTAGCATAGAAACTCAACAACAATCATACCATAACTTACTTAGAAATTTTTACGTCCTTGTATGCGGGAATTGAACCCACTATCATTAGCGTCAATGCCCTACAATAAACTATCCATGCGGGAATTGAACCCACAAGCCGTGACACAGTTATTCAAGCACTTATAAATAAATAGATCGAACCCAATATTCATCATAATGTAATCGAAGCACATCAACTAACAAAATCATGTAGGAATTGAACCCACTACTAGTACTTAAAGAATTCAACCACCATTATCAAGTCGTAACCTAATTAACCAGAAGTAACTGTAATCGTTGTTCTCGTAACTCAGGACGTCTCTAACAATAAAAGCATAAAATTTACGTTGTGTTATTTTTGTAGTAACCCATAAGTTGTCCTTTCTCGTTGCACTGAGGTTAATCAGTACATTTAATGACGAGAATCCTGGTCACGGCACCACATGTGACTGTTCCTAAATGACCCTAGGCCGATAAAATTTTCGTTTTTCCTAATTCTGTTAATATGAATGTTTGGGTCGGTCCCTCATATTGAGGAAAAGTCGTACTCCGCCGCCGTACGACTCTGTAGAGCTCGTCTCCAGACTGGTCACTCTCCCACCGACAGAGATATGAATTCCAAATATGAAGAAGTCTAACGCCTTGTCTCTTGCCTTGTTGTGTTAATAGAGCAAGGAAAGGATTGAAATAAATAGTGAATAAGATTTAGGAATTCATAGTTATGAAGTTGGATGTGGTTTAGAAAGACAATAAATAATAGAATAATGCTAAGTATATTATTATATAGATTTGTGAGTAACCCTTACGCTAGCGTAAGAGGTATTTGGTCAGGCATTACTCACACGATACTTTACATCTGTACTTGGAGTACTCAGAGCAACACTTCCATAAAGTGACGCAAGCGGCTTTTCAGCGGCATTACGTCGGCATCATGCTCTTTTGGAGACATGGTCCCTAGCAGTTCTTTCAAACTGATAAGCGTGACGAAGCGGCTTTCCCTGCGGCAACCGTGTGGACCGTCCTTGTCTAACAACGGGGCGGCTAGTTTCAGCGGCATTGCGTTGGCATCATGCTCTTAAGGAGACATGGTCCCTATCAGTCCTTGGACTGGATATGAGATAGATGTGGTTTCCCGAACCCCTGGAAGTTCACCCTTTGCACAACAAGCATATCTGCAAGACACGTGTTCATATCAGTCTAACCGAATTATTGGTTTGTGATAAAGAATACAACATTCAAGAATTACTAGATAATAAGAGTTGAGAATTTAAACTCAAGAATTATTAATTTATAGAGCTGTGAATCAACTCTCTTAAGGATCTATAGACAGCCCCAAAGCGCCCACCCGTCATCACTTCCTAGTGTTTGAGCTAGGGAGAAGAAGTGACGCAACAAACTCCCCAGCAACACGTCTCTGTCTGTTTAGTTACAAGAACTTTAATTATACTATCAGACTAGGATAAATATTATAATAAAAGACTCTCCCAGTCGTCGCAACAAACTCACACACGCACCCTATATTAGGTACTAAATTAGTCTAATCGGGGCTTTAACCCAACTATAACTCATACTCGCTGTCTAGCGACAGCCCACTCGGACATGGTATTCACCAAGCCTCCTACCTTAGCTCGCCTAGACTCCAACGTCTGTATCTTTCCGTAGTCATAAATCATCTTGTTGCATTCGTCTTGGATAGTTAGGACAAGGAGGGATTACAAGTAAACAATGTCAATATAAAATAAGGTTGGGAATTCACAGGTTATGGAAAGGAATCAAATTTATCTACTTTTCTTTTGATTATGAACTTTAGAGGACATGTCAGTAATATAAAAGGGTAGGTATGTGACACGTAACGCTTGCGTTGTACGAGTATATTACTCTAAGTTACGTTAGTGGATTTCTTCACAATAATTACAGACCCACCCCAAGTGACGTGAGACTGCTTTACAAGCTAACAGCGTCGTGCGTGTATTGTTAGACCTGAACGCATAGGACCACTAAGGACACTGCTACGATTCTAACAAGCCACGCTCCCTAAGCTCTAGTCATGTCTTACTCATTCCTAAGGCAGAGTACTGTGAAGTTCAACTGTCATTGAGCGAGACACGTTCCAGTAATCACTGGGCGCGTACTAATATAATAATCCCCTTATAACGGCCTAATCACCCGTTACAAAGACAATACAAAACTTGCACAAGCGTACCGCATCGTCAGTCGGTAGTAGAATTCTTTACAATTGCTCCTGCTATACGCCGAAGTGGTTATTCCAAATCGTCACTTCTCACTCTCTTAATCTCCCCCATTAGAAGATGCTTTCAATGTAATCGGCAGCCGTGCGACTAAGTCAAGCATCGGAGCGTTTCTATCTGGGCATCCAAATGTTGTGTCTCGCTAATGATAATTTGTGAGAGGCCGATAGCCAGATGTGGTTTAACGAGACACAATTCCTAGCGTTCCTTAGAACGAACTATCAATCCAGTTTAGGAAACTTGGTGGAGCCTACCCCCTCTCCCAAGAGTCTGCATACATCAAGGGCAATGTAAAATATCCTGCAGTTAGTCAGTCCATAGGGATAAGATAGCCATCACTAGCATTTGGTATGTTTGTGTTCGTAAACAATTACAAAGTAGCATTATAGCTCAAATTGGCCCTAACGAGTTGCGAGTATTAGTTCGGTTCAGCCATCCATAAGCGGTGTGACTGCCGTAAGTGTCATGTCTTGGTTGTGGTTGTCTATAGTCTGTTGGTAGAGTAGTCTACCGTCTCTTGTTAAATGTCACACCCAAAGGAAGGCGTTCTCCGAGTCCCTAGAACCAAACGCTGGTGTAGGATACCTCGATCGTCATAGAAAGGAATAAGGAGGAATAGAATAGTAAACACTCACCCAATCGTTCACAGATACACTCACTGAGATTCGCGCGCCTTACACACAACTTACATTATACTTGACTAATATAACCTAGTCTAAATCTACACTTATTATTACAATTTAACGTATTAATTAAACTGATAACACTTTCACTATCGCGATCTCTCCAAAGTAACATTGTGTCATTATTATCGACCTAGTTCTAACTCTCCTAGTCCGGCCTAATTCAACCGCTCTTTCTCGTGGTATTTTCACGAACTCCCTAACTTAACCCGCTAGATATCACGTCCGAACCCTGTCGCGGCTCATCACCGACTCTCTCAGCCCTACCCTTTTCCGTCCTTTGTTCCATCTCCAAAACGACCGGAGCATGGTCTTTTTTTCCATGCCAACTGAATACTCAGAATAGGTTTATTGCCTTTTTTGTACCATTTCTCAATTGTTTTAAGGGCCTGTTTGGGTTTTGCCCGAACTGAAGTTATACCAAGCAGATGTTGGCAATAGTATTGTACTCTGCGATAAGAAATCCAATACTTTAGTCGTATCTTTAGAATTTGTTAAATTATTGCTTTCGACCCGTCCGTTGTTAATTGTCTCAAGTTTGTTACCCATAAAATATAAATGGAATGCATTTCTAAAGGTTTCACAATTCCAAAGAAATAGGATGTTTTGTTATTAATTACGGTAACACGTCGAGCTGTCAGCCCATAAAATAGAGATGTAATGTATTTGTAAGAGCCTAATATCGTGAGACAATGTTAAAATAAGAATTTAGAATAAAATATTTTGTTATTAATTAGGAGACATGACAGACAGTCACACCGCTATCAAAACAATTATTGCATCGACCTCATCACAGCATTCGGTCAAGTGGATGATGTTATTAATGTTTTACAACTTTTGAGAAATAAAGCTGACGACTACGAGTATTTCCATCTGTATGAAGAAGCAAAAGTTATACTTGAATAAAATGGTATTGGTACTGCGGATGCCACGCATCGTTGGAAGACAGCGTAACCGCTCTAATATTCCGGTCTGATATATGCACGTATTACAAAAGAAATTTATTCATCCCATTCCTTGAACATATAATTCAACAATTGATTGAAAGGTTTACGGAAACGCCGTAAAGTATTATCGGCATTATTTTGTGTATTAGGTACCCTCAAATTTTGTGACCGGTTCTGAAATTGAAGAAGCAATTTGTATGTACTATTGGCAAAACTTAAGCATGCTCACTTTAGAAAATATTTCTGCGGCAAGCGCAGCTAGTGACAAACCACACCCCTTCCTGGTTTCGTCCAATTAGAGACAATATGAATTTGTGTGAGTATAGGGCGTGTAACAAAAAATATAAATATGTGTGGTATGTTGGTTACTCACTGCACGAGCCGGTATTATTCGCGCGAGCCGAGGGCGAGCGAGCGCGATAAGGGAGTCGAGTGTGTGCGCGTTTCATACGACGGTTTTCAACTTGAGAGGAAAAAAAGAGACTGGTATTGTTATTAATTTCGTACGCCGCTAGGTATTTCTCTCTAGATTTTGCAGGCAACAGGCTGTCACTAGCGTTTCGTGCCTAGATTAGTATTTCCGGGGGGTTAAATCTACGCGTTGCTCTTCGCTCTTCTTTCCTAATTGAAGTCAACATTTTTGATAATAATTAACCACACAATGAAAACGTTAACAAGTATTTCTGGAAAATACCGCGCTTGTTTTGTTTATCCCGCGCGCCGCAGGTGTAAATAAAGGCGCTGGAAAAACCGCTAAACAGCCTATATAAAAAATATAATAAACAAAATAATGTATTGAATAAGCAAATTAAGGTTAATATGTAGTGAAAAATATATAATTTTATGAAATGATGATAATTTTGATGATTGATTTATCTGATGTAACGAATTTTTTTTTCTCAAAAATATTCATTGTTTTTGGACAAAAACTGCGTATATTGAAAAAAGAAATGTAAAGTAAAAATACTTCTATATAATAAGCTGAATTTCTGAGTCACTTTACAAGCAAGTGTGTTGAAGAAATATTTCGTAATTTTTTGCGACCGTATTTTATGGCCGTTCTATAAAGCCGATCTATTGTTTAACCAGATGTTCTGACGTTCCCACTGAATAACAATGGTGCTTAGATAATGAACTTATTTTTATTGCAGTTGCAAAAGTTGCGACAGCAATAATAAAAAAATCTGATAACATTGTATAAACTGCGCCAAGTAATGGTTCAAATACTACTGTAAGTAATTTTGCTATTTTAATCAAAACAGCAATAAAAGAAAGAGATAGCAAATGACAATTTCTAACAAAACTACGTAACTTGCTTCGTTTTAGGGTTCCGTAGTCAACAAGGAACTCTTATAATTTCGCCATGACCGTCTGTCTGTCTGTCTGTCCCCGGCTTAGCTCACAGACTCTTACTAGAAAGCTGTAATTTGGCAAAGTGGTAAACAAAAATGCTAAATAAAGTTTTTTTAGGGTACGCGTATAGCAATACCAATAATACATTTTCTAAACCAAACGGAAGATATTAGTACGAAATTACTTCTTGTCAACAATAACAATTCATAAAGCGCTCTCGCTGGCCGTGCCCATTAAAAAAATGTCTTACAAACAAGTGAGCATAGCACGCGCCTAGTGTGACTGTCACACACACTATACATAATTACATTAATACAAACACGGCTAAAATACGCTTCATGCATCCCATTGGCCAAAACGCTTGCATCGGGCGATCGAGTCGTGAGCCGTGCTATACGATTATCGCCTTAGAGGTGAGCATGCGGAAGATTGGCCGATAGTACATCTGTGGTGAAAGCAGAACTTAAAGTGTGGAAAGCAGTTATGACAAGAACCTCCCCTATTCCAAGATGTGTTTTGGAAGCCCTATAGACAAGTGCGATCAAAAATTATATACAAATATTTACACATTGCTACAAATTTTGGCTACCATACCTGTGCTACTCCAGAAAGGACTTTCTCAAGCATAAAGAGACTGAACAATTATTTGCGTAACACAACGAGTGACAACAGACTGAACGATTTGGCTCTAATGAATATTCACTATGGGGCAGAAATTGATGCGGATGAAGTAGTGGATATATAAAAAAAAAAACAACTGAAGATTAGACGCATAAGAGAATTGCTCTAATGGTTTCGGGTTTACCACAGGCGATCGAAATTAATTTGGCCGTTTCACCTGAACTTGAAAAAAACGATCGATTGTTTTATTTCTGAACGAAAAAAAATTGCAAAATTAAACGAGTTTTTCTGAGGGACTTGTGGCTAAGTAATAACAGCCGCACGGGTCAATCGACCAGGTTAAGCTACGCTTACCGCGGTTGGTCCGTAGATGGGTGACCATCTTTACATACCAAGACCCCTCCGTGCCTCGGAAAGCACGTTAAGCCGTTGGTCCCGGCTGTCATTCGTGGATTTTTGACAGTCGTTACGGGTCGTCAGAACCCCGAAAGTCTGACAACCAGTCTTACCAAGGGGTATCGTAATACCCAGTAACTAGGTTGTGGAGGTCAGATAGGCAGTCGCTTCATGTAAAATACTGGTATTCAGCTGCATCCGGTTAGACTGGAAGCCGACCCCAACGTAGTTGGGAAAAGGCAGGCAGATGATGATGATGATGATGAAACGAGTTTTTCGAAAAAACGTTTGATATTTTTACTACAGATCGAGTAAACGTTTGGATTACCAAACGTTTACTCGATCTGTAGTAAAAATAATAACAAGAACGATCAAAAATGAGAAAATAATATTAAATGGGAAAAAATAACAGAAGTTTGGTTGTCGTACTTAATTAAACATAATTGATTGAGAAAAGAGATTTAAAAAATATGCAGTTATTTAAAACTGCATTTAATATTATTTTTTCATATGTATATTAATGTCATTTCATGCACATTTTTGTTGCTTTATTTTTTTGAAGTGCAGCTCAACTCAGAACTTAAGACGCTGACAACACCTAAACCGCGGACACTGTCGGATTGCATAGAAAAGAAAGAGAAGCGCGATGACACAACGCTAGTAATTTATTGTAAAATATGAAGCAATTTACTCAAAATTGAGTTGAGTAATCGAAAATAAAAAACAACCAAGTTCTGCATTAAAATAAGACGTTCTTGTTATGAATTAAACACGTAACGTATGTTGATATTTAATGCAGATATTTTGGATTAGAACTCAAGGTAAGAGGTTAGTTTAACGTTAGTTTGTATCGAGATTTGCAAAACGTGTTTTAGTAACAACCAAGTTCTGGGAAATATGTTCAAAATTAACATATATTTTTTCTGCCACCACAAACTACACAGATTTGGCAATTTTTTTTCTTAAGATATGCCTATTTTGGGCAATTGTGTCTTGTCAGCGCCTTAAGGAGCTTAACGATGCGACGAACAATACCATAGAAAAGGACATTTGGGTAGGCCGCATAAAAGACTCAACAACCACGCATAACAGACTGCCTACTTAGTTCATATCTTAATCAATGGTAATGTAAGCTAGCTTGTATTAACATTCTTGCCTTTATTAAACCGAGAGATCTTACTAGAAGATACTGTAAAACTTTCTCCATTTTAAAATGAGATCCTATATTTTATTTAACCATCTTTGTGTCCATAGCTTTTACCCGCCCTGGCCACTACCACGACTGGATCCGCCAGGTGACCGGCATCAACTTCGACCAGCGCTCGTCAGTAGCTGACGATGTCCTGACTGATACAGACGCAGAACCATTGCCAATAGCTCTATCAAAAGAAACAATAACTATGTAATTAAAAGCATTTGGAGAATCAAAGAAAGATGCTCTTTAATTTAGGAGATAGAAACCTTATTGCTATAATATTCAAGGTATAATTTCATCTGATTCCAATATTGTAAAAGTGATCCCTCCTCCGTATCTGAGACATTTAGGAAATCTTCAAGTTTGTAGGCACCTTTTGAGGTGGGTACGCAAACTTGATGTGTTTTTACAATCTACAATCCTTATGTACTTATTTGAATTTGTTTGTACCTACCTACTAGGCTAGAATGGTTCCGCTTTTAGAATTTGCTGTACATAAAGACTATGCGAGAACTCGACCTGTGCCAGGCTGTCTAGCCTAACTGGAGTTTCCTATCGCCTTCTTTCTCATAACAAGCTGAATCTTCTGCTTTCACTGATAACACATCAAACAACAACTCTTACAGCTCATTTCGTCAAAACAATATTAAGCAAGGCGGTTGCGATTAAGTCTAAGTCTGAAATCGCCAATCCATCTTGAGCATTTAAGGCGCAAATCATGCTCGTGCTTTCTCTGTTTGAGAAGAGGCTTTTGCTGTGAGTGCGACAATACTAGGCTGGAATTATGCAGGGCCCACGGTCTGTCAGTGTAACCCCGTGTGTTTAAATTATTATGATATCGAGTTACTTTTGCAGCGTGTGACTTAATAATAAATATTATTATTATTATATAGAGTGACGTTATACGCTTATTTAGTAACTCATGGTCACTCAAAATCTCTCCCTCTCACACACACTTGAAACAATTGATCGTATTTTTATTTTTCCTTTCTTTGTTACTTTATATACCTATTTGTACGTTGTAACTATAATGTAAGGGAAGAGCGGAGCCTTCAACTACAGGCATTTTCTATGCCTAAATGGAAGTCTCCATTTCTCGTAGGCATAGAAAATGCCTGTAAACCTCGACATCCTATGTAAGCCAATTAAGGTTTAAGAAATATTAACTTACTTATTATTTTCGCATTTTCAACATGCATGCATCTTAAATTGTTTTTAAATTATCTTTGTTTTGTGTCAAAAAATCTAAAATACTTTTAACCGCTACTTATCATATAATACTACATACATAATATTGTAGAGATTTATATACTACTATACATTTTTGGTGCTTTTCCTTCATACTATCTTCATATATTCAACCTTATTTGGAGATCGGCAATATTTATGTCTAGCTTTTGAATATTGATTAGATTTTTTTTTGTCGTTGACTGTCAGAAATCTCTGACTAGTATACATATAGTTATTTCTGGTCAGACATTTTTCTTTTAGGTGTGTCGTTTCAGATTTCTGTCTGGACCATTTTATCAGATCTTTTTGAACTTCTAGGCTGACATTACATTTGAATAGTATATTTTTATCTTTACGCCATATCACCCAGGGGCGTGCCGTCCATAGAGGCAATTAGGCATAGCCTTACCAACAACGCCAAATGCATTTATTTTAACTATGTAATACAATAATACAAAATATAAAAGTTAAACTCCTGTTATAACTCTTATAGCAACTTGTCGCGCCCATGTGACGTAACTCACAGTTCGACGGAGCTCGGTACGCACTATTAGTTAGGCAGGCACGCGGCCAGCCTAAATCCCATTGATAAAATTACGCACACTGGTGTATATTTTCGTGTGTATGAACGGCATACGTGCATGATTAACATGGTTTAAATTATGGGCGTAACTACTGCGACTGGAGCTGGCCACCGCGTGTTGTGATTGGCTGTGTGTAAAGTCAAGATTTAGTGAATGAAAAGTATTGAAGACTAGGGTTCCCAATTTTTGGACAATTCCCCGAATTGCGGGGAATTTGAGAAACATACCACACACTGACACGATAGTTTCCTTAATGACTACTAGAGACAATTAAAAAAACAGGGTGGTATTGAATTTATACCTTCCAAAAAAATGAAAAATTGTAAGGAATAGTAAAAGCCTTATAAAAATAATTAAAAACTTCATATTTTTTATTTATTTTTTTTTTAATTCCCAGTTTTGAATATTTATCTTGTTCTATCATTCCGGTCACTTGTGTTACCAAATAAGTATACAGGGTGGAATTTTGTAATGCCACCTGGAGGGAAAGTACTCTTAATACTGCAGATAGAAAGTTTTACTCAAAGGAAACATTCCTTTATTTTTGAATAGAAAGCAAACTGCATTCAAAGATTTTCGAAAATTCTCTTCTCCCACACCCGGGAATCGAACCGGCTAAAATCTGAAAAAAATATACCCTGTACTTTTATTGCATCGATCGTTAGGGTCAATTATAAGGATGAAATCTCTCTAACAAACATAAATTAAATGAAAGGAAAACCAGGAAATCTTAAATTAATTTAATTATTTACAAAAAATGGTAAACTAAGGTAAACTAATTAGTTGCTCGAAATGGGCTCCATTCTCTTGGATACACAAATTTATTCTTTTAACGAATTCATTTCTAGTAACCTTTAATAAGTGTTGTGGTGAATATTATAAATCGTATTCTGAACTTCAACCCTCAACTCGTTGTCATTCGCATAAGATTTCATGTAAATTAGATTTTTTACATATCCCCACAAAAAAAAAATCTAATGGGGTGAGATCTGGCGATCTCGCAGGCCATTTGATTCTGCCGTTTGTACCAATCCAGGTATTAAAATGGTTATTAATGTAGGCAGTAGTGATTCTGCTGTTATGTGCTGGAGCACCATCTTGCTGTAGAATTATTTGGTTTCGCTCTTCCTCGGGGAAACCATTTAACTCGTTTCTTAAGAGATCCAGTATTTCAATATACTTGACAGTGTTTAAATGACCTTCGTACACGTGGACTAACACTACATTATTTCTCATAATTCCGCACCAAACGTTGAAAGAAAATCTTACTTGATTGTTAGTTTCATGAACACGAACAGGATTCACTCGAGACCAATAATGATTATTACGGCGATTGTACATGCCATTATTGCTGAAGTTGGTTTCGTCAGACCATACAATGTTACTCAAAAAATTAGGGTTTCGGTCAATTTCTCCAAGCATGTTTTCACAAAATTGTAATCGTCTGTCACGATCCCCAATATGCAATTTTTGCACCAACCGACCTTCACGATAGCATTTATACTTATACTTATTCAGCACTTTAAGTACGCGAGTGTGGGTTGTTCCTAATTCATCGGCAGCATCTCTACTTGAAGCCTTTGGAAATGATTCAAAGTATGTTAAAACATCTAGTTCAAAATTGAAATAGTTTTGCTGAATAGTTTGCCGTCTCTTCTTGAAACCACCCGTATTCTTTAAATTTTCTACCATTCTTTTCAATACGAACCGAGTTGGTGCCTGTCGGTCTTGATATCTCTCTCCATACCACCGCAGAGCTAGATTCACGTTTTTGTTATTTAAAAAATAAGCTTCCATTAAATCAAACTGTTCTTGATAAGCTATTTTCACCGTGAGACAAAATGTGAAATGAGTTGTAAAAACAATCAAATGTGAATAACAACTATGACAATCTAATTTTCAAATTTTAATCTAACATTCCATTTTTAAATTACCTCATACACGCAGCTACGAGTATGTCGCAAAGGAGTCTGCATTACAAAAGATGGATGTTAGTTAAAGAGCTTTAACTTGACTCATTGAATTTGTAACTTCAGATTTCCTGGTTT
This sequence comes from Atethmia centrago, assembly GCA_905333075.3. Lineage (NCBI taxonomy): Eukaryota > Metazoa > Arthropoda > Insecta > Lepidoptera > Noctuidae > Atethmia > Atethmia centrago. The sequence continues at coordinate 14,279,455 of HG995387.1, forward strand.
TCCTTTCATTTAATTTATCATGTTTGTTAGAGAGATTTCATCCTTATAATTGACCCTAACGATCGATGCAATAAAAGTACAGGGTATAATTTTTTCAGATTTTAGCCGGTTCGATTCCCGGGTGTGGGGGAAGAGAATTTTCGAAAATCTTTGAATGCAGTTTGCTTTCTATTCAAAAATAAAGGAATGTTTCCTCTGAGTAAAATTTTCTATCTGCAGTATTAAGAGTACTTTCCCTCCAGGTGGCATTACAAAATTCCACCCTGTATACTTCAAATTCACTGAGGATAACATAACCGAAATATCTAACGATTTGGAATCAATAAGTGTTTTGAAGTCTTTCACTTGTGGAGAACAAGTGAAGGAATACACCAAGTACGTTAACAAGTCCGATAAAAAACTTAATATATTTCAAATGAACAAAGTTCGTTAAAATTTTAGTTTATGCTACGCATAGCATAAACTAAAATTTTGACAAACTTTCTTACGTAATTGTCCTGACAGAGTTCTGTCTTGGTAAGGTTGTTAATGCACCCACCTTTGATTATTTATATGTCTAGATAGAGTGTCGCGCTGCAAAAGAACTAAAACAATCAGGCCAACTTTAATAGACGTGTGTGCGTGACAGCTACGTTTTACACTCACACCACGCCATTGTGCTGTCATTGTGTTATTCTAGTGTGCGTGCATTTTGCGACCAAGTTCGTAGCGAGTTCATAGCTTTGACTATCTATCTAGACATGTTCATATCTTTGGATGTCACTTTAGATGGCTTTATAAACTGTGGCGGCATCTACATCGCCTCATGCGAACTACGCATCACACTGACGTCATGCAAAATCCTGCATCGCGCAAGCAGAGTTTACCGCGCAACTAGCATTATATATACAACATCCCGACATCAACCGTCGGGCAGACACGACACCTGTCAGGTCGGAGGATCCTCCCTTTTCTATGGAGGATGACTCTATAAAACTATCCTTCTGTAATCAGAACGACGATGGTGTAATTGTTTATGTTAAATCACATAAATTTCTCAATCATTGTTACTGGGTGCTAATTGTCTTGTATGCACTAGCGGCGAAGTCGTTATTATGGCAATAATAAATCGTTCGCCAACGTCCACCAACTCTTTAAGTCATTTTCATCTAGCCAAGGGTTAAGACTGCAAAGCTTGCTTTTCGAGCTCACATGTTGTTTACAATTAATATGTAGCAATTCTTGCTGAAATTCCTGTGATTGCACTTCTATGGGGTTAACAATATCTCCTACCATACCATAAGTGGATAGCCACTTATGGTCATCACATCCACGGCTCTCGAAAGAGTTAGCTTAGACATAATATAATAGGGCACCTGCCGCGTTGCAGTCCAAAAGGGTTACAGAGGCCCCTGGCAACACAGGCAACGGAAGGAATACTGGGTTCTAGTCAGTTAGAGTCTGACAAACCCTCCTGCTCCGCCCAGAGCAGGAGAAGTTATTTGATAATTTCCCACCAAAAAAAAAAAGGCATAATGGGACCTTTAGATGTAGTGATACATTTTAACTTTACAATGCAACTTGAGAAAATACGTCGAAGTTTATCCGTTAGAAAAGAAGGATACTGTTTCAGTGGCTAGGTTATTTGTTAATAATTTCATTTTAAGGTATGGTATTCCGAGGGAGATAATAGCAGACCAAAGTACAGAATTTATGTCCTCAGTGTTTATTGAGATTTGTAGTCTACTAAGTATCAATAAAGCATGACCAAATTAAGCTCTAGGAGCTTTAGAAAACACTCATAAGAATTTAAGGACTTATCTTAGAATACAGTGCGACAGCAACAGAACTGACTGGACCAGTTGGATTCCATTTTACGCCGGCAAAAATTACCTTGGCAACTACCATATAAGTCTCAATGATGTGTTGGTTTTCCTAAATGGATATAAAACTTTAGTTGTCATTGGGGATTTAATCATAGACATTATACCAGAGCACTTAAATTACCAATCGGATGAATACCCTGAATATTATTTCTTCACATGGCATGTTACCTGCTCATGTCTTCCCTACGAGGGAGCAGGTGTGGCTTGACCATGTCATGGTAAAGACGAAAAAAAATGCAGCCACACTAGTTTTGGACACATTAAATCACGGATCATTCAACTGTGCACGTAAGTATCGGTACGGCAAATACGTCGCCTAAACCGAACCATTACATTAGGCGTACTGATCAACAAGCAGTGCTAGATGACTTGCCGAAAACAGACTTATCTTATTTGATTAATATTAACGATGCTTATTTAGCCGCTGAGTCTGTAACTCATAATATTTCATCCACAATTGTACTACATTCTAAAGAGGTTTTAATTTCCCACAAAAAGGAATCATAAAACCCTGGGTTACCCCTGGACTTCTGAAATATATACAATACAAAGACACAATGCACCTTAAAACTCAGAAAGATCCCGATAATATGATATTTATCTACGTATCTACTACCTACAAAAGCTATCGTGTTGAATAAACTTAGAATCATTTATTATCAAAGCTTACTCCAGGAGGCTAAGGGTAACTCGAAGGCAACTTGTGATGCCGTCAAAACTATTACTGATACGAGGAAACTAAAGACCTTACCCAGCGACTTACTGCAGTTTCTGCGAAATCCCTAAATACTCAGTCGATATAAGCAATAAGTTAACGCCCATACCTCAACTAATTACGCGTTTCCCACGTCACAAACCGTGAATAGCCCGTGTTCCTCAATTGGTAATTTTGAGGTTTCTGAACACGAATTAGAAACTAATTTGAAACTTAGGCCTAAAAAACAATTATGCAGCCGGTTGGGATGGGTTATCTGCATCCTTACTGAAATCGGCTGTAGCAAAATCCTAACCGTAGTAAAATACAAATTTAACCTAGTAATAACTTGTGGGACCTTTTCTAGAGTTTTTAAGAAGGCCATTGTTCATCCAATTTTACCTAATTTCAATTTAATGATTTAAATTCAATTTAATTTCACCTAAAAAACAATTGTGCAGCCGTTGAGGTGGGTTATCTGCATCCTTATTGAAATCGGCTCTAACAAAATCCTAACCGTAGTAAAATACAAATTTAACCTAGTAATAACTTGTGGGACCTTTTCTAGAGTTTTTAAGAAGGCCATTGTTCACCCAATTTTTGAGAGTAGCGATAAAGATTTTCGGAAATTATAGACAAATTTCTACCTCACAAATATGTATTTCTGAGGTTTTGATCAGCTCATAAATAAACTACTAACTAATTATCTAACCAAATATAATATTATTTCTCAAAACCAATACGGATGTATCCTCAGACGAAGATCGTCTACTACTGAGCTGAGCTCGTATTGCGCCGTCATTAAAGGCTCGTGCAAACTGGGGCGATATTGCGGGCGCGACAGGCATGTTGCTGGCTGTCGCACCCGCGATCTCGCACTATTCTGCACGAGCCTTTATACTCTCTCGTGTCTTTATATCTCAGTGACGCCACACGAAAGAAGCATTTAAGTATGGTGTCACCGCGATATCACCGCAATAAAGCGTCGCGCCAGCGCGATGCGATAATATCGCATCACGTGAAGTGTTATTTCTATGTCGCGGCGCGAGGTTGCCCCTGTGTGTAGTGTAACGCGCGTTTTCATAGAAATTGTTTTACGGATACAATATCGCAGTATCGCGTCGCGCGACAAGTCGCGCCAGTCTGCACGATCCTTAAGTCAACTGAAGGCACTGTACTATTCCGCCTGACGCAGGTCCTCACCGGACACGGCAGCTTCGGGAGGTTCCTGTGTTGGATAAGGCGGGAGGAAACGCCCGGGTGTCACCACTGTGTGGATCGCCCGGAGGACACGGTGGAGCATACGGTGGAGGTCTGCCCGGCTTAGGCAGAGCACCGCCGTGTCCTCGTGGAGGCGATTGGCGGCAGAGATCTCTCGCGTCCGGCCCTGGTTCAGGCCATGGTACGGAGCGAGAGGGCATGGGCAGCCGTCACCTCCTTCTGCGAAGCAGTAATGCTCGCAAAGGAGGAGGCGGGATGGTTGAGGGAAAGGCATGTTTCGCGCCCTCTCGCCCCCTAGCCGCCGCAGGAGATGCCCTGGGCGTCGGGAATCCCGGGCGGATTTCCGGCCACCGTAGGCGCGGGCTTGCGGACGGTGAGCAACGGTGCTCACCGTCCGGTAAGGACCAGGCCCGGGCGTCAACGGCGCGTTGTATTCCACGTGCGCCTCAAAGAGATGTCGTCAGCACAAATGTAGGGGTCCACTTGGGCCGATGCCTGCCGGGGTCGCGGGAAGGTACTCATGGGTCACCGAGGCCCCCGCAACACAGGCAACGGAAGGAATACGAGTGGGTTTTAGTCAGTAAGAGTCTGATACACCCTCCCGCTCCGCCCAGAGCTGGAGAAGTTATTTGATGATTTTCCATCCACAAAAAAAAGGCACTGTACTAGATTTGACTACAACTAGTATTCAATCTTTAGATAATAAGCTAAAATCCATAGCAGTATTTTTGGACCTGTGAGAAGCTTTTGACACCGTTTCAATTCCCATCCTTTCAAACAAGTTGGAAGCAATAGGCGTAAGGGGCACGGTTCTAGAAATATTTCATAGTTACCTCACTGAACGTAATCAGTACGTGAGGGTTGGAAATTTCACCAGCAAAGAAAAAATTCTCACATATGGAGTCCCACAAGGCAGTGTGCTTGGTCCCACCTTATTTTTGGTGTACAACAACGACCTGTGCTAACAGTCAATTAAGAAGTATTACATATGCGAATGACACGGCGTTGATTGTGCATATCTAAGAGTGGCAGCTAGCCAATCACGAAATTTTTATGGCTCTCATAATATCCTGGCTGAATGACAACCTTTTAACGCTTAACGCATAAAAACTAAATTTGTTACTATTCCGTTTTTTAACATCATTCACTATAGTCCAATTTGTGACTGCCTACCTCTCACACGCACAACTGACATGGGGTATCTAAGAGTGAAAATTGACTCCCGTTTTAGTGGGGACAAGCATATAGGATATATAGTTTCCCGTACAAAGAAAAATTGTACATTTTAAAAAAAACTAAGCTCTTCTGGTGACCTAGATACATTAAAACTTGTGTATTTTCTCTAGCACAATCAATTCTAATGTACTGAAGGCTACCGGCGTGGGGTTGTACGTTTGCTACTAGTATAGGGGAGAGAGGTGTGCGTAGTCACAGCGGATAAAAGTCGAATTTCTTAATTTCAGTTTAGCAGATATTTAGTGTATGACGTCGTGTAATTGTGTATGGTAAGTACAAAATTGGTGCATTCAACCATTAGGGAGCTATTCAACAAAAACTGTTTTCGCTGGAACTACGTCATCCTAGCGGCACTTATTTTTCCTATGGGCATACAAGAAAAAAAAAACACATTTACCTCTGTAAATTTGTATGTTTAAATGAAATTTGTGTGTCCTAAAACTGCGAAGATATTCCAAGTTTCAACTGCGCTGACGTTTGGCTATTTGATGAAAATCATATACAATGGTTTAGTGCAGAGTTGTAATGTTTTACGCACGTTTCTTTGAATTTGTGTGTAATGTTTGTGAAAACAGAATTTGAAAAAAACATCCCGATCAGAAGATATACACGTAAAAGTAAAATATGATTATTAGGTCCAAGTACTTAAAATAGGATCTCTAAAGCCTAACTTTTAACGTTTATTTGTATCTTGTAACGGTCTACAATGTCTCTTAGTAATTAATGAGCAATGGCATAATTTACTACGACTGTACCACTATATTCTAATACATCCGATTGTAGGACTTTTTAATAGAAAAGCACAATAAAACATTTTTCATAAATTTAAACAACAAAATTTAAACATTCCAATATTTAGTGTATTAATGCAACTATTCACATGTGAAATTTCCGCTCATTACACTAAATAATTAAAGAGATATGGCAAAAATAATGATTACATACTCTACTGAAAGTCTCTATCAGGATAGTCGACTGCTTTCTGTTAGAAAGTTATACATAATATATACCGTTCTAAAGAAACATAAGAATCTATCATATGATCTTAATACAATAACAAGAAGACGGAAAGATCTCATAGCACTGGTTCCACAAACTAAAACAAAATTTGCTATAAACTATCATGTCAACTTTATAATAGGATAATTAAACATTATTAACATAAAAAGATATATGTACATAATAAACAATTACACGAGTGTAAAAAAAATCTTACAAATTGGATACAGACACTAAATTACGCAGACACTGAGGCACTATTGCAACACACAGAATGAAACAAACACATTCACACACACACACACACACACACACACACACACACACACACACACACACACACACACACAAACACAAACACACACACACAAACATACTGTTTATATCTAAAGTACTGAATAAATTTAATATTGCTGTGGAAGAGCGGAGTCTCCTAACACAAGCATCACTTGCTTAAAAGGAGGCTCCAATCACCAACTAATGTAAAACTTTTTTGGAAATGAAATAAAGATTTTGTATTTTTGTATTTGTATTTGTATCACAGCTATCAAACCTTACCTCCGGACGTGATGGTGTGACCTGAAGGTGTACTTCGGTGACTGCTACTGGAACTCGTGGACCATTAGAACTAGGGGTGCCGAGATTGGGCTCGTTTTGATAGTTATGATGAGACCTTACCAACTGACTTGACGAAGTGACCTGAAGGTGTACTTCGGTGTCTGCTACTGGAACTCGTGGACCAGTAGAACTAGGGGTGCCGAGTTTGGGCTCGTTCTGATAGTTATGATGAGACCTTACCAACGCACTTGATGGTGTGACCTGAAGGTGTACTTCGGTGACTGCTACTGGAACTCGTCGACCAGTAGAACTAGGGGTGCGGAGTTTGGGCTCGTTTTGATTGTTTTGACGAGACCTTACCTACGGACTTGATGGAGTGACCTGAAGGTGTACTTCAGTTACTGCTACTGGAACTCGTCGACGAATAGAACTAGGTGTGCTGAGATTGGGCTCGTTTTTATAGTTATGATGAGACCTTACCTCCAGACTTGATGGTGTGACCTGAAGGTGTACTTCGTTGACTGCTAAATTATTTTTGCATACTATTGTATACATTTTTCTTTTCTAATTGAACAGACAGCTGTGCTGCTGGGGATTTTGTTGCGCCACTTCTTCCCAGCTAAAGCGTTTTGGGGGACTGTCTTATGTACTTTTTACATAAAACAGTCCCCCAAAACAAACTTAACATTGTCGTTGAAAAACCTGTTCTCCCATACATCGACATATGCCACGGTCGATTCTCCAACTGCAAATTTAAGTTGGCCGACTATAACTCGTTATCCTGGAAAGCCTACGTAGTCGTGATAGTTTTCTTTTAATTTCATTATATGTACTACTGGCATGATTTTTTTCAAATCTCCATAAACAACCATTTAGCTGGCAGGGGGGGGGGGGCACACTTGACTCTAACAAAAATTAGCACTTTAATGCTTAATATTACGCAAGTGGGTCCTTGAATCGAAAAGTAGTGTTTACGGACCTACAATTTTTTTGAACAACCTATCCAACGATACTTCACACTATAGGGTAGACGAGAAAAAAAAAATCATCCCCACATTACGTGCAAGGGAGGTAGGCTAAAAAAAAATATTTTTGAAGATTTTATTTTAGCACTTTGTATACTTATGCCAAATTACAGCTTTCTAGTACTATCAGACAGACAGACAGACAGACAGACGGACAGACGGACAGACGGACAGACGGACAGACGGACAGACGGACAGACGGACAGACGGACAGACGGACAGACGGACAGACGGACAGACGGACAGACGGACAGACGGACAGACGGACAGACGGACAGACGGACAGACGGACAGACGGACAGACGGACAGACGGACAGACGGACAGACGGACAGACGGACAGACGGACAGACGGACAGACGGACAGACGGACAGACGGACAGACCGACAGACGGACAGACGGACAGACGGACAGACGGACAGACAGACGGACAGACGGACAGACGGACATGGCGAAACTATAAGGGTTCCTTGTTTACTACGGAACCCTAAAAAGGGATTTACATATCACTACGTCGTGGGACTCAATATAATAATATGTAACTCTTTACGAGAGTGTGTGCGACGACGGCAGGCTCCTAACTAAACAGCTATAAAATCGTGAGAAAATAACATGAGAAATGGTAAATAGCAAATAAAATAATATCCGAAATTAGGAAAAATATGGAATACATACCAAAATAAAAATCATATATATTTGGAGACACCTGGAGACACCTTTTTGTATACAATTTTGGTGAAAAATTCCGAGAATTATTGGTAAAATTCTATCAAAACCGTATGTGACACCACTAAGAAAATTAATGACCTCACAACGATTGCGTCAAAAATTTTGAATTTCCGTACTAATATTCAAAAGATAGAAAACATGTGTGCCAGAAGGAATCCACAAAAGAGGTTATAAAAAAAGTTTGTAGAATCTTAATTCTACAATACCTACACTCACACATACACAATCACTCGCCCGTACACTCTCGTGCACGCACACTCTCAAGTAATAATTTTTAAGAAAAACTGTCAAAAAATCAAAATCAAAATCAAAAGTCATTTATTCAAACTAGGCTGAGGATCAGCACTTTTCGAACGTCAAAATTACATAAGACAGTCCCCCAAAACACCCAACCTTCGCCACTTCCTAGTGCTTTAGCTGGGAAGAAGAAGTGGCCAACAAACTCCCCAGCAGCACAGCTGTCTGTTCAGTTAGAGAAAATAATGGATTCTATACAATAGTATGCAAAACAATTTACACCACGTGAAACACAAAACATTAAATTATTAGCACACCACTATACCAACAAAAAAAAAAAAGAAAAGAAAAAGACCGAAAACTATTCTCAAGCAGAGATAAAAACGTAAACAGAACTTAAAACCTAAATAAAAGCCTTCAAGTATAAAGGGCGTGCCCGCTTACATATATCTACAGCCGTAACAGTCACAAATGATGAACTAGGACCATCAAATTAAAATAAATAAACAGTTAATTACTAATAACAAAACAAAACAATGGTCAGCAAGACGACCAGTCACCACAAGCAGCACCCGTTCACGAGCATAACGCAAAATTCTTTCACGGTAACACTGTCTTCATCTGAAAGGCTAGAGCCCAGTCGAATAACAAGTGTGTTGAACAATATTTCATGATCGAAAGACGAAGCATCCTGATTGCTCAGAATAACAAACAAATCCAAATTTGTAATAATGCTTTCCATTATTCACGATCACTGAGTAAAAAGACACGGTAGGATAGATGTTAGTATTAGAAATGCTCTAAATGAACTGAAGTTGTGAATACAATGTTTGACTATTTATTGTTATTGACTAATGATGGTATCGCATTTATCTAATTACTTTCATTAACACTTTCTATGCCAAGCACCCAGCATATGGGTCGAAAAATAATTCGTTCGTGTGCCCACAACTCGCATCCGAGTCGTCGCTATATGTAGCTAAAGATGACTTCTGTTCAGATGACTTCTGTTGATTGAATTGTTATAGATTTGCAATAAACATTATATGGCATGCCAATTTGTATGTATTCTATGTACTTAGCGGTGAAAGTGTTAAGTTAATCCTGCACTAATTGCTAAATTAGCGAGTACCCCAAATTATTTTGGTACGTATCCTTTTAACTAGGTATATAGGTATTAAGTTTTATTAATCATTAGCTAATGTGGACTTGAGGCATTAGACAAGATTACGTATTACGTAATTCATAATTACCATGTCATTTCAAATAAGTAGGTAATACGACTTTGTGATTTCTTAGAATGTTTAAGTCTAAGCATAACAAATATTGTAAATTACACTTGGTATAGCCATATTTTTAAGCATTAAAATGTATCATATACTTTTTTTTTTTTAATTATGAAGATTAAAAAAAAAAAAGTCGCAAGTGATGCCGCGATATTAAGTATGTCAAAAATTCACAAATAAATAGTACTATAACAGTGTGTAAGGATATAACGGCCAACCTTGCGATTCCAGAGATATCCTCATTTTTCCTGTCAGCTCCATACATTTTTTTCTTATAAAAATTATAACTCTTCCATTTGTGCACACAATTACTTCATATGACATTTTTTAGAACAGTAATGATCAGCAGAAGTCATTTCCAGCAAAAAAAATAACATTTAAGAAATCGAGATCCTATGTCTTCTACAGCCGATTTTCGATCCACCGTGCGGCGGCTAGGGGCGAGAGGGCGCGAAACTTGCCTTTCCATCAACCATCCCGCCTCCTCCTTCGCGAGCATTACTGCTTCGCAGAAGGAGGTGACGGCTGCCCATGCCCTCTCGCTCCGTACCATGGCCTGAACCAGGGCCGGACGCGAGAGGTCTCTGCCGCCGATCGCCTCCACGAGGACACGGCGGTGCTCTGCCCAAGCCGGGCAGACCTCCACCGTATGCTCCACCGTGTCCTCCGGGCGATCCACACAGTGGTGACACCCGGACGTTTCCTCCCGCCTTATCCGACACAGGAACCTCCCGAAACTGCCGTGTCCGGTGAGGACCTGCGTCAGGCGGAAGGTGAGGACGCCGTGGCGGTGGCGCCTCTCTAGCCACTCCTCAAAGAGGGGACTTATCGCCGCAATCGTGGCGTGCCCAGCACTGGGTTGCGACAACCGTACCTACTTTCCATGACGCCATGAGATCCCGCCGGAGCTCCGTCCGCTGTGCCGCGATTTCTCTCGTTTATGTTTAGCGACAAGACATAAAAAAATGATGAACCCTCATTTGATTGAGGATGTTCAAAAATGTTTTAATTCTTTTCGGCTTGAGTTACTAGTCATTGAGCCAATATTTTTTTAAGTATGTTCACGTATTTTCCAGATGATCAGAAACTTTTTAACCGACGAAAACCAAAAGGTTCTTAATTCGATGCGTATATTTTATTTTTAATAAAAATTAGTATCAACAAACAGTCACTAGAAAAATCCTGCTATGCGGTCACCTCTATCTTAGTATTTATTCCCAGGAATTCGATTATTCTTTTAAATGAAACGGTAAATTTATTGATACTGTATAATAAAGTAATCGCTAGTAAAAAAAATACTAAAAGATAGACTGTAGCATTCTTCTATTTAACTTCCGAATGCTACGTACATTGATTTTTCTTATGATAAACATTTCATTTGAGGGACCAACTTAAATTGATTGTAACTTTTAAATGGCTTCTTTTACAAACTAGAGGTTGAATTTACAATAGTTCAAGTACTTTTACTAACGCTAGACCTATACGTCTCCATTCAACGTGATCTTATGGTGATCGGTTGAGGGACCACCTTCCATGCGGAAGGTGGTCCGTTTGGCTAGTTCTTTTTATTCTGCGAACAGGAAGGGTTGATATTCAATAAATTAGTTTTACAAATCTTTTACTAAGAGTAGTCATTTATAGCAGTTGTAAATTTTAACTAGGTTTTGAGATATGGATGCCTGATCAGTCACGACTGAGGGACCACCCTTAACCGATTGTAACTTTTGGGTGGCTACTTTTACAAACTAGAGGCTGAATTTACAATTGTTTGAGAACTTTGACTAAAGGCTGACGCATTCAAAAGCGTAAAATTCAAATATGGTCCCAATGGGAACGCACATGAATTTTGGTAGCAGCTTTTGTTACAAGCTATAATTGTGTCTGCTATGAGCCGGCCTTTTGTCTAGCAACAGAATACAACTTTAGACCCTCGAAAACTCTCGGAACCCTGGTGTCCCGGACCTTTGGAACAACTCGCAGAGGCCGGTTAGACGTTTTTAATGAAATGAGGCACCGACCGACGATTATCCCTGTTCGCACTTTGCACAATTTTAGACCCTAATTATTTCGGGATTTATTTGCGACGAAGACTGTATGATTGTGTCATCAAATCAACGATATGTTTTGAAGAGTAGTAAAAGAAAATGGGGGCTTGCATGCATGGAATTTAAAAAGGCTTATCCGATTAATACATAATTGATACCTTTATCGGACGGCTTAATCTGACTTGGCCCAAATTAATAAGTAAGTTAAAACCAACAACAAATTATTGGGGATTTCCATTTCCATTTCCAATTAAGCGTGACGAAAGAAGGTTCATAGGTTTATCATGAAAATAGGGCTCGGCCCCACTTGGACAGAAATCCTGATTTTGCTGCTGAATGGAACATTTCATGGAAAAATAATGACATAGCAGAATAGAATAGAATACTCTTTATAATGTCCACCTAAAAATTACATAGGATGATTGTGGGCATAAGTACCTATTAAGTACCTACTTGACACACTTGTCAGTATTTCTGAAGATAGGCATAAAGTAGGACTCAGTAGGACAACAGGTGGCTAAAACTTTAAATTGCACTTAGCAGGGTTGCAGTGTCTTTAGGCGGTCAGCTAAAACATGATGAAGGCCAGAGATCCACGGGTGATTAGATTAATTAATTAGATATTGAGAAATATTGTCGTTCTGCAGTTTCTGCCTTTTACCAAGTGAAAAAACCAGCCAAGTACGTGTCGCACCACGCACAATGAAAGGTTCCGTAGTTGCGATGAATTTATCCCAAGTACAAACTTAACTTTGTAGTTGAAAAACACGACTACTACTCTCGTTAACTTGTAAAGCCTACTGCTGTGATAGTTTTTTTTTTACAGGGTACACACTGAAACAGTTTACTTCATCATGGCCCGCGAATGTGATTTTTTGCATAGTACATAAAAAAATAATAAAAAGTGTTTATTCACTGAAATACTTTTTCAAGACATTTACACGGAAAAAAAAGGATCTCTTCAGCGAAGAATATCAATATTCTCAGAAAAATTGTTTCAATCCAAGCAAATATATACTATTTTTTAAATTTTCTATTTTCTTAAGTAAATGTACTCAGTCCAAGAAAACCTACACAAATTAAGAATAATAAATACGTGGTTTTTATTCTTGACTTAAGCAAATATTTTTGATTCAAGACTATAATAATCTTAATTGAAGAAAATATTCTAAGAGAGAAATAATATTCTTAAAATTAAACTTAATAATTATTTATTTAAGTATACATAATGTCTTCGAAGAAGACGATAAAACTGAGACAAAATTTTACTTCATTCAAGAATATATTGTTTTCTCCATATATGAATCAATATTTGTCTTGACCAAAAGGATATTGGCTTAATTTAAGACATCCTTTTTTTCCGTGTACCTCCGCCAAACTGCAAAGCAGTTTGTTGGCAGTACGTCTGCCAACAAACTGCTTCGCAGTTTGGCTTCTTTTTTGTACATAATTAACATGTCCTTTATAATTCAATTTTAAAATACAACCGTGCAATAAAAATACATAAGTCATAGTGTTTTTTTGAAAGGCTATCGAGAAAACTCGCAGAACATCAATTAGTAGAAATTTTGTTACGTTTTAGTCGTAGGATGCCGCGGGAACTATGGGCCACAATATTCGCTATTTACGTGACGAACACGTGAAAATATGATGAACCCTATCCCCTGAAATATGATGCTCTCGGTATAAATGACCAAGTTTTCTTACGAGAAATAAATATTAAAGTTAAGATTAATCTATGCTTACTGGCGACTAAGACAATCAATAAGGTTGGTAAGGGTAAGTGGGTAAGGCTTCGAATTGATACACTCCCAACGAACTGCATCCTGGAGTGCCTTGATTGGCGATGGACGACACGCCGTTCATCAAACCGGACCCACAGGCGTAAATCACCTGGATAGCTTCACAGGCAACGGGATAAAACACATGTCGCTGTCGAACTCCACTAGATGCGGCCAGCCGAGATGGCCGCCTGGTCGGTATCCGAGTACCCTAGTGGGTTGGGCTAAGATTGGCCTTTACCTATGACAACAAACATTAAAAAAGTTTTAAACTAGAAATGACCAATAGTTACGCTGAGCACAGAGTGACAAGCCCTTGTATGAAATATATATAGGTACCATAAGACTAAAAAGAGTCTCGCTCGTAAGATAATCAAACTGCAGAATTCAATCGAATATCGGATACGGCTACATTGTTTTAGTTCCACAATCGATGGGTCAGCTGCACGTTACAGGAACTGATGGACGCTAGTGTGGCGCCAAACTCGAAGCCGAATTCTGGGCCAAGTCCATTTAGATTGCCAGCGACACGCGAAGTAGATCGTCACGTCTGTCTGTCTGTCCCCGCTGTAGCTCAGAGACGCTTAGTACTAGATAGCTGTAATATGGCATAGGTTTACATATTAATCACGACAACAAAGTGACATTTTTACTCCAGAGTGAACCCCCTTATCATAAAAAATTATCGATTCCAGCATCTGTTTGGTATTAACATGTGGGCTGGTATAATTGGCCAGCAGTTGGTGCTGCATGAAATGCCAGCAAGGCTGAATGGTGTTCAGTATTTAATTTTTTTGCAAAATAATTTAAACCATATTCTTAACGAAGCTGAAGTTCCAGAAGAAAGAATAGCAGAAATGTGGCTGCAACATGATGGCGCCCCGCCTCACTACGCTCGAGCAGTTAGAGATCATTTGAACGAGCGCTTCCCCAACCGGTGGATTGGTCGAGGCGGACATATTGCGTGGCCACCCCGGTCGCCCGATTTAAATCCATTCGATTTTTTTCTTTGGGGCTATTTTAAAGAAATTGTTTACCAAGGAGAGAACAATAGCGAACAAGAACTACGACAAAAGCTCGAATTTGCTAGGGTACAAGTTACTAACAACAGGTGCATTCCGTAGGTTACGTAGGAATTTTATTAGACGGTGCAGATTATGTATTTATTGTAAAATGTTTTGCTTAATAAAACAATTATTTCACAATCGTTGTTTTGTTTTTTCGTCCTAGAAAGATATTAGAGCCACTCATGGCCATGTGTAATACCTTTTCAGAATCCCTATTAAATGCGCCAAAACTTGTAATACAGGGTCACTTTTCGGTAGAGGACCCCACTGTGAAAAAAAATACTCTATGTCACTTCCATGATTAAGACGAACCTAACGACACCTCATATGTTAGAATCCATCAAGCCGTTTAGGCTACAGAGCGTGCCATGCCAAATAGACGTTTGTCTATGTCTATGTTTGTTTGTCTTTGTGAGTTTACACATACATACATACATACTCTCGAAAAACATTACCCTCCTTCTGGGGCAGCCGGGTAAAAACTAGATGAGGTTGGCGTTTCCTGTCTGACTACTCTGAGACGAAAGGCCGCACCAAACTCGGAGGTCACAGTCTCTTTTAAAGTACAGACATAATCTTGGTCAGGTCATATGAAGACCATTTCGACACCAATCATAAAGATTGAGTGGACCTGTCCAGTCAGTGCTCGCATTTGTCAGTACTCGTGCAGCTCAACTCAGAACTTAAGGATCGATTCAACGAATAATACCAAAGAAAGGACATTTGGGTGGACAACAAAAATTATTCAAACTGCCAGACCATGTTAAAAACTAACTGAGAAAAAAAAATAAACATAAGAAACAAAAATGGGCCAAGAATTGAGCCCTGGGGGACCCCATTCTTACTACAGATCCGGGTGATCTTTTCCGTCATCAACTCTGTAACGAGCCGACTCTGGATCTTCTTACTTCATATTTATATGATAGGATTCAATCACATAAATATGAAGTAAGAAGATCCAGAGGGGTTTCGGATTCCGTAGTGGAGCAGTTTCCTGATTAACGTTTCATGAAGAACGCAATCGAATGCCTTGGACAAATCGCAAAAAAATCCCAAAGCATCGCATTTATCCTCCCTTGCATTATAAACATGTCCTAAAAGTTCAACACCAGCCATTAATGTGATGGTTCGATGACATGAATGATTATTTATCAAAACATCCATTCTAGGATTAATATTATCTTAGTATAGGAAAGGCCATTTGACGTCACTTCGATTACATATTTTCGAAGACTTTATCACTTTATCATTAGATAGAGTTTAGTCAGATATAACATTAATTAATTAGTCTAGATTACCATTCTACTTATCCAAATAAACAATGCGTACTCGACTGATAGAAATCGGTTATACAACCCACCAAGCTCTGGTACGACTTGAAGAGAAACTTTTTCTTCAGAGCGAATAGATGTAGTACAACATTTTTTTTGTACATTTCAGCCGAAATTCTATTCTTTCATCATCATTTGGGATGCACATTTTGACGTTGTAGATCATTTGCATCACTTTTCTAAATACTTCTGGCGATAGACACGCAACTTCTTCTTTGATGGTCTCTTTTAAGGTGGATGCGCAAAGAAATCCCGCGAAATCCAAATTGTCTTACGTTTTTGAAATTTGCAAGTCAGTCTCAGGTTGTATCTTCGCAACCATAAAAAATATGTATTTACAAACATACTCTACTCAACTCAAACTCAAAGCATTTATTTCAAATAAACCAATTACAGGCACTTTTGAATTTTCAAGGGGTCGGACGGTCAGGCAGAAAGATGAACCTAGTTGCCCATTCCAAAGCGCAGTAGGTACCTATGGAGAAGAACGGGCACGAAACTCCACGGACACACTTTTAAATCAACGTATTATGGTTACAAAATATTGTTTACATCATTCATTTTGAAATTATACATGAGAGAACGATGCAAAACGTAAAAGCATCCGTAATAAAAAGTATAACAAAACAAAAAAAAAAGCAATTCAAAAGTTAAAATAAGCCGTGGCAGCTAAGGGATGACCAGTCTCTACTGACGGCGCCCGTTCACGAACATGCCGCATGGATTAGCACCATTCAGCTCAATCATTTTGAAGGGAGCTAAATGATCCAACACACGCGCCACCATCAGCAAGACATTAGCGTGAGCACGACATACGCCCAGCCGCCAGGGCACATTCAAGTCAATGAAAGACGTATCCAGTAAATGGCAGCTTTATAGTACTCGTACACAGTACTCACATAACAATGTGCTGTGCAACTATACAGAACATACAGAAAAAAAATACAGATTATGCAAATATACAGAATAATAATCATTAGAATCATTAATCATCTCTAATTAGAATTGGACTCGAATGTCATGATTTCATAAAAAAAGTAATTCAATAGAGAGACAATAAACAATAGTCATAGGTCAGATAGGCAGTCGCTCCATGTAAAATACTGGTATTCAGCTGCATTCGGCTGACCCCAACACAGTTGTGAAAAGGCTAGGTAGATGATGAAGTGTTACCACTGATTTGTTGACGAACTTGACGCTACGCATCTGATTTTTAATATGCTCTAGAAGAAATAACAGATACAGATCGATACCTAAATAAAATGGGTAAACCCTAATAAAATTGGTAAAACCACAATTAATATCAACGGAACAGATAATACAATAAATTATCGGCTAATTATTTGATTTATCGTAAAATATCAGTATTTTTTTAATATAAGATGAAGACGTTGTAGTTTTTAATCAATTTTGTGACTGTGAAAAGCTATGTGGGGTGCAGTATTTTTGTTGGCTGTTGCTGGGACGGTAAATACCTATTTATATTTAAACTAGCAACCCGCCCCAGCTTCGCACGGGTGCAATGACGACATATTAAAATATCGAGATTTCTGTGCGTTATCTTAGTTAAGACGATGACAACACCTAAACCGCGGTCACTGTCAGATTGCATAGAAAAGAAAGAGAAGCGCGACGACAAAACGCTTGTAATTTATTGCAAAATATGAAGTAATTATCTATTTACTCAGAATTGAGTTGAGTAATCGAAAATAAAAAACAACCAAGTTCTGCATTAGAATAAGACGTACTTGTTATTAATTAAATACGTAATTTATGTTGATATTTAATACAGATATTTTGGATTAGAACTCAAGGTAAGAGGTTATTTTAACGTTAGTTTGTATCGAGATTTTTTTTTCAAAACGTGTTTTGGTGACAACCAAGTTCTGGGAAATATGTTCAAAATTAAAATATATTTTTCCCGCTACCACAAACTATACAGATTTGGCAATTTTCTTTCTTAAGAGAAGCCTATTTTGGTCAATTGGGTCTTGTCAGCGCCTTAAATATTATAACTATTTATTAACTATTATTAACTATTATACACATTTAAGACCTTCCGGAATAA
This sequence comes from Atethmia centrago, assembly GCA_905333075.3. Taxonomy (NCBI): domain Eukaryota; kingdom Metazoa; phylum Arthropoda; class Insecta; order Lepidoptera; family Noctuidae; genus Atethmia; species Atethmia centrago. The sequence continues at coordinate 14,297,597 of HG995387.1, forward strand.
ATGCTCTAAATTATGGTGAAAATCTATAAAAACCAAACCAAAAACTATTGCGTACAAGATCTGCATTTTGACAGTTCAACAACATTCATTGCGTTATTACGTTGTTGAGCTGACATATTTTTCGAACATATGAAGCAATTGATTTGCAATATACTTCAAAATCATTCAGGCTTAAACGACGGCTTGAATGTGGCCACATTTTGCCAGTTATGTTTAAGTCCCATGTAATAGGGGGCGATTGTGGTCGTCTGTAAATTGTTTTTGTTTTTTTTTTATTTCAGGCGTTCGCCGACCCCCAGTTTATCTTCCCTGAAGATGCAAGAAGTAAGTTAATAAAAGAAATACAATTAGGTGTACCAAACGTCTGCGATTCAAATTATAATTATTTGAATTGCTGATTAAGAAATAAGGTTGACTTTATGCTTCCAATACATTGCCAGCCAGGTTTGGTTAGCTTTTGAAGAAGAAAAGTTTAAAAAATGTTGACTGAATCGTTGGCTAGTAGAGAGAGAATACCTCATTCTATTATAACAGTCGTGTTAGTAAACATCAATCAACAGCAGCCAGCACATCAACTTACCACAAACCGTCAAATTTTCTAATTCGATTTTTAACTTAACCATCAACATTTTAAGGTTTAAAATCATTTGGAGGAATTTGACAGTTCAGTATTACCTGATGTGCTGCTTACTGTATATACAAGTTTGTAGCAGAGCAGGCAGACAATGAAGATTATTAAATGAAGTTACTCTATTTGTCGCATAATCTTCACTTGAAAACAGCTCGACCGATTTGGCTGATTTTTTTTGTTGTGTTCGTAATTGTCAGAACAAGGTTTGTATGAAAGAAGATCTTTGGAAAAGTCTGAAATTTCTATGGTATTTTTGTATGAAAATCTTAATAAAAATATGATTCACCCGGGGCACGCCGGGGCACGAACAGCTAGTTATTAAATATAGTTACGTTAGTTAGTTTAATATAGTTAGTATTATAGACTTTGAGTCATACACGTATAAAAATAATAATAAGGACTCCGTACATAAACTGGGCGTATAATACGCCTTGCAGCTGCTTTACTAAAATATGACTTTTCAACAGTGTCGGGATCCCGTATCGTATCGGGATGGGATGCGGCGGTGGGCCAGTTCCCTCACCAACTAGGTCTCCGTATGGTGACCCCTGCTGGAAGCGTCTTCGGCTGCGGAGGATCTATCCTCACCCCTGAGTGGGGTCTTACTGCTGCTCATTGTACCGCTGCGTAGGTTTATTTTCTTTGGCACATAATCTATCAACAGTTACTGGATACACGAGATGGATTCTGGCCTCACTTAAAGGAGGCCGAGAGTATCTTCGCCACTGTACCATATTTGCACACGCATGTATACTACCAAATACGATGTGTATAATGTGTTATACACCGTGCCCATTGCATTCAAGGAGTATGGAGAAAAAAAACAGTTCTGGCCTGGACGAATCTTTCGATCGATTTGATTACTCTTATTACTCTCTCTTTGATTAATCATATAATAGGCTACAGGAATGGTAATTCTCATCATCCATCTTCGTTCAACCGCATTGCCGTCTTGTCCTGTGCTTCCCATATTCAGCTCCCACAAGTTGCACAGACGCTATAAAAATTTGAAACATAACTCGTTTTTTCCCCTACAGCCGTGTGACCATCGTCATTCGCGCTGGTGCTTTCAACCTGACGCAGCCGGCCATGATCTTCGAGACCACCAAGTACTTTAACCACCCCCTGTATAACGAAGCTATCGCTGGCACCGTCCAGCCCCATGACATCGGTCTGCTGGAGTTCGGCAGGTCCGTCACTTTTGGCGGTAAGACCCAGTTTTAGATCTAACACCTTTTCAAAATGAATGTAGAACTAAACAGCTTTGTAAGTTTTGTGTATGACGTAATCTGTTAAATGTCAATAGATCGACCCCATGTGGGTATTCGGAACAATTTTAAAATCTCTCTTCCAGCACGTTTTATCAAGCTTTTAAAGACCGATTCATAAAAAGATTTTTGTAATTTTTTTTTTACTTTCTAGAACTTATTCAGCCAATCAGGATCCAGCGTTCCTCTGCCAGGAACCAGAACTATGCAGATGTGCAAGCCATCGCCAGTGGTTGGGGTAACACCTGGACTCAAGGTATGTAATATAAAACCTAGGACTACTGGGAAAATATCTGAGAGGAATGATTTTTTGTTTTGCCGTAATACAAACTTGGTATGTTTCTAAGTAACGTTTATTTACCAGGATCCTCTCCGGAAAACTTGAACTGGGTATTCCTGAGGCTCGTTTCCAACGAGGAATGTCGGGTGGCCTATGGTGGCAGCTCTATCATCGCTGACTCCACCATCTGTACCAGGGGATACAGTAGCCCCACACAATCCACATGTCAGGTAAAAAGGTTCAGAATTAACATAAAAAGGTATTTTGACAAGTTATAAACGAAGAAGTTCGACCTCAGTAAAATGTCATATTCTAGTCGTTGTCTCAATCTCAATGTATCTGGGGTTTGCGCAGCAAGTCTTCTTCTCCCATACTATTCTATTAGTCGACGTCATTTGTAATCTTGTTTTCCAAGACTTCCAAATATTTTTTTGGGCTGTCAGCTTGGAAGCTTAAAAACCACTAATTAAATCACTAGGTTTTCTGGAGGTGGCTTCCGTCAGTGAATGGAGATCAATCCTTTGTTCATCGAGAGTCGAGACTTGTCGGTAGCTCGATTATCGATTATAATATGTACTTGTTATATGGCTCTAAAGGCCAGAGTTTAAACACTAAACATTTTTTTCAGGGTGACAGCGGTGGCCCCTTGACCATCATTGATGATGATGGCGCTATCACCCAGGTCGGAGTGACCTCCTTCGTCTCTGGATTAGGTTGCCACGTTGGCATACCCTCTGGTAAGTGTAGGTCGGAAGATTTGGAGTCTGCCTCTGCTTTTATGATCAGAAAAAGATCGTTGAGTGTTTTATATGTAGATAGGTGTAAGTTGGCACTCTTTGAGGTGTGCATGCTGTAACAGTAACTAGAGGATTTATAGAGATTTATCTGGTGTTTTTTTGGGTGGGATATTATCAAATAAATTCTCCCGCTCTGGGCGGAGCGGGAAGGTATGTCAAACTCTTACTTACTAAAACCCACCCCTGTTACTTCCGTTGCCCGTGTGTTGCCAGAGGGCACATACTATGGCCTCTGGCAACCCCTTTCGAACTTTCCCGGGACCCCGGCAGGCATTGGCCCTTGTGGACCCCTACTAACTAGAGGACCTGGAACTGAATCTACCAGAGAATGATTTCTAAAATGTAAGCTAGAGGAATCTCATTACTTTGGATTCAAGTAGACTGTTCTGAGACATGCTTCTATTTAGTATTTTATTGAAGTTGGAACTGTTTGGACCAGAGACAATAAGCACATTATACTTGTTATCAGCCAGATTATAGCATTTATTAAGAAATTTCCGAAAAAGAAGCATATTATAGTATAGTTGGAACTATTATTAACAATTTTTAATTTAATTTCAGGATTCATCCGTCCCGGCCACTACCACGAGTGGTTCGAAGAGGTGACTGGCGTCAATTTTGACTGGTAATATGAACCAGAATCTGATACCACTGTTGCTCTTGAACCTGATACCACTGTTGCTACAGACAAAATACCACTGATGCTTCTGAAGAAGATGTCACTGATGCTCCTGAAACAGACACTACTGTAGCACCTGAGGAAGATATCACTGCTGCTTCAGAAGAATCTGCCGAATCTAGTAAATCGTCTGAATCCAGCCAATCCTCTGCTTCATCCGACTCTTCAGAATAAACATAAACAGTAACAGCCAGCGCAGTCTTATCCACTCAAGAGGAAAAATAAACATCTCCTGTTCCAAAGCGAAACATTTGGCGGAAGATTAATTAAATCAATAAAATTTACTAGTTTTATTTAAACATCTTGTTTGAATTTTATTGTTCGTTATATATGGATTGAACAGCAAAAAAACGGAGTCTTTAAATTGCCTTCTGATGACTGAGTGAAGATACTGTAGTTGGCCTTGAACATTCCCAGAACTATTTGACTATTTCCGAGTACTTCTTTCTACTTCTATCGACACGCACATTTGGGGGTGGATTTGAATAGCCTCTACGAGAGGACGGTGAGAATATTAAACAAACAGCTAGGTGGTACCGGAACTCCGGATGAACATTTATGAGTCCATAATACCTCAGCGCCACCTCACTTCTTATCTCGCTCGCACACTACTGCTCGCGGTCACGCGAGACAGGTCGGCATGGCAGGGAGGAGGCTCCACAGCGCCGAAAGTTAAAGTCACGATGAGAATAATGGTAATAAAAAAATAAAAAACAGTATCTGCTTTATTCAATTATTATGCTTTCGTGATCTAATTTAAAGTATTTTTGAGTACTAGCGGTTGTTCGGTTTGGAGGTAATTTAGTAAGTTTTTCTGTCGAGAAAAGTTTACGGAATCGTGTTTTCGTCATCATAGTACTTACATTAATCCTCAATGTCGTCCTGAATTACCATTTATATGTATTTCAAAATTATGCTGCATTCTTTTTGATATAACGGAGGATCATGCTAAGCAATTTGAGGTATTGTAGACTCTTAAGAGGCTGGCAACAGCTAAAGCGCGGTCACTGTCAGATTGCATTTTTGGAGGTATCTTCGTGATTTTTTTCTATCGCGTCAAATTAGTTGTATTATTTTTCAATACACTATCTACCAAGCATATATCCTGAAGAATATCATATATTTTTCTGATTTTGTTCATATACTTTTAGGCATTATAAAAATTAAACTTGCGTTTAGCTTCTGTAGTCTCCTTAGCGCAGATTGGGGCGGGCCGCGCCGCAATGGAACTCACCAACCAGCGCAAAAGGTTGCTTCTGCTATATAGCGTATATAACTACAGTTAGAAGCTGCAAGAGTCATCTGCATAGCGCATTATGTAACCCTTCAGCAGCTGCTATAGCACTAAGGGGGCGCCTTATAAACCCTATTTAATAGATCCAGTAGAGTTGTTGTAAGAAATTTCGTTTAACCGCTATTTTCACTCCTTAAGCACCCTTATGGAGTGAAAATAGCGATTGAAAGATATTGACACTAAATGAATGAACGAACGTCACATTCACTCATTATTTAATTCACTCCGAATAGAATCAAAATCAAAATCAAAAGTCATTTATTCAAACTAGGCTGAAAATCAGCACTTTTCAAACGTCAAAGTTACATAAGACAGTCCCCCAAAAATGCCCGCCCTTCAACACTTCCTAGTGCTTTAGCTGGGAAGAAGAAGTGGTGGAACAAACTCCCCAGCAGCACGTCTGTCTGTTTAGTTTAGTAGATTGGAACTTGTCTGAAGTTTTTAGATAATTATGGCTATGGCAGCGTGTATTGAAATAATAAAATGGCGGAATTATAGTGTAAATATATAAGATTTGAGTTACACGGCTTGTTTAAGTGAAAAAAAATACTGTGATTAAAAATTTACTGTGAAATATGTATGGTGTTTCGGAACAAAATTATTGGGCCCTCAATTTATTCAAAGTCAAAGTCAAAGTCAAATTATTTATTTCAAATAGGCACATAAAAGGCACTTTTGAACGTCAAAATTAACAAAAAAAAAATAGAATTGATTCTAGTTGCCCCTTCCAAAAGGTAGATTCGTATGGAGAAGAATGGACAAGAAACTCCACCGTTACTCTTTTAAAATGTTTTACAAAAATTTTGTATATGTACATTTTAAAATTATATGTGAAGACGATGCACCTAGAATAAAATTACTATACCAAAAAGAATGAAAAATAAAGCAATGACAGATAAATGAATTATGTGATAGGTACATGATGCTCACATATTTACAAACATTGTAAAAGTATACGTTTTCCTCAAAATAATAAATAAAGTCAGTGTTTGAGTTAAAGTAATCACAGAATTCAACATTGATTTATTATTTGTATCAAATAATAAATTGTACAATTAAAATAGCAACCAGTTAGATGTTGTCTAGACTCTAGATTGTCCTATGGAGCTGGACCAGCATGTTTCAAAGCATTCTTATCTTGGATATAATCCTCTAATTTGTAATATGCTTGTTTACAAAGTGTACTTTTAACATGAGTTTTAAATTTTCTTTCATTTAATTGCAATATTTCACAAGGTATTTTGTTGTAACATTTGACACAGTACCCCATAAAAGATGTATGTACTTTAGATAATCAGAAAAATGGTTGATCTATTTTATCTTTATTTCTAGTATTAAAATTATGTCTATCGCTTATTTTATTAAAAAGAAGTCGATTTTTTCTTACATACATAATATTTTCATAAATGAATTGGCAAGGTACTGTCATAATATTAATCTTTTTAAATTGTTCCCTAAGAGATTCACGGCGACGTAGATTATAAATGGCTCTGACAGCTCGCTTTTGCAAAATAAAGATGGAATCAATGTCATCAGCCCGACCCCACAATAAAATGCCGTACGACATAATGCTGTGGAAGTAGCTAAAATAGACCAAACGCGCGGTTTCTACATCTGTCAACTGTCTTATCTTTCTAACAGCATAAGCGGCCGAGCTTAGCCGCCCCGCAAGAGATGTTATATGTGGTCCCCATTGTAGTTTCTCGTCTAGAGTGATTCCTAGGAAAACCGTTTGATTAATAAATTCCAGTTTTTCTCCATTCAATATGAGATCACATTCGCTACTTCTAACATTAGGTAATTTAAATCTAATGCATTTGGTTTTTTTTTCATTTAGTACCAAATTATTTACCGTAAACCAATCATGGACCTGAAGAATAGAGTTATTCACGTCGTCATGATTTTGTGATCGTCGGTCTATTTTAAAGATCAATGATGTGTCATCTGCAAATAACACCAACTTCGGTTGATTTTGAAGTAATTGGGGTAAATCATTAATGTAAACTAAAAAGAGGAATGGAACCAATATCGAACCTTGAGGAACGCCCATTGCCATTTCAGACCCCAATGAGTTTACGCCGTTTACTTGAACTTTAACCTTTCTATCTTTTAGGTATGATCTTAGTAAATCAAGAGCTGTATTTCTAAGTCTATAGTGCTCTAGTTTCAGCAGAAGTGTCTCATGGTTTACGCAATCGAACGCCTTAGAGAGGTCGCAAAAGATACCAATGGCATCCTGTGCTTCTTCCCAGGCGTTAAAAATGTTCTTTATTAGGGTGACACCGGCGTCAGTCGTACAAGGCCCTTTGGTGAAACCGTACTGTTGTTCATACAAGATGGAATTTTTATTAAAGTGGCGTAACATTCTTCATTCATTCTCACGTATTGAAGATCTTATGAAAGTATAATGCATTTGTAGCTGCGGGTCCAAAATTTTTGTTTTAATGTTGATAATTATAACGCTGACTAATGTTTATTTATAGATAACTAACGATAATATGATGTTTGCAGATATGGGTGATAAAAATCAGTATTCAGAAGCTTCTAGTTCCATGTATGCTGCTAAATTCTTTGTTCTAGAACTTCAACCTCCATACAATGCCCAGTAGAGTGAATATGTGAATTTGAGCTTAGAGTGTGAATTTGATATGATATAAAGCTCGAACCTGCATTGCAGCACATACAATAAATATAATTTAGGGATCTGCAAAACAAAGCTAGAAACCCTTGCTTGAAAAAAAAAACTAGTAGTATTATTCTAATAAATTCTTCTGTTTCTTATTGACTCTTTCTTATTGCTCGTCTCTAATGGAAATCTGCATTTATAAATATACTTAATTTTATTATAAGTATGATGATGATGATGATGATGATAAATGACACAGCAGATAAGAGGCAGTAAAATGATCCTTACCTTTCATCGTGATCATGATTTTCCAAGAATTGTGGCGCATCTCCAATTTCCTTCTCCAATATCTTGTTATATTCTTTCATGTTTTGTGCGTCGATAACTGCCACTTCTCTTTCATGTTTTCTCCATGTCTTTGTATTGGTTTACCATATATACACGAATTATTATAATAAAAGCCGATAGGTAAGCAAAGAGTGCGGCCAGGTTTAAAACGTTCTCCATTTTATTGAAAAGCTATTATTTCCTATCATGAAGCACTGCAGACTCCATAGTAGTTCTACAAAAAGGAATTATACTAGCTGAGGAGCTAATTTTACCTCACATGCATAACAGAAACTGTAAGTAAATTAGTCACAATTTCCTATTCTATACAGAACAGCGTGGCAAAGTATGTCACGCGGGACCGTAATGCAACTAAAAGTGCGAATAAAGATGCAATTATACCTACAGTGCAGTCAAGGGTGGTCTAAAATGCTATGCGAAACTATTATGTGACTTTAAGTGGCAAGAAAAATACAAATCTAACCATTCTGCAGTTAATGGTGCCGTAAGGTATCACAAAAATACCTTAGGATTCCGCTGCATTAGCTATAGTTTTAGCCATTATCAAACTCGTGCCTAATTTTGACTCCCTTATGCCAAACGTATAGACATATATATATTATATATTCTATTCTATTCTAAAATGTAAAGAGAAGGCAGAGTTAGTACATTAATTTCTTTGAATTTATTTCTAAGGGACTCACGAGGACCCATTCTATAGATACAATATAAAAAAAAAAACATAATATTTTTATTTTACATAAACCTACATGGGCACTTATGAAACGTCAGAAGCTAGGTGATAATAATATTAAAATAATAAAAATAAAAACTTATTTAAACCAAATTACATGTTTGCCATTACAACAAGTCTGAAATCAAAATATGTATATATATAATATATAATGTCAAATAATGAAAATATAATGTCAAAAAAGTATGTCTAAAAAATAATAATAATAAACATCGTAATTTAGGAGCAGTTATTAGACATTTACATAGTTATGCCGTTTCTGATGTACCAGGGAAGCCACATGTGCAGAAGGAATTATTGCCAAACTTCCTAGTCTCAACGTAGTCTTTAATCTTATAATATGCGTTTTTGATAAGGACACGTTTGATGTGGGTTTTGAACTTTCCATCGCTAAGTTCTGTAACTGTCTTTGGCAACTTGTTATAAAAGCGGATACTGTTGATAACAAATGATTTGCTTGTTTTTGTTAATCTAAATTTGGGTATCACAATTTCATGTTTACTACGTGTATTTAAATTATGGAAATCACTTCTTGTTTTGAAAAGACATAAGTTTTTGCGAACATACAAAATACTTTCTAAGATATAAAGAGAAGGCAGAGTTAGTACATTAATTTCTTTCTAAGGGACTCACGAGGACCCACTCTATAGACTGCGCGGATTGCCCTCTTTTGTAAAATAAAAATTGAATCTACATCAGCTGCCGATCCCCACAGCAGAACGCCATAAGACATAATATAAGCAAATAAGGAAAGTATACTAACCTAGCTGTGGCTATATCAGTCAACTGTCTAATTTTTCTTACTGCATATGCAGCTGAACTTAATCTACCTAAACGAGCTCTAATGTGGGCTCCCCATTGCAATTTTAAATCTAGAGTAATTCCTAGAAATACAGTTTCCGTAATAGCATCTAGTCTCTTGCCATCAAGTTTTAAATTTAGAGCCACTTGGGGTATATTTGGTAGTGAGAACTTAAGACATTTTGTTTTGTTCGCATTGAGTAAGAGATTATTAGCTGCGAACCATTTCGAAAGAACATCCAGACTATCGTTGATGTGTAAGACATCCGGATCTTTTCTATGTATTTTAAAAATAAGAGAAATGTCGTCAGCGAATAGAATTATATTCGATAAGTTTGCCATCATGTAAGGAAGATCATTAATATAAACAAGAAATAGGAAAGGGCCAAGAATTGAACCTTGGGGCACGCCCATCTTTACTTGAGACCCAGAGGATGTCGCCCCGTTAACGTTTACTTTTTGCTGCGTGTTTGATAGATAGGACAGAACAAGATCAGCAGCTTGTCCACGAATTCCGTAGTGGTGTAATTTACAGGTCAGTGTATTGTGGTCAACGCAGTCAAACGCTTTTGAGAGGTCACAGAAAATGGCATCCTGGGATTTCTCCCAGGATTCCAAAATGTGACTGATGAGTTTTACTCCTGCGTCAGTCGTCGACCTACCTTTTGTGAAACCAAACTGGCGACTATGTAAAATCTCATTGGAATTGAAATGTGACAGCATCTGGTCTAGCATGATTTTTTCAAATATTTTATTCAATGCTGGTAGCACAGATATGTCTATAATTAAATGGATCACTCTTACTACCCGATTTGAAAATTGGTACTACTTTACTATGTTTCATTAAATCAGGAAACATACCGTTGTCTAAACATTGATTAAATATGCCTGTTAGGACAGGGGCTATTGTGTCAATGATATCTCCAAGAACCTTAACGGGAATCCCCCATAAGTCTTCAGTTTTCTTTATGTTAAGACTTTTGAATGCCTTCTTAATTGTGACAATAGAAATGGGCTTGAATTCAAAACTTGGAATGTCCTTAGAGAAGTGTTTTTTGAGAAGAGATTCAGCTAATATAGGTGATGAGGGGAGAGATTTCGTAACCTCTATTGGGATGTTGGTAAAGAAATCTAGTGTCTCAGCAACTTTTAACTTATCTGTAATGGTTTAATTATTCATTTTTAAAGACAATTCATTTTGATCTCGCTGTTTTGTGTTACCAGTTTCTTTGTTAATTACCTGCCACACAGCTTTTATTTTATTGTTAGAAATACTAATTTTGTTACTTATTAATTTAGATTTAGCTTGAGCGCAGACCCTTTTGAATATCTTAGAATAATTTCTGGCATAATTATGAAGGGCTTGATCAGAAGTCAATGATTTCTCGTAGTACAAATGATATAAAATATATCTGCTTTTTCTAATGCCAGCAGTGGCCCATTCATTAAATATTGGTTTTGTATTGATTGCAACTTTTGTCACAGGACAAGCTTTATTGAATTCTTGGCAAACTGTAGAAAATAATGTACCGTAGTTTATATTGGGGCCTTGTGAATCAAAACTAGCTATTGAAAGATTGCTAAGAACATTATTATTAAACATTTTCAATTAATTTTTACTGAGAGGTCTTAATTGAATGGTTTTATCTATGTGTAACTTTTTATCTAGGTCAAATGATACAAGTTGACCAGTATGGTCAGACATGACGCCACTAATTAAGGAAGAGTCTTTTATGTTACAATTAGTATATACATTGTCTATGCACGAAGCTGAGGTTGCTGTTATTCTAGATGCTTCTTTAAATATACACGCCACAACACCCTGTCCTCCGCCTGATAATGATAATGATATACGCTTACTTTTATCCCGTGCATTAACGAATAGATCAATATTTAGGTCACCACAAACAAAAACGAACTTATTATCTTTAAAAAGTTTGCCTAGTATTTCTTCCATAATTATTAAAAATGATGACAAGTTTGATGTCGGTGGTCTATAAACACATAAGAAAGTATGGCCTTCAACCTCTGCACATGCTACCTCACATAAGCGATCAACAGAGCAAGCAGTGATATCCTTCCTTTCCTTATGTCTGAAAATACTTTTACATAATATCAAGGTACCACCCCCTATTGAGTACCTGTTGTACGCACTGGCAACTGAAAAATTATTTACATTAAACAACATCCTATCCGGTCTTAACCAGGTTTCACAAAAACATAAGATATCCATATGATATTTATCTATTAACAATTCCACGTCTAGGATTTTGCCAGAGAAACGATTTATATTTTGGTGATACAGTAAAATATTCTTATTATGCTTCTCTTTTGTCGAGTCTAAAAGTTTAAAGAATCTGTCACAGTATCATTAGAAGTACTAGATAATACTGTTTCGTCACTTAACCTAGTCTCAGTTAAATTATTAATAACTGCGTGTATACTGTAAGCTAACAAAGTAGCCAATACATGTTGACTTTTCTTGGGAAGAAACATATGTTCCCGAATTAAAACAAAATCTCGAACAAAATTGTTAGTATCAAAATACAATAAACGGTCACTATGACGACATGTCAAAATATGCATTAAGTTGTTTAAACTATAAATATAATTGTTTTCTTCATCATGCAAATTATCTGAATACGGCAATGCACATAATATTAATTTACCTAATTTTAATTTAAGTAGGGTGTCCCTTTTATTTAAACTCTATTTCCAATTAGAAGAACTACAGTAGTCTGCTCATTTATTTGTGTGTGTTTCATTTTATGAACAAGCTCATTAAAATGCAGGTTATGGTGACAACAGTTAACTGTAGTATGTTTAGAGCGATTATTTAACAATGATCCAAAACCTGATCCTATTCTATCTGAATAGACCAATACTTTACCATGAGTGGGGTTGACAGTTTCTAATGTATGAGTTTAAATGGGTAAAGCTGTAGGATCAACGTACTGTGAACAGAGAGATGGCAGAGTGGGAGCACAATTACAGGTGAGATTATTAGTCAGTGACTCACACATGACTCACACATCTCTGCATTGTGATTCACCAGGTCCACCAACTCACATGCCCCTTGTAAGCGCTCACTTAACATTTGTTGACTAGACTACTACTTACAAAAGATTTCCTTTAATGAATTTTCCCTGCTCAATAATTCCTTCTGAAGGTTCTGTATGTCTTCAACATCATACATTTGTCTGCTACTTTCAAACTTATTATTACACACATTTAATTGAGTCTGTAAGTTGATACGCTCTTTCCGAAGAAAGAACAATGAAGAAAAAAAAACACTTATAAACATTATGTGTTTTCAAGAGTTTCTTATATTTTTTAATATTTTTACTGAGATTGCCCTCTTTTGTATAATAAAAATTGAATCTACATCAGTTGCCGATCCCCACAGCAGAACGCCATAAAACATACTATGGAAATAAGCAAAGTATACTAACCTAGCTGTGGCTAGTCAACTGCCTAATTTTTCTTACTGCATATGCAACTGAATTTAAACTACCTGAAAGAGCTCTAATGTGGGGCCCACCCCATTGCAATTTCGAATCTAGAGTAATTTCTAGAAATACAGTTTCCCTAATAGCATCTAGGTTCTTGCCATAAATATTTAAATTTAGACCCGACTTTTTTATTTTGGGTGGGAAATTATCAAATAGTAAAAGTCTGACACACCCTGTGTCAGACTTTTAATGACTAAATCCCACCGCCATCCACTCTCCGTTGCCTGTGGCCTCGGTAACCCTTTTGGACGTTCACGCGACCCCGGCAGGCATCGGCCCTAGTGGACACCTACACTTGTGCTGACATCTCTTTGAGGCGCGCGTGGAACACAACGCGCCGTCGACCCGGGCCTGGTCCTTATCGGACGGCGAGCTACCCATTGCTCACCGTCCGTAAGCCTGCGCCTACGGTGGCCGGAAATCCGCCCGGGATCCCCGACGCCCAGGGCGTCTCCTGCGGCGGCTAGGAGCTTTAAACCCACTTGGGATACATTTGGTAATGAGACCTTAAGACATTTTGTTATGTTCGCATTAAGTAAGAGATTATTAGCTGCGAATCATTTCGAAAGAACAGCCAGATTATCGTTGACGTGTAAGACATCCGTATCTTTTCTATCTTTTTTAAAAATAAGATAAGTGTCGTCAGCGAATATAATTACCTATATCCGATAAGTTAGCCATCATGTACGGAAGATCATTAATATAAACCAGAAATAGGAAAGGGCCAAGACCCCGAGGACGTCGCCCCGTTAACGTTTACTTTTGCTGCCTGTTTGATAGATAGGACACAAGATCAGCAGCTTGTCCACGAATTCCGTAGTGGTGTAATTTACAGGTCAGGTACAACGCAGTCAAACGCTTTTGAGAGGTCACAGAAAATACCAGTGGCATCCTGGGATTTCTCCTAGGATTCCAAAATGAGGCTGATGAGTTTTACTCCTGCGTCAGTCGTCGACCTACCTTTCGTGAATCCAAAGAGGCGACTATGTACTGTATAGTGTGCTAGTTGGGTCATTGCAATAATCTTCCTTCACTACACTTTCTATGAACCAACCCACTACTGGCACGTCACCGCACTGTTTTGTATGAAAATGCGTCGCGCTGTGGCCCTTAGCAGCTGTAGGTAATGTGCGAACTCTTTAAGGCTATTTATGTGCATCCCTATATTTCCAATTAGAACTTCGACATTGTCTACCCAGTCTTTTTATTAATCAACTGCTATAAATACCTAATTACATAATAATCTGAGTAAATCCTCAAAATATCAGTTACGAAAACAAAGCGTAGGATTAGTAAGATTAGACTTAATGCGTTATCATTTAATCATTATGTTTTATCAATTAATTCCCAGCCCTGAATTAATATAAGCTAACAAAAAAATAATTTTAGTTAGTTTGATAATAAAATGGCGATGTGGGGTGCAGTATTTTGGTTGGCTGTTGCTGGGACGACGGTAAATATAGATTTGTTGACATTTTTAAAGGCCCGTTGAGCGGGTCCAGTCCAGTGCGAAATTTTGCTAGATCATGAAATTTTTGTATCGACTAATAAACGAGGACAAATTCTTGACTCCTGCATACTCCTGATTATACAGGAATGGTTTTGATTTACATTTTTATTTTTCTTAACTACACATGGTTTTTAATTTCAAACTAAAATATCTACGTGATTTAGAAACTAACAGACTAAAATAAAGTGCCCAAAAGGCTGCACGTATTGCCACGTTGTATGGCAATGCTGATTCTTTGGCCAAAAAATATGGCTGGTCCTCTGGTCACCCGAAGAGTCGACCAACGATGTCTTGAAAAACCAATTGGGCACTCGGACGGACCTCATAGCTCTAGTGTTTCAACCCCAAACGGCTCGAACATGTAACAACCAATAAGATTGGAATATTTGCGCCGTTTGAGAGAACCGTACATAATAGACTATGTACTTACGTAATTCGCGTATTTCAGGTTCTCGCCGAGCCCAGTCTAACCTTCCCTGAAGTAGCGAGAGGTAAGTCAATCAATCAAACGAACTAAGTATCTTAGTAGTATTCACATATCGAAAAATAAAGTTATTTTTGCACTGAATTTCATTTGGTGACGTGCCCGTCTATCGGTGCTATGCTAAAATGGAAATGGAGGTCCAGAACAGTGGTGGCCTAGTGGCAATGGCTGTGACTTACGAGAACTAAGTTCGAACCCAGAAAGGTACTTTTTACTCTGTAAATTATTTCATCACCACTGCTCTCAAAACTGTGAAGGAAAACATCGTGAGGAAACAATTCGAAGACATGTGCCATCTACCAACCCGCACCGGGCCCGCGTGGTAGATTACGGCCCGCTCCCTCTCACCGAGACGAGGCCTGTGTTCCAGCAGTGGAAAACATTATAGGCTGATAATGTACCTATTCTAAAGTGGTACCTAGCTTTCGGATTAAGAAAAATCATAATTATGTCAAAAGCAGGAACAATTACACCTCGCACAATACCAGAGGGCCCTGACAAGTGGTAATCACTTTTAAAGTGTTTCGTTTTCTATTTCTACGACTTTCAAGGGAAACAAACAACACCAACGAGTGACAAACGAATGAACGAAAAAAACGAACAAATAAACAAACGAATAAATATTTTAATTTAAATTTTATCAGGAGCATATATTATGTCAATCCAATAGGAGAATGTCACGTTTAGGCACTAAGAATCACAGTTTTAAAATAAAACTGTGTCGGAGCCAGAAAGCCAGAAAGTCTGACAACCGGTCTTAACACGGCGTATCGTATTACCCAGTAACTGGGTTGAGGAGGTTACATAGGCAGTCGCTCCATGTAAAATACTGGTACTCAGCTGCCTCCGGTTAGACTGGAAGCTAGTGTAACCAGATGGACATAGTTGGGAAAAGGCTAGTCAGATGATGAATGAACCTTTACTCAACACGAATGTTCTTTTATTCAAATTCATATTTAGCGAGATTATCAAAACCAAAAATCTTCTGATTTTGTTTTGACGTTTTTCCAACAGGTGCTGCCCGTATAGTGTCAGGATGGGAGGCACAGGAGGGACAGTTCCCTCACCAGATCTCTCTCCGTATGGTGAGCCCTGCTGGAGCCGTCTCCTCCTGCGGTGGTACTATTATCCACTCTGCGTGGGGACTCACTGCCGCTCACTGCACTGCTGGGTAGGTGTTCAATCGACCCATTCTGTAAAAATCTCACCCTCCCAAAGACCGCTAGTACTAGAACAGCCGATCTATTCTGTTAAAATCTCATCGTGGAAACTTCGGTGAAGTGAGCTGTCATCCCACCTGATGCTGGGGATTGACACTATTGACCTATTGACAGCGGCTGTAGTACTAAAGTCGAATTATTCGCTGGAGCAATCTGACTTGTGCTAGCTGTCACTTTGTGTAATTAAATGGTGTTGGTAAATGGCTTTGTGTAATTCGAATTTAGCGTGCTTTGCAACCAAAATTACCTCTTAACTAACTTTTCTCTTAGACTTATCCAACCGTTATCAAAAAAATTAAAAGATAATGGTATTAAAATTTAGTTCGGTTTGTAATAATAATAACTTTGTAATATATTAATTTGTGGTGTTTTAAAATTTATATACATATATCTAAAATATAAAAAAAAAACTGTGGGGTCAGCTACTTACATGTAACTACAACAAAGTGCTTAGTTCGACGGCTCACCTCACTGGGCCGCAATCACCAGATGACGCTGGCAGAATAGTCGACGACGGCTCAGTTGCGAAAGAAAAAAAAAAACATTATTATCTGCCTCATGCATTTTTATTGTAAATATAGATCAATGGCCTTATTGGTCACAAACGTGACTGCCGAGTCTGGAATCCTTGGTTCGATTTCCAGGTTGGGCCAAACACAAAAATATTTAATTCATCTGTATAATTGTGATCGTAGATAAATTCAGGAAGCCAGCCCCAGTAACTTACAATATTGCTTATATTACTTATATGTACACACACTTGTGTCACAAAATTACACTTTGTATTTGTGTTTTAGCCCAAAGTCAAAGTCAAATCATTTATTTCAAACAGGCACATAAAAGGCACTTTTGAACGTCAAAATTTACTGAAAAAAAATAGAGATGAAAAAGGCTTCGTATGGAGAAGAATAGGCAAGAAATTCCACCGTTACTCTTTAAAAATGTTTTACAATATTTTGTATAAATTAAATTATATAATTATACATATGTGAAGGCGATGCACCTAGAATAAAATTACTACATCAAAATGGGTAAAAATAATTAAGATACATGGTGCTCAGATATTTACAAACATTATAAAAGTAGATATTTTCATAAAATTTTAACTAATAATAAGTAATAAGTCAGTGTGTCAGTTATAGTACTCACAGAATGTAAAATCAATGTCATAAAAATAATAAATTATACAATTACCTAAATTATAATCAACAAGCTCGCCCACTATACGTATATCTATATACCGTGGGACTGATAACATAACTGTCAAAATCTGGGACTAGGGGCTTTACATACAGCCCTGCCTATCCTTACGGATAATACAAATATTATGTACGCACTATTTTAAAAACTTGTTCTCTTATTTCCACAGCCGAGTCACCCTCGTCATCCGCGCTGGCACCGTTAACTTGACCTTGCCGACAACTATCTTTGAGACCAGCAAGTATTACAACCACCCTCTGTACAACGAGGCTTTGCAGTTGGTCGTTCAACCCAATGACATCGGTCTTATTGATTTCGGCAGGGAACTTGTGTTCGGCGGTAAGAAATTGTATTCATTTATCTAATAAAGCACAGCCACATCACATACATTATGCTAGAAACAATCTTAATAACTAAAGGACTGTTTTATTAAGATTGTTTCTAGCATATGTGTAATTTCACCGTTCTCCACAAGACGTATATTGTTGCTTTGACCAAGATGATCGTCATCATTATCATTTAGCTAAAAGACATCTTCTGCTAGACTTGAGACTCCCCCAAGAATCGCGACAGCTACCGGTCCCGTGTTTCCCGCATTCTGCGGATTCTCGCGGCCTTCACCTTGTCATACGAGTAGGTCCGCAATGTGGGAGACATATTCACGCTAAACCTTATATTCATAATAAGTGAAACATTTTAATAAAGAATATAAATATTGACTACCATGGTCTGTTCCAATTACAAATGTGTAAAAATTTAAACAAATGAATCAGAAAAATACCTGTTGATGCCAATTTAAAACGCCAGTTACAAATTGAGTGCTTTCATTTGATTATTTGAAGACTTAGATATGAAATTCGAACTTTGAATCATCTCATAGATTTTTTTATTTGACATTACTGAGGTTATTTTTTTATAATCTCAATTCTCGTTGATTTGGTGTCAATCACAAGTTAATAATGTTGTTAAAACAATATTTGTTCGAAAAACTGGTGAGATATAAAGTTGAAACCTTCTTAATACAGATGAATGTTTTCGTAAGGCATGTATTTAACGCGGCGACAACTTAATCTGATTTAGGGTTTTAAAAATAAATAAAATGGGTAGCAAAAATAATAGAATGTGAAGTAGCATTTTAAAGGCTCACGCAGACTGCGGCGATATCGCGGGTGTGACTGGCATATTCCTGCCTGTCGCGCCCGCGATATCGCGCTAGTCTGCACGAGCCTTAAGTATAAAGCGGCCGCCGAGCGTCAGATGTTGGTGATGCTGCTACGTCACCAACATCTGCACTCGGCGGCCGCTGCCGCGGCACTCTCGCTTCGCTCGCTCTCCTTCGCGCGTTACTGGTCACTGTTCTAACCTAACCTAACCCAAATGATTTTAAACTTAAAATGCTACTTCACTGCACCAAACTATTTTTACTACCCATTTTTTTTTTTAGTAGCAAATCGTTAGTCGCTTTAAGTTGTTAATCGCCTGGAAAATAATTAGCCTTTTCGTAATTCCCTTCCCTTCCCTTTTCGGCGCAAGAATTTAATCTAAACAGGGTTGATTACACTTTTATCAGATATTTTTGGAATAGACTATTATATCCATGAAGCTTCCTTTGCTATAAAAATAAACTTTAAATCTTTCTTTTGTAGCCACTATCCAGCCTATCAGGATCCAGCGCTCTGGCGCAAGGGATGAGAACTACGAGGGAGTTCAGTCCATCGCCAGCGGTTGGGGACGCACCTGGACTAGTGGTAAAGCCAAATATCTTTATGTTATTGTATAGCCTACCGAAAATATAAATATTTGAATACGCCTTTATTTATAATTAATGTTGCTTATAGTTAAAGATGTTAAAATGTCAAAAAGTATAATGTGTAGACAGTCGCTAATCTTAACTTTATGCAAATATGTACTTAACTTTATGCAAAGTTTCTAAATAAACCCCAACATGAATTAACTGGAAAAATTGGGCAATCCTCTTATAGAATTAGGAGAAATACATTCTGGAGCTTCTCTGTTTTTTAAGAACCTTAGGAATAGGAGCAGAAAACAGAATGAGTGAGTAAATAAATTCATCTCTTCATCACGACTATATATAACTACTAGGCAAGAGAACTGGGGACTTACCAACAAAATCACAATGAATCACGATCACATTGCAGAACCCTTTCATTTCCAACTTTCTGAATGCAGGTGCTTCTCCCGAGAACTTAAACTGGGTATACCTGTCCATCACCTCCAACATCGAGTGCTTGACCGCATACGGCGGCAGCTCCATCATCCAGCCATCCACCATCTGTGCCAGAGGCTACAACGTCACTAGCCAATCTACCTGTCAGGTAAGAACAGCTAGCTTTGCCAATTTACCTACATTTTTTAAGTATATATATACATATAACTAGGTAACTGCACTACTTTTGGCAAATGTTATTACTTGGTGAAATAATTTCTCATCAGGTATCCAGATTGTGATTGTTATAATTAATTGTAAATTTGACCATGTAAGACTTATGTAATTGACTCTAATATTATTAATTGACTTTACTTTAATTTCTGTTTTGTTTTGTTTGTATTAATATTTTAATTTATGTAATAATTTGCATGCCGTAAGCTAGACTGTAGCCGATCTCATACCTACTGCTGAGACATCTTCATTCAAGTCATTTAATTTTATCCTCCTGTGCCAAGCCTAACAAAATAGGTAACAATTTTGTATGCCTCTGTCCGTACCCTGTGGCGGCGAATGCGGCGCTCAAACAGTGTCAAATGCACTGCAGTGATACACTTGTTGCACAGTCTTTGATAAACTGCGGCGTCTTTGTCGGTAAATTATCAAATAAGTAGGTACATAATACACCGACTGACCAACGGTTTATTCGCGGAACGTCAAATTTTCCCAATTAACCTTGAACCTTAATGCTTAAGCGATAAAGATGAAAATCTGTTAAAGAAATTTGACAGATTGTTGTACCTTGATGTACTGGCGTCTGTACCATAACATTGGCTGGCGTAAAAACTGTTACTAGACCTACTCGACTAGCTGTTAGTTTTAAATTTTGCTGAATAGAAGAATAATATAAATTTTGAAACATAAGTACCTACATCATGTTTGTATAATTTTGTTGGCTAGAATTTTAAGCACATACCAACCTACTAACGTTAGATCTGCACAAGACTTATACAAGCCTATTATTATAGGTAGATACTCGTACCTACAAGGTATGAACTTTGCTAGAAAGTTATGCTAGGTACATTTTTATCACATGGTAACATATTTGTGAGTAACACGTTACTTATTAAATAGATAGTCGAAATATAATCATTATAATCAATACTGGGGAACGTCTACCAAAATCAGGATTGAAACCAAATACTTACCTACTTTATAACGCCCAAATCTCAGTTTGACTTAACTGCGAGACGCAAGAGTCTCGCAGGCTTAGTCTTGTTCTTGCTCAAATCTTGCTGGGGTCAGTCTTGGTCTTGCTACAATAAGGTGGTCTTGGTGGTAGTTTCCTCACGATGGTTTCCTTACGATGGTTTCCTTCACCGTTTTGAGAGCAGTGGTGATAAAATTACTTACACAAAGTAAAACTTGTAGGTCGTGGGTTCGAACCCAGGCAGAAGTTGCAAGTTGAGGTTGTTACCACTGGACGACCATTGCTCTAGTCGGGGCCGTTACCACTGGGCCACCACTACGCTAAGATTCCTTCGTCCCTCAAGAAAAATAAAACTAAAACGAATGTCATTCCACAGGGTGACAGCGGTGGCCCTCTGACCGCCGTCGACATCGACGGCGCCATCACCCAGGTTGGAGTAACCTCATTCGTTTCTGGCACTGGATGTCACACCGATTTCCCAGCTGGTAAGTAAAGAATTGGTGAATTTTATTTTATGTATACGGAAAGTCTACGGTACGTTTTTAAAGTCGTGCTTTCTTTTAATAAAAAAATCTAATAGTGTATGTTTCCCACAAATTATTATCTATGTCTACATAAATAAAAAAACCGGCCGAGTGCGTGTTGAACCACGCACAATGAAGGGTTCCGTGGTTGGGATAAATTTATCCCAAAAACAAACTCAACGTTTAAGTAGTAAACAACTCAAGAGTTTATTTTACCACTTTGTTAGCATGATTAATATGTATACCCATGCCAAATAACAACTTTCTAGTACTAAGAGTCCGGGGACGGACAGACAGACAGACAGACGGACATGGCGAAACTATAAGGGTTCCTTGTTGACTACGGAACCCTAAAAATGAAATGCTGTTCGCTGGTAAGCGTTTCACTTGAGAACGGCTGGACCGATTTGGCTATTTTTTTGTTTCGTAATTGTCTGAAATGGGTGTTTATGGAAAGAAAAATTGTAAAAGTAACCCGGAAAATTTTCATATTATGGAAAAACTGAACATCCTTTGTTCTATGGGATTTTTGTATTTTGGATAGAACAACATCTGTCGGGTCAGCTAGTTAATAACATTTTATATTTTCAGGTTTCATCCGTCCTGGCTTCTACCACGACTGGTTCACAGAGTTGACCGGCATCAATTTCGACTGGGAGTACTCCCCCATCACTACTGAAGATCCTGAAACTACTGCGGCTCCCAAGCCGGAAACCACTGTGGCTCCCGAAGAATCGAATGAGTCAAGCTCGTCTTCTAGCTCCTCTTCCGAATCTAGCTCATCATCTGAATCTTCTGACTAAGAACTTTTGCCTTTTAAGGCTGATGATTCAGCAATAGACTTTTAAAGATCAATAAAATGTCCTATTTTAATAAAAATCTATGTTTAACACATGATATTTATTATTATTTAATGAATAAAAGTAACTATATTTTTATATCCCGTTATTTTATTTTACTTTATGCGACAACAGGTCTGTAATATATCATGTCATCTCACTGTGTTCAATGGGTGCCTGGTATAAAAAGCTTTTTTAAAGTTTTAATGCGATCGTACGCAAAAGCTAGTGATTCATCATTATGTAAATTTGAAGTTACCCCTCGATTCCGCAGCTTTGTTCCCAAAGTTGTTACCAAAATTTATTATTGAATAGCTTTGTAAACCAGCAACTGGAGATCAAAGATCTCCAGTTGCTGTTGAGGTCATCACAGGTCGCTGTTCTGTTTCGTGTGACACTTTTGTGACTAATTTTTTTTAAACACCGGTTCCTTCCGGAAGGCCCATTCAACTGAATGCTTTATAATTTCGGTTAACCAAACAAAGCAGATATATTCTGATCAAGCTTTCAAAAACCGTGTAAGATAATATATTTTTAGAAGGCGAAGACAACCGTTAAACTACTCTTTGTTCTGCGGTCTTTATGGAAATAAGTGTCTGTTACAACTCCTAACCGTATCCCTCATAATTGCCGACACCGGTCGAGATCGATTGTAACGCCTAGGGTGCTATGAATCGAAAGCCTTGTAAAGTTTGACTTATCACAGATAGAACGACGTAACTAAGGCAGATTAGATGAAGAAATGTCGTAGAAAATGTTGGTTTTGTAAAAAATTAAGGATTCAATGTATTTTTCCATAGTTTTCTTGTAAGATATTGTGTCGGAAGCTCGTCAACATAGGTGCGAGTCACCGGTCGCGTGTCGTAGCGGCGACAAATCGCACGGAAATAAAAATAGGCGCATGGTGCTACAGCGTCGTATTGCAGTGACGAGCGACCGCGCATGCGTTAAAGTGTTGCCAGGGGAGGAACGAGTTTACCCTAGAGTTTAGCATTTTTATTGGGGTTTTTTAAAATAAACTAATTAAAATTTTTGGTTTGGTAGTATACGTGGGAGTTCGTGTACTAATAAATGCATGGTGGTGATATACAGAAGTGTTATCGAAGGAGTAAGTAGGTACTCTAAACGGTGTTCACAAACCAAAACCCAAAAATGTTCTCAGTTTAAATCAAATATCGACGACCGCTATTCTTCCGACAGCTATCTGCTGTCGAGGGCGAAAAAAATCAGTTAAGACACGGCAGTTGCTCCAATGGTTGTGAATAGCTATGCATAATCAGCCTATAATGTTCCCACTGCTGGGACACAGATCTGCTCTCATCAAGAGGGAGTGGGCTGTAATCTACCACGCGAGCCCAGTACGTGTTGGTAGATGTCACATGTCCTCGAATTTTTGGTTCTAGGACATCGCGGTTTCCTCATGATGTTTTCCTTCACCGTTTTGAGAGCAGTGCTGATCAAAATTGTTTACACAAAGAAATGTGCATGCTTGGGTTCGAACCCACGACATACAACTCGTAAGTCGGGGCCTTTACCACTGGGCCACCACTGCTCTCTGTGAATAGCTATGCAGAATACCAATACTTTAAGGGCAATCATACTATCGAACAGGTTTTAAACCAGAGCTATTTTGCAATGAATTTGAATGTCGGGCACTGTCAACTATGAGTCAGACATCGCTTGATTTTAGATCACTCAGAAAAGTCACCTTGAATAAGTGGAAATCAAAAAAGCGTTGCAACACATGATTGCATTTGGCGCGCGCGCGAATCGCCCTTCCAAATCAACATGGCGAACGCTCGAGGAGCGCGCCTCGTCTCATAAAACAACTGGATAATCTCGTTCTCAGTTCACCACACGTAATTATTATTTCTACCAATCGTTCGTGGATAAAATGTTATAGTCCGGTCTACGGGTGTGAATAGTGAATTATTTTGTGTACACAGTGAGTTATTGTTTATTGCATGAGTGGCGCTCATGGGGTGGCTGACGTACGGGACGAGGGACGCGATTCACCTGCCAGCACCGAACAGCTAACGTAAGAATATTAAATTAAAATCAAATATTTAACGAAACCTTCGCAAGCGGAACGTCTCCCCGATCGAATTCGCTGTACTTAATATTCTTTTGTGGGTAACTGTTAGGTACTATACATAATGAAGGTTTACCGCACCCCTAATGGCAGCCTTCCATCGGAACAAATGTGCTTCTATAGATAGAATTCGTGTGTGGTCTCTAATTGGTGGAACATGTTGTCAATTATTTGCAATGTAATGGATTCGTAAGGCTTCGGGGAAATTCGTCATTTTTATAAATACGATCTGATTTGGTCAGATTGTGAATATTTGTCGGTTGCGGATGTGAATCAACGAAAAGATGATGAACAAAAAGTGCTTTAATATAGATGTCGCAGGCAGATTGTATGATTTGTCATTATAGACACGGCACCGTCCGTTTACAAACGCTCGCAGTTATGAAATATGCAGAAGGCAAATTGGCAACTCGTTCAATTGTTATAATTTAGACACTGATTGTTATTGTAGGTTCGGTTGGAAATGTGACCAGCCACGCGCGAGCCGAATTGGTCGCAGTAACTAAGCCAGGGCATCCCGACCAAATAAATGGGTTAGGTTAGGTTAGGTTAGAACTGTGACAAATCGCGCGCGAGCCGAGCAAGCGAAGCGAGTGGCGCCGCGGAAGCGGCCGGCGAGCGCCTTGTGAAATAGAACTAAATAGTTCAATTTGACACGGCATTTAAACGGCGTTTGAATCGTCCATCAAATGTTGTGACTTATTATATGTCTAGTGACAAGGCAATTTACATTTTGCCTATGGCATGTTTCATAACTGCGAGCGTTTTTAAACCGTTTGTAAAAAGCGGAATCATACAAATTGCCTGCGACATATGTAGTAGGTACTAAGAATTCATACGTTGAGACAAGTTCTCGGTCAGTGGGTTGTCTTAGGGGTGGTCTCAGCTTTTCTTTATCTGTTTTCATCGCATTTTGTGAAAACATAAGTACGTAAGCGTACCTACCAACCTAAGATTTGTCTTGCTGTGACGAAAAATAAAGTATAAACTTTAAATTCGGCGAAAATCTAACTTTCTTGCCATTTGTAGATCAATTAACCGGATTTAAGCATACATTTTTAACTGGAGTCCAATAAGTGTGAATCTTTCTTGAAATATGCAACTTATTAATAAATAGGTACTAGCTTCTGACCGGGCCACCGTCTGCGTGAAATTTCTTGTTTTAACATAAAATACATATATCCTATGACACCTCTTTATAATATTATTATAATTCGTATAGAAAATGCATATATCTATTATATTTTCGACGAAGGACACATTCATAGGCTCATTGTCATATTAAAAACGCAACTATCTAACGATGCGTTGAAAGCCATTTCGTGCGTTCGGCAAGCCGCCGGCTGTCAACAGAATTGTCTATACAAACTACAACAACTTGTCACGAGATGTCTACACATTTAATAACTAGGTACTCACATATTGTAGACGATAAAAAACAGTAATTATACATTTATTTATCAATTATATATAGCAATTGTATAATATATTATTGATATAAATAAAGGGTAGATTTTGAGATGGAACTTCAGGGGCGGAAACCGAAAATAGAGAAAAGGAGTTAAAGCTCAAAGGAATCATGAGCTCGATTTTAGAGAGAAAAAAAGCGAATCGTGCAATTTTGGGGTTTCTCCAAAATCGTATCCTGGTATTTTCATATCGAATTCTCTTAGACCAGCAGACCTTGAAGAATAGTCTTCAGGGTCTGCTGGTGTAAGAGAATTCAACCTATTATGTAGGTCATCCTTTATATTTTTTTTCTACAGTTTGTAATGTTACCGCACCAAAAACGAACACTAATAAATGTCCTTGAGCCCCCAAAGACGCACATATTTTTTCCGAAAAGATTAACCTTCTATTCGTGTCATCTAGTTGTCACCATAAAACATTGTTGTCGGACGAATTCAGCCAGTGTGTCAGGCAGGTTGGCTCAATGCCAGGAAGACGACGGTTACGCCTCAGACGGTGTCTACGTCATCTTTGCGTAAAAATCCATACGTATTGTGTAACGCGTAAAGTTGTCAGCTTCTGGCGTCACTGCGATTCGGGGCTACCTTCACAGATAGTACCGATCTCACAAATAACATAATATTAGGGATATATTATGTTATTTGTGAATACGAATATTATGTGGGTATGGAAGTAAAATAAAAGACTGTGACAAGCCCAGACATGTAGATCTTAAGTCAATTTAATTTTAAAGCCATTTTAAACAATGCCTATTGTCAACAATAGGCATTGTTTAAAATGGCTTTAAAATTAAATTGACTAAAAGTTAGACAAAACTACTATCTATCTCTTCTGAATTATAAAGGCTCGTGCAGACTGGGGCGATATCTCGGGCTAGTCTGCATGAGCCTTAAGAGGTCTGCGATGGCCACTAGAGTAAACTATCTTTAAATTCAAAAGTTTATACGGAAGAGCGATTTTTTTGAGATTGCGCCAATTTGGCAACATGAATCCATAATGTGTCGCCCAACATTAGATCTGTTCCTCTTTGTTTGCCGAACATCCAGAAACACAAATAGATACGAACTATGCTTATTATCTAATTACTATCCTCCAGGTGGTAACCATCATCTCTTATAGCAGTATTATTTCAATATTACTTTAGCGTAAGAAAGAGATGGAGCTATAAGTCCTGTATAGCTCCATCGCTTTCCCACTGTGAAGTAATATTATAATAATACTGCTATAAGAGGTGATGGTACATTAATTTTATTTTTAAATAAATATGCAATCCATGAACCCCGGGTTTTTTTTAAATAAATATTTTTTTAGAAGTCGTTTCTATACTATGCACCCGACTATGCATTCCCGGTATCCCTGGCATCCCTGGATTTTTATTAAAAAAATATATTTTAAGATGCCGTCCATACTTTCATAGCCAAAAATGAACTTTAGGTAAATATGCATCCGAATATCCGATCTCTGGCTATAAGTTTGTTACAAGGGCATATCGAGTAAACATTATGTAATCAAATAATATTATTTCTGTATAGGGCGTATATATAGAACATTCACGGACTTTTCGAAGGCATTTATTGCATTTAAGTAAGTACTTAAATGCAATGTAAAAGTGCGATAGAAAAACAAAATAGGCAGTCATGGAGATAGAAGTGAAAATTTATCGCTCAACGCGCCAACAGATGTTTTTTCTTCAATAAAATAATGATTATCTAAAACACAATTTAATCAATGGACAGTATACACAAATGAAACTTTTTACGTGGTCAATTTAACTTCACTTACTGCAACTACAGCATGTCGGTGCGGGCATGTCGGTGACGCGAACCCATAAGTGTTTCTCCTACCAAAAATCGCTCAATGCGTCCAAAGAATTTTTCACTTCTGACTTTCCTGTCCTTGATGCATTCAACTTTTTCTAACATTGTCTAAATTTGATTTTTTGTAATGGATAAACTCAAAAAATATTTAATCGATTTTAAAAATTCTTTCACCGATAGAAAGCTACATTATCAATGAGTAACATGAAACGAATTTTACTTAAAAAAAAATATGTTTATGATTCTGGTATTCTTTATATTTATGATCTACTATCTACAAATAAAGCACAAAATTATAATAACCTGGATTAACACGTAGGATTTACTACTTTTAATCCCGGTAGTACGTTTCCGTGGGATATTTTTCGACATTCACGCGGGCGAAGCCGCGGACAACAGCTAGGAGTAAATAAACGTATTCAGCGTATTTCTGAGAGAAACTAAATATAACTAAATCAGTTTATTTCAGTAACAATACCGGTAGGTATATTTAGTTCAGAGCTATTTATATTGGGTCCCAGTTGACCGTGAGCGACTTGTGGCCGTCAAAATAAGCTGGATAGCGACTTTCAGTTTTGTATTGATGTCGTGTTTCAAGGATGATAGTATTTCGTAAAGACTAAAGCACAAATGTTATAATACTAGCGTATGAAGTAAGGTCCATTAGGAATAATGAGACGAGAAGACACTTGAACTTAAAATAACTCACTGTAAAGGCCAGTAAGCTCTAAGGGTAGTATGTGAGCTCCCTCTCTTTCTTTGGCTTTAGATCTCGTTATTCGCGTAGGTAAATCTAAAACCGAGTAGGTATTTTATTTATGTAGCCGCAAACGATCAAGAAACAAGTCGATATCTTTTGTGCATTAGGTGCGTGAATTTAAAATTAGATCCACATTTGTATTGATTTCGTTCATAATGGGTTGAGCCGAACAAATATCAGTTTGCTTAGAAGCGATACGATAGCTTTTCTGTTTATTTAAAGTACTTTGTGTAAAATGTGATTACGGAAGTCCATACGAATAATCAGTAACTTTTTACAACTGAAAATCTGTCAAATATTCGATCCTATTTGACAGATCCAAAACAAGTTCATAAACGTTCATTGCCATTATAGTATTTACAGTTGACTCAAATATAAATATTTAACCCACGTCTCGGTTAGAGACAAATAAAACTGTACTGGGTTACTGAGTCGGGACACATGCCAAGGCAAATGGGCCTACATACTTCATGCACGAGTTTTGTTCGACGCCGACATGTCTGAGAGCGCTTAAAGAAAACGTTTGTCTTATAAATGAATTATGAATCTTCAGCGCTCGTAACAAAGCCTTTTATGGAAATTTCAAGGATAATTGTGGTTTTTATTGTAACTCATAAGGAAATAATGAAGCATTTTCCTGTTGGCGCCCACCGTGGGACCTGTGTAGACATTTGGCGCCCAACGTGGGACAGGTATATTGTTCATACCCAGATTCGTCTGCAAAGTATGAACAATCAAAATGTTATTTCAGCTTTTAAAAGTAGCTTATAATATAATATAATAACACATTTTGGTAGTACCAATCTGGGAGCCAATTTAGGTATTTGGCGCCCAGCGTGGGTCATTAATAAATTCAATTTTTATGTGGAAAACCTCTAATATGTATATTTTCTTACCAGCGTTATCCAAGGTTGATACTATAATCATATTCAATTACTGAACCTATTTTATCGTTTAAACAGAAGCCACAATTTCTTTATTTTAAATAACAAATCACTGTTCTAAAATCATTCAGCAATCAGTACAGCCCGCAATCTTAACGGCCATTATTACTTCGCTTAACAGCTTGGCCGTGGGGACTAATTTCAGCTGAACACCCACTACCCTACTTCGGTGTTTACTCGCGACCCTCGCTTACGGCTTCAGACGTAACGTCACTTATCTAAATATCAATTAACTTGTAAGTTCCGCAAACATTCTCATTAATTAGTTCAGTAATTATGACACTACGCTGTTTTGGTGCGTTTTAATTTTGCAAAGTGTAAAGTTATGTTCGATGGTTTGTTAGGGTTTTACAGAATAAAAGTTAGTAAGCCTGACGTTTCAATGAACAAAACGGCTGCTGTTGTGAAAGTATAAACAAAGTTTGCGATTTTCAAATGGCCATTGTCAGTAGTTATTTTTTTATCCATTACGTCAACCCAACAACTTAACTTTAAACCTCTATCAGAACAACGAAGCAAGCATGTTCAGCAACATTCGCTGAACATGCTCTCTTCAACTTCAACGCTTTACATTACACAACACGTTATTTGTGAATATTGGGGATATTCTTCAGGATGGTCAGGTGCGTAGTACTCGCAACCGGCGTGCCTGTATGACCAGATGAACGTAAACGAAACAAAAGGAGTATGTAAGGATCGAAGGAGGTGATAGTTTCTGCAAACCCCCACGGGAAGAAGGCGTGAGTTTATTTATGTATAGTGTATCAGTACAGTTTTTAAGAAGCGTTTACCAGCTACTTGACGTTATATACTCAAAATCAAATAGCCTTTAAAATTCTGCGCCGCTATTGTCCCTCACAAATGTCCCCTCTCGAACCGGGGAAGGTCCTACTCGTTCCTATAAAAGATGACCTTGGCATTTATTTTTATGAAGCCTAAAGCATAGTAAAATAATACCGGCTCCCGAACAAATCACGCTTTTGTTAGGTACTTAATTCTTACGTTAACAGACTGTATTTATTTAAATTAATGACTATAGTACAGTAGATACAATACCATGTCTGAAAATGATATCTACATTGTAGAAAAAGATAATAATTAAAAGGTAAACAACAAAATAAAACGTCAACCGTATCAATTCCTGAAAAAATCCTACTCGGAATATTTATGGATGAGCTTAGTGACCTTATTGAAATCTCCTATTTGGAACACT
Source organism: Atethmia centrago (assembly GCA_905333075.3). Taxonomy (NCBI): domain Eukaryota; kingdom Metazoa; phylum Arthropoda; class Insecta; order Lepidoptera; family Noctuidae; genus Atethmia; species Atethmia centrago. The sequence continues at coordinate 14,328,016 of HG995387.1, forward strand.
GTCACTTTTTAGGATTTAGTAGTAAACAAGGAACCCTTATAGTTTCGCCATGTCCGTCTGTCTGTTTGTTTGTCCCCGCTTTAGCTCAGAGATGCTTAGTACTAGAAAGCTGTAATTCGGCATAGGTATTCATGTTAATAACACCGAAAAAATATGTGTATACGCTACCTCCCGTGCACATAATGTGGGGTTGACATATTTTTCTCGAGAATCGTTTGATAGGCCGTTCAAAAATATTGCGGGTCTGTGGACACCATTTTTCGATTCAGGGATCCGTTTGCGTAATGTTAAGATTTAAAATGCTAAATTTTTGTTAGAGTCAAGTGTCCCCTCTTTTTTTTTTTTGAGGGTGGGAAATCATTAAATAACTTCTCCCGCTCTGGGCGGAGCGGGAGGGTTTGTCAGACTCTTACTGACTAAAACCCACCCGTATTCCTTCCTGTTGCCAGTGTTGCCAGGGGACTCGGTGACTCATAAGTACCTTCCCGCGACCCCGGCAGGCATCGGCCCTAGTGGACCCCTACATTTGTGCTGACATCTCTTTGAGGCGCGCGTGGAATACGATGCGCCGTCGACCCGGGCCTGGTCCTTGCCGGACGGTGAGCTACCCATTGCTCACCGTCCGCAAGCCCGCGCCTACGGTGGCCGGAAATCCGCCCGGGATTCCCGACGCCCAGGGCGTCTCATGCGGCGGCTAGGGCGAAGGGCGCGAAATTAGAGAGTGCACCTGTCCGCGCCCACACTCGTCTCCTGCGGCGGAAGTGTCCCCCCTGCCAGCAAAATGGTAGTATATGGAGATGTAAAAAAAAAGAACATGGCAGTAGTATATATAATGAAATTAAAAGGAAAACTATCCGAGCTAAGTGGGCTTTACAAGTTAACGAGTAATAGTCGACCAACTTAAATTTGCAGTTGGAGAATTGACCGTTGCATATACGTAGCGATGTATGGATGGATGTATGTTCAACTACAATGTTAAGTTTGTTTTTGGGATATTTTTTTTATTATATCCAAGAGATAGAGTAACATTGACTTCAGACAGCAAGTTATATTGCAAAGTATTACCACATCTACGAGTATATCTATGTACATTTAATAAAATCGTAGCGAAGTCAAAACTGAAAGAACATTGAATATTTTTGAAAAAAGTCATTGCTACGAGGTCTGTGAACGATTCTAATGATCCGAAAATACCTATAGCAATATTGTATTACGAGTATGTTCGTATTCTTCTACGGTTTACCGCAAATTGGAAAAAAACGAGCCAAAAGGTTAGAATATTGCAGATAAATTTAACCTTATAAATTATTATCATCTCGCTATAACTTTATGGAGGTAAGCAGTAAATTATGGCATTTATAAGAACGGTTATTTTATTCAACTTTCAACTTAAAAAAAAAGTAACGTAACGGTTTCACAACTGCTTTGCAAACATGTGGTTGTTGTAAGTTTGATTCCCAACAGACTTTTGATAATTTCTGTAATTATTTTCTGTCATCTATTGTTTGGAAACCATAGATGACATATGTTTATAATCTACTGTTATACTAGTGCTAGCCGTTCGACAGGAATGATCTATAAGAATGCATCAGTCAGTATAGCAGTGTTGTGCCATTAGGTAATATAGTATAAGTACAGCGAATGGCTGTTATTTTAGTATATTGTGGTGTCTTATGCTACGGCTACATTGTCGCGCTAACGCGAACTACACTTCGCGCGCTCTCTGTTCTACAGCGAGACGTCGAGCGGTGTGCGAGAGAGAGCGCGCGAAGTATAGTTCGCGTTTTCGTGACATGTAGCCGTAGCATTACGACTTCTGCGCGTTTTTATTTTCGATCTACCCTCAAAATATGCGACACTATTACTTATACAAAAAATATCTAGAGCTACCCTCAATTTATCGGTAAAATCGTCGTAATTATCGGTACCAGTTTAAAATAATAAGCCAGTGGGGTGGAACAGCGTTTTGACTACACAGCTGAGTTACGCTCGACTGGATTTATTGTTATCAGCTGTAACGCCAGGAGCATGATAAACCGGTACACAGTGGAAGAAATACAGTGGATCAATAATATATAATTTTGGCTTTCTGAGACATGGACAAATTGTTTTTTTTATTATACAGGGTGATTGGAAGATGGGTGCAAAGCTTTAAGGCGAAGATAGTACAGACAATTTAGAACCATTTAGGCCATGGTTGTCTTAGACGAAGTCTTACCAAATATTTTTAACCAAATTTTTAAGTTTTTTTTCGGAAATTCTCAAAATTTAATGTAAACTGCATAATTATGGCCAAATTGAATGATAAATGAATTCATTTTTTATTTATTTAATTAAAGTAATGTGTAAGCAATCAAGCAAAACATGTTTTAGGCTTCTGTGTCATTAGACATTTTTTTTACAGACATTTAAAGCTCAGAAAAAATAAAAAAATTGTACAATACGTCTTTTAAACCTTATTAAAAAAAAAAACGGAGGGTGATTTTTTTGTTCAAACCTTTTTGAAGACATGCTTGATAATCGCTCTTTCTTTTGAGGTATCATTTATGCGGATATCTTACAAATTATTGAAATTAGGGCCTACAAACCAATTTGAGGGAGAATTTTTTTATTTTAGGCAGATTAATTAAAACAACATTTGAATTAAAATTATTTATTTTTCATGTTCCAAATGACGGCCGTGATTCCTAATACAAGCACGGCCCCGTCTTCTAACTTCTGTAGTCGTTATTTTCAACATCATCTCCTGCTTCATTGTCTCAAACGCTGAATTTATTCTTTGTATCAATTCTTCTCTAGTGTTTATTTCTATGTTGTTATACACCAGTTCCTTGGCCCGGCCCCACACGAAAAAGTCCAACGGGGTCAGATCTGGGGAGCGAGCGGGCCAAGGGATGGGTCCATCCCTGCCGATCCAGCTATCAGGAAAGCAATTGTTGAGGTGTTCCATTACATTTAAAGTCCAATGCGCTGGACAGCCGTCTTGCTGAAAGATGACTGTTCGGTCTCTTACGAAGATCGGGACACCTGATTCCTCTACCAGCAGTGGTAAATCAATTTGCAGAAATTGCAAATAATTTTCGCCGTTCAATGGATCAGCCAAAAAGTGGGGCCCAATCAATGTTCTGCCAATTATTCCAGCCCATACATTCACAGAGAATTTCATCTGAAATGACACCTGCTTCTTAAAATGTGGATTGTTGTCTGCGTCGGCCCATTCATGGATGTTGTGAAAGTTTGTAATACCTTCCCTTGAAAATTTACTTTCATCCGTCCACAAGATTGATTTCAGAAACCACGCATCTTCGATGTCTCTGTTGAGGAGGAAACGGCAGAACTGAATTCTTCTTTGAGGATCTTGCTCTACTAGACCTTGCACACTCCTGCCATGGAACGGATACTTATCATTTTGGTGCATTGTATGCCACACCTTCCATTGAGAAATGTTTAAATTTCGAGCTACTGCTCTAGTACTGGTAGTAGGATCCGCTTGAAATGCTGCTAAAATGTCTTCGTCGACGGCAGTTTCGTGTCTGCCCGGGTTGACTCCAGGTTCCACGCGGTGAAACCCATCTTGGGCAAGACGACGAAACGTGTTGTAATACACTCGGAGATTCGGTATCCTGCGATTCGGATAGCGCTCTTGATACATCCGTCGCGCCAAAGATCCATTGCCGTCTGCTCTACCGTACATAAATACGATATCCGCATATTCTTGATTGGAAAAAGTAGCCATAGTCACTTAACAATTAAGAAAAACGGCGTAGGAGCGCACTAAATGTCAACTCAACACAATTAAAAATCAACACGTGCAGGAGCGCGAGGCTACGACTGGACACGGTGAAACAAAAAAGTTCAAAACTAACGCAAACAACACGTGCAGGAACGCAAAGGGCTACAACTGAACACGGTAAATTGTGAATCAACGCGATAACGTCCACTCACAAGGGCAGTAGTTTGACTAATAAGTAAAAGATGTAACGGCTTCATCACAGACCGGCTGACCCTGACTAAAGAAAAACGACTTTGTTGCCTCAGTAACTAAGACCTATTTGCTGTAAAAACCAACTCTTATCGCTTTTTGCTATTCATTGGGCGTTCTACCTGGAAATGCCGTCGCACCGCGCTCGGTGGCCATTGTTTAGAGAATCCCCTCAATGGGTTCCCCTCAACTGGTTCCTGCATGTGCCAATAATTCTTAGAATTGAACAATGTTATCATTTCGAGCACATAAAGTATTCTTTTAAGCAAAAATTTTGTGTTTTGTTAGACTGCCTAAAATTTAAAATTTCTCCCTCGAATTGGTTTGTAGGTCCTAATTTCAATAATTTGTAAGATATCCGCATAAATGATACCTCAAAAGAAAGAGCGATTATTAAGCATGTCTTCAAAAAGGTTTGAACAAAAAAAGCACCCTCCGTTTTTTTTTTAAATAAGGTTTAAAAGACGTATTGTACAATTTTTTTATTTTTTCTGAGCTTTAAATATCTGTAAAAAAAATGTCTAATGACACAGAAGCCTAAAACATGTTTTGCTTGGTTGCTTACACATTACTTTAATTAAATAAATAAAAAAATAATTCATTTATCATTCAATTTGGCCATAATTATGCAGTTTACATTAAATTTTGAGAATTTCCAAAAAAAAACTTAAAAATTTGGTTAAAAAAATTTGGTAAGACTTCGTCAAGACAACCATGGCTTAAATGGTTCTAAATTGTCTATACTATCTTCACCTTAAAGCTTTGCACCCATCTTCCAATCACCCTGTATATCTTATTTTGGTCTGTATATTACAAAGAAAAAAAAAACGAAATTAATTGCCTACCTACAAATTATACCTTCAAAAATATATTTGTAATGTGTTGCAAATCTTAATTAAGATATTTGTTCATTGAAGAAGCTACGATTCACGTTATTATAGGTTAATAGCGTTGATGAAAGTTTATTCACAAAATAATGTAGCGTACGAGTAATTAAATATAAAATAATAAAGCCCTTAAATATTATATTGCCTCATATATCATTAATTAGGCATAATTATGATATTACAAATGAAATACGTTCATTCCAAACTCGTAGGTATTTCAACGTAAAAGAATTCCGATGAAGGCACTGGACGGTGTTCTAAAAATAGATGAAAGTGATAAAACTAATCGTGATGTAGAGTCGCGATACTAAGTAAATTGTAGCTTTAGGTTGTATTGTTAAATACTAGCTTTTGGTAAAAAAAATGTCTAATGACACAGAAGCCTAAAACATGTTTTGCTTGATTGCTTACACATTACTTTAATTAAATAAATAAAAAATAATTCATTTATCATTCAATTTGGCCATAATTATGCAGTTTACATTAAATTTTGAGAATTTCCAAAAAAAAACTTAAAAATTTGGTTAAAAAAATTTGGTAAGACTTCGTCTAAGACAACCATGGCTTAAATGGTTCTAAATTGTCTATACTATCTTCACCTTAAAGCTTTGCACCCATCTTCCAATCACCCTGTATATCTTATTTTGGTCTGTATATTACAAAGAAAAAAAAAACGAAATTAATTGCCTACCTACAAATTATACCTTCAAAAATATATTTGTAATGTGTTGCAAATCTTAATTAAGATATTTGTTCATTGAAGAAGCTACGATTTACGTTATTATAGGTTAATAGCGTTGATGAAAGTTTATTCACAAAATAATGTAGCGTACGAGTAATTAAATATAAAATAATAAAGCCCTTAAATATTATATTGCCTCATATATCATTAATTAGGCATAATTATGATACTACAAATGAAATACGTTCATTCCAAACTCGTAGGTATTTCAACGTAAAAGAATTCCGATGAAGGCACTGGACGGTGTTCTAAAAATAGATGAAAGTGATAAAACTAATCGTGATGTAGAGTCGCGATACTAAGTAAATTGTAGCTTTAGGTTGTATTGTTAAATACTAGCTTTTGGTAAGAAAATAGTTTTTTTGTGGCTTAGACGTAAGAGTAGAATAACGTAGAGTATCAAATTGATACTCTACGATACTCTTTTATTTTTGTAGGGACAATAAGTTTGCAATGGTATAAATTTGGCTTAAAATGGTCGTACTTATCAATATAACATAATATAACATCACGCTTGTATTCCCCAAAGTGTAAGGCAGAGGTGCACGATCCTAACTAATATTACCAATGCGAAAGCAAGTTTGTTTGTTTGTTACGCTTTCACGCTAAAACGGCTGAACGGATTTGGATGAAAATTGGTACATAGGTAGATCATGACCTGGAGAAGGGCATAGTCTACTATTCATCCTGGAGCGCAAACGTAGTCGCGGGCAACAGCTAGTAATCAATATATTAAAAATAATCATTAAAAATATTATATCTATAGATGTTACGTACGACGTCAATTATTCAATTATATTGACTCTGCTATTGAATGTCGAAGTTTGAAATGTCGACGTATGTTAGTTCTAAAGTACAGGATCTCGATGTACGCCAGTTCGAAAGTTCACTGGAGCGAAGTATGCAAGGCCGACGTATCGTTAGTTAGAAAGCATACGAGTGCGATGTACGCCAGTTCGAAATTACCCTGAATTAGAGTAATAGAGGGGATCTGGCGCTCGGTGGTCACTGCCGCGACACGCTCGCTTCGCTCGCTCGCCTTCGCGCGTTAATGGTCACTGTTCTAACCTAACCTAACCTAACACTATCCTTCGCTATATTCGCACTCCTATGCTTTCTAACTAACGATACGTCGGCCTTGCATACTTCGCTCCAGTGAACTTTCGAACTGGCGTACATCGAGATCCTGTACTTTAGAACTAACATACGTCGACATTTCAAACTTCGACATTCAGTACTGGACCCAATTATATTGACGTGTTGCCAATTGTTCATCCATGATGTCTAGTATGGGAATCGGTGCTCTACAAACTGACGGGACAATGATCTCATATTTCTTTGGCCGGCTGGTAGGTACTTCTTCAAAAACATAGTAAATTCCATTTTAAGAAACAACTTCTGGATATTTAGTTACATCTTTAAACGCAGTTGAGTTACTGTTTCACCATGCCACTAAAACATAACGTGCGACGCACAGCGACCTTTCAGGCTATCGATTTTGTACAAGTGGCAAGCAAGTGAACGCCACGGCTTGTTTAAACTGATCACCGTCTATAGGTACCTGCCTTGACATTATCTTGACAATCGGGGGCTAATAAACTTGGGGGAATGGAAGAAAGATGTCGATGTTTTTAAAGAGGTGTAGCACTATGACTGGGGCTTGAAAGTCAGCCTACATTATGTTGTTATGTTATGGGTAGGTAGTATCAGTTCGAGTTTATCTTTCCTATCGAATACACAACAAGGCTTAACTATTTCAACATTAAGACAGCATAACGAACGGATACAATAAATGGAAATCTGCTCTTCTAAATTGTCGGGTGGAACGGTAAAAATAGGTATAAAAAATCTGCTGAATTCATTAGCAAATATACCTACAGTCAGATGAGTAAGGACTAAGGACCATCGAAATTGAAATTTATTTGGTCCTTGCGTGATTCCAATTTGAAAGCGGCAAACCTACATCCAGATATGGACCTGTCACTTTCAGGTACGCTATTGTAACATTTCATCCATTTTACTTAACCAAAATGCTAAATGCGGTGATTTTGGCGACCTACGCAATCCGTGGGCGAATCTCGTTGCATACGTCAGCAGCAGCGGTTGGCATAACACTAATAGACGACATTCATGACGTAGCTAGCAGCGAAGCCCGTCTTAAATTATTTTTTTCAGTCTCATTGTTCTGACGTGGATACGGCTTCTTTGATGAAGCGACAACGCGAAACGATGAGGAATCTCTAGCCACATAATTATTACACATAAACATTTATAAATTCAAATAGTGTACGTAGTTCATGTGCCCCAAAGTTACGATTTTAAACAAATGTTTTTTTTTCGATTTCCTAGCGATCATACCGTGTTAAAATTACGATAAAACAAGTTCTTCATTTAAAGTTGGTATGACACCTTTGTCTAGCAATGAACTTGAAATATCACGATGTTCCTAGAATACTTCTAGGAACATCGTAGGGATGAAATTCATACTAGTTACCTGAGTTTGTTGAATACCTACCAATAACTCATTAAAACTGATACCTTTTTTGTAGTTAAAAAAAAACCCAAAAGCGTCTAAAGACTAATTAAAATTTTAATATTTTGGAAAAAAAGCTCTTGTTTTTCTGGTCACAGTTAAAGAGCCATTAAAGGTTTTATGAACACTCGCAAGCAAATAAAATCATTAAAGCGATTACATCGATATCGCTCTAGTCTGCACGAGCCTTTATATGGGACATAGTAGGTACCTTCTTTGACAGTCATTACAGGTAGGGGTGGGATAGTAGTAGGTAGGTAGGGGTGGTAATAGTAGGTGTACTATCGTCATCTGCCTAGCCTTTTACCCACTAGGTTGGGGTCGGCTGATAATACCTTTAGAGGAGGTATTTTTGTTATAACCATCCATTTCCATGTATTACTCCCACATTATACCTAGCCTTGTACAAATAGACCCTTTGAGATAATTCTGAAAGCCAACATGAAATAAAAACATGTTTACTCTTCGTAAGCTGGCTCTAATGTTATTGTTTTACTGTTATTCTCTATTATCTAGAAGTCAGCCTATAGTACTCGCTAGACATAGTAATATCAATAACTTCACTATCAAGAAATAACAATAATATAATAAAATATAATTAGAATTATGTAGCAATTATGTAACACCTGCATGTCAAAACGTCAAACAAATATTTTTCTGACAGCTGCGCGCACAGATTACTTTAGGCCGGCGGCGCGTACGTTGTTCCCGTCGGTACGGAATGTTGCCATTTTTTTTTTCATATTACAATTTCACTGTATGCTGCACAGGTCGACGTCATCACGTCAATGCCGGTTATCGCTGAAAACCAGCGCTGGGGCTCTATCTCGCATAGGGTCCCAGCATTATGCAGAGCGTTGGCCGTTTTGCGTGGATGTGACGCATTTTTTCCCCCAAATTGCTTCTTTTTTGTATCTGGTTCCTTCTTTGCGTCATGTTTCCCGCAAATAAACGTATTTTCTTTCTTTTCTTTTTTCTTTCAAGGTAACTTAACATAACGTCTGTATTTCCCGAAGGATTAGGCAGATGTGTACCTATAGTATACCCACATTTCGCTAGCTATGTTTAAGTCCCATGTAACGGGGGCAAGCCTATTGCCATCAACCGGGCACAAATCCAGACTCCGGGTTACTACAAAGGTAAAACCAAATACACATGGTAAAACCCAATGACACTCTTCCCGACCCGGGAATCCAACTCAGGACGTCTTGCTCTGCTCATATCAAGATAACATTACTACATTTCATTTTACAATTTGACGTTTTATAATATTTAAATTTAATTGGTCATAATTTTATTTTGGGTTTTTATCTGTATTTTAAAGTACCTAGTCTAATCGAAATGTTTTTTGTTTCGTAAAAATATGGACTAGAATTATGTCTGAAATAAATAATTAATTAAATTAAATTAAATTACTATTAAACTTTATTTACATAACCAAATTACAAGATGATTAACTAAATTAAATTAAAACTAAGTTAAGCCTAAAAAAGGCTTTCGGGGTATTGTACCAAGGTTGCTGGCGGCATTTCCTCGCTGAATCGCAATGCTGATGCGTTGCGCGAGAAAGCCGCCAGCTATTCGGTCACTAGTAACATCAACTAGACGTTTCTCGATTTCCGCAAATAACTTAAGCGCACTGGGACCCCACGGACCGAGGGTCTCGACGCCAAAGGGCACAAAGTACTAACTAAGTAATTACTATTTACATCGGTTTTCGTACAAACATAATTTAAGATACAACTTTTGTAGCTTTGTGGGTCACACATAGATTATTCTATATTTTTTTTGTTTGGTTCTTTTGTAGTGATTACTTATTAGTTGTAAAGAACTTCCCAAATTGCCTTCAGTAAGGTATCATGACGCAAGTGAGATAACTACGTCTCAAACAAGGCTTTATTACATGAAAAGCGGTAACTATTGTCTGTTTATTCAAGTTAAGCAATTTTTCACTACAAATGGTAGTTAGTTGTAACTTTTCGTAAAGAGAAGATGTTCTAGAACGACTGATTTTCCTATTATACTTCGAACTTTACAATATAATAACTTATTTAATTAACTTGATTGATATATGTAGTATCAGAGACGTTCCAGAACAATGTCAGTTTTAATCAAGTTTAAAATTATTAGTGGCGCCCACCGTGGGACTAAATACAATTCATGTTACGTAGCATTAAATGTTAATTAAAGTCTAGAAATACCCTATGGTACCTTTTTAGAACTTACCCTTTTTACACGACTGCCTAAAAAAAGGAGTTATGTTTTCAGGGTTCATGTATGTTTGTGAGTTTCTTTATTCCACCATAACTTCTAAATGGCTTAACCGATATCAATGTATGTGATATACTTAGAAGCTTTACATTATCCCGGGTAACATACCCAAGTAACATTTTAGGTTTTAGAAAGGTTTTGAAAAGGTTCTAGAACCTTTATATGGAAATCTGCTCGTAAGTCTTAATAGGCTCAATAACGTTATATTAACCTTATATTAACCTCCTGAGTGCAAAAAGGGCCCACGTTTTAGAACCTTTCTGAGAGCTACAGCAAAACCTATAGCTCAAATCCAGAACCTTTCGAACTACTTGCACAGTACCCAATTATAACCTTCACAACCTTAATTTCACGTTAATATAACCTTCCAAGGCAGCTTTTAAGTTCTAAAGTAGTCTTGGATGTAACCCTATGACAACTTAAAACCTTTTTGATGGACATGAAAAAATACCTTTCCAGGACTCTCGGGTTTTAAAATGTTTCTGTGTAAGATTTTTTTACACAGAAAGACCAATCGTGAATATAAATAGGTACTTATTTATAATGGCGCCACATTCCCTGACATTATACCAAGTTTCAAAATGGCTAACTACGTAGTATTTATAAAAAAATATAAGTATCTTGCTGAAGTACGGAAAATATAAAAAAATTGTGCGACTGGCACTTCATCGTGAAACTTTAGGATAATAGTGCTGTATACGAGACGGGCCTTGCGTTAGTTTATAATTTTGAAGATATTTTAATGAAATAAAAATTATAAAATTATACGGTTGGTGGTAAGTTGCATTAGAAATAAAACTTCTGTTCATCTAAAAAACATATATTGTAAATGGTATAGCACAAGTTACTTAATTTAGCCTTATTGAATTAAAATATTGCCTTTTGGTACGATTTTTTTTTAATTCGGTGAAAAACAATGGCTGGCGTTAGGAAATTACTAGAAAGCATTAAAATTAACCTTTTCAGAACTGTTACAGCTAAAAGCTCTTAATTTTTGCCAAAATAAGAGCTAAAGGTAATCTCGCAGAGCTACTTAAAACGCATAGGCGGTTTTCGCAGCTTTAAGGCAATCGCCAGGAGTAGTTCAAGACTTGCTAGTCGCAAAAACAACCCCTGCGCACAATTTGTTGCTTTTAAGTTTTGGTTGAAGGAGGACGTGCGTTCCGGTTCAACAAGAGTGCTGAACAAACAGCTACAGGCTGCTCTAAGAGTGCAAGTAAGTTCCTATTTTTTTTAAATAATTATGTTTGTTAGGTACATTTTAACTAAATGCTCGCTATCGCTACCCTTACCTACCTATGTCGACAATATGACCGATGTTATTCGACAGTAACTGTAGCCTAGGTATATTCTAACTGCAAACAGACTGTAGGTATGTACTTATTTTAGTATTTTATCCATACAATGGTGCCGATGCCCTTGTTCACAAAACAAACTAAATTTAAGTTCAGGGCATCTTTTTCTTTCTATTTTATTGAGAAAAGGACAGAAGATAAATTTTAGTTTAGTCCTGTCAAATTAATCAGCGCCTGTCACTACTCCATACAAGTTTAGATGTGATTAAAAACTTTCCTACTAAAATTACGTCAACTTACGTCAAGCGCTGATTAATTTGACAAGACTAAACTAAAATTTATCTTCTGTCCTTTTCATAATGAAATAGAAAGAAAAAGATGCACTGAACTTAAATTTAGGTTAGTTTGTGAACAAGGGAATCGGCACCAATGTGCACTTTACACTCGCACACAAAGACTAGCACCAAATCAAGCAAACAAAAAAAAAAACTAAAGCAAAATCGTTCGATATAGACTGGCTGTTTCGACTCGATTACTAAAATATATTATAAACGTACCTACATGAAGAATGACGTCGTAAGTTAGTTTACTTAGTTAGTTTGCTAGATTTAATACTTGTCATTGTGTGTGAGTGCACGATGTAAACTACTAAAGTGAGTAATACCTATAAATAAGTAGGTAGCCCGAAACTCTCCAGCTTTATCCATCAAAACATACCTACTCCTACCTTAAGCGGCTACTCTGCCTAGCACGGCCCGATTTACCCACAGGCTAATAAGGCTAGAGCCTAGGGCGCAAGGACCGAGGGGTCACCGCCGGGCGCGGCGCTGAGTTGAGACATACTTACATGATAATATTTAGTAGGTACCTAATTTTTATGAAAATACGTGCGTTAAAATAAAATTCCTGCGTGCGCTCTCACTCACACTAACCCCCAGGCCCGGATTCGGCGGCACGGCCGCGCCACACGCCACGTTCATTGCACAGCAAGTTTAAACCGGTTTTTTCGTAGTATAAAGGGTGTAAAATACCTCTTAACGAAGCCGAAAGGCACTTGTTCTCCTCGTCATTGCGATCTTTTTTTTTGTTTTACACCATACCTGGGAACCTTCTAGTTACGGAGATATTGGGGTTCAAAGTTCCAACTTTTTGACAACTTTTTTTTGAAATACAAGTTTTTAATCTAAGACTTTTACTTTAAACACCTCCACGACCCCCGTCATAAACAACTAAAACATAATGTAATTAAAATAGTGTTTTGTTTTCTTCTTTCAAACTCAAATCATAGGTAGTTAATTCTAAAGAAATTGTTAAAACACTATTTTAACTTTGTAGAGCGTTTTAGTTTTTTTTTATGAATAGGGGTTAATACGTAACTTTATCTTATCGGCTCTTTCATTAATTTAAATTTGTGTTTTGTTTTCAGTATGCCTTACAAGATCGTCCAAACCACAGATAATGGAAAAATATGCCTTTCCGTTATACCCAACAACTGGGAGAAAGAGGGCACTCTGTCTTGGCCCCCAAGGTCAGAAGCCAGTAGCATGTTAGATGAAAATTCTGTCCCTGGAAAAAATTGGTCGACCTTTCCATGTATCATCAAAAGGATATGCAATACATATAAGGCGGCTCGTCTGGAACTCAAGGCCATGGAAAATGTGACCGACACGGAAGAAGAAGTCACTCAAGTCATTCAACTTCCACAAGAAAACGATGTTGTTTTGAATTTAAACCACATAGCAACTTGATGACAATATAGTGACACCAATTACTGTGACCACAAGTGACAATGCGATGGTAAGCTTTTCATTAACTTTACAAGAATTTTTACATGGATTGCATTTCTAGGTGAATATCAAAATGGCTGCAGAAAAAAGGTCAATTCTATCACTGGTGCTAATAGGTATAAATGTGCGCCATGCTGACATTGTTTTTTTATTTTTCAGACGGACCTTTCCCTCAATGATGTCAACGCTTCATTTTTACTGAAAAATGATAACGATGAAGTGGTGAAAAATCAAACAAAAATATTAGAAATACTTTAAGATGTGCAAAACACCCAAAAAAAATATTGCAACAACTCGCTAAACACGATGTACAGTACAACGACTATTTGATATTTTCGCGTCGCGTCGTATTGCCGCGTTTGTCGTACACCTAGAACAACGAGTGACGGTCGCCGACGGTCGCTAACGGTCGCCGATCTGTAAGAGCCAGAGCCAGAGTTTACCAGTCTTCTTACACACACTTCCCACACTTCCTACCTTAATAAATAATAAAAATAATAAAAACTTAACGATGTATTTATTATTCCTAAGAAATTTTTACGCACTTTACGTTTAAAATATCCACTCCGTTTTTTTGATATCACCCTGTGTTGATTCATCTTGCAAGACAACGTAATGCTTTGAAGTCGCGGAGACAGCTGATATTTTTTGAGGATGCCTCTAAAGCTTTAAAATATTCTTGTAGGACGTTTATCATGCTTTCAGCTCATAAAAAATAGCTTATTGGTTTGTGTTATCACCATGCACTCCTAATTTGTTTGCCTAGACACTCTAAAACAGCCTTCAGGTTAGAGGTAGGTTTTAAAAATTACTTATAAGCAATTTCAACATTCCATAACTTTATGGTCAAATCAAAGTTAAAAATTGAACCTTTAGATCAAATTTCAGCATAATGCTAGCCTTTTCAGAACTTAATCAGGAGTCTACGACAACTATAAGATCCTAGGACTATATGCTCTTGAAACACAAGTCAAAATAACGTTAATTTAAACTCTTGTCAGCGGCTCCAAGGTTGTAATAAAAAACAACTAGTTTTAAGACCTATTAATCATTCTCAAGTACTTAATATGACCAGATAGCAAAACATTAACCTATTTACGGCCTTTAGAAAACCTAAAGGTATTTTTTGCAACCTAGGCCCGAATGAAATGTTACTTGGGTAGGCTGGTGAATATTTAAACAATAAAATGAGGAAGCCATGGTTCAGGATTTTTTTTTTTTCATAAAAATTTTACTACTTATACTATCATCGTCTAAAGCTTGCTTAGTACATAACAAAAATATGTAACAGTAGTATTCAGAATGCATTCGTTTATTAATAACATTACGAAAGACATTAAATTAAAGCTAAGTTAATTAAAATCGTTTTATCACTAAAAGGCAAAAAATAAAATAAAAAAATTGATTGGTAACATTGCAGTCGCGGGACGGTTCCTTGGAACAGTTCTTTACAGATCCCCCGACTTCGCTGAAAAGATTGGTATTCAAAATCGTTTAGCAAGTTTTTAATTTTTTAGTTCAATTTTTGTAATTCACTTTTTGACAAGGCAGGCGTGTTTTTTAATTATTATTTTTATGAATTCGTTATTTTAGAAAATCCCAAAGCTGGGTTTAGTGAGGTTGGTTGTAGTAGAAACATTTAATTTAGCACGATGCTGTAAAATAGAGATTCAATGTCAAAATTACTTAAATATCTTTCTAGGTTCATCAGGAAAGATTATTTTAGCCTAAACATCCGACTGATCGGCTGTACCCTTTGATTTTCAAAGTACACTTGCCGCCAAAGATTTCTGTCCGGTCACCCCACCAATACAGTCGCCGTCTTCCAGAAACAAGTTAAACATTAAAATTACATGTAGGTGTAATACTTGATGCTATGATTTCAGCCATTATTGTAATTGAATTTTCCATGCCGGAATAAATTGTATGTATATTCATCACAAAATCTTTGTTAAATTAGTTTGTTAATTAAAGGAATGCTTATCGTTCTAATTACATTAACATTTCAAAGCCCTCTAACCGACGCTAATGATCAGTGTTATGGCTGAAGCTGAAATCAATACCTTAATTGTATTAATATATTACTTTCATATAGCATACCTATACACCCACGCCGCGCCGGGACTAAATGGCACCGTATGTGATTTATTGTTATGGTTTTTAACTTTTAAATAATATTGTACTTCATATAGGTTGAAGAAGTACCTAAACTGTAATATTTGTATGTGTGATTAATTAAATCTATTTATTATTTATATCTAACTAGATTTACATTAAATAGTAAATGTAATAACTAACTTACGATACAAACAAATTATACAAAAAGAAAGTAGGTATGTAATTTGAAAAATCTAAAAACCCGACTGTGTAAAAACTGATATGGATATTCATAGAAATAGGTCATCTTGTTTCCATCTATTTTAAAGTTTACGCAGTCGGGTTTTTAGATTTTTCAAATTACTTTTTTTTATTTTACACTTTTTCATTTATAAGACGATTATTTTTAGAGAATTATACTTTATCACAACTTTAATAAAAGTTTTGAAAATGTAGGTGAGAATGGTTGCTAACCAACTTTAAACCGTTATAGATCCTAAATCGCCATTCAAAATGAAAAATTATTGGAGAAACCTAATTCAATGATATATCACTTGACATAGTTCATCGACTGTCATTTTTTTTCTTTTTCACTATGGCGTCTGGTTTTCACCATATTGAATTTTGATTACTGTCATGTCTTTAGTGACACTCACAAGATTAAGACAAATCGATTGACGTAAGAATCATACAAATCGGAACATAGGAATAAACTACATACATACGTACATACATAGGCTGATAAACATATTACTCTACTTTGACGTTCGAAAAGTGCTGATTTTCAGCCTAGTTTGAATAAATGACTTTTGATTTTGATTTGATTTGATTTGATTTGTGCAGTCTGGTCTGTCTGTATCCGCACTTACTGACTAAAACCCACCCGTGTTCCTGGCAAAACAGGCAACGGAAGGAACACGGGTGGGTTTTAGTCAGTAAGAGTCTGACATACCCTCCCGCTCCGCCCAGAGCGGGAGAAGTTATTTGATGATTTCCCGCCCAAAAAATAAAGACTGACAGCATTGCCACGTTACTGTAATAGGAATTGTCTGTGTATACCTTTTAAGAACATGTCCTTGAGAATGTAATAAAATGGTACAATTTCCTTAAAGACAAAACCTCATATAACATATAACTTATTCTCATTCTCGTGAAGCTTGTATCCCAATTTATATGGAGTCGACTCAGACGCAGCATGTATTTTTTTTCAAACACCTCTATGAATCGTCACCTCCGTATTCATAGCTCTATCTCTATGTAATTCTAATCTCTAATGTAACATAAACAAAGTCGTTTGTCTGTCCTGTCCATTAACTTCTTGAGAGATTTAGATGCGGGTTTCACAGTCATTCAGTCATTATTCTTGAGAAAAGTTGTACCTTCTTCAATATTTGTCAGGATGGGCCACATTATTAAATTACATCTGTGCAAAACCGGGGCGGGTTGCTAGTTTTTGTTTTAATAATGTAATATATTTTATCTTAGCTTCCAAAGCGTGATAAGCTTACCTCGATACTCGACATATTTATTTATATAACCAAATTACAAGATGATTATTAACATTAACTAAATTAAATTAAAACGAAGTTAAGCCTAAAAAAGGCCCTCGGGGCATTGTACCGAGGATGCTGGCGGCATTTCCTCACTGAATTGCAATGCTGATGCGTTGAGCGAGAAAGCCGCCAGCTTTTTGGTCACCAGTTACATCAACTAGACGTTTCGCGATTTCCGCAAATAACTTATGCGCACTGGGACCCCACTGACCGAGGGTCTCGACGCCAAGGGGCCCAAAGTTGTACTCTCTGCCAAGGCCTTTATATTTAATAACTATCAGATTTTCGACATTTTCTGCCGCTGCACGCGCTTTAGAAGTTACAAGTTACTAGTCCGTTGGAGGTGGGACGGTGGCAGTGCGTCTACACAGCTAGCGTCCCACACAAGCATCCGTCCCAAACTACACGGATCCAAAGACACACCATCAGGTGTTTTGCCATCATCTCTGACAATGCCAGTCGGCGCAAGAAGAGCAGGAACATTGATGCTGGCAAGAGACCGGCGGATTATGTCATTAAGTGTCGCATGTCTTGAAAAGCGGCCTGCACTTGTTTGACAACAAAGTCCGTGGTCCGTGCCACAAAGGCATGTGTGTGGAGTGCATACCAAGCCGCAGACCAGTCGCCAGACGATGCGAGGTCGGATCCAGGAAGGTACCGGTATATGGAGAAGGATGGGCAAGTGGCGGGCTCCAACCGCCAAAAGTCTTGCGCGATCCGGACCTGAACTGCGGCTCAGAATCGATTTGTATTTCTAATTAATATTTAGCTTACCTTTAGATTCATTTATTACGTCGAATGCTCTGCAAATGAATAAGATACATATGTCGTAGGCAATTTGTATGTGTTCCGCTTTTTAAAACAGACAAAGACAAAATATAAATCTATTTCTTAAGGCGCTCGCCGACCGCTGCCGCGGCACCGTCCACATCGCTTGCTCGGCTCGCGCGGTTAGTCTCAAATGTAACCTAACCTAACCCATTTGGTCGCGGTGCCCTGGATTTCGAAATTATAACAATTGAACGAGTTTCCAATTTACCTTCGGCATATTTAATAACTACGAACGTTAAACGGACGGCGCTGCGCGTATGTATACATACTCTTGTTGTAGTATGACTCTTTATTAAGAGTCATATAATCTGTCTGCGACATATAATACCGTTCCCGGTCGTAAGGACATCAAGTTTTTGAAAAGGCTCGGCATCTTTGAGCATCGTCATTATATCTATGATCGTCACTGTCACTCACCCCTCTGCAACCTCTGTCTGTATCTAAAGCCCATTGTGTCATATTTACTAACGAGTATTCGACCTACCTATGAACTGCAATATCTTTAGTTTATTACAGTTCCTAATAGTGTTTAAATCCAAGATAGCAAGTTTTTGTTTAATAAATAATGTATCTCATCTAAGCTTCCAACGCATGATAAGCTTATTGATTTATCCAGCAAATACAGTGCACATAAGTACGTTATACAGGGTGGCAGGGACACCGACGCGCAAACTGTAACCATGAATTCAGCACATGATTCTACGACTCGCGTAGAAAATGTTCTTCAGTTATAAAAAAAATATATAAGTGCAATACTTACGCGGTCAAAATGTATGGAACAGTTTTTTTTTTTGAACAACCGACGACAAATTTCAATCCAGAGGGGTTCAGAAGCATGTACTGAATCCATGGTAACAGGTTGCACGTCGACGTTCCTGCCAACCTGCATATATAGTAGGTATACAGTAGCCGGCCGTAAATAATAATTTTTAATGTTCGTCTCTATCACCATCCGTCACCTATGTGACAGGTGGTGATAGAGTCCTCTGTTTCTAAAACTGGTGGTCTTGGTAACGCCTGGAAGTATCCAGGCGTCCATCGGTAAGTACAGCAGTACTTACTTATCCATGAACGAACTGCAGTACCTACCTAAAGTATATTACCTAATGTATAATCTAAAGGCGATTCGTTAGCCTTGACCGCAGGGTGCAGCGGGCGCGCCTTACCCGGACTCCATAGAAATGCCATATAACCACAAGTAGCTGCGTCATACGACGTTCAAAGCCAAATT
Organism: Atethmia centrago; assembly: GCA_905333075.3. Taxonomy (NCBI): domain Eukaryota; kingdom Metazoa; phylum Arthropoda; class Insecta; order Lepidoptera; family Noctuidae; genus Atethmia; species Atethmia centrago. Next base: position 14,347,225 of record HG995387.1, read on the forward strand.
ACTGATGGTCAGGGACAACTCGGGATAAGGCAGGATTGATCAAAAAGATTGGATAAATTGGAATAATGGAAGATTAGCAGTGCTATCATATTCGTAATAAAACTTCGATAACATAGGAATGCTATATAAGCATAAGTTTCTGTGTCAAACGGCGTTTAGTTGCTAAATTACTGAAGGGTGGGTCAGGGACTAGCAGGTGTGATCAGAAAAATATGATAGATACACGAAGATAGGTAGTACGGAAAATATAAATATCAAAATCATTTTGGCATATACAGTATTGATAGATAAAATACCTATTCTATATAGATAAAATACCATATAAAAGTCAAGTGTTCACTAAAAGCAATATAAAACTCACCTGTTCTGGGGAGGGAGTTGCTCATAGATATTTTGAAACCACCACTCACAGTCTCCACTACTTAATAAAATGTTATCAGTCCTCGACGTAAGTACGAGTACTACACTGGCAGTAGCACTGTAGATAAATTAATTGTTTCAAATAAAAGTATTGATTCGCTCCTACCGTAGATCATCCGAAAAGTTTACAAACATAATATTATAGAGGTGTCTATGGGTATCTAAATATTCACAACAACACCACCGTTGTAACCCACAACGGTACCGATCCAGGTTAATCCAGGATATAAACTAGCTGTGTGCCAAATTTCATTCAAATCGGTTCAGTCGTTTTTGCGTGATTGAGTAACAAACATCCAAACATGTTAGTAGGATATACCGTTCTTGGTCATTGTCTTGGTTTATTAACACTGGATGGATGAAATGGCGGTAGGTCACAGGAACAATCAGCGACCCCCGCATTCCCCTTAAACGTAAGGGGAAAATTTATAAAACAATTGTTAGATCTGCTGTCTTGTAGGGATCAGAAATATAGAATCAAGCAGCAAGCAGCTGAGATGAGAATCCTAATAGGGATTTGTGGTGTTACGCGAATGGATAGAATAAGAAACGAGTATATAAGAGGAAGCCTGAAAGTGACACCGCTGACTGAAAAGTTGGGTGGAATAAGGTTGCCATGGTATGGGCATGTGATGCGGAGGAATGAGGGACATGACGTCAGGAAAGTTTTGAGTATGAATGTGGATGGCTATACGAGTAGGGGAAGACCAAATAAACAATGGATGGACTGTGTGAAAGATGACATGGGTAGAAAGTAGAGATGTAAAGAACTCGAGTCTTTTGAGTCCTAAATTTTAGGCTCAGCTGACAAATTGCACAGCTCGACTCGTTACAAAAACACCCCCAGACTAGAACACTTAAGTCTACATAGAGACTCGAGCGCAACATGGCGCTCAGGTCTTGATTCGAGCTCGAGTCGTTTCACGCGACGAGTCGCGCTCAAGTTCTTTTCCATTTGGAGTTCCTTTATAAATAAATAGGGAATAAAATATAAGTCGGAATAAAAATAATATAGGAAGTCGCGGGAAATAGCTAGTGTCAAATAATCTTTCCTATTAAAATAAAAGAAGTAAATATTAGAAAAAATATTTTCATCCAGGATATTAGACTTTATACGGAAAGTACGAGAGGAAGATAGCTTAAAGAATGTTAGTTTGCCTAGTTTCACTGATTCTGAATTATCTGAATAGCATAACGCATAACAAGGACAAAATTAAAAAAAATCATTCATTATGTTGTAATTATTTATTGTCTCCATTTTTATTCCAATAACAATAGATAATAACCACAGAAGTAAAAACGTAAGTTAAGTAAATACTCGTAAAATAACAAACAATAAAAATTGATCCGTACCGACATAATAAATAGTGTCACGTTTTTTATCCCTCTTGGGGTAGTACACACAGAACCTAATAAGCATGGCATTATTAGGTTCTGTGTTCTAAAGGTCACATTTAGCATGTTGCCAACTATGTCTATGTATTTTTAAATAAATCAACCTTGATACGCTTAAGACTCGATACACTCGAGCTCTTTTTAAGACTCGAGTTCTTTTTGAGACGTGAGCTTGTTTTTAAGACTCGAGCTCTTTTTGAAATACGAGTTCTATTTTGGCGCTCGAGTTTTCGAGAAAGGACTGCAGATCGGCTCGACTCAAGGCTCTGAGTTTTGTTAGTACACCGAGTCTTGTAAAATTGAGCCGAGTCTATCGAATTAAGACTCAAAGACTCGAGTTCTTTACATCTCTAGTAGAAAGGGAGTGACTACCGAGATGACAACTAATAGAGAAGTATGGAAGAAAAAGTGTTGTTGCGCCGAGCACAAATAAATTGGGATAATGGTGGAAAATGGTGATGACCGTTCTTGGTTCGTTCGTTCACCCGCGTGTTTAGTTAGAAGTATAGTACTTTCAGTTGTACACTGATGGAGGAAACGCCCGGGTGTCACCGCTGTGTGGATCGCCCGGAGGACACGGTATAGCATACGGTGGAGGTCTGCCCGGCTTGGGCAGAGCCCCGCCGTGTCCTCGTGGAGGCGATCGGTGGCGGAGATCTTTCGCGTCCGGCCCTGCTTCAGGCCATGGTACGGAGCGAGAGGGCATGGGAGGCAGTTTTCTCCTTCTACGAAGCAGTAATGCTCGCGAAGGAGGAGGCGGAACAGGTGAGGGAGAGGCAAACTTCACGCCCTCACGCCCCTAGCCGCCGCAAGTGACGCCCTGGGTGTCGGGAATCCCAGGCGGATTTCCGGCCATCGTAGGCGCGGGCTTGCGGACGGTGAGCAATGGGTAGCTCACCTTGTTATTAATTAGCAGTGGCAGTGGGCTGGCCATGTGTGTCGAAGGACCGATGGCCGGTGGAGCAGACGAGTCCTGGAGTGGAGACCGCGTATCGGCAAGCGTATTGTGGGGCGCCCCCCAGCTAGATGGACCGACGACCTTTAAAAGGTGGCTGGGACAGACTGGATGCAGAAGGCGGAGCACAGGGTGTTGTGGCGCAGCCTGGGAGAGGCCTATGTCCAGCAGTGGACTGCTATAGGCTGAGTTGATTGATTGAGTGATGTTGTTTTTTTACTCTTTTTATTTTGCTAGCTATTTATATTTTCTTATTATATATAACATTTTATATAAACAATGACATGAATATTTACTTTGTAAAGTATTATATTATTTTAATTATTAGGAATGTGAGGACTATGTGGGTCATTGTTTGTTTTTTTTTGTCTCTTAGTTTTAATGATGGTCTGGCAGTTTGCGTAATTTATGCGGCCTACCCAAATGTCTTGTCTTTGGTATTGTTCGTCAAATCATTGAGCTCCTTAAGTTTTGAGTTTAGCTGCATGATAACTGACAAATGCGTGCACTGACTGGACAGGTCCACTCAAATCTGTGTTCTGGTTCTTTCCTCAAAATACCATTTTGGACACCAATCTACATGGTCCTCAAATGATCTGACCAAGATTATGTCCGGATATACACATTGACATTGATGAATTTTATTTATGCAATGACATGAATATTTACTCTGTGTAGTAGTATATTGTTTTAATTATTGTAAATGTGAAGACCATGTGGGTCATTGTTTAATTTTGTTTTATTCTCAGTTAGTTTTTAACATGATCTGGCAGTTTTGAGTATTTTTTTCCTCCTTTAGTTATAAGTTGAGCTGCACAACTACTGACAAATGCGTGCACTGACTGGACAGGTCCACTCAATCTGTGTGGTTCTTTCATCAAAAGACTATTTCAGACACCAATCGACATGGTCTTCATATGATCTGACCAAGATTATGTCTGGACTTTAAAAGAGACTGTGACCTCTGAGTTTGTTTCGGCCTTTCTTCTCAGAGTAGTCAGATCCTCATCTAGTTTAAAAAAATATGTTTGACGTGTAAAAGTGTTTGTAAAAACCTATACTTACAGAAATAAAATCATTTATCATTTATCAATTTATTGATGTGTAACGTATTTCTTCTCGCTTTCCGTTGGTGTGCCCATGGAAAGCGAGAGGAAATACGTTACACAACCGTTACGTTACACACATCCGTCCCTATTCACGAAATTGTGATTTCGTGAAAACGGTCGGAAGTTTGTAGACAGGATTATTATCGTGACGAACAACATTTTGAAAAGTTGTACATTTCTTGCGTGTCTACTACGTCTATTAAAAAAAGTTTAATTCAGTGTAACCCCAAATCGAGGTTCTTCCGTTCCGGATTTTTCTGTACCGTCGCTGCGAGGGCTATGGCTGGTCAACCCTACAGGCTGCCTTAACCACCGTTGGAAGAATGACCTACTTGGCTGCCACCAGACACACCTACGTTCTGGGAACTACCAGGATAGTGGTTTTCTTGAGGCGGGCTAGAATTTACACGCGCTCGATATCGAGAACTCACGTTAGCTCGCTGCCCGAGTTGAGGATCAACTCCGGCAGCGAGCTAACGTGAGTATATTATTTGTAAACTTATATTTACATCAATAAGTTTTTTTTTTAATCTACCTGCAAGGCACTAGCCGTTACATTGGCAGTGTGCAGATAATTATTCTAATAAATATTTCAGTATTTAGCTTTTAGATTCTGAGGTTAATTTCTGTTGCTGCTCAGATGCCTATTAATACCAAGGTGAGATTTCAGATGTTACACATCATAATTATGCGACTACTGTAAGGCTCGCTCATATTTTTTAAACATAAATTATAGCTATTCGCATGACTTTTACTCACAATGTAAACGTCAAGAAGTGCAACAAACCGCCTAGTCTAGTGAAGGTATACAATTATGGTGGGCGCCCTATTATCTCATTCCCAGTAAACGGTGCGCAGTCTGGCATAGTTTTACGTGGAAGCCCGATCTAGACACATTCCAGACTTAGCTCGTTAACCTTTGTACCGGTAGCGAGAATTCCTTCTACCTGTAGATACTTCATACCAAGAAGACACTTTGTTGGTATGATCAAGGATAAGCGAGTAGTCTTAGTCTAGAGTTACTTACTATGTATAAAAGAAAGGATCAGATTAAAGAAATGCAGTAGGTACGATAGAAGTAAAGTGTCTGGAATGTTCTCTTTATTATTACGATATTGTATTATTTTGCACGTCTAGCGAGTGCCGGAAAACTGCCCACTGCTAATTTTACACGTTACGTAGAGACAGGCACGATGTGGTAATCGTCGTGATGCAATTATAGTATCATGTGCACGTTTTGAACTAATTTTAACTTCTGTCTTGTAGACGGAGGACTTGTAGATGAGGTCGCGTTACCTATTGTTATTTTGCCACCAACCTTCTGCCCTTATCCCAATTTATTCGGCCAGTCCAGCAAGCTTTATTCTTCTTCCATACCGTCCGTTCTGTCATCTCAGTAGTAATGCCCCATATCTAATATTGTTCTACACAGAATCCACCCATCGTACTTTTTCATCCGTGAACCTCTTATCACAAACCAATAATCAAATCTTTTCTCTTTTTATATTTATTTTTATTTTATTTATTTGGCTCACCAACAATTGAATAGACTGAAATAAATGTATGAGATACATCCAATAGACTTATAGACTAGGGTACCAATTTCTTACAGGTAAGCACATCATGCATTACTTCTAAGTTGATTGATATTATACTCACCGAACATAATTATGTTTTCAACCAAATTTTAAATTAAAATCATAATTAAAATTAATATCACATGCATTGAAAATGAAAATTAATATCAAAATACAATTAAAATAAAAATTAAGATAAAATAAAAATGAACACTAAAACTAAAATCAAAATCAACACTTCATTAAAATCTAAATTACATACATACATACATACATACATACATACATAAACTCACGCCTGCTTCCCATGGGGGTAGGCAGAAACTATAGAACGCCACCTGCTACGCTCCTTACATACTCTTTTTGCTTCGTTAACGTTCATACATCTGGTCATACACGCACACCGGTTGCGAGTACTACGCACCTGACCTTTTTGAAGAACATGAACATTTGAAGAACAAGAACACCAATGAGCTCACTATAAACGTCTTTCTGGGGCGTCCCCTCCCGGCACTTCCACTCACATCTGCCTTGTAAATACCTTTTGTTAGTCGCCTTTCATTCATCCTCTCAACATGACCAAACCATCTAAGTATACTCTTTTCAATTTTTGAATCAAAATTAAATTTACACACAAGTTTTTGTACGTACTTCGGAACTTACCAGGTGAGTCAGAGTGAACATCAACAAGATCACTGCAGCTGTTTAATAATTTACATAGGCATTTAAGATCCCCCCCGGATTGGAGAATTAGCACCAAGGACAGTTCTGCGCAGAAGAGGACATAAGGCCGAGGCCGAGGTCGTGAGCTTTTAATGGGTACACGGATTTTGATCCTGCTCAACAATTGGGGAGAATCAATTTTACATCTCAAAATTTTAAACATAAATAACGAATCCAGTAAATCTCTCCTCTTCTGGCGGGGCTTTATAATATTAGTATACAGGATAAGTTTAAAAGGAGTGTGGATATTTTAGGAGGTGATCAGGTGCATAAAACTGGACAACTTTCTCCTAACCTAATTAACTGATTTTTAAATTCTCTCACCAATCTGTTAGTACGCCTTCATAATAATGCAATGCAAAAAGAAAATAACCGAACACCTCAAAAGACTTACCTATGAACAGACTGAACTTCTTCTACACATAGCATCATAATATAAAACATATGAAACACAATATATAACACACATACATCTCTCATAGAATACACAAAAACGCGCGCACACTCACTCACACCAAACACATACACATCCTCTTACACACCAGACACGTACATACTCATCTCACACAAATAAGAGGTCATGCAATCACTATACAATTTTATTCTATTTTCTCTTTTTATATAAACTCATACATATTTTTCTCATTCCGTAATACTCAAGTAAATTAAATTTTATTGTAAGTTTTTATTTCTACATGTACAAGACACAAATTTTAATGCTATCACGCTAACGGCTACTTTGAATGTATAATACTCGAGGGGGTTGGCGCTGATATCCGAAATACAGGCTCTGCCTAGTTCGGATACAGATGACTACACCATTTATTCTAACCTAAATTAGCCTGTCACGAAAACTTGTATTCTATGCCTAAGTTTCTTTATATAAACATTATTATTATTATTATTATTATTAATGCAAGTAAGTTATGCAAAAATTTAAGTTAAAATAGAACGCATACACGTCAATTTTATATGTGAATATTTAACCCTTTAGGGCCAGGGGATGAATTTTCAAAAATCTTTCTATAGGGTTCACCTTCGTTGCTTAAGCTCTGTTGTGTAAAATTTCATGACTCTAACCCAGAGGTTTAGGTTGTGCGTTGTCTGGCAGTAAATGAATGAATGAATGAATGAATTTAAGATTTTTATTAAAGTGTCAGGTAATCGTCGTAGACCTTAGCAATACAAATGTTTGTCGCGCTCACGCCGCGCCGGCGCGCAGTTCGGTTTCATAGGGAATATTAGTTTTAGTAACGAAAACATGAATATTTGAAAACAAAAATAACAAGAATAATTAGGTATAGACAATAAATTTTTATATAATAATATATGAATAATATATAAATAATAATAAATAATATTATGAATAAATAAATGAATTTTATTTTATTAATGTAAAACACTCTTACGTGAAATATGACAACGTCGCATTTTCTTAACTTTAAATATTAATGATTGCTTTGAATGAAAATTAATTGCTCGTATTTATCAATTAAACTTAGATACCCACACACATCAAGAGTCTAGTGTTAGAATTATGATATCTTCGAAACTATGCATTTTTGGACCACATATTCTAGGACTTTTTGTATTATTTTTACTTATAGAATATAACCCCAGAGTTATGGGATATAAAAAAAACAAGTTGTATATTATATTATTTTCTCATAATATCACATTAATGTATGATGCATAATTGTAACTTCCAAACATCACACTTAATAATAAACCAAGGCCACCATTTAACGTAGGGCCGCGGGGTTTACCACCAGGTCAGGGCGTGACAGTTTAATGCTCATTATGAAGACAGCCAGGGTGCGTCGTATAAGTCACTGAAATGAAGGGAGCTTTGATTCCCCTGAATATCGGTCAAACCCATTTGGATCGTCACTAATTAGAACGTAAATAAGCTTTTACCATTTCTGGGTGAGGCATATGCCCGGTAAAGTATATGGCATGCTCTAAAAGCTGTAGAAATACCTACTTTTGTTTGACTCGTGGTTCTTGATTCGTAAAAGGCCGTCCTATACAATGTGGAGACGACAATACGTCAATAAATGATAGCACTGACAATACTAATACATTGGATTTGATGTGTAACATCTTGCTTTTTTTTTTGGGTGGGAAATCATCAAATAACTTCTCCCGCTCTGTGCGGAGCGGGAGGATGTGTCAGACTCTTACTGATTAAAACCCAACCGTATTCCTTCCGTTGCCTGTGTTGCCAGGGGCCTCGGTAACCCTTTAGTACCTTCCCGCTACCCCAGCAGGATACGGCCCTAGTGGACCCCTACACTTGTGCTGACGACATCTCGTTGAGGCGCGCGTGGAATACAACGCGCCGTCGACTCGGGCCTGATCCTTACCGAACGGTGAGCTACCCATTGCTCACTGTCCGCAAGCCCGCGCCTGCGGAGGCTGGAAATTCGCCCGGGATTCGCGACGCCCAGGGCGTCTCCTGCGGCGGCAAGGAGCGAGAGGTCGCGAAATTCGCCTTTCCCTCAACCGCGGTACGGTAGAGGTCCTCACCTGTTCCGCCTCCTCCTTCACGAGCATTACTGCATCGCAGAAGGAGGTGACGGCTGCCCAAGCCCTCTCGCTCCGTACCATGGCCTGAACCAGGTCCGGACGCGAGAGATCTCTGCCACCGACCGCCTCCATGAGGACACGGCGGTGCTCTGCCCAAGCCGGGCATACCTCCACCGTATGCTCCACCGTGTCCTCTGGGCGATCCACACAGTGGTGACACCCGGGCGTTTCCTCCCGCCTTGTCCGACACAGGAACCTCCCGAAGTGACGTGCCCAGCACTGGGTTGCGACAACTGTACTCTCCATGTGGCCATGAGATCCCGCCGGAGCTCCGTCCGCTGTGCCGCGATTTCTCGCAGCGGAGTTATGCCCCGGCGTTTCGCCTCCTCGCGCCACTCTCATACGTGCGCGAGGACTTTTGCCTCCAGATCCCATAGCGGCAATCCGGCAAGGAGGCTCGCTGCCTCACAGGAGACCGTGCGGTATCCCCGGATTAAAATCTTGCTTGTGAGTGATTTCGCGAAAAGAGGCGGAAGTGTGTTGACAGGAAGTGACAGCTTGAGCATAGAATATGTAAATTGTACTTTTTAAATAGCATGGAATTAGTGTACTCATGGAATTAGTAGGTAAGTACTATATAGATTGTAAGTAGAAGGTCTAATTTCGACCAGTGAGCGACCACTAGTAATTAATAATTATTCGAATAAATATTTCAGTATTCAGCTTTTTTTAATTCTGAGGTTAATTTCTATCGCTGCTCAGTTGCTTGTTACCAAGGTGAGATGTTAGACGTTACACATCATACGCGACTGTAAGGCTTGATCGTTTTTTTTTAACAATCAGATAAATCCTAACATCGTAATAAAAAAGTGATTTTTTCAAACAAACTAATTATGAGTGATGGGACCGACTAAATATGGGTTGGCCAATCGTTGACTAGTTATAGTGACTAAACTATTGGAGATATATGGTTGAATTTTGGCATGCAGACTGGGAACAGAACGTCATTACATAATTTATTGTCGTATTGTCGTGTCTACCTAGTATAAGCACTCTTTCAGTTTCACATCTATCGCATTAAAAATTCCTTGATGGTTGCGGGCATTATTTCGACGGTAACGTCTTTCTATCAAAATCAAAAATCAAAATATTTTATTCCACATAAACCTACATGGGCACTTATGAAACGTCAAAAGCTAGATGCACGGTTCCAATTGGTCGTTTCCTATGGAGAAGAGCCGGCAAGAAACTGGACGGTTACTCTTTCAAAAATAATTGGCTTTTACAATGTTTTCAAATTACAGTGTTAATAGGTACGAGTATGGGAGGACAGTGTACTGTGTAGGCCTGTCGAGAAGTACCTGATACTTAACAAAAAATAAATGGTCTACAAATCTACTCTATTAATCCTACAACGTTCTCACATTCACAAAATATAAAATAATGTATGTAAGATATTAATAAAATAATATAAACCTATTGAAACCAAATGACATGTTTGCCATTACAACTGGAAGTTTTGCATTATCAAGGGAAGGTTGCCTGTTTACTAGCCAAAACTGTAAGATATCAAATAAAGGCTGATTTTCTTTTACCGTTAAGGTCAACCAATAATAATACATAATTATACTCAAAATATAAAGGTAAAAGTTAATAATATCTGTGGTGTTCTGTCTCTATCTTACCTATTCTTCAACGATCAAAATGACCTGAAAAAGATAAGAATAACACTTTCAATCCGTCTATCATAACAACGAGGGTTTGTTGCAAAAAATCTTTAAAATAACTATTAAACAGCGTTTAAGATTTCACTAACTTGAACAAGGAGCTTAGGTAACGTTTCTATTAAAGTTTGTAATAGCCCGATCTTTACTGAGAATAAAATTCCGTAGTTGGGATGAATTTATCCCAAAAACAAACTAAACATTGTAGTTGAAAAACATGTTCTCCCTTAATAATATATTCCAACTGCAAATGTAGTTGGTCGATTATTACTTGTTAACTTGCAAACTTAGACTTAAGTTAGCTGTGATGGTTTTCCTTTTAACTTCGTTTTATATGCGATTGCCGTGATTTTTTTTCACATATCTTAAAACAACCATTTACGAGGGCGACACTGAAAGTTTTTAGAACCACTTGTAAACCTGGCTACTTGTAAACGATAAAATAAAAAAACAGTTGAAATTTTGAAAATGGAACTCTTTGCCAATATTATTGTGTATGTAGGTATTCATTTGTCGATTTGGCGGCAAATTGAAAATTGTCTGTGTCACGTCAGCGTGAATTTAACGCGAGAAAATGTTCGTACAATGATTTTTTATGACTTTCAATGTCATTAAAGTCAACAAGAAAGTTATGATAGACTTCGATTGGCCTTTCACGATGAAGCCCCATCTCGTGCCACTGTTTACAACTGATTTAATGAGTTTAAACGTGGTCGCACTAAACTCACCGATCCTCTGCGCGAGGGACGGCCTTCTACTCGACGACTGAAGATAACATCAGTGTTGTGCAGCGTATGATAAAGACTGACAAAAGAGTGACTTACGAGTATCAGCAGATTCGGACAAGCTTAGGCATCGGTATGAGTCAAGTGCACAAAATCCTCCATGAACATTTAGCGGTCAGGAAGCTTTGTGCCTTTGTCAGAGGCCCAAAAACTCCGTCGTGTTGATTGGTGTCGTGAAATGGTTCAAAGATTTAACGGAGGTGAATCAAATGCTGTGTTCGACATACTTACGGGTGACGAAAGCTGGATGTATTGTTATGATCCTGAAACTAATAGACAGTCTGCTCTCTGGGTGTTTCATTCCGAGGAGATGCCAACTAAAGTGAAGAGAGGTCGAAGCGTGGGAAAAAAGATGGTGGCCTCGTTCTTCGGAAGGACTGGTCATTACGCAACAATTGTTTTAGAGGATCGAAAAACAGTTACTGCAGAGTGGTACACTAACAATTGTCTGCCGCTTGTCTTGGAAAAAGTTCGGGAGAAACGACCTCGCAGTAGGATCCTCCTTCACCACGACAACGCCTCGTCGCACACCACCAAGCAAACAATCGACTACTTGGTGACGTCAGAGGTGGAATTACTGGGTCACCCGCCCTATAGCCTCGACCTCGTACCTTGCGATTTTTATTTATTTCCGAAAATAAAACAAAATTCACAAGGAAAACTTTTTATGGACGCCGAGGAAGCAGTGACTGCGTTTCAAAATGCCGTCGAAGAGACCCCTAAAGACGAGTCAGTGGGTAAAGTGCTTTTCTCAGTGGTTCCATCGGATGCAGCGATGTATTGATGTAAATGTACACTATTTTGAAAAGATATAATAAAACTAATAACTTGCTAGTTGCTAGTTTGTTCTTGTTTTGATTTTCTAAGAACTTTCAGTGTCACCCTCGTAGCTGGCAGGGGGACACTTGACTCACAAAACAAAACAAAAGTTAGCACTTTAACGCTTAATATTTCGCAAATGGATCCCGGAATCGAAAAATAGTTTTGACACACTCGCAATATTTTTGAACGACCTTTCCAACGACACCTTACACAACGGGATAGACGAGAAAAAAATAACTCATCCCCACTTTTCGTGTGGAGCGGTACCCTAAAAAATATATATTTTAAAATTTTATTTTACCAGTTTATCGGCGTGATTAATATGTATATCCATGCTAAATTACAGACGAAACTATAAGGGTTCCTTGTTAACTACAGAACCATAAATAGCCGGTGGGAACAGAGCCTCGAGTATTGAATTTTTAATAGTTTCTATTACTGTAGGTAGGTACACTTAGGTACGATAGATTCTTGTAGCCTATTGGCAAATTGTTAGTGGGTGTTGGATTTTGTCAAAGATTTTTTTTTCACTGATCTCTACAAAATTGAAGTTAAATACTTATTTACCAAAAAGTTTGTAACTTTTTGGTACAATTTATACGAGAAAAAGTAGTGTTGTGGAAAAATTAGACAGATATCATCACGCCTGGATTCTCCGAAGGTTTAAGCAGAGGGGAGATTGCTCTGGTTTCGCCGTACTCCTTCAATTTATAGTAGGAGCTCCTATATTACACCCATCGGATTATAAAAATATAAAACACATAGCTAGAACCAAGCAGGGTCGCGGTGCTACTGTGCTATCGAAATACGAAGCTTTACACAAATGTATCGTGTGAACTCGCCAATACGTGTGCCAGAAATTTCTGACTAATCAGAACAAATTAACTGATCAATAAACAAGGGGTAGTGCATGGCAACAGTTTTAAAGCAGCCCCTACAAGAACCCCTCGCAATATAATATGCAGCGACTTCCGGGCGCCTCGCGCACCCCTCGGCCCCACCCTGCCATCGACCTGCCATTTCCGGTGAAATTTTAACATGGAACAAAATAAACAAAAAAGTGTTTTTTATTAACATAATTAGTAGGTAGTCTCATGATACTATTTTGGAGAAACGCACCCTTTATAACGGAACTCGGTAGGTACTTACACTGAGTTCCATTTTGAAGGGGCTTTTTTGGGTCGGAAATTATCAAATAATTTCTTCCGTGTTCCTTCCGTTGCCTGTGTTGCCAGATGCCACGGCATCCCTTTCGGACTATCCCGCGACCCCGGCAGGCATCGGCCCCAGCGGACCCCTACAGTTGTGCTGACATCTCTTTGAGGCGCGCGTAGAACACAACGCTGGGCATGGTCCTTGTCGGACGGCTAGCTACCCATTGCTCACCGTCCGCAAGCGCGCGCCCACGGTGGCCGGGAATCCGCCTGGGATTATTTTGAAGGGAGCTTGCTGATGATAGTGGAGAACTAACCTGTGAGGCCTGTGAACCTGGATAAAGTGGGCAAGGCATGATTGATGAGCGTCAAAACTTTCGCAGTCATAACACACACGCGTTTGTGCGTTGTGTTTAGCTACACAATAAAATGAAAGTAAATTAAGTCATGAAGACGCTGGAGCTTAAAAGGATTCAAAGTCCGGAGGGATTAAATAATTTTCCTTCAGAATTTTCCGTCTCTAAGCGTGAATAATACGAAGCAGCGTAATAAAATGAATAAATACCACGATAAAACAATTAAGCAAAATGCTTTGCCTCGGAAAGGGGAAACCTAAGTCATAAAGTATACAGCTTTAAAAAGCAAGCTGTATTTTCAAGCACTGTATATTTAAAGTTATGAATACTGAAAGAGATTGAAAAATGTTCTTTTATGCGTCGGCAACTCGGCACGCAAGCTGTATGCTAGACGGCTGAATCTAGCTTAGGACAACTGTAACAGAAGTCGTAAATTCAAAGTCGTATTCAGTAAACTCACAACTGAACCTATTTTAGCTGTAAATTAAATGGGGTTTTAAAGTTTGAATTAGAGCCTTATATTCCACAGTTTTCCAAAAACCTATCAAGAACATATTAGATTTTGTTTCATGAAGTCTTCATTTCAACGTTCAACTAAACAGTGGAAAGCGCAATTTCGCTGGAAATGATTATATCTAATAGTTAGTTAAATTGTTATTTATTTATTTAATATTTTAAGGACACAACTGTACTAAGGCGGACTTAATGTCATAGGCATTTTCTACCAGTCAACCTTTGGGTGACACAGAGACAGCAAGTGCAATAGCGAGAATTGAGGAGTTAATATTTATTTAAATATAAAGATATACCTATTAAAACTATAAATACAACGTATACACCTAATTGTATTTAAATATAAGCACAAATAAATACACAGAAATATTCTAAAACAAATAAGACAAACAATGGGATAACATTATTAATAACATTATATGATAACATTACCACCGCGATGATACTGCCAGCTTCTTGCGAATGTGCTCGCGAACTTTAACTTTAAAGGTTGGTTGCTATTCTGATTTCCTGGAGAAGAGAGAGATAGTCTGAATGAAGAAGGAAGAGTGCATGAAGTCTGGGCGGTGCGAGGTACATTGAAGAAGAAATGAAATGAAATGAAATGAAATTGTTTATTCTGTAAATAGGATATGAGAATCACTTTTACACGTCATATTAAAAAATAAGCTAGATGGAGTCGACATTTCCTATCTGACTACCCCTGAGAAGAAATGGCGAAACAAACTTAAGGGTCAAAGTCTCTTTTAAAGTCCAGACATAATCTTGGTCAGATCATGTGAGGACCATGTAGATCTATGTGTGAAATGGTCTTTTGAGGAAAGAACCACACAAATTTGGGTGGACCTGTCCAGTCAGTGCAAGCATTTGTCAGTAATCGTGTAGCTCAACTCAAAACTTAAGGAGCTCAACGACTCGACGAACAATACTAAGGAAAGGACTATTGGGTTGGCCGCATAAAGAACTCAAAATGCCAGACCATCATTAAAACTAAGAGAAAAAAAAAATAACAAGAAATAAATAAAAATGACCCACATAGTGCTCACATTCACAATAATTAAAGTAATATAATACTTTTCAAGGTACATAAATATTCACTTAATTTTGCTTATAATATTCATCAATGTCAATATGTACATATAGTTATATATAATGATGATTTTGCATAATTTAAATATCAAATTTTATGGTTTTAGCACAAAGCTTATCAGAGCGAGCAGCTCAATCCCAAGCTTTTTTGTCTTCTAAATAATCTGAAATTTTATAGTACCCTTTTTTACAAAGTTTGGTTTTAATACAGCTTTTAAATCGTTTAATGGGTAAATTTCGAATAGCAATAGGAAGTTTGTTGTAAAAGCGTATACATTGACCCATGAACGAGTTGCCTACTCTGTGGAGGCGAGTGTGAAGTACAGCAAGATTATGTTTATTCCTGGTATTTAAACTGTGGATATCGGACATTTTCTTTCGAAGTCGATTGTGAGATGAACGTAGATTTCTATTGCGTTCGTTACTCTCTGTTAGTTCGTTTGTCGGTTTGTCGACGTCAGCAAACGTGTCATTAAACTAAAACCTGAAATAGACGGACAGCTGTTCTCACAATGACGACACATGTTTGAGGAGTTCCTTCTAAAATATAGCTTTGGCATCAAAGTCGTTCTAAAAATGCAGCCAATTATATTATTTGTACATTTTACTCTGTTTTGTCATGTGTTTGACCATTACACCCACAGACCATCTGATTCTGACAGTGATGCTTAATGTACTTCGTCTATTTGTAAATGGACTTTAATCATTCAGTCTTAGAACGACTTATTGAGAAATATAAGCTGTTGATATGAAAGATACATGGTTCGTAGTAAACTATTGAGATAGCGAAAACTTTGACACTTTGATAGTTTGTAAACGTAATTCAGGTTCTGATAACGTATAAAATGTTTAGGAAAGGTACTCGTGTCACTGTAATTTTACAGGCACATGAGACATTTTAGCTTTGCCTCCTTTTTTTTTCGGTGGGAAATTATCAAATAACTTCTCTCGCTCTGGGCGAAGCGGGAGGGTGTGTCAGACTCTTACTGACTAAAACCCACCCGTGTTTGTGTTGTCAGGGGCCTCGGTAACTCTTTTGGACTTTCCCGCGACCCAGTCAGTAGCTTTGTCTCTGGGATGGCTATGCATTTGTGATGACCCTAATTTTATTAATTAATATTGTAGATGCTAGTCGACGGCTAAATAACATAAAATATATGTTTTTGGGGTTGAAACCCTCGGGCCGTGGGGTCCGGGTGCTCATGGCCTTTTTAAGGAAATCTCGAAATGGCTGTATAGTTGACAATTTCCGTGACCCAAAGGCTGGCTTTTACCTTGGCTAGAGGCTAAGCATTGCCATACAACGTAGCAATGCCGTGGTCTATTGGGTACATTACCAGTCGACAGCGATTTAGATGAATTTTTCGACGTTATATTTTTCTTTGTGAATAGTTTTAGTTGAGTTAGGATATAATTTTGTTATTTTTATTAATTAATGAGGGACAAAATGTATATATAGATTTTAGAAAATTAAATGTTCCCCAATAAAAAATAAATGTATATAGCTTATCCGAAAAGAGTATGGTAGGTACGAATCGTAGCAGGTGGCGTTCAGCCTACCCCCATGGGAAAAGGCGTAACTTATGTGTGTGTGTATAATGTAGCGTAGAGTATCTAATGTATTATTTATTTATTTAACAGTTTATGTACACATATAAGCAGACGAGAAGAAAGGAACAGAAAAATACGTACAAAGGTGATGCTTATTTCTAAAGAAATCTCTTCCAGCATACCTGCGATAGGACAGTAGACTAAAGAGATGTAGACACGTGTGTAAGAGTAGAAGAGAAAACAAAATACATAAAAACAACAAAAAAAAACTATTTACTAATTTAAATATACAATAAGAGAATATACTTACATAAATACATACTTCTAAAATAAATATCACTCAAATACTTATATATAATTAATAGTATAAAACAATAAATACATAATATGCAACTATGGCAAAGTGGAAAGATAGTGTTCTTTCACTCTTCTATTAAAAACAGCAACAGTTTTGCAGTCCCTAATGTCAGGCGGAAGTGAATTCCACAGCCGAACCGCGTGCACAGTGAAGGAGTAGGAGTAGAAGTCGGTAAATTGGTTGGTGTATTATTAAATTGTTTACAAAATTATTGAAAACGTCTCATTTTATAAGCTTAACAACGTCTTTATATACAGGTTGAAATTGAAAACTTGCGACAAACTGAAATGGGACATTGTATACATCATTATTAACAACTTTTACTAAGGGACCAAAGCTGTAATCCCAAAAAAAAAATCTGCTTTTCCTACATTTTGATGAGGTATTGCGAACATAAATGTAGGGGACAGCAGTTTTTTTTTTTGGGATTTTAGCTTTGGTCCCTTATTAAAAGTTGTTCATAATGATGAGTACAATCTCCCATTTCGATTTGTCGCATGTTTTCAATGTCACCCTGTATACCCTAATTAATAATACCAAGCAACATAAGCTATTTGGCATTGTAGCCATACTGAAGCGAACAAACTCGGCAGTTCAGGAGCAGTAGATTATCTTCGTAAAACAATATTTGTTCTTAGTTACTAAAGCTCTGTGGACAGTGTGATAAGCCCACTCAGCGGCGCATTACATTCTGATTCCAATTACGACGCTGACAATACCTAAACCGCGGTCAGTCACTGCCAGATTGCATAAAAAACAAAGAGAAGCGCGATGACACAACGCTTGTAATTTATTGCAAAATATGAAGCAATTACCTATTTACTCAAAATTGATATGAGTAATCGAAAATAAAAAACAACCAAGTTATGCATTCAAATAAGAAGTTCTTGTTATTAATTAAATACGTAACGTATATTGATATTTAATACAGATATTTTGGATTAGAACTCATAGTAAGAGGTTAGTTTAACGTTAGTTTTTTATCTAGATTTTTTTTCCAAAATTGTTTTGGTAATAACCAAGTTCTGGGAAATATGTTGAAAATCAACATATCTTTTTCCGCTACTGCAAACCACACAGATTTGGCATTTTTTTTTTCTTAAGACAAGCCTATTTTGGTCATTTGCATCTTGTCAGCGCCTTAAGATTTCGCGCGTCTACTAGTTTTATTCCACCATAACTTTAGGTGTCCTGACATGAACTATGAGAGTAAAGGAATAGAGACTGCACCTGTCTTTTTTTTTTTTGTTGGATGGGAAATCATCAAATATCTTTTCCCGCTCTGGGCGGAGGAGGGTGTGTCAGACTCTTACTGACTAAAACCCACCCGTATTCCTTCCTGTTGCCTGTGTTGCGGGGGCCTCGGTGACCCATAAGTACCTTCCCGCGACCCCGGCAGGCATCGGCCCTAGTGGACCCCTACACTTGTGCTGACGACATCTCTTTGAGGCGCGAGTGGAATACGACGCGCCGTCGACCCGGGCCTGGTCCTTACCGGACGGTGAGCTACCCATTGCTCACCGTCCGCAAGCCCGCGCCAACGTTGGCCGGAAATCCGCCCGGGATTCCTGACGCCCAGGGCGTCTCATGCGGCGGCTAGGGGCGAAGGGCGCGAAATTAGAGAGTGCACCTGTCTGCGCCCACACTCGTGCACTATAATATCTCCTATGTACCTGGCTATAATCTCCGTTGACATTGGCCGCCCTGACCGAAATTCGGTCGGGAGGATGTTATTATTGTATGCTGGAAGATTCCATTGATTCATGTATCTTCTTTCGGTCTAACATGTTGCTAAAAACATAAAACATCATAGCTTCTCGTTCACGGCTCTGTGATGCCCGGAAGTGTTGGCAATGGGAAAGATGTGACAGATGTATTTAAATACGGAGTTTTTATATTACATCCATTGTTCAACCTCGGCCAAAAATCCTGATAGAAAAAAAAATCAAAGTCAAATTTTTTATTTCAATACGCATTTATGGCACTTATGAACGTCAAAATTTCCAAAAAAAATAGAATTGATTCTAGTTGCCCCTTCCAAAAGGTAGTTTCGTATGGAGAAGAATGGGCAAGAAACTCCACCGTTACTCCTTTAAAATGTTTTATAAAATTTTGTATAGGTACATTTTAAAATTATTTGTGAAGACGATGCACCTAGAATAAAATTACTATACCAAAATAGGTAAAAAAAGAATTAAAATGAAGCAATGATAAATAAATTAATTACTTATGTGATAGGTACATGCATGTGATGCTCACATATTTACCAACATTATAAAAGTATACGTTTTCCTAAAAATAATAAATAAAGTAATAGGTCAGTGTGGGAGTTGAAGTAATCTTAATTGTATCCATCTTTGTCTTAGAACTTCATGATATCAACAATCACACTCGAGTTTAGTAAATAGACCAAATAAGGAGAGAAGACCTATTCTCCTTTATAACCTATTACCTCTTCACAATGATTCCTAACCAGTACCTCTTATCTCCAGGAAATGCGGAGAGAAGGAGGTGAGCGACCAAGACTGCGTGGCGATAGGTAGCCGGCTGCGGGGCGCGATGGGAACCCGGCGCCCGGCCAAGTTCTGGCCGCAGCTATGGGCCACCGTCGTCAGGAACCTCCTGCTGAAGAAACGGGATACCAGGAAGACTCTTGCCGTGTGTATTCATTAGTTCCACTAGTAGCTGTACTTAATTTTGAAAACTAAAATAGTTTTTTTTAGAGAATTTGAGTAAACATCATCCAAGTTCAGTTATCTACAGATAAGTCAGTCGTAACTCCTTCCTCATTTTCTATAACCAGGAGGTGCTGGTTCCGCTATACTCTCTGGGGGTGCTGATCTTCCTGAAGATGTTGGTGCCGAACCCCAACTTCCCAGAGGTGCGAAAACCAGGCCGACTACTGAGGATACACCATGACGCCTTCCCGGAGAACCATTCCGTTGCTGTTGCTGCTGACTGGCTCAATGCCAACGGAACTATGGTATGAGAAACAATTCTTCGAAAGTTTATATATACTTTATCTATATTTCAATCCAATTTTAAATCTCGATTTAGACCTTATCAAGGTCATGATGTAAATAGGTTTTCTGAACAATATTTTTAATTTATAATTATGTATTAGATATATTTGTTTTTTTTTAAGTACCTGTATTTAAATGTAAATGAATGTAAATAAAAGACATTGTATTTTAAATTATGTATTTCATAAAAGACTTCCCTTTGGCAATCTCGTCTAGCCTAGACTTTGCCATGCATCTCGAATTTTAGACTACCCTTTGCTTCTATGTTTTTGGTTCCGTTTTGGCCTAAATCAAAAGCTGAATAATTACTACTGATAAAGCAATGTACGTGTACAATATTATTTTGTTAATCTTCTACATCCGTGTTCCATTGCAGGGTTTCCTGGAGGATATAAACTCGTTGCTAGCGGAGTCCCATCAGCACCCAATCCACTGGATCAAGTACAACAACAACTCGGAGCTGAACGACGCGTACCACAACGACGCGAAGAACTTCCCCATCGCCGTCATCTTTCACACGGATCCTACATCTAATACTGAAGCCCTTAGGTAAGGAAACATTTCGAAGATTAAAATTGTAGCGAAGACATGAAGGACATTCAGAACGAAGATTGGTTCTCCTCAGCTCCTGTTGTCATGGATAAGGTGATGATATAGCTTGCCGTGGTTAAATATGTACAATAGCCAGCCAGAAAGGTTTATTTAGGGGTAAAACACCCAGGGTCTGGAACAGCCACACTTGCATATTCTAACTTATTTACGTGTAGGTACCTCATAATAGGTCCAGGACCCAAAACAAAAAGTAAAAGTAAGGTAGATAAGGTCCTGCCGGGTTCGCGGGAAGGTACTAAAGGGTCACCGAGGCCCCTGGCAACACAGGCAACAGGAAGGAATACGGGTGGGTTTTAGTCAGTAAGAGTCTGACACACCCTCCCGCTCCCCCTAGAGCGGGAAAAGTTATTTGATGATTTCCGATCAAAAAAAAAAAAAAAAGGTAGATAAGGTACTGGTAAAAAACGTTTTTTTAATCCATAGCACTTAATTACTTAGGGAGGCTAAGTGGCAAGCCGTAGTTGAACCGTGGATATGTGACAATCTTTACATACCGAGAACCTCGCCTCGAAAAGCACGTTAAGCCGTTGTTGAGGCAGTCATTCAAAGATTTTGACAGTCGTTAAGGCGCTGATAAGACCCAATTGACCTAAATAGGCTTCTCGTAAGAAAAAAAAATGCCTAATCTGTATAGTTTGTGGTAGCGGGAAAAATATATGTTAATTTTGAACATATTTTCCAGAACATGGTTGTTACCATAACACCTTTTGAAAAAAAATCTCGACACAAACTAACGTTAAACTAACCTCTTACCTTGAGTTCTAATCCAAAATATGATCTGTATTAAATATCAACTAACGTTACATATTTAATTAATAACAAGAACGTCTTATTTGAATGCAGAACTTGGTTGTTTTTTATTTATTTTCGATTACCTACTCAACTCAATTTTGAGTAAATAGATAATTGCTTCATATTTTGCAATAAATTACAAGCGTTGTGTCATCGCGCTTCTCTTTCTTTTCTATGCACTCTGACAGTGACCGCGGTTTAGGTGTTGTCAGCGTCTTAAGTGTTGTCAAAAGCCATAAAGTCTGACAACCAGTCTTACCAAGTGGTATAAGTGGTATACGACTGTCTATCTGACCTCCACAACCCAGTTACTGGGTAATACGCCCAGTAACTGGGTTGTGGAGGTCAGATAGACAGTCGCTCCATGTAAAATACTGTTAGTCAGGTGCATTCGGTTAGGCTGGAAGCTGACCCCAACGTAGATGGGAAAGGCTCGGTAGATGATGAGTACTTAATTACTATTATGTTAATATTAGAAACTGCATTTCAAACAATGCCTATGAGTGAAACCAATAGTGCAGTAACCTCCAAATTACAGCGCCATTAATCGTATCAATCAACAATCGTTCAATTTATAAAAGATCCATTTTATACATTGATTACTTTCAACAATAAAGAACCGATGACAATCACCAAACTACGCAAAAAGTTGGTGCAGTGTCGAAATTACGTTGCAGATCAGAAGACCAATCCCCATTATTAAAAACTTATGGTAAAAACGTCCAAAACCAAGTCGCAATCTTATCTCGGCAACAATCGATATCAAATATCTGACAAAAAAAATATCGATGTATTTTTGACAGATTGAAACTGAGATTGACCTTGAACTTGTTTTTTTTTGTGATTGTGTTCTTTCTTTGCGTCATGTTTCCCGCAAATAAACGTATTTTCTTTCTTTTCTTTTTCTTCTAATGCGAACGTTCTGAAAAATATGGGAATTATATCTATCTCTATCCGTAAATAAAAATGGTGCGTATCTTTAGGTCTTTTCGATAACACAGAAAAAGCGTAGGTTGGACATGAAAACCACTAGCGCTGGAGTGGAAAATATTACTTATGCCACGAAAATATTTTCAGTGTGTTGATGACTCAAGTTATGTAGGTAAGGATGAGTAGTAGACGTAGGTAATGATACTAACAGATAATAATAATAATAAGGTAATGGAAAGGAGGGTAATGTTTTCTTAAACCGGTGACTATACTAATATTAATAAATAATTTTATTTCGGATCCATACATTGTTAGTAAAAGGTGCACTTTCTGTAGTGACTTAAGGCACTGACAAGAGGTAAATGAACAAAATAGGCTTGTCTTAAGAAAAAAAAGGGTAAATCTGTATAGTTTGTGGTAACGGAAAAAATATATGTTAATTTTGAACATATTTCTCAGAACTTCGTTGTTTTTATTTTCGATCTCATCCTCCATAGAAAAGGGAGGATCCTCCGACCAGACGGGTGTCGTGTCTGGTGGGCAACTGCCCGACGGTTGATGTCGGGATGTTGTATATATGCTAGTTGCGCGGTAAACTCTGCTTGCGCGATGCAGGATTTTTGCGTGACGTCAGTGTGATGCGTAGTTCGTATGTGGCGCTGTAGATGCCGCCACATCACTCCCCTCCGGAGACCGGAGGTCGATAGTGGGCTGAGTCATGTATCTTGCGATGCTTGCCAGTGCCAGGTGGGGTTCCAGTGGGTCGGAACCGGTTGTCGCATAGTTCGCGGTGGGTCGGAACTGTCTGCGGTGATGCCCCAGTGAGTCGGGGTGGCGCTGCGGTATGCTCCAGTGAGTCGGATGTGGTACAGCGCCGGGTTGAGGGCTGACTGCTGGCGTCGACCAGGAGAGCGTTGAAGAGCTCTGCTTGTTGACCGGCCGAAAGTGCAGTGTGCTGTGCCAAGGTTGCTGATGAGGCTTAGGGTGATGACCAGGTATGCGCGGTCGCTGCAAGCTGGTGGTCAGGATACCCGTTGAAGCCGTGGGTGCTGGCTGGCTGTGTGACTCGCCGCTCGAGAGCTTGAGGAAGTGTAGATGATGACGTCACGCTGAAGTAGTTGCACGAAGGCTGCGCTGACGTTCATATTCGGGGTCACCAGTATAGAGGCATGAGGAACAGGGTGTAAAGTTCACTCATCCTCCATAGAAAAGGGAGGATCCTCCGACCAGACGGGTGTCGTGTCTGGTGGGCAACTGCCCGACGGTTGATGTCGGGATGTTGTATATATGCTAGTTGCGCGGTAAACTCTGCTTGCGCGATGCAGGATTTTTGCGTGACGTCAGTGTGATGCGTAGTTCGTATGTGGCGCTGTAGATGCCGCCACAACTCAACTCAATTTTTAGTAAATAGAAAATTGCTTCATATTTTGCAAGCTAATTACAAGCGTTGTGTTATCGCGCTTCACTTTCTTTTCTATGCAGTCTGACAGTGACCGCGGTTTAGGTGTTGCCAGCGTCTATCGACTGACAATAATTATTATTATGTTAAGTAGTAAATTTTATCTAGAAAGAAAAGAAAGAAAGAAAATACGCTTATTTGCGGGAAACATGACGCAAAGAAGGAACACAAATACAAAAAAGAACAAGTTGGGAAAGAATATGCGTCACATCTACGCAGAACGGCCATCGCCCAGCACGCACTAAACACGAATTAATAGAAAGACCACCCAACAACTAAAATACAAAAACAGGAGTCTGGGGTATCAGTCTTCTCACAAATGTTCTTATTATCTGCCGCTGCAGCCTTCAGGATGCTATTGTGACTGCCTCTTATTCTGCTCAGGAGTGAGGCCGTTTTTTTTGCGGATGATGGCATAAAATCCATCGTTATGAGTTACCACGAACATTTCTGAGGTACGGCAATAACGAGACAGTCCGAACAGCATCCCAAAAACATTATTATATTGGACGCGTAGAACATCCAACAACCTTATCGTGTAGTTGACCCAAAGATGACACATTTTTTTTCCCTCAGATACACCATACGTACCAATCCATCGCACATAGGCACACCGTCCACTCGAACACTTACGACCTCTCCAGCCAAATGCCGGGAGAGAACTGTCTCTAAAGACTGGTCATCTGACTGGTCGAGAGGGGGCCAGCTTATACCACTGTCGGAGATGCATGGCGAAGACACGTGTCCTGTGCTGCAGTATTACTACTCAGGGTTCCTAGCTTTGCAGACACTCATCGATTATATTAAGATTAAGGTATGTAACGGTTCATGATTTAGTAGGTAATAAAAAATATGTAAGTAATATGGAGGCCTTGGCAGAGAGTACAACTTTGTGCCCTTTGGCGTCGAGACCCTCGGTCCGTGGGGTCCCAGTGCGCATAAGTTATTTGCGGAAATCGCGAAACGTCTAGTTGATGTAACTGGTGACCGAAAAGCTGGCGGCTTTCTCGCGCAACGCATCAGCATTGCAATTCAGCGAGGAAATGCCGCCAGCATCCTCGGTACAATGCCCCGAGGGCCTTTTTTAAGCTTAACTTAGTTTTAATTTAATTTAGTTAATGTTAATAATCATCTTGTAATTTGGTTATGTAAATAAAAAAAAGTAATAATCAAATCATATAACTAATAATTTTCATTTGTTTATAAAAAATATATTTCAAATATTAAAATGAATGTAAATGTAAAAAATATTTTAATTATAATAGATATTTGCAAACCTGGCATATGGTTCAAAGAATTTTATACAATGTATCACTTCATTTAATTGTTATACATATTTAAGCAAAATATAAATTATTTGTTTTGATTTGTCAATACCTACTTACGGTCGGAGACATAATGACGTCACCGCTGTGGTTGTGTTTGAAAGAATATTTTGAAACGTTGTTGCATTTCCTTGACATAAAGTTGATATTGAATCAGAGCAACCGGTATGATTCAAAAAGAATCTCAGAATTCAAAAAAAATCATTCTTGTGTTTTGAGATTCTTTTCTGATCTCTTTGTTCATTGGCTGATGAGGCTGAGGATTGGAAGGCCAGGGATTAGGAGTCAGTTCCAATCACGAAGTAAGCGTGATCGCAACCCACCTTAGAGGTGCACCTTCGGAGTCGCGGGAAAGTTCGAATGGGTTACCGGTTACCAAGGCCCCTGGCAACACAGGCAATCGAAGGAACATGAGTGGGTTTTAGTTAGTAAGAGTCTGACACACCCTCCAGCGCCGCCGCAGAGCGGGAGAAGTTATTTGATAATTTCCCACCCAAAAAAAAAAAAAAGGTGCACCTTATATAGCTTTCACTATTATATTTGATTACATAAAGTGACAGCTAGCACATGTCAGATTTCTCCAGCGAATTAATAATTCGACTTTATATAATACTCTAAAGATTCTCTCGAACACATCATCAATATCTTTTACTTAACCATAATCACTTCAGACTTCAGGCAGTCATATCTTTATAAAAAAACCATTTTCCCCACAGTATGACACCGATGCAGCAATCCCGCCTCCCAGAATAGACCTTCGCCAGTTCCCAAAGCGCCAGCACACCGGTGACTGGCTGGTCATCTTCAGGGTCATCATGCCCATGTATATGGTGATGACGCTGTCGCAGTTCATCACCTACCTGCTGATGTTCGTCGTAGGGGAGAAGGAGAAGAAGATCAGGGAAGGAATGAGGATTATGGGGTTGAAGGAATCTGTGTACTGGTTAGTCGAGACTTTTCTTTGGAGACCTGCAATGTTTATAAGAGTTACCAGGAAGAAGGGTGATGGGTTGATGGGATGGGAACCCATCAGCCTGATGGATTTTGAAATGATCTTTTGGCTCAATTTCCGTGGCTGATACAATAAGCAAGATTTTCTCTCCTCCATGTTCAGTTGGCGAGATCAAATCAGCGTATTAATAAGTAATAATAAGCTGATATTTGATCTAGACAAAAGTTATTAGACATAATCAATGATCATTTGTTTTAATTATGAAGACTGCGGAACATAAGTCTGTTTCATAGTTTGTGTATGTTTTAATTTTGTTTTCAGGGGTTCCTGGTTCCTTATTTACGCTGTCTTCGTTACAATATTGTCCATCGTCAGCACCGTACTACTTTTTACTCTAAAGGTAAAACATTTTTAATATAATATCCCAGGCTAAATTAAATTAATCCATGCTTCAAAACGATTCAAATTCGGTGCAACAAAAAAGTTCCGATATCATATACAAACTTGATAAATAGTGCTGGCCGAAAAAAATAATGCAAAAAAAACTTTTTATTTCGCTTCACAAAACAAATGACGGCCGTTTACGATATTGGAATCGAAAAAAAACAAATATTTAAAAATAATTTAATAGAACATTTAATATTATGCTTAACAATCGCGTTTATTCTATTTCAGGTGTTCCAGCATTCATCGTACATCTTGATATTTCTGCTGATGCTGTTGTTTGGCTTCACGATTATCACCTTCGCTTTCATGCTGACTCCTTTCTTCGATAGAGCCAGGGTAAGGAACTTTAACCATTTAACTGAAATTTAATTACCCATATTCCGTCCTCTGCCCACCCCTTTTACACGATGCAGGGGGGTGAGCAGGTTCTTTAAGGCGCAGATATAAGATTTTTGTGACTTTTAAATCGGTTATTACGCCTTCATATTATATAATACAAGTAGGTTATGCAAAAAATGTATGTTAAATAGAACGCATAGGTACACATCAATTCTTTAAGTGAATATTTAAGTATTTTAGTAAAATACTTTATGAAGTAAATTCAGGAAGTAATGTCTACCCAAAGCATAAAAAACGATATTACCTTTAAACTACTATTAGTTTAAAGGTAATATTGTTTTTTATGCTTTGGGAAGATATTACTATTACGACTACAGAGTCTTATGTAATGGGACACCTGCACACAAACTTGTAAACTCAAGTGATTGAATTGAGAGTGAACTTAAGATATTTTTTTCAAATATTCATAATTTCGTTACTAAAAATAAATATTCCCTCATGAATCCAACCGATCATGAATTCATAGGAATTCATGTATTAGAACAATACCATTATGTCCTAGAGGGCATTTTTACAAAAATGCATAGGTGTATGTTTAGTCCTGTCCCTCGAAAAGATTGTCGTTTTTCTTTTCTATTATTACCCGTATTTACAAAAAACGATTACTTTTAGCTTTAGTAGACACCTAGTTATTATTCCGGTAATAGCTTAATTCCCCAAGTACTAGATTATTTAAATTAAATATTAATTAAGTGGTAGGGAGATAGCATATGTTTGACTTGTTCCTGGACGATGCAGCTATATTGATCATACAATATTTACGTTTTATCCTAAGAATTGACTACAGGTATACCATTTCATTTATTCAAGAGATTGTGGTAGACTATTTTAAAACCTAATTCAAATATATTATATTTAATTTATTAAATTATGGGAAGTCAATTATAGAACCTAAACTGTGAGCAACCTGACACGTCAAGTTTGTTACCGTATTTTTTCCATGAATTACTAAAATTTTGGTATATTTTATTTATATAATAGCAAAACCAGAAGCTTTAAGTCATCCAACATTTTTTATCGTCAGTTTTGCCCATAACACTGTTTAAAGTGCACGTGCACAGTAGCACTCATCGCTTGGTGGAAAACTTTCTGTCAAAATAATAATGTTACCAAAATATTGTATAATTTAGTATGTAAACAACATGATTGTGGTAGTTTTTGAAAGCTTTAACATCTAGCTGAATAAATAAATAGTTAAAGACGATTCACTGCAATTTATATTAAACGTAAATGGGTACCCTATTTACGTTTAAGGCGCTGACAAGACCCAATTGACCAAAATAGGCTTCGCTTAAGAAAAAATATTGCCAAATCTGTATAGTTTGTGGTAGCGGAAAAAATATATGTCAATTTTGAACATATTTCCCAGAACTTGGTTGTTACCAAAACACGTTTTGAAAACAAAATCTCGATACAAACTAACGTTAAACTAACCTCTTACTTTGAGTTCTAATCTAAAATATCTGTATCAAATATCAACATACGTTACGTATTTAATTAATAACAAGAACGTCTTATTTGAATGCAGAACTTGGTTGTTTTTTATTTTCGATTACTCAACTCAATTTTGAGTAAATAGATAATTACTTCATATTTTGCAATAAATTACAAGCGTTGTGTCATCGCGCTTCTCTTTCTTTTCTATGGAATTTGACAGTGACCGCGGTTTAGGTGTTGTCAGCGTCTTAATATAAATCGCGCAAAGGTAGTGTAACGTTACGTCAGTTTTAAGTACAATCTCACATACAAAATTAAGTTGAAATTACATCTTACTTCTTTTAGACCTATAACTTTTTGTGAAAATGCCCTAGAACCATATGAAACCGAATAGAGGCGCGCGGTCAACGGCGATTACCCGACCCTTAAGTAAACCGAACATTTACTGCCATTATGGCTTAGTTACATTATGACCGTTTGTCAATAATATAAAATCAAAGATATAGATAAAAATGTACACAAATCCATTGAAAAGATAGCATTACAGGAGACCCCACACACCTATTTAACTACAATAATGTTAGTTCAGAAGTTCAGAACAGTTCTTTATTTTATAAAAATCTTTTCCACCAGACTGCTGGCATCCTGGGCAGTTTCGCAGTGAACCTGATGAGTGGCCTGTACTTCATCCAAGTCTTCGTCTCCAACGCAGACTCGCTCGCCTTCTGGTTTGTGTCTCTCATCAGTTCCAGCTGTTATGCACTCGCCATGGATAAGGTAAGGTTTCCTCCATACAAATAGAATAGAATAGAATAGAATAGAATACTCTTTATTATGTACACCATAAAAATTACAGATAATAATGTTGAAATTTTACAAGGGTTGACACAATGGGCGGTCTTAAAAAGCGATCTTTTACAGGCAACCTTTAGAGAAGAACATGTATTTCAAGGTAATTTTATTGTGAATTGCATGGAAGAGACAAAAATAATGCTTTAATTTTAATTTCTTGAAAGTTTGCGAGAGGCCTACATAGAAATAAGAAAAGCAACTTATAAGAAACAGCCAACATGAATTACTCGGATGAACAAGTACTTAATTTAATTCATGGTACGATTGGTCAACACCTATTCAAGCTACTAGAGGCTACTATAGAGAATGAAGGCGCAGAGCATTTTTTTTTATTGAATAAAATTACATGCGCTGCATAATCAGCCTATAATGTTCTCACTGCTGGGACACAGGCCTCCTCTCGGTGAGAAGGAGCGGGCCGTAATCCACCACGCAGGCCCAGTGCGTGTCGGTAGATGTCTTCGAATTTTTGGTTCTAGGACATGCCGGTTTCCTCACGATGTTTTCCTTCACCGTTTTGAGAGCAGTGGTGATGAAATAATGTACACAAAGTTAGGCGAGCGCCTGTCTGGGTTGAAACCTATGACCTACAACTCGTAACGCGCGGCTGTTACCACTAGGCCAACACTGCTCTCACATGCGCTGCGCCAATCCCAAATTAATCGAAGTGAAAGCAGTATAGTGATGACCTATTTAACCCTTACCCAAGGTACTAAAGGGTTACCGAGGCCCCTGGCAACACAGGCAACGGAAGGAATACGGGTGGGTTTTAGTCAGTAAGAGTCTGACACACCCTCCCGCTCCGCCCAGAGCGGGAGAAGTTATTTGATGATTTCCCACCCAAAAAAAAAAAGACTAGACCAGCGCGAGCGGGGCAATTGCGTAACACACATAAAATGACAATTGATCGCAATGGGTTTTATTTTGACAGTTCTTCCGCGTTCATTGCTTTATTTACGTTGTCGAGCAGACCAATTTTGGAAACCTATGAAGCAATGGATTAGCGATCCTACAATACTCTCGGATTGTAATTCAAACATTTCGCAATTAGGGGACCCATCTAATTCAAGGCGATAGTTTATTTATTGTGTCTCCTTCGCGAATAATGAAAGTGTTAAGCTACTGATATGATACTGTCATATCCTATCCACAGGCTCTAGTCCTGGACATGGCAGGCGTCGGAGTCACATGGGACAACCTGTGGAGCAGTCCAGGAGTTCCGTTCGGAGGCAGCCTCATCATGATGGCCATAGATACGGTGCTGTACGGCCTGGCCGCGTATTGGCTGGATGCTGTTATACCTAGTGAGTCAGGATATAGACTAGACTATTTTTCTACTTCTGGCAGAAAACTTTATACTCTGTAATAGAAAGTATGTTGATAATTAAGGTTTAAAAGCACTGCAAGTTTTCCAACAGTTTAATCTTATCTTAGCCACTTTGCAGCTCCTTAAAAGTGTCTTAAAATTTTTCTTAGACAAATAACTATAATTTCATTTCTAAGAGTCAAATCAAGTATCTTAAATTACCATCTAATAAAAATGTATATCGATATTTTAAATTATGATATGGCTAGAAAGGTAATGACAACTGAGATATCGGCTAATAGAGATGTGTGAAACAAAACGGATGCTGCGCCGACCTCAAATACATTGGGATAAGGGCGGACGATAATGAAGATGATAATGATTTTGTCAAATCAAGTACTCGTAGTAGTTCGAAAACGATGCTGATCTTAATCAACCACTTTCCAGGCGAATACGGAATCAAGCAGAAACCATGGTTCTGCTTGCTACCATCATTCTGGATCGGCAGCAGACGAGGCAGGGTGTCCGCAGTTCACTTCCATTCCAACGGCGAGGCGGCATCTCATAACAAGGATATAGAACCAGTGCCCAGGTATGTAGAAGCAATTTCTTGTTACCAGGATTTCCATAAAAACAAGAAAGTATAGCTACCAAGATTTGGAAAACAGCGTAGGGTCCTGGGCAAAGAGTCGTAGTGTGAGCGTAATGAGAATAGGTTCGCTCTCTATTACATGGACCAGAAACATAAGTGGTGAAATGTAGGTATGCGTACGTTTGTAGGCACATATCCTTTCATCTTCGGGGAATACGGGCGTGCTGCTATAGTCTGTACGTCTAAAGACGACAAAATAAAGCATGCTCTTAGTGAATCTAAATCAAAACAAAACAAAAACATCGTCGTCGTATTTACAATCAATGTAGATGCTGACGATTGGGCTTCTTGCCAAATTGTTGAAGCGCCGTAGCTCATAACGTTACAGCTAAGTGCCAAAGCGCCATTAAATGACTCGTATTGCTTCTTCTATAGTTAGATACAATTAATTAACTATGAGTCGAATGGGGCTCCGCGAATAGCTTGCGACATTTCTTCGTATACTATTTTAAGTGGATTGACAAAGTCCATTTCCGGTTGAAGATGATAAATGGATCGAATGGTTTTATAATTATTTCCGTAGTCAATGAGCATTCTAATCGTTCTATCAATACGAGTAGGTGGATTGACCTATAAATTCTACGCCATCAATAGTACAACCTTAACACACCACTTATCCAGGTAATTCAAACGGGATCTTCTGAGTAGCAGCCCGGAGTCTGGAACACTTTTCACAAGACTTTGGTCTTGCGAAATGTTTTAATGCTCATAACAGTCATGAATAAACAAATAACTTCATCTTTATCAGGGAGCTTCAAGACAAGGAAGCCATCAGAATCGTAGGTCTGCAGAAAAGCTTTCGACACTGTCGGAAGCCTGAAATCAAGGCCATTGATAACATCGACCTAAGCATCTACGAAGGCCAGATCACAGCCGTGCTGGGCCACAATGGCGCTGGCAAGTCCACGCTTTTCAACATCCTGACGGGACTAACGGCTCCCACTAATGGAACTGCTTATGTGTATGGACTTGATGTTCGGTAAGTCACTGTTTCATACACCCAACAATTAAATCGTTTGCCAAATCTGATTAAAACTATAAGTATGTGAGTTTTGATCAAGTTGATATATTATGTGATTTGACAGCATAGAATTTATCAAGTTTCCGAAAACTGGGATGGCAAACTCACAGTATTATACCCAAAATTTCTCGCTCATACATATGAGATTTTTTAATTATATGTGAGGATTATATTATGAGGAAATGAGATCACAAGATAAAGTCCTAAAATGCCGTAAGTACACCACCGTACCACCACGTAGACTGTGGTAGAATCGTGCGTCTTGTACTCTGAACTTTTCTATAGTTTTCGCCTATTACAATGTCCATCAACATTGTGTTTTCGATGCAATGCAGGGATCCCAACGACATGCACGAGATCCGGCAGATGATTGGCGTGTGTCCTCAGCAAGACGTGCTCTTCGACCTGCTATCTGTCAAGGAGCATCTGCAGTTCTTTGCTGCTGTTAAGGTTAGTTGCTTTAGGTTCTATTCTATATTACACTGAAATGCGCTAAGTTTTAACGTAACAGCTTTTATTCTTATTTTCATTATTCCCTATTCCATGGGACTTAATATTCCTTTTTCTTTCGGGAATGGATACCTGCAATTAGGATATCAGGTCCGACACGTCCTGTCCAACCCACTAGTTTTCATGTCATACATACAGTCTGGATGATGTTGAGTAAAGCTAGATGTTGTTAAAATGTTCCATTGCAGGGTATTCCTCGTAAAAGGCTCCCGGGAGAAATACACAAAGCTCTTTCGGATGTCGGCCTTCTTGACCAAACGAATGTATTTGCCAAACATCTGTCGGGCGGACAGAAGAGGAAACTTAGCATTGCCATCGCCTTTATTGGGGACCCTAAGGTAAGCCAATCTGCTGTAGAACAGTCTTCAATCTTTTAGTTAAATTTAGACATTCATCGACGTTCTTCTTAGACGTAACCACCAGTTCTCTGATTTCCACAAGATGAACCAAAGGTTGAAGATTGTTTTTTTTATTCATTGTTTGTATTTTTTTAGATAGTCTTTTCATCGTAACACAGTCCACTGCTGGATATAGGCTTCTCCTATCGCATCTCATTTAGCTCGTACCTCGGATTCTTTTATTCAGCTGTTACCAGCCACCCTACAAGATCGTCACTCAATTATGCCTATATTTACAAGACCATCAGGTTTTTTTTTTTTTTTATTGTTTTATTAATCATTTATATAGCTTCTTTTATATTTTGTGAATGTGAGAACGTTGTAGGCTTAATAGACTGTAGATTTGTAGACCATTATCTATTTTGTTAAGTACCTGGTACTTTTTGACAGGCCTACACTGTTCTCCCATACCAATTAAGACTGTAATTTGAAAACATTATAAAAGCCAATTATTCAATAAAAAATTACCCGGGAGTTTTTTGCCGGCTCTTTTCTTCATAGGAAACGGCCAATTGGAACCATGTCCCTAGCTTCTGACGTTTCATAAGTGCCCATGTAGGTGTATGTGAAATAAAATATTATGATTTTGATCACTTTGATTTTATAATCTCGTTCCAGATAATAATCCTGGACGAGCCAACAGCAGGCGTAGACCCGGTGTCTCGCAGACAAACATGGCGGATCTTACAACGAGCTCGACACGGCAAGGTGTTGCTACTGACCACACACTTCATGGACGAAGCAGACATACTGGGGGATAGGAAAGCTGTCATCAGTAAAGGCAGAGTGAGTATTGACTATCTTATTCAGAAGAACGAAACGAAAAGTTCAGTTTAGACGATAGATTTGGATTCTCCTGGACTTCTACACAGGGAAACAGAATTATCAGACTTCTAAAATTAAATATTTGAAGTGTTACGAATAATAATTAAAATACAGAAGATTAAATTGAAATTTTGTCCTGCAGGTACGTTGTGCTGGCACTTCACTGTTCTTGAAAAACAAATTCGGAATCGGATATCATCTAACTTTGGTGTTAGACGGTAAGCATTTTTTAGTAATTTAACACAACATGGTGTACTGGGAACTTCGGATCTAATACATAGAAACTTGGCTGAGCTGATTTTTGATTCGCGACGATCTTCGCAGAGTTGTTAGTGAAAGATAGTTGATGAGGGTCGAGCTAAATGACGTGTGATTGAAAAGACCTACATCTAGCAGTGGACTGCTATAGACTGATGATGATAACTTTAGCATTGGCATCCAGCTTTTTAAAATTAATTATTGCTTAACCCTGCAAAGCAAGCATGAAATGTCGTGATGGCCCAGTGATCAATGCTCGTGCCTTCTCTGTATGAGAAGAGGCCTTTGCCCTGCAGTGGGACAATAATAATAGGTTGGTATTATTATTCATTTTTTAACCGACTTCAAAAAAGGAGGTTTGTCAATTCGACCGTATATATGTATATATATTTTTTTTTATGTGTGTTCGCTGATTTCTCCGTCAATTCTGGACCGATTTAAAAAAATAGTTTATTGTTCGAAAGGGTATGCTCCCGAGGTGGTCCCATTGTCACCAAGTCATAATCTGGAAATCGAGGGAAATCCTCAAATGTTAAAGGCACACCTATAGCGATTTAGGTATTTTTTATAGTAACTTGTGCATTTGCTTTCGGAAAGCACCATTTGGTGGAGTGGAATTGCTGATGAAGACCTCAGATGACCACCGGAACTACTTAATAAGATGTATTTAACGAGTTGCGATTCGATTAGGTACTTTAACATGGTTGCTAAGCCATTTATGCTTTTCACAATGCATATTTGGTAAGTGGCAGTTCTCCTGGTTCTTACTAAGGGAACTCCTCAACAATTAACTTCCCTGTATCAAGAAATGCAACTTTTTGTAAAAGGTGATGAGCAGTTGACATTAGGCTATTGTAACTTAGATAAATTACAAACTGACCCGCTAAAAAGTGAAAGATAAAAAACTTTTTACAACAGAAAAACAACCGACTTCCAAAAAAACACTACAAAGTGAAAAATAACTTTAATTTCGGAAGTCGGTGTCTTTGGAAATGTATTTTAGTTTTTGCCATCGACTTCCGATTACTTCGTTTTTTTATATTATTATTACTTGACCCAACTTCCCCTAACCAAGAATCGTCTTCATTCAGGAGTATGTCGTGAGCACCAGATAACCCGCCTGGTCCGGGGTCACGTGCCCCGCGCGGAAAAGGCGCGTCGTCACGGCAGAGAACTGTCCTACATCCTGCCGCACTACGCAGTGCATCTGTTCCCGCCGCTCTTCAACGCGATAGAACACGAGGTCAAGGAGAAGACCAATAGACTTGGTGAGTTCAAGAATATTGGTATTCCTACCAAAATAGTAGAAATTGTAGGAGAAGGAGCTTGCCAAATTTCATAGGCGTTTTTACCGCCTAGCATCGCTACTACGTTGCAGTTTAAAGGGTATGTGTGCTGCTGTGATTGAGGGGCTTATGGCTAAGTAAGATCAGGTTAAGCTACGCTTGCCTCGGTTGGTCCGTGGATGGGTGACCAGTTTTACATACCAAGACCCCACCGTGCCTCGGAAAACACGTTAAGCCGTTGGACACGGCTGTCATTCGTGGGTCTTTGACAGTCGTTACGGGTCGTCAGAAGTCCGATAGTTTGACAACCAGTCTTACCAAGGGGTGTCATATTACCTAGCTGGGATAGGAAGTCACTCCATTTAAAATACTGGTAATCAGCTGCATCCGGTTAGACCCCAAAATAGTTGGGTAAAGGCTGGGCAGATTGATTGGGTGCTGCTGTTGTACAGGTACATGAGACATACCTTTGTCTCAGGATGGCAATGTAACTGTCATGCCTTTGGTAACGCTGATTTTTTAGATGGTGATATCTACCATCAGGTGCACCGCCCTCTTGTTTGCCACCAAATAAGATACATATTTGCTGTTGAGATTTATCACTGCCCCAATCTAAGTACAACAAATCATCCTTGTTATAATAGCAATTTCAAGTACATAGGCTGATGAGGGTAATGTGTGAAACTGCTGATAGACAGATATCAAATTGTTTTGATGCAGTAACTGGAGAGCAACTTTTTATTTATTAGTTAAGAGTTTCACCATCCTGTGTCATTCTTCAAAATTTTATTCCTTAACCTCGCCAGGTATCACAAGCTACGGAGTATCAATGACGACGCTGGAAGAGGTGTTCCTTAGTTTGGAAGGAGAGAATGCTGAAGAAACGGAGGCGGTAGAAGGAGTGTCCTCTGTGAAGCTGGTGAGGGCTCGAGCCCTGTCCAGGAGTCTGTCGTTGCAGAGCAAAACATTAAGTTACCAGGTACGTTACCTGTACTTTACAAGTTAATTATTTTCGCTGTCTGTCTAGTGTTCTTGCAGGTTGAGCAAAGATCTTCTAAGTTTTAGCAAATTGTTTTTATTGGAATTTGTGCCCGTTATTGGCAATACACTTGCCAATATTATATGGAACTTAAACATGATTAAACGCGCAGTAAAGATACATCTAGTATTATCTCCAAAGTAACCACCATTATTCGAACTTTTAAGATGTTTGGCGTAACTTTACTCTGCGTTTATTAATAGGGGGCAGAGAATACAGGTGCGATGTTCGTTATAACCTCTAAATACAGTTGTTTTCCTAGGAGCTAAACGAGAAGGACGGTCAGAAGGCGACCTCTCTGCCGACTCCACCTGCGTCACATGCGCTTCATTCCACCACACACGGCGTTGAACATGTCAAGGTAACCGCTCAACCGCGCAACTGCAGCCGCTCAAGCTGGACCCCAACGCTTACTTATTATTGTTCAAATTAAAATTTAAATTTAAAGAAAGGGTTCCTAATTTGCTTGAACAGGCAGGATCTTCAATACTACAGAATTCGTGTTTTTATATATTATATTTATTTATTTATCTATTATTTTGCTCTAGCCATTGCTGACCCAGTGCTGGGCTATGACCTCCAAGCCCTTCCAGGTATTCTTTTCATGCACCGAACCAGCCGTTATGGTACCTACATGTCCAAATCATCTCGCCACTTCTTTCTGGGCCGGCCTTAATGGCCTTCCATCTTTGTCTATATGGTGTTGAGTTTTTAACCCAGTGGTCATTGTATTATATTCATACTAGCGATCCACCCCTTCTTCGCACAGGTTCGATCTACTGATATGGCATCATGTCAAAACATTAACATTTATGTGTTACATAACACATTAATCTTCCGAAAGAAGTTCTCTAAATTATAGTGAAAACATCAAAATCCATGTTGTAGTTTAAAAGAACTAAACGCACACATAGAGAGACACAAAAAGCGTTTTTGTTCTAAACCGATTTTAGTTAAAGATTAGATCTTCTTATCCTATTACTATAGAGTTTTAAGCTTATATCTCACAAGGACGCCAGTAGCGGCGCAACCATAGTGTCCTAGTGAGATTAAGCTTAAAGTCAGCTTTAAACCCAAGCTCCTATGTCCAGGTTGCTCCCGAGGTGCCGATCTCAGTAGACGCGTTGGGTGAAACGGTGAAGACCAACCCTTCTTGTTGGAGAACCTTCTGCGCGCTGGTCTACATCAGGATGGTCCGGATGATAAGGGACCCCTACAAGCTGTGGGTCATGATCTTGATGCCTATCAGTAAGTATTTATAAGAAGATATTTTATCAAGAGACCAAAAAAATGAAGAATTGACCTGAATGAATTGAATTGATTGAAATCTCGATATATAACATAAAATCAAAATCAAAAGTCATTTATTCAAGTTAGGCTGAGAATCAGCATGTCGATTCTGTAAAAATCTCACCGTGAAAACTCGCGTGGAGTGAGCTATCAGTGTCATCCCATTGATGCTAGTGAGTGACCAAACATTACATTTATAATCATAATCGAGATTTTAATAATATTTTTATGCTAATTCTATTGATAATTTTATATTATTTCAAAAGTAGTATTTAAGTGTTGAAACGTTACTACTTACTAAGGTTTTTTTTTAAATAAAGTAGCAAAACAGAAATTCAGTCAGAAACTGATTTTTGTTTTTTTTATTCCAAAGGTTTGGTCATTTTCGCAGCCGCCATCTTGCTTTTTAGATTTGAGCTCACTATCGGCTTTAAAACCCCCGAAAACCATGAAAACGACACCCATGATGAAAAATCTGAAATTTTTTGCAGCCGCCATCTTGCTTTTTAATTTTGACCTCACTATCGGATTTAACACCCCCGAAAACCATGAAAACGATATCCATGATGAAAAATCTGAATATTTTCGCAGCCGCCATCTTGCTTTTTAGATTTGACCTCACTATCGGCTTTAACACCCCCGAAAACCATGAAAACGACACCCATGATGAAAAATCTGAACATTTCCGCAGCCGCCATCTTGCATTTTAGATTTGACCTCACTATCGGCTTTAACACCCCCGAAAACCATGAAAACGACACCCATGACGAAAAATCTGTACATTTTCGCAGCCGCCGTCTTGCTTTTTAATTTTGACCACACTATCGGCTTTAACACCCCCGAAAACCATGAAAGCGACACCCATGATGAAAAATCTGAACATTTTCGCAGCCGCCATCTTGCTTTTAATTTTGACCTCACTATCGGATTTAACACCCCCGAAAACCATGAAAACGATATCCATGATGAAAAATCTGAATATTTTCGCAGCCGCCATCTTGCTTTTTAGATTTGACCTCACTATCGGCTTTAACACCCCCGAACACCATGAAAACGACACCCTTGATGAAAAATGTTTGTAGCCGCCATTTTGGATTTTGATATAAAGGTGGTAAAACCAAATTTTCGTTTGTCGCGCATTTAAAAAAAATAACAGCAAATAAAAAAAAAACTCATCTTGATATTAATAACTGCGCCTCAGGCGCAAGCGCGGCGTGATCTTATCACTTCACTCGATCCTCGTTGCCATAGCAACACCACTTCACTGGGGCTGGATGAAGTGAACCTAGCCGCCCGCCGGCCGGTGCATGCGCGGCGCGAGTGTCAGTTGAACTGTTGAATTTTAGTATAGTATTGATGACGGTTATTTTATGAATATTATTTTATTATTTGTATTGCCATCGCGTAGGTCGGTATAAATTTACCTACCTAAACTAAAATATTAGAAAGGTACTTATTAAATAATCCGCACTTTTTTATTCAAATAGCTTATGTACACAGACACACACATCGTTTAGTTAGGTTTCCACATAGTTTGTGAGGGGATAAATTCTATGGTCCATCAGCCAGACACACTTTTTGCACTCGATCACTTGAAGTGTGTCAAGTGATCGAGTGCAAAAAGTTTCAGTTATCTTTTCTTAATAAATACACTTGGGTTAATAACAACGCTGAATAACGTCGCACAGTCTTTACTCTACTCAATCCACTATCGCTTCTTCAAAACACATCGCGGTTAGGTCATGGGATTGCGTTTATTTAATCAGTTATCTGATTATGATCAATAGAATTAGCATAAAAATATTATTAATAACATCAAAAAATATTGCAAAACAAGACAGGTTCACTGTCCACAGACCACATACGGTCTGTAGAGAGACTTCCATATCAGTCCACAGACCGCATGTGGTATGTTCGCCCGTACAATTTCTAAGCCATCTGATACTGTGGACGTAAGGAGAAAGTCTCATATTTAATGCGGACTTGGCAGGACACATCATAAGGATTATAAAAAGTGCTGGGACATAGGGAAAAAGTCGAAATTTTTTTTCTAAAGTAAAAAGTGTCAGCATATTTTTTTTTTCGAGGTTTTATTGTTTCATTACTTAGAAATAAGCTAATCAATGGGTAAGTAGATAACAAAATACGGGAAATGAATAGAAAATTTATTATAATATAGGACAAAAATTATACATGGACTTGAAACTCACGAGGTGATTTTTCCCGTCCTGGAAGCGCTACGAGTCCACAGACCATAATGTGGTCTGTGTTAAAAAAACTATTTCAGTAGAGTATAAAAATTTTGTAACACATATATGCATACATTTTAATCACAAATAAACTGACTTTAAATAAAAACATAACTGGACTTTGGACCATTCCCACTCTGGAGCCTGGACAGTGAACCTGTTAAAATCTCGATTATGATTGTAAATGTAACCCTTGGTCCATCCCTAGTATCAGGTGGGATGATACTGACAGTTCACTCCACGCTCACTTCACTTAAGTTTTCACGGTGAGAAGGTTACAGAATAGCACTGCTGCACTTTTCGAACGTCAAAGTTACATAAGACAGTCCCCCAAAACGCCCACCCTTCACCACTTCCTAGTGCTTTAGCTGGGAAGAAGAAGTGGCGAAACAAACTCCCCAGCAGCACAGCTGTCAGTTCTATTAGAAAAAAAAATCTATACAATAGTATGCAAAAACAATTTACAGAACGCTAAAACATTAAATTATTAGGCATATGTCAGCTAGCACACCACTATTACCAACAACAACAAAAAAAACATCGAAAACTATATCAAGCAGAAATTTTATAAAAACAGAAACAGAAATTAATACCTAAATAAAAGCCTCCAGGCATAAATGGCGTGCCCGCTTACATACAGCTGTAACTCAGTCACAAATGACAAACTAGGACCATCGAAGTAAAATAAAGAAACAGTTACTACTATAACAATAACAAAACCATGGTCAGCAAGACGACCAGTCACCACAAGCAGCACGCGTTCACGAGCTTAACGCAAAGGTCAGCCATAAAAGGAGAAACTGACTGACATATCAACGCACAGCTGCGGCGAGCAGTTTTGCACAAGGGTTCCTTTTTACCGACTTCCAAAAGGAGGAGGCTTTCAATTCGGATGTTTATATTTTTTTTATATGTGTTCGCCGAATTCTCCGTCAATTGTGGACCGATTTTGAAAATATTTTTTTTGTTTGAAAGGGTATGCTCCCGATGTGGTCCCATTGTTACCAAGTCATAATCTGATAAATCTAAAAAAAAATAGGATTTATTAGGAAATCCTAAAATTTTAAAGGCACACTTGTATTAGTTTGAATTTGATACAAATTTCATTGTTAATTCCGAAGCTATTTTGACCAGTATTATATTAATTTAGATGAAAATATGCCTGACATCATATAATTTAAATTAATACTTTAAAACATATCACAGATTAAAAATTTCGTGTAACAAAATAATTATGGTTGACGGCGACACCAGAGTCAATGACCTTTTCCTCTGCTATTACGGCAGAAAAAACGGCTGAATGGCGGAAAAAACAGATTTGGGTGAAATTTGACACACAGATAGTTAATAACCTGGATTAACACACAGGATAAATTAATGGCGGTAGTACATTTCCGTTGTATAATTTCCGACCTCAACGCGGGCGAAGCCGCGGGCAAAAGCTAACTATTAATAAATCTGACAAAACCAGATAATAAAGGAGGAAAATGTGTGCACCTAACCTTCAAGGCAAGTTACATAGACGCTTTAATTTATGTATATTCCATAAATTAACTTAACGAAAAAAAAATAACTTGTTCTGTCAGATTTATAAATAATATTATACGAGACAACGACGATATTAGTTATAAATACGAGGGTGACACTGAAAGTTCTTAGAAAATCAAAAAGTGAACAAACTAGCAAATTATTAGTTTTATTATATCTTTTCAAAATAGTGTCCATTTCTATCAATACATCGCTGCATCCGATGGGACCACTGAGAAAAGCACTTTACCCATTCGTCCAGGAGTCTCTTTTGACGGCATTTTGAAACGCTGCCATTGCTTCCTCGGCGTCCATAAAACGTTTTCCTCGAAGTTTTTCTTTTATTTTCGGTAATAAATAAAAATCGCAAGGTTGGGGCTATATAGGGCGGATGACCCAGTAATTCCACGTCTGACGTTGCCAAGTAGTCGACTGTTTGCTTGGCGGTGTGCGACGAGGCGTTGTCGTGGTAAAGGAGGATCCTACTGCGAGGTTGTTTCAAACAATTGTAAGTGTACCACTCTGCAGGAACTGTTTTTCGATCCTCTAAAATAATTGTTGCGTAACGAGGCCACCATCTTTTTTCCCATGCTTCGACCTCTCTTCACTTTACAACTCCTCGGAAGGAAACACCCAGACAGCAGACTGTCTCTTAGTTTCAGAATCATAACAATAAATCCAGCTTTCGCCACCCGTAAGTATGTCGAACACAGCATTTGAGTCACCTCCGTTAAATCCAAAACCATTTCACGACACCAATCAACACGACGGCGTTTTTGGGCCTCTGTCAAATTATGAGGTATCCACCGTGTACAAAGACCTTCCTGAACGCTAAATGTTCATGAGGGATTTTGTGCACTTGACTCATACCGATGCCTAAGCTTGTCAGAATCCGATAATAAGTCACTCTTTTGTCAGTCTCTATCATACGCCGCACAACACTGATGTTATCTTCAGCCGTCGCCGTAGAAGGCCGTCCCTCACGCAAATCATCGGTGAGATTAGTGCGACCACGTTTAAACTCATCAAACCAGTTGTAAACAGTGGCACGAGATGGGGCTTCATCGTGAAAGGCCAATCGAAGTCTATCATAACTTTCTTGTTGACTTAAATGACATCGAAAGTCATAAAAAATCATTGTACGAAAATTTTCTCGCGTTAAATTCATGCTGACGTGACACAGACAATTTTCAATTTGCCGCCAAATCGAAAACAAATGACAAATGAATAAAATACATATACAATAATATGGGCAAAGAGCTCCGTTTTCAAAATTTGAACTGTTTTTTTTTATTATATCGTTTACAAGTGGCCAGTTATAAAAACTTTCAGTGTCGCCCTCGTATGTATACAGTAAAAGTTGTGAACTCGTCGAAAAAAATTCGTACAAGTGTTGGCCGCAAAACGTTCGCACATTTTTGTCAGGACGATGATGTGCCACCGACTAAGTGGTATTTTTACTTACTGTTTTATATTTTTTAAATAATGTACAATATTGTAAGTTGAATGCTCAATTTGATTTGCCCTACGATTTTAAGACTGTTAGGTTAGAATAAGCATAATGAGCCTATAATGTTCCTACTGCTGACACAGACCCTCCTCTCTGTTAGTTTATGTTATTTACATATTATCTTGTTTGAAAATAAATATTTAACCGTTTTCTGCATTATTTTCAGTATCCTGCGCCCTGGGTCTCTACATGAAGTCTCGACAGATTGTCTTCTTTCGGATGCAGCCGCTCAAGCTGGACTCCAACGCGTACTTCAACAAGACCCCAATAGCCGTATACAGTGAACAGGACAATCTTAAAGAAATAACTGATCTTAGGGACGCCCTAGAGACATTAGGAGCCTTCCCAATAATAGACTTTGATGGGAACTTCTCAAGTCTTCTGGATATGGAGAATTTTGGAGCGTTCAATCTAAGAGAAAGTTTGATACCCTATGGAAAGTTCATGGCCTATTACAATAGTACATACACGCACAGTTTGCCTATCATCGTTAATTTGTTGGATAATAGTGTTTATAGGTGAGTTCGAGTACCATACCATAACTCAAACAATGAAATCTTCATAATTCACTAGTCACACCTTCTTTCACTGTGTTTTCCAAAACTTTGTCTGGATCTTATTCGATTCTTCGATTTTTTAACGTAATTTTATGCAACAATTCCGTGTTGAATTTTTCATGCAATGGGGCATTTGATGAAAGTCATTATACATATTATACGTAAAAGTTACTTTGTTAAATTCACTGTCATCTACTAGCACCCTAATTGCGTAACACACTTTCAATCACAATCGTATATTGCAGATCCATTGCTTCATATGTTCGAAAAATTTGTCTGCTCAACAACGTAAATAACACAATGAATGTTGTTGAACTGTCAAAATGAAAGCCATTGCTATTCTAAGTGTGTTACGCTATTACCCCGCGGATTTGTTCTTTGTTTTGCGTTTATAAGAACCTTTTCAAATCAGCCTATAATATTCCCACTGCTGGGACACAGGGCTCCTCTCGGTGAGAGGGAGTGGGCCGTAATCCACCA
This sequence comes from Atethmia centrago, assembly GCA_905333075.3. Taxonomy (NCBI): domain Eukaryota; kingdom Metazoa; phylum Arthropoda; class Insecta; order Lepidoptera; family Noctuidae; genus Atethmia; species Atethmia centrago. The sequence goes on from HG995387.1 coordinate 14,391,421, forward strand.
CGCGGGTCCAATGCGGGTTGGTAGATGTCACATGTCTTTGAATGTTGGGTTCTAGGACATGCCGGTTTCCTCACGATGTTTTCCTTCACCGTTTTGAGAGCAGTGGTGAGGAAATAATGTACACAAAGTAAAGCGCCTGTCTGGGTTAGAACCTACGACCTAAAACTCGTAAGTTGCAATCGTTACCACTAGGCCACCACTGCTCTCAAACTTACACTTATCAAGATCTAAGAATTCCACCATTCCTCCCCAGGGTCCTAATGTCAGCATCAGGTCTAATAGAAAGCTTCAAGCCTATCGAGGTGCTAGCCCACCCGTTCCAACAGACGGAACAACAGGAGGAGTTCAACCTGGGCAACGTGGTCTGTGCCATCTTCATGGGCATGATCTTCGCGTTGGTGCCTGTTACCTTGGCTGTGGATATCGTGTATGATCGAGAGGTAAGTTAGAATTTGGATGGGAAACTAACTTTTCAGACAACGATTTAAGAGAAAAATATTAATCGTTTTTATGAGATCGTTGGTCTGACTGTAGATGGTGACGTGCGTATTTATTGGCGGATGAGTACGTTGAGTTTCGTCCTCGAACGAATTCCTTCGTTTAAGGTCGATACTGACCGCGTAGAATGTGATTACGACTTAAAAAAAAAATATGGTGAAGTTATTAGTATGAAAATACCTAGAGCTAATAAATAGAATCAAACTTCTTCCACTTCAGATAAAAGCCAAGAACCAGTTGCGAGTGAACGGGCTATCAATGAGCATGTACTTTCTGACTTACTTCACGGTGCTGATCTTCATTATGGTGCTCACCAGCATTGGAGTACTCGTATTGGTGAGTATAACTTTATCAAAATATTCAACCATAGATTGTGAGGACAGGATAAAATTTTCATCATGTTTGAGGTTATCTCTTCAACCGACCTTGATTTAACTTCACTTTTTCGAATAAACAGAAAAAAAATAAAGACCTGTGCGAGGCCAAAAAGGCTCCTATCCCAGCATAATGCTGCGATATTTTTATAAATAAATACTGGTATTCTGGTAAGGCCCGCTGATGGTGTTATTTGTGCTGTATTGTAGCGTAATCTCTATATTTCTATATCTTTCTCTCACGCGAATTAAGATGAAAATACAGGAGATGCTAGACACCCTGGTAGGATCGAAAACCAAGTTTGAATAAAATGTTCTCCAATCACAGACGTGTATTTTACTCATTCGCAGGTCATCCTCAACGACATTCCGAGCCTGACCAATGGCTCAGCGATCACGATGCTCTCCGGCCTCCTCCTTCTCTACAGTCCGTCCGCCATTTTGTTCAATACGTGCCTCTCCTACATCTTCGACAAGATGGACTCCGCGCAGAGTATCATGCCAAACATCACCACTTGGGTTGGAGTTATACCGTTCATATTGGTTGCGGTTCTGGATACTTTTAAATGGGGTAAGTAGTGTCCTAGTGTCACTTGTGGTGTGTATGTTTTTATTTCTTCGTTCTTTATTTTCTTTCGTCGTCTGTCTTGATTTCACGTTTGCTTCATTTGTTAAAGTTGAACTGGGTTATATCGGAGTTTTTGTGATGGCTCAAAGGCTTAAAGGCATCATGTTGCAGGTTTCAAACATGCAGTTATTTTGTTAGTTCACTTACTCACCATTGAATTAAGGTGAAAGAAAAAATCACTAAGTCTAAATCTTGACTACTTAATCGTCGAGGCTTGTCTTCCTGGGAGTTGAATAGGGTCTTACACCCATTTTTGAAAAGTGTCTTAATTCATTTCTATAGTGCCAAAAAAAATCACAAAATTTTTATTCAATCGATAAGTGCCATAAAAAATGCATTTAAAATTTTACATTTTCAAATTTCGCGCGTAGGTTGACGAAAACGCTGGACGCAGTGGACGCCATGTTGCTCTGTGGTCATGACGTCACTGGGCTATAAAAACAAATGTGCTGATCTCAATTATCATACAAAATGATAATTGACACGTTTTTGTTTTCTAGCCGTATGACGTAATAACATGGCGGCTACTATTTCATGGTGTTTTTTTACAGATAAGAAAAACTGAAAACGTTGAATTGAAGTTTAAAATTTATTTCGTTATTTTATGAACTAAAACTAACATTTTCCGACTCCTTTTTGCCTAAACTATTTCAATAATATATTTATAGATTTTTTCTCGTATATAGTAAAATACCCTATTGTGCCTTTTGTTTTCAGGTAGTGACATCGCGTTCTACTTACACCTGGCGTTCAGTTTCCTGGACGTAATGTACATACCTTACGCAATCATTTACTACGTTGATAGGTATGTCTTTTTTTTTGATGCAGTCTTCATTAATTCGAACCTTCACAAGGTTTGTCCATCCATTAGCTAATCTCATGATCTTGTCATCCACAGAGTGTATTTAACCTGTAACCTGCGCGGCCTGTGCACGACGCCGCCTCTCAGCAGCTACTTCACGGCGGAGGTGTGGGTGTTGGTGGCGGCCATGTTGTTTCATGTGCCGGTCTCTGGCGCCGCACTGCTCGCTGCTGACCGGCTCAAGTCTGGTGGCAGGATATGTCCGGTGAGTGACAGTACTTCCTATACGAATTGGTACAGCAACCGAACGAAAGAGACTGTCACAGGTATGATTGACTGAGAAGACGCTGTACAAAGTTGAAATTTTTCTAAAACTCGATGTGCCATTTTAAAGGCAGCCTACTCCACACAACCAGATTGCCAGATCTTTTGACCTGGCGAAACGTCATCTGACTTAGTTTTGATGGACCAAGGTCCCAGCTCCCAATAGCTCCTTTTTCTTTCGGAAATTACCATTTGTTCGAACGTTTTTCAAGCAGATATTGTGAAAGAAGCCCTAAATCTTCCTTTCCTTCTACCCAGCGCAAGAAAAGCACTTCAGAGAGTGGGGGTGACGCGGAGCAGGAGGTGGGTGGTGAGGCATGTGAGGACGAAGACGTGCGGCGCGAGCGACGCCGCGTGCACACCATACTGCAGCAGCCCACGCACAGCGCGCCGCCCTTAGTGGTCCATGTACGTGAAATTATGTTGACATCTCTAAATGACGATGACCAGTCTTGGCATAGTTCGCTTCATTAACCCTGTTCGAGCAGAATTAAAACAAAAATATATGGATAATCAAACGATCCTCCTACTGGTTGAAATAATACACATCCAACGCTCTGCAGCTTAGCACATTTCTGGTGGGAAGGCTTTTTTTTTTTGGGTGAGAAATTATCAAATATAACTTCTCCCGCTCTGGGCGGAGCGGAAGGGTGTGTCAGACTCTTACTGACTAAAACCCACCCATGTTCCTTCCGTTGTCTGTGTTGGCAGTGGCCTCGGTAACCCTTTCAGACTTTCCCGCGGCCCCGGCAGGCATCGGCCCTAGTGGACTCCTACACTTGTGCTGACATCTCTTTGAGGTGCGCGTGGAATACGTTGCGCCGTCGACCCGGGCCTGGTCCTTATCCCGCTTCCTCCTTCATGAGCACTTCGCAGAAGTAGTTGACGGCTGCCCATGCCCTCTCGCTCTGTACGATGGCCAGGACCAGGGCCGGACGCGAGGGATCTCCGCCGCCGATCGCCTCCACGAGGATACGGCGATGCTCTGCCCAAGCCGGGCAGACTTCCACCTTAGTTGTAAACATCTGGAGTGGATCTATCAGATGTTTATAACTTATGGGAGAATTCTATATTCTATTAAGTCCATCAGAACAGAAAAAAAATATAACACAAACCTCAAACATAGAACGTACCCTATTTTATCTTATTTTTTAACTCAACATAAACTCAAAGCATTTATTTCAAAACAATTTAAAAGATTGAACAAAAATTAATATAAGCCATGGCAGTGAAGAGACGACCAGTCCCAACAAGATGAGTGGATCAGCATCACTTAGCATAACCATTTGGAAGGGGACCGAATGATCGAACACGTCATGTTACTTTGTTCTACATGAAGATGCTTTGCAGTTGCATGGTCGCTGACTGCATGGCTCTAAGGCGCCATCGCCACGAGCGAGAGAATCGCGGCGATAGTCTCGCCGTGACATCAAATTCTCGCCGCGATGATATTGCCGTGTGAAGATTGCTCCGTATAGTTTCTATAGAATTTGATGTCACGGCGTGACTATCGCCGCGATACTCTCGTCCGTGTATCTAGATGGCGCCTAAATCTTATTTCAATCATCTTAAAACCGAATCATCCTATCCACGTATCCACGTACATTTCACCGATAAACTGATCCGTATCGTAAGCCCAGTAGTAGCACCAAACCCCCTTTCAAGAATATTTATATCGAGCTCAAAACTGGAAAAATGGTACGGGTTCGTTTTTTATAAATAATAAATTAACAAACGTAAAGTTTGAATTATAACAGTACGTTTCTACGGTGACGAGTGACAAGTGAGATCTACGCACGCGCAAGCGAGTGAATGAGCGTATGACAACTACTTACAATCACTGTTTCCAAATGGTTGTATTTTATCACCCAAAACCTTTTCCAAGAATATTCTTTAGAAAAAAAATTAAAATAACAAAATGCATTCGAGTACTAATTTCCTTAGTTATGTTAGTTATTCAATATGAATTCATTCTGTTTTGTTCAAAAGCATTGTCTATTAAACTTCTCTGTAATATGTTAGCTTCTGTGGTTATCCTACGAGTACCTCAGAAATAAGGTATAAAACACTTTCACCTTTCGTCGCCATTAAACCAAAAATGCAACCGAAACCAAACATAAGATTTATTTTTATTCAATCATACACTGTTGTTTCATTAACTAGAGAGAAAAATAAATAAATAAAAATAGGTTTAGTTGTAAAAGAAACACGAAGAAAAACTACAAACCAACCAAAACCAAACCAACTTAAGTGATAACCAGTTAAATACTCAATACTTCATTTGCATTCCACAATGTGTACAAGTTACTTAGATGGTAACTGCTGTAATTGCTCATAGTTCAGAACCATGTCGCAACTTCACCGCAGGGTTAGCACTAGGTTCTTCAGTTCCTCATTTTATTCCAGTTCTTTTTTGCCTTAATACTCTTGGAAAAACATATTTTTAATTCAAAGTAGCCTATCATTATTGGTTGACCTCTGATGCTTATGACTCAATAAACATTTGGCTTTTCAGAACTTGCGCAAAGAATACAAAGTACGAGGCACGGGCAGTGGTGGTTCGTGCTGGTCACATCCAGAAGAAACAGCATCCCACGTGCGGTCCCGTTTCGTGGGGTTGGCGCGTCTCAGCCTGGCCGTGGAGGGCGGGGAGGTGTTCGGCCTCCTGGGACACAATGGCGCGGGGAAGACCACCACTATGAAGATCATCACTGCGGAGGAGAGGCCCACACATGGCAGTGTGAGTGTCGTTTCTTTTCTCATAATAAGCTTTTGAATATGGATTTTTTTATATGTGGAAGTTAGAAGTTTGTGGTACACCTTGGATTTGGCACAGGGGAATTTTAGTTACGGTTGATCTGGTTGATGTTTCGTTGTTTTATTCAGTCTCTCAGGTCTCAGATCCCTGCACAATAGCACTAGGTAATGAAAAATAGTTTTCAAGATCTCTATTTGTTTACGCGTTTTGTGTTTCTTGCAGGTAATGCTGGGCAGTCAGAACATCGACGATTCGCAAACGTCCGCGTTCATGATGCTGGGCTACTGCCCGCAGCACGACGCGCTCTGGAAGAACGTCACCATCCGTGAGCACATCGAGTGCTACGCCGCCATCCGAGGCGTCAGCAAGGCGGACACGCCTCGGTAGATTAATTATACTGTGCATTGGTCAAATGATGCGGGTTGTGAAAGATGAGAGACAGACCGCCAAGGGATTTATTGCTCATGTGTTTACGCTCATCGTTTAAACCATGGCGGCCATTCATATTTTTGTAGTGAGCGAAAATCTATCAGCCTATTGAGCTCTCTATTTGTGTTCAGTCAATTAACAATCTACTTTTGTACACAGGATAGTAGACGCGTACCTAAACGGTCTACAGATAATGGAGCACGCGAGTAAGAACGCGGAAGAGTGCTCGGGCGGCACACGGCGCAAGCTGTCGTTCGCGCTGGCCATGGTGGGTAGTCCGCGCGTCGTGTTACTGGACGAGCCCTCCACCGGCATGGACCCGAGGAGCAAGAGGTTCCTCTGGGACACCATCCTGGCTAGCTTCCAGGTAAAGCTTTATTATATATAACCTGCCCTTAGCAGATTTCTCTATCTCTCGTATCAGCATTACTTATTTGGCAATAACTCATACATACATAATCAGCCTATAATGTCCCACTGCTGGGACACAGGCCTCCTCTCGATGAGAGGGAGTGGGCCGTAATCCATCACGCGGGCCCAGTGCGGGTTGCTAGATGTCACATGTCTTCGAATTTTTGGTTCTAGGACATGTTGGTTTCCTCACGATGTTTTCCTTCACCGTTTTGAGAGCAGTGGTGATGAAATAATTTACACAAAGTAAAGCGCCTGTCAGGGTTCGGCCTACAACTCGTAAGTTGCGACCGTTACCACTGGGGCACCACTGCTGGCAGTGGTTAGTAGGGATTCAGGGATGACTGTTCAGGGTGCACCGAACGTACATGTATGATATTACCCCAAAGTGGAACTGATGTGTTTCGTATAGACGTGTCCTACCAATTTTAAGTTAATTTCCGGCAAAAATTGTTAATACCTTTTGACTATCCCTCTATGAAAATACGTGTGGTGAACTAAGTTATGTATTGTTACAGGGCAAAAAAGGTGCTATACTAACGACACATTCCATGGAAGAGGCTGATGCTTTATGTTCCAGAGTCGGCATCATGGTCAAAGGTGGCTTAAGGTAAACAAGCATAACTTTGATTCGATTAGTGAGCGTCCATCCCAAAAATAACTTAAAATATTATGGTTTTTTTTGTTGTTTGTTAGATGTATTGGCTCAACACAACACTTGAAGAATTTGTACGGTGCGGGATACACGTTGGAGATGAAGATTGGGCAAAGCAATCAAAAGCAGGTAAGTAACAATAACAACCTTGTCTCACGATGATTGTCATTTCCTTTTTAGGGTTCCGTGCCTCAAAAGGAGAAAACGGAACCCTTATAGGATCACTCGTGTGTCCGTATGTTAGTCTGTCTGTCACATCCGATTTGCTCCGAATCTACTGGACCGATTAAGTTGAAATTCGGTGCACATATGAATTTCTGTGACCCAAACGCAAACGTGTAACGTAAATAAATGAAATTTGAATAAAGGGTTCCCTTTTGGGATTAATATTCGAAAATAAACAAAATATTTGCAAACTGTACCGTGTGAGGGTGTGACATGTCAAATGAAAGGACTTTTTATGAGGATTTCAAATACATATGATTTTTTATAATTTTAAAATAATTGGTTTTAAAGTTATGAAAGAAAATACCTAAATGAAAATTTACCATCGGACCCTCTCTCTCCCCTTATCTCCAAAACTACTGAACCTAATTTATTTTTTTTAATTCAGAGATGCTTATAGATTCCAGGAAAGCCTATAAGAAGTCTATGGTCTTAAAATAACATGGTAAATCACTTAACTTTGTGCATACACATTACATTTGCAGTTGGAATTTATGGGGGAACATGATATTCTACTACTTACAATGTCAAGTTTGTCCTTGGGACAAATTCATCCTAACTACGGAACCCTTCATTGTACGTGGTCCGACACGCACTTAGCCGGTTTTTTCTTTTTCCCAAATAAATTGTAAGTTAATTTTATTGTAATATAATGGAATAATACACGAAACTATTCGATAAAATACATAAGTAATACAGTTTTGCATCAGAAAGATTTCCCGGACCGGACCTGTTTAGGTCTGATATGAATGAATGGGCGCCAGTACTCCACTTAAGACGCTGACAACACCTAAACCGCGGTCACTGTCAGATTGCATAGAAAAGAAAGAGAAGCGCGATGACACAACGCTTGTAATTTATTGCAAAATATGAAGCAATTATCTATTTACTCAAAATTGAGTTGAGTAATCGAAAATAAAAAACAACCAAGCTCTGCATTCAAATAAGACGTTCTTGTTATTAATTAAATACGTAACGTATGTTGATATTTAATACAGATATTTTGGATTCGAACTCAAGGTAAGAGGTTAGTTTAACGTTAGTTTGTATCGAGATTTTTTTTCAAAACGTGTTTTGGTAACAACCAAGTTCTGGGAAATGTGTTTAAAATTAACATACATATATTTTTTCCGCTACCACAAACTATACAGATTTGGTAATTTTTTTTTCATAAGAGAAGCCTATTTTGGTCAATTTGGTCTTGTTATTCGGTGCCTTAATATTCGAATAATTTATTTTCCTTTGTATTTCTCGGCTCATGGCTAAACCATAGCATCCGCATCGAAGCTTGCCACGGGCGGCTCGTGGATGGGTGACCATCCATTTCATATCGAGATAGGAAAGCACGTTAAGCCGGTGCTCCTGAATGGCATTCGTAGATCTTTGACAGTGACAGATCTTAGAAAGGGGACACCCGTTGGTAAGACTGGTTACGTAAAACACTGGTATTCAGTTACAGCCGGTTAGACTGGAATCCTTAGGTTAGGTTAGAAAGGATTTTTCTCTAAAAAATAATAATTATTTATTTCGATAATCAGATGATGGAGTCAGAGTCGCTGTCACCATCACCGCTCAGATCGAATGAAAACTCACCATCATTAGGAGAAGCAGATGAAGGTAAGTTAAATTTTCTTTCTTATCTACATAAATAATGTCTGCAAAATACCAAGTAGGTACCTACCTAATGAAAAACTCTCAATCTCTTCCTACAAACTGCTATAGCCAATATTTTGGCTAAACCAAATAAGCCTTTCCCATTGCATTCATTGAAGACCCGTAGACCGATGTTCAGGGATACCGTCGCTCATATGACTTGTTCTCTCGGTAGCTGGTTCGGGTGCGGCCTCAGTGTGCGCGGAAGCAGAGGGGGAGGCGGAGGCGGTGGACGCTAGTATACACACGCCACTTGTAGCCGGCACGCCGCCGCCGCCGAGACTGCAGCATCACCGGTACCTATAACATACATTTATACATACTGATACCGAAATCTAGTATTAAAGTCGAATTAGTAATTCACGGGAGTAATTTGACATGTGCTAGCTGTCACTTTGTGTAATAAAATTGTCATATTTATTGTAATGGTGATCGTTTAGTGTAATCGATTTATATAAATGTAAAATAAATGTAGATATAATAATAAGTGTAAAATTCTAGAATACCATAAATATGACAATTTTATTACAGAAAGTGACAACAAGCACATGTTTAGTGAATTAATAATTCGAATTTAGGCTAGCTTAGATACATTATTATGGAATTTATGGAAAAGTGTCCCGAAGTAATCATATTTTAAAATAATGAATTAAAAGCGTTCTAACTTACATATCATCTATTTATGTTAGAACGGTTTTAATCAATTATTTTATTTCTATTTTATTCTTCAGGTATAGTTTTCAAAAGCTATGCACGAAAACGATGCTAATTAAAATCTGTTTCTCGCAGGACGGAGTCCGGTGGTGGTGGTGCAAACTCAGAAGCGGTGATAGCTCTAGTTGGCCAGATATTCCCGGCAGCAGTCCTAGAAGAGAGCTTTGCGGAGAGGCTGGTGTTCTCCGTGCCGCAGTCTGCTGTATCCAGCCTCGCCAGGTGTTTCCAGCAGATTGAGGACGGTAAGTTTTACTACTGGTCCCAAGTTATGCGCCAATCAAAATGCAGTTCTAGGTTGCCAAAAGATTGGAGAGGTTAGTGAAGTGACTGAAGCTCTTCATTTCACAAAGCATTGATTCCCGCGATACCTGTTTATTTTTTTAGCAGACAAAGGACCGCAAGCTATCTATTGGTCCCATGTAGGGCGCCAATATTTGTTTCCTCCAGATGAACAATATTAGTAAAGAAGAAACTAGTGCAATGGGTAAAGCTTAAATTGTTCCGAAAATCGCCAGTTATTTCCAGCAGATAAAGGACCGTAAGCCAATCTGATAGTCCACTGCTGGGCGCCAAAAAAAATTAGCTCTACCCGATCAGCAGAAATGAGGAAGAACATAATTTAGTGGTGTAGTCCTTCATAGAAAAGTATGTTCGTTGGGGTAGTTTTTTTAACAGATTGGAGACCGTAGGATTATACAACGGTCCCATGCTGGGCGCCATTAAATTCTCTGATTACGCATGACAGCGGAGAAAAGATTTTCTCTTACCTTATTAGTCTCTCTAACCTTTAGGAAAGAGTAATTGTATAAGTTTCATGTAAAGGATGACTGTACACTAATACACCACATATAATTATTATAACATTGTTTTATTTACAGCGAAAGAAAAACTAAACATAGTAGAGTACAGCTTCAGTCAAACGACATTGGAGCAAGTGTTCCTGAAATTCGCACAAACTGAGAACGTAGATTCATCAGACTAAGAACATTAAACCGTTGATAGTATTGTAAGTATTACGTCACTGTTCTGACTTTGCTAAACTTGAAAGTTAGAAAATAAAAGAGTATAGATGGATGAGTAAAAAAACGGCAAATGTTAGACCTTTTATGACTTGGCGATTTGTTATTTGCTATTAAAAATCTTTGACAAGCAAAAGTGTTATTGAATAGAAACTAAATAAAAATCTCATTCCCTATCTAGTTTAGTTGATTAACTTATTGAGCTAAGTATATCAAAGATATATTTTTGACTTGTTAACTGTTACATACAATGTTATAAGATACTCCTAAATATGGCAGCTAATAATAACTTAGAGAGACATTAATGCTAAAGCATTTTTGGTTGCGTAGGACGGCCAAGTCAAAACAGTGAAGTATTTTGTGCTTTTTTGAAAAGAAAATGTAAAATAAGAATCGCTTCTGATATTACAATATTATTTAGTTAATTTAGTTGAATTTTGTTTAGAGCCTAAGGACTGATAGGAAACTTTTGGTGCGTGTTTGGTATCCTTACATATTGATGCATCAATATTACCTCGTTTAAAAGTAAAAACTACTAAATGTTTATGATTGCCTTAAAAACACTTAAGTATTTTCTGCTACAGCCTAAAATGTCATTAAGTAGACGATTTCATTAGAAATCCAATAAAAAAATGAATGTTTCGTTTATTTTTGACAGGGATAGTATTCTTCCCCGGGACAAACTTAAATCAAGACCGCCCCAAAAGTTTTTAATCACGTCAAGGCTTCAAGCTTTGTAATATTTCCGATCGATGAGAGAATATTACCTAGGTGTGTAGACATAGGACAATGACATGTTGACTATGTGACGTTTTATAATGATTTGATACGTTTATTAGCCAGTTTTATATTATATTAGGTACGCGGCACGGAAAGCATTGTGTTGGTTGTTTAAAACCTAGGTATCTACTATTTATCTGCACTTGATACATGAATTTCTCACCATAATTATAGGAAATCCCCAATTTTATGCAATAGAAACAATCCTAAAAGTAGATACCTACGTAAAAATCTGTTGAGTCTAACTTGACCCGATATGATTCTAAGTAATTAAATCACCAACACGTAATAATTTAATATAGTACAATTAGAAAACATTGCGTCAAGAGTTTTACATATAACCTACCATAATAATTTAGTAACTTTGTAGGTAATCCTTTTCTGCCTTGCCGGAGAATAGGGAATATGCACGTAATTCAAAACTTATCCAATATTTTAATATACATTGTGTAGGAGTCAAGAAACAAATTCCTTTATTTTTTTTTACATTTGTTAATGCATTTCCTATTTCAGAATTCATTATTTTAAGTTGCGTTTTTTTGGTGGAACGGAACGCAAACTCAAAACACGTCCTCTTCGACAATGCCGGAAGTGACGAAAAATAGTATGTGAATAAAAATCTATTTTTTGCTAAGTTCTTGAAATCTCTCTAAGGTAATTAAGTAACCTTAGAAGAATTACCTTAGAGATTAAGTAAGTGTGATTTGCTTGAATAAAGCATAAACAACCATTTCATTTATATATGCTTTGGGGCTAAAAACATGAACACAAAGCAGTTTCGTGGTAAATGACGTATGATTGCGACAGAAACGGACGTTTAACTGCAGTAGATAATTGTTGAAGTTTCATAATATTTTTGAGCAACAAGCAGTAGTTGAATTTAACTTATAATACTTTTCTTTGGTTTATATGACCGACTATTATTGATTCAGTGGAAAAAAAATTGCATGCATATTCCCCTATGTGATTTTGAGTAGTTTAGTTTAGTTCGTCATATAATATAGGTATTCTCATTATTTACTCGGTTGATTAGATTGACCAACAAACACAATGCTTACTCCTCAAATAGTATAAAATCATTCACTGCATACGGTCTAACAGTGCCTAAGAATATATTGCTGTCTTACCAAATGTGAAAGTTTAAATCTTAACAACAAAATATGTGATTTTTAGTTTTAGAAGGAACTTTTGTGATTGATTTTCTAGTCGGCAACACTGTGTGCTTCATTTTGTATTTGGAAACAAAAAAAATGATAAAACCCGACTTTACACTGTCAGTTGTTTGTAAAAATTAGGAATAAAAATATAAATAGTTATGCCTACATCGTAGAGAAGCTAGGTAGAGTGAATTTATGACCTTGTCAAAACTCCGTCATTTTTTATTACCTATAACTAAGAAATGTTATGATCTGGCAATGGTAGTCATTCCCCTGTCAAATTAAAATCTAAAAAATATTATCATCGTCATTTTCATACTATTTATTGATCTTAATAATCGCCAGGGAAGTGATTTTAAGGCTCCCGCAAACAGGAGCGACGCGAGGGTGCGACGGTATCCTGTTAGAACGATTTTCATGAAGTTCTACTAGAGTCGCGTCGCATTGTCGCGGTGGGCCTGCTTGCGAAAGCGTTTAAATAATCAACAGCACAAACCCAAATACAAAATGACGTAAACATGAAAATATTATATTAATTAATAGAATTTTACAATTTCATATATGTTGCTGTTTCATAATATCGAAACTACGTATATATTATACTGCGATTGTTGACAAGTTGTCTAAAAACCTAGTCTTAAAGTAATACGGACTATAAAGTATACAGGGTTAAATTAAATTAGCTAGCGTAACTCCGCAGACTTGCTGCAACACGATACAACAAAAAATAAATGATTTGATGATTTTTTTTTTAGGTTTTGTACCCGTTAGTGTAGTTACTTGAATTACGAGTTGAATAAATCACTGACTGAAACGATCTACGGTCGTCGACTACCGTAAATCGTGTAGTTACTTGAAATGAACTTAAATGTTACTTGAAGAAAAAAAAAAGATTTTTTTTTCCTTTGTCATAATAGGGTCTTACACCCATTTTGGAAAAGTGTCTTAATTAAATTCTATAGTGCTAATAAACCCCCAAAAAAATCACAAAATTTTTATTCAATCGATAAGTGCCATAAAAATGCATTTAAATTTTACATTTTCAAATTTCGCGCGTAGTTTTACGAAAACGCTGGACGCAATGGACGCCATTTTGCTCTGTGGTCATGACGTCACTTGGCTATGTAAACAAATGCGCTGATCTATTATCTAACTATCAGTTGACAGTTGATATGTTTTAGTTTACACAGCGCTATGATAATAACATGGCGGCTACTATTTTATGGTGTTTTTTAACAGATTAGAAAAACTGAAAACGTTGAATTGAATTTTAAAATTTATTTTGTTATTTTATGAAGTAAAAGTAACATTTTCCGACTCCTTTTTGCCTAAACTATCTCAATAATATATTTATAGATTTTTTCTCGTATAGAGTAAAATACCCTATTATCGATACCCATCACGTCTGCGGAGCCTTGCTAGATAATTTAATTTGACCCTGTAATATGATCAGTTTCCATTACATTCGCCGTGTCGGATGTAAGATTATTGTAACATTGGCTAGAGACTGGTATAGCCAGGTAATCGAAAAAAAGAAAATAGATTGGTAGATTCATTATACTTTAAATTGTGAATGAAAAGCGGCTGTAATCATGCAGAAGGAAAGGGGACTATCTTTCCGAGAGTCCCCTTTTCCTTTGGCTTTGATTAAGGAATAAGGCACTTAAATATTCAGGCCTACTTGCACTACAAAACCACTAAATGCTTAAATCGGCAAATTTATTTTAAACATAATTCTGTCTCTGGCGTCTTCAAAAGATTGGCAGAAATAGAATGATGTTTTGAATTCGTTTAGTGCTAAATGCAATCACTGATGTGCTGTACAAGTGGGCCTTGACATAGAAATGAAGCCCAGCCTCGTAATCAAATGTGTTAGAGGATACATCAATCCATTTAATAAAAGAATGCTTAAAACCAATCCATATCTTGAATTTCACGTGAAATGAAGAAAAAACAAAATAAATCTTAAAATTACAGCACACCAATGCACAAACTCATCTAGTAAAAAATGTGATGACTAATTAAAGAAAAACGCGAATAATAACAAAGAATAGCTTATATTGGGGTAAGTTCGTCGCTGGGATAGGACCGTACGAATCAAATTCCAGGCTAATTTTACAATATTCTTTAATGCTGACATAACAAAATGGCGCAGAATTTTGATTCGTACAGTCATATCCCAGCGCTGAACTGACCCCAACATACGGCATTACCTACACTAACAAGGTAAGCACTCACGCTAATAATTGTATTGGACTGCCCCAGTTTCTGTAAATTAAACTAACTAAAGCAGCCAGCCAGCTACTAAGGGCGGCATTTCGCCAATGGAACTGAACGCGATCATTACCGACATAAGTACCTATACTACGTTTAAGGGCTGTCAATGTCATTATTTTCTATGTAATGTACACTGACACTCACTGACAGCTCTTGAACGCGGTTTTTAGGTGCTGATCGCGTTCAGTTTTAGTGGTGAAATTCGCGCTAATTTAACAAACAGTGGCACAGTTTTCCTTCAAATCAATTGCAACCGTAGGTATATATCACCCAGCTCTAACAGTCTCCCAGCCAATGAACACTTATAGCTATTTTAATATTCTGTTGAAATATAAGGAATAGAATTGTAAATGTTCGGACAAACGTTAATCCAAGGAATGAGTTTAATATTACTGTTGATAAGTTAAACATTCTAGGGTTAATATCAGTATTAGGTTAAGGTCGCTTGTGTAACAGTTATTTTTAACTTTCCATTTTTATCAAATCTTATATTTTTTCTGCTTTTATTGCTGTATGTATATTATTTTAAATAAGCGACATTTTCAATTGGTCAGCTATCAAAGCGTAAGGTGCCTACTTTTTTCCCGCCTTGAAATGTTAAATAAAATTTTCACAGACAATAAACAACAGCTATTGATAGTGTGTTAGTAAACTTCTATGTTATTTCGTTATTAGTCATAAACAAAGTAGTTTTTGCTTACAAAGCCAGAGGAATGAATATTGTTCATATCATGGTTATTGTGTTTTTCTTTAAATATTCAAGAGTCTTGTTTAGTGATGGATCTAAAAGGAAGCCTATTGTAATATTGAAAACAACACGTGTGTTTACTCGTTTACCTGAGAGAGGAAGTAGTTAAAATATCATGATTATTATCGTAAAGGGTTAATAATCATGTACCATGAGTTACTGTGATAGCGACAGAAAACAAATATGCGTAAGATAACTAACCGCGCGTTTTCTTCAAACGGAAACACGTTAAATTAACTAAATATTTACAAAATGTCAGTAAAATATTCTTCTCTAAAATGGTTCCTCTGTATCCTAACTAGCTCATCAAAACTTTACACCGTCAAACAAGTTAATCACTTGTGTCCATTTCGTGTAACTTAGGAACCCTAGAATTAAGTTCCTTGTACCTATGTTATAGTATAATACTTACATAACGTTAGATTTTTAATTAAGATTATCAAACTCATAAGCCTCATCTAGACATTTCCTCTTGGCTTTAAACATTTCATATCATTTACTATTTAGTTTTTCTAATGTAATGGTACAAACCTAATATCAGATGTGTTAATGATTTGATGTTAAGAGAAGGTGTTAAAAGACTACCTACAATTTGTTGTGTGATTTTAGCTTTCGAAGCTGGAACGAGCTAGACGTTGATTACGCTTATTTTAATGATAAGTTTAATGTGAACATTTAACAATTAACATTAAACCGGGGTAATTAATTTTATTGCAAATTCAGGGTCAAATTGGTTCTGTTAAGGGTAATCTGTCAAATAAGGTTAATGATTACTGTCGTTGCTACACAGGTGTCTAAAACGTGCAAGCTAGTTGAACACTCATATTTTAAGTCAGTTTTACTATCTCTTAGATTTGCAAGAATTGTCTTCTGAGAAAACCTTGAAACGTAATATTTACATTAAACGTGCGTAAAACAGATTCAATTCATGACATCAATACTAGAAGTTACATAATTTCTCGAATATCTTCTATGTCTTGCTATTACGCCTTCTCAATGTTAATTGTTATTTCGTTCATAAAAATATATTGATATTTTTATTTTCGCATATCAACAGAAAATGTAACCTGAGATTGGCAAATCTGTGAGGTTAGTAATTAAAACATTGATATTTAGTTGCATCTGGGTGACACTGGATAGATGACCTTTATTCAGATAAAGCCTATCTATCTATATATATAAAAATGAATCCCTATTTCCCTTGGTCACGGCATCACGCGTGAACGGTTAGACCGATTTCGCTAATTATTTTTTTGTTGTGTTTGTTATTGGCAGAAGGTTCTTATGTAAGAAGAAAAAAACCTCCACACGGGCGAAGCCGCGGGTAAGATCTAGTATGTGATAAATATGCGTGGAAAGACAGCTTACTTCACCTAAGGTTTCACAGTGAGCTTACAAAATCGATCGGCAAGTTCAACAATAGAAAATCAATTAATGCAAAAAATCTAGAGTCACTCAAAATTATGAACCAGTTGTCACATTAGTTAAAAATAAATAAATGCCTAAAAGTATTGTCAATTTGCTTTTACTATGTGTAATGATTATATAAAAAACATATATTTACAATGGCTGAGTGAATGTAAAATAAAATAAAAATTATATAGATATATTGTCATATATTTGTCAAATTATATTCTAATCATTACGTTACGTACCTAAAATGTATAAATGAAAGTGTTGAGTGAATTAAATTTTAAGGTAAACTATAAAGATCAAAGAAAAAAAAAATTGTTTGATGACAGAAGGATGAGTATGAGAGAGTGCATGTCTGTTGGGGACACGGAGACCGTGACACTGATGGTGAGAGATTGCTGCAAGCTGCTTCTGCCTTCGCCCTGGTAATAAAAAATGCATGGTTTGAAAAGAAAACGAACACCTTATTACTCAGGCGAAGAACTTGTCTCACAACACAGACTGATAATAATGGAAGAGGCGGTAGCAGCTTCCAGGGCTAAGGTTCAGGACTCGCTGGACAGCCCAAGAGGTCAGAAGGAGTTTTACTGGATTACGAAAACAAGAGAAAGAATAATGAGATATAAGATTAGCATTAAGTGTATGAAAGATGATGCTGGTAAGGTTCTGTCCCAAGATGATGAAATAAAAGAAGGATGGAAGGTTCATTTTGAAAAGCTAATGAATGAAGAGAATGAATGGAATGGGGGTCTTAGAGGTACTAGTAAATATGGATTTGGTAGGGTAAATTAGCATGGATGAAGTTAGAAGGGCAGTTAAAAGTATGTAAAATTGAAATGCTTTGGGCCCAGATGATATAACAGTAGAAGTATGGAAGTGTTTAAAAGAAGAAGGATGTATGTGGCTCACTTTTTTCTCAATAAGTTGTTGTATGCAGGAGCCCACAAAAATGGTACCATATTTCGCTAGTGCCCATCTTCAAGAATAAAGGTGATGTATAAGATTGCAATAATTATCGAGGGATAAAGCTCATGTCACATAGTATGTAGATATGGGAGAGGGTAATAGAGAAAAGATTGCGAGAAGAGAGTGAGATTACCCCGAACCAGTTTGAATTTATGCCACGTCGTGGAACAGTGGACGCCACATTTGCACTCCGCTAATTGTGCGAGAAGTAAACGTGCACACAAGAACCTGCACACTGGTGTTCATTGATCTGAAAAAGCGTATGATAGAGAACCTCGGGATGAGTTGTGGTGGGCCTTGAAAGAGAAAGGTTTGCCCGGGGATGTAGAGTTAATTAGTGCTATGTACAGTCAATCTCTTATCTACGTCCGGTCGGCTGCTGGCAACACCGACGAGTTCAGTGTGGCTGTAGGCTCGCAGCAAAGTTCGGTTTTAAGTCCTTACCTCTTCTTCGTGATTATGGACGCTCTGACGTCGAACATGTAGAAAGAGGCACCCTGATGCATGCTGTTTGCCGATGCCAATATTCTGGTCGGTGAAGATGGACCTGAGATCCAGAGCAGATTGGAGAAATGGCATCAGAAGCTGGAGAATGTTGGCTTGAAAATCAACAGAAACGAAACTGAATAGGTGTTCTGTGATTTCGGCGGTCTGTCCAGTTGTGGGGCCATAGCGCTTGATGGCGCGTTCCTCCCGGTTTGCTCCGACTTACTTGACTAGTATCTCGGTTCACTCGTGCAAAGCGATGGCGAAGTAGATCAGACTGTTAAGTACAGAATTAACGCAACGAAAACAATCTGCGACTCCCGCATTCCAAATAATGGTTAAACCTGCTGTCTTGTATGGATCAGAAAGTTGGGCCATAAAAGAGATGAATAAAAGGCAATTGCATGCAACTGAGATGAGAATGCTAAGAGTGATGTGTGGTGTTACACGAATAGATGAAATATAAAATGAGTATATAAGAGGAAGTCTGAAAGTGCCACCGGTGACTGAAAAGTTGAGTGGAAATAGGTTGTCATGGTTTGGCATGTGATGCGGAAAAATGAGGGAAATGTCGTCAGGAAAGTTTTGAGTATGAATGTGGATAGCTATACGAGCAGGGGCAGACCAAATAAACGATGGATGGACTGTGTGAAAGATGGCATGGCTAGAAAGGGAGTGACTAGCGAGATGACGACCAATAGAGAAGTATGTAAGAAAAGACATGTTGTGACGACCGCAAATAAGCAGGGACAAGGACAGGAGATTGATGATGTTATTAATTACTCTAACGGAAATCTTGTCAGCTAATGCGAAAATAAAAATATTCATAATTATATTAAGCCGGATTTACATTACGAAACTAGTTGCGCAAACTTAGTTGTTCATTGATAGTTTCACGTGTAAATTATTATATTATCTATTTACACTTGAAACTATCAATAAATAACTAAGTTTGCGTAACTAGTTTCGTAATGTAAATCCGGATTTAAAAGAGCCAAGTCGGGCAGTCTGAAACACATGTGCTGTGTTACCTTTTCATTTTGTTTGTTAGTGAATTTTAGTCAATTAATTTAATACAGAATAAAACATCCGACACGATTAAACGTTTTTTATTTAATTTAGATAACATTAAACCTTCAAAAGGAGTGTGTAAGGATCGTAGCAGGTGGTGTTCTGTAGTTTCTGCCTACCCATATGGTGGGAAGAAGCCGTGAATTTATGTGTATTTGTTTAACCTTAAAACCATTATTTTAACCAGCCCTAGAGATAGCCTAAATAACTTAGTAATTTTCAACAAAGGCCGAAAATGCACAGGTATTCATTATTCCATACAGATACTTGTCTTAATTAATTTCAAAACGATACTCACGCATAGTCGTGTCCCTGGCCCCAATTAAAAACATCATTTTTGCTGTTAATATATTCAACCAAGAAAATGAAATAGATATCCTTTGTAATAATTCCCCTACCTAGTAGTGCCTAGTCTAACAGAGGAATCGTTATCCATCGTTTTTTTTCTATAGCTTTAACTCTGTAATTTTCAAGGCCGAAAATGCGCAGGTATTCATTATTCCATACAGATACAATTAATTTCAAAACGATACTCTCGCATCGTCGCGTCCTTGGGCCCAATTAAAAGCATAATTTTTTGCTGATTATATTTACTCAACCAGAATGTATCCAGAACCAAAAAAATTGGCCATGAACCAGTAGATATCCCTTGTAATATGCCTAGGCAGTCTAGCAGAATGCATTGTTTATTTTTAAGATTTTTTTTGTTCATTTTTAGTTCTAGTAATATTTTTATTAAACAAGTTTCCTACTAGATACTCCTCCTCCTTCTTCTTCTTCTTCTTTAGCCTTAATGGACCAAATATTTGGTGTAGGCCTCCTTTAATCCTCTTCACTTTCCTCTGTCTTGGGCAATTAGGGTCCAGTTGCTACCCGCCACTTTTTTTATATCATCCTTCCATCTCATCTGTGGTCACCCTCGAGGTCTCCATTCTAACAATCTTTTACACCAAGAGTTTTGCTTTCTGGCTACATGACCAGCCCACTCCCACTTCAACTTTGCTACCCTTTTTACAACGTTTGATACTTTGCTCTGTTTACGAAGCCATGTATTAGTTTTTCTGTCCCTCAATGTCACACCCACCATAACTAGATACTAAAACCAATTAAATTATTCTCGGATAGTTATAGAACAATGATAAAAGGCTTGAAAGTCTTGCAGAAGATTGTCCTTGACTTTAAAAAAACTTGTCTAAAATCAATTCTGGCAAAGGCAGAATACACATGATCCTTCTTTATTGTCAACGAGAGTTCGTTACTATAAAATAACAAGTATCTAGGTATCGAGGCCCGGGTCGACGACGTGTATGGTTCTGGTATTTGATGAATTACTAATGACGATTAGATTTTCCTTGAACTAAGACTTACGCCCTGGGCGTCGGGAATCCCGGGCGGATTTCCGGCCACCGTAGGCGCGGGCTTGCGTACGGTGAGCAATGGGTAGCTCACCGTCCGGTAAGGACCAGGCCCGGGTCGACGGCGCGTTGTATTCCACGCGCGCCTCAAAGAGATGTCGTCAGCACAAGCGTAGGGGTCCACTAGGGCCGATGCCTGCCGAAGTCGCGGAAAGGTACCAAAGCGTTACCGAGACCCCTGGCAACACAGGCAACGGAAGGAATACGGGTGGGTTTTAGTCAGTAAGAGTCTGACACACCCTTCCGCTCCGCCCAGAGCGGGAGAAGTTATTTGATGATTTCCAACCCCGGAACAGAAAAAACAGTGGAAGTGTTAAGCAACAAACTCACTATAGGAACCGTTGTCGCCAAACTCACACAAATAAACTGATAATCATACAATGCACTACAAACAAACAATTCGTTTGATTTGTCGTTTTAATTTTAGTCAAAACTAGCATAAGTCAGAGATCCTTCATCTGGGAATAAACCTTCAATCTCTACAAATAGGATTTATTTTGCTTTAGTGCAAAAAGTCTTTACAACGTTTTGTAATCTATAATCAAACTAGATTCCATTGCCGAGTAAATTCCGCTACCCGACTATAGATGGCAGTTTTCTCAGTGGTCGCAATTATAAACACTAACGTGTTAAACATAAGGTTGACATCCGCGTCATAGGTCGTTATCTACCACTACTCGACCAGTGCAGAACATATTGAATTTTGAATTACTTTATCGATATCGATTTCTTGTTTAATTTGAAAAAAATAAGACTCGTTGGGAGTTCAGTAAAGCTGTAGGACAAATAACGTAGTACGTATTATTCAAAAATAAAATATTTAAGTACTAAAATAAAGTACTTGCTATAAATACAATATGTAACAAAAACCCTGTTGTTCCTTCTACCTACATTTTAAGAATCGGTTTACTAAGCGATAAAGCAAGTCATTTATAAAAAAACTGTTCTAAAAAAAATTAAAATAAATATTTAATTATTAATATTTGTAATGTTTAATCGATTTGTTACCTCTGCAATTCTGCATGAAGCGATGACGCGAAACCAGAAGTAGATAGAACGTTCCCGCCCTCTCTTTGATCGGTGCCGCCGCGCCGCCGATTATCTACCTATTTTTCTACACAAGATGTACTTGTAAAATCAGATAATCTAAACATTTTTTTGAATGTGTCGATTTTAATAGTTATTTGATTTTGACCTCTCGACTAGCCAATGCTTAATTTTTTTTTATTATAATTTCATCAATGCTCTGCTTATAGGTAAATGTATACGTATCTAAAAGGAACAACAGGGTTTTTGTTACATATTGTATATTAATGTTTTTTACTGATACATTGGTTAAAATAAAAAAAACACGTTATTTTTACTTTTTAATTCGAACTGAATTGAACTGTCTGCGGAATGAAATTGCACAGGAATCACGTCATCGCCTTTCTTTATAAAATTTTGTTCAACTTTGTGAGTGTCCACGACTCGAGTCTTCTTTTTTGGCTGTGACTTAACGTCAGAGTATATAGTAATATATAGTATACAGCATGTAAGTGCGTTGATTAGTATCGTATCGTATTAAGTATTTTCAATCATTATTTTTAAGTGATAAAAATAAAATATGGTAACTTACTTCATTAAAAAACTTAATGATTTTCATAGATGGAAGCGCTGTAGGTTTCGTGTATCTATATACTTTATTTGAGCATATAGTGCTTAATTTGGATGGCATCCAATTAACTCTGCCCGTTGCATCTATCCATTTATACACCTCTTAAAATAAATTTTGTGTATGAATGTAATTCGACCATATATTTGTATTGTAATGTTTATAATAAATATTAAATTACTTATTTTCTTTTATATCAATCGATAAAATCAACATCCGACCAGACTACATCACTAATTGAGTAGCGAAGAACTTTCGAGAACGAAATAGTGAATACATTCAACCCAAGATAAACTTTATTTTATTGAACATAAGGTTGATTTTAACTAGACGTTCTATTAAATTATTAGTGAATTGAAATTAACTTAGATTTTATTAGAAAACAAATAAAATCGTACCTACCGATGGTACGAAACACCTCCATTTTTAAGATTTTTTCTCCTCATCATTTTTGCACTCCAAAATGGAACAATACGGCATAGCTACGGAAAAATTAATTTATCGTGAGACTAGCGACTCGACGCGATGTTAGAACACGACTAGGATCAAGTAAGCGTAACAGCGCTTATTTGTGGCACGCGTGCCACGCCTACTTTGCACTTCCACTGTTTTTTTCTGTTCCGTGTTTCCAACCCAAAAAAAAAATATTGCTGTTATTTTACCTACTGTCTGCAAAAATGGCTCTATTTTTTTTTTTATTTCAATACGTATTTACTTAGATGGATACCTATTATCTAGATAATAGGTATCCATCTAAGTAAATACGTGCATGTAAGATTTGTGTCTAGGTAGGTAGATACTTAAATATGGTATGGATTTGTTGTGTTCCAAATTCGAAATCACCCAATTATGTATAGTCCAGCACAACAAGTTACCACAAACTGTCAAATTTTCTAATTCGATTTTGAAATTAACTTTTAACATTATAAGATTTAAAATCATTTGGAGAAATTTGACAGTTTGTGGTAACAGAATGTGTTGCCGACTGTACCTACAGGCAGTATAGAGACCAATCATATTTTAACAAAACTATTTATTTTAAATAAATTTTAACTTTCAATGATTGCGCAAATGAAATGTTTTTCATTGATATCTCGCTTAGTAGCTAGTAAATCAGAATATTATAGGTAAGTAGGTACTTAGGTATTTGCGTAAGACCACTGATGACGCAAGGGTGCGGCCCGTGCTACGGTTAGTTTTACAACAAATCAATGAAGAACGATAATAAAACTGCCTGATGAATAAATCCTGCTGTAGACAATAAACGTTACCTAAACTTAGTTGAAATTCGTGAAATTGAAAAGGTATATGTGGACAATAAGAAAGACGAATATTTTTTATACCTGCTTGACGCATTTAGTCTTAAAACATCCTTCCAGACTAGTAGATATGCGGGAAGGTACTAAAGGGTCACCGAGGCCCCTGGCAACACAGACAACGGAAGGAATACGGGTGGGTTTTAATCAGTAAGAGTCTGACACACCCTCCCGCTCCGCCCAGAGCGGGAGAAGTTATTTGATGAGTTCCCAAACAAAAAAAAAATGTACCTATATACCCTTTTTTTTGGGTGGGAATTTATCAAATAACTTCTCCCGCTTTGGGCGTACTCGTACTACAGGAACGTATGTACTTTCTCGTATCAAACATTTCCGAAAACCATAAAGAATCCGGCAAAGCCAAGTATAATACAATAACACAAACAGTAGGTAACTGTACGTAGGTAAGTAGGTAATAATCGATAACTGTTCAAGTGAAACAGGAATTCCTTGTTTAATAAGGCACGCTTCAATTAATCCACACCTCACAGACTCAACATCGCGGCATCGGTCCGTCGACTTAAGTTAATAAATATCAGCCATCAAGGTCGAGCAAGTTTATAGAGGGTCAAATTGAATTAACTAGTGATGCTCCGCACAAGTGATGACAATAAAACAAAACAACAAACAACAACCTTAAGTGTCTAAACACACTATGCCGAAGTTACGCGACCGAAGGTCGGCGGCTGATTTTACGTTCCGACGTATTCGGCTGATATGACACACCATAAGTGCCGAAGTTACGCCGCAGAAATTCAGTTCCGCAACTTTGTGTGTGTATTCAATGTCTCGAGCGCTGTCATGGCGTAGTATCGTGTTATCTACTCGTCGGCAATCGAACCGAACTTCGGTCGCGTATAATGTGTGCTCACAGAATAAGTTGCCGCTGAACTTACGCCCGACCGAAGTCAGGCTGTACGCTATGACGCGACGTAATTTCGGCATAGTGTGTTTAGACACTAACTGTCGGTAACCACAGTTGCGCAGCGTACCGAACAGCGTAGTGTGGGCCGCCCCCAGCCAGGCCCAGGATTCCCGCCTAAGTATTCAAGGACCTAGCCTAAGGGCCCAGCCAGCCCAGTGGCCCCACCCACGCAGCTACCGCGACCAGGAAGCTTGCCTACCGGCAGATGGACAAAGCCGGGTTACCCACGTAGCAGGTGTAGCAATTCAGGTGATACAGGCCGCGAGCTTTGGGGGGCCCCACGCTCATATCATGGTACCTAAACCACCCGTAAGCCCAATGGAATATAACCTATCAATGGACAAAAGAATGCAAAAAAATCTTATCTAAGCCTGTCGCCATCACAACAATAATAATAAATATCTCGAGTTAGCACACGAGGTTGTTGACATGTGGAATGTGAACTCGGCTATCATTGTGCCGATAGTCGTAACGGCCAATGGCCTGATGGCTGAAAGCCTCAACCAACATCTCTCGAGGCTCTCGTTAGGTGGCTGGATCAAGGGCCTGATTCAGAAGGCAGTACTCCTCGTTACGGCTCGCATTGTGAGGAGGTTCCTATCTCTGGAGCCCTAACCACCGGTAGCTTGGACCCTGCTCCGGACACCGGCGGAACACTATTTTTTATATTTTTAAATGTTTTTTTATACCTTTTTAAGAAATATTTAAAAATATATTTTATATGTAAAAAAAAATGAATAAACGACATAATAATAATAATGTTTATTTCCAGTGAAATGATTACAAGGTTACAAGTACAGTAATATGATACAACATAAAGTGCATTAAGTATTATCTCCTGGCACCCAAACTAGGTTTATAGCCTGTGACTTGGGGACCAGGGTAGATAGTTGATCAAAAAGTTACAATAAAACTGTTTTCACCAGTAACATGGTTAGCATAACAATATAATTATTATTTATGAGTATAGAAAGAAGAAAAAGTAAAAATAATTAATAAAACTGTTTGTAAGTGTTTGAGTGAGAGTGAATTGGTCGTGGTAGGTGTAGTAGGTATGTTGTGTATGTGTAAGTAACGTGAGGGTGCGGTTTGTGTATGGTGTGAATGTGTCTGGTAGGTGTAGAATAGTGAATGTGTGAGTAAGTGTGAAAGTGGGGGGAGCGTATGAGTGTTTGTGTGTGAAAATACTTAAATAAGAGGAGATTTGTCCTAAGCATGTGGGAAGAGAAGTTTTCGGTCTCGTCATATGATTTCTCAATTAGCCATTCTTTAACTGTGCTTTTGCATTGGTGATAATTTAAACTGTGTATATGGTGAAATTTATTGATTTTATTATATAGAATATAGCTGAGGTAAGTGAATTGGTGTTTTGCGAATGTGGTTTTGTGTCTAACTGGTGGAAGGGCAATGTCTGCGCGACGTTTAGTACTTACTGTGAACGGCAGCCGATGTTTCCTTATACACATTGTAGCACATATAAGCCTCTCACTGTCAGAACCTTGCTTTCCCTAAAAAGTTCCAAAGTGGGGTATATAGTATATGGCTTGCAGAACATAACTTTGAGAACTGCTCTCTGAGCTTTCTCTAATTTCAGAAAGTATGTTTTGCAAGCGCCACCCCAAGCTGGCAAACAATATAAGAGAAGAGACTGACAGAGTGAATAATAGACCATCATAAGTGTTTCCGAGTCAGCTGAACAACGGAGTTTCTTAAATATGGAAATGAGTTTACGCGTTCGGATGATAAGATTATCAATATGACTGTACCAGTTCAGGTGTTTGTCAATTTGTACACCCAAGTATTTAATACAAGATGTGGCTGCCAGAGTGGGACAGGCACAGCAGGAGTTTGGAGAACAACTATGTACCTTAACAATAGGCGTTACGTTTGGCTGAGTCTTATTACTTAAAGAAAAAGAAACTAGCTTCGTTTTTTCTGCATCAGGCTTAATAAATTATTGTTAAACCAGTTCATGACAATGTCCAACACCATCTGAGCATATTTTTCTGCTTCACTTCAATCATTCAACATTGCAACAACATTGCAACAACATTGTTGTGTTTTGGCAGTTAGTCAGTTCCTCTGTGGTTGAGGATTCCGGGTGAAGCTCGCTTCCACCTTCGGCCTGATCATCACTTACCATCAGGTGAAATGAAGGCCAAAAGCTTCGTCATTGTGGTTAAAAAAAAACAAGTGTGGAATTAAATTCTAAGGATTTTTAGGAAAGAACTGTCCACGATTAAATTCGTTTGCAGCAAGTTTGTATTACCAGAAATTATGCATTGTAATTAATTATGTATTATATTGAGTAGAAATTATGTCAGTCATTATCAATCAAAGCCCATCGATAGGTGCCTTTTACACGTGGAATCGCGTCCTGACTGATTTAATACAAAGTTTCGTCATCAAATCTCTACTCTATTTACCTACGTCAAACTCTTACGTCTCTTCAAAATACTGAACATAAAAATTATTGTCTCACGTGTCTTTATTATATGACGCTACTGAGATAAATAAGTCACTCTAGTTGCTAAGAAGTAATCTTTTTATGTAAACATAATCCTTAAACTAATATGTATGGGCATCATACATAAATTACCGACTATTCATACAAATATTTGCCATGGAAACTTCGGAAGATACCATTTTTTATTTTATTAACCCTGTTTTATTGAAAATAAAACTAGAACAAAAGTATTTTTTCTTGTATCATCATATTATGAGACTTATTTATGACTTGAAACAATATATTGTACATTTTATTTGGAATGACATGTTCATGTTTTTCCCGCACGATTAAAACAATGAAGTAATTTTAAATAGTTATCAGTAATATTTTATACAATTTATAATAATAGGTAATAACAAAAGCAGACACGTGTAAATATTTCAGGAGATAATACATTCAAACCTGAGTAAGTGAGAACTGGGTAAGCGAGAAAACTCTTTAAATGAGAGTAATTGCCAGTTCCCGTCGTTTTACCCCCCCCCCCCCCCCCTTTTTTTGTTGGGTAGTTATCAAATAACTTCTCCCGCTCTGGGCGGAGCGGGAGGGTGTCTCTTACTGAATAAAACCCACCCGTGTTCCTTCTGTTGCCTGTGTTGCCAGGAGCCTCAGTATCCCATTCGGACTTTCCCACGACCCCGACATTCCCACGACCTCGAACTTTCCCACGACTTCGATTTTAATCCCCTAAGACCACTATGAGGGAGAAATAGAAACAGCTATAAGAGAAAGAAGTTTATCACTCGTGGACCTCATTAACTGAGACTGCTACTTGGTTTTTCCTCTACAAGCGACAGTCGAGCGTAATTTAACATCTTCTATTTATGACTCGTTCTTAAATTTCGTGGAACTGACATTGTTTTTGTTTTTTTTTTATTTCGAGGAGCTAACTGACATTCCAAGGAAGAAAGAAGCGTGAAATTCACTGGAGACGCTCCACAAGATTTATGAATACTCGACGGTTGTTGATAAAACAATATTTGATAAAATTTATGAACTGGAAAAACCTACACAATATTATGTAAAAACATAAACGCAGAAGAAATTAACCGATTTGTTTAAGTAAATGTTAGCGTAAGATTTGTTTTCTTTTTGTAAGCATCTATGTCAAATTCTAATGAATAATAGCTATACAATACGTATATGTTTATCACTACATATAATTGCTGTATTTTTAAAAAAACCTTTATTTGCTTTATATATAAAGTTAAGTAATTATATTTAAAGTTAAGTAATGATTAGCAACGGTTTAACCATACATTTTTGACGTTTAAACGTCTCATAACTTTAAGCAACCTTTTTGAATAAAGAGGTATAAGTGAGAATGGCCACTCCTTAACCTCTTTAAACTAGAAACTCGAGTTAGTGTCGTAATGTCAAGTACCCGTACATTAACATTTCTAGCATAAGAATATTCAACGGTTAGGTACCTACTTGAAATTGCGTTTTTTAGGACCGTACTAATACTGTACAATACCTACAATACAATCTCAGGCTTTCTGGCAGTGTTCGCACTGAATTCAAAACAGTCCATATCTCGCAAAATAAAACAAAACCAACTTACTCGGATAATAATCCCTAATCACGTCACTGTCCCCGCCATCTTGCAGAAATTGCATCATAAACCAACAAACTAATTATATATCGTTCATTAAGGAAATTCGTGATAATTCATTGCTCTCACGTCACTCAAATTTACAAGCTGATGCACGTTATCAAAATTCACACACAACGTGGATTTGTATACAGTAGACGCACGGTAAACAATCATACGAGTATAAGTTGACAGATCATTTTATATAGGACGTCTATTCCATGGCCTTCTGTTTTAACAACAACAGTGGAGGAAGGTTAAATTACAATGTTTAAAATGCCAGTTCTCCAAGC
This sequence comes from Atethmia centrago, assembly GCA_905333075.3. Classification (NCBI taxonomy): domain Eukaryota; kingdom Metazoa; phylum Arthropoda; class Insecta; order Lepidoptera; family Noctuidae; genus Atethmia; species Atethmia centrago. The sequence continues at coordinate 14,420,512 of HG995387.1, forward strand.
GGTTAGCAAAACAAAAACAACACGATAATTTTCACGTCCAAATCATCAACGGCCAGGTGCCGTAGATAATATGGACGTGAAAATTATCGTGTTGTTTTTTTTTTTGTTTTGCCAGCCGCCTATTCTATAAAAAGCTCATCGTGAACACTTAGGTGAAGTGAGTTTGAAGTGAGCCGTCAATCCCTAGAGTCAGGTGACCTAAGTGTACTATAGGGGTCTGATGCCTGCCGGGGTCGTGGAAATGTACGAAAGGGTTACCCTGGCAACACAGGCAACGGAAGGAACACGGGTGGCGTTTCGTAGTCATTAAGTGTCTGACACACCCTGCCGCTCCGCCCAGAGCGGGAGAAGTTATTTGATAATTTCACACCCAAAAAAGGTGGGATGAACGTTTACTTCTAACTCACTTCACCTAAATTTTTATGGTATAGCACTTAATTAACTTGGTAAAAACCAACCGCCACCGCAGTGTATGTATCCCACTGCTTCGCAAGTACTATCGCGGGTTTTCAAATCGGACCACCGGCACCGTAAGTACTATTTCAGCTTGCAGCGCTCGGTCACTATATATAAATAAATAAATAGTAATGCTTACCTCCACTCATCAACCAATAGGATCGCATCATCAGATGTTTGCTGAGTACTTGTTTTTGTTAATTAAAAAAAGGCCGTAAAAAATCGGGTAGACATCCTGAGTCAACAGAGCCTGAGAAATTTATTCAAACAAAAGAAATTATTTTTTATTGGTCGACGCAAAAAGGGGCGGTAAATAGGGGGACTATACTAGGGTGACACTGAAAGTTCTTAGAAAATCAAACACTGAACAAGCTAGCAAGTTATTAGTTTTAATAGAGGTATCTTTTCAAAATAGTGTCAATTTACATCAATACGTCCGATGGAACCACTGAGAAAAGCACTTTACCCACTCGTCTTTAGGGGTCTCTTCGACGGCATTTTGAAACGCAGCCACTGCTTCCTCGATGTCCATAAAACGATTTCCTCGAAGTTTTTCTTTTATTTTCGGAAATAAATAAAAATCGCAAGGTGCGAGATCGTGGCTATAACGCGGGTGACCCAGTAATTCCACGTCTGACATCGCCCAGTAGTCGATTGTTTGCTTGGCGGTGTGCGACGAGGCGTTGTCGTGGTGAAAGAGGATCCTACTGCGAGGTCGTTTCTTCCGAACTTTTTCCAAGACAAGTGGCAAACAATTAATTGTTAGTGTACCACTCTGCAGTAACTGTTTTTCGATCCTCTAAAACAATTGTTGCGTAATGACCTGTCCTTCCGAAGAACGAGGCCACCATTTTTTTTCCCACGCTTCGACCTGTCTTCACTTTAGTTGGCAACTCCTCGGAAGGAAACACCCAGACAGCAGACTGTCTCTTAGTTTCAGGATCATAACAATAAATCCAGCTTTCGTCACCCGAACACAGCATTTGAGTCACCTCCGTTAAATCTTTGAACCATTTCACGACACCAATCAACACGACGGAGTTTTTGGGCCTCTGTCAAATTATGAAGTATCCACCGGTCACAGGGCTTCCTGACCGCTACATGTTCATGGAGGATGTTGTGCACTTGACTACCGATGCCTAAGCTTGTCCGAATCTAATAATAAGTCACTCTTTGTCTTTGTCAGTCTCTATCATACGCCGCACAACATTGATGTTATCTTCAGTCGTCGCCGTAGAAAGCCGTCCCGTCCCGTCCGTTTAAACTCATTAAACCAGTTGTAAACAGTGGCACGAGATGGGGCTTCATCGTGAAAGGCCAATCGAAGTCTATCATAACTTTCTTGTTGACTTAAATGACATCAAAAGTCATAAAAAATTATTGGACGAAAATTTTCTCGCGTTAAATTCATGCTGACGTAACACAGACAATTTTCAATTAGCCGCCAAATCGTAAACAAATGACAAATTAATAAAATACATACACAATTAATATTGGCAAATAGTTCCATTTTCAAAATTTTAACTGTTTTTTTTTATTATATCGTTTACAAGTGGCCAGTTCTAAAAACTTTCAGTGTCGCCCTCGTAATCTAAGTCCGTCAACGAAGATACGGGCCCGTCCGACAGTAGTTGATCCATTGAAACAAGTGCATATTTTATTTTTCAAACGGGCACAAACTTATTGCAAGGACAACTGTCAAATCGTGTTGCCATTCATTCTCAGTTCGGGCTCCGAAGTAATCTTATGTCTGTAGGTGATACGGAGTAGGAAACGCCCGTTACTTCGGTCGAAACTACGGAGTAGACGGAGTAGGCCCCTGATGTGGTCATCGTGAGCGGTGATGGGATTTTTGTTAAAAATTAAGTGGCAACATTCATTAGTTCCTGTTTTTGACACAGAAAAGTGTGTGGCGCTAGACGTATTGAGATAGAATCATTATCAGAAAAAATCGCATTTGAATATTTTCCCTCCCTGAAGTCCGAATGTAAAGGAACATAATATTTGCTCTGTAATCATCTAATGTATATATAAGTCAGCCTGTGGCATATTCATTAAAATGTAGCAGTAGTGTACTCTGTGTCAAAATGTGCTCTGTGTAGTCTGTGGTCTATGTGTAACACCTGTCAACAATAAAAAGCCCCGTCATAATGTCGCATCTGCCGTGTTTGATTCCATCCAATAAATCTATCCTAATCAGGGTGATCCCCACGAACTTTCAATAATTTTGTTTTGAAAGTGGTCCGATTTGGACACCCGCGATAATACCTCGTCTTCCTCCATCCAAATTTCTCCATTTTCTACGATAGGTATCTCGCCATGTCTACCCTACAACAGCATCGTAGTCCATACCTAGGTGCATACGACATGGCCAGGCCACTGGCACCTACATCAGCCTGGCTGTTTTCTTTCCAACATCCACTACATAAGTTGAAAGTAATGAATACAAAGATATTAAAACAAGGTGCAATCACCTAGAAGGTATCTGTATCCCTAAGTTACTAGGTACCTTTGCGGGCCAGGGGTTTGGCCCGCTAGGAGTCGCTGGGTACTCTGGACAGGGACCCGTGGGGACACCCGTACAAGGTGGTGCGGGATAAACTCCGCCCATGGGCTCTCCCCCGCTGACGCAGAGTCTCCGGCCCCAGCTTGTAGAGGACGTGGTGACCGCTCTGTTCCCTTCGCGAGGAGAACTCTCCTCCCCGCCTATGGCTCCGCCTACTGCGGTGCCCGATGCGGACCAAACCGCCGACGACGAAGATGCTCCGGAGGTGACCGAGGGAGAAATGAGAGCGGTGGTACGCAGGCTTAATGCCAAAAATACCGCCCCAGGACCCGATGGCTTACTTGGAAAGGCCTGGGTCCTGGCCTTGGAGGCTCTCGGGCCTCGACTTAGGGGGCTCCACAGCGCATGCTTGGAGAGGGGCCAGTTCCCGCTTCGTTGGAAGACGGGGAAACTGGTCCTCATAAAGAAGGCAGGGTGCCCTGCGGACTCTCCGTCCGCTTATCGGCCCATCGTGCTGCTCGACGAGGTGGGCAAGCTCTTTGAAAGAGTCATTGCAGACCGCCCCGTCGGCCAGCTGGTGCGGGTGGGGCCGGATTTGGCGGAGAGCCAGTTTGGTTTCCGCAGAGGGCGCTCTACGGTGGACGCCATCATGCGCGTGCGAGCCCTGACGACGGGGAATGCTGTTGCCCTGGGTGGGGTCGTCTTGGCAGTGTCTCTAGACATCGCCAATGCCTTTAATACCATGCCCTGGAGTTGCATCAGGGAGGCACTCCGGTACCATCGGATGCCGACCTACCTCTGTCGTGTGGTCGAGGCCTATTTGACGAACAGGGCCGTCATCTGCCCCGGTCACCAGGGAGTGTGGAACCGGCAAGAGATGTCGTGCGGTGTCCCACAGGGATCGGTCCTGGGGCCGCATCTGTGGGACATCGGATACGACTGGTGCTGCGCCCCGACCTCCCTAGCGGCGTCAGCGTAGTGTGCTACGCTGACGACACGTTGGTCCTGGCGCAGGGGAGGTCGCACCAGGCGGCGGCCGAAGTAGCGGCACGCGGGGTTGCGACAATCGTCGAAAGGATCGGGCCATTGGGACTCGAGGTGGCCTTGCACAAGTCCGAGGCCATGTGTGTTCATGGTCCTCGGAACGCGCCACCGTTGGGGTCCCAAATAACGGTAGGAGCGGTTTCCATCGGCGTCGAGTCGACGATGAAGTACCTGGGACTCGTCCTCGACAGCCGGTGGAACTTCGTGGAGCATTTCCGACGTTTGGCTCCCAAACTGGAGTGGGCGGGCGCTGCATTGAAGCGGCTCCTGCCCAATCTAGGGGGTCCAAACGCCTCCTGCCGGAGGCTCTACGCGGGGGTCGTGCGGTTCATGGCCCTCTACGGGGCTCCTGTATGGGCGCGCTCTCTGGCGCTGCGGCCAGCCCGCCGGTTGAGCGCGGCCCAAAGGGTCAAGGCCATCCGGATGGTCCGGGGATACCGCACGGTCTCCTGTGAGGCAGCGAGCCTCCTTGCCGGATTGCCGCCATGGGATCTCGAGGCAAAAGTCCTCGCGCACGTATGGGAGTGGCGCGAGGAAGCGAAACGCCGGGGCGTAAGTCCGCTGCCGCGAGAAATCGTGGCACAGCGGACGGAGCTCCGGCGGGATCTCATGGCGTCATGGAAAGTACGGTTGTGGCAACCCAGTGCTGGGCACGCCACGATTTCGGCGATAAGTCCCCTCTTTGAGGAGTGGCTAGAGAGGCGCCACGGCATCCTCACCTTCCGCCTGACGCAGGTCCTCACCGGATACGGCAGTTTCGGGAGGTTCCTGTGTCGGATAAGGCGGGAGGAAACGTCCGGGTGTCACCACTGTGTGGATCGCCCGGAGGACACGGTGGAGCATACGGTGGAGGTCTGCCCGGCTTGGGCAGAGCACCGCCGTGTCCTCGTGGAGGCGATCGGCGGTAGAGACCTCTCGCGTCCGGCCCTGGTTCAGGCCATGGTACGGAGCGAGAGGGCATGGGCAGCCGTCACCTCCTTCTGCGAAGCAGTAATGCTCGCGAAGGAGGAGGCGGGACGGTTGAGGGAAAGACAAGTTTCGCGCCGTCTCGCCCCTAGCCGCCGCAGAAGACGCCCAGGGCGTCGGGAATCCCGGGCGGATTTCCGGCCACCGTAGGCGCGGGCTTGCGGACGGTGAGCAATGGGTAGCTCACCGTCCGGTAAGGACCAGGCCCGGGTCGACGGCGCGTTGTATTCCACGCGCGCCTCAAAGAGATGTCGTCAGCGCATAGGTATGGGTCCACTAGGGCCGATGCCTGCCGGGGTCGCGGGCAGGTACTTATGGGTCACCGAGGCTCCCGCAACACAAGCAACAGGAAGGAATACGGGTGGGTTTTAGTCAGTAAGAGTCTGACACACCCTCCCAGCTCCGCCCGGAGCGGGAGAAGTTATTTGATGATTTCCCAACCTCGAAAAAAAAAAAAAAAGTTACTAGGTACCTAGATTAGGATCAAATGGTAGGCGACAAATATCATAGTAACCTTATGGTTACTCAGATATTTGTCGATAAATCTAAAATGATTTAGAACGATAATAATAGTTTGGCTTGTCTCAATATTCCAGTAACTTCCATCTATAAAAGATTACTCGTGCAGGTTGCTCGTGCGATGTAGGCTATCTTCTTTTTTTAATTCTTGACTAAAACTATACGCCTTACACTGATTTTGGCCTAGGATTGCAAAGATTAGGATTGAAAATGTATCTAATTTGAAGATTGATGTATTGAGGTGAAGAGGGAGACCAAAGAAAAGATTGTAGATGGATAGTGGTGCCGATTCTCGTGTCACAAAATTCTCTAAACTAGAATAGAAATCACAAAAATTTTGTTTATTCCTGTCAAATGACGATTCCCATTCTGAAATTGACTGAAGTGACACAACTTAACTAAAGTCAAATTATTAGTTTACTGTAGCAATCCTGTGCTAGCTGTCACTTTGTGTAATAAAATGGTCATGCCATTCCAAATGGCTGAAGTAAAATAAAAAAAAATAGACCCCTATTGGGTTCGTGGTATCGATTGGTTGGTGGGACGACCACCAACCAATCGACATGACAAACAGAGAATACTGGAGATTTTCAGCTTACTGAACACATTTTTATCAGTAAATTAGCTTGATTAAGCTGAAATAAATATCAAGATAATCTTGCTACGTGAATCCTGACTTTTTATTCTGTAGTGTGTCGATTTTAATCAAATTAAGGGTTTTTCTCATTGAAAACCCCAAAATAAATAGTTCGTCATCTTAATTTATTAAAATTTAAACAATAATTTATTTTTACGCCGTCTTTATGTTCCCTGTATTTCATTTAAACACTTATATATAAGATAAACATTTTAATAGTTATTTGTTATGCGAGGCCGCAAAGTTGTTTTATGGCGCAAGTACTTGTATTGAAACCTGAGCAAGTGAAGGATTCTTGGATTGAGCCACGAGCAAAGTCAGCAGAGCAAATATAGAATCCTGAGCGTAGCGGTTTCAAAGGTACGAGACGCAGAATAACTTTGCTACCGAGCGAAACACCCCACTACAGCGAAAAACCTCACTACAGCGAGGAATATGCTAGGTGCAAGGAAAACTGCTTAAATAATATATTCAATTTTGTTTATTAATTTTAATAATTAAAAGTAAAATTATTGGTAATATTGGATGTAAATTTAGTTTTTTGTAACTGTGTTGTTAAATTTATATCTTCTTCGCTGCTGGACTCGCTCATATTTTATGTTTTGTTACGATTTTATCAAAAAACAAACCAAAATGATGGAAAGTGAATTGAATAAAGAGAAGAAAATTTTTGAAAGATTTTTTTCTTGCAGTCATCGCGGTGTCAGTGCGATTATTCTAAACATGAGGTTGGCGCACTGACATGAAATAAGTATATTAATACTTGTCAGCGGACTGGCGGTATAGAAAAATATTGAATAGAATGTTTCGAATTTTAAATCTTTCCGCGCTAGGGGATACAATGCAGATTTCGAATGATAAACAAAAACTTTCCGAGGTTGTGAGGTGAAAAGATTATTATGTGATTTTACTCAGGCTTTTTTCTTGCACTTCGGATCATTTCGTTTACTTTCATTCGCTTCCGACAAATCTTGGTCTATAGTCTGTTCAAGTTATATTCTGCAAAATACATGCTTTGCTTTAATTAAATACAATTCACAAAATACTTTCTCGCATGTATTCGAAATTCGAAATACAAAATATTTTCAAGTCGTTTAATTGAAATATAAAATAAAAATACGAATTACAAAATACATTCAGAGCCTTTTAATATAATAAATTATTGTCGTAAGTGTCGTAATGTAAGAACAACTTTAACTTGCTCACTTGAAAGTATCATTTTCTTGATTATCTAATTTTGGAATATGGTACAAGTACTAGATACAGACAGAGCCCTAAATATCAAAAAGAGAAAAACAAGCATTAAGGCTCCTACATACTGGCGCGACTTGTCGCGCGACGCGACGCGCCAGTATGTAGGAGCCTTTATGTGGAACACTTTTTAATCTAAGATCCCCCGACTGCTAACTAATTTTATGAGTGACCTTTCGCATTGTAGATACAGATTAACTAATACAACTTCTTTTTTAAGGTTCCTTGTTTATAGTTTCGTCATGTCCGTATGTCTGTCCCCGCTGTAGCTCCAAGACGCTTAGTAGAAGAAAGCATTATGTAATTTGGCATTATGTATACAAGTCTTAATCGTTTTTTTAGGGCTTCTTAAAGGCTTCAAAGTGCTAATTTGTATTAGAGTCAAGTCGTGCCAGTATGTAGGAGCCTTTATACCTAATCTGTAGAATTTTGGTATTGTAGGCCATAAATCAATAACCTGAAATAACTTTTGTTTGTCCCCACCGATACCAAATTTCTATAGATTATAATTCTTGTTTTCTCTTTTGGGTTGTGCTTTAACAGTCGAGTTTTTTGTTTTTTAAATCATTTGCTTTATTAATTTTGCTCGCTATATGTATTTATGTATTTTGAAGGCATAAATAAGTATTTGAAATACTAACTTCAAAATACCTCAGCGTTAAATATTTTAAATACCAATTACAAATTACATTTTTAGGAAGTAATTGAAATACAAATACCAAATACGATACGATATTGGTATTTCAAATACGTATTTGAAATAAGTAATTCAAATACTGCCCAACCATAAGTCTACTTAACTTAGCGATTGTCAAACTCGATTTTAGTTGTGTCATAATTGTTTTTATTTTAGAGAATCTTGTTTGCAGAATAGCTTATAAGATTCTCTTAAGGCGCTGACAAGACCCTGAAGAACTTGGTTGTTATTTATTTTCGATTACTCAACTCAATTTTGAGTAAATACATAATTACTTCATATTTTGCAATAAATTACAAGCGTTGTGTCATCGCTCTTCTCTTTCTTTTCTATGCAATCTGACAGGGACCGCGGTTTAGGTGTTGTCAGCGTCTTAAACAAAAATATGAAATTTTTGTGATAGTTTATTTCGGTGTATGTAAGTACAAGAGAATTGGCACCGGTAGGAGGGATGATATTTAAGAAAAGGTAGTGGATGATTATGTGTCTTAACAATGGAGATTGGTTGAAGAAAATATTCTTGCTTAGGTACCCGGCCGAAGCAAATATTGGGACAAGCGTAGAAAGAAGATAAATCGGATACCTATGCATAAATCAGAATAGAGCTTTTAATAGAGATCAATGATAACCTGGTTTGTTTAAAGTCCATCTCTGAATTAAAAGATTCACTTCGGGCGAAGATATTTCGACTGCAAAATTCGGGTCCTGAGTTCATGAAATCGCCACCTTTTTTTTTTTGGGTTGGATATTATCAAATAACTTCTCCCGCTCTGGGCGGAGCGGGAGGGTGTGTCAGACTCTTACTGACTAAAACCCACCCGTATTCCTTCCGTTGCCTGTGTTACCAGGGGCCGCGGTGACCCTTTAGTACCTTCCCGCAACCCCGGCAGGCATTGGCCCTAGTGGACCCCTACATTTGTACTGACAACATCTATTTGAGGCGCGCGTGGAATACAACGCGCCGTCGACCCGGGCCTGGTCCTTACCGGACGGTGAGCTACCCATTGCTCACCGTCCGCAAGCCCGCGCCTACGGTGGCCGGAAATCCGCCCGGGATTCCCGATGCCCAGGGCGTCTCCTGCGGCGGCTAGGGGCGAGAGGGCACGAAATTTGCGTTTCCCTCAACCGTCCCGCCTCCTCCTTCGCGAGTATTACTGCTTCGCAGAAGGAGATGGCGACTGCCCATGCCCTCTCGCTCCGTACCATGGCCTGAACCAGGGCCGGACGCGATAGATCTCTTCCGCCGATCGTCTCCACGAGGACACGGCGGTGCTCTGCCCAAGCCGGGCAAACCTCTACCGTATGCTCCACCGTGTCCTCCGGGCGATCCACACATGACATGACATCACATGACATCGCCACTTGAGGAGCACATTATCTTAGCACTCCAGAGAAATTCATATTCAGACAGGCATGAAACCCGAAATGAGAACACGACTGAACCATACTTGAATTTTTCCACAGGTGAACTTATATAACCTCCTAAAGAATATGTAAGATTAAGCTCCGATATAGGTACAGTCGTAAGAACAAAATAACGTTGGAGCTCAAAAATCCTGCAATTTTGATAACGGAAAAAATTATGAATACGATAATGCACCAATATCAAGGTTACTAGAAATGCCCGGTGTACTGCGGTAAAGGCAGTTGCAGTGAACTTGCGAAACCCTTGCACTGGGCCACTTTATGTAACGGAACTTAGGGTACGGTGCAAATAAATTATTACAGCGATACTTCTTCATATTTCTAATATAATTCAAGTAGAGGTTCTTCTCTATGAACAGACAGCTGCTCTGCTGGGATGTTTGTTGAGCCGCTTCTTCTTCCCAGCTAAAGCACTAAGAACTGGTGAAGGGCGGGCGGGCGTTTTGGGGGACTGTTTATGTAATTTTGACGTTCAAAAAGTGCTGATTACCAGCATAGTCTGAATAAATAAATGACTTCTGATTTTTTGATTATGTTCTTTCTCCCTAAGCCCACCCCTTTTTACCCAAACTCGAGTATCAGAACGCGTACCTATCTATTAAGTAAGTACATAAATAACTTACTATATGTTGATGACGGGTCTTATGTTTCAATAGAAAGCAATGTAATTAAACTATCGTATTAATGAGGAACCACAACTTAATTAAAGTTTTATTCAGCGTATGTGTAACCTCGTAACCCATCGGTTGTTCGACTCTTTTTAAATAATAGCTTTAACCTAGGTATATGGTTAAATTAAGGACTTAATTAGCATTCCATTGCTGAGCGTATAAGAAAATTAGAATCCCACCCAATAGTAAACAACCATTGATAAAATTCACAATGCAAGGACGAATGTTTACTAGAAATCGCTCCGCTCTTGTCTTACGCCACGTGCTATCACCTATCACAGCAGCCGGTCGCCACACATCCGACCCGCGCAGTAAAGAAACGCAACAGGGGCGTGCGCACGCGCAGACGATATATAAAACACTAATAAAAAAACACGCGAAGTATTTTCTGTTAAAAATGACAGTTTAGTTCTAGTGAAGTGATTACCGTTACTTTGATAAATTAAAACAGGTTTGTAAATTTCAATTACTGCTTTGAATTCCTGCTTTGTAGGCAATTTTGTCAATCTACAGTCCGCACATAATTTCGGAATTTAGGTATAGTGTTTGTTGAAAATACCTAATACATACTTGTTTCCTTTTCTTTTATAGTCTTTTTTTATGTGTGATTATGTTGATAATGGTTGCGACAACCCGTCGGCTTTCTACGTCCAGTTTTCAGGACGACTTGAATATATTAATAGAAATAGTGTCTAGAACCAGGAGACCTCCAACTTTGCACTCCCGATACCTATTCATTTTAATTATAGGTTACTGGAATTCAATTCTAGTAGCACCAGAACTTCAATTTGGAGGATGATGATTATAACAGAATAGAATGCATAGATATTCAAAAATATCATTAAGTTAAGAGAAGCATGTCCTAGAACTTATAATTTGAAGACATGTAACTTCCACCAACCAGCAATGGGTCCGCGTGGTGGGTTTTGACCCACTCCCTCTCACAGAAAGAAATCCTGTGTTTTAGCAGATGGAACGTCATGGGCTGATCATATTATGCTTTAGCTAATTTAAGTTCAGGGTCTACATTAGCTCAAGACAGAGAGGAGTGGGAAGGAGAAAGGGAGGTATTTGCCCGGTAGTGGGACATCATAGACTAAAAATAAATAAATAAGCTAAGGGAAGCAATGCTTGACGGGACTTTTAACAGAAGTGAAAACTTGACGTATACATGTACACAGGCCGCAGCGCGTCGCCAGTCTGGCGCAACACGTTGCATTATCATGTCCCGGTTAACATGTCGGTGACGCGAATCTATAAGTTTTTTCCCTACCAAAAATCGCTCAACGCGCCTACAGAAGTTTTCACTTTAAAAATCTATCAAACTCATCTTCTTGAACATTTTTATGTCGTCATTTTGCAAAGGGCAGTGACAGGATTGTGTCCAAATTGAAGACTGTGTGACGGATGTTTACAAAGTCGAAAGCTTTTGTTAAATCGATGCATTATTAAAATCTCTTTTCCCGTGGAATTTGGTATCATAAATGTATTTATTAAAACGCAGTGACTAATCAAATTAAATTATGACTAGACTGTGGACTTATTTAGTAATTGATACAAGATTAAATACCTATGTTTTTACTATTTAATGCACGATCAATCTTGAATTGCTTATATTCCATCTCTTTCAATTATTCGCCATGCGGTTGGTTTATCAATAGCGTGAATCGTGGTTCATCAACAATACCCAACATTATATTAATGTTATTGTCACGATGTTAAGAAGCGTGATGTGAACTTGAAAATAATAACAAATTGTTCTTCGAACAAACTACATATTACTTACTTATTCGCAAATCGGAATAATGGTCATAGCCTCGAGATTAGAGAATGTACAGATCCCTTGACATCTTGAACATTCTTAGCTGTATCCACTCACCATAGAAAATTGCAGATACGTTAAAACTGTTAAAAAGTTTAGCTAAATTCATCTTATTGACAAATGACGCGCTAGTAGGAGAGGCAGAACAATGTTAGCATTTAAGTGTCCCATGGATTGGAATCTACATGTTGCCTTTTCCATGGTTGCATATAGCCTTTTCATCAGCATTTCAGATACATCATTCTTCATCATCATTCTCCTGCTCTCACCCCAATTTATTTAGGGTCGGCGCAACATGTCCCTCTCTTCCATACATCTCTTTAGTAGTCATCTCGGTAGTCACCCCCTTTCTAACCATATCAATTTTCACACAGTCCATCCATCGTTTCTTTGGTCTTCCCCCACTCTTATAGTCACACTCTTATATCACATTCGTACTCAAAACTTTCCTCACGTCATTTTCCTCATTCCTCCGCATCACACGCCCATACCATGACAACCGATTTCCGCACAACTTTTCAGTCACCGGTGCCACTTTCAGACTTCCTCTTATGTACTCATTTGTTATTCTATCCATTCATGTCACATCATACATCCCTCTTAGCATTCTCATCTCAGCTGCATCATGTATGCAATTGCCTTTCATTCATCCCTGAGTACCTTAGTTGGTATCGTTCTAAATACTAGCCATAAGACTTTCCAAAGTTCACAACTCAAATAATCTTCTATTCTCGAAAAATCTCAATCCTCTTCTGCTATTCAATTACATAATGTTGTTTATTGGTGTCAATCACTTGTAAACAGACCTTAATGAGACTAGACTAATCTCAAATTCTCAACTATTTCTTTGATCTGCGGTAAAAATATTTTTTATCATTACATCACACAAGTTCGCATGATGGACGTCGACTGTTCACAGCCTTCTTAGTTCTAGCGCGTAGCGATTCTTTGTTTAGAAATTTTGATCTATTAATCAGATTTGTTTGATTGTCTACTAAGATGAATAACGCTCTCTACAGTTAAAAGAATCTTCATTGTCACCATCATGCAAAGGATTATATTGTCTATTTATTTAGTTAACCATTTATGTACACACATATTGAAATAGAAAAGAAGAACAGAACAGAAAAATACGTACAAAGGTGATGCTTATTTCTAAAGAAATCTCTTCCAGCATACCTGATATAGGAAAGTAGACATAAAGAGATGTAGACAACGTGTGTAAGAGTAGAAGAGAAAATAGAATACATAACATCAAAACCATTTACAAAACAAATAATATGGGAATATACTAACATACACACATACATACTTCTAAAATAAATATCACTAGAATATAAAAAAATACAGTGTAATTTCAAATAATAAATACATACACAACTATGACGACACTTCGTCATAGTTGTGCATGTATTTATTATTTGAAATTACACTGTATTTTTCTTTCCACTGAAAGATAGTGTTCTTTCACTCTTCTTTTAAATACTGCAACAATTTGGCAGTCCCTAATGTCCGGCGGAAGTGAATTCCACAACCACGTTTCTCTATCTGCGCTCATGTTAGTATGCATTCCCTTCCTAGAAATTCATAGTTAGGTAAACTCAGTGAGTTTACCAAATAAATTGGGTTAAATAAAGGATAATGAATGATAAGTGCATCATTCTCCTATATTTATCCCAATTTATTTGAGGTCGTCGCAGCATGTCTACATACTTCTTCTATACTTCTATATCCGTCGTCATCTCGGTAGTCACCCACTTTCTAGCCATATCGTCTTTCACACAGTCCTTCCAGCGTTTCTTTGGTCTTTCATTATGTACTCGTACACCCACTATCTTTCTGTTAATCGAAAGCGATAGGTAATATTGTCACAAATCAAATTTGAGCTACTTTTGAGTTTCTAACTTCTCTCTTTTACTCTCCTCTCTTCTTCAGCTCAAAATTCGCATGATTCGGATATTCATTTGTACATTTGAATTGTATTTTTATGAGTAGCACTAGTGTACACGAATAAGTATTGATAAAATTCTCTTTTGACTAAAAACTAAAACTCTTAAGACTAACACACTTATAAGGTTTTTCATCAGAGTGTATTGGAATATGCTGTGTTAAACTACCCTTTTGACTAAAACTACGCTGCTAGCCTTGAACCGCCATGCACAAATGCCACACTTGCGACCGCTAAACCAACGAGGCGCCTGTAACATAAGTCTTACATACACCGAACCGTACCGAAGTAGTACATAATAAATTATGTTTTTGTAAGACCATTGTACAAACTCATTATTACTGAATATTAATTCAATAATATATATTACGCCACGCCACGCCAGTTGTTATAGCTCAAGGTTAATGATCTATAGACTATGCCCATGCCAGATTATTTGCGATTGTTAAACACTAAATAAATACCTGTAAATCATAAGGTTTTATTTTATGTATTCTTACCTATTTATGACGCATTAAAATATTTTTATTAAAACTGTAAATGTATGCCAACCTATTTCGTACGCTTCTGTAACGTCAGCTACTGAGTTTGCTCCGCTACTGGGTGGTACTTTCGATTACTGGTGCCGATTCCCCTGTTCACAAACTAAACTAAATTTAAGTTCAGTGCATCTTTTTCTTTCTATTTCATTAAGAAAAGAACAGAAGATAAATTTTAGTTTAGTCCTGTCAAATTAATCCGCGCTTGACGTCAATCAATCAATCAACTCAGCCTATAACAGTCCACTGCTGGACATAGGCCTCTCCCAGGCTGCGCCACAACACCCTGTCCTCCGCTTTCCGCATCCAGTCTGTCCCAGCCACCTTTTTAAGGTCGTCGGTCCATCTAGCGCTTGACGTAAATTGACGTAATTTTAGTAGGCAAGTTTTTAATCACGTCTAAACGTGTATGGAGTAGTGACAGGCGCTGATTAATTTGACAGGACTGACTGAGGAATTTGCTAAAATTTATCATCTGTCCTTTTCCTATTGAAATAGAAAGAAAAAGATGCACTGAACTTAAATTTAGTTTAGTTTGTGAACAAGGGAATCGGCACCATTGCCGACTTGATTCTGGGATCTTTGATGAGTAGCTTTAAAAATAGAGGTATCCTCCCACTCCAAGATTATCAACATTAATCATCCTTGAAATAATCTATTGTAAGCTCCCTTAAAAATGACAAACAAATCAAAGTTCACTACTTATTTAAATTAGATCCGAACCCTCATAAAATTAGGTGATAGGTACCTTTTTAGGGTTTGTCTGTCTGCCTGTCCCCAGCTTAGCATATGCTTAGTACTAGAAAGCTGTAATTTGGAATGGGTGTACCTACATAATATGAATCACGCCGACAATGTGGTATAACAAAATCTTTAAAAAAAATTGTGTCTAGTGTGGTGTAACCAATTATGATTATAATTATGATTTTGGATATGTGAAAAAATCATAGCAGTAGTAACTATAACGAAATTATGACCTCATTCAAGATGTTCTTCAAAAAGGTCAGGTGCGTAGTACTCGCAACCGGCGTGCGTTTCTGACCAGATGTATGAACGTAAACGAAGCAAAAGGAGTACCTATGTTATGAGCGTAGCAGGTGGCGTTCTATAGTTTCTGCTTACCCCAATGGGAAGAAGGCGTGGCTATCACAGCTAAGTAGGCTTTACAAGTGAACGTGTAATAGTCGTCCAACTTACATTTGCAGTTGGAGAATTGACCGTGACGTTATCAATGAATGGGAGAACATGTTTTTCAACTACAGTGTTAAGTTTGTTTTTGTGATGAATAAATCCCAACTACGGAACCCTTCATTGTGCGAGGTCTGACACGCACTTGGCTAGTTTTTTTTTAACCTATTTTGTCCCACTGCTCGGCAAAGTGTGTTCTACAATCTGTCATTTTGTCTTTCGTTTATTCTTTGTCTAGGACCTTTTTTTGAAGAAGGATTTCTATGGTGGGATGTCAAAAATGAAGAAACGAAATGTCACTTTGTACAGAAAGAGCCGTGTCTATTCTTCGAAGAAATAGAAAGCGTCATGCTAAGCCTGCTGGCAGACGTGCGACGTCATACGTAGTTGAAGTTTGTGTGCATGCAGAGATGTACAAAATGTTTTGATAAAAGTATTTAAACACAAAATACAAATACCTTTTGTGTTTCCATTTCAAATGCAAAAACAAAATTGTTTTTTCGTTTTGTATATAAATACTAAATGCAAAATAAGTGTTTTCAAAATACTTTTTTCAAATAAAATGCTTTTATACAATATCGCCCATGCGCATGTGACCGCCCGTAATATTCTGAATATTCATGAAAAAATTTCGAAAATAAACTTTAAAAGGGGAGGTCTATCTATAACATTTTTCATGTTATTCAATTTTTAATTTTTTAAGTAGTTTGTAGATTTGCTTTCTATTTTTTGACACATCTCCGAAGTTTATTGGTCGATTTGGATTCTGTTTATTATTTCCAAAAGCTTATGAGTTATTTTAACAGGTTAATTAACATTTTTACTAAAAATTATCGACTACGAAAAAAAAGACGGAATCGAAGTCATTTTTTCGGTAAAAAATTGTGTATTTATTTAAAAAAAAAAACTAGTGTAAGTCCATAAATTATCCCCATATGACGACTTTTTTTATAATTATTTGTAATCTACTACATAACAGCTAAAAATTCACATGCAGCAGCATAAATCCTAGCCGTTAATTGCTTGCGGCTTCTACCTGAGCGCCCCTTTTTATTTGAATAGTTGCAAATGTTCAACAAGTTGTTTGCTGGTTTTTTTTTACAGATAGGTATTAGTAATATTCCGTGAATTTTTAGCTGTTATGTAGTAGATTACAAATAATGATAAATTAGTACCGCGACCCCGGCAGGCATCGACCCTAGTGGACCCCTACATTTGTGCTGACGACATCTCTTTGAGGCGCGCGTGGAACACGACGTGCCGTCGACCCGGGCCTGGTCCTTACCGGACTGTGAGCTACCCATTGCTCACTGTCCGCAAGCCCGCGCCTACGGTGGCCGGAAATCCGCCCGGGATTCCCACCGCCCAGGGCGTTTCCTGCGGCGCCAAGGGGCGAGAGGGCGTGAAATTTGCCTTTCCCTCAACCGTCCCGCCTCCTCCTTCGCGAGCATTACTGCTTCGCAGAAGGAGGTGACGGCAAGTGGTGTACACTCGGCTACACATCAAGCTATACATTTCCGGTTTACGCTGATCTCGCACTGTACGGAAATCCTGTACAATGCGAGATCAGCTTACACTGGAAATGTATAGCTTGATATGTAGCCGTGTGTACCTGCAATATTTTTGAACGGCCTATCCAACGATACCCCTCACCATGGGGTAGACGAGAAAACAAAATATCACCCCCACATTACGTGCAAGGGAGGAACGCTACAAAAAAAAATATACCTATGCCAAATTACAGCTTTCTTGTACTAAGCGTCTCTGAGCTACAGTGGGGTCAGACAGACAGACAGACAGACGGACATGGCGAAACTATAAGGGTTCCTTGTTTACTACGGAACCCTAAAAACGAAAGAATAAATAACATTTTAACTCATATAATTAATAACAGTGAAGAAGAATTTTAGAGAGCTTTGGCCTCCAATTTAAATTTAAAATAATATTGTTTTTTATGAAAATAATATCGTTATATTACTTGAATAATTCAAGTTATTAAAATCCCACACAAGGAAACCTAAAAATAAACCTAATCTACCATGCATGCTTTTTTTTTTGGGTGGGAAATTATCAAATAACTTCTCCCGCTCTGGGCAGAGCGGGAGGGTGTGTCAGACCCTTACTGACTAAAACCCACCCGTGTTCCTTCCGGTGCCTGTGTTGCCAGGGGCCTCGGTAACCTTTTTATACCCTTCCGCGTTCCCGGCAGGCATTGGCCCTAGTGGACCCCTACACTTGTGCCGATATCTCTTTGAGGTGCGCGTGGAACACAACGCGCCGTCGACCCGGGCCTGGTCCTTACCGGACGGTGACCAACCCATTGCTCACCGTCCGCAAGCCCGCGAAATTTGCCTTTCCCTCAATCGTCCCGCCTTACTAGCATTACTGCTTCGCTGAAGGAGGTGACGGCTACCCATGCCCTGTCGCTCCGTACCATGGCCTGAACCAGGGACTAACGCGAGAGATCTCTGCCGCCGATCGCCTCCACGAGGCACGGCGGTGCTCTGCCCAAGCCGGGCAAACCTCCACCGTATGCTCCACCGTGTCCTCCGGGTGATCCACACCGTTTATTCCCGTTGTCCCCGTACGCCATATCCCCGTCACGGGGACAGCGGGACGTGATTAAATTTATTTCCCGTTGTCCCCATAACGTACATATAAGTAAAATGTAGCAGCTTAATAATCAGTTGTTAGCTTTGTTTTAATTTAAACTGGCATCGAATTTTTGTTTTGGTAATAGAGGGCATCTGGTTAATGGTCACTGTTCTAACCTAACCAACCCAACAACTGATTATTAAGCTGCTACTTTTTTTTTTTTTTTTTTTTTTTTTTTTTTTTTTTTTTTTTTTTTTTTTTTTTTTTTTTTACTCAGAAATAATCTTTATTTACATAACCAAATTACAAGATGATTATTAACATTAACTAAATTAAATTAAAACTAAGTTAAGCTTAAAAAAGGCCCTCGGGGCATTGTACCGAGGATGCTGGCGGCATTTCCTCGCTGAATTGCAATGCTGATGCGTTGCGCGAGAAAGCCGCCAGCTTTTCGGTCACCAGTTACATCAACTAGACGTTTCGCGATTTCCGCAAATAACTTATGCGCACTGGGACCCCACGGACCGAGGGTCTCGACGCCAAAGGGCACAAAGTTGTACTCTCTGCCAAGGCCTACATATTTAATAACTTTCAGATTTTCGGCATTTTCTGCCGCTGCACCCGCTTTAGAAGTAGTCCGTTGGAGGTGGGACGGTGCCAGTGTGTCTACACAGGTAGCGTCCCACACAAGCATCCGTCCCAAACTCCACGGGACCAAAGACACACCATCAGGTCTTTTGCCATCATCTCTGACAATGCCAGTCGGCTCAAGAAGAGCAGGCACATTGATGCTGGCAAGAGACCGGCGGATTATGTCATTAAGTGTTGCATGTCTTGAAAAGCGGCCTGCACTTTTTTGACAACAAAGTCCGTGGTGACCCAGTCGGTCCACGTCCGTACCACAGGGGCATGTGTGTGGAGTGCATACCGTGACCCCAAGCCGCAGACCAGTCGCCAGACGAAGCGAGGTCGGATCCAGGAAGGTACCGGTATATGGAGAAGGATGGGCATGTAGCCAAAGACCGGCCTCTCTGGTTCCGACCGCCAAAAGTCTTGCGCGATCCGGACCTGAACTGCGGCTCAGAATCGATTTGTATGTTAAATCGCAATAAATATCGTCCCAGCTCCTTTGAGATTTTAGGTTGTCTGGAAATTCTTTACCCGGGCAAGCAATTTGAAAAGCATTCTTGGCATCGTCCAAGCCCGCAGTCTCATAGTTTGTGGGCAAAGCCCTTAGGACATTACCTATGAGACGTGACGTGCTATGGGTGGACGACAAAAAGGCTGGGGAAGCAACACTCGAAATTTTGCGGATTCCTAAACCGCCAAACCGAATAGGGAGGGATGCTTGTAACCAAGATGGTTCATTGAGCTGAATATTTAAAATCGTTTCTAAACTAGTTTTGACTAAATCGTCTATTGGTGAAAGCAAATTTGGATGTTTCCAAAAAGGGCTACAGCGAAGCACATAAGTAAATTTAGGGACAAAAAGGCAAAACTTTAGAATTATAAGCGCATAATGAGGACTGATTTCGAGTAAACAATTTGCGTGACTTTGGAATTTAGAAATAGTGTTAGTAATATAATCAGGAAAAGATTCTTCAAAGATGGGAGAACCCAAATCCTAGTAAAAAATATACAGGGTAACAAACGTTTTGAAAAAGTGTCGATGTTTATATCACTTACTTATAGGTTTTGTTTGTCTTAAACATTTAAAATATCGCCAATTGTAAACATATGGACAATAGAACACCTAAATAGGATGTAGGATAGGATATTCGGAATCAAAAATAATACAACATACATAGTTCAATAGACACAGATAGCATTAATTATTATTAACCATTATCAACTATAACGCTATCCAAATAAAGGGCAGGGCGGTGAATGGTGTCTTGGTGTCTGACCCACGTAAGAAACCATACTATAGTCATTGTATGAGTGCAAACACCAATAGTTCTCCTGTCCGTCAAACAACTACAACAATAGTTACTTATACTATATCTTCCCTGTGAGTTACCATCTATTAATATATGGCAAAAATATTTTCCTAGAATTGCTGTGTCGGCTTTTAATTCGCGCTCTGAATTGCCATTTGAGAATGTTTGGTTACTGACCAAACATTCTCAAATGGCAATTCGAACTCATCTAAACCTCTTAGTTGCGTATCTGCACATATTTCAATAATATAATCGCCTCCGCGGACATGCTCGCTATAATAGCTCGCAGCAAGTTTCAGTTGGTAAGTGCCTACCGAGTACAACATCAATTCGTCTACAGGAAACTTAGGAAGATTAGGCAAATCCCCCGTAATATTAAAAAAAACCGTTCTCTGTCATGTCATGTCGATTATCCACGAGAGGGATGTGAAAGGCGTTAATTAGTGCTGCAGCAATCCTAAAGTCCTCGAACATGTGTAACATAGATTTATTAAAATAAGTTTGTCGAAACAATCCATAATTTCGCTTAAATCTCCCGTTTACGACCTCAACGGGTCAACGGCATATTGTACACAACCTTGATTTATTAGCCTGTACGGTTGTTAATTGCGATGCTCGTCCACTATTTGACTCTGGCATTACACCTATAAAACCATAGGTTTATAATTCACTGACCACATCACGGAAACCTCTGTCTAAAATAAAAACATCGCCAGAGTTCAGATACCATGGCATAACGCCACCTTCTCTCTCTAATAACTCCCTTAAAATAGTAGCATCATTTTTGTTTGCAGAGTATGGGCTTTCAATCTCTAAAATGTATCCGTCACAAGTGACAATCATGAATGGTTTTAAAAGATTTCGTTATTTATGTGGGCTGTAAGTGTCTTTCTGAAATGCAAAGTTCGTGCTTTTTTGAACGTAGGTATATACGAGTATGAGTAGCATCGCAAATAACAATTGCTTTTGAATAATCCGGTCTGCCAAATAACGTTAATAGAAGTATTGGTAATAGAAGATTTCGCCTTGCAGCTTGTTCGCGGCTTATATGATTAAAACCTAAATTTAGAGGCACGAAATCTTCGATTAAGCATTGCCTAGCTAACAGCCGCACTCAGAGACGTCTAATGGTTAATTAAGAGACTAATTAGTAAAAATAAAAAAAAGTTCACACTCAGATTCAGTTAAGTGTTCATTAGCGTCCCTTAAGTGACAATTAAATTTAAGTACAGCAAAACCAATCATTCATAAGTCAAATTGATTGATTTTGACACTTACGTTTGGGGGGTTATATTTTTATTTTTACCAGTGAGTTCGCTTTCGCATTAAGCGTTTTTTGAAAATCAATCATGTCTGATTTGGCAGACTTTATTGAGTTTGTGGACTATATAGAGAAGATATAGAGAAGTAGGACTGACTAAGTTCAATTTATTTTCTAGATTTTGACGCGTCATGTGAAATATGGAAGACAATCTATCATCAGCTTCTCCAGTTCTTATTTTAGACATGAAAATACCTAATACAGTTTTAGGTTTTCTAGTTCTTCTAGACAAAGAGGGTGTATCTTCTAGAATTCTAATAAATTCATCCCGCGTTCAACCTGTCCAGTAATGTAGTTCTGCTTCGTCAAAGTTCGTCGTTCTGCTTCTGCATGCGTTTAAAGCTTTACGAATTACATTAGGGGATATTTTAAACCTGTTTAAAATAAACAAACCCTCTAATTAAGTCATAGAAATCGACACTTTTTTTAAACATTTGTTACCCTGTATATGTTTTTACTAGGATAGATTTATTTGGCCCCATAGTAAAAGTTGTCATGGTTGATTAGTACTAACGTAAAGCTCGTAATATACTTACATATAGCGTTGCCAGGCGTCCGGATACAGTCATTTGGTTGCGTGTCCGGCCATATTGGATGGTTTAGGTCCTGTCCAGCTTTTGTTAGGCTTTTTAAAATTGACAATTTTTAGGGTTCCGGTAAACAAGGAACCTACAGTTTGGCCATGACCGTCTGTCTGTCTGTCTCCACTGTAGCTCAAAAAGCTTCGTACTAGAAAGTTGTAATTTGGCTTAAGTATACATATTAATTACGCCGACAAAATGGTAAAATAAAATGTTGACAACCATTTTTATTAGGGTTCCTCGCTTGCACGTAATGTGGGGATGATAAAAATATCGTAATTAATATGTACCTATGCCAAATTACAGCTTTCTAGTACGAAGCTTCTCGGAGCTACAGTTTTTTTCTCTTCTATCCCATGGCGTGTTGGATAGGCCGTTCAAAATATTGCGAGTCTGTGAACACCATTTTTCTATTTAAGGCCTTTAGCGTAATGTTTGTTGTCGTCGTCGTCGTCGTCGGGGAATTGACCGTGACGTGTACGTGTATAGATCTATGGGAGAACGTGTTTTTCAACTACAATGTTAAGTTTGTTTTTGAGATAAATTCATCGCAACTCCCCAATTACGGAATCCTTCATTGTGCGTGGTCCGACACGCACTTGGCCGGTTTTTTTTACATTTGTCATGTGTTGGTTTCCGAATGAATAATAAACAAGACTGATTCATTCAATGTTATTGTTGTTTCATTAGAATTTAAGAAGATTTTATGGTAAAGGATAAAAAACCTTTTACTTTTTAAAAAATTGTTGTGTTATACCTATTAAGATTAAAAAAATTAATGGTGTCCGGCCTCTTTACCCAAATGTTCGACAAAACTGGCTGGTCTGTCCGGCTTTTCAGTTTTAAGACCTGGCAAGCATACCTACATAGCTTGACTTTATGAATAACTTTCGTAAAATTTATATAATAATTTGTAACGTTCGATCGATAGGTAATGTTGGAAATACTTGAAAAGAGTAAAAAAAAAAAATTGCATTTGGTAAATAGAAAATACGTTTAAAAAAGTGTGTCAAATAAAATACTAAATGCTTTTTAGTATTTAAATGTAAAATAGAAATAAGTATTCTGCATTTTAAATGGAACTATTTCAAATATGTCACATCTCTGTGTGCATGTGTGGGTTAGATACCACTACATGTCCTTCCCTCTTTGATAAAGGAAATTTAATAAAAGGGCAATAAAATAATATTATCAAAATAACAATCAGCAAAGTGCAAAAATAATTATATATACATTCCAAATAAAACGAGTCCAAATCGTGACGCCAGCGTTTCTTAAGCCTGCCCCGGTGACCACACCGCGACGCCCGTTTTCAGGTGCCCCCACTGTGTGAATGGTAACTAGATACTTTAATAAATATTGTTATAATTAATTAACGACTGATTAAATAGGTATATTACCATTTAATGCTAATAAGGACCAGCCAACTGAATACATTATGAGACCGTTCGCTTTAGTCTCCAAGTTATTTTTAATTTAATTAATTAGTGAAGTGTAGTAAAAGTTTAAATATAGCGGCTATTTATTTCAGAAATCGAGAACAGACTCGATGGACCGTAGATATAGTATGGTATTTTATAATGCGAGTATAAAATAGCACTTGAATGTCCTGCGTCTGCTTGTGGCTAAAAAAAAACAGTAGCACGGGTCGATCAATCAGGTAAAGCTATGTTTGCCGCGGTTGGCCCGTGGATAGGTGACCATCTTTACATACCAAGACCCCTCCGAGCCTCGGAAAGCACGTTATGCTGTTGGTCCCGGCGATCATTCGTGGATCTTTGACAATCGTTACGTTTCGAAGACTTTCGGGCTTCTGCAAGAGCAGAAGCCCGAAAGTCTGACAACCAATTTTACCAAGGAGTATCGTAATTATCCAGTAAGTGGGTTGTATAGGCAGTCGCTCCGTGTAACAGTCTGGTATTTCAACTGCTTCCGATTAGACCGGAAGCCAACCCTAACATAGTTGGAAAAAGGCAGGTGATGACTTGAATGTATTCTTAGTCCTCCAAACCGAAATTTTGACATTTGGCACCCAATCTCAGCGGAGACTAGCCATCTACGCAGGAGATATTGGTGCCGATTCCCTTCTTCACAAACTAAACTAAATTTAAGTTCAGTGCATCTTTTTCTTTCTATTTCATTAAGAAAAGGACAGAAGATAAATTTTAGTTTAGTCCTGTCAAATTAATCAGCGCTTGACGTAATTTTAGTAGGCAAGTTTTAATCTTAACTTGTATGTAGTAGTGACAGGCGCTGATTAATTTGACAGGACTAAACTAAAATTTATCAACTGTCTATTTATAAACTAAAGTTTATCAAATTTATCTTCTTAATGAAACACAAAGAAAACAAGGAAATCGGTACCATTATAGGGATATTAGAAGTGTGTGCGTAGACACAGGTTCACTCACTCTTGAGAGTGAGGATATCTACTCTCATAGTTTGATAAGACGGCAATCCGACACGACCGAAGAGAGATCATGCGCAGGACAACCGGCTAAACATGCTTTCCGAAGCATAGGGGTACCACACGCCAGCTTGCTACCTCCGGGCTCTTACTGAGAAACTGCGAATGGAAAAACCCAATAACACTTTGCCCAACCTGAGAATCGAACCCAGGACTTTGCAGTCGCGCTTGCAACCACGAAACCAACAGGACAGTCAGTGCGTTGAATGTAGGTTGTAACCAAAGGGACAAGAAAGTAGAAAATTATATTGTTGAAATGCTTTCCTTGCCAGCGTCAATGTGCCTGCTCTTCTTGATCCGACTAGCATTGTCAGAGATTATGGCAAAAGACCTGATGGTGTGTTTTTGGTCCCGTGGAGTTTGGGACGGATGCTTTTGTGGGACGCTACCTGTGTAGACACACTGGCACCGTCTCACCTCCAAAGGACTGTTTCTAAAGTGGGTGCAGCGGCAGAAAATGCCGAAAATCTGAAAGTTATTAAATATGGAGGCCTTGGCAGAGAGTACAACTTTGTGCCCTTTGGCGTCGAGACCCTCGGTCCGTGGGATCCCAGTGCGCATAAGTTATTTGCGGAAATCGCGAAACGTCTAGTTGATGTAACTGGTGACCGAAAAGCTGGCGGCTTTCTCGCGCAACGCATCAGCATTGCAATTCAGCGAGGAAATGCCGCCAGCATCCTCGGTACAATGCCCCGAGGGCCTTTTTAGGCTTAACTTAGTTTTAATTTAATTTAGTTAATGTTAATAATCATCTTGTAATTTGGTTATGTAAATAAATATTTATATTTCCTAGATGTTCCAAGGAAGTGTGGTGAATTGTTTCCCTATTTCACTTGGAATATAGAAAGACTTCGTGCTATTTCCCAAATTGAAAGAAACGGGTAGCTACGGTTGTAGTATTCTCTAAGCTTTTTACCAATAACCCTAAAACTACCAGCCTATTGATGGTCATAAGCAGTATCCTAACTATCGTAATCCTTATCCTAACTTCCTAACTAAGAATAAAAACGCGAAAGTGAGTTTGTTACGCTTTCACGCTAAAACGGCTGAATGGATTCGGATAAAATTTGGCACATGTGTAAACCATGACGTGGTTTATGGTTTAGGAGATAGGATATTTTTATCGGGCCCTATCAGAATACCAGCGCTGCTGTATTTATTAATATCGCAACATTATGCTGATATAGGAGCCTTTATGGCGTCGCACTAATCGTATTTATTTATTTTCTTTCTTGTTTTTTGTTTAATCGAACAAAAATTTTGTCAGTGTTAAATGCCCCTTTTTTACTTTTTGTATTTCTTGTGCATGTCCCAAATAAAATATTTTTCTTTCTTTCTTTCTTTATCCCGATATTCTCACGGGATCGAGACTTATGCGGGTAAAACCGCGGGGCGCAGCTAGTCTACCAAAAAGGTTATTTACGGGGCAATCAAGTAAGTTTAATATTTCAACCTCTACAAAAACGACAAAAAAATGAAAGTGCTACAATTATTAACAATTTTAACATTGATTTGGAAATTGCCTTCAGCTAAATAAAATACACTTTTGTCCTTAGCCTCGTCTGGATTATAACAGTAGATGCATTCATCTTTGAATCCAGACCGGTAAAGTGCGAACTGCTCGTCATCTGAAACATTACGATACATTTTTCATCTAACCCGGGCCGAAGAGGTATTGAGAACTACACGGGAAACGTAGAAAATCTGCAAGTAGTCAATGATACACGTTTATGGAGGCATGAGGAACATGGTGTAAAGTTCACTCATCCTCCATAGAAAAGGGAGGATCCTCCGACCAGACAGGCGTCGTGTCTGGTGGGCAACTGCCCGACGGTTGATGTCGGAGTCTTGTATATATGCTAGTTGCACGGTAAACTCTGCTTGCGCGATGCAGGATTTTGCGTGACGTCAGTGTGTTGCGTAGTTCGCATGTCGCGATGTAGATGCCGCCACACATTTCTTTAATACCAAAACTATTATTTTAGAAAGTGTCGAGAGATTCGTCAACGGATTGGTAATTTAAGGCGTCTTTCCAATTAATTTCCTTAGTCCGGTGGACCTACCTATGTACCTATACATATTATAGTCGTTTTTTGTGTCTGTCTATGTGACCGCGTTGTTCTTCTAAATTGTTCAACGGATTTTGTTAATAAAATAATATTAAACTTACCTACATACATAAAGGAATCTCAATATTTTGTTAATTCGTAAAAACCGTGCGAAGCAGGGGAGGATAGCTAGTTAAAAATAAAAATCACACCGGTTTCGTAATCTGATCCTGACCGAATAGTTTTAGTGATTTTAATCATTTTAATGGCATTAATTAATACAGAAAGATATTAAAAAACAGAAAAGCTTGTTTTGCTGCAAAATGTTGCCAGTTGCGTATCTTTTACCAATAGTTAAAAATTAGCGCAGGTGAATATTTATAAGCAGTCGGGCAGATTGGCGCCAGAAGTACATGAATAGGCATAAGTTTCTTAGGAAATAAGTAGCGAATTACTGATCAATCTAAATGAGGTGGGTACTGAACGGACTGAGCATGTACCTACCAGTAGGTAATCCACGTTAAATGTTCGATTTACAACGCATTTTGTTTTTAATCACTCGAAAAAGATTCTACTAGTGGTACTGGTTCTGGTTGTAGGTACCACATGTGAACCCTGCCTAATCCTTCGGGAGATGGTGAGCCAGATTGTAGGTGTTGTCGATGACGTCATGCAAACGAAGAAACCACGTGGAAGATTTTCAGGCGTTTATTCTCAGCAGAGAAGTTACAGTTTTTTTAGTAGATGCGTTAATTTTAAGGGAATCAAAATAGGCGCAGTCCCACACGGCCAAGTCAGCTTAGGCGAAGGCGGAGGCACGCTAACTCTAATCCAAAAAAAAAATACCTATGGGATTTTTACTAGGAACCAACTATCAGGGGTGCTCTATGTAACCTTTCCGAGTAGGACGAAGATCCGCGGATGCACCTTACTGCTAGTTGAGAATAGCTTAATTATTATAATGACAATAAGTATTCTGTCGAAGGTCATTAAGTGGTGGAGATGCAGAGAGGTGACGTTGTGTTAAAAAGGTTCTCAAAGCGCAGCAGTCGACAAAATTCAGTTTACTTATATGGATTACAAAAACTCCAAAAAATTGATGCAGGTCTTAAATCCAACAGATGAATCTCAATTCTATTTGTCCTAGAAATATCCACCGTGAAGTATCCATGTTTATTTATCTGCACGGCATGCAGTGCCCTCGCCAAGACGAACCAAGCGAAGCGCAAGGGCACTACCTACCTTTTCTCGAAGAGCTTCGTCGGTTTTTTGATCCCTCATAACTTGGGTTTGGATTATACCAGATAAACAAAATTCTCGGCATATGATGTCAATAGTGGACTTATTAAACATATAAAGTTTCAATTGTATAGCTCTAATACTTTAGATTTTATTGATATCTTTAAAACTCCGATTTCGTCACTGACTCACTCACTGATGATCATCAAAATCCTTAGTGTACTTGCTGATAGCTGAAATTTTGTATAGTATTAGTACACAAACAAGAAAAAAAATCTTAAACTTGGAACTTATACTCCCCAACCCTTTAAACTTGAGGATGAAAGTTTGTATGAGACCTCCGAAAATGTTGATGATACACGTCTGAAAATTGATATAGGGACTCCTTGTTATAAATAATAGTAAAATAACAAAAAAAAAATAAACTAAGTAACTAAGTAAAGATAAAAATATCGTGTTAAGCAACTTACAAAAAGAAGTGAAATCCCACCAAAAACTTTTTATGTAAAATGTTGCCAAGACGAGACCACATGGCTCGCACTGTCAAAAGTTATAAAATCTCATGTAGAGCCAAGTTTCTAACTCTACAAGCCATAGCTTCACAAACCCTACACCTTAGCCAAAATATGGGGCTTGGCCGTTTCGTTTTCAATATAACTTTGATCGTTCTTCGTAATTTACAATATGACTTTGATCATTATTTCAATTTAAGTGTTAATAAAGAAAAGATTAAAGATTGTGAATAGGTAATATGTTTTTATTTTATTTATTTAAATAGATAAAACAATGTCACAGAAATATCAGAAGTCAAACTCAAATGGCATTTTTGTGTGTCACCTTTATCGATTAAATACAAGTCTATAAAGTTAAAATACAATTTTTCATGCAAATCACCTATAAAGTGACTTTGATCATTCATTCCTTGGACTCTTCATATGTTTCGACTGCGTGTTAGTTAATTTAATTTGTGTTGACCAGCAAAATCTGGGTGTAGGTAAAACGTAGGTACTGTAGAGATTCTATGATAATGCATCATCCTAGCCGCTAGTTGACACTGGTGCCGATTCCCTTGTTTACAAACTAACCTAAATTTAAGTTCATTGCATCTTTTTCTTTCTATTTCATTAATAAAAGGACAGAAGATAAATTATAGTTTAGTCCTGTCAAATTAATCACCGCTTGACGTAAGTTGACGTAATTTTAGTAGGCAAGTTTTTAATCACGTCTAAACTTGTATGGAGTAATGACAGGCGCTGATTAATTTGACAGGACTAAACAAAAATTTATCTTCTGTCCTCTTCTTAATGAAATAGAAAGAAAGAGATGCACTGAACTTAAATTTAGTTAAGTTTGTGAACAAGGGAATCGGCACCACTGGCAACTTAATATAAATACATATTTAAAATCGGAATATAGATAGTCTTGTATAAACTCACAAACGAATGTGTATTGTATTTTAAAAGATAAATATATAAACAGTTAAAAAAAAGGAATATCATTTATTTAGTGTAGCACGTCCCCCACACTACAATTAAATTCATATAATCCTATAGAAGTAACGAACGCTGTATTATGCCTACCCTTTGTAATCTCCGTCTGCCAGTAACCAGAATTGAGATCTAATTCTGCAAAGTATTGTGCTCCAGCTAAGTTATCAATAATATCATCTATCCGCGGAATTGGATAATTATCCCTACATATTTTCTTATTCAGCTTCCGATTATATAATCGATGCAGAAACGCCACGAGTTATCAGGCTTCTTGACTAACACAACCGGTGCTGCGTATGAGCTTGTGGACTCTTTAATTACACCTAAATTCAACATTTCCCTGTTCATCTATAACTTCACGCTGAACTGGTGAAGTTCTATACGGATGACAATTTTTAATCTATATTCCGATTTTAAATATCGACGGTTTAAAGGTAATAAGGCATAAGCGACAGTTAGGTCGAAAATGAGTTATGAATGCCTCCTATATAAAAATAGAGATTAAGTAGGATGCCATTCATAACTCATTTTCGACCAAAATGTCGCTTATGCCTTATTACCTTTAATCGTCGATATGTATTTATATTAAGTTGCCATTGGTGCCGATTCCCTTGTTCACAAACTAAACTAAATCTATGTTCAGTGCATCTTTTTCTTTCTATTTCATTAAGAAGAGGACAGAAGATAAATTTTTGTTTAGTCCTGTCAAATTAATCAGCGCCTGTCACTACTCCATAAAAGTTTAGACGTGATTAAAAACTTGCCTACTAAAATCCTCCTCCTCCTCCTGCTCCGGCTCCATTTAGCTCTTAGAACCACTTGCACCGCAATGTCGCTAACACATTTTATCCTTCCTCCTCCTCCTCCTGCTCCGGCTCCATTTAGCTGTTAGATTCACTTGCACCACAATGTCGCTAACACATTTTATCCTTCCTCCTCCTCCTCCTCCTGCTCCTGCTCCGGCTCTTAGATCCACTTGCACCTTGTGGTGCAGCAGCAGGAGGAGCAGGAGGAGGAGGAGGAGGAGGAAGGATAAAATGTGTTAGCGACATTGTGGTGCAAGTGGTTCTAAGAGCTAAATGGAGCCGGAGCAGGAGGAGGGGGAGGAGGAAGGATAAAATGTGTTAGCGACATTATGGTGCATGTGAATCTAACAGCTAAATGGAGCCGGAGCAGGAGGAGGGGGAGGAGGAAGGATAAAATGTGTTAGCGACATTGTGGTGCAAGTGAATCTAACAGCTAAATGGAGCCGGAGCAGGAGGAGGGGGAGGAGGAAGGATAAAATGTGTTAGCGACATTGTGGTGCAAGTGAATCTAACAGCTAAATGGAGCCGGAGCAGGAGGAGGGGGAGGAGGAAGGATAAAATGTGTTAGCGACATTGTGGTGCAAGTGGTTCTAAGAGCTAAATGGAGCCGGAGCAGGAGGAGGGGGAGGAGGAAGGATAAAATGTGTTAGCGACATTGTGGTGCAAGTGGTTCTAAGAGCTAAATGGAGCTGGAGCAGGAGGAGGGGGAGGAGGAAGGATAAAATGTGTTAGCGACATTGTGGTGCAAGTGAATCTAACAGCTAAATGGAGCCGGAGCAGGAGGAGGGGGAGGAGGAAGGATAAAATGTGTTAGCGACATTGTGGTGCAAGTGGTTCTAAGAGCTAAATGGAGCCGGAGCAGGAGGAGGGGGAGGAGGAAGGATAAAATGTGTTAGCGACATTGTGGTGCAAGTGGTTCTAAGAGCTAAATGGAGCCGGAGCAGGAGGAGGGGGAGGAGGAAGGATAAAATGTGTTAGCGACATTGTGGTGCAAGTGAATCTAACAGCTAAATGGAGCCGGAGCAGGAGGAGGGGGAGGAGGAAGGATAAAATGTGTTAGCGACATTGTGGTGCAAGTGGTTCTAAGAGCTAAATGGAGCCGGAGCAGGAGGAGGGGGAGGAGGAAGGATAAAATGTGTTAGCGACATTGTGGTGCAAGTGAATCTAACAGCTAAATGGAGCCGGAGCAGGAGGAGGGGGAGGAGGAAGGATAAAATGTGTTAGCGACATTATGGTGCATGTGAATCTAACAGCTAAAAGGAGCCGGAGCAGGAGGAGGAGGAGGAGGAAGGATAAAATGTGTTAGCGACTTGTGTCGCTAACACATTTTACGCTAAACAAATTTGAAATATCATTGTTTTTCGCAAAATTGTTTGAAGATAACAGTGTAATGTTTTAATAAATACTTTACCGTTAAATATGTATAATTGGTGATTGGATCCGCTTGCATCACATCACAGCACGCAAGTTGATCTTTAAGTTAACCTAACCATCACTAAAGAAGATTGGGAAGCCTTGCGGGGTATTGTGTAACACACTATCAGTAGCAATGGCTTTCATTTTGACAGTTCAACAACATTCATTGCGTATTTACGTTGTTGAGCAGACAAGTTTTTAGAACATATGCAAGCAATGGATTAGCAGTATCCTTCAAAAACAATCAGATTGTGAATGAAAGTGTGTTACGCAATAACAATTAGAGTGGTGCTCTAATCAGATAAATCCAGTCATCCAGGTTTCATGGATGATGGACTGATCTTACGATTGCTAATGACTGCAGGCTAAGTAGATTAAACGGATGTTCACATACCGAGATAATCATCAGCCTTGTATCTAGCCTAGTGGTCTGTCTGCTGAACGAGCGGTACTGGGTTTGATTCTCAGAATGGTAAAGTGTTTTCGAGATTATCTGCTAGTCAAAATATAATTCTAAGCAGGCTCAGGCAGGACTCTTCATTGGTTCCCGGCTAATGGCAATGACTCGACTCGGACTGGTGAGATCTGGTTGAATGTCTGGGAATAGCCGCGATGTGGTGCTATGTTTACTGCCTGAGAACGATTTTCTTATAGCTGTGTGGCTAGCCTATTAAATAAAATTAATGCCCGTTTTCACTAACTCTAGATGAGACATAAATTAAAGCCTTAATAAAAGTACACTGATGTATTTCCAACGCTCGGCTTAGCAATAATATTTAGGCATTCACTTGGGTGTCAACAAGTGTAAGTGAAAACATAAAATATGTACCTACCTTTAAACGGCTGTGCAAATGTCGATTAACGCCTAAACAACACACAACAGGTGTTTACGAATGCGTCGTGAGAATCAAACGGACTCGAAACATGTTTTGCTTGTACTAAAAAACAAAGCCTGTAATGCATAGGTTGATACATAATAGTATAGTGTATTTTCACTTCCTCTTGTAAATGTAAGGAACAATATCCGATATTGTGTTCACAACAATGACTTTGTAATAGTCGCTAGGTAATTATATTTAAATTAGTCTATTAGTAGAAATAATGACAAAATGAAGGCGGGATAATTTGAGACGGGTAATAAAATTTTGTTTTATTAGAATCTCAATCTAACTTGGACTTTAATAAATTATTCTAAACACGCACTCTTGTTATATGTTTTAATAAAAATAAGTTTATTTATAATATATACATTATTTTTATATTATTTATTTATTTAAACTTCTCGCACACAATTAAGTACAAAGGCGGACTTAATGCCTTAGGCATTCTCTACCAGTCAACCAAGGGCGGTGAAGAGATAAGATGGCAGGTGCTCTGAGAGGAAATAAAAATAAAGAAAATTATTAAAGATAACATAATAGATTATAAATAGAATAAGTACAGAAATACATAAATAGGTTACAAGCATAAAATACAAATACGTACATATTTACTACAATATATATCTACATTATACATATACATATATACATACAAATTTAAGGAAAAGAGATACATAATTGAGATGACTCTACGCTATTTGTTTTGAAAATAACTCTGCAATTTCCGCTTAAATGCATACCGACTGGTGGCCGTCCTGATATCAAGAGGAAGCGCATTCCAAAGAAGAATGGACTGAATATGAAAGGAAGAATGAACAAAGTCAGAAGTATGAGAAGGACAGAGTAGAAGAAGATTTTTGGAAGAACGCAGACTTTTAGCGTGCGAAGAACAGATATTGGAAGTGAGACATAAGATAAGAAGGAGGGGTGGGAGAGTTGAGAAAGGAGAAAAGAGTGGTCAAAGCGCGCAAGCTTCTTCTTTGGCGAATGGACATCCATTTGAGCTCAGTCCTGTAGCTCGAAACATAACATTTAGATACGCATGATTTAAAGGGTAAAATAACAAAGTCTATGTTGGAAACTTTATTTCAATGATACCTATCATCAATTAGATAGGTGCAGGTTTGGAATAAATTTCCTTATTAATTTATTCACAAGAAACTAAGCAATGTACAGCGAAACTGAAGTGGGGGCAATGACTTCCCAGTCACCGCCGGTGGCGACTGGGAGTTTTTATTCCCATTTGCCTCCGGTGGCAATCCCCGCGGGCCCCGACTGGGAATGAACGTTTATGTTTGACCACTTTGTTTAGTTATTCTGATCGCAATACATGTAATTGCTAAATATAAAAATTTACGTAGCGCCTAACAAAATGTTTGTAGCTACAAGTTCCCAGAAATCATTTTGCGCGAAAATGTGTGCGCAGTAAGAGAGCAAACCAGTCTTTGCCCTGTGGTGGTACCCTTTTTTTTGGGTGGGAAATCATCAAATAACTTCTCCCGCTCTGAGCGGAACGGGAGGGTTTGTCAGCCTCTTACTGACTAAAACCCACCCGTATTCCTTCCGTTGCCTGTTTTGCCAGGGGCCTCGGTAACCCACCCTTTAGTACCTTCCCGCGACCCCGGCAGGTGGTGGTACCCTGAGGTGCTAAATCCAAATCTAGTTCTGATTCAATAAAGGCTGGTTTGATAAAGTAAAAAGGTGTTTTAATTTATTTTTAAACACTTACCACTTCATCAGCAGGGTTGGCATGACACTTTATATTTCTACTCTACTACAGTAGAGTACAGAATACTATTCTGCAGAATAGAAATCGCTTGCTACATTTCTCGGTAGGAAACTGTAAACTGTCTACACGGAAACGCCATTTTTGTCTGTTCTACCGTCAACAAAACGCTTATTTACTGTTCTCGTGGTAAGCCTGCAGAGGCCGGTCGGAAAATAGTTCTGGTTTTTAGAGTTCCGTAGTCAACAAGGAACCCGTATAGTTTGGCCATGTCAGTCTGACTGTCCCGGCTTAGCTCAGAGACTCTCTAGAAAGCTGTAATTCGGCATGGGTATATGTACACGTTAATCACGCCGACAAAGTGGTAAAACCTTTTTTTTGCGGGCCTTCCTTGCACGTAACATGGAGATGATTTTTTTTAGTCTCCCATGGTGTTGGGTATCGTTGGATAGGCCGTTCAAAAATATATTGCGGGTCTGTGAAAACCATTTTTCGACTCAGGGATCCGTTTGCGTAATATTAAGCTTTAAAGTGCTAATTTTTGAGTCGTGTGACCCGACTCAAAAATTAACACTTTAAAGCCCGTTAACCCGGGAAGTCCAGGACAGGACTTCCCGGGTTAACGGGTTAATTAAAAAGAAAACTATCACAGCTAACTTACATAACTGTGATAGTTTGCCTGTAACAAAAATAAAACCACAACCATAGACAATTCAGATTTTATTTAACAGTCATCAAGAGCTATAAATAATAAATAACAACATTAATTTACTTACCATTTAAATGAACAATAACATAGGTAATTATATCACTAATACCAACAAAAATAAACTTTCGTTTCGTCAAAATAAATCACCTTGAAGATGCGCTAGTAGGTAAGTATATTTTGGAATTGTATATCACAGACTATAATAGTCCTCCAGGCCGAATTTCGACCATGGCGACCAATCTCAGCGGAGACCAGCCTTCGGCGCGGGAAATATTATAGTGCACGAGTGTGTGCGCAGACACAGGTGCACTCTCTCTTCCCTCATAATCGGATGGGACGGCAATCCGACATGACCGGAGAGAGATCAGGCGCAGGGCCAACGGCTTAACGTGCTTTCCGAGGCACGGGGGCATCACACCGCCAACTTCCAAACTCCGGGTAACTAAGAAATTCCTAATGAAAAACCCAACAACACTGCCCGACCCGGTATTCGAGCCGTCGCAAGCGCGACTGCTCAGCGTGGAGTCCTGACCCCACGGTCACCACGAGACCAACGGGGCAGCCCAAAAATCTATTTACATAAGCGACTATAAAAACGTATTTACATAAGCGTTTGTATTGTTTTTTTTAATAATTTTTAAAGCACACATTAGCTTAGCTGCCTAAATATTGTTTGATATACATCTTATACCATGCGACCTGCACTGTATATTCTGGGTAAACTGCACGTGATAAATAGGAGGAGATTACAACTCCAATTAATTTTCAAATGCTCTCCAAATATACCCATGTACTTAATTGTAAAATATTTAACTTATTTTAAGGTGGATCCGCAGTGGTACCCCGCATATAACAGTGCCGGGGTCGCGGGAAGGTACTAATGGGTCACCGAGGCCCCTGGCAACAGGAAGGAATACGGGTGGGTTTCAGTCAGTAAGAGTCTGATACGCCCTCCCGCTCCGCCCAGAGCGGGAGAAGTTATTTGATGATTTCCCATCCAAAAAAAATAAAAGTGGTACCCCGCGAAATTCTAATTTTCTTACGTTTTTCGCAATTTGCAGGTTGGTGTCAGGTTCTATCTTGATCAAAATATGATTCGCGACTGTAACTGTAACAGTTATATATATATTTACAGAATTATAATCATTCAAATCATTAATACATCTCTCTAAGTTAAATTAGCAAAAAACGTAAGAAAATTTGAATTTCGCGGGCTACAGCTGCGGAACCACCTTAATTGTAAAATATTGAACTTATTTTTAAGGACACCGTACAGATCCTTTGTCCGACAGTAATCAAACATTATTGCAAAGGTTTGGTGGTAACTGTAGTAATTATTAAGTCCAATAATACTGTCAGTTATTATACTATTAGTATACGTCTTTGTAACATTATAAATCTAAAAACAGTTCTATAAAAATGTACTATAAAAGGTGAATTAATTCATAAAATAATTTGTTATAATTGTACGTTTTTCCAATTTTAGGTATAGGATAATGATTTCATCAGAGATGTCATGTAATTAGAACATAGACTAGTATTCGGTATTACCGAAAAATCGGGATACTGGTATTTAATACCGGTATTGAATTTATAAATCCGATATTTCGGCATTATGACTACTGATTAAAAATAGTAGTCGACTTTTATTTAAAACAAGCAAGCACTTTCCGTAATATTTGAAGTCTGCAGGCAGACTTTAATTGCTTTTTTAAAGTACCTTCGTTTTTTATTATTTAATTAATATTGCTTCACGGTGTTTTTCATCATCATAATATAAGCTAACAGTCATAAAATAATATGTACATGTATATAAAAAAGGAGGAATTATTTTAAAATTTCATATTTAAAGCGTACAAGCTTAATTTGTTTTCTTTGTTTGTGTAGGCAGTTTTCTGATACTTAAATTATTATTGCGATCTCAGAAGAAATATTTATCTAATGTTGATTATTTACTTTAAAAGTGAAATTTATTTAAACTGTTTTTTTACATTATCGTTGGTTTTATTTTAATAAACAAAAAGAAAATAATGACATGACATAGGAAAGAGAGGTTTTCACTTAAATTCTATAAATAAATACCGGAAAAATACCGGTATTGCCATGAAACCCAATACCGCATAGCCTTACGAGTAATAGGTACCTACACTCACTGATGAAAACAATTTCCTTTCCTTAGTAAAATCTGATTTGGTGTAATTTTTGGTGCCTTTTAAAGCTTTATTCTAACACATAAACATCGCGTTATAAATTTAGCTTGATTTTTCGAAACCAAGAAAAAATAAGCCACAGTAAAAAAAAATGTTTACATAGGTATCTAAAAAAATGGCGAAGTTGTTTGCGTTTTAAAGTCTATGCCAGACAGAAACAGCACTACTAGCATCGGACGTCACAACACAGGAGAGCCATAGCATCTTCGCGCCATTCAGTACAATGATCGTTTTGTGACACTGACAAGGACAGAAGAATAATTTCAAAAGCATATAACTTCTGTATTTTTCCACAGATCTTATTTGCTTTTTTTTTACAAAACGTCATTTTTTATTATTATACTAAAAGTATAAGTATTTAAAATAAGTATAAATTCATGTGATTCTTTGATAGTAGTCATTACATGAACACTTTTGTAATTAAAACCCACTTGGTACTTACAAACGTTATGCAAAACGAGTGTAGTAAAATTACATAACAAGAAGCCATGCACACCTTTTGTTTATCAAAATGGACAAAATAGTTGTTGAATAAACCAACACGACATTATTATGTAAGAGAGTAACATACAAAGTCTGCCGCACAAAATATTTCAAAAAGAATCTCGTGTCTTCATTGTGGATATCCCGGAGGTTTCACCGTTTTGTAGACGATATGACTGGGACCAGACTAAGAAGCTATTACACTTGTGAAAAACTACACAAACCTTCCGATATTAAACTCCAGATCTTGCTAACAGATTCATAAAGCGTGTACGCACGAACGAACAAAATATGGTAAACACGAACATCGAACACTTTGTTCGCATGTGCAACGAACATCAAACACTATGGACAAAAATGTTCATGGCGAGCCAATTTCGTTAATCTGTGTGGACGATGTTCGGAGAAATTTGATGCAACATTGTTTGTACCGAACACTCGATAGGAAAGCGCGCGGCGGCGGGGGTTTCAGTTCTCAGCCACATATCCAACAGTGTACCGCTTCCAACGGCGAATCCATGGCTACTAAAGAGAGCGGGGCGGTTGAGCGCGAATCGTCCCCCCCGACCCTTGCTCGAGGAAGTGCCAGCCCGCGTCGTAGCTGAGCCCGTAGCTTTAAATTCCCCTGATAATAATTATCCAGATAAGATCCAGCCTGTCCCATCTTGCTGTCCTCCCCCCAGCGACGCCCTAAGCCGAGGTCCGGTACCCCACAGGGGGTGCCCTTAGCGTGCAGTCGCTTAGTAATATAAGAAATTTGCCCCTTTAAGTTAGCTTAAGGCAGCCACAGGATAGTCCGGTTAAGTAGTCACGACCCTCAAGGTCAACTACGAAATGCCATACATAAGAAAATGAGCGTAAACACAAGTCGAACTGCGTTCGTATGGTGTTCGGGTTAGCTTTGCTAATTTACGTCTACACGTACGAACCAAATGTTCCGTGTTCGCTACTCGTGTTCACCATGTTTTGTTCGTTCGTGCGTACACGCCTTTACATTATTAAACTGTAATTCGTTACATTACATTCACATGCCGGTCGCACATTTGCCACTATCACATTGGCAATAAAAGCTCACGCAAAAACTTAAGATGCAACCGAAATATAATATCGAGTACAGCAAATAGTCGTTCAAGTTATACCAGCCAATGTGCGGCCAGCCTTAGACAATCGTTAATTTACTAAGATTGTCGTAAATTTTTCTTACCAAGCAGTATAGCTAAGTAAGAACATCTAAATATTAATATTAGGTACTAGCACATAGCGACTATATCCTAATGCGTGATGTTTGCTCTTAGAGCACATCATCATATGTCTAACCTTTCCCCAACCATGTCGGGTTCAGGTTCTAGTCTAACCAGATGTAGCTGAATACCAGTATTTTACATAAAGCGACTGCCTATGTGACCTCCAAAACAGCCACTAGGTAGAACGATAGGTACCCCTTGGTAAGACTGGTTGTCAGTATTTCGGGCTTCAGACGACCTGTAACGACTGTCAAAGATCTACGATTGACAATCGGGACCAACAGCTTATTAACATGCTATCCGAGGCACGGAGAGGTCTCGGTATTCAATAAATTGTCACCCATCATTGGACCGACCTTGGCAAGCGTGGTTTACCCATGACCGATTGAAACGTGCGGCTATTATTTAGCCACGAACCCTTCTGAGCTATTTCTGAGAAACAGCATAAATAGGGTATTATGTACACACAGCTACACATCAAGCTATACTTTTCCAGTTTACGCTGACCTCGCATTGTACGGAAATCCTATACAATGCGAGATCAGCTTATACTGGAAATGTATAGCTTGATGTGTAGCCGTGTGTACAGTGAGCAATTGCTTCAGTTACATTAAATATGTGAGCAGTATGTGGGAACCAGTATATGAGAGCAGTGGTGGCCCAGTGGCAACGGCCGCAACTTACGAGTTGTAGGTCGTAGGTTCGAACCCGGACAGGCGCTTTACTTTGTATAAATTATTTCATCACCACTGCTCTCAAAACGTTGACGGAAAATATCGTGAGGAAACCGGCAGGTCCTAGAACCAAACATTCGAAGACATGTGACATCTACCAACCCGCACTGGGCTCGCGTGGTGGATTACGGCCCACTCCCTCTCACAGAGAGGAGGCCTGTGTCCCAGCAGTGGGAACATTATAGGCTGATTATGTGTGTGGGAACAAGGCAACATACCTATAGGTAGATACTACGGTGGTCCGATTTGAACACCCGCGTTCAAATCAGACCACTGTAAGGACTTTTCCAGCTCCAGCGCTCGACCACTATACTGGATGGATTTTTGCGATGGGGCAGTATGGGCAGGTACCTTAACCGTTGACGCTACAAGAAAATGCTCTTACGAGACTGTCCTTCACTTTTTGAGATATTATGATCTGCATTCACAGATTTTCAAAATAATGTACAGTCAGCAAGAAAATGGGAAGGCTTTTTTTGGTGCTAATCGATTCTGTTTCTTATAAGGATGAAAAAACTTTCTTGGACCAACTGAGGTTTGAGTACAGTAACAGAAAAGTCAGAAATTGCTAAAAACTTTTCCAATACATTTTGTGGGAAATGAGACTCCAACCTAATTTTTTACGATGGATAGACTGGCCGAAAATAAACATAAAAGATGAACTTCAAATTTCGAACGAATACGCGTTATAAGTAAATTTGGTTTGAGGACAATATTTACATAGTTTGTTGCTTTTGAAACAACTTTTCCCATAGTAAGTTTTTTTTTCGATTTCTGACTTTTGTAGGGGACAGGCTTTATTAACCATTCCTCATAAATCTTAACCTTTTGACCGCCACAGTCATGTATATATGACAAATCAAAATATGCCCAGCACGCCACGGTCACGACTACATGACAGATATTAAGGAAAAAATTGAAGCTTGGCATCGAGGGCACGTTTTTACTTTTTTGACGTGGCGGTCAAAAGGTTAAACAACAAACTATCTTGTCCTTAAAACAAATAAATTTATAACGCGTATTTGTTCGAAGCTTGAATGTTTGGTTTATTTTCGGCTAATCTGTCCATCATAAAAAAGTAAGTTTCGAGTTTATTTTCTACGTTGTATGGAAAAGTTTTTTTGCGATTTCTGACTTTTCTGTTACTCAACCTCAGTTGGTCTGGTAGAGCTTTTCGATCCCTGTAAGAAACAGGATCGATTGGCACCAAAAATATTTTTTTGAGAAAACTGCCCATTTTCTCACCGACTGTACACTTTTTTCAAAATCTGTGAATGCATATCTAAATGTCTCAAAAGTTAAGGACGCTCTCCTAAGACAGTTTTCCTGTAGCTATAACGGTTAAGGTACCTGCCCTTACTGCCCCGTCTCAAAAATTCATGCTGTAGGTATATAAATAAATAAATAATAACGTTTACCTACGCTCATCCACCAATAGGATCGCAGCATCAGATTTTTGCTCACGAAAAACACGGGTAAAGGGTGGACAGTCATCTGTGATCATTGTAACTGAGCCTGAGAAATGTATTTAAACAACGAATTTTTTTTTTCACTGGTCGACGCAAGAAGTGGCGGTCAACAGTTATGGTCATCGTGAGCACGGGATTTTGTTCAGAAAGTGATCCGACTTGGACACCCACGGTAGTACTTTAAATTTTATATTAACTGTTGGAAAACATTGGACACTAGCATAAATGGAAGAATCATCATCATCTGCCTAGCCTTTTCCCAACTACGTTGGGATCAGCTTCCAGTCTTACCGGATACAGCTGAATACTAGTATTTTACATGGAGCGACTGCCTATCTGACCTCCACAACCCAGTTACTGGGTAACACGATACCCCTTAGTAAGAGTGGTTGTCAGCCTTTCGGGCTTCTGACTACCCATAAAGACTGTAAAGATTTACAAATAACAGCCGGGACCAACGGCTTAACGTGCTTTCAGAGGCACGGAGGGGTCTTGGTATGTAAAGATGGTCACCCATCCACGGACCAACCGCAACAAGCGTAGCTTAACCTGATCGATCAATACGTGCGGCTGTTATTACTTAGCCACAAGCCCCACCATAAATGGAAGAATATGTATAGAAAAAGATAAAATACAACTTATAGATGCGAAACTGGGCATGTCATTGTAAGAATTGTATCAGGATCATCGCTGCCCCGAAAGGGTAGGAAAACTGCAAAAGTGCGAAATTGAACGCTTTCAGAGCAAGATTATAGCTTCTATAAGTTGCATTACTTATTGCTTGTGTAATAAGTTGGATTACGTAAGAAAAGCAGAACAGGGAAGATGGGTAATCTTAGAGAAATACCTATCACTTTATTCTTACTTATTAGAAGACACGCAATTCAAGCCCTCCTCGTACTTCTTGCTGCTGTAGGACACAATGCGGATCTTTGCTCGCACGTTTTTTTTTTTATATATGGCACAAAGTATCAAAATATCTTTATGGCATCCCACAAACTAAGGCCTACTTGCACCAAACTACTAAATAAAGTTAGCGCTAAACAATTTTTTCTCAATCAATCTTTTGAAGATGAAAGAGACAGAATTATGTTTTCTATTCGTTTAGCGTTAGGATTTATAGTACAAGTGGGCCTCAAAGTTTGAAAAATAATGAAGCCTTAAATAAAGAGGCTGAACTATTCAGACTCCCCTGAAAACTCGTCGGTACGTAACATCCATCAGCCACGTGGTGCTGTCGTCGATTGGCTTAACTATGAAGGGAATGGAAGCCAGGCCCACGCCCACAGCGACCCAGTTTCTAGTCTTCCGAGGCACCTTAGTGTACCTTCTCAAAACTTCTGTGGAGTAGAAGCATAACCTGAAATGTAGAAAAAAAAGGGTTTAAATACAACAAACAGTTTTCGTTCATAGGGTTGTTTGATTTGCTTTCTTTAAAGGTAGTTACAGAAAACATCTGTTTCATAAGGAAATCTACTACCTACTTCATTACATTCATAACTAGCTTTTGCCCGCGGTTTCGCCCGCGTGGGTGTCGATAAATATCCCACCGAAACGGAGGTACTAGCGGGTACTAATTAATATACCCTGTTAACTGGATTAACACAGGGTACTTTTAATCCCGGTAGTAAAGAATGTATTAATTCCGTATAAATGTATTAATACATTATTTTCATAAAACTCAATTGGTTTACGCGGCGCACGCCAAGTAAAGCTCCCGTCGCTAGTCGGCATGATTTTTTCCGACATCTTCAAGAATCATCGTCATAAATATTTCAGCCAAACCTTAATTAATTATACACATAAACCTACCTAATGAACCACTCCGTTCATTGTTTAAAGCCGTATGAAAATCGGTTTGGTAGTTTTTGAGTTTATTGCGTTAAGACAGACAGATGCGGCGGGGACTTTATTTTACAATATGTACTGATTATCGACCCGCCCATGCTATGTGCGTAACTACAGTTTGCTCATGGGTGATAGAATAATTCTACCTATGCTAGTATTTAAGGCATAATAGTATATCAAAGTTCCCAGTCTTAATTGTTGGTATATTGGCGTGTACTAGCTAACACATAGCAAGTGATTTAATTAAATGTTTTGTGTTTCGTAGTATTAATTACTTTGCATACGATTTGTATACAATCAAGTTTAACTAAACAGACAGGTGTGCTGCTGGGGAGTTTGTTGCGCCACTTCTTCTCAGCTAAATCACTAGGAAGTGGTGAAGGGCGGGCGTTTTTGGGGGACTGTCTTATGAAATACTGACGTTCGAAAAGTGCTAATTCTCAGCCTAGTTTGAATAAATGACTTTGATTTTAAATTTAGCAGCCAGTAAATCATCGTTATGAACCGTTTACCGTGTGTTAGGGTGTAGAGAGGTTACGGTTTTGGACTAATAGTCACAAAAATAAGGCTTAATAACAGCACAAGAAAA
Organism: Atethmia centrago; assembly: GCA_905333075.3. Classification (NCBI taxonomy): domain Eukaryota; kingdom Metazoa; phylum Arthropoda; class Insecta; order Lepidoptera; family Noctuidae; genus Atethmia; species Atethmia centrago. The sequence continues at coordinate 14,463,977 of HG995387.1, forward strand.
GAACTGAACGATAATACTTTAGAAGTGTTGAAACTACTGTGGCTACAGCTGGAGTAATGTCACCCCTGCTGCTCATGTCATTTTTTCCGAACGAAAGATGATATGATTATAAAGTATAGCTCAAAAAATAAGGCATAACTGCAGCCATTGGCAGCAAAATTTTAAAATCCCTGGTCGAAATACTAATAAACAGATAATTATGTGTAAGCTAGAGTGGCGTAACGTAAACCCCAGCTTACACATGTTGTAATAATGAAACTATCAAACGTAGAGTTCCGATTTAGAGGTGAAAAATTAAGGCACAACAGCAGGCTGAATAGGAAGCAAATTTTTTAAATCTCCAGGCTTCGTAGCTGCCAAGTAATAAAAAAAAATGTTTTCATGGCAAAAAATTCATAACGAGATTACTTTATAAGTTTAATATTAATGTAGTTTACACACATATCTTCCAGAATAGATTATATAAATGATGGTGCAAACCAAATCAAAATCCATTGCGTAGTTTAAAAGAAATCGCGATCACACAGACAGACACGAAATACGAATTTAATTTATAATATGTATAGCTGTACCTGTTAATAACATATCCGGGTATAATAACAGATGCCAGCGTCTGCCATATCAGCGCGTCTCCTCCCTCTATCACCACCGCTTTTGGTCGCCCATCTCTCTGCATTCATTAATTTTTAGGCATTAATCATCAATAAAACCACTAAATTTTTTTAACCCATATGGCCCATAGCTTTTTTTAAATTAAAATGATAGCTTAATGCCTTCTCTACCACTCCACCAATGGTGGCGGAGAGATACATCATTTTTGACTGTGAAAACAGTTTTTTTTTAAATTAATGGTACACAAGTACATATAAAGTATACATAATGTATTATATATATATATATATATATATATATATATATATATATAATAGGCATATATTATATATCTAATACTTAATAATACTTACTATACTTATATAATACTTTTTATAAAAATCTTTTACAATAGAGATATTTAGTACCTACCTGTGTTATTATAGTTTGACCGAAACTGCTGTAGATATGTGCGCGGCAAAACGGGGGGACAGTGCAGTCCGCTCATTCGTTAACCTTTTGACCGCCACAGTCATGTATAGATGACAGACCAAAATGTGCCCAGGATGCCACGGTAACAACTTCATGACAGATTTTAAGGAATAATTCGTTACTTGGCGCCGAGGCCACGTTATTGCTTTTTTGACGTGGCGGTCAATAGGTTAACGCCCACGACATCCCGCCCCCCGCCTCGCCGCGCATTCCTAAGACGCGGTACAGCGGTTTTGGTCAAACTATAATACTAAGTAAATGATTATGCCTACGTACTTTAAATGATTTGTAACTTTTGTCCACAGTATCAGCAATCGTGTAACCAAAGGAGACTGCATAGGAGGCCCGTACAAAATTAGTGGAGAAAATCGGGCGGAAGGACTCCCCAACCTCGTTGGCATACCCTGAAACATGGACCTGTTCAGTGACCGATACATAACGCGGGATGAAGGGTGAGTACAAGTATAATAACACCAGCCTATTATTGCCCCAAGGCAAGGCAGACGCCTCTTCTCATACAGAAAAGCTACAAGCATGGATCATCACACTTGCTCAAGACGAGTTGGCGATTTCACTATAAGTACAGGTTTACACCAATGTCAGTAATGTCCAAGATAAACTCAAAGTACATATGTATTATGAATTGAAAAAGTCACATTATATGTTATGGTTTTATCTAAATCTGCTAGATTTAAATTTATTAATTCGCCTTGGACAATGGTCTGACAATAGTTAAAAATAAAAACTATGCCTTATTATCCATAATATTTGTAATGGACTACTGAAGAAAAAAAAATTACATAGTGGAACGGAAATTAATAGACTTGATATAAAATTTTTCCTTGAGAACTGTTTCCTTTAAGTGCTTCAATTGAGCTGTAATACTGCACATAGTTTCAACTAACAGTACATCATGGAATGTAGTGTTGAGTACTATTACTTTTTACCTTTTAAAATCTATTAGGCCACAATATAACATAGAACACGGGTCAAACTGAGTAAGTTCTATTATTGATCAGTGTATGATCTTCAACAAGAAATTACAATATTATATTTACCTAGGTATCGCAGCCATGTGTCCCTCCAGATATCTCTTTGAACTGGTTCAGGCATAATTAGTGCAATTTACCGACTTCTCTGACCCAAAACAATTACGTTACCTATTTTATTCCATCGTAGGAATAAAAAAAACACTACGCTTGTTGTTTCGTTAAATTCACAGGTCGCTAATTAGACGTACGGAAGTAATAATATACTAATAAAACTATTAGGTAACAATGTAGGTTATGGCAGATCTTACGGCGACTACATTAAATGGAATGTTTTACGTTGCCATCTGATAAATTAACTGTTTCAACATAATATTCTGTATCTTCGTCTCATTATATTACCAAGAAAACGTGCAGTTCTGTTTGATTATCGCTCACAACACTAAACCAAAACGACCTATTGATTAGTTTGACATTGAATTTTAGTGACACATAATTTTCTTTCATTTGATTGATTGAGTACTGCCTGTCAGTAGTGAGTCTACTGACAGTTCTGTTTGGGGCTGCCGGCATTTAACCTGAGAATCCCCACGTTTCAATAAAACTTTCCCACTCATGAAGATATTAGCAAATTGATCCTTTTACAAAAGCTTTGTTTGTGGTGAAGTATACTAAATAAATCAAACGCAACTCAAAAATGGTATAAATTATGAAAAATGTTGAACAACGAAGATCTCCACTTTTTAATTTAAAGATACATTCATTTTGACTGAAACTTTTAAGAGATACCAAAACGAACAAGAAGTACTAACATGAATGTTCCTCGTGAAAATTCCCCAACTTCTGGGTTAATTTAAAATAATAACGTAGTAGCACAAAAGTTGAGCAAAGTTGCCATACGCTAAAATATCACTTTTTTTACTTTGTCATCAATCATCAAAACCTTTTTCCTATCAGCTGTTGCAATAAAAAAAACTAACCGCTCTGGATTATTATTACAGATGATGATGCTTTAAAGTCATAATTTTACTGTTTGGAGTCTCTTTGACTGATATTAAGACTCTTACAAACAAGCGCGACACGCGACGCGACACAAAGGCACCGCTTGTAGCGCTACACGCGGTGTCTTTGTGTCGCGTCGCGTGTCGCGCCTGTTTGAAGGAGCCTTTATAAATTCACACTTTTCTGAGACGATTAAGATAAACAAATCATTGACAATAAAGTATTCCAATACAATAAGGTAAGTACCGCAAAGAAATAAAAGTACAAAAATATATCTAACATGAAATGCTACTCAGAATTCTTCTATAAATAAAATAATAAAATGGTTTTTTTTAACGCATTGGTCTGCCTAATAAGTTACGTTGTAGATTCCTACATAATGATGCCGATTCCCTTGTTCACAACCTAAACTAAATTTAAGTTCAGTGCATCTTTTTCTTTCCATTTCATTAAGAAAAGGACAGAATATAAATTTTAGTTTAGTCCTGTCAAATTAATCAGCGGTTGACGTAAATTGACGTAATTTTAGTAGGCAAGTTTTTAATCACGTCTAAACTTGTATAGAGTAGTGATAGGCGCTGATTAATCTGACAGGACTAAACTAAAATTTATCTTCTGTCCTTTTCTTAATGAAATAGAAAGAAAAAGATGCACTGAAATTAAATTTAGTTTAGTTTGTGAACAAGGGAATCGGCACCAATGCCTAAAAGCTTTAACTCGGGAATTCTAAATCAACTGAAATAATAATTGTTCGCCTCAAGAGGTTCTAGGTACCTATTTATTAAAATTCTTAAGTTGAGTAGATCAATTCAAAAGTCTAATAAATTGCTTTAATCAACATTCAATGTCAAGACAGAAGTACCTTAGAAAGCAAAGTACAGTCGAGTCGTGCAGAAATGTAGACAACGTAACATGACGTGAGCCGCTTGCTTACTTCAAATACTTCATAATCAGCTGTTCACTCACATTGAGTGAAGTAGGACGTGTATCTAGGTTATATTTAGCTTTGTCAATAGCAACAAACAATTCTGTGTTAGACGCATTATTCTGTGGTGAAGTGTACTAAATGACTAAATGTGAAGAAAGTTAAAAGTGGACAAGGACATTAGTCGCGTCGTGTTTTTTATCTTGTATGTTCACGAATTTGCCAACAATATATTTCCAATTTGATGTGCTGTGTTTGCTGTCGCTAACATGATATTGGTAGGTGATAAATAACTCTGTTGTTTTGTGTCTGAAAATAAAAAATGCAAAAATATATTGCCAAAATCAACCTTCAGTAGTGATGTGAAATTGACAACTTATTATATCGGGAATTTAATTTCTATGCGATAATATTTTTGTCTTAGAATTTAAAATCAACTCATTTCTTTCTATTTTACCTCCTTTTTTCATTTTACTTGCCAAATTGTTCTTATAATCCAATTGGTTTGTTTATTATTTTTGGCCAAGTGGCCAAAAATAATGTTCTTTGTACCGGAGATTTCTTGGTTTGCAAAAACATACTAGTTTGTTTGATCTAAAGATACTGAAAAAAACAAAGTAAAAAGTAACTTTCCTTAGCTCTGCGGTGTATTGTTTAATTTACCATTAAACATAGTGACGCAATAGAACGATTTATTTATAAATCCCATAGTTATTTCGCACGTAAGTCAGTAGGTACAAACCTATCTTAAAAAACCGCGTCCTCGAAACCGCGGCAAGTCAATTTAAAACGAAGCTAGCAAATAATTATTTGCCTATTTAACTAATTGCGTAGGTAGGTACCTACTCATAGATCTAAGATTATGTTACTATACTCTGATTTTTAATGTGTTAGACTAAAATGACATTATTGGTGTCGACATAAAAATAACCTAGTAAATAATCTAGTTAACGAGTGACTCTCACCAAGGACCACTGTTTCATTCTTTGCAGGAGGACCTTCACTGTTGTCGTATATTCTCTGTAACATTAATTATTCGCAGTTATTTTAAAAAAAAAGGTCGATCGCAGCTGTCGTTTTTGTCTAGCAAATAAAAACTCACTACTAATACTGAGCTTGACAGGCGATAGTATGTGGCGAATTTGGAGATGTATATCATAATAATATGCGTGTAGGTGATATATGAGGAATAAAAAAGTGAATGAATAAAAACGTGGTAAAATACGGGACTTGGTCAGGTCACACACCCGTAGTACCCGCACCCCCTTCATCATCATCATTCTGTCTGACTTCATCCACTGCTGGGAATAAGGCCTCCTTTTAGTTGTGCCTATCACCACGGTGTTAGCCTCATACAACCAAGTTCGGCCCACATCTGCCCATTTCACCGCTGCTGCGTTCAGTTCCAGTTCTTGGTCGCTCAGACTCAGTCACCTCACCCCACCTGAAGTCAATCGCCTTGCCTGATGATTTGTTCTGCCCAACTCCGTTTTAGTTCCATTAATCGTTTCCCAACGTCCAAGATCTTTGTGCGTCTTCAAATATCGACGTTGGGTGCTCGCCTACTTTTTAATATTCTCGATACTATAGAACAAAACAGTCCTTGGTGTTTTCCTGTCAATCATATCCTCGTTTTTCATAAACACAGAGTGAAACTGATGAGATGAGTTTCACTCTGCCTTCAGATAAGTTTGCATTGTCTCGTCTGATGTGATCGCAAGTAACGTATGAATACGTTACTAGAGACATGAAAACTTAGAAAATTAAAAATATCTTTTATTCTAATTACCTACACTCGCCAGCATATTTTGAATGTCAAATGTTCTATTCTATTCTATTTTTATTAAATGGCAAGCAAAGCCGATGTCGACTATTCTGCCAATGTCTAGAGTGCATTGGAAAAACAAGTGTGCATGAAGATAGATAAAAAAAAACAATAACTGAAGACAAGTAAAATTCTTTGATTGATACAGTTGAACACAATGTAGATCTTGTTGGGTTAGTACGGGACTGAAACAAACAAAAAAAAAAAAATAAAATAAATACATATTATAATTGTTAAAACATAAAATGTACGCATACCACACACACATAATTTACAGTTTTATGTTATTGTGACGGATGAAAGTCATCAGCGCCACGAGCAGTTCAGGAGAGGAATGTGTTAACAAAGCGGGAAAGTTAGTCGGAAGAGGGATTTTAAATTTAGGAAGACGGCTATAGAGATCTAGAGGTGGAACGTTGTTTGAGCATTCAAAGAAGATGTGATCCAGAGTGCCCTCCTCCAACCCGCACTCGCAGAGGGAGGAGTCCCTAACCCGGATTTTTTCCAAGAACACAGGGGTACAACAAAACCCCAGGCGAATACGACAAAGGACGGATATAACAGTTTTGGAAACTTTTTTGTAGCCGTAGAACCAAGGTTTTGACTTTATGGTTGGTTGAACTGCATAATAAAACCTGCCCTTTATTCTACCAGAGTTATTCCACTGTTCCTGCCATGAAGATTGGAGATTAACTTGTGGAAGGCTTAGCAAGTCATACCCCTGATGAGTATTGTGGGTGAGATCAGCTACTGCTGATGAGCAAGCATCTTTGGCCAGAGCATCAGCGCACTCATTGCCCTTAATGCCACAATGACTAGGTATCCAAACTAACTGAACCTCTTTTTGATTGCTAGTACAAGATAATAGGGATTTTTTAATTTTTAAAACTAGGGAGCTGTGCAATTTACTTTTGAAGGGGTTCTGTACTAGAGCTTGCAAACAGCTAAGAGAATCTGTGAAGATTACGGCTTTGTCAATATTGTGGTGAGACTCTATAAAAAGACAAGCTTCCAATAAAGCCACACACTCGCCCGTGAACACAGAAGACTCTTTAGGACATTTAAATTGCAAAATAATACTGGAGCTTTGGTAGTAAACTGCAGCACCAGTGCTACTGAGGTCATTAAATTTTGAAGCATCTGTAAAAAACCGTTGAAAGCCAATCCATCGTTCTCCCACCACCGCATTGAAAGCCGAATTTGCTGAAGGGGACTTTTTGGAAATACCAATGTCAAAGGAAATTTTTGGAGTGAAACATAATACTTCATAGGAGAAGTTAAAAAGTGGTAATCTGGGAAACTGTTCTATTGGACAAACTAAATTTTGAAATTGACGAAATGCTTTTAAAATTAAGGGTATTTCTTTGTTTTTCCAGAAATTTGAGCTTCTACAAATGGCATCTAGCTCGGTCAGTTTTGCTACAAGAGGATGAGAAGATCTAGATATCAGCCTAGCCACAAAACGTGAGGCCAGATACTGCCGTCTTAGGGACAAGGGAGGTTCAGCACACTCAACCTGCATCGCGTTAATGGGAGAAGACTTCATACAACCAGAGATGATCCGAAGGCATTTTGACTGAACTCTATCCAGGCCAGCCAAAGCACCCTTGTTGCATGGAACTAGATGGAACGTACCATAGTCTAAAACACTACGAATTAAAGCATTATATACCAATTTCATTGTATACGGGTGGGCACCCCACCAAACACCCGCGAGAGCTTTTAAAATTGGAATAACTTTTTCACATTTTTTAATCAATAAATTTACAGAAGTGCACTCTGGATCCCACCATGGAGGGGAAGGAATTTTATCACGAGCACTGTTTTTCAGCGGAAAGCAGGAATCCGCGCTGGAGGTGATGGCTGTAACAAATCCCTCATAACAGCCTTTGGCATGGTAGTGACCAGAAGGATCTGATAAACATGAATTTAAATTTGGAAGAGCATCAATTTTATCCTCCAGTAATGATCGAAATTTTGCCCAATCTGGTTTAGACAAGTTATATTTCAGAAGTGGAGGGAAAGTTTTCTCTAAATATGTCTTATTAACCAAAGATATGACAATAGGGTAATGGTCACTACCATGCGACAAGGACGTACATTCCCAATTTGTCGAAGCTGCCAACTCAACCGAACAAAATGTTAAATCAACACAACTTTTTTGTTGACCGGGAGGAGATCTACGTGTTGGGCAACCATTATTGAGAATGCAGAGATCCAAGTCATCCAAGATCTCAACCAAAGCTGCACCAAAGGCATCACAGCGTTCTGACCCCCACCTGTAATGGTGGCAGTTGAAATCACCCATGACCAAAATTGGTCCATGTATATTAGAAAATAGGTTTTTTAAAACAGCAAAAAAATCATGATGAGGGTGAGCAATGTATATTGAGAACACTGTAATACCTTCCACACGTCCCGCTACAATACTCATGTCTCCTGTGAGCGAAGGTAAAGGGAAGGGCAAAAGAGGGACCCGATTGTTGACTAGGAGAGCCGATCCTCCATAGCCATCAGATCTGTCACATCTGAGAATGTTAAAGTGTGGCATACGAAAGCTAAGACTTGGGGTGAGCCAAGTCTCAGCTATGGAACAAGCCAGTGGCTTGTATTTATTTAAAAGGGATATGAGGTCGTGCTTTTTATGCCACACGCTCCTCACATTCCACTGAAGGAATACTTGGCGAGACGCCATTTTTAATTTGAAGAAGTAAAGAAATAAGTTGATCGGCAACGTTGGACGGTGTTTGGGAATTGGAAGAAGAAGAAGAAATAACAGTAGGTAAAAGTTTTATAAGGAGTTCGATAATAGAACCGGTATTATTTGAAGGGACATTGTTGTACTTAAGAGCGCAGCCATTATGCTGTGAAGGTTGAGGAGAACTAACTATCTGCTGATGAGCAGCTTTGTCATAAGATGGGGAAAGGGGGGCCATGGGTCCTGGGTTTAAGTGTCACAGTTTTGCGATATGACTGAGAGATTGGAGTCTTGGTGACATTGGCATAGTTACGGGAAGCTGTAGGAATAATTTTGCTAGCCTCAACATAAGGAATGCATTTTTCAGCCATTACAGTTTTAATGGCTTTCTGTCTACCATGCTCGGGGCATGACTTGCTGTTAGCGAAATGATTACCCGAGCAAAGCACACAGAAGGCCTCGCCCTCAGAAATGTTGCAACCATCACCAGGGTGATCGTGGCCACATTTACTGCAGCGTGGTGTTGACCTGCAAACGTTAGCCACATGTCCAAATCTGCAACACTTGCGGCATTGAATTGTCGGGTATATGTACTGCTCAACAGGGAGGGATGTGTAACAGCAGTAGATCCTATTTGGTAGAACTTGTCCGTCAAAAGTCAGAACACATGTTTCAGTGGGTTTCCACTCATTAATCCCGTCTCTTTGAATTTTTCTATTAATACGGCGGACTTTCAGTATTTTCCCGCAGCCTGAAGGCACAGTTAAGTATGTAATAGCTTCTTCTTCCGTAATATCTGAGGGAACACCGGTAACAACGCCCATACGTGTGATATTAAATGTAGGGATTGATGCAGTATAACTGTATTTGGATAACAAACTGTTTACTAAGAAGGAGTTAGCATCCTGAGGGGAGGCAAACTCTACAGACACACGGTTTCTACCAACTCTGTTAACACCACCACGAACAATGTTCGCAATGTTGTTGTTCATAAGGAACTTACCAAAATTAACAGGATGTAGGGTGGTACCAGCATTTGGTTGAGTCTCTATACGAGAAACGTGGACAACGTAAGGGGCCTTATCCAAAACGGAGTATTTAATACGTCCGATTTGGCTTTTTTGTTGCTTACTCGGAAGGGAAGGTGTCAAGGTTTCTTCATCACTCGGACGTTTGCGTGAGCTCTGTTGGGATTGTGTAACATCCATCTCTGTAACGCTGCAGACAACATCCGCAAATTCAGCTAGAGGATTCGGAGAAAAGAGAGTTAAGGAACCTGGAATATCTGGGGGATCAGGGTCAGGGGGTTTATTCTCATCCATCTTGGATGAAATGAGACTTCAAACAAGACAATCACAATACAAACCGTAACAAACACAAGAACAACACACTTAAAAAGTAACAAGTCAATAAGAGTATCAACAATCACTCAAGAAACAGCTAAAAATTCTAAACACACGTGCTATCCAAGGACACCGTGGCGAGAATCCAATGTCAAATGTTACAAAAGAAAGCCCCCAAAACGCCCAACCTTCAACTCTACCTGCTAGTGTTTAAGCTAGGGAGAAGTGGCGCTACAAACTACATAACCAGTTTGAGATAACTCCAGCAAAGAGTTCCACTCCTAACGTATGAGATATTTTTTTTTTGTGGGAAATTATCAAATAACTTCTCCCGCTTTGGGCGGAGTGGGAGCGTGTTTCAGACTCTTACTGACTAAAACCCACCCGTGTTCCTTCCGTTGCCTGTGATGCCAGGGGCCTCGGTATCCCTTTCGAACTTTCCCACGACCCCGGCAGGAGATACCGTAAGACTAAGTCGAACTTACCATACATTTGCATAAAAAAACTGGCAAGAGTGAGTTCGATATTGCCATGTGCGTTGAAAAAAATGTGCAATACTTTAAAAGGTTTTTGGTAGATCCTACATCGTCTCTTAATAGCTCCTAAACACATATCTATCTACTCCGTGCTCATAAATTATTCTCCTGCTGCCGTGAAATTTGGGAACTAATTTTATTTGGGGTTCGCGATGTAAGTCCTGCGATTTTTGCGAATTTCGAAATTTACAATTGATGGCAATGGGTTTCACTTGAAAGTTCATCCACGTTCATTGCGTTATTTACGCTCTTGAGCAGACCAATTTTTCAAACCAATGAAGCAATGGTTTAGTAATATCATTCAAAACTCTCTTATTGTGATTGAAAACGTGTAACGCAATGAGGGTTTTCTGGCAGAACTGAGACATCAGGTCAGGACCTGTCAAAAGTGTTAAAGCTCCTATATTTTATTTAGTCGTAATTGAATGAAGAACCAATGAATGAAAGGAATTATGTCATATATTTATATTAATAATTGTCGAGTCGGACGACCTCTTGTCAAAGTGGCGCCAACAGGCGGCGTGAATTTTTATGAAAACCCTCATTTGGGTGCTAGGAAATAGGAAAGTAGGCTTCCTTTCCTTCTTCCTTCATTTCTATTATATAATTCACAAAACCATCTTTTGGTCCGGCTCTTTTATTATAGCCATCTACATCCCCATTCATGACACAGACATGGTGTAAAATTCCATACATTATTCTTTTTGTCATGTAACTAATAATTGACAATACTGAATACAGTGTACCAGTAATTCATGCGTAGCGTGCTAAATAATAACGTTTATGAATAACAAAGTACTTAGTTTGTATGTTGTTTTGTCTTCATATACGGACAGACAATAGCCAATGTATGCATATTCTGGGAATGAAAAGTACAATGAATGTTTATAGGTAGGGCTTGCATTATTTGCGGCGTTAAAGAAGAAAGAGGTTCTGTAAGCTGTTAATCATTTTGGTAGTCATATTCTGCAAGGAGTAGGAATTTATCGGCCAGCATTCTGTCTGTCTGTCTTTCGTCTTGGGCGATTTGTGATAGAGATAGACTGTCGTAAGAATTACCTTCTAATAGCTCCGGAGCGGGTTCTACGAATGCTAGTCAAATTACTAATAAATTTGTCTGTTAATCTTGAATGGTCTACTTATTTACTAACGATAGACGCCTCAACTAGCAGCAGTGACCAGCCGCTCTCCATAGCCTGAAAAGTCTAAAGAAAATATTCAAAACTACGAACTATTTCGGAGTTCGTAATCATTTCTATACGAAAAGCTGTATATGGAGTTTCACTTTATCGACACGCCATGGCACATCACTGGCTAATCAAAAGTAACAAAATTAAATTAGTCCGAAATTATTTTTAGGGTGCACTTTGTGCGATCTTCCTTCGTACCTACAAAATTTTATCGGACAAACTGCATTATTGCATATACGGAAATAATATTAGATGATGAAACTACTCGTATCATGTAGCGCGATGTGTCATACGCACTCTTTCTAGCAAAATGCTAACAATGTGGTACAACTAGGTTAAAATCATACAGGCTGTATACACGTAGGTTGTTTACTTTTCCTCATAATTATGTAGTATGGTGAGTACGAGTTATATTTCCACATTCCATAAACTATAATTAATAAGCTGCATTTTCCTATATGCTTCCTAAATGCAATCTTTTTGCTCGTAACAGCATCCTTAGCATGAGCTATAAGCAAATTAAATAATTCATCGCGTGGAGAAATGATCATTCCGTCAAGTCAGCAATGACGATAGGTACCTAACCGTCCACAACCACACTTCAAACTTGAATACAAAGGTAGCTTTACATAATACAATATGTAGATACCACAGTCCCCAAGCAAGGTCAACTAGTAATGCAAAAAATTAAATAAATAAAAAAATCGCGATAAACGTTCCAAGATGAGTATTTATTTATTCCTTGGATTTCAGTAAAAAGTAGCAATTCGATTATGTAGGTATGAGTTTTATTAGAGTAGTTATTTTACCTTATGTAGGTAATTATGGAATTAATGACTATAATACGTAAATTACAGGTGGACCCGCAGTGGTAGCCCGCGAAATTCAAATTAACTTACTTTTTTTGCAATTTGTAGGTCATTGTCAGGTTGTATCTCGATCAAAATATGATACAAGACCGTAACAAATACGTATTGACAGAATTATAATAATTAGAATCATTAATACATCTATCTAAGTTAGATTTGTTCCCTAAGTACTTTTCCTTGTGAGATTTGTTCACGAGGAACAAATCTAACTAAGAGATATTATTACTGCTGATCCACCTTAAAATTATTATATATGTGGAACACGGATCATATGAGAACCAGGCGCTAAGGACAGTATTTAGCGCCACTCACGTAAGTCAAGTCTACGGTGACTATGACTAACCTGCCTATATAAAAATGTTATAAACAAACATTTACATAGTTATCTATTCGCGTTACAAATACCGTCTGGGTTTTTTGGGCCGACAATAAATCATCGACTTAATGATCAAAGTCCAGATTATGAGCGTTTTATTGAAGCGCGTTTGTAATAATTCTAAAAACATAAATAGCTGGCCTAACACAAAATTTTATAGAGCTCTACGTAAACTTCTGTAATTTAACCCCAGGATAAATATTCTGTACTTATTCTTGAACATGCTTTTAGTAACGGAACGTTACTAGCAACGTTCCGTTACTAATAACGTTACTGATATATATATATATATATTACTGATATAATAACTGTCAAACGTCTAGACATTTGAGAGTTATTATTGTGACAAGGTCTTCACAGCTGTCATTGACTCGCGTCAGATCAATATAGGATAGCGCGAGCTGTGAACCCTTAGCATTGAAGAGAGATTGTAAGAAACCATTTAAACAATTACTTGTTTTATTAAATAATAACAAACGATACATGCTTAAACGTTACCTATATTAATATAAAAAAAACAACACAACTCTTGCTGATCTTTTTGATTTTTTGAAAACGCTAGTAATCAATAAAATCAGCTTAATACATTTCCTTCACCTTCTTGCTCTGACATATAACAACATTTTACAACATTGACTGTGTTTCAAGTGTGAAATAAGGAAATAACCTCAAATACAAGGAAAATGTCGATAACATTTCATTTTTATCTGTGTCCCATCACTATCAACCTTAGTCAAGGCCATGGAATCAGTATGTACTTTAGAGCTCTAGGGTATTTAATTATTATGACAGTCATTTCTTTTGTTCATTGTAAAATCTTGATATATGTTCTTCATTTTGTTTTATAATCAAATTCTGGTAAAGATGGTATTGTTTCGTCAAAATCCTGCCCTTATTCTAATTTATTTGGGGTCTTATTCCGTACATTACTTAGAATCTCAGATTTTACTTTCTTCCAAGCAATATAATATTTCACATAATCCATCTATTTACCTACTACATTAATAGATTCCTACTTTCCAATAGATTTTCCTTGAAAAATAAGGAAGAATCATTCCACACGCAAAGATTGACCATGAATGTCGCCAAATTCAGGGTCTAAAAATTGGAATGAATTACAATGAAACATTGTACCTACTTACTAAGTATCTACGACATAATTGTTTTTAAGGCTTATTGGTTGATTCGCATTTTACTCTCCCGAAACGGGCGGATCGACACTTTTAAATAATATTTTTTTTTCTGTAGGCGATTCGCACAAAGTTAATTTATTTGTGGGCGAATCGACAACTCCAGAAATACGTTTTAGGCAACTGGCACTTAAAATATTTTCTTTTATATTTACTCATAAAAATTTGCCGAATAAAGTGTAGGTATATTTGTACAAAATAATAGTTAAATGTAGTTTCTACTGTACGTTTTTCATAACTTTATTGCGTAAAATACAAAATGTGCCAATTGCCTAAAGGCTCGTGCAGACTAGCGCGATATCGCGGGCGCGACAGGCAGGAATATACCTTTCGCACTCGTACGTATTTCTGGAGTTGTCAATTCGCGCACGAATGAATACATTTTAGTGTCGATTCGCCCGTCATTGCAGGCGAGTAAATTCGTGCGAATCGACCAATAAGCAGTTTTGAATCCCAATATAACCTTTGTAAAATGGGTTTAAATTAAAATGACGTTTCTTTCCACTTAATAAAAATCTTAAATTGATTAATTCACTGACAGACAGACAACGCACAGCCTAAAGGCTCGTGCAGACTGGGGCGATATCGCGGGTGCGACAGGCATATTGCTGCCTGTCGCGCCCACGATATCGCGCTAGTCTACACGAGCCTTAAACCACTGGGTCTAGAAGCTTGTAATTTTGCATTAGAGATCCTTAAATACTCGTACCTATAAAAAAGGAGCATTAAAGATAGATTTTTGTAAATTACTTTTTCTTTAAAGTTCGTCATTTGCCGATGAGAAATCTCATTGGGCGAGCGGCTTGTGAAAATGTGACATAATAAAATTCAAAGCAAAGTAGGATTGGTTGCTCTTCTACGTAGATTTTAAGAAACATACATTGCTTCTTGTTTATAGACAATCATTTTAGTTTTAGTGCATAAAGGCTGCCGTAGACAGGCGCGACGCGACAGCGCGACGCGCTGACTCTGAAGTCGAATTATTAATTCACTTGAGTAAGCTGACATGTGCTAGCTGTCAGGCAATATACTCGCGCTAACCTATATTGATCTGACTCGTGTCAATGACAGCTGTGAAGACCTTGTCACCTATGTGATAACTGTCAAATGTCTAGTAACGTTCCATTACTAAAAGCATGTTCAAGAATAAGTACAGAATATTTATCCTGGGGTTAAATTACAGAAGTTATAAGTGTAAAATAAATGTGTAATAAGAAGTGTAAAAGTCTAGAATACAATAAATATGACCATTTTATTACACAAAGTGACAGCTAGTACATGTCAGATTACCATCCAGTGAATTAATAATTCGACTTTAGTAAAACGATTTCTATGAAAACTTCATGGGAGTTGTTCTACCAGAATCACGTCGCACCGTCGCGTCGCGCCTGTCTGCGGGAGCCTTTACGCAAGTACACTACCTACTATACTATATATTTGAATACCGGCTCTGCTAGCAAACTAAGTATTTAAATAAGTACAACGAACGTTATTCGACGTTGGTATTTCCCCGTACGAAGATGTTTTAATACGAGTACTTAGTCACTTACAAAAATAAGACGAGGAAAACTCGACGGACTTGTGATAAACGTAGGTAACCATTATGAACGACGTCGCCGAGTCAGTAAAACTAAAAAGTCTAGAACACATACTCGTAAGTAGGTAGGTAATGTGAATGACAAGCAGTTTTTACGTGCTGTATGTTACAGTCTATTCTAAAAGTATCTGATGACAGTGTAAACAAACCCTGTTCAGGAATTTATACATTCTTACGCAATCACTCACTAAAGGAAATTAGTAACACATTCATCATTATTTAGAAGGTTCCAACTTTATATCCCACCACTTTTCGAACAATTATTATTAAATCGTAATTGAATTCGACGGAATTGTCGTTATAAAACTAACCTCAGTTGTCAAATGAAAAACATCATTTAAACTTAACATAACATCATGCTTCGTTTCCCCGAAGGGTTGGGCAGAGGTATACCTGTAGTACACCCACATTTCGCCAGTTATGTTTAAGTCCCATGTAATAGGGGGTGAGCTTAAAATGTTTTAAAATTAGAATTTCGTTTTAAAGTATTCAAATAATCAAATTTTGATTTCACAATTTGTAAGTGGCACTACAAATTGGCATCCAAAAGCATATTTTCTGATCCATTTGTTAACATTTTCATCGCATAGTTTTGGAACAGACCATATTATATGAAAATTACCTACATTGTGAGTATCTTTCCATAAAGGTCAGGTCTGTCGCGAGAGCTATGCACTCGGGCAATCCGCTGTAATAATCATTATGATTGCTCTCAAGTCTCAACCACGCGTGTTCTTCACAATTCTGCAATGTTACATACGATTTCACACGTGACACCAAGAACTTATATAGCTTCGAAACATACAAACACATTATTAATAAAAAATCGCGCGAGCTTTCATAACCGTGCGGAAAGTGGTAAATTGTGAAAATCTTATACTATCTTTTTAGCTGTTCATAAACTACCTGCTGCACGCAACTTCGCCAGCGTGGCGTTTTCTAAAATAAAAGCATAAGTTACTCCTTGTAACATAGCTACTTGCTAGTGAAAATCCAGCCAAAATCGGTTTAGCCGTTTCTGAGATAAGCCGAAACAAACAGACAAAAATAAAAAAATAAATGTTTTTTTGATAGGTATTATAAATATTATAATACTTTCTGCATTTCTTAAAAAGGTGTTATTTTGACATTATTTGTATAGATTACAAGCAGACACTTCAATTTTATTTATTTGTAAGATATATTAAAATCGCTTTTCGTGTCTGTTTGTGTGACCACGTTGTTCTTCTAAACCAGGCATTCCCAGCGGTCGATATCGACCCTTTGGGGTCGAAATCGGTTTCCCAGGGATCGACATAAACGAAAACTAATTTTGGGGGTCATGAAACTTTCAAGATACCTACTGTATAAGTTGTGTTATGAATGACTAATATTTTAGTGGGAAGTATCATTGTTGTACTTTTAAAAAACTCAACAAGTCGATAAGCGTGCACAAGTTCGTACAAGATGAAAAAAATAGGCTATTGGTCTGAGGTATCAGTTCATTCTGCAAAAGGGGTCTCTTGCCCAGAAAAATATTTTGGGAATCCCCGGGATTATAAAATAGTTTGGGAATCCCCGGGATTCTAAACTATGCGATGCATTTTATTGCGGTTTTCATCATCATTTAGAAAATGTATTCTGGAAGTTATCTATGTATATATAATACATTAATAAATACTCTGGTCGAAATTCGACCCCCTCTACTTACAATCTATAATAATATAGTACAAATTACATGCTATTAAAAAGTACTTACTTATTCCATGCCCAAGCTGTCACTTCCCGGGTCGACGGCGCGTTGTGTTCCACGCGCGCTTC
This sequence comes from Atethmia centrago, assembly GCA_905333075.3. Lineage (NCBI taxonomy): Eukaryota > Metazoa > Arthropoda > Insecta > Lepidoptera > Noctuidae > Atethmia > Atethmia centrago. The sequence goes on from HG995387.1 coordinate 14,481,400, forward strand.
AAAGAGATCTCGTCACCACAAGTGTAGGGGTCCACTAGGGCCGATGCCTGCCGGGGTCGTGGGAAAGTCCGGAAGGGATACCGAGGCCCCTGGCAACACAGGCAACGAGAGGAACACGGGTGGGTTTTAGTCAGTAAGAGTCTGGCAGACCCTCCCGGTGCGCCCAGAGCGGGAGGGAGAAGTTATTTGATAATTTCCCACGAAAAAAAAGCTGTCACTCCTGTCACCTATCTAACTTCAAGTCATGAGGCCCTGGTACTATTTGTGTTTGTGTGTCAAACGCACGGTAGTGTGTGTAATGTCTTTTTTTTATTAATTTTAAAAATAATTGGCTTTTACAATGTTTTTAAATTAGTGTTAATAGGTATGGGAGGACAGTGTAGGCCTGTCGAGACGTACCAGGTACTTAACAAAAAAAAAAAAGAAAAAGGTCTACAAAATATCTAATCTATTAAGCCTACAACGTTCTCACATTCACAAGGTACACACAAATCTGTGTAAAATATTAATAAAATAATAAAATAAAACCCATTTAAACCAAATGAAGTTTGCCATTACAAGTCTGAAATCAAAATTTTAGGTATATAATGTCAAACAGTGAAAATAATATGTCAAAAAGAAAATTGGTATAAAAAAAAATAATAATAAACATCGTAATTTGGGAGCAGTTAATAGACATTTACATAGTTATGCCGTTTATGAGGTACCAGGGAAGCCACATGTGCAGAAGGAATTATTGCCAAACTTCCTTGTCTTCAACGTAGTCTTTAATTATAATATGCGTCTTTGGTAAGTAAGGACTATATAAACTTTAACTGTGCCAAATTTCATACTTCTTCGTCCGCGTAATTTTCGTAAAAACCGGCCAAGTGCGTGATGGAGTCACGCACAATAAAGGGTTAGGAAGTTGGGATGAATTTATCCCAAAAACAAACTTAACTTTGTAGTTGAAAAACATGTTCTCCCACGCATCATCTATACGTCACGGTCAATTCTCCAACACCAAATTTAAGTTAGTCGACTATTACTCGTTAACTTGTAAAGCCCACTTAGCTGTGATAGTTTTCCTTTTAATTTCATTATCTGTACTAATACAGACTGCCATGAATATTTTCACATGTCCATAAACAACCATTTAGCTGGCACACACTTGGGGGGGACACACTTGACTCTAACAAAAATTTGCACACTGAAGCTTAATATTACGCAAAATATTACAATTTATTTTTTTCATGTTTTTATTTTACCACTATGTCGGCGTGATTAATATGTATAGCTATGCCAAATTACAGCTTTCTAATACTAAGCATCTCTGAGCTACACTGGGGAAAGACAGACAGACGGACATGGTGAAACTATAAGGGTTCCTTGTATACTACGGAACCCTAAAAAGGGGTGCAAAGTTTTCGATTCACCTCTGAGTTTGTTTAGGCCGTTCTTCTCAGAGTAGTCAGATAGGAAACGCCGACCGACATCATCTAGTTTTTAAAACATGATTGCCGTGTAAAAGGGTTTGTACAAACCTATGTACTTATAGAAATAAAATAATTTATCATTTAATATTATAATGATGATAAGTAATAATAATAATATATATTTAAGGCGCTGACAAGACCCAATTGACCAAAGTAGGCTTCTCTTAAGAAAAAAAAATGCCAAATCTGTATAGTTTGTGGTAGCGGAAAAAATATATGTTAATTTTGAACATATTTCCCAGAACTTGGTTGTTACCAAAACACGTTTATAAAAAATCTCAATACAAACTAACGTTAAACTAACCTCTTACTTTGAATTCCAAACCAAAATATCTGTATTAAATATCAACATACGTTACATATTTCATTAGTAACAAGAATGTCTCATTTGAATGCAGAACTTGCTTGTTTTTTATTTTCGATTACTCAACTCAATTTTGAGTAAATAGATAATTGCTTCATATTTTGCAATAAATTACAAGCGTTAAGTCATCGCGCTTCTCTTTCTTTTCTATGCAATCTGACAGTGACCGCGGTTTAGGTGTTGTCAGCGTCTTAATATAGAACGTTTGTCGAATTGCTAAAATGGCGTGAACGTGCGTAACATATTTTTTGCATAAAAAGCGGGAAATTGATGACGTATACTGTGAGAAATAAATATCTGATGACGACGAGAAAATACTTTAACGTGGCTTTAAAAATCTCCAAAGAATCTGAAACTCACGTCACTTTTCAACTTACTCCTAAATAACACAGTTCATCGTTGCAAATTTGGGAAAAAATTGAATAGTGTAAACAAAAACTTGAAGCAATGCCGATTGTATTTTTCGTTTAGGTTTTGTCAGCGTCTTAATACGGAAATATCGATATTTTATCGAATCGTATAAACTATGCGAAGCAGGGACGGGTCGCTAGTCTTATAATAAACACTACCGGGCTGTAGCCATGGAACCTTATCAAGATTATTGATATGATTACTTATCTACATTATCGAAACATTTATTCACAAAGATAAGATTGATACAAGTGTCAATGATAAGAAGACACGAAGACATGTGTCTTTAATGGCAGTTATCGACACGTTGGAGATGTAAATAATAATAAGAAACAAGTTTCGACCTTGTCAAGTAATAACCGATTGTAAAGTCTCTTACAGACTAGCGCGATATCGCGTGCGCGATGCCCCAGTCTGCACGAGCCTTAAAGTCAAGGAAATTAATTGTTGATAACCAACTTTAAATTGTCGGTATAGTAAAATCACAACTAGGTAAGTACCTATCATTATTTTATACTTGGATGAAATGGCTACGTCACAACAAATTGACGCAGTGTCAATTAGTGGAACTATTAATTTCTTTGACTACCTCGTTGGTCTAGTGGTAGCAAGCGCTACTGCTAAGCATGAGGTCCTGGGTTCGATTCCCGGATTGAGCAAAGTGTTATTGTGTTTTTCTGTCTAGAATTTCTCAGTAGCAGCCCGTATGCCTGCCGCGCCCGCGATATCGCCTGTGTCTGCACCAGCCTTTACGCAATTGCCCCGCTGCGCGCTGGTCCTTATCTTATTAAGCTTCGGATTTGTTAACATCTTTCATCCCCACTGGTCATGATCTACCCATGTGGAAATTAAAATTTTTCAAATTTCAAATTTCATCCAAATTCAAATTTCCCAACTACGTTTGGGTCGGCTTCAGTCTAACCGAGCGACTGCCTATCTGACCTCCACAACCCAGTTACTGGGTAATACGATACACCTAGGTAAGACTGGTTGTCAGACTTTCGGGCTTCTGACGACCCGTAACGACTGTCAAAGATCCACGAATGACAGCCGTGTCCAACGGCTTAGCGTGCTTTCCGAGGCGCGGAAGGGTCTTGGTATGTAAAGATGGTCACCCATCCACGGACCAACCGCGGCAAGCTTAGCTTAACCTGATCGATCGACCCGTGCGGCTGTTATTACTTAGCCACAAGCCCCCGCAAGCCCTCGCCCCCTATTATATGGTACTTAAACATAACTGGCGAAATGTGGGTGTACTACAGGTACACCTCTCTGACCAACCCTTCCGGGAAACAAGGCGTAATCTTGTTTTATGTAAAAACAATAACTATAAACTAATACAAACTACTGCACACGAAGTGACGCAGAGTGCCTACAGAGTCGCAGAGTGTGAGATTATGCAGAGTACTGACTGTACATCGAATCACATAATATTATTGGCTATCAATCAAATAATTAGCTGAATATCCTGGCGCGAAAGAACGTCATAACTTGTCTACGATTTCCCAATGCATGCACCCCTATCAAGCATGGTTAGTCATGTCAAAAGCATAAGTTCAAAAAATTAAACCCTACTACTGAAAAATCACGCCCTTAAGTGTCATTTCATTACGCACTGTCGACTAGTCGCCGGCGACACGGTCGCTGGCAACAGTGACTTACTACAGATTAAGAGGCCGACAACACCTAAAGCGCGGTCACTGTCGGACTGCATATAAAAGAAAGAGAAGCGCGATGACACAACGCTGGTAATTTATTGCAAAATATGAAGCAATTATCGATTTACAAAAAGCTATAGATTGTATAAAAAAAATAAAACACTATTATACTAATATGTTGCTTGTAGAATAATCTGACAAAAAAATCTGAATTATTGCATGTATATTAGTATGGTTTTTAATCGTTAAAAGAAATTTTTAGAGGTATCTTCGTGATTTTTTTCTATCCTATCAAATTAGTTGTATTATGTTTTCAACACACTATCTACCTAGCATATATCCTGAAGAATATGATATATTTTTCTAATTTGGTTTACTGCAGTGGATCATTTACTTTTAGGCATTATAAAACTTACAAAATTTGCGTTTAGGTCCTGTAGTCTCCTTAATTAGGTGGTTACGCACTTGGTCGTCGGTTGCCCAGGCGACTCGGCGACAGTGCGTAATGAGCCTAAAAGTATTAAACAAGAAAATATTCTCATCTAAAATGGTTATCAAACTATTCAATATTTATCGTCTATTAAATAAAAAAAAATGTCAAGTAATATTATATTTTAATGTACCTATTTAATTAATACATATTCATATTATTTAATACATATTCATAGTGATGTTTAGAGGATAGCCGTGGTCGTATTCACTTTGCCTTAGAGCTTATGATCGCTCTCTCTCGCACACCGCTCGACGTCTCGCTGTACAACAGAGAGCGCGCGAAGTTCGCGTTATCGCGACAATGTAGCCGTAGCATTAGAATGTATTATTTTGTTAGAGTATGTGGCGCGCCCCTATTGGACGTCGCCGGGGGAGTTTTATACCTCATTTCCCCCCGCGGGCCTGAGGTGACCCGTAATGGCGGGCCGGCACCAGCCGGAATCGCGGAAGTCGCACCAGATCCCATGATCCCCGGTGCAAGTGTGGGAGGGGAACACCGGGGTGGTTTTTAGTCAGTAAGAATCTGACAGACCCCTGGGTGCGGCCCTGGTGCGGATTCCCTGCGGTGGACATCCATGAGGATTTTCCACCCCGGAACGTAGGTGGCATAGCCAGCGGACGATCAAGTCGCTTCAAACGTTACCTCATTTATTAAAAATTAAGATGTAAGTAAGTAGTTTAGAAGTTATGAGGGAACAGATAATCATACATACCCACATACATACATACATACATACATACATACCAGTCAAAATCATAACGCCTTTTATTGCTGCGCCGTTCGGGTAAAAAAGGGTCATAAAGGCAACAACGCACGGTTCAACCAAATTGGTTCAAATTGAAGGACTTAGAATAAAAGGTACCGCGATTCGATTTGGTTGATTCATCTAAATTCAAAAGCTTTATGTTCTATAAGGAAAGAACCTACTACCATAAAATTTTCTTAAAAAATGGTTTTATTTCTAATAACTACATATTTAAGGCGCTGACAAGACCCAATTGACCAAAATAAGCTTGTCTTAAGAAAAAAAATTGCCAAATCTGTATAGTTTGTGGTAGCGGAAAAAAATATGTTAATTTTGAACATATTTCCCAGAGCTTGGTTGTTACCAAAACACGTTTTGAGAAAAAAATCTCGATATTAACTAACGTTAAACTAACCTCTTACCTTGAGTTCTAATCCAAAATATCTGTATTAAATATCAACATACGTTACGTATTTAATTAATAACAAGAACGTCTTATTAGAATGCAGAACTTGGTTGTTTTTTATTTTCGATTACTCAACTCAATTTTGAGTAAATAGATAATTTCTTCATATTTTGCAATAAATTCCAAGCGTTGTGTCATCGTGCTTCTCTTTCTTTTCTATGCAATCTGACAGTGACCGCGGTTTAGGTGTTGTCAGCGTCTTAACTATTACAGCTATCAGTGAGCAGTGGTGGCTCAGTGGTAATGGCCGCGACTTACAAGTTGTAGGTCGTAGGTTCGAACCTAGACAGGTGTTTTACTTTGTGTAAATTATTTAATCACCACTGCTCTCAAAACGGTGAAGGAAAAATCGTCAGGAAACCGGCATGTCCCAGAACCAATTATTCGAAGACATGTGACATTTACCAACCCGCACTGGATTATGGCCCACTCCCTCACACAGAGAGGAGGCCTGTGTTCCAGCAGTGGGAACATTATAGGCTGATTATGTATTGCAGCTATGGCCAGTCATAATTTTTCGTGACTTAGTACTTCTCTTTATTTTCAAAATAATATTTTAAGTGTTTGATACTGAAAGAAAGAATCAAGTATAATATTTTAAACCATTTTTGTGACAGCTATGTGTTACCTTTATTCTCAATTCTTCAAAATCCCGAGCATACATAATGAGCTATCCAGCTGGTGATGGAGACATCACTATTGTTATACTAATGATAATGTATTTTTATATTTATAGAAAATATTGTTATAACATTTGGCCTTTAAAGAAGTCATAATAAACTTCTTGTGAGAAACTTGATGCCATTAAATATTGATGTACCTAAATAAAGGTATTCACTATAATACCTATCATAGGTCCTGCCTAGCCTGTCTTTGCTGTCGCACAGTTAGGTAAATAGGTATTTACCTAACTGCGCGAAAGCAAAGACAGGTTGTTTTTCATGCGTATCGAAAATCTATCTTAGAGTATCAAATTTATCTTTTTTTAGTACCATGACCATTATTGACCAAGTAGGGTCAAAACAAAGGGCTTTTATTTTTGGGTGGGAAATTATCAAATAACTTCTCCCGTTCTGCTCGGAGCGGGAGGGCGTGTCAGACTCTTACTGACTAAAACCCACCCATGTTCCTTTCGTTGCCTGTGTTGCCAGAGGTCACGGTATCCCTTTCGGATTTTCCCTTGGCTTGAAATCGCCATGAGTCCATAAATAATGTCTGTTCACAGTTCACACATTCCAAAATACATGATTCGTACCAACAAAGATACAGAGTAAATATTTCGGCAGAGTGATAATTTATTAAAATGAGGAAGTCTTGATATAGGTAGTCATTTTACGTTACTTCTGACAGTTTACCAATGATTTTTGCACGAAATTATCAGCATTGAGAAAATTTTATCGGATGATCGCTATGTCGAGTAAGTCACATCATATCACACGTGCTAATCGTGTTACGTGATAACACATACCTATGACGTATAAATTCCGCATCGACGTCAAAAGTCATGATGATTATGTAGTAGGTAGAATATGGAAAATATTACGATACTTTACGCACGCGGACAGAGGGAGACAGAACTCTAGTGATCAGTGAATTTCGCAGTTGGCAGTAATGCAGTAGGTACCTAATAATCTCCCTCTCACCGAGAGGAGGCCTGTGTCCCAGCAGTGGGAACATTATAGGCTAGTCGTGCTGCCGCTATGCAATCTGCAGTACTTAACATACTAAGATATATGAGAGCATACCTACTCAGATAATCTTAATACCTAGGTAGGTACTCAATACTTTATTTGCAATCCACAAATTCCACAATGTGTGCTTAGGTGGTAACTTAAAATGATATGTGAGCATTATGGACATTGGTGCCGATTCCCTTGTTCACAAACTAAACTAAATTTAAGTTCAGTGCATCTTTTTCTTTCTATTTCATTAAGAAAAGGACAGAAGATAATTTTTAGTTTAGTCCTGTCAAATTAATCAGCGCTTGACGTAGGTACATTGACGTAATTTTAGCAGGCAAGTTTTTAATCACGTCTAAACTTGTATGGAGTAGTGACAGGCGCTGATTAATTTGACAGGACTAAACTAAAATTTATCTTCTGTCCTTTTCTTAATGGAATAGAAATAAAAAGATGCACTGAACTTAAATTTAGTTTAGTTTGTGAACAAGGGAATCGGCACCACTGTCGGGCACAGCAAAATAGTTGGAGAGAGATGAAGCTTTGAAAACCTTAGCTTAGCAGTCTTCTAAACTAAATCTAATCTATATTTCTGTAATAAATTAAACATAAATTGACAAACTATAACAAAACTGATTTAAAAAAATATTTTTACTACACAAAGCTACATTATCAGCGAGTCACATGGGCTGTATTTTCTTTTAATTAGAGATCCCTACGAAAATTACCATAATGTAACCCAACCAAGGTATCAAACATTTGCCTATAAAAGTCCTTATTTGGCGTGCGCTGCGAAAACTATAGATGATACATAAAATAATGTACAACATGTTTATAGTTACTCATCCTCAGATTATAGAATAGTAGCAGATAGACCGCGCGGAACAATAATGTGAGGCACGTTTGTACACATGTGTGCGTGACAACCACGTGACAGCACTATAAGAACACGTGCTTCTATGTGCGTGTACGGTTGCTAGGATAGTGAAAAAATTACCCATAATATTTAATTACATTAGAATAAATCATTTATTGTCTCAGAAAAATGCAGAGAAGAGTTATACCTACCTACATGGTTCTCAGGTGGAAGAAAGCAGATAATATAGAAACAAGATTTCTACAAAACAATGAAGAAAGGCTAATTTATTTATTTTTAAATACCAAGAGTGCAGCAAAGCTGGGGTCGCAAAGTTTTAATTTTTTTCTTATAACTTTCGAAAATCAGCAGTGAAAATATCGAGGCTATTCGTTGGTCGGGATCGGGACTATAACAAACAGACAGACTCATGTACCAATCTGTCTGGGAGTCCAATATTTCTTTTTTCAAAGACATTAAATTATTAATTGATTGCTTTTAAAGAGGAGTTTTTAGGAGTTTTTTATGTTTCTTTTTTTAGAGAGGTTCGCAAACCCGAAAACATATTTTCGGGTTTGCGAACCTCTCTATCGATGTCATGATTAAGTGAAACCCCTTTAAGAAGTCACTAAAAATGAGTTATTTTTGCTCTATCTCGCTTCCTTTACAAGATATAGCGGTGTTTTTGTGAGGTTAGGTCGGCATTGCATGCTAATAAATGGATTCAGAATGAATTGCCATCGAGTTGTGAGGTACCCTGAAAGTTTCAGCCGGATAGCTCGAAATTTGAGTTGCAAGATTCCACCCGGAACGACAGACAGACAAACAAGAAAATGACTTAATAAAAACGTGGTAATATAATCATATTCCTCATAACGAGCCCTTTTATTTACTACATGACGTACCTAACGCGTTTTACAAGTTTTTATTTTGTATATTGCCCCCCATTAACAGTATTTTTCTATACGTCAAATTAACAACACCCTTAACCCTAGCTCACTAACCTTAATTTCGAGTAACGTTATCACTAACCATTCGTAAATTTTACGATGGATTAAAATATCAATATTTATTTAATCAACTTCATTTATGACACAAAACGACATTAATTAGCAGTCTTAGTTTTCTCTTTATCCAATAACATATCTGTTTTAGAAATAACCTACATTGAAAAATGATTGCACATACAAACAATATGCTCCCTGCAAATCGCTTTTTTTGTAGCCCTTGCAGTAGTGCGTAATCATATGACTTTTTTTGCAGCTGCAAGTTTTGTGAGTTTTGAAAACGTTTCGGCTAAAACCTTTATTGATCTAGTTTACAATTTTGAAGACCTCTGCAACGATTTGCCTCAAATTTCGTTGCAAATATAGTCTGAAATTTGACGACGTTCATATGATACACCCGATCTAATAAGCATGCATCCGCAATGAGTGACTGCAGATCACTAATTAGGCGAATCAGGAAGGTATTAGAAACGGGTGGGGTGACGGAGGTCGGGATCTTACCAAAACACGAAATGCGCAAGGTAGGTACGCGTCGTAACTTTTACGAATGGTTAGTGACCCAGGGTTAATGGGGTGTTGTTAGTATGTATTATTATATTTTTATTTTGATAAACATTTTTTGTTTGTTTTTATGGTGACGCCATATTATCCATGAAATGGCGAATCGACTGATGTGCATAACTATTATTAGAGACAATCCGTTAAGTTGTTAGAGTTACGAAGACACATACAAACGGACACACAAACATACTTATTTATACATACCAACATACCATCCAAAAACGGCGATAAATAAAACACTATTATCGAAATTAATGTTTTTGTAATTCGGTATTTCTGTATCCGATACATATTTCCTAAAATAAGGGGTAACTGTTTCAATATAAACTAGCAACACCGAATGATTTTTGTCAAGGTTTTCTGTTTCAAGATGTCACTAACAATAAACACGTAAAATAACATCCAAATAGACAAATAATCAATATATATTAATAGATGGAGTATCTTTTCATAGATTACCTTTGAAAAGATACTCTGGCTGTGTTATTCTTTCGAGCAGGGATTCCCAAAGTGGTCTATATCGACCCCTTGGGGTCGAAATCGGCCTCCCAGGGGTCGACATAAACGAAAACTGATTTTGGGGGTCGACGAGGTCTAAAAATCGACCCCTATTAATTAACACAAGTACTTATTTGAAACTTTCAAAATACTGTATAAGTTGTGTTACGTGTACCAACTTGTTATAAGAATGACTAATATTTTAGTAAGATGTATCATTGTTGTACTTTTAAAAACTTAACAAGTCGATGAGCGTCCACAAGTTCGTACAATATGAAAAAAAATGGCTATGGGGGTCTGAGGTATCAGTTCATTTTGGAAAAGGGGTCTCTTGCCCAAAATAGTTAAATGGGAATCCCTGCTTTAGAGCAACAAAATAGACTTAGTTAATTCTTTTCTTTTTTTTTTTAATTTTATATATTGTTTTCATGTAGTATTGCTTTTTTAGCTTATATGTACTCTATGTCATAATAGAAAACTTGAAGTATGTATTTATGTGCTGTGCACACCTGTAAGTGACGAATTCACTCTAGATTTTAAGTTTAATTGTTACAGCATCCCAAACCAAGAGTAAGTCGTTGGAGTGCCATAATAAATAAATAAATAAATACTCCATCTACTTTCTTTTGTTTTTGGGAACAGTTTTTACAATGTTTAAAAATACAAGACGGCATTATTCTGAAATTATCTGTAAAAGCCCGAGAACAAACGATGCGGCGCTTTGTGCTGTACTGACTCGAGATTGTATTAGCATTTGATTTGTTGACCGCACTCTCGGTGCTCCGTGCAGTCAATATAATTTTACGGAGAGCATACGAAAATCTTGAAAAGTTTTTATCTAAGTTTTTGTATGTGTGTTTTCCAGTTTATGTACACACACTTATAAAAAATAATCTAGTTCAATTAAGGTAAATTCTTTAACAATTTCTAGTTTTGAGCCATTATAAATAAAATCTATAATCAAGAGGTGCTTTTAGATGGGAGGTGAGCTGCGGGGTAATCGTGTAACAGTAGCAATGGGTTTCATTTTGACAGTTCAACAACATTCATTGCGTTATTTACCTTGTTGAGCTGACAAATTTTTCGAACATATGAAGCAATGGATTAGCAATATACTTCAAAATCTTTCAGATTGTGATTCAAACGGGTGCAGCTTAGTTTTAGAGTAGTTTATTTCGGTTAGTGCCTATGCTCTAGTAGTCTAGTCCCTCTTTACTCGACTTGAAAAATACCTACTAAAAAAATACCTACTAAAAAGTTTCGGTATGCACGAATTTCCTTGATTCTACGTAAACAATGGAAGGTACGGTTGGAAAGTAAAAGGTGTTTGAATTCAAGTTAAAAATTGTATAGCGCTATTCGTATACGCGTAAGCTTCTGTAAGTTAAAATTTGTTTTGTATCATTGACCTCCGTCCCGTTTTAACTTAACTATTTAATGATGGAATAGGATCATAATTTACATACCTACTAGGTTTTCTTAATTTACTTTTTAAATGGTTAAATAAAATATTAACTGTCAGTTTTCTTCATCGCTGCCCGTGAATGTGATTTCGTAGTAGTGCATAAAAGAAACCAAAATGGCTCGTTTATGCCAGAGTTATACACTCTGCTTTTCACTTCGATTGCGAGAAAATGAAACAGGTACCTATAAAGTATATACTTAACAGTATTCCATGATTTTTTTCACATCTCCATAGAAAAACAACGATTTAGCTGGCAGGGGGGGGGACACTCAACTCTAATAAAAATTTGCGCTTTAATGGTTAATATTACGCAAGTGGACCCTTGAATCGAAAAGTGGTGTTCACACTCATTCACAGACCTGCAATGAAATGAATGGAACCCTAAAACGGCAAAAAGATCATGTCTGTTGTATAGGAGCCTCCTTAAATATTTATTTATTCTGTTTTTACCCGACTGCCTCAGGAGGGTAATGTTTTTCGAGAGTATGTATGTATGTCTATTTCTTTGGCACACTCTGTAGCCTAAACGGCTTGATGGATTTTAACATATGAGGTGTCTTTAGATTCGTCTTAATTGTAGAAGTGACATAGGCTATATAATATTTATAAATTGCATCTGCAAATACAAAAAAAAGGAAGGGTAGTTTTTTTAAATTAATTGCAACAATATTGGTATCAAATAACAGCTTAATGAGTAATTTTCAAATATATATATATTAATAAAACTAAAAAGATTAAAAATAAAATGAATTATTTAAAAAACAAAAAACCCGACTGCAAAAACCCAATACAACGAAAAACAAGCATAATAATCTATATAATTTTGGTCTTGCAGGCAGGGACAGTAGAATAACCTGAAATATGGTGTAACTTTTGATTGTCCCCCGCCTGCGATACCAAAATTATATAGATTATTATGCTTGTTTTTCCCTTTTCAGTTGTGTGTTTTTGCAGTCGGGTTTTTTGTTTTTTTTAGTATTTGTTGTTATAGCGGCAACATTTATACATTATCTGTGAAAATTTCAACTGTCTTACTATCACGGTTCATGAGATACAGCCTGGTAACAGACGGATAGACAGACGGACAGCGGAGTCATTCTAAGACTCCGCTGTCCGTCTGTCTATCCGGGTCCCGTTTTACCCTTTTGGTACGGAACCCTAAAAAAACGGAAAACTTGAAACCACTATACCTACTGCTCTTTTCACAGTCACAATATTTTTTTAAACGTACGAGAATTTTAATAAATTCTCGTACGTTTAAAAAAATATTGCGGCCAAGGTCAACGGCGATTACCCGACTCTTGATGTAATCATCAAGAGTCGGGTAATCGCCGTTGACCTTGGCCGTACAAATTACTGCGTCGCGCTCACGCCGCAGTTCGATTTCATAGGAAATACTCGTATTTATTTGTAGTATCGAAAATATGAATATTTGAAAAAAATCACACACAAAAATATAGATAATAAAATACTTAGTCTGTTCATAAAAAAAAAAAACATGGAAATATCTGAAGTACGAGTAGTTTGAAAGTAATATCGTTGTTTATGCTTTGGGTAGGCATTACTTCCTGAATTTATTTCATAAAGTATTTAAGTACAATACTTAAATATTCACTTGAAGAATTGATCTGTATGCGTTCTAGTTTCACATACATTTTTTGCATACCTTAATTGCATTATATGAAGGCATAATAACAGATTTAAAAGTCACTAAAATTATATATCTGCGCCTTAATATATAGCATTGTAACGCTTATCATTACTAAAAAAGGCGGAGGTATCTGCCAAACCCCGACCTTCGCCGTGCAGAATGTCCAGACGTCTACTGTCTGACTGTCCAGTAATCGATCGGCTATTGATTTACGTCGACGCGTCGCGTGCGTGACCGCTTCTGTCGCCGAAATGTAATCGGAATTTTCGCGCGCAATTATTTTCTTAGAATTTTATTCTAAAATCGTATTTTTTTTTTAAGTAATAATAATATAAGGTTTAATTCGTTTACAAGTAGGTATAAATTCGTATTTAACAAAATTGAATTGGACAGGTATGTAATGCGGTGAAAAGTGTTTTTTTAGCCTCACAAGGAAAAAACGGAACCCTTATAGGATCACTCGTGTGTCTGTCTGTCTGTCCATCTGCCATAGCCGATTTGCTCCGAATTTCCGATTTGTACACATATAATTTCTGTGACCCAAACACGAACGTGCAACGTAAATAAAGAATTAGATTTTTTTTTTTTTTAAGTTACTGTACCGTGTGACCTATCAATATTAAATGAAAGGGCTTGTTGTAAGGGTCTCAAATATTTTTATTTTATAATTTTAAAATAAATAGTTTCAAAGTTATTTAAGATTAATTTTAGTTATTTTTTTTTTCTTGTCTACCTCATGGTGTGGGATATCGTTGGATAGGCCGTTCAATAATATTGCGGGTCTTTTCGATGTAAGGATCCGCTTGCGTAATATTAAGCATTATAGTGCAAATTTTTGTTAGAGTCAAGTGTCCCAATGCTAAATGGTAGGTTTAAGAGTTGTGAAAAAAATCATGGCAGTAGAACGTATAATAATGAAATTAAAAGGAAAATTATCACAACTAAGTGGGCCTTACAAGTTAACGAGTATTATTCGATCAACTTAAATTTGCAGTTGGAGAATTGATTGTGGCATATATCGATGTATGGGAGAACATGTTTTTCAACTACAATGTTAAGTTTGTTTTTGGAATAAATTTGTCCCAAGTGCCAAACAAAGAAAATAATATTTAATAGCAGATATAATTGACTATAGCCGATTCTGTGACTGTGTGGAATACAGACTGCATTGTTAAAATAACAATATCATTGTAACTTGAGACAATCAATATTCTGATTTGTAAATAAAACGTTTTATATCAGCATGTCGATTCTGTAAAAATCTCACCGTGATAACTCGCGTGGAGTGAGCTGTCAGTGTCATCCCACTGATGCTAGGGAGTGACCAAGCATTACATTTATAATCATAATCGAGATTTTAATAATATTTTTATACTAATTCTATTGATTATTTTATATTATTTTAAAACTAGTATTTAAGTGTTGAAACGTTACTATTAAGGGTTTTTTTTTAAATTAAATAGCAAAATAGAAATTCAATCAGAAACTCGATTTTTTTTATTCCAATAGGTTTGGTAATTTTCACAGCCGCCATCTTGCTTTTTAGATTTGACCTCACTATCGGCTTTAACACCGCTGAAAACCATGAAAACGACACCCATGACAAAAAATCTAAACATTTTCGCAGCCGCCATCTTGCTTTTTAATTTTGACCACACTATCGGCTTTAACACCCCCGAAAACCACGAAAACGACACCCATGATGAAAAATCTGAACATTATCACAGCCGCCATCTTGCTTTTTAATTTTGACCACACTATCGGCTTTAACACCCCCGAGAACCACGAAAACGACACCCATGATGAAAAATTATTGTAGCCGCCATTTTTGGATTTTGATATTAAGGTGGTAAAACCAAATTTTTGTTTGTCGTGCATTTAAAAATAAAAACTGGCAAATAAAAAAAAACTCAACTTGATATTAATAACAGCGACTCACGTGCATGCGCGGCGTGATCTTATCACTTCACCCGATTCTCGTAACCATAGTAACCAACCGCGCCGAAGTGAATCGGCTAAGTGAAGTGGATCGGTAAGCGCGACGCGCGAGAGTCGTGATCTTATCACTTCACTCGATTCTCGTTGCCATAGCAACATCACTTCACTTGGGCTGGATGAAGTGAGCCTAGCCGTGCGCCGGCCGCGGTGCGCGCGCTTCGCGACTGTCAGTTGAACTGTTGAATTTTGTTATAGTATTGATGACGGTGATTTTATGAATAATATTTTATTATTGGCAACGCGTAAGTCGGTTTAAATTTACCTACCTATAATAAAATACTAGAAAGGTACATATTAAATAATCCGCACATTTTTTATTCAAATGATTTATGTATACATACACAAACATCGTTTAGTTAGGTTTCCACATAGTTTGTGAGGGGATAAATTCTATGGTCCGTCAGCCAGGCACGCTTTCTCACTCGATCACTTGACACACTCGGTTATCTATTCTTATTGAATAAATTTGGGTTAATAACAACGCTGAATAACGTCGCACAGTCTTTAGTCGACTCAATCCACTATCGCTTCTTCAAAACACATCGCGGTTGGGTCATGGCATTGCGTTTATTTAATCAGTTAAAACACATCGCGATTGGGTCATGGGATTGCGTTTATTTAATCAGTTAACTGATTATGATCATTATAAATAACATAAAAATATTATTAAAATCTCGATTATGATTGTAAATGTAATCCTTGGTCCATCCCTAGTATCAGGTGGGATGACACTGACAGTTCACTCCACGTTCACTTCACTTAAGTTTTCACGGTGAGAAGGTTACAGAATAGCACTGCGTTAAACAAGGTGTAAGTAATGGCATTTATTTAACGCGGCGACAAATTAATCTGAATTTATTAAAGGCTCCTGCATACTAAGGCGATATCGCGGGCGTGACAGGCAGCAATATGCGTGTCGCGGCCGCGATATCGCCTCAGTAAGCAGGAGCCGTAAAGGGCTTATTGTGAGGGTCTCAAATATAATACGGAACTCTCGCCACGCAAGTTCAACTCATAACTTGTCCAGTTTTTTACTGTTTTGACAGTATTTTTTCAGACAAATATTTTGTATAGTACGCGTCAAAGTTAATGGCGGCTCTGAAGTGCGCTACTCGCTGCGCAGCACCCCACCCTTCACCCCCGCTGACACGTGAATTGGTTACAGCAACTCGCCTCATGTTCCGAGTCGCCCTAAAGTTTGAATCGGGGTCGTACGATGAATCGGAGATATTAAGTAATATGATATGATGATATTCTATTTTTCGTGTTCTAATTACTTATGGCTAATTATTTTCCAGGCGACTAACAACTCAAAGGGGGAACTATTTGCTATTAAAAAAATAACTTAGCAGCGATTAAATATTATTAGGCACGTATTTAACGCGGCGACAAATAAATCTGAATTTGGGATTAAAAAATAATTAAAGGCGGTAGCAAATATAGGTTGGCAGCTACAGCGAAGGATTAAAAAATAAAAATCTTTTGTATGCACACAAATTTTAACTTGTTAAAAAAATACAGTGATATCCATAATGTAAACACTAGGAACAAACACTTTGTTGTTCCTACAACCAGGCTCTTTTACATGCAAATGTTTTATAAAACAGAAACTGTGCCTGAAAGATTATGTTGAGGACAAAAAGGCTTGGGATTGAGCTGCTCCAATAAATTTACAGACAATGTTGTTTGTACAAACCTAGACAATGGTTAAACGTTGACATGGTTCAATCAGTGAAATCAATGGATACATTTCGAAATATTGTCTCCAGTTCTATAAGGTACGTAATTATTGTGTTAGCTACTGTGATAGATTCAACAAATTCCAACTTTGTGTCCTTTTGATCTTTTCGGCGTAGGTACTTGGCGCATTTTATACGCGGCTCGTGACTTCCATTAAGGCTTGTGCAGACTGGCTTTTAAATATTTGATTAGGAAATCTTCTGTATATCTCAAGATACCTGAGGTTCCCGAATAAAAAGCACGTGTCTGATGCGTGAGTGATAAGATATTCGTAAATTGCTCGCTGAAAATGGTAAAGAAACGTCAAATTACCTTAATTTGACGTTTCTTTACCATTTTCAGTTTCAAAACTAGGTCTTGTTTGTACTGAATTGTGATAAAGTGTGTATCAATGGAAACTGAGCCAAGTAAACTGATAGGTACATATTAAAATACTTTTACACTTTAACTTAATTAAAAAGAACTGAAACTGGCAAAATACATCTTAGTTTACAACAAGCTGCTGCCCGAGGCTTCGCCCGCATGACTTTTTCTAAAATAAAAGTAGCCTAAGTTACTCCTTATTACATCAACTACCTGCCACTGAAAGTCCGGTCAAAATCGGTCCAGCCGTTTCTGAGATTAGCCGGAACAAACAGACAGACAGACAGACAAAGATTGTAAAAAAAATATTTTGGTATATGTACCGTGTACATATACCAAATATATACATCCGTATGCATTTAGTAAAAAGTGGTTATTTTAATATTACAAACAGACATTCCAATTTTATTTATCTGTATAGATTACAATTTTTTAGCCGGATAAAAAGTATAGTTCATTGAACTTAAATGTTAATTGCATAATGTACACAACACGACAACGCCATAATTATATTCTTGGAAGTAGATGAGCAGGTTAAAATCTTATAGTAAAATTATTTTGAACTCTAATCGGGTTAAAATTAAGTTTAGTTTGGAAAGAGAATTCTTTTAATATATTCACGGTTTCGCGATGGCCAATAAAATAAATTTTAACTTATAAGTTTTTTTTCTTTTATTAAAAGGTTTTATTCAACTTGCAATGTAACACTAATATACCTAATTAATTAATAAAAATAACTAAAACTATACACAAACAAATAAGTTAAAAATAATGAATAACACACTATGTACCAACTTATTTTATTTTGGAGGCCATGTTGAGATTCCTCATTCTTTGTGATTACCAAACTAGATCATTGCACAAATTTTCAAAGATGATTTAAAACGGCTGGTAAAGAAAACTTGTACTAAATAAAGTTTATTATTAATAAACAGATGTACTTATTAGTTATACATAATTAAAGACAAATCACGTAAAACACGTAGACAGCACAAAGACTTAAGTGTTGTAAAAAAGTCTGTGCAATATTTGCAAATTACTTTAATTGTTTACGTACGTCTACAATCGTTTTAAAACATGCTTTTACAGGGCTTATCTTATTCGTACGAGTATCTCTAAGTATTTGCATTTCTCAAGTATTTGTTGAAAAGATAATGTCAAGTTAGTATAATCCAGTGCCATTACCTTCTATCCTGCAAGTCTGTTTACGAACTAGTAATTAGTGACGCCCGCGCCGTCGCCGCTAAGTCACGCTGTGGTTAAAATTAATTATGTTCTTTTGTTACTGAAGATTAAAATATTAGTATAAATTAACATTTCAATTATGAGAATACAGTGAGATTTCACAGTTATTTTAATTGGCTGTATTATGGACGAATTATACGGTCTACAGTTGGACAGTGCGGTGCGAACTTTGAATTTGCAGTATTGTTTTGGCAAAACAGTGGATTAAAATTTTACAATGTTACTAAAATCTGTGGTCTTGGGGCTAGGTGAAAGATAAAATATTCTATGAAGTACTTGTTTATGTTTGATGAAGTACTTATTTATCACACCACGCACAATGAAGGGTGCCATATTTGGGAAGTTTGGATGAATTTATCCCAAAACAAAATTAACATTGTCGTTGAAAAACATGTTCTCCCATACATCGATATACCTACGTCACGGTTCATTCTTCAACAAAAAATATAAGTTGGTCGACAATTAAGGCTCCTGCATACTAAGGCGATATCGCCCCAGTCTGTAAGAGCCTTTAAACTCGACTCATTAACGTGTAAAGCGTACTTAGCTGTGATAGTTTTCCTTTTAATTTCATTATATTGCCAAGATTTTTTTTTCACATACCCATAAACAACCGTTTAGCTGGCAGGGGGGGAAACTTGACTCTTACAAAAATTAGCACTTTAAAGCTTAATATTACGCAAACGGACCCCTGAATCGAAAAATGGTGTTCACAGACCCGCAATATTTTTGAATGGCCTATCCAACGATACCCCACACCATGGGACAGACAAGAAAAAAAATATCATGGGAGGCAACATCAGTTTTTATTTTTAAAGATTTTTTTTAATACTTTGTCGGCGTGATTAATATGTAAACCTATTCCAAATTACTGCTTTCTAGTACTAAGCGTCTCTGAGCTACAGCCGGGACAGACAGATAGATAGATAGACAGACAGATGGACATGGCGAAACTATAAGGGTTCTTTGTTTACTACGGTACCCTAAAAACGCATTCATTCATATATTTCGCCATCGCCATAACGACTATAATTTCGCAAATTCAAGTAGGTACACACGGCTACATATCAAGCTATTAATTTCCAGTATAAGCTGACCTCTGATTGAAGGGAAATCCTATACAATGGGAGATCAGCTTAAACTGGAAATGTATAGCTTGATATGTAGCCATGTGTACCTACCTACTTTCTGAATCAATACTTTTGTCTCCATCCTTATTGTTTAGACTTCCGAAAATTTGTTGAACTATTTTAAATAAATATAGATTTTCATAACAATGGAAATACTAGGCCATGCTACGTAACGCATATCGGATCATAGGTACTTAAGGTGCTGACAAGATCCAATTGACCAAAATAGGCTTCTCTTAAGAAAAAAATTGCCAAATCTGTATAGTTTGTGGTAGCGGAAAAAATATATGTTAATTTTGAACATATTTCCCAGAACTTGGTTGTTACCAAAACACGTTTTGAAAAAAAATCTCGATACAAACTAACGTTAAACTAACCTCTTACCTTGAGTTCGAATCCAAAATATCTGTATTAAATATCAACATACGTTACGTATTTAATTAATAACAAGAACGTCTTATTTGAATGCAGAACTTGGATGATTTTTATTTTCGATTACTCAACTCAATTTTGAGTAAATAGGTAATTGCTTCATATTTTGCAATAAATTACAAGCGTTGTGTCATCGCGCTTCTCTTTCTTTTCTATGCAATCTGACAGCGACCGCGGTTTAGGTGTTGTCAGCGTCTTAATATAGAACGTTTGTCGAATTGCTAAAATGGCGTGAACGTGCGTAACATATTTTTTGCATAAAAAGCGGGAAATTGATGACGTATACTGTGAGAAATACCTAAATATCTGATGACGACGAGAAAATACTTTAACGTGGCTTTAAAAATCTCCACGGAATCTGAAACTCACGTCACTTTTCAACTTACTCCTAAATAACACAGTTCATCGTTGCGAAAAAATTGAATAGTGTAAACAAAAACTTGAAGCATCAATGCCGATTGTATTTTTCACTACCGTGCAACATAACCTTAACTTCAACCAATTTGAACATATATACCTGTCTTAGATATATTGATACCTAACTTAAACAACAGAGTTATTTTATATACTTTTTTGTACTTATTGTGGATGAACAAAGTGATGATTAATTTTTGAACTTTATTTACTTAAAAGTAAATATTTTTAAGCGTTATATGTGACGATGAAGTGGACCTTTAGTGTAAAAATAAATAAGTGATAAAAATATGAGGAACGGTGATAAAGGAGCTGATTGGGAGAATGAGAAGCTGGACCCAAATGGATGGTAAGTTTTATAGGATAAGGTTATTTTAGACAGCGTTTCTTTTCCTTAAAAAGGTAAGTTCAAAAATTACAACTCACCCAAAAAAAAATCAATCTAAAAAGTATGAAACAAGAAAATATTATCATCCGAAATTCTTGTGTACAAACTATTCAATATTTATCGTCTATTCTTGTATTAAATAAACAACTTACATATAATTCAGAGGATAGCCGTGGTCGTATTCACTTTGCTCTGAAGCTTATGATCGCTTTCTACTGTTAGAATGTATTGTTTTGTTATTTTTAATGTGACGTCACATAGCCAGCGGACGAGCAAGTCCCCAATGTCATGATTTCATGAAAAAGTCATTCAATACAACAAATCTAACTTAGAGAGATGTATTAATGATTCTAATGATACATTTAATTATATAATTCTGTAAATACATATCTGTATAGTCGCGAATCATATTTTGATCGAGATACAACCTGACATTGACCTGCAAATTACAAAAAACGTAAGAAACATGAACTTCGCCAGCAATAAAATGGGCAGTTTTCACAAAAACTTTTTTTGGTGCCAATCGATCCTGTTTCTTACAGGGATCAGAAAACTCTATCAGACCAACAGACGTTTGAATACTAGAAAAGTCAGAAATCGCAAAAAACTTTTCCATGCAGAGCAATTACGGGTATTGTAGACTCGTTAACTGTGACTAAAGGGGATTCTTTGAAAGCAACAAACTAGTAAGTGAATTCGTCTGCATGAGATTATAAAATAATATGAACGCAAGTTACAAGCAAGTATTTTGTAAAGTGACTTTTAAATCTGTTATTACGCCTTCTAATAATGCAAGTAAGTTATGCAAAAAATGTTTGTTAAACTAACACATACCTACACATCAAATTCTTTATGTGCATATTTTTAAGTAAAATACTACATAAATTAAATTCAGGTTGTAAAGTCTACTCAAAATATAAAAAACGATATTACTTTCAAACTTCTTAAGATATTTTCATGTTTTTTTTTGTATGAACATACTATTTTATTATCTACTAGATGCGCCCCGCGGTTTCAACCACATAAGTTTTGACCCCGTGGGTATATCGGGATAAAAAGTATCCTATGTGTTATTCCTGGTTATAAACTACCTGTGTGCCAAAATTCATCCAAATCCGTTCAGTAATTTTTGCGTGAAAGAGTAACAAACATCCATCCATCCATCCATCTTACAAACTTTCGCATTTATAATATTAGTAGGATAATTCTATCTGTGATTTTTTTCAAATATTCATGTTTTCGTTGCTAAAAATAAAGGGGGGACCTTTGAAACCGAACGGCAGCCCAGCGAGAGCGAGACACGCATTTGTGTGGCCAAGGGTAACGGCGTTTACCCAACCCTTAAGGCTCGTGCAGTAGTGGCGCGATATCGCGGGCGCGACAAGCAGCGCGACACTTTCCATGAAATTTTCATATAAATTTTTCTCGCGCCTGTCTGTGGGAGCCTTTAATCGTGAGTAGTAGCAATTAATGTTAGGTATAGATGCCAAATACCGTTACAGTACAGTTATACGGAAAAAATCCGGAGCTACGGACATAGATTGCGGAGTAAGCAAGCTAGAGTGGCAGTGGGCTGCCCATTTTTGGTGAAGGACCGAGTCCTGGAGTGGAGACCGCGTATCGGCAAGGGTAGTGTTGGACGTCCCCACTGGATGCAGAAGGAGCACAGAGTGTTTTGGCGCAGCCTGGGAGAGGCCAATGTCAAGCAGTGGATTGCAATAGGCCGAGTTGATTGATTGTTGATTGATAATTGCCAAATTGATCAGCCAAAAATTTGGTAAACCAATGTTATGGAAAGTATGATGGATCATGGTTTGACGAAAATTATCAAGAAGGTATGCCTGGTAGAGTCGAAGTGGAAGTTAAAGGTCTTCAAATCTCTGAGAACAGTTATTTACATCATCATCTGCCTAGCATTTTACCGGTTAGACTGGAAGCCGACCCCAACATAGGCATTGCCAAATATATATATAGTTTGTGGTGGCGGAAAAACTATACGTTGATGTTGAACATATTTCTCAGAACTTGGTTATTTAAAAAAAACAGTCTCGATACAAATGAACGGTAAACCAACCTTTTACCTTGAGTTCCAGTCCAAAATATCTGTATTAAACATCAACGTACGTTGGTATTTAGTTAATAACAAGAACGTGTTATTAGAATGCAGAACTTGGTTGCTTTTTATTTCGATTGAATTTTCTTATAAACAGTAAATAGATCATTTCTTCATATTTTGCAATAAATTACAAGCGTTGTATCATCGCGCTTCTCTTTCTTTTCTACGCAGTCCAACAATGACCGCGCTTTAGCTGTTGTAAATATATATAAAACAATGGTTAGACCTGCTGTCTTGTACGTATCAGAATTGTTGGGCCACAAAAGGGATGAATGGAAGACAATTGTATGCAGCTGAGATGAGAATGCTTAGAGGTGTGGTGTAACACGAATGAATAGAATACGAAATGAGTACATAAGAGGAAGTCTGAAAGTGGCACCGGTGACTGAAAAGTTGTGCGGAAATCGGTTGTCATGGTATGGGTATGTGATGCGGAGGAATGACGAAAATGTCGTGAGGAAAGTTTTGAGTATGAATGTCGATGGCTATAAGACTAGGGGAAGACCAAAGAATCGATGGATGGACTATGTGGAAGATGATATGGTTCGTAGATGGCTACTAATAGAGAAGTATGGAAGATAGGGACATGTTGCGCCGACCACAAATAAATCGGGATAAGGGCACGAGAATGATGATGACGAAGTCGCATAAATTAGTACTTACAGCTAGGTTACATTTTGTTATAGCCTGTTTTTTTTTAACAAACGAGTACTGAGTAGGTATGTCTCTAGCACATTTCCGATACTCGTATTGACAGAGTGAGATAGTTTATTGGTCGGGGTGGGGCCAACGCCTTTGTTCTTGTTTTTTTCTTTGTTCTTTGACTCTATGTAGATTACGTGGACCAAAAGACACGCGTTACGTGAACAAATCAAAATTTTCGGTACTCGTTTGTTACAAAAACAGATTATCGTTGCCAGAGAGCCCCAAACTAGACAGTAAGTCGGCTTGGGGTCGAAACTAACTATGTTATGTATGTATGTTTGCACGTGTATGCTCATTTACTCTGGCTAAGATACTAACGCTGGCTTCTTATTTTGAATAGTGCCACCACTGTCCGTATGGACATATTTAAACATTATCGTTTGACATACTAATAATAATACTTACTATACTTTGTCGATTGATACTCGCTCAGAGCCCCAGGCTCTGCAGTTTCGTACTCAAAACAGATAGCGATCGCTTTACGACCGGTCGCAAAGTCCTAATGGGGTTCCTATACGGTCAAAATTGCTTGAAAGGATTGTGAATTTTTGGTGCTTCTCAAGCAATTTCGACTGTCTAAGGACCCCTTTAGGTCTGCGACGAATTCGGTCGTAAAGCGATCGCTATCTTTGTCGAGACTGCAGCCCCAAGGAATTGCAAAGAGATTTAAGATAGAAAATAATTTAATTTCTTTGAGGAAATGCGACATTAAGTCATATTTAATAGAATACCATTCCTTTTGTATGTCACAGGTGGACACGACACAATAAACAAGTAAATAAATTAAAATGTAACAAATGCAAATGCATTGTAGGTATGTAACAATGACTACAATATATACTACTGTGTTCCTGTGTCGGATACGGCGGGAGGAAGCGCCCGGGTGTCACCACCGTGTGGATCGCCCGGAAGACACGGTGGAGCATACGGTGGAGGTCTGCCCGGCTTGGGCAGAGCACCGCCGTGTACTCGTGGAGGCGATCGGCGGCAGAAATCTCTCGCGTCCGGCCCTGGATCAGGCCATGGTACGGAGCGAGAGGGCATGGGCAGCCGTCACCTCCTTGTACGAAGCAGTAATGCTCGCGAAGGCGGAGGCGGGACGGATGAGGAAAAGGCAAATTTCGCGCCCTCTCGCCCCTAGCCGCCGCAGGAGACGCCCTGGGCGTCGGGAATCCTGGGCGGATTTCCACCCACCGTAGGCGCGGGCTTGCGGACGGTGAGCAATGGGTAGCTCATCGTCCGGTAAGGACCAGGGGGGTAACCATCACCTGTTATAGCAGTATTGTTTCAATATTACTTCAGCGTGCGAAAGACATGGAGCTATTAGTCCTGTATAGCTCCATCACTTTCCCACTGTGAAGTAATATTATAATAATACTGCTATATGAGGTGATGGTTACCCCCCTGGCCCGGGTCGACGGCGCGTTGTATTCCACGCGCGCCTCAAAGAGGTGTTGTCAGCACAAGTGTAGGGGTCCACTAGGGCCGATGTCGCGGGAAGGTACTAAAGGGTTACCGAGGCCCCTGGCAACACAGGCAACGGAAGGAATACGGGTGGGTGTTAGTCAGTAAGAGTCTGACACACCCTCCCGCTCCAAAAAAAAAAAGTTAGAAACAAGGTTAGTTTTTGTTAGAAACAAGTGTCCCCTTGTTTCTAACAAAAATTAGCGCTTTAAAGTTTAATATTACGCAAACGGATCCCTGAACGGTTCACAAACCCGCAATATTTTTGAACGGTCTATCCATTGATACCCCACACTTAGGAATAGACGAATAAATATCATCCCCACAAGGGAACCTACCCTAAAGAATATTTTTTGTACCACTTTGTTGGCGTGCTTAATGTATACCTATGCCAAATTACAGCTTTCGAGTACTAAGCTCTGAACTAAAGGATCTGGATTCTTAACCGTTGAATATTTTACTGGGCGTAGATGTGTGCAGCAGGCGAGAAGAAAAAGTCTGAAGTTGATTATTGATTTTTAGGTTATATTTGACCTTGACAAAAATTATGAAACGAAACGTTGGACAGTTTCTAGGCACTTGTTGTCCGTACGATGTCCGATGCTCAAGAGGGCTTATCCACGCTGCTGTAGCGCCCTCGTCGAGTAGCACGAACGTCAGACTAGACTCTGTCGAAGCGCGCCAATTTCACACTTGCGTTTCGTTGTCAATTGACATCCCGTACTCATGACTCTTCCGATATATATATATATTTGAAATTGGCTATTTATTAGTTTTTATTTGATACCCATATCATTATAATCACAAAAAAAAAAACCTTTCTTTTTTGATCCACAGATGCCATATCAATTTTTTATACTCTATGCTACCCCGCAATTAAAACGATCATGCTAAAATCAATCAAGCCGTTTAGGCTACAGAGTGTACCAAAGAAATAAACATACATACTCTCGAAAAACAGAACCCTCCTTCTGGGGCAATACATACATACATTAGATCACGCCCGATATGTCCGTCCCATTTTGCCCGATATGTTTTTAAGTCCCATTGTAATAGGGGCGAGCCTATTGCCATCACCCGGGCACAAATCCAGACTTCGGGCTGCTAGTGAGAAATAGTATGGTAGGGTAAAGAGTTTATTTTTAAAACGTGTTTTGGTAACAACCAAGTCCTGGAAAATATGTTCAAAATTCACATATATTTTTTCCGCTACCACACACTATACAGTTTTGGCAATTTTTTTTCTAAAGACTAGTCTATTTTGGTCATTTGCGTCTTGTCAGCAACTTAGGCGTCGAACGGTAACAGACCGACACTTGAGTGAGACACGAAGTTACTTTCGAATTTATAACATAAGTATGGATAGTATTGATATGGCAAAATTATACATAAATAATAAAACAGTAACGAAGCCAAAACTGTAGGTACGTTGAATATTTTTGGAAAAAAGTCATTGCTACGAGGTGTGGGTAACGATTCTGATGCCGAAAATATAGTTTTAGAATTTTTATCCGTTTGTCTGTTGTTGTTGTGATGTTGTGTTGAATGTTGATGAATGTTCCCGATTGGCGCAAAACTATTAAAGACATTCTGTTCCAATTTTGCATAAATATTCATTAAAGGTGTCATCGACAAGCCTATACATGTTATCACGCTATTTGCTATGGGGGATTAGCAGTATTGCATTATGTCCGTATTCCTCAACAATTTACCGCGAGATTTATATTAGACGAGAATAAATATTATTAAAACAGAAGACTTATTTGTTTGTTTGAACGCGCTAATCTCTGGAATTACCCTACCTGTCGGATTTAAATAAAGAAAAAAAAAACAAAATCAGAAAAATATATTATATTCTTCTGGATATATGCTAGGTAGATAGTACGATGAAAACATAATACAACTAATTTGATACGATAGAAAAAATCACGAAGATACCTCTAAAAAAATATTTTAACGATTAAAAATCATACTAATATACATGCAATCATTCTGATTTTTTGTCTGACTATTCTACAAGCAATATATTAGCTTAGTAGTGTTTATTTTTTTTCATCCAATCAATAGATCTTTTTGTAAATAGATAATTGCTTCATATTTTGCAATAAATGACCAGCGTTGTGTCATCGAGCTTCTTTCTTTTCTATGCAGTCCGAGAGTGACCGCGCTTTAGCTGTTGTCAGCCTCTTAATGTGACGCCGCTTTTCTAATGAACATTTAGGTGTCCCTAAATGTTCAGGTTATAATTTTAAAATATCTTTTTGCATTTGATAGCCCAATTTTAGGAAGTTATAACCTTACTCAGTCGGTGGCCAAAGGTGGCCGTAGGATGTTACGTTAAAAGAGAAATTTCACTCGAATGAACCTAGTAGGCAAAAAAAAAGCATACAGACGAACGTATAACCTCCTCCTATTTGTAAGTCGGTTAAAAACCGGCCGATTGCGTGTCGCACCACGCACAATGCAGGTGCCGAAGTTGGGAAGTTTTTGGGATGAATTTATCCCAAAAACAAACTTTATACCAAGTACAAACTTAACTTTTTTGTTGAAAAAATGTTCTGCTATACTTACATCGTTGACTCTTACAAACAAGCGCGACACGCGACGCGACACAAAAGCACCGCTTGTAGCGCTACACGCGGTGTCTTTGTGTCGCGTCGCGCGTCGCGCCTGTTTATAGGAGCCTTTATACGTCACGTCCAATTCTCCAACTGCAAATATTATTTTGTAATCATAAAAAAAATATGTGATCAAAACTACAAATTAAAGATTTTCGGACTTATTCCTTTACTTGTGCTGTCATACCTTTCTTCTTACCAAATTTCATGATTCTAGGTCCACGGGAAGTACCCTATAGGTTTTGATTTATTTGCGAGTATCAAAATATGTCCCACAAAAATGCCCGATTTTTTTTTATTGCATTGTCTTAGAAGCTTGATTGTTTTAGAGCTCCAAAGTACCTTAGACCTGCGTATTTGATATTAACTGCAACTTGATACCTCCACGCGGTCTTGAGAAAAAGGGTCTTGACAGACAGACAGACAGACGGATGGACAACGAAGTGATCCTTTAAGGGTTTATTTATTTGACAGTTTATGTACACACATATAAACAGACAAGAAGAAAGGAACAGAAAAATATGTACGTAGGTACGTTCCGTTTTTTCGTTTTGAGAAACGGAACCCAAAAAGGATTGCAGGACTACGAGGGAAGTTACGCAATTAGAATGTTGGGATAGCACGTGCCTTGAGGGACACCTATACTTTGGTTAGAGATCAAAGTCAAAGATACTATCTAAAATAAAATAAAGAACAGTAGCATGATGCACTTCAGACTCACAACTACACGATAAAGATAAAATAATCAATACGTGTCTGTTATCAGTAAGTGGCTGTCTTTGATAGCTGACTGCGGATAAACTCTTTTATGTTTAACATCTATATTGGAGAAGTACTTACTACCTGTAGCTGTTGAATGAGTGAGATTCAATTACATGGGCCAGGAAAATATAATTAAATTAACCAAACTACATTCGCGAGCAAAAGTATGGAATCACTTACTTTTTTTTTTTTTGTGGAGGGTGAGTGGAGGGTGTGTCAGACTCTTACTGACTAAAACCCACCCGTATTCCTTCCTGTTGCCTGTGTTGCGGGGGCCTCGGTGACCCATAAGTACCTTCCCGCGACCCCGGCAGGATGGAATCACTTACTTGGAATTGATTCCGCGCGATCTTGAGTAGGTACTTAATAACTAGTTAAGAACAATAAAAATGGTACCATGTTAAAGATTAAACTGTTAACTTTAAATTGATACCAAATCTTCTGGACTTGAATCCCATTGAGCACGTGTGGGATGAACTGAAGAGTTCGAAGAGTTCTGAAGAGTTCGTTCCAGAAATCCTGCTCCTTCAAGTGTGAATGAGCTGAAATCGGCTTTGATAAAGGAGTTCAAGGTATCTTGCAAGAATCGATTCAGAAGCTGATTAGGTCAATGAAGAACCGTCTTCGAGCAGTTATTAGGGCGAGGGGAGGGAACACAAAATATTGAAACTTAATTTTAAGGCCAGTTAAAATTTTATTAATTAATTTTCGTTGTTTTCTTCATTTATTATTTTTCCATTATCCTTATGATTTCCTAACTCGTTCACTCAATCCGGGATAGCTCCTTAATTACTGGTGTGATTTAAATGAATTTGATATCAATTTAAAGTTAACAGTTGAACCTTTAAAATGGTACCATTTTTTTATTCTTAACTAGTTTTAATAACTAGTTAAGATTAATAAAAATGGTATATAGACAAAAATGGTATAGTACTCAAGATCGCACGGAACCAATTCCAAGTAAGTGATTCCATACTTTTGCTCGCGACTGTATATTGTTACCATCGACCGTGAAAACTCTACACTGCCTAGACCACCAATCACAGCTCACTTAGGGTCCGAGCCCATTCGTCCCCTAAGATTCGCACCCTGTGCCCACTCGTCCCCTGGAACTTTTGAGGGGCCCATTCGTCCCCTGAAGAATATTTATTTTTATTCATTCTTCTAATATAAGTACATGTATATGTGTATACTGCAGCTTGGTAGTCCTGGTACAGTCGCGCAGAAATGTCTAGAATAAAAAATATAGTAATTCGGTATATATCATGTTTATTTGAAATAAACATGATATCTACCGAATTACTATATTTTTTAACACATACAAAATCACAATGTCCTAGAAACTAACAAAATACAACTCTTTTACAAAATCAGCCTTGATTGACCATCATATAAATCAACATTAAATATAAAATTGCAAAAAAAAAATAGAACACATATCAACAGTAAATAATCACTTCTTATTTTTTTGTATATTTACCAACTACATACATGCAAAATCATAATAACTTAAATCTAAAAAAATATAACAGTACAAAAAAAAATACTAAAATCACAGTATTATTGAAGACTAGATAAATCAACATATTTTTTTTGTATATTAACCAACTACATGCAAAATCGTAATAACTTAAATCTAATAACTTGTAACTAGAAGTACCTACATAAAAATTGGCTAATTGTATTGTATTGTACTTACCAATTTTAAACACCTTATCTATTATTTGTAACCCGTTTTTTTAACAAGCCATTCGTAGTGAGACAATTTTACATCGTAAGCCTATCGACAGGTTATATTATTATCATGACGGATTATCATTCATCATAGCTCTTTTTTCAATGATCTGTTATGATTTATTAAATTAATTCCGTTAATAAACTGTTCACAAGTGTACTATGTTAACCGTTTCTTATGTAAAATATAGCTAATTTTATCTCAGGGGACCAATAGGCACCTGAATAGGTGCCGAATCTTTAACTTATATTGTATATATATATATTATTAGAGGGGACGAATGGGTACCTTAAAAATAATATTTTTTATTAAAATATTAATTGGTCCCCTACCAGGAGACCAATGGGCACCTATATAGGGGCCGAATCTACAACTTTTATGCTGGGGGACGAATTTTAGGGGACGAATGGGCTCTGACCCCTCACTTACTCGTGTCACCAACATAAAAGACTTGGGAGTGACTTTCGACTGCTCTCTGACCTTTAGAGATCACGTTTCTACCCTTGCTAAGGAATCTTTCAGGCGGTTGAGATTTGTTTTGCGAAATACTCGTGACTTTCGCAATCCAAATGTTATTAGGCTGCTTTACACTTGGTTCGAAGCAAACTTGAGTCCAGTGCCTGTGTTTGGCACCCCTATATCACGACCCAAACACTGATGCTAAAAAAGGTACAGAAAACTTTCCTATGATGCCAATTCAAAAGGTAAAAAACGTTGGTAACATGTAGGGAAACAAATACGAGTAGTATTTGTTTCCCTACATGTTAACAACATTAAGAAAAGGACAGAAGATAAATTTTAGTTTAGTCCTGTCAAATTAATCAGCTCTTGTCGTAAATTGACGTAATTTTAGTAGGCAAGTTTTCAATCACGTCTAAACTTGTATGGAGTAGTGACAGGCGCTGATTAATTTGACAGAACTAAACTAAAATTTGTCTTCTGTCATTTTCTTAATGAAATAGAAAGAAAAAGATGCACTGAGATTAAATTTAGTTTAGTTTGTGAACAAGGGAATCGGCGAAATTGTCTGCGTTATAATTGTTTCTATGTTTATTAATGTAATTGGCGTTGTACCGTTACAATTAACTATACATCTAATAACATAATTAATGCGCTTGTCCGTCCGTTCATAGTAAATACATATATAGGTATCATTGTTGTATACATCTACGCCACAAATAAATAAAAAATGAGTTATGTCCTGTAACGACCAGATGCGTACCTACTTTATCCTCAAAGAGGACCTCGGAGAGGAGGAGGGAGGGTATTAAGATCACTCATTGTGTTATGTTACACTGTACAAATCTAAAAAGAAAATTATATGTGAACAAAAAAACAGATTCTTTCCTCATGCTACAGCTTACCTAAACTTGAATACCCTTTATTTTATTTTTTTAATTATTAGATGATTATTAACATTAACTAAATTAAATGAAAACTAAGTTAAACCTATAAAAGGCTCTCGAGGCATTGTACGGAATTGTACCAAGGATGTTGGCGGCATTTCCTCGCTGAATTGCAATGCTGATGCGTTGCGCGAGAAAGCCGCCAGCTTTTTGATCACCAGTTACATAAACTAGACGTTTCGCGATTTCCGCAAATAACTTATGCGCACTGGGACCCCACGGACCGCGGGTCTCGAATTAGAATTAAATATACGAGTACTTACTACCATAATAACAACAATCTATAGAATTGATATGCTGGAGGCAACATCTATGAACGCCTGATAAAGTTATCATAGCAGCGAAGCAAATACATATATTGCTCAGGTAGTTAATGAAGGCGCATAATTATGTCTGATATTGGAAACGGTCAGGCGCTACGATGCTAACCTCGTTTAGGGTCAGTCAGTTAGGTTTTTGGGGGTGGATAATTCTCATGGATGTCCTCCGCCCTGGGGTGGGCGGAGGGGTCTGTCAGACTCCTATTGACAAAAAACCACCCCGGTGTTCCCCTCCCACACTTGCACTGGGGATCATGGGATCTGGTGCGACTTCCGCGAGCTCCGGCTGGTGCCGGCCAGCCATTGCGGGCTACCTCAGGCCCGCGGAGGGGAATGAGGTGTAAAACTCCCCCCTCGACGTCCAATACGCCCCTATTGGACGTCGAGGGGGGAGTTGCGCGTAGAACACTACGCGCCACCACCTCGGGTCCTGCTGTGTGGGGGGGCGACGGATGCCCCCGAGTCCGTCGCCCCTGGACCTATTTAGGGGGGCTGGAATAGGGCGTTGTCCGCCCTAGGCCGACGCCCGGTGCGCCTGCTGCGGGCAGGGTGAGTGGGAGAGATATCCCGCTCCCTTTCCGCAGCCTTCTTCTGCGACATGACTGTTTCGCAGAAGGATACCACCGCGTACCTGGTAAAATAAATGTAAATGTAAAGTTCCTGAAGTATGGTAAACAACATTTGAAGAAAGCTTACCATAAACCTTCACAGCCAACCTACGTTACGTATGCAAACATTATCTTAATGAAATGTACCTATGCATAATAATTAACACCACTGCTCTCAAAACGGTGAAGGAAAACATCGTGAGATAAACCGGCATGTCCTAGAACCAAAAATTCGAAGACATGTGACATCTACCAATCCGCACTGGGCCCGCGTGGTGGATTACGGCCCACTCCCGCTCAAAGAGAGGAGGCCTGTGTCCCAGCAGTGGGAACATTATAGGCTGGTTATGTATGTATGTATGTATGTATAATAATTAACTTAGTTGATCTGACTGGAGTAAATCATAACTTACACAACGATTTGATAACTTGTAAATATAATTCTTTGTTGTTATCATAATTATTATTGTACAGTAAATCTTAGGATTAAGTCCTGAAGATGAAGGATGAAAGCCTTTTCTTTTACAGGATTCTGCTGCTCTTGTCGTATTATCATAATTGCTATATGGCTGATTAGAATGAATCAGAAATAGAAGGTCATAAATCTGAAAGTTAAGAGTTAAGAGAGAGAGTACAACTTTGTGCCCTTTGGCGTCGAGACCCTCAGTCCTTGGGGTCCCAGTGCGCATAAGTTCTTTGCGGAAATCGCGAAACGTATAGTCTAGTTGATGTAACTGGTGACCGAAAAGTTGGCGGCTTTCTCGCGCAACGCATCAGCATTGCAATTCAGCGAGGAAATGCCGCCAGCATCCTCGGTACAATGCCTCGAAGGCCTTTTTTAGGTTTAACTCAGTTTTAATTTAATTTAGTTAATGTTAATAATCATCTTGTAATTTGGTTATGTAAATAAATGGATTTAGAAAGTTGTGATGAGAGAACATACCCCAATCAGTGGCGGTACCTTCATATAAGCCCAAAAGCCCTTGCTAAAATGCCTTACTAAAATGCTCGATAGAGAATTTATTGTACCTAACCAGTAGTTTATGAGAAAATTGCGATGATACATACGTAGATACGTAGGTACCTACATACTCAGTCGAAAACTGAACTTTCTTTTTTTGAAATCGGTTAAAATTTTATTGGGCTTGCGTTATTTTGAAACCCTAGGCACGCCACTGACCCCAATACATAAACACATTACACATATTTCCTCTTGCCCTACAATATTCCTCGGTCTCTGTTACCTACTACGATGAAAGATGGAATAAATAGGTCGGCTTCCAGCCTAACCGGATGAAGCTACCAGTATTTTATATGGAGCGACAACCTATCTGAGCTCCACAACCCAGTAACTGGGTAACACGTGACTTTCGGGCTTCTGACTACACATTAAGGCTGTCAAAGATCTACAAATGACAGCCGGAACCAACGGCTTGATGCTTTCCGAGGCACGGAGGGGTCTCGAGAAATGTATGTACTATTGGCAAAACTTAAGCATGCTCACTTTAGAAAATATTTCTGCGGCAAGCGCAGCTAGTGACAAACCACACCCCTTCCTGGTTTCGTCCAATTAGAGACAATATGAATTTGTGTGAGTATAGGGCGTGTAACAAAAAATATAAATATGTGTGGTATGTTGGTTACTCACAGCACGAGCCGGTATAAAGGCTCCTACATACTGGCGCGACTTGTCGCGCGACGCGTCGCGACACAAAGGCACCGCTTGTAGCGCTACAAGCGGTGCCTTTGTGTCGCGACGCGTCGCGCGACAAGTCGCGCCAGTATGTAGCAGCCTTTATTCGCGCGAGCCGAGGGCGAGCGTGCGCGATAAGGGAGTCGAGTGTGTGCGCGTTTCATACGACGGTTTTCAACTTGAGAGGAAAAAAAGAGACTGGTATTGTTATTAGTTTCGTACGCCGCTAGGTATTTCTCTCTAGATTTTGCAGGCAACAGGCTGTCACTAGCGTTTCGTGCCTAGATTAGTATTTCCGGGGGGTTAAATCTACGCGTTGCTCTTCGCTCTTCTTTCCTAATTGAAGTCAACATTTTTGATAATAATTAACCACACAATGAAAACGTTAACAAGTATTTCTGGAAAATACCGCGCTTGTTTTGTTTATCCCGCGCGCCGCAGGTGTAAATAAAGGCGCTGGAAAAACCGCTAAACAGCCTATATAAAAAATATAATAAACAAAATAATGTTTTGAATAAGCAAATTAAGGTTAATATGTAGTGAAAAATATATAATTTTATGAAATGATGATAATTTTGATGATTGATTTATCTGATGTAACGAATTTTTTTTTCTCAAAAATATTCATTGTTTTTGGACAAAAACTGCGTATATTGAAAAAAGAAATGTAAAGTAAAAATACTTCTATATAATAAGCTGAATTTCTGAGTCACTTTACAAGCAAGTGTGTTGAAGAAATATTTCGTAATTTTTTGCGACCGTATTTTATGGCCGTTCTATAAAGCCGATCTATTGTTTAACCAGATGTTCTGACGTTCCCACTGAATAACAATGGTGCTTAGATAATGAACTTATTTTTATTGCAGTTGCAAAAGTTGCGACAGCAATAATAAAAAAATCTGATAACATTGTATAAACTGCGCCAAGTAATGGTTCAAATACTACTGTAAGTAATTTTGCTATTTTAATCAAAACAGCAATAAAAGAAAGAGATAGCAAATGGCAATTTCTAACAAAACTACGTAACTTGCTTCGTTTTAGGGTTCCGTAGTCAACAAGGAACTCTTATAGTTTCGCCATGACCGTCTGTCTGTCTGTCTGTCCCCGGCTTAGCTCACAGACTCTTACTAGAAAGCTGTAATTTGGCAAAGTGGTAAACAAAAATGCTAAATAAAGTTTTTTTAGGGTACGCGTATAGCAATACCAATAATACATTTTCTAAACCAAACGGAAGATATTAGTACGAAATTACTTCTTGTCAACAATAACAATTCATAAAGCGCTCTCGCTGGCCGTGCCCATTAAAAAAATGTCTTACAAACAAGTGAGCATAGCACGCGCCTAGTGTGACTGTCACACACACTATACATAATTACATTAATACAAAAACGGCTAAAATACGCTTCATGCATCCCATTGGCCAAAACGCTTGCATCGGGCGATCGAGTCGTGAGCCGTGCTATACGATTATCGCCTTAGAGGTGAGCATGCGGAAGATTGGCCGATAGTACCTATCTTTTATATTCTAAAGAACCCTATTGGGCTGAAGACACTCTCCCTTAGGTACAAGTATAACATTGTAGTTGAAAATCATGTTTACCAGACTATACGCATACATCGATATACGTCACGGTCAATTCTCCAGTTGCAAATGTAAGTTTGTCGACTCGTTAACTTGTAAAGCCTACTTCGCAACGATAGTTTTACGTTTACTAAAAAATAAAATAAATAAGATTTTATTTTACCATTTTGTCACCGTGACTAACGGCGGCGTGATTACCCTTGCCAAATTATAGCTTTCTAGTACTTAGAGTCTTCGAGCTACAGCGGGGACAGACAGACAAACGGACATGGCGAAACTATAAGGGTTCCTTGTTTACTAAGGAACCCTAAAAATGAATAACAAGAAAAATATATAAGATAGAAAGTAAATTTTTGACAATTTTTCTTGAATATTCAGAAAATATGGGCGGTCATATCCCCATGGGCGGCATAAAGGCTCGTGCAGACTAGTGCGTTATCGCGCCCGCGATATCGCCCCAGCGATATCGCCCCAGTCTGCACGAGCCTTAAATAGAATAAAAGATGTGGTTTTGTGTATCAAAGTACCACAAGATACAAATCACATAACGTGATTTCGCACTTATACCGAATAGATAATGAATAATGACGTCAGATAAATAATTGATAAAAGCTGCGCATGCGCATACGTCACTCAAGAATTTGCGTGATGTGATCATGTGACTTAATGTGACCCTTATTATCTGTGAACTCTGTATCAAATCATGCCAGTGGGTTAGAGCAGTGGATTCCCTGAAATTACATTTGTTTGATGCATTGGAACGCGATATATCCTGTAAGCGTCGTTGGTCTAGTGGTCGTTGTTTAACTATTTTACATAATGGTGCTGTTTTGTAAAACAATCAGCGGTTTTGTAAAACAGCGGATTTGACAATCCATCTGCGAGTTATGTGTTAAGTTGTTGATAATGTGAACCGATTATTGAGCCATAGATGTATGATTTAAATCGATGGTCACGAGTACCTAAATCATATAGTTACCTACCGTGGCACTGTCATTATCACAAAAATAAATAAATTGTAAGTAGTACCTAATGAAAAATATAAGTTCACATGCACGTAATGTAGTCAGATATATTGATCATTATCGGTAACTATATAACTAGATGATAATAACGCTGAATTTAGCTAAATTAGTTTCATAATATTCTGTTCAACAAAAAAACGGAAACGAAAATGGAGCTGTCGAAAACCGGACCGCAGGATTTTCAGAGATTGAAGTCATACTTGAAATAGTATTACAAACAATCCAAAATATTTTCTTATAAGGTGTAATATTGTAATAATTATATTATATAATATTATGCTCTATAATGTATTTTATCTAGTTTTACACGTAGCTGTAACGTACCTAGCTTAGGGTCATTACACTATAAATAAATAAAGTAGGTACGATAAACATCGACAACATCACATGACTATCCAGAAGTAAGTGATAAGGGGTCAGGGACACCGCACCCAGCTGCTTATATAATCGTATTTAAAAAAAAATAATAGACTGGTATTGTGAAGAATTTTTTTATTGTGTAACCTTTTCACCAACCGGCAGATGCCGAAATGGTGCCTATTATTTTATACCTATATTCCTTCAAATCCACATTATTACTCGTATACATAAAAGCTTAGGTAAATATCCAAAGTGTTTTCACTTTTGCTAGCTTTAGTAGCCAAAGGTAAGTACGTACTCCGAGGTAAGCGTGTGAACAAAATAAATAATCAACAAAAAATTAGTTCTTACGTGTGTTACGTTTTATGAAACTTATTTAATTCACGCAATAAAAATTAGAGCACAACGTTACAACAGCAATAGATTGTTGTTAAAATAAAACTATAGTTAATTCTTCCTCCATACATCAAGTAAAAGGCACATACATTCTTGTAATGCAAGTTGTCGATGTTTTTATTTCATCTTACACAGAAGGTAGATGTAAAATCAAGCTACATTTTTACAAAATGTGAGGTTTGACACGGTTGATTTTAAAGTTACCCTTTTAATTAACCAATAAATCAATAGGGATGATGACAATTTTTTTTTTGCCCCTCATGTAGGTAAGTACTAAGAAAGTTATTAAATATGGAGGCCTTGGCAGAGAGTACAACTTTGTGCCCTTTGGCGTCGAGACCCTCGGTCCGTGGGGTCCCAGTGCGCATAAGTTATTTGCGGAAATCGCGAAACGTCTAGTTGATGTAACTGGTGACCGAAAAGCTGGCGGCTTTCTCGCGCAACGCATCAGCATTGCAATTCAGCGAGGAAATGCCGCCAGCATCCTCGGTACAATGCCCCGAGGGCCTTTTTTAAGCCTAACTTAGTTTTAATTTAATTTAGTTAATGTTAATAATCATCTTGTAATTTGTTTATGTAAATAAATGAGTACTAAGATTATTAAAAAATATTGGACACGTGTTTTTTCTTTTTTTTTTTAAATCAAAAGATTACGCCAATACATTGAGTTAAACGCCTTGCTAGATTTTATACTGAACTGTGACGAAGCGAGCCCCGCTCCCCAACATTAATTTGTTTTATCTAAGTATTTTTTTATTAATATGATAAAGCAAAAAAATACGTGTCTAATATTTTTTTAATATCTGACTGATGGACTAAATAGGTATTCCTCTTTTTCATCCCTATTCGCACAACCTGTATTCAATGTTTCAATAAGTAAATAGGTATTAATCACTAGCTTCTGCCCGCGAATTCTTTCCACGTGAAACGAGATGTTCCAAAATGTATGGAGCCCGAGCTGACCCTGGAACTCTGTACTCTATATTAAAAAAATAGGGAAATACATTTAAAACAGTTATCAACAGTCTAATTACTTTAAAATGGCTTGGTTTACTGGTAAAACACAAGAAATTACACTTGAAATTGCAACCCACAACAAAAACCCGCCATGGCAGTAAGCTGTAATTTTGATTGATTAATGACGTTTGACTTATTTATTCCTGTTGAGTTGAATCTCCACAGAAAAAACATGTCAAACGTCATTTTATTACCAAAAGTGACCGCTAGCACATGTCAGATCAGTCAGTAAATTAATAATTCGAATTTCGCTTCGAAGATTACCTACAATTGTCGACATCGGCACCATTGCTGTAGATAAAAATAGAATTGAATAGAAGATTACCTACAAACTCACAATTATTACCTTTTAAATAATATTATTATAGTAAATATAGGACGTTTCTTAAAACTATTCTGAAACTTTTGCTACTGTATAATTTCATCAGTGCGAGGTCATTTTTAAATGAATTTCTCTAATAACCCAATCGTTGGGCGCCCAGCCATGTCGGCTTGCGTTATCTCAACCAACTAGGCTCAGTTCGAAACTAGCCGATTGGCTTATTAAACGTCCACTAAGTTATTAATAAACATTTTTAACATTGCATTAATTTAATACAATTATTTGAACAAAACTGTTATTACAATTTGTAAATTAGAGGTGGGAAAAGTGTGGCTGAAAAAAGAGTGCGTTTTTTTGGGTACCTACTAAAATTGTTTTTTTTAAAACATGGTGTCAGTGAGAAGCAGTTAATAATTAATAGCAAGTGATATTTGTTAAATGATTTTCCCGTTTATTTATTAAAAATTATCCTATTCCGGCTTTGCTTGTGGATATTTTAAATTATAATAGGTACGATATTTGTTTGTTTATAATGTGTTAACTGTGCTATTGTGGACCATACATATAAAACAATTATCTTATATGATAATCTCTGGATAAAAACTAAGGATGCGTATGAAAAAGACGTTTCTGATATTCGAAAAAGATTTTGAACATAATGATGAACAAGAACCTCTGCTGAACGATGATGACAACAATATTAATGAGAACTGGCAAGTTTTTCTTTTAAATATTTTTGTGTAAAAATTACAAAAAAAGTTAAGTTTTGTTTTTATCAACCTTTATATTTTTTATGCTTAAAAGTTCGATAATTTATTTCCAAGCTGGAGCTTGTTTTATGTGATTTAGCTTGATTGTAAAATAAATAATTACTTGTTAAAAAAAGTAGCTGATGAAGACTTTCATCAAAAGCGATAGGTAGGAAAATCATACACAAACATGTTGAGTAGGTACACTCTTTTTTTTTTTGGGTGGGAAATTTCAAATAACTTCTCCTGCTCTGGGCGGAGCGGGAGGGTGTGTCAGACTCTTACTGACTAAAATCCAACCGTGTTCCTTCCGCTGCCTGTGTTGCCAGGGGCCTCGATATCACTTTCGGACTCTCCCACGACCTAAGTTACTATTATTACCTAGTAAATTTGAAAATTTAAAAGTGCCTGTATTATTGTGCTGTTGAGCACCTATGCAATTAGATAACTAATTGCACACTTATATCACTATTTATTTGCGTCTCTCTGCTTGTTTACAAGGTCAGTCGCTAGCACATCGAGTTACGACAAACTGTCAAATATCTCCAAATGATTTTAAACCTTAAAACGTTGATGGTTAAGTTCAAAATCGAATGAAAAAAATTACAGTTTGTGGTAACGATGTGCTGGCAACTGTACTTGAAATGGTTGTTCATAAAACTTATTAGGTAAATTTTAATGTTAAGTTAGAATGTTAAATTATTAACAATGCTGAATTTATTATTAACACAACTTTATTCTTTGAACATCTACAAAGTACCTACACAATTCGCGCCGATTCCCTTGTTCACAAACTAAACTAAATTTAAGTTCAGTCCATCTTTTTCTTTCTATTTCATTAAGAAAAGGACAAAAGATAAATTTTAGTTTAGTCCTGTCAAATTAATCAGCGCTTGACGTAAATTGACGTAATTTTAGTAGGCAAGTTTTTAATCACGTCTAAACTTGTATGGAGTAGTGACAGGCGCTGATTAATTTGACAGGACTGAACTAAAATTTGTCTTCTGTCCTTTTCTTAATGAAATAGAAAGAAAAAGATGCACTGAACTTAAATTTAGTTTAGTTTGTGAACAAGGGAATCGGCACCAGTGAGGACGAAATTACGAACGAAGCATAATTATTTAAGTAGACCGGACTAACTTACTCCATTGGTTTAGGTAATTAAATAAAGTTAAACAAATTGTAAAAAGGGTTTTTATAGATGACACTTTCTTGTTCAAAAATACGTTGTGACTTATATCATCTGCCTGCCTTTTCCCAACTACGTTGGGGTCGGCTTCCAGTCTTACCGGATACAGCTGAATACCAGTATTTTACATGGAGCGACTGCCTATCTGACCTCCACAACCCAGTTACTGGGTAACACGATACCCCTTGGTACCTAAGTCTGGTTGTCAGACTTTCGGGCTTCTGACGACCCGTTACAACTGTAAAAGATCCACGAATGACAGCCGGGACTAACAGCTTAACGTGCTTTCCGAGGCACGGAGGGTCTTGGTATGTAAAGATGGTCACCCATCCGCGGACCAACCTCGGCAAGCGTAGCTTAACCTGATTGATTGACCCGTGCGGCTGTTATTATTTAGCCACAAACCCCTCGTTGTAACTTATAACCAAATTAAATTTATTTTTGATTTTTACGATAATTTCCTCTTTTATTACTTATGTTATTTTACGTACCTATCATTTCTTCATAAACTACTCTTCGTAGACGTAACTGCTTTAGAACTATTTTTTAGTTAGATTTATAATAATACTATAATATTTTGTAATCTGTTTATTATAAAGAGCCCAAAAAGACAGGTCCTCTAAACGTCAACGAATTATATCGTTGCTAAATTGAAGAGTACAACTGTTACGTAGCATAAAGGCTCCTACATACTGGGGCGACTTGTCGCGCGACGCGTCGCGACACAAAGGCACCGCTTCACAGTGGAACGAATGTATGGGAGCGGTTGGACGTAGACATGTCCGAAAAATAAGAGTAAAATTATGACAAACTAATGATGCCATCTTATTCGATTACTTAATGCCTTCATAAATTGTGGTGATGAATTTCTTCATAACTCCCATATTTCGGGAGTAATTTGAGAAAATGTGAAATTTTACTATGAAAATGAGTGTATCGAGCTCTCTCCCTCCTGATTCCGGGCTTGTTTCAAGTAGCGGTCTCTAATATCGTAATGCTATTACTAAGAGCTATATTTAATACTAAGACACATAGTGCGCCAAATGTGCACTTTCTGGGATAAAAGGAAATGAAAATTTAAAAAAAAAAACGTTTTTTCCCCATTTGTATTTACTTTAAACCGCAGACAGACTTATTAAGAGGTCTATAAATATATTATATATATACAGAAATATATATTAACAAAAATATTCACAAGAACTGATGAGAGTATGACTTTTAAGTAAGTTGATAATAAATTACCTAGTTTCATTAAAAGTACAATAAATAATTAAGATGTAAGCTCTAATTTACTAAGTTACACATTTTAAAACAATAACATCATTTAATTATCTTCGTCATCATCATCATCATCAATTAATTCAAATTCAGAATCGATGTCCGCTAAATCATTTATGTTAACAAATTCGATATCACTTTTCTCAGAATCCGTAAGCTCATAAAATTCCTTAAAAGAAGATTTTTTTACAAACTTATTTCCTTTTGGACGGATACTTGTAACAAGTGGATCAGAAGACAGTAAAAGATTGTGCATAATATCTTCATTGCATGAGATACTGCTATGCTTTCGAGAATGCCCCTCTCTATATTTTCTAAAATCTTTATTTCTAGCCTCAGATGCCTCTTCGGATAGAAAACCAATGGGCACAATTGACATGTTCTGAACTATGTCTGGCCCATGCATTAAAATTTTATGAAGTGAAGAAGGCATATAATACCATGGGTATAACTCCACGTAAAGCTTAGCAGTATCAAAGCAGAACTCTCGGAATTTAGTTACGTTGATCTTCTCTCCTGATGAAATACACTGCAAGATCACACAGATTTTTCTTAAAAGCATAGCATCTATTCCGGTCAGTTCAGCAGATTTAGTGTAGTTTTCAAAAAATCTCCTTGCCGAGTTGCCATTGTTGGTGGATCCACTGCCTTGTTTCACAACATCGAGAAGTAAGCCCGTTTCTCTTCTTACAGCCTCTTGAACTCTTTTCTTCCTGTCATCAACTTGCCTTTTTGCTATATCACCCCTTACTTGCCATGATTTTATGTCTAATTTGTAGGAAATGTGTAATAAGCATTCCATTGAGCGAATCCAAGCGTGAAGGGTGCTTAAGCTATATTTATACATGTCCTCGTTTGCGTGTTTATCTTTGATTAACTCTAAATTATTCATTTCTTTAGGACAAGCCTTGCATATGTCACACACTGAAGCTGCTGTATTGGATATAATGGAATGAATTTTACCATCAATCATTGTCAACAGCAGTTGGTGTTTGACACTAATTCCATCAGTGATGGTGGATGGAGTTAAGGCTTCAATCTCTGCTTCGATTTCAGCCATCTCTCTCTGCACATTTTCTTTGGTTTCCTTTATAAACTTAAACAATATTGGCCGGCAAAATGAAGTGGAAGATGGTCGCTCGTTTTCCCAAATTGTTACACCTTTTGAGACGAGCCGCAGTGGTACAAGACTAATCATAAAATTACTAGCAAGATCGATTTGCTCATCTTCACTCGTCCTTTGATGATAAATGCTTTGGCTAGATGATCCGTCAAAACCCCATTTGCTGGTCAATACGAGCTGTTGATTGGGATCAACAGGGGTTTCTAACGACCTAATAAGTCTTCTTGAGGTTAAATCCATCAAGGCTTGTAATTTGATTTTTGCAGAGCTCTCTGTAACTGTGAGATCTTCTTTGGCCGGATAGCACTTAATTTTTTCTTTAACCAACATGTAGTAACTCGGGTATTGAAGAGCTCCTTCTTGAGTGTTGAAATCCCGAAGAGTGTTAT
Source organism: Atethmia centrago (assembly GCA_905333075.3). Lineage (NCBI taxonomy): Eukaryota > Metazoa > Arthropoda > Insecta > Lepidoptera > Noctuidae > Atethmia > Atethmia centrago. The sequence goes on from HG995387.1 coordinate 14,525,296, forward strand.
AGCGCCATTTCGATAAGTTCATCGATACATAAAGAGCCAATGCCTTCAAAGGGGATATTTCCCGTACCTGAATTGATTTACCTTCAATGAAGGCTTTGATTTTTGAGGCCTCTTCTGGATTCTCCGTCAAGTATTTCATAACATAAGCTGTATCGCTTTGTCCTGCCTTTTGAAGCGCCCTTTCGGCCGAAAACATAATTTCAGCGCTGCTACTGCTGCATGAAAGACTATCTTTAGTGCGTCTTCTTTTTTGCCGGTTACTAAGGTCCTCAAAAGATTTACGAGGACTAGGATGTGTACAAGTTGAAGCATCAGATTTAGCAGGAGAAATTATGGGCTCGATGACGTCACTTATATTTTCTGTAGAAGGTTCCATATTTTCATTCTGTAATTCCGGCCATTGAATTGCAGCCTGTAGCCAAATCTCATGTTTCTTCCGAAACTTATCTGTGCTTCTTCCAGACTGTGTCCATTTTGCATAAATGCGGTAGCAAAATCGACGACACCAGTCTTTTAAACTTGTTTCAGCACTTTCACATAACTGAACACAACTGTTATCTTTTAAAACACTGAACAAATAGTTAAAGTCGCGTAAATCTTTATGTGCGCGTGCGCATAAAGCAACGTGAATATCAAGATTTGTATTAAAATTTGGAAAATACATTGCGAGATTAGCTTGGATACAACGAGGTGTAAATCAACACTGATTTTAAAGTTACTAATAGTGACCTATTTATATAAAATCCAGGTATCCCAGGTATCCTTTGTTAAATATTGCAAGGTAATTAGTTATTGTGGAAATTTAGTAAATGATGCATGCTAAATTAGTGTATTAAGAGCCATTTAGTAATTAAATAATTGCAATGTTCTTATCAGTAATCATTAGTGCATCAGTTTTATATGTAAACCTTAAGTCCCTAATTATATATCCTAATTAGCTTATATCTTCTCTAATTGGCTGCTCAGAAATGTTATTGTAATAAGGTAAACCTTTAGAAAAACGGTTTTAATCAACAAAATAAACAAAAAATAAAAAAATTGTGTTATAAAATAAACATCACTCTTTATCCCAGAAAGTGCACATTTGGCGCACTATGTGTCTTAGTATTAAATATAGCTCTTAGTATTAGCATTATGATATTAGAGACCGCTACTTGAAACAAGCCCGGAATCAGGAGGGAGAGAGCTCGATACACTCATTTTCATAGTAAAATTTCACATTTTCTCAAATTACTCCCGAAATATGGGAGTTATGAAGAAATTCATCACCACAAGTTATGAAGGCATTAAGTAATCGAATAAGATGGCATCATTAGTTTGGCATAATTTTACTCTTTTTTTTCGGACATGTCTACGTCCAACCGCTCCCATACATTCGTTCCACTGTGCGCTTGTAGCACTACACGCGGTGTCTTTGTGTCGCGTCGCGTCGCGCGACAAGTCGCGCCAGTATGTAGGAGCCTTAACAACTGAAGTGACAGGTATTACGTTTATTCGGTTACTTGACAGCTCTTGTCGCGTGTTTTTTTGTTTACGTCTATCTAAACCAACGGAGTATAGTGACGAATCTCGTACCCTAGACATATTCTCGTACTCATTGTATCACGATACCCTTCCCAGATAATCAACCTATACGGAAAAAAAGGATCTCTTCAGCGAAGAATATCAATATTATCAGAAAAATTGTTTCAATCCAAGTAAATATTTTCTTAACGTAAGTAAATGTACTCAGACCAAGAAAAACTGTTTACTCAAATTAAGAATAACAAATACTTGGTTTTTATTCTTGACTTAAGCAAATATTTTTGATTCAAGACTAATAATCTTAATTGAAGAAAATATCTACTTTTAATATTTAATATTCTTAAAATTAAACTTAATAATTCTTCATTTAAGAATAATGTCTTCGAAGAAGACAATAAAACTATGACAAAATTTGACTTCATTCGATAATATATTGTTTTCCCCATATATGAATCAATATTTGTTTTGACCAAAAGATATTAATTTAAGACATCCTTTTATTCCGTGTACTTATGTGTATTGCATTGCTGCCTGTTGCGCCCGCGTTATCGCCCCAGTCTGTAGAAGCCTTTATACCCTTCTAAAAGTTGTGTTTTGCTGTGTGCACTATGCTGGGTCTATACGATGCCCGTATCGGTCATCGTGAAGTCCCGATGTGCGTGTGAACTGACAAATTTAGGTAGTAAATATTTACAAAGAGATAAATTAGTTGTGTCGTCTCGAACTATGACAAAAAAAGTGGTCCAGACATCTTGATGTCAGAATGTCTGACCACTTTCTTTACGCGTTTTTCGCTGTGAATCGAGGTATATTTGGAGTAAAAAAAAAAGAAGAAAACTGCACTTCCTGTCTACACACTTCCGACCCTTTTCAAGAAATCACCCCCACAACGCGAGAGGGAAGATTTTACACATAAATAAGTCGTAGATTTAACTAAACATTATGTTTTGCTTGAGTGAGTGTCTGCAATAGCCCTAACTAAGCGTGGCCTAGTAGCGTGTCGCAAATCATTGCAATCAGCGGCAAAACCTATCTTTAGCGGATGAATCAAGGTTTCATGGTTCAATTTCCCTGATAGGCTGATAATAACTCGGGTTTATATCTTTGAACAGCTAGCAGCTTGCTTTGTTTTAAGCACGTTAAACCGTTGGTCCCGGCTGTCATTCGTGGATCTTTAACAGTCGGAGAGGAGTCAAGTACCTAATACAAGCAATGTTTTGCTAAAAGGTACCTACTTCCTATCATTATATTGTTATTTACTTAGGTTTTAGAAATATTTTTTTTTTTCGAGTTCCCTCCGTGTCTCGGAAAGCATACCACTGGTGCCGATTCCCTTGTTCACAAACAAAACTAAATTTAAGTTCAGTCCATCTTTTTCTTTCTATTTCATTAAGAAAAGGACAGAAGATAAATTTTAGTTTAGTCCTGTCAAATTAGCTAGCTGGCATTTTAATTTTTGAAAATTTCATCACCACTGGTGTCTCAACGGCGAAGGGAAACATCGTGAGGAATCGGCATATCTTATAACCAAAACTGGCCAAGTGCGTGTCGGAACACGCACAATAAAGAGTTCAGTAATAGGGATGAATTTATTCCAAGAACAAATTTAATATTGTAGTTGAAAAACATATATGGTTTTGAAATAATATTTATCATATTATTTCAAAACCATAGACTTCTTACCTATAAGTTTTCCTACAATCTATAAATGTAGAAATATTTTGTGTATTTTTTTATATTTTAAATTCATTATTTTCAGAGATAAGGGAATGGTAAGTTTTCGTAAATTTTCTTAAATAGCTTTAATATAAATTTTAAAATTAAATAATGATACCCTCACAGTGAGCCCTTTCATTTAATATTTCACACGGTACAACTCGCAAAACTTAAAAAAGAAAAAGGCTTCTGCAGACTGAGGCGATATCGCGGGGCGACAGGCATATTGCTGCCTGTAGTAGCGCCCACGATATCGCGCTTGCCTGCACGAGCCTTTATTTGCCTGCCAAAAGTGACCCCCGTATTCAAAATTCATTTATTGACGTGACACGTCCGTATTTAGGTCACAGATATTCATGTGTACCAAAATTTAAATAAGGGCAGATTTTCCCAATGAAACTGAACGCAATCAGCACAATCTAAACGGCGTCTAAGAGATGGCAGTGTCATCATTGTTGTTAAATATTGACACTGACAGGTCATGAGCGCAGTTTAGGGGTGTTTCATTGGTGAAATTGTCACTTTAACGGTCGTTTTGAGATTCGATTAGACGCGGATTCGTATTGTACATCTCATTTAGGCGCTGTGATATTTTTTCGGGTTTTCAAAAAGCGCTTAAATATTTTCTTAAATATAATTATATCGCAAATATGCACAAATAAAGAGCTACACGTGTACGTTTATTCTACAGACGCACATACAATTGTTTTAGACATACACGATTCTGCAAAACTTTACTCCATCAGGAAACGCATAATCAGCCTATATTGTTCCCACTGCTGGGACACAGGCCTCCTCTCTGTGAGAGGGAGCGGGCCGTAATCCACCACGCGGGCCCAGTGGGGGTTGGTAGATGTCACATGTCTTCGAATATTTTGGTTCTAGGACATGCCGGTTTCCTCACGATGTTTTCCTTCACCGTTTTGAGAGCAGTGGTGATGAAATAATTTACACAAAGGACTTGGTTCGAACCTACGATCTACAACTCGCAATATCTCGAAAACCTGAAGACGCACAAATTATATTTTCGCCGCACATTTTTGCACAAATATAAGCTCTCTGCCCATGCACAACATTTCTCTATCCGATCATTCGTTTAGAATTTTCCTGCTGGAACAAGTTTACTCCAGCAGGAATCGTTTTTTTCCGTTTTTTTTTTTCAAATCTACAAAGCGCACAATTTTTTTATGTGGCGCACATTTACAGCAAATTACGCACTAATTATACGTTCCATTTATACCACTCTAGGAGCCACTTTACTGCTGGAGTAACGTACACCCTCCCATACCTATTAACACTGTAATTTGTAAACATTGTAAAAGCCAATTATTTTTAAAACAGTAACTATATGGAGTTTCTTGCCGGCTCTTCTCCATAGGAAACGACCAATTTGGAACCGTGCACCTAGCTTCTGACGTTTCATAAGTGCCCATGTAGGTTTATGTGAAATAAAATATTTTGATATTGATTTTGAACAAAACAGAAAACTCTTTATTATAAGTACACCATTAAAAATACAGATATAAATGTAGACATTTTACATAACACAAGGGACATGCTAATTTCAAGCAGATGTTACATAACTAGTACACAATTAGCATGTGTATGAAAAAGAGTACAATTATGTTACACACACGGATAGCATACTTTAAATAAGCATGCTTCTTACTAGCAAATAAGCATGCTTTTAGTAGCAATTTAACCCTCACTTACTCATATTTGAAATCCTACTACGAATATAGTTACCACCCTTGCTCTGTCTGATGACTACCAGACTTTGCTTTTCTCTGACTCCCGGGCGGATTTCCGGCCACCGTAGGCGCGGGGTTACGGACGGATAGCTCGCCGTCCGTTAAGGACCAGGCCCGGGTCGACGGTGCGTTGTATTCCATGATGTCAGCACAAGTGTAGGGGTCTACTAGGGCCGATGCCTGCCGGGGTCGCGTGGAAGTTCGAAAGGTTACCAAAGCCTCTGGCAACACAGGCAACGGAAGGAATACGGGTGGGTTTTAGGTAGTAAGAGTCTCACACACCCTCCCGCTCCGCCCAGAGCGGGGGAAGTTATTTGATAATTTTCCACCCAAAAAAAAAAAGATCTCGTCCCTGGCTTTATTATCGTAGGTATATTAAACACAAAAAAGTCCAAAAATAATCAACAAATCTATGTATAACCTATTGAAAAACGTAACTAAATCGTAAAACAATCTGTGGGCCCGCAGTTGCTGTCAAGTCAACGCCAAATATTCCAGTTGCAGCGATAAATCCCTGTAAACAATAAGCAAATTGCATGTCTGTAACATTTTATGAATTAATCAACAAATTATTTACACTCAAATCAGTACTAAAATATATGATTTACCTTAAGACGAAGGCTTATGTAAAATATTTTGAATTATGGATCAAACAAAATTGTGACTTCGTAGATTTTTTTAGTGGTATCATCTTCGGGCTTTCCAAATAAGTGGTATGGTATTTTATGATACTTTCTGATCCAAATACAAGTTCTCTTATTGGTGTTTTAATAAAACAGTGTCTTTCATAGCTTCTAGGACGTCTTAGATAAATATGTCTGTGTTCTATTATTCGGGTGGTGTACATAATAAAGATTACTATTCTAAAGCTAGATAAAATGTATCCCTCCAACAACCCGACGCGCTAGCACAGAGGAGTCAATCACTTCGTCAGTTTTATCAGGACCGTCTTATCGCCAGTCTAGATGAGTAATATTGGATTCAGGGTATCAAAGGAAACTTTGGGTCAGAGGGTCGTCTTAGGGGGTTGGCAAATTATAATATTACTAGCTGTTGCCCGCGACTTCGTATGCGATCCAAGATCAAGCCTATGTCTTTACCCAAATCATGGTCTACGCATGTGCCAAATTTCATCCAAATCCGAAAGCGAAACGAAAAAACAAACTCACTGTCGCATTTATAATATTAGTTAGGGTTATCAATGGGGACAGGTATAATTCGTTATTACGTAAAGTAAAAAATGATAGAAATTGATAATTCATCATTATTCTTTTCAAGAATAGGTCATAGATACTCTGGTTTGACCCGAATGCAAACTTCCAGACACGGAACTATGCTATATACCTACAAATTATTACTTTGTACGGAAATGTGAGAATGCTACAATGTGTTAAGGCTCCTACATACTGGCGCGACTTGTCGCGCGACGCGTCGCGACACAAAGGCACCGCTTGTAGCGCTACACGCGGTGTCTTTGTGTCTCGTCGCGTCGCGCGACAAGTCGCGCCAGTATGTAGGAGCCTTTAAACTTGCAAATTGGAATGGTTGGTAATGTTATTTCGTCATTTAAAATATTTCCGCTGAAACGGACAATTAACGCAATAACTTGAGTCTTAACGAACTTCAAAGAGAACGAACTACTTACCTTCTTCTGATAACGTTAATCAAATTATTCAAATTGCAGCTAATAATATTTATAAGACGTTTTCTATAGAATTAGTTTACTAATTTTTATAGGCTCGCCACCTATTACATGGGACTTACATGTTATTTGGTCATTTAAAATATTTCCGCTGAAACGTGAACAATTACCTAACGCAATAACTTGAGTCCTATCGAACTTCAAAGAGAATGAACTACTTACCTTCTTCCTGACAAAGTTAATAAAATTATTCAAATTGTAGGTAAATTTTATAGAAAACGTCTTAAAAACATTTTTAAGACGTTTTCTATAAAATTAGTTTACTACAGAGCTCACGATGATGCGGCGATTACAAAGCCTAATGATAAGTACGTATCATTAAGAAAGGCTCAAACCAAGTGCGAAATCAGTCGAGATCCCGAAATACCTACAACTGGAAAAAAATACCTTCTGTACACAATCCTAATAGAAACTATGATTTATGAACACAAAGCCCTCGTAGCTAGGTTACGTTTTAAGCAGTCTTGTAGTGGCTGATCTACGTCCTATGATTGCCTGTGATTCAATCTTGAAGACTCTGAATAACCTTGAATGTCATGTTTGTTCCCAGGGCCCAGACTGTTCCTAGGACCAGTTTGCAGCAACTCAACATAATCAGACGCGTGTACCATCAGGAAACCCTCAACAAAGATGCAGACTATAAATTACCTGACAGACCGCGTAAGTTTCATTTTTTCTCCTGTTGTACCGGCACGAACCGTATTAGATCGGACCACAGATCACGCAGACGCCTCGGCAGCCGCTGTAGAAGCGGCATTTTCAACACTTTCCATCAAACCAACCGTGTCACCGTTAACTCGAACTATTTAGTTAAACAGAAAGGACTCAATTAACACAAAGTCATTGGGTAAATGGGCGTTTGAAGTTTCATTTTGTGTGCTCTTCATACTGTGGGTTGAATCGGGGTAGCGGGAAAAACTAGTTTCCGTGTCATCATCTGCCTGCCTTTTCCCAACTATGTTCGGCTCGGCTTCCAGTCTTACCGGATACAGCTGAATACCAGTATTTTACATGGAGCGATTGCCTATCTGACCTCCACAACCCAGTTACTGAATAACCCTGATACCCCTAGGTTCCGGCCCTGGTTCAGGCCATGGTACGGAGCGAGAGGGCATGGGCAGCCGTCACCTCCTTCTGCGAAGCAGTAATGCTCGCGAAGGAGGAGGCGGGACAGTTGAGGGAAAGACATGTTTCGCGCCCTCTCGCCCCTAGCCGCCGCAGGAGACGCCCTAGGCGTCGGGAATCCCGGGCGGATTTCCGGCCACCGTAGGCGCGGGCTTGCGGACGGTGAGCAATGGGTAGCTCACCGTCCGGTAAGGACCAGGCCCGGGTCGACGGCGCGTTGTATTCCACGCGTGCCTCAAAGAGATGTCGTCAGCACAAAGGTAGGGGTCCACTAGGGCCGATGATTGCCGGGGTCGCGGGAAGGTACTTATGGGTCACCGAGGCCCCCGCAACACAGGCAACAGGAAGGAATACGGGTGGGTTTTAGTCAGTAAGAGTCTGACACACCCTCCTGCTCCGCCCAGAGCAGGAGAAGTTATTTGATGATTTCCCACCCAAAAAAAAACCCCTAGGTAAGACTGGTTGTCAGACTTTTGAGCTTCTGACGACCCGTAACGATTCTCAAAGATCTACAAATGACAGCCGGGACCAACGGCTTAACGTGCTTTCCGAGGCACGGAGGGGTCTTGGTATGTAAAGATGAAAGGAAAAGAGAGAGAAAGGTCACACATCCACGGACCAACCGCGGCAAGCGTAGCTTAACCTGATCGATCGACCCGTGCGGCTGTTATCACTTAGCCACAAGCCCCTCCAAAACTAGTTTCCGTGTACATTTTGACAATAGGGTTTCTCTACATGATAGATTCGACCCTCAGGACGATGTACGATTGCATACTTAACTCGATTTTCAGTCCTTTCTGCTTAACTACGGAACCTGATGGTGTTGAATGGCAGTCCGTGAACTCCGTGACAGAATTTGTTTTATTTTATTAGCTTGCCGTCTCTAGACCCATTCCGTGCTCTGTGGTCGGGCCATGGTAAAATTATAAGCCAGTCAGCAGCTTAAGTTCTACCAACACACTACTTACCTAATGCCGGACCTCCCCAGGTTCCAATTTTTATATTTAAAAAAAAAAATATTAATTTGTCTGTTTTTCTTTTTCGCAGTGAGCCAGCGGTGTAAAAAAATTGTGAGGGATTGTGGTTTTGGCGAATGTCTGCTCAACTCAATCCCATTAATGCGATGGCTTCCAAAGTACAGTTTTCAGAAAAACTTGGTGGGCGACCTGGTGGCAGGCGCTACCACTGCCGTCATGCACATACCACAAGGTAAAGGGTGGACGAAGGTCGAATCAAAATCAAAATCAAAAGTCATTTATTCAAACTAGGCTGAAAATCAGCACTTTTCGAACGTCAAAGTAAAGAATGAAATAAAGAATCATCATAAAGCCGTTCTTAATGTGGTTGCCGAACCTTTTTAACTTGACCAGTCAAATCTTTGAAATACGAAAGAGTACAAATTTGCAACTACCTGCTGCTCGCGGTATTTTCTAAAATAAAAGTAAAAGCCTATGTTATTCCCTATAACATCAGATATCTGCCAGTGAAAGTCCTGTCAAAATCGGTTCAGCTGTTTCGCAGATTAGCCGGAACAAACACACAGACAGCTAGAATTATTTTTTGTAAATTGTTTCTTTTGTTATAAGTAAGTACCGTATATAATTTCATGTGCATTTAGTAAAAAGCTGTTATTTTGACATTACAAACAGACACTTCAATTTTATATATTTTTAAAGATTGTTAGATATAGACCGGTAGTAAAGTCGACCGATCGTCAGTGGTAACACTATGATTATTTTAAAACTCTAAAATACTGTTATTTTCAAATGAATATGCTTATCAGTGCATAATTCATAATAATAACATTCTACAAGACTCAATAAAATTGTAAATATTTAGTCTATTATAATAATCGTGCAATACATAATATATAAATATAACTTAAAACCAATTATATAAATACTTGTATAAAATATAAATAACATAAAAGCAAATTGTACTATTTTTATTATTTTTTTTTTTGTTTTTCTTAACAAAAACCGCCTTCATCCTCTCTCCTATTAAAAATTAACTTTGCTGTGCCTGACAGGGTCCATAATTGAATCGATGTTTTAACATACCAACTATTATAATAATTATGTACACAATATGGAATGCAATAAAGTATTGAGTATTGAGAATTATTGATCTCGACCTGGCCTGGCGAAGAATGAAGTTTGAATAGAATAAGAGGCCAGCTTATACTAGTTTTGTTACCAGTGACGTGCGGCCTATTGTACCTCACCGTATGACTCCTTTAAGGGTCGGCTAATCGCCGTTGACCTTGGCCATACAAATGTGCGTCGACGTTCAGTTTCATAGGGAATATTTATTTTTAGTAACGAAAACATGAATGTTTGAAAAAAATCACAGATATAGGCAATTATAGATAATAAAATACTTTCTTCATACAAAAAAAACATGAAAATATCTTCAGTAGTTTGAAAGTAATAGGTATCGTTTTTTTATGCTTTGGGTAGACATCACTTCGTGAATTTAGTTAATAAAGTATTTTACTACAATACTTAAATATTCACATATAGAATTGATCTGTATGCGTTCTAGTTTAACATACATTTTTTGCATAACTTACTTGCATTATTTGAAGGCGTAATAACAGATTTAAAAGTCACTAAAGTCATATATCTCATAAATCTCCATATTATTTACGACATGAATTTTTCTAGGTATGGCATACGCACTCCTAGCAGAAGTGCCACCTATCGTGGGACTTTACATGGCGTTCTTCCCGGTCCTTATCTACGTCATACTCGGAACCTCTCCTCACGTGTCCATGGGCACCTTCGCTGTAGCCTGTCTCATGGCTGGAAAGGTAAATATCGGTTTTATGGCTACTTAATCACTTATAGCTCTTCACACGCGACTTCGTCTGCGTTGATTAAGTACTTTCCCCTTGGAACTTCAACCCCCCTCCACCACCCCCTGAAAATAATTTGGAAAATTAATTATTACAGTCTTTATTATTTCCCTAGATATGTATTTGTGCCATGTTTCAAGTTTCTAAGCCGAATGAATGAGGTTTTTATACTAAACTGTATTCCCCTTTTAACCCTGTTTGGGTTAAAAGGGGAATACAGTTTAGTACAAAAACCTCATTCCTTCGGCATTTCCCTAGATATGTATTTGTGCCAAGTTTCAAGTTTCTAAGCAGTTTTTTAGCAGCGGAATACAGTTTAAATACTGGTATTCAGCTGCATCCAGTTAGACAGGAAGCCGACCCCAACATAGTTGGGAAAAGGCTAGGCAGAAGATGATTCCCCTTTTAACCCAAACATGGGTTGAATTTTTAATGTTGATTTTCCATTATTTGATCTCAAGATTATTTATACCAAATTTCGACTCAATCGAACTAAGCAGTAAAATCGTCTCCTAAAAACATGATTACCTGTTTTCATCCAATTTGGAGTAAATTTTTGAGAAATCGAAATACCTATAGTAGAATTATTAATTCACTGAAGTAATTTGACATGTGCTAGCTGTCATTTTATGTAATAAAATGGTCATATTTATTGTAATGGTGATCGTTTAGTTTAATCGATTTATGTAGGTGTAAAAGTCTACAATACAATAAATACGACCATTTTATTACACAGAATGACAACTAAAACACGTCAGATTACTCCAGTAAATTAATAATGCGACTGAATTAAATATTTATTTATTTTTGTTAAGGTCATTAAAATAGTTAGTTAGTTAGTTTCAAAGGCGCAAAGGTAGCCCGCTAAATTCAAATATGTTCTATGTTCTATGTTAGAGGGTTTGGTTTCCGCACTTAGTCCTTTAGGTAGACCATTGTGCGTGGGCCATGGCGGCCGTTTGGTGGTTATTCCAACCAGCCCACCTCCCTCCAGATGTTGACCACATCTCCTGGACTGTTTAAAATCTCTGTGTAGGTTCTGGGTGCCCCGAGGGTTTTTGTAAAAAAATAATAATCTAATATTTTTACATTTCTAGCAATTTGCAGGTCAGTGTAAGGTTATATCTTGATCAAATATGTTTCGCGACCTTAACAAATATGTATTTACGGAATTATAATCTTTAGAATCATTAATACATCTCTTTAAGGGGACTACAGGACCTAAACGCAAATTTTGTAAATCTTATAATGCCTAAAAGTATATGATCCACTAAAGTAAACAAAATCAAAAAATATATTATATTCTTCAGGACATATGCTAGGTAGATAGTGTATTGAAAACATAATACAACTAATTTGATACGATAGAAGAAAAACACGAAGATACCTCTAAAAAAATATTTTAACGATTAAAAATCATACTAATATCATGTAATCATTCTGATTTTTTGTCAGATTATTCTACAAGCAACATATTAGCATAAAAGTGTTTTATTTTTTTTATCCAATCAATAGATTTTTTGTTAATAATTGCTTCATATTTTGCTATAACTTACCAGCATTGTCATCGCGCTTCTCTTTCTTTTCTATGCAGTCCGACAGTGACCACGCTTTATCTGTTGTTGGTCTCTTAACTTACATTTATTTGGCGCAAATCATATGTTAATCAAGATACAACCTCTGACACCGACCTTCAAATTGCAAAAAGCGTAAGAAAAATAAAATTTCGCGGGCGCTTTGTGGATCCACCTTAATTGGAACGCCCGTTAGATTCTTCCATACAAATTTTAACTGACTTGGAGAGGCCTATGTTATAAGAACAGAGAGAAAGAGATGGAGCTATAAGTCCTGTTAGCTCCATCACTTTCCCACTGTAAAGTAATATTATAATAATACTTCTATAAGAGGTTACCCCCCTGTCCTATTTTTAGAAAATTGGTATAACTTTTCATATGTGTTATTTCCAGGTGGTAACACAATACGCGACGCATGTCGATGTACCACACTCCAATGTGACTGATTTGTCAGGTATGTGACCTTTTATTGATTTCATGAGTGCCTTTATGACTAGATTCTAAGTTAAGTACCACACGCTGTTATTGCTTTCCCAATTAGTTATTCAGAGAAAGTCGTAGTCGAATTCTTTATTTCAAACTAGATGCGCCCCGCGGTTTCACCCGCATAAGTTTTGACCCCGTGGGTATATCGGGATATAAAGTATCCTATGTGTTATTCCTGGTTATAAACTATCTGTGTGCCAAATTTCATCCAAATCCGTTCTGTACTTTTTGCGTGAAAGAGTAACAAACATCCATCCATCCATACTTACAAACTTTTGCATTTATGATATTAAGTAGGATAGGCACAAATAACAGGCACTTTTGAACGTCAAAATCTACAAAAAATATAGAATTGATTCTAATTGCCCCTCCAAAAGGTAAAAAAACTCCACCGTTACTCTTTTAAAATGTTTTACAATATTTTTTATAGGTACATTAATTATTATAATTACATGTGTGAAGACCTAGAATAAAATTACTATACCTACCTACCACATTAGGTAAAAATAATTATAGATGAAGCAATGACAGATAAATTAATTATGTGATAGATACATGGTGCTCACATATTTACAAACATTGTAAAAGTATAAATTATGTTTTCCCAAAAAAAAAATAAAGTAATAGGTCAGTGTGTGACTTAGAGTAATGGTCTGTATGGTACACCCACATTATAACCACTTAAGTTACAAGTCCAATGACGATTATATGGCTGGAAAGAGAGTGAATACTGAGATGCTGATAAAGTTGCATGAACAAAAAGACAATGCTGCGCCGACGCTATAAAATCGGATAAGATTAAAGTGTTAGGGATCAACCACCTGCCGGGTCGCGTGAAAGTCCAAAAGGGTTACCGAGGCCCCTGGCAACACAGGAAACGGAAGGAATACGGGTGGGTTTTAGTCAGTAAGAGTCTGACACACCCTCCCGCTCCGGACCACCGTACAATATTTAGCAAAACACACTGAAAAAAAAACATGTTTCTTGTAGGACCCCTTTAAACCCCCCCTTTGTTATAGCGGCAATAAAAATACACAATGTGTGATAATCTCAACTGTCTACCTATTAGGGTTCATGAGATACAGCCCGCTGACAGACAGACGGACAGACGGATGGACGCATAATGTCAGATGGCAACACTATACGTACAGTCAGCCCCAAAAAGATCACGAACAAGGAACCATTTCATTGTTAACAACCTTTATTCCAAAACATTGTATCCACCGTGTTGTTACAAAACATAGTATACAATTTATTTTACCAAAACAAAGTAAACTTTTTGTCCCAAAACATCTACCCACCCTATGACCAAGGGTAAAATAAATTGTATACTATGTTTGTACCTGTGCGGTGGATACAATGTTATGAAACAACGGTTGTAGACAATAAAAAGGCTCCATGCCCGTGTGTACAGTCGCCAGCACATCAAGTTACCACAGTCAAATTCCTCCAAATGATTTTAAACCTTAAAATGTTGACGGTTAAGTTCAAAATCGATTGAGAAAATTTTACAGGTTGTGGTAACTGGATATGCTGGCGACTGTACATATTTTTGGGGCTGTTGTACTACCAACTGATGTTGATTTCCAGCTGCAGCCCACGAGCACAAGTTACCACAAACTGTCAAATTCCTCCAAATGATTTTAAACCTTAAAATGTTGATAGTTAAGTTCAAAATCGACTGACAAAATTTTACAGGTTGTGGTAACTGGATATGCTGGCGACTGTACATCTTTTAGGGGCTGTTGTACTACCAACTGATGTTGAATTCCAGCTGCAGCCCACGAGGACATTACGCTCGAATACGTTTAACAATTCTACAACATGAATAAATAATATAAACTGCCTCGCTGCCCTGGTGGTAGCAAGCGCTACTGCTGAGCCTGTTTTTCCATCAGGAATTTCTCAGTAGCAGCCCAGAGTCTGAATTTGTGCCCAGTTGATGGCAATAGGCTCACCCCCTATTACATGGGACTTAAAAAATAACTGGCAAAATGTGGGTGTACCATAGGTACACCTCTGCCTAACCTTTCGGGAATACAGGCGTCATGTTATGATATAATACAAACAACTTGAACATTCTTCAATATCTTTTCATAAATAGCTTAATTTTGGTTTTACAGTTGCCGCATTAATACCAGGGGAAGGGGATCCAGTGCAATACACGGCATTACAAGTGCTAAGCGTAGTGAGCTTGTGTGTGGGAATATTTCAGGTAAGTAATTGTTTTTTCTAGTGATGCAACGATACCGATACGATAATCGTGTATCGGCGATTATCGTAAGTTTTTGCGATCATTCGCTATCATAAACATTTACGATTCATTCTTTTCCAAATATTGAAATCACTACTCTTCATCGACTGTGCGACAAGGAACAGTTTCAACAATGTCGCGGCGATGTCGTCCGACGTCGCCCGACATCGCCCGATGTCACCGGGGACACATGTCGCTCGACAAATGTTCCTAGTGGGGACGAGGCTTAAGCCGTTGGCCCTGCGCCTGCTCTTTCTCCGGTCGTGTCAGATTTCCGTATTTCC
Organism: Atethmia centrago; assembly: GCA_905333075.3. Lineage (NCBI taxonomy): Eukaryota > Metazoa > Arthropoda > Insecta > Lepidoptera > Noctuidae > Atethmia > Atethmia centrago. Next base: position 14,540,569 of record HG995387.1, read on the forward strand.
GTCCCATTGGACTGTGAGAGTGACGGAAGAGAGTGCACCTGTGTCTGCGCACACACTTGTGCACTATAATATTTCCCGCGCCGAAGGCTGGTCTCCGCTGGGATTGGTCGCCATGGCCGAAATTCGGTCTGGAGATTCAAGTGTCCCAATAAAAGAACATCACAATCCGTCCTCAGGTGTTGATGTGGATGCTCCGGCTAGGCTGCGTCTCCACACTGCTGTCGGAGCCGCTGGTGTCCGGGTTCACCACGGCAGCCTCCTTCAACGTGCTGGCCTCGCAGCTCAAGGACCTGTTCGGAATCAAGCTAGTCAAGCTGTCCGGGAACTTCAAAGTTTTATTTGTGAGTATGGACAGAAGCGTTCGAAGTAGTAACGAGCTCAAAAATTGTTGCTTTACCAACGCTAATCTGCCTCTTACTTTACTGAAAATATTTCGACCTTGTCTTAAATCAAATCCTTATCCATTTGATTCAAAAAGACCTCTCAAAGGGGCCGGACCGGAGGCCAGGGGCCTTCCAGCTTCCTTTATTTAAAGCGTCATTGTTTTGTTTTCAGACATTTATAGAAGTGTGCAAGAACTTGCCGAATCTCAACTGGGGAGCGTTCGTGATATCCTTCATCACGTGCCTTATCATCGCACTCAATAACGAAAGGCTAAAGGTAAAAGGGAACACATTTTCCCCCTGATTGTATACGTGGGTTCAGGGTTTTATAAGACAGGTTCTTATTTGGAAAATAGCAGATTACATTGTTAAAACCTTACCCTTTGAAGGCTGTGTGCAAATAAACCTTATTAAGAGCGTGCATTCTAAAATATGGCAACGTTCCAAATAGCTGTTGATTATGTTGATTATGAATTGCAATAATAACACTGAATTAGATGGTACAACACTTAATTTAGTTTAAGGTGTAAAAGTTGTCTTACGTTTTTTTGCAATTTGCAGGTCAGGATCAAAATATTATTCGCGACCGTAACAAATATGTATTTACAGAATTATAATAATTAAAATCTTATAAACAACTTTCTAAATTCAAAGACCCTATTGAATGACTATTTCAAATAATGTGACAGATGATATGACATGACATTTGAAGCAAATAATATGCATGTAATTTTTTTTTCACTATATCAATAATAGACAGGAATAAAAACCAAAGAAAAGTATTAAAAGTTAAATTCAACTACTGCTTGTTGCTCAAAAATAATATGAAACTCCAACTATTTTCTACTACAGTTCAAACAACCGTTTCTGTCGCGGGCATGATGTGACGTCATTTGTCACAAAACTTCTTTATTTACATCTGTTTGTAGCCCAAAATCATCATAAATTATTTGTTGTGCTTTATTTAAGCAGAAATCGCACTTACTTACTTACCTTAGTGAGATTTCAAGCTCTTTGCTAAAAATTGATTTTTATTAACATAGTTTCTTTCGTCACTCGTTTCGGCATTGTCGAAGACGACGCGTTTTGAGTTTCCGTTCCACCAAAAAATTAATGAATTGTAAAATAAATAATGCGTTAAAAAAAATAAAAGGAATACTAATTTGTTTCTTGACTCCTACACAATGTATATTCTAACTAATAAAGTTGTGTTGATGATTCTAATGATTAGAATTCTGTAAATACATAATTGTTACGGTCGCGAATCGTATTTTGATGAACATACAACCTCTGACACTGACCGGCAAATTGCAAAAAACGTAAGAAAACTTGAATTGCGCGGGCTACCTAAGCGGATCGCCCTTAAAAGCCATTATTTCTTTTCCAGCCATGGGTAAGCAAACGATCTCGAGTGCCGGTCCCCATAGAGTTACTGGCGATTGTCATCGGCACATGTGCTACCAGATTCGGTCGCTTGCATGAAACGTTCGGCATCAGCCTGGTTGGGGAAATACCTACCGGGTAAGTTAATTGATTTTATGTAAAGGCTTCTGATCAATATACACCTGCCCTAGGTGTCCTCATGTCCTGCCAAGAAAAAGCCATGCTTTCATTCGCTAGGACTGCTCTTTCGTTCTGGCGTACTGTGGACTGTCAGGCCTCTTGCGGAATGCCTGTTCATTGGCGGCTAAAACCGCTCAAGTTTTTTCTCTTTTCAAAATTCTTATAGACAGTATCACTCGTGGGATCAAGACAAATATAAAGTAATACCTCATTTTTTTTATCAAACTGGCTAATTTTATTTAGCTATAAGTCTATACCTTTTCACTGGTGCCGATTCCCTTGTTCACAAATTTAACTAAATTCAAGTTCAGTGCATCTTTTTCTTTCTATTTCATTAAGAAAAGGACAGAAGATAAATTTTAGTTTAGTCCTGTCAAATTAATCAGCGCCTGTCACTACTCCAGTTTAGACGTGATTAAAATCTTGCCTACTAAAATTACATCAATTTACGTCAAGCGCTGATTAATTTGACAGGACTAAACTAAAATTTATCTTCTGTCCTTTTCTTAATGAAATAGAAAGAAAAAGATGCACTGAACTTAAATTTAGTTTAGTTTGTGAACAAGGGAATCGGCACCATTGACAGATTTTTCCATGGATGTCTTAATAAAAGTTGCTCCCCGACTGCCCCAGAAGGGGAGTTATGTTTTTCGAGTATATGTATGTATGTATGTCTATTTCTTTGGCACACTCTGTAGCCTAAATGTCTTGATGGATTGTATCATGTTGTATTATTAAATTTGTTTCAATTGCAGGAGTGACATGGGTATAAAATTTTAATATGGAATCTGCGAATCAAAAAATATACATTTTGTGATTATAATAATATGGGTATCAAATAAAAGCTAGTAAATAGCCAATTAGAAATATATATTTATTATAACACTTTTAATCTACTATTTCGACACAAACTACTCAATTTTCTTTTCTAAAACCTAACCTATCCTATCTTGCTAACCTTACTTTACTGTACTTATAGTTATTTACTTACCAATACTTAACTGAACAATTTGCTAATTAATAATACTAAAAAGCATAAAATAAAACAAATAACCTAAAAAAAAAAAACAAAAAACCCGACTGCAAAAAAACGAACTGAAAAGATGGAAACTAGATGAAAAGAAAAACTAGTATCCTTTAAGTACCAAAAACAAATAAATGCAGTCTGAGGCTAATTTTAAGGCGTTCGTTACGTATCCGAGATGCCTCCGACAACTTGTCGGGTCAGCTTGTAAAGGATAATAATGTTTTCAGGCTCCCCGAGCCACAACTCCCTCCATTGGAACTGCTGCCAGAAATTGCCATAGACGCGTTCACGATCACGATGGTAACGTACACCATCACGATGTCGATGGCGCTCATCTTCGCGGGCAAAGATAAGTACGAGATCGATGCCAACCAGGAACTGTTGGCCTTGGTGAGTTGGTCTTGTTTGTTGGTGTTGGCCAAATATTGTTTGTTATGGCATATAGTCTGTTCTAAAAGTATCTGATGCAAATGTAAACAAGTGGATCAGAAAACGTACCTATAGATCATGCTAATTTGTAATGCCACTTACAAATTGAGTGCTTTGCTTTGATTTATTGAATACCTTGAAATTAAACCTGAAATTCTAATTTTTTATCTCCATAAAGATGTTTTTTTTTAATTTGACAATAGTCCCATATGCAAGTAATTCAAAACTTATCCATTAAATTTTAAATATTAGATTGTGTAGGAGTCAAGAAACAAATTCCTATTATTTTTTTAATTGTTTATGTTGCGTTTTTTTGGTGGAACGGAACGCAAACTCAAAACGCGTCGACTTCGACAATGGCGGAAGTGACGAAAGAAACTATGTTAGTAAAAATCTATTCTTAGCAAAGTGCTTGAAGTCTCATGAAGGTAAGTAAAAGTAAATATGTGCGATTTCTTCTTGAATAAAGCACAACAAATAATTTAATTTATATGATTTGGGGCTACAAACATATGTAAACAAAGAAGTTTTGTGGCAAATGACGTCACATCATGCCCGCGACAGAAATGATCGCTTGAACTGTAGTAAAAAATAGTTGGAGTTTCATAATTTTTTTGAGCAACAAGCAGTAGTTGAATTTAACTTTTAATACTTTTCTTGGGTTTATATTCGTGTCTATTATTGATATAGTGAAAAAAAAAATACATGCATATTCCCTATTATGGTTAATTTTGACAACCTTAATCTTTGTCGATGATTTATCAATTACAATTTAATAATGTTATTCAAACAATGTTTAAAAGTGGTGGGGTATAAAGTTGAAACCTTCGAATGTGTTACTGATTGCCTTTAGTGAGCGACTGCGTATGAATTGAACCTGAACAGGCTATTTTTGTTTTGGGTTGGAAATCATCAAATAACTTCTCCCCCTCTGGGCGGAGCGGGAGGGTGTGTCAGACTCTTACTGACTAAAACCCACCCGTATTCCTTCCGTTGCCTGTGTTGCCAGGGGCCTCGGTAACCCTTTTGTACATTCCCGCGACCCCGGCAGGCATCGGCCCTAGTGAAACCCTACACTTGTGCTGACGCCATCTCTTTGAGGCGCGCGTGGAATACAACGCGCCGTCGTCCCGGGCCTGCTTGCGAGTCCAATACAATAATGTCTTCAGGATGTTGTTGGGGCTACCGCGTTTCTGTAGTGCTTCGAATATGTTTGCAGAAGCAGGGTTTGATAGCTTCCACGCCATCATACGTAAAAGAACTGCTTCATTATTGAGCAGGTTGCGCGGTAGTTCTAACAGCATCTTGCAGGTTATAGCGGAGAAATTCGATTCTCCAATTATGAATGAAGGCTTGCTTCCGGGCTTTGATCGAATAACCTCTTAGTAGGATATTCGATCGAAGCCAAGATGAATCGTCCTACTTGTAATTTTCAATTTATACTTTTCAATTTATGCTCAATTTCTTACTAGCATAGTGTATAAGTCAAATTGTTACTAACAAAGTAGACTATATGTCTGAAATAAAGAATTTATTATTATTATTATTTGTTTACACTTTCTTCAGATACTTTTGGAACGGACCATAGATCCATATCATGAAAAAAATTGACGAGATTATAGTATATAGGTATATGACTAAATTATTTTTAACCTTAATATAAGATTGATAAAGATCATAATTGTAACAACGACATCTCTTTATTTCAGGGCGCAAGCAATATTTTCGGTTCATTCTTCAGCTGCGCACCTTTTTGCGCCAGCCTATCACGATCCTACATACAGTATCAGGTTAGTTTACACTAGAAAATACACAATAAGAACAATGAATTTCATTGGAGTTCGTAAACCAGTGATTTTTTTTAAGGTTCGGTATTCAACAAGGAACCCTTATAGTTTGGCGATGTCTGTCTGTTCGCGGCTTAGCTCAGAGACTCTTAGTACTAGAAAGCTGTAATTTGGCATGGGTACACATCACGCCGAAAAAGTGATAAAATAAATTCTTGAAAATCTTTTTCTTGTCTATCCCATGGTGTGAGATATCATTGGATAGGCCGTTCAAATATTCAGGGATGCGTTTGCGTAATATTAAGCTTTAAAGTGCAATTTATATTTAAAGTGATATTTTGCTGGATTCGTTTTCTCCTCTACTGATCGTTATTTCCCCACTACTGATCGTTATTTCTCCTTACAAAGGTTATTCTGTTTATATGTATGTATCTACGTATCTATTATTGTATTGTATAGTTATTTTCGTGTTATCTATCCCTTAAGTTGCACCTGCCATGTGTCTTCTCTGCATCACCCTAAGGTTGACTGGTAGAAAATGCCTCGGGCATTAAGTCCGCCTTTGTACGGTATTATTTTTTTTACATACATACACATAATCAGCGTATAATGTTCCCACTGCTGGGACACAGGCATCCTCTCTTTGAGAAGGAGTGGGCCGTAATCCACTACGCGAGCCCAGTGCGGGTTGGTAGATGTCACATGTCTTTGAATTTTTGGTTCTACGACGTGCCGGTTTCCTCACGATGTTTTCCTTCACCGTTTTGAGAGCAGTGGTGATGAAATAATTTACACAAAGTAAAGCGCCTGCCAGGGTTCGAACCTTCGATTTTTTTTTTTGCTTGTGCTTTAAGCTTAAATAAAATAAAAAAATAAATTTTAAAGCTTTTTGTTGGACTCATCATTGTAGGGCGTCATTTCTATCACTCTGTCTTTTAATTTTATTTTTATATATCGCAGGCAAAGTAGCCAACAACCTAGGAGGTTGTCGGGTGCTTAACGGAGCTTGTCTGTGGGTGCCTCAATAAATAAAAGCCTCCAGCCAGGGCATAAAACTTAAACACAAAGCGACTACACGCTAAGGACGTCCCCTGTTGGGTACGGACCTCGTCACTCTCTGTCGTCCGTCCGTCTCTTCCTAAAGCTCGATCTGGCATTAAGTGTGGGTACTCTAGAACGGCCCTCGGTGTGTTTTAGGCAGGTGCCAAGACCGGTATTACGTCGGTGGTGAGTGCGGTACTGGTCCTATTCGTCCTGCTGTGGATCGGGCCATTCTTCGAGCAGCTGCCGCGCTGTGTGCTCGCCTCCATCATCGTTGTGTCGCTTAAAGGCATGTTCATACAGATCAAGGAGCTTGACAAGTTGGTATTATCATGTACTTGTTTTAAGTTAAGGTCACTTAAGGTGGATCCGCAGTGCTAGCCCGCGTTAATCTCTTACGTTTTTTGCAATTTGCAGGACAATGGTGCCGATTCCCTTGTTTACAAACTAAACTAAATTTAAGTTCAGTGCATCTTTTTCTTTCTATTTCATTAAGAATGTCATTGACGTAATTTTAGTAGGCAAGTTTATAATCACGTCTAAACTTGTATGGAGTAGTGACAGGCGCTGATTAATTTGACAGGACTAAACCAAAATGTATCTTCTGTCCTTTTCTTAATGAAATAGAAAGAAAAAGATGCACTGAACTTAAATTTAGTTTAGTTTGTGAACAAGGGAATCGGCACCAGTGTCAGGTTGTATCTTGACCAAAATATGATTCGATTTTATTGATACATCTCTCTAAGTTAGATTTGTTCCATACGAACTTTTTCTTAAGAGTTTTGTTCTTATGGAACAAATCTAATTATGAGAGATGTATTAATGATTCTACTGATAATAGGGTCTTACACCCATTTTTGAAAAGTGTCTTAAATAAATTCTATAGTGCTAATATGCCCAAAAAAATCACAATTTTTTTTATTAAATCGGTAAGTGCCATGAAAATGCATTAAAAATTGTACATTTTCAAATTTCGCACGTAGTTTGACGAAAACGCTGGACGCAGTGGACGCCATGTTGCTCTGTGGTCATGACGTCACTAGGCTATGAAAACAAATCTTCTTCAAAGCTGATCTTTGTATGATAATTGACAAAATTTTGTTAACATAGCCGTATGACGTAATAACATGGCGGCTACTATTTCATGGTGTTTTTTAACAGATTAGAAAAACTGAAAACGTTGAATTGAATTTTAATATTTATTTTGTTATTTTATGAACTAAAACTAACATTTTCCGACTCCTTTTTGCCTAAACTATCTCAGTAATATATTTAAAGAATTTTGCTCGTCTAAGGTAAAACACTCTATTAGAATCATTAATACATATTAATCCTACTAATATTATAAATGCGAAAGTTTGTAAGAATGGATGGATGGATGTTTGTTACTCTTTCACGCAAAAAGTACTGAACAAATTTGGATGAAATTTGGCACACAGATAGTTTATAACCAGGAATAACACATAGGATACTTTTTATCCCGATATACCCACGGGGTCAAAACTTATGCGGGTGAAACCGCGGGGCGCATCTAGTGATTAATATTTTCAGTAAATCTTAATAATAATGATTAATATTTACAGAAAATAATTCTGTAAATACATATTTGTTAAGGTCGTCAATCACATTTTGATCAAGATAAAACTTGAGACTGACCTGAAAATTGCTAAAACCGTAAGAAAATTTGAATTTCGCGGGCTACCACTGCGGATCCACCATAATTAAGTAAAACTCATGAAAGTTTGCTTCAGACTACTCTCCTTTGCTAACTACTTACACCAATAAACCCATCCTTTTGATATTAATGTTTTTGTAATTAGGTAAATACCACAAAGTGTATTAAGACGCTGACAACACCTAAACCGCGGTCACTGTCAGATTTCATAGAAAAGAAAGAGATGCGCGATGACACAAGACTTGTAATTTATTGCAAAATATGAAGCAATTATCTATTTACTCAAACTTGAGTTGAGTAATCGAAAATAAAAAACAACCAAGTTCTGCATTTAAATAAGACGTTCTTGTTATTAATTAAATACGTAACATATGTTGATAGTTAATGCAGATATTTTGGATTAGAACTCAAGGTAAGAGGTTAGTTTAACGTTAGTTTGTATCGAGATTTTTTTTCAAAACGTGTTTTGGTAACAGCCAAGTTCTGGGAAATATGTTCAAAATTAACATATATTTTTTCCGCTATCACAAACTACTAAGAGAAGCCTATTTTGGTCAATTGGGTCTTGTCAGCGCCTTAACTCCTTTAAATTTCAAGTAAATTACATTGTAATTAGGTACTTGAAATATCGTTTGTTGTGTTAAATTCAGGAATGTGTGTGGGTACTGAAATGTTAACACGTTAAAACGAAAAAAAAGACAGATTTTCTCATTTTATACTTCATGTACACTACCTATAACCACAAAACTCCAAACAAAAGAACTTCTTCTTCTTGTTCTTGTTCTTTTTCTTGTTTAGTTATAGATAACATCACGTCTGCGGAATTTCGGTACTTAATTTAATTTGACCTTGTAGAATTATAATCTATCAAATTCGTCACTGTATCGATTCCGCCTAGCCTGTGGACTCAGTCTTGTGTAAACAGTGCTTTATTATCGTTTCCCTCACGAGAGTATTCTTAATGTTCGGTTATTTGTTCCAGGTTCTGGAGGCTAAGTAAATTGGATGCCATGGTGTGGATCGTGACCTTCCTGATCACACTTTGCATCAATATTGATATCGGGTAAGTTGGTTTTCGGGTACTTTGATATGCAAGGCGGAGGACAGGGTGTTGTGGCGCAGCCTGGGCTCTCCCAAGCTAGTTATAGGCAGACGCCTATGTCCAGCAGTGGACTGCGATAGGCTGAGTTGATTGATTGAAGTTTGAATAATACACTGAGCAAATGATCATGGTAGAATGATGGACATCTCACGAGTAAAATATTGACCGACCGAAAAAATTTAATCGACTGCGGCGGATTTAATCGGCTGTTATTATTAAGCCACGAGCTTTCCAACCGGAGTCTAAGGGGGTAATATTTCAGTGTTGGTAGTGTTTCTAATCAATACCTTGCCATTTCCTTTCAGACTTGGCGCTGGTCTGCTAGCAAGCTTGGGCGCGCTGTTCCTTCGCTCACAGAACCCGTACGTCTGCCTCTTAGGCAAAGTGTTGGACACTGACCTATACCTGGACACCAAGAGATACAGAGCAGTAAGTACTTATTTTTCTATTTTATCTGTACTTACCCCGTGTCCTGATTTAAGTGATCGTCACGCAATGACGCAGTCGTCGCGGTCATTTGTTCGGAAGACTCGAACGCAACCTCTGTCGGCGCGACGCGTGACGACGTGACGACTAGGACATCGAGAACCGTCCATATTTAAGGAACCGGGTTATTCGATTCCGGTTTTGAACCAGACTCGGATACCCGGTCTTTTCGGTTCTATCAAACTTTAGCTGTAATACTACTAACAATAAAATTGTGTTATAGATACGAATAAGAATAAGTTCTTTTTTTAATTAAATAGTAAGTCTTTATAACAAAAAATAAACAAATCACAAATCTCTTTAGTTATGAATAGGAACTTTTACGATTGCACACACATACACTTGGCATAACCAATCATTAAATTAATGAATATTTAAATTTAAAAATGGTACACACGGCTACATATCAAGCTATACATTTCCAGTTTATGCTGATCTCTCATTGTTCGGAAATTCTATACAATCTGTAATCAGCTTATACTGCAAATGTATAGCTTGATAAGTAGAGTGTGTACGTAATTAACATGTTAAAATACTTTCACACGAGTATTTTAACGATATACTTAATCTTCAATAGATAACGATCAATTTACTTTAATAAAAAAATTTGAAAAAGAATAGTGACATTATTAATATTTACCCATATTCTATTCTATGTTTAAAATAATAACAAATTAAGTCTGCATTAGCTTAATGAACATTTACTTCTTTATACTAAGGTAATATGACCGTAAAAAAATCAATGCATCCAAGGTTTTATCACTTTAAGACGAGCACAGGCTGTTATAATGCCAGCTGAAGAACTAAGCTGGTACAACTCGCTGATTAGTTCCTATTCATTTATAAAATACTAGCTATGCCCCGCTCATCCGCATATGTCTCGATTCCGTGTAAATATCAGGATAAAAAGTATATATATGTCTTATTTCAAGTCATGGTCTACCCATGTACCAAATTTCATCCAAATCCGTTCAGTCGTTTTAGCGTGAAAGCGTAAGTAACAAACAAACAAACTGACTTATTGTCATTGGCATATGAATGAGAGTTACAATTTCGTGTAGCATTTTTTCAGGTTGAAAAACACAGTTGTGTCTTCGTTGTCAATATTCTTAAAATACTTCTCTGGGTTGCTCAAGTATTCAATTCAAGCAGCAATACTGCTATTGCTGCTTGGATGGAAGCGACGTATTCGCTTTTTAACATCATCGTCATCATTATCATTTCAGCCGATAGACGTCCACTGCTGGACATAGGCCTCCCCCAAGCACAGCCAGTCCCACCAGTTTTGTGCTTCTCGCGTCCAGCTTCCTACATCGCTTTTTGTATCGTTTACAAATTGAAGTTCACAAATCAATCATCGATTTTTGAAAAGAAACAAAAGAACAGTTAGAACCGGGTTTTTATATTTTGGGCCCGGTTTTTTTTGCTCCCCTCAGAACCAGGAAAAACCGGTTCCGACGCCCTAGCAACGACGTACATACGCGTATTGATTGAGCGCGCGAGTAAGTCATAGTCATATTAACGAGCGCGACGATCTCGTACTCGCACAACAATCGCTTTCGGTTAGGACAACGCGACCGAAAGCTTCGCCGACCTTAATTACAATAAGAGTTGAAACAAAATACATATAAAATATACATAAAAATACACAACATTTGTGTATAAATTGCGGGGTAATTGTGTAACACACTATTCAGTAGCAATGGGTTTCATGTTGACAGTTCATAAACATTCATTGCCTTAATTACGCTAGTGAGCAGACAAAGTTTTCAAACATATGAATCAATGGATCAGCAATATACTTCAAAATTATTCAGATTGTGATTCAAACTGTGTTACGCAATTAGGGTGCTCGTGTGCAATTAAACTTAATCATTCCGTCTTGTGAATAACCTTAGCGAGTTGTAATTCGATGCCAACGCCATCTATCGAGCTTACCGGCCCGGCGCTTAAAGGCTCGTGCAAACTGGGGCGTATTGGCACAGGCATATTGCTGCCTGTCGCGCCCGCGATATCGCGCTAGTCTACACGAGCCTTAATTTGCGCAATTTTAAGGTAAAAGCATGAACCTACAACAAAAAATCCGAAGACCGGACCAGATCCGCACTGGGCCCGCGTGGTGGATTACGGCCCACTCCCCGTTAAAGTGGAGGCCTGGGAAAGTAAGAACGCTTACTATGATAAAGCAAATTCCTTGAGTTTAAGCTCTTATCTGGCTCTTAACTTCAGTGTAAAATAAAACAGCAACAAAATACGTTTTAATACATATGTACTATTTTTTTAAATGACATTAATAATTCTGATAAATGAAATCACTTGTCAAACCAAGCTCGGCACAAACCCAGCAATAGTAATACATGGCCTTCAATTGTTCACACTGGACAGCATCCCATGAGTAGCCATGTCCATTTCATGGTTGTAAATAGCAAGGATTATGAACTGGGCGAAACACATAACCACTATGTAGATTAACGTGAATAGGATCCATTTTATAAAGTCGCATAGACTGATGTCGTAGGTGGTAGCGTACGGATACGACTTGTCCGAGCACATTCTCATTTTAACCCGCCTATTTTGGGAGAAGGGTTAAAAAAGGGTTGTGCACCATTTTATTTAGTTTTGTTGTAGATTCATCTTGAGGATTTGTTACTTTTCCGAGACATTTGCAACGATTAATTTCATAGTAGCAAGTTAGACATTTGTTATAAAATGACAGGACTGTTGACGTGATTGTTTTTTTTCCTTAAAGATTTAGATTTATTTGGTTTTGATAGAACCTATTTAGAGATCTAAAAAGGTCTTATATTCATTTCCAAAGGTAGTGATTTGAAAAATGCGAATTCTCATTTTTCAATGGTTACAAACGAACTCAGTTTTTTCATTAAGTATCAATTTTACCCTAAGTTAACAAATTTTACCCTTTGTTTAACTCGTGATCAAAGTCTTTTAATTACTACTAGCTACTGCATCGTTATTTCCAAGACTTGGTGTTTCCTAAAATTCTAAAAATAATATTCTTCTTCCAGGCCGAAGAACTCCCCGGCATAAAGATCTTCCACTACTGCGGCGGCCTGAACTTCGCCACTAAGAATCTGTTTAGAACGAAGTTGTTCCGTAAGATCGGGTACCTGAAGCCTTCCGAGACGGCCCACGACGAGGACAACAACCTTACCAAGAACGAGTCCTTCGAGTGGGACCCTAATCTTAGTCAAAGAGTAAGTACTTACAAAATTATTCAATCTGCCTAGCCTTTTCCCAACTACACACATCAAAAGTGTTTAGGGATCGAGGTATTTTTTAATGATATTTTATTGCCCTATTGTAATTAAATAAAATATTTTCGTGTGTGTGCATCCATATTTGGAAGAGCTCTTCTTCGAAGCATACCCCTTGCGTACTCAATGGGATTCAAGTCTGGCGATTGAGCAGGCCAAGGTAGAACGTTGATATTAGCTGCAGCAAGTAAGTTTGCAACGACTCAGGCAGTGTGTGGCCGTGCATTATCATGCATAAGCAGAAATGCAGAATCTAATTGGCTCCGCAAAGGAATGACAAATTGACAACATCTGATACAATCATTTCAGTGTAAATCTGTGTTGAGATTACCTCTGATTAAAATCAGTTCGGTTCTTCCGCCGATCCAAATACCCGCCCATATCATGATTGTTCCACCACTGTATACATGGACTCCCTGGCATGATTTTATACGTTCTTGGCGTGCAGGGGTCCTCCAATACCGTGTACATCTAGTATCTGGCGTCATACCAAAGTGAGATTCGTCTGAAAAACGCACAAAACGCCACTTCTGTCCAATTTCTGTGTTCATGCGCCCATTGTAAACGGGCTCTGCGATTGCGGGGCTCAATAGGTGGAACACGTAGCGGCCTTCGGGAATGACTGCATGCGAGCTATTTGTCAGGGTTTGATCGCTTATTAATATCCATGAAGAGCTATGAAGCCTCGTAACCATCATCATCGCGGTCATTGTACGATTTCGTCGAGCAGTCATTTGTATTGTATGTAATGACATCTGCGTGTGGTGATACGAACTCGTCCTCCATGTCGCTCTGCCACGCTGCCAGAGATGCGGTGACCAGTCCAAAGGCGACTTATAACACTCTGCGGAGTGCCCAGAGCGATTGCCACAGCATATTGCTAAAAACCAGCTTCCAACATTCTCACGGCTCTGATTATTTCTTCTCGCCTGAAATGACGTCTTCTCTCCATAATAACGTTCTTTTGTATTGATTCCACTCAGGAGTGTTACTTTTTTTTTTACTGATTTGGCTTCAAACCTTTCGCAAGATTATATAGGAATAAGACTTGACAGAAGATTTTTATCTTTTGACCGAAATTCAAAAAACCTTCTCTTTTCAAATGACGAAATTTACTAAAAAAGTATCCATTAGAAAAGTATAATTTAGAAAGAAAAAGGCCTGCTACCCTGTCCTCAAATAATGTAGGATAAGGGATGGTGGATGATGACTAAGTGAAAAGCGCTATAGCGCTTTTCACCGCTTATTGTACATATACAATAAGCGGTCTCAAGTGGCTGGATTGGCCATATTGATATAGGATGTAGACAGAAAAATATGTCAAAAGACCAGAAGAATCATACCGACCAAAAGACGTACATATATGCTATGTGGCTGGATAGGATAGGCTCCAACTGCAAGCCTCTAAAGTTCATCCTCGGCCACACCACTTTTTCAGAAATTCTCTTCTTCTTCGCTTCGCTCTTGGCAGAGCGGTCGTGGAGAAGAATTGTGTCGTTGCTCGCCTCACGATATCTTTCCATCTGGCTCTGTTATATGCATGGGCGTCGGCAAGTCAAGTCAAGTTTCAGGGGGGTGCATCTTCAGCTCCACGAAGCTCGATCATTTTGCAGTTCACCTCGGATATGTTAGGTTATGGTTTGTCCATTCAAACAAGGAGTATCTTTGTCGACTTATCGCAGGAAAGCTTAACAATTAAGAGAATGTAAGATGCAAGAGCGAACGAAGCGAGCTCGATAATTTTTGCATCCGCCTCGAATGGGATAGGTTTTATTTTGTCCACAGAAAGAGGACTAACTGTGTCGATTTATACAAAGAAGCTTAAGAATTAAGATAGAGTAGGATCAAGAGCGAACGAAGCAGGCTCGATAATGTTAGCACCCGCATTGGGTCGATTTGATTTTCGGAAATAGGAGCTTATATCTTATCGGTGCTTTATCGATTAATTCATAGAAGCTTTAGAATTGAGCGGAACATTTTTCAGGCGTTTTCGGATATTTTTATAGTTCTGAATGTTTTTACATCTATATTTTATTTTGTAGCCAGTAAGGTGCAAGTGCACTCTCTTGCACCCCGCTCCGGCCCCTATGGTTAGATGAAAGTCTGGCGCATCCATTAACGAGGCCTCCAACCGCGGATTTAAGATTATCGGTCCACATTATGGCCAGCAGTCTACTCCAATGGTGGCCGGTTTTATTCTACTGGCCCATTATCATATGTCGACTTTTTCGACGACTGGTTCTCTGTCAGATCAAGACATATAAAAAAGTAATTAATCTGATTAACTGTTTGATTGTTATTATTCTGTTTCCAGGTGCAATGTGTGATAATAGATATGACAGCCCTGTCGTACGTGGATGCGCCGGGCATCAAATGTTTAGTGGCCGTAAAGAAGGAACTGGCCTCCAGCCATATTAGTGTGCTACTGGCAGGAGCTAATGGTAAATATTGAAAACGCTGATTTCTTTTTATATGGGCCTTGTGGTATTTTATGGCCCCCAATAAAAAGGTGTACTACAGAAAAATAAATGGCTTATACTAAGGGACATACTCTGTAGTCCAACTCTTGGATAAAGGGTGCATGGAACCGGTAACTTTGGCAGAAGAAAGGGGGAGCCCAGACCCAGCAGTAGGTGATTCTGAGCGGAAATGATTATCATGACACGTTAATTTTTTTACACATTTTTTTTTCTCTTGTGGCGCCACATCTACTACGCCACTATGCATCACGCTGACGTCATGCAAAATCCTGCATCGCGCAAGCGAAGTTTACCGCGCGACTAGTACAGTAGTACCTATATGTACAACGTCCCGATATCAATTGTCGGGCAGTACGTTCAGAGGATCCTCTCTTTTCTAAGGAGGATGAGTGAACTTTACACTGTGTTCCTCATGCCTCTATAAGCTACTTAATTTATTTCACTACTTTTTACAATAATACTACCAACTATATAAATAGTTACCCACTTTATTATAATTTAAATATATCATAGTTTTACCAATTTATTTTTTCCACAGGTCCAGTTCTTGAAATGATAGAAAGGTACAACTCTTTAGAGACAGACCAACTGCAGATGGAGACGTTCCCCACAGTTCACGACGCGGTCGTATACTACAAATATTTAGAATCTAAGAAACATGTGGTCACCCTAACCACGTGAGACCTAATAACCTCCCCCTCAGGGGATTTTGTAGTATTCAAATACCAAGAACGCCTTAGTAACGTAAGGTCGTATAGCTCAATCATCTTTTACCCTTTTTATTTTTAAATTACCCTGATTTTCTTTTTGACCTCTGACCTTAACTCTAATCTTTCTGACCGTAACAAATATGGCATATCAGAATTATAATTATTAGAATCAGCAATACAACTCCTTAAGTTATAATTGGCCTCAATCGTCATGATTACATGAAATAGTCATTCAATAGGGTTATAGGGTAATATGAACTTAGAGAGTTGTGTTGATGATTTTTATGATTATAATTCTATGAATAAATATTTGTTACAACCACGAATCATATTTAAATCAACATACAACCTGATACTGACCTGCAAATTGCGAAAAACGTAAAAAAATATGGATTTCGCGGGCTACCCTTTTTTTTTTGGTGGGAAATCATCAAATAAGTTAGCGGGCTACCCTGACGCTTACGCCTTAACAACTATTATACACAATGTTACTTAGGTATTTAGTTTGATGTAATGCAGAATGCATAAATGACGGCTTGGTTTTAACACCATGTTAAAAAAAACTAATAAAAACATCAATATCCTTACCTTTTCAGGCAGTCAGCAGTTCCTATTTTGAATACACGTTTTTATAAAACAATTATTTTTAGTAAGAAACACGCAGGGTAAATATAAAAATAAAATGTATTAAATACCTATTTATGTATATTTATAAATGTCTTCAATGAAGTTAATTAGCTGATCTTGGCTAAGTTTTATTATTTTATAAACACATGAAATAACTATAATTTTATCTTATAAAGATACAATGTTACAAAGTTGACTTGACAGTGATATTGAGGCATTAGACCACTTTTTATTAAATTTAATATGTATAAATATCCGCCCCATTTTATATATTATTCATATTATTTAGTTTAGCAAAATATCAAGTACTTAAAGGTACTTAATCGCTTTAAAGATTTGAGTTAATTATATTATTTAAGAAAAGCTCGCTTAGATCAAGATTTCGTTGCTATTATAATTATAACAGTCATATTATTAATTTTATTGTACAATTTCTAGTGTCATAATTTAATAATAATCTTAAAATTACTTGCAAAAGCCTGTACACAATAAACCTAAGTAATTATTTATTTTTTTACACTTTTTAATTATGTATTTAGTATTTCTATGGGTTTTTTTTAAATAAAAGAGCGTAGCTATATGTATAGAGACAACTGATTTTTATATTATAGCACAATGCAATAAAATAACCCGGATTAAAAAAAAAACTAGTCTCGTTTACATATAAAATTTTTGTTTCTTAAGTCGTTGTCGGGGTTCACTTTACTGTACTTATCATAGTTTCAGTTCTAGCCCCGAAGTCCCATCACAAAATTCACGTTGTCAAGAAAGGTCATAAAAAATTCAATATTGGTAAATACCGTTTCCCGATAGACTATAGTTGTAAACTTTACTAAAATAAGTACCTATGTAAATAGGTATTTTTAATGTAAAACCAATTTGCTTGCCTCAGACAGCCAAAAAGTATGGACTCTGCATAAACCACCAATTTCTACATCAAGGGCCACAAAATTTTTCAATTCTACAAAATTGTTAAATTGCGTAACACAGTATTTACAAATACTATGTATGAGTTATCATGTTTAAAAGTGTAACACAAAACAATGTTGGCTATGTATAAATTGTAGACTGGCCACTACAATTTACATATTTGTAACGTTTTTCCTTAACAATTTGTGGCTTTGTTTTGTGGTACACGGAATTGTAAAATTTTCAATTTTTTTCATTTTTACCTACCGACTTGTAAAATATAATTGTAAAGTTTTGTGGTACTCTGGTAAAATCTGTATTAGTATCAGCAAATAAATTATTTATCTAAACTTCTCGCACACAATAAGGTACAATTATTCTTATTCTCTAAAATACAATAATTATTATCACAATTATTGCATAAAATTTTATTTACAAGCAGGTATGTGTGTGCAGTTTTTTTGCCAGTTAATGTTTTTATTTCTAAAATCTGTTGTGATATTTAGTACGTAATGCGATTGTACAGAATGTACTTAGAATATAATATAATGTTGAATATATTTTACATTTTGTTTTTATTCCTTACAATCCGTGTGCCCGAGGGGTTCCCATCGACAAAAATTTTAACCTTCCATACAAACTTTTATCCTCAATTTAATCCCTATAGGAAATTCATTTCCAAAAATTCCGTCCTTAGTGCTCATACATACATAATCAGCCTATAATGTTCCCACTGCTGGGACACAGGCCTCCTCTCTGTGAGAAGGAGTGGGCCGTAATCCACCACCCAGTGCGGGTTGGTAGATGTCATATGTCTTCGCGTTTTTGGTTCTAGGACATGCCGGTTTCCTCACGATGTTTTCCTGCACCGTTTTGAGAGCAGTGGTGATGAAATTATTTACACAAAGTAAAGCGCCTGTCTGGGTTCGACCCTACGATCTACAACTCGTAAGTCGCGGCCGTTACCACTGGGCCACCACTGCCCTCTCTTAGTGCTCACGTCATTGCAAAAGGAACTCTTGTACTTTCACGCTTATAGACTCAGACGGTTAGACTGTGCGTTCTATATCAGTGAATGAATGAATTTAAGATTTCTGTTAAGAGTCCATAATACCTCAAATTGCTTAGCATGATCCTCCGTTAAATTGAAAATACTGCAACATTAATTTTGAAATAAATATAATGGTATTGAGGATTAATGTCAAATACACTATTCCACAAAATAATCTCGACAGAAAAAAGTACAAAGTCACCTCCAAACTGAACAATAAACCACTTGTATTTAAAAATACTTCAAATTAGATCACGAAACTTTGCAAAATAACTAAACTAAATATAAGGCAGAACAATTTGTTTTTTTTAAATTACCATTATACCGTAAAAATAAATTACCTAAACTATCGGCGCCTTGGAGATTCGGCCTGCCTGCAGTGTGCGTTACCCCAGCAAAATAATGTCGAAAATAGTCATTTAAATCTTACAGATATTTAGTTGCCCAGCTTCTGTAATTGTTGCGCACATTTTTAAAATTCTTAAATTTGTTGCACTTATAGTTTTTTAGTTATTTCACAAAAACATTTCCTGCTGGGGTAACGTTTATAACGTTACCGCAGCCAGACATTTTTTTAAATGGGAATATTGAAACAAATATTAGCTACCTATATAATTACTTGTCTAGACGAGGTAAATGTTGCACCTTATTTTGTGTTTGTTCTTTCTTACTGACTGACTGAATTGATAGAGAATAACTTAACCTATTCGAGGCGTAATCCTAAAATGTTCCTCTTAATTGGACGTAGTTAAACGGAAAGAATCCACCCCACCCAGAGATAGTTTTGAGATATTCAAGTTTTAAGATCAAATCGTGTTTCGTCTTTAATTCTCCACTTTAACTTTCCGGGGTTAGTTTTAACTGAAGGATAAACACATACATTTTAATTTTATTAATCTCTAGTCCGACATCATGACATATTTTTCGAGATATTACAAAAATTTAACGATGGATCCTTTTCGTTAAAATACTATTTCAAAAACCCAGGATAATATACATATTTAGCCATAAGGATCCAAGCTTTAAAATAGAACAAAACCATTAAAATTTATAAGGAATTATAACAGATTTGTATGTTTTAGAAATTAAAACTTCATAGTTCATATAGTCTAATATGAAGTAAAGTTAAGTTTCAATGACTACTACCATAAATTACTAGCTTAGTTAGCGTAGATCAAAACACTAAAATTAACATTTTTATTAAAAGGCATAAAAGACTTAAAAAAGAATTAACATTATAAAATATCAAATAAATGTCTTCAAAATTAAGTAAAGCCTATATTTTTTGCTTAAACTTAATCATCATTCTCACCTTCAATGGCAAAATCAATCCCATCGCCGTAACCATCAACATCATCCATAATATTTTCATTTCCTATAAGCGATGTATAAAAAGGTAAGCAATCTTTTGGTATTAAACCAAACATTGGTTTAAGGTCATCCAATTTTGCCTGCCAAATCTCTTTACCATTTGACCATAACAAAGTTAAATCTTCTTCCAAAATTTCCAAAGACTATATTTAGCTAAACTGTACACTTTCTGTTGTTTCATAAAATATAGAGTAGGTATGGTTTTTCTTTTTCGATCAGTATTTCTTTTGTTTTTAGTATCTTTTTAATTTATAATCTATAATATTAAATTTATAATAAAAAAATTACAATCTTTTCAATCCTTTTCATATTTATTTGCAACACGGTGAATTTATTATTTAAAAAAACCGAGACCACAATCGACAATCTAATCACGTCTAATCTAATCGCAGGCAAGATAACGAACGTGTACGAACTTGAATGAAATGAAGGAAATCAATGTTGCAAAATTATCACAAAAAATACCTTCAAAATAAATTATTAATCAATATTATTATTTCTTTAACTCAAATGATTACTTTATCTACAAAACAATCAGCTAGTAATATTATATTCTTCTGTATCCACTCTTTAGTGTATGTTAAATAATAAGGTTTTATTAAAAAAAAAATAGCATTCAGGCGCCTTGCTTCCGATTCAATATTTTAATCTAGTGACACAATGAACTACAATAAAAGGATCCACGTTACATGGATCGTTATCGATGTTTAGCTCGCTTATTTTTAATAAAGCTATTGAATTAAAAGCGATAACGACCCATGTAAGATGGATCGTTATCGATGTTTCACTAAGTCACTATAAGTAATGAAATCGAATAAAACGAAAACAATCCATGTCACATGAATTGTTTTCGTTTAATTATATCTTTAGAATAACAAGTATCCAAGTAGTTTGGATCGTTTTAGTAATATGTGATTTGGAATATTTTCGTAAATATGATTTTCTCAATAACGATTAGCTTGGAGCGATGTCAATAAAAAAAAAAATATGTGATACATGTGGGTTGGTAACGTATATATGATCATAATGACTGATGCGTTGGAATTTTACTTGGATTGTTTTTGTGATATTAAAGTTTTAACTACAAAGAGTGGGTTGGTATAAATAACTCATTTTCACCCATAGTGTGGGTTGGATCCTTTCCGTTCAACTACGTCCAATTCTAAAGATTCTGTGCATTAGTTGACAAAGTACCGAACTCCTAGTTTCGAAAATCTAATCGACCCTAGGCGCTGTGCTAACATTATCGAGCTTGCTTCGCTCGCTCTTGCATCCTAATCTATTTTAATTCTTAAGCTTCTTTGTAAAATCGACACAGTTAGTACTATTTCTGTATGAATCGACAAAATAAAACCTATCCATTCGAGGCGGATGCAAAATTTATCCAGCTCACTTCGCTCGTTCTTGCATCCTACATTCTCTTAATGGTTAAGTTTTCCTACATAAGTCGACAAAGTTACTCTTTGTATGAATGGACAAACGATAATCTAACATATCCGAGGTGAACAAAAGCGATCGAGGTCGCTGGAAGCTTCGAGGAGCTGAAGATGCACCCCCTGAAAATAAACTTGTCAGCGCCCATGTTTGTGCCTAAGAATCTCATTCCGTACTATCCGTAATCTCAAAGCCTACAAATTGAGGGGCTAACTGCCCAGAACGCACTGCAAGTACATTTATATAATATGGGTTGCACTCCCGACTCGTGCAACTCGGCGTTTTAGGTAGGAGTCCCAAATAGTATCAATAATTAGTAGTAATTCTATAAGGATTTCCCTACGAGAAAAAATAATAGTATGTGAATAACAACCTCGTACCAAGGTTACAGTCTTATTTCTTAGGTACTCAAAACGACATAGGGTTATTACAATTCAATTAATCGTCGATGAAAGTCTATTTTCAAAAGCAAATGTTAATTAATAAAATAACATAGCTGCGTACAGTTATAGCAGCTATAACTGGCCACGGGTCATTTAACAAACACCTCTTTACCATAGGAGTCACAGACAGTCCGCCGTGCAGGGCCTGCATTGAGGACGGTGAGACTGTCCTCTGTGCAGTCATAAAATAACTTCTCCCGCTCTGGGCGGAGCGGGAGGGTGTGTCATACTCTTACTGACTAAAACCCACCCGTATTCCTTCCGTTGCCTGTGTTGCCAGGGGCCTCGGTAACCCTTTAGTACCTTCCCGCGACCCCGGCAGGCATCGGCCCTAGTGGACCCTACACACGTGCTGACGATATCTCTTTGAGGCGCACGTGGAATACAACGCGCCGTCGACCCGGGCCTGGTCCTTACCGGACGGTGGGCTACCCATTGCTCACCGTCCGCAAGCCCGCGCCTACGGTGGCCGGAAATCCGCCCGAGATTCCCAGGGCGTCTCCTGCGGCAGCTAGGGGCGAGAGGGCGCGTAGTTTCCCTTTCCTTCAACCGTACCGCCTCCTCCTTCACGAGCATTACTGTTTCGCATGTGTGGCTGTGCGGGCCTGCATGGAGAACAAAGACACAGTCTACTATGCAGGCCTGCATGACGGACGACGAGACAATCCACCGTGCATGGGCCTGCATGGCGGACAACGAAACAGTCCAATTTCAGGGCCTGTTTGGAGGAAGACGAGACAGCAGCTCATGTGCTTCAAAACTGCCCGGTGGTTGCCCAAATTGGACAAAGTACTTTGGAAACCCAGATACCCTCCTTGAGATTGTCAGTAGCACGGGTAACACCAAGGCGGCCTTCCCTGAGGAGCCGGGGTGGATTGAATGATTAATTCTCTCACCCGTACGCAAAATATGTTGCATGTACCCTACCCTACTATACAGGTGTATACGACAGATAACGGCAGGTAAATACCCATTTGCCTATTGGGAAAAACACAACTATATAGGTATTGTTTTTCTTTAGTGCTGTTGTGTTGGAAAGCTGGGTAAAGTCAGTGTCCGTTGCAGACACTGATAGCTATTGATAGGACTACGCACGCGTAATATCCGGTGTAATCCGGGATTATCTGTTTATTATAAATAACACAATGAATGACGCAGCGTAGAGACACCGTGGCTTGTGCATATTTTGGGATTGATTTGTTTAATAACTTATTACATAAAAGTAAAAAAAATGGTTTGTGAAAATCTCTACCAACAACAGCGAATGGGTGCTTTTATTGGTAATTTGAACGTGTATTAGTATTATTAATACGATTAGTATAGTTTTATGCACTTTAGTTGTTTACTGAAGTAGTTAAGTAGTTTAATATTTTTTATTAATATTTTTTTTTGGTATTCTTTTTATTCATATATATTATTAATTTTTGCAAACTATGATCAATGTGGACCTTGATGATGATTTTTTCTCTTGTTCTTCTTCCTCTTCCAGCAGTTTCCTCAGTGCAGCTAGTGGTTCTTCCTCTCCTCTCACTCTCGGTGATCAGATTTCCTCTTTGCTTTCCCACCTCCCCTACAATCTCAACATAGCCCAGAGTATTCCATGCCATTACTCTGATCTTCTGGCTTCCATTAACAGTGCACATATAGATGCTTTGCTAATCTCTGAGACTTTCCACAAACCCTCTCTTTTATCTATACACTATGTCCTTCCTGGGTTTGTTCTTATCCGTAATGACAGAACTGGAAAGGGTGGTGGTGGTGTTGCCATTTACTTGATTGTACTGATATTCCCTACAAGATTATCAGCACATCACCGTCTTCATACTCGAGTTCAGCGGAGCATCTATTTCTAGAAATTTCCTTACATCACGTTAAATTGCTTCTTGAAATGAAATGAAATTGTTTATTCTGTAAATAGGATATGAGAATCACTTTTACACGTCATATTAAAAAATAAGCTAGATGGAGTCGACATTTCCTATCTGACTACCCCTGAGAAGAAATGGCGAAACAAACTCAAGGGTCAGTCTCTTTTAAAGTCCAGACATAATCTTGGTCAGATCATGTGAGGACCATGTAGATCTATGTCTGAAATGGTTTTTTGAGGAAAGAACCACACAAATTTGAGTGGACCTGTCCAGTCAGTGCAAGCATTTGTCAGTAATCGTGTAGCTCAACTCAAAACTTAAGGAGCTCAACGACTCGACGAACAATACCAAGGAAGGGGCAATTGGGTTGGCCGCATAAAGAACTCAAAATGCCAGACCATCATTAAAACTAAGAGAAAAAAAAACAACAAGAAATAAATAAAAATGACCCTCATAGTGCTCACATTCACAATAATTAAAGTAATATAATACTTTTCAAAGTACATAAATATTCAGTTAATTTTGCTTATAATATTCATCAATGTCAATATGTACATATAGTTGTATATAATGATGATTTTGCATAATTTAAATATCAAATTTTATGGTTTTAGCACAAAGCTTATCAGAGCGAGCAGCTCAATCCCAAGCTTTTTTGTCTTCTAAATAATCTGAAATTTTATAGTACAGCAGTGGGTTTTAATACAGCTTTTAAATCGTTTAATGGGTAAATTTCGAATAGCAATAGGAAGTTTGTTGTAAAAGCGTATACATTGACCCATGAACGAGTTGCCTACTCTGTGGAGGCGAGTGTGAAGTACAGCAAGATTATGTTTATTCCTGGTATGTAAACTGTGGATATCGGACATTTTCTTAAAATTTGATATATTTTTGTGTAGATACATAAGATTATCAAATATATATTGAGAGACTACAGTCAGAATAACTATTTCTTTGAATTTTTCTCGAAGGGAATCTCTTGGACCTAGGTTGTAAATGGCTTAAACAGCCCTTTTTTGTAAAACAAAGACGGTATTAATGTCCGCACAGGTTCCCCAGAGAAGAATCCCATATGACATAAGACTATGAAAATAACTAAAATAAACAATTCTGACCGTATCTACATCGGTTATCTGTCGAATATTTTTAACAGCATAGGCGGCCGAACTTAGCCTTCCTGACAATTTTTCTATGTGTGGGCGCCATTGTAATTTAGCGTCAATAGTTATTCCAAGAAAAACTGTCGACTCAACAGGGTCCAACTCTATTCCATTAAGTTGAACATTGGTAGTTAGCTGCCTGACATTTGGAGTTGAAAATTTAATGAGTTTAGTCTTTTTTTCGTTCAGGAGAAGATTATTTACATTAAACCAGTGAACAACTTTAGAGAGTGAATTGTTAACATGTTCAAAGTTGACCAGCAGTCGTTTGATTTTAAAAATGAGGGAAGTGTCATCTGCGAACAATACAATCTTGTGATTATCCCTTATGTGATAAGGTAAGTCATTTATATAGATTAGAAACAAGAATGGACCTAGAATTGAACCCTGCGGAACGCCCATAGTGACCGCAGATCCTGCAGATCTCTTGCCATTTATATCAACCCTCTGAATTCTATTATTAAGATAGGAAGTCAGAAGGTCGAGAGCCCTGTCCCTCATACCATAGTGGTGCAGTTTCCTGATGAGAGTATCATGATGGATGCAATCGAAGGCCTTAGACAAGTCGCAGAAAATGCCAAGAGCATCCTGCGACTCCTCCCAAGCCTCGAAAATGCTCTTCAGCAATTCCACGCCCGCGTCTGCAGTTGAACGACCCTTCGTAAAACCAAACTGTTTCAGATGAAATAAATTACATGAATTGAAATGTCCTAACATTTGTTTTAAAATTATTTTTTCAAAGATTTTGCTCAATGTAGGTAATATCGAAATAGGCCGAAAATTCGTGGGATCAGTTGTGCTGCCAGATTTGAACAGTGGAATCACTTTGCTAAGTTTCATGCTTGTTTTTCTTACCACGACTTCATCTTTTTATGTCCTACAGGATACGCCCTCCCAAGCGTAAGCCTCAATATATTTTCTTTAGGAATTACAAGGGCATAGACTTGGAGGTATTGCTACGTGATGCTGGTAGCATCGACTGGACGGACATCTTGAGGAGCTCATGCATCAACGAGATGGTTCACATTTTTAACAGCACAATACTCAGATTATACGATCGTCATGCCCCTATCCGTCGGGTCCAAGTCAAGTAAGCTCCTGCTCCCTGGCTTACTCCTGCCATTAAGGATGCCATGGCAAATAGGGACAGAGCCAAAAGGAGGTTAAAACGCTGTCCTTCCGAGCGCTACTTGAAAGCGTTTAAAGTGCTGCGTAATCGCTGCAGTCGTATGTGCAGAGATGCTAAGAGACGTTACTTCCATAATTCTCTCGACAACCGTAACTCTTCTGAAGTCTGGAAGTTTCTAAAAACTGTCGGCATTGGTAAGTCTCCTGTTGCTTCCAGTAATGACACTGACGTGTGTGCTCTTAACAAACATTTCACCCACCCCCCTGTTACGTTGGATCCGCACGTCAAATCGGTTACTTTAAATAAACTTTCATGCTTGCCTATGCCGCAGTGTCCTTCTTTTGAGCTAAGTCCTGTAAGTGAAACTGAGGTCAAAAAATCTATTTGTTCTCCTCCTCTGCAGTTGGTAATGACAATCTTTGCTCAAGAATGATTTCTCCTATCCTCCCCACTTTGCTTCCTATCTTGACCCACATTTTAATTTCTCCTTGTTTTCTTGTATTGTTCCTGAGGCCTGGAAACAAGCTCATATCATCCCCTTGCCCAAAATTCCTAATCCAGTCTCTCCGACCGACTTCCGTCCCATTTCTATCCTCCCATTTTCTCTCTAAAGTTCTTGAGCACATTGTTCATCAGCAACTTTCTGCCTTTCTATCTTCGAATTGCCTTCTTAGTCCTTTTCAATCTGGTTTTCGACCAGGTCATAGCACAGTAACGGCTCTTCTAAAGGTTACTGATGAAATCCGCTGGGCTATGGACAACAAATCTCTCACCTTGCTTGTACTTCTGAACTTTAGCAGTGCCTTTAACTCTGTCGATTTCGACATCCTTCTAGAGATCCTTAAATGTTTCAATTTCTCTTCTTCTACGGTACATTGGTTCGACTCCTATCTTAATGGCCGGTCGCAACGGGTTCATCTCGTAGAGTTCTTCTGACTGGTGTTGTCTTACCACGAGTGTGCCTCAGGGTGGCGTTCTGTCTCCTCTTCTCTTTTCTATTTTCATTAACTCCCGTCACCAGAATCATCTCTTCCCACTTGCATCGTAGCGTGGTCCATCGCGGCGTGCCGTCATCTCATCTTGCCGAGTCACCAACCGGAGCTTCCACAGATAATTTAAATTTTTTATTTTTTATCTAACGTCTTCAACGCACCTGGGGGGTTGATTATAATCAATCATTTTAGGTCGTTGACAAGCAAACTAATCCATAGCTGATCTCCACTTTTCCTACATATTGTATTTTTTACTCAGCTTTTGAAATTATATGTATATTGCCACGTACAGCGTATTTTTTTCCTTTCACACCACACTACATTATGGCGCCCGAACTTAAAATAACGATTACTTCTTGATATTTACCAGTAAAATATATTTTTTTCGTGATTTGTGTGTGGTGCACGCGCTGTACGTGCAATTTTAATCATTAAAGTCGTATTCATATAGTTTCATTAGTAACTCTAGATCGTGACATCAAAATTGTTTGGATATCAACGTGTATGAAAGATTTCATTTTCATTTTCGAATTACGTAAATACTCCTAACTAACCATATTCAAATAGTATAGGAGATTCTTTTCTTGAGTGCATTCTACTAAGGTGAGTGTCTATTTTTCTAGCTCTATTTGTCGTTATTCTGTATTTTTACATTACTTTCGCATTTTATCATGGCTAATCCTGAGGGTCCTATTGGGGACTCACCTTTTCGAGGTAGCCCAATAATTTCTAGGCCACCTCCGATTCCGCCCAGGGCTTCGAGAACTTCGGTTTCTTCGGACATACCATCGCCTATTAAATCAGATGAATGTCCACGTTATTTCGCCAAACAGATTTCCCTTGCTAAGTGGAAAATCGATTTTTCAGGTACTTCTTGCGTACGTGAGTTTATCATTTCTGTAGAGGAACGTAAAGAAGCTGATAATATCTCGGACCAATACTTGATTAAGAGGTTTCATGAGCTTTGCTCAGGAGCAGCTCTTAAATATTTTAGGTCAATTCGCCATCACGACTTAACTTACACTGATCTGAAGGATGCCTTCTTTAAAACGTTCGGAGCAATAGACTACGAGTTTAAGACTGTGCAGGAAGTAAGGAACTTGAAACAAAAATCAGACCAATCTGTTCGTCATCCAGGTTTCATACTTGAATGATCTTTTAGCCAGTCCTATTTCGGAAACTAATTTACTACAGATAATAACCCACAACATGCATCCAAAATATTTTCCTTGTCTATCTATCCATAAGTTTGACTCTGTAAATTCACTTATTGATATGGCTTCTCACTTTGAGAGTTTTTTTACTTCGCTCTTCCAAGTCAGTATCGGTGGTTACACACGATGTGCAACTTTGTCCTAAATGTAAGAAGAACGGACACACATATCGAAACTGTCCAGATTTTCCTGGTATGTTATGTTTTAAATGTTGGACTCACTGAGTAATAACCCGTGATTGCCCAAAAAGTAATCCAAAAAATGTATAAGCCATCGCAGCACGTTTCCATCCGTAGAGTGTCGCCGGTGTTAAGTTCTAATAGCTATGATAATCGTCCCTTTATTGAAATATTACTATGTGGACGTATAGTTAAAGCTCTTCTTGATTCAGGTGCTCAGATGTCTCTAATTAGTGACCATTTAATCAATGAATTAGGTATATTTCGAGATAGATTCGTCCATCTCGTTCTCCGTGGGCTAGTCCTGTGGTTATGGTTACGAAGAAAGATGGTTCAGTTCGTTTCTGTGTTGATAGCAGGAAGTTAAATAGCGTTACCATCAGGGATTCGTATCCTCTTCCCCGCATTCAGGACATCCTTGATGATCTTAGAGGAGCAAGATATATAAGCTCGCTTGATTTTAGGAGTGCTTTTTGGTAAATACCACTCGCAGACAAAGAGAGTTGTGAGAAAACCGTCTTTATAGGACTATAAAGGCGGTTTTCTCACAACTCTCAACGTGGTTTATTCCAATTTGTTAGAATGCCATTTGGTCTTACTAATGCTGCTTCTGAAATGCAACGTCTCACCGATATGATTGTTAATTTTGAGTTCACTTCGACCAGTGATGACTGTATTTTTGGGTATGTCGATGATTTAATTTTAGTGTCGAAAGACTTCCACAGTCATCTCGCTCTCCTTAGAAAGGTACTTAACCGTCTTAAGACGCTGACAACACCTAAACCGCGGTCATTGTCAGATTGCATAGAAAAGAAAGAGAAGCGCGGTGACACAACGCTTGTAATTTATTGCAAAATATGAAGCAATTCTCTATTTACTCAAAATTGAGTTGAGTAATCGAAAATAAAAAACAACCAGGTTCTGCATTCAAATGAGACGTTTTTGTTAACAATTACATACCTAACGTATGTTGATATTTAATGTAGATATTTTGAATTAGAACTCAAGGTAAGAGGTTAGTTTAACGTTAGTTTGTATCGATATTTTTTTTTCAAAACGTGTTTCGGTAACAACCAAGTTCTGGGAAATATGTTCAAAATTAACATATATTTTTTTCCGCTACCACAAGCTATACAGATTTGGCAATATTTTTTCTTATGTAAAGCCTATTTTGGTCAATTGGTCTTGTCAGCGCCTTAAGGAAGCTAGTCTTTCTATCAATCTTAAAAAATGTGAATTCTGTAGAAGTGAATTAAAATATCTAGGTTATATTGTAAACGAAAAAGGTTTACAAACTGATCCTAGCAAACTCGATGCAATCAGAGATTTTTCCAACACCAACTACTGCTAAATCTTTCCGCGGTTTTATTGGTATGTGTTCTTACTATAGACGTTTTGTACATGGATTTTCTTCCATTATAGCTCCTCTTACCGCCCTTATTGGTAAAAAAGGGACGGGATCCTATAGCTTGGGATGACGCAGATGATCAAGCTTTTATTATATTAAAAGAGGCTTTAATTAACACACCTGTCATGGCTTGTCCTGATTTTTCCAAGCCATTATTTTTACAGTGTGATGCGTCAGCAGTTGGCCTTGGTTCTGTCCTTACACAAAAGATTGACAATGTCGAACATCCCATCGCTTATTACTCCCGTTTATTTTCTAAAGCGGAACGTAATTATAGTACTACAGAACGTGAACTTTTATCTTTTCTAGATTCTATAAAACATTTCCGTTGTTATTTGGATGGAATTAAGTTTTCAGTTATAACGGATCATATTGCTTTGAAATGGTTCCTTACGCTAAACAACCCATCTGGTCGTTTAGCACGTTGGGCTACTATCATTTCTCAATATACCTTCGACATCGTTCACCGCAAGGGGACGCAACACGTCGTTCCAGATGTTTTATCTAGAATTTACGTAAGTCCAGTTACTTTCGATCAGGGTCCCGACCATACTAACGATAGATGGTATAAGAAAGTTTATTCAAGTGCTCAAAATTCACCCCAAATGTTTCCTGCATACACCATCCAGAACGGTGTTCTTTTAAGGCGCATGCCAGTTACTAATCCCTTGTCCCCAGAACCATGGCGTATCGTTTTACCCGCTGAAAAGATACCACTCGCAATTTGGGAAATTCATAATAATTTTCCTTCGATACACCCTGGAGTCACTAAAACTTATCTCAAAATAAAAGCGATATTTTATTGGCCTAATATGTTTCGTGATGTTACTGAAACTTTGAGACAGCTTATAAAATCGCAAACGCTCAACCACGAGGACATATGTGTTTTCCAAAAGATTTATCATTACCTTTACAAATGATTTCAATTGATATTATCGGTCCGTTACCAATTGATTACTATGGATATAGATATATTCTATCCATGGTAGACGTTTTTTCCAAATACGTCTGGCTGGTACCTCTTAAGAAGGTTAATGCCTCTTAAGAAAATTAATGTTCGGTTACTAAAGCATTGGAAACAGAGATATTCTTCAATTTTAGTGTGCCACGAACTATTCTTTGTGACAACGCTACAGTTTTTCGCAGTAATCATTTTTTAAACTCCCTTAGATCCTTTCACATCGTTTCACCGATATATATACCCCATATTATACCCCTCAAGCTAATACAGTTGAACGCTATAATCAAAGCGTTGTTACTTGTTTAAGTATTTTAGTTGGAGAGAACCAAAGAAATTGGGCTAAAATGTTGCCTAAGGTTAAGCTTTATCTTAATTCTTGTATCAATTTAGCTACTGGTTATACACCGAATTTTCTAATTTTTGGTCGTGAAATTTTTATTGATTCCAGGCGTACCAATCGACAGACTCAAGGCGTAGATTTAGCTACGTGTCGGTCTCTACACGCCGAGAACCTATCTTCCCTCTCCGAAGTTTATGCTAAGGTAGCTGATAATCTTTCTTTATCTTTTCTCCGTAAATCTCAAACTTATAATAAAAATCGGACTGCTATTACTCTTAACGTTGGAGACACTGTATGGAGACGAAACTTCTCTAGGTCTTCTGGAATTGATTATTTTTCTGGTAAGCTTGCTCCCCGCTTCATCAAATGCCTTGTTACCAGAGTTATTTCAAGAACTACTTATATGCTCCAGGACTGTGATTCAGTTCACTCAGGTCAATATCATTTAAAAGATATCCTAAAATAATTCCTTCCTAATTTCTAAATTACTTTTCTCAACAATATTAACAATACAATTTTAATAGTTTCAATAGTTTCACATATAATTCTTCCTTTTAAAAATAACTTTGTATGTCTTCAAACTATAAAGTTGGTTGAACATTTTCTCCAAACATTAGTTAATTCTTTATAATTGCAAAATCTGTTTCAAGATTCAAAACGGAACTCTATTTTCATTTCTAATTCTTTTCTTTGCTATTAAAATTTCTAAATAATTCACTTAAACAAAAATTCATTTTAAAATATATTTTACGTTAATGAGTTACTTAACTTATTATTTAATAACATCTATCGGATATTATGTGAACTATTTTCATTCGCAGACAACTATGTAGGTATGTCATTGTTTTAATAGCCTCTGGTTAATGTATACAGATGGCGTTGCTAGTTGGTTTGTTCAGTCATGGAAGCAAGTTGATATTTATCAACGTTATGGAATTAATAGTAGGTGTTTCTAACCCTTCTTCTCCTTTCGGTTAATTTTTAACCTGTACCCTCCTTCTATTATTTTTTGTCTGAAGTAATTTCTTTATAATTTTTTCTTAGATAAAGGATATTTATGGGGATCCCCGGGTTTTAATGATTTTAATTATGCTAGTTAGTTTATTTCTTTTTCGCATTTATCTAGGTTAATTAGATTTAGTATAATTCCAGGTTTTAACTAGGCTAATTAGATTATTTTTTTCCTTAGATTATATTATTATATCCGTAGTTATAATAGGACTGGGAGGACGCTCCTGGAACTGAAACTGAACATGAAGAACGCACAGATAACGCGTAAACCCAGAGTCGACTTTCGATTTTATTCTGTATCTGCAGCACTTCGTTATTTTTTTGGTTTGTTAATTTGGTTTTATTTTTTGTTTATTCTGTCTTCTTTCCTTATTTCTTTTTTATTGGAAAGGGGGTACTTGTAGAATTATTAATTCTAATTTTTTTTTTTGTGGTATATGATCTTTCTTCACACTACATATTTTAACCTCTTTTGCGGAACCCTACTGGCACACGTGTCTAACGTTCGAATTTTAGTATAAAAAATTCAGATTTTTTTGACAAAATGGTTGTGTGTCATTCGATATATTTTCTTATTGGAGATCAGAGTACTTATTTTTCACTCAAGAAATTTCTAATTTTGTCTTAAAAAACCTCGAAATCAGTTGTTTCTTTTTTTTAAAGTACTCCAGCATTTATCATCATTTATTTTTCGAATATTCCTCCTGCTCGGCAGTGCTGAGGCCTTCGTTTTCATTAGTTGCAGGCGTTGTTTTGCCACAAGTCCCACGTCCCAGTGGGAAACCCCCTAGAGTTATACATTGGGCGGCCTTTCATCTCCCCGCTCAGACCAAATCCAAAAACATCATCTGGCAACGCGTAGCTTCGCATCGAAAGCGTCCCACGCCACCACGCAGAGGGCCTCAACGTGTGGTATCGCCCCTGAGCATCGTAGCGTGGTCCATCGCGGCGTGCCGTCAACTCATCTTGCCGAGTCACCAACCGGAGCTTCCACAGATAATTTAAATTTTTTATTTTTTTATCTAACCGTCTTCAACGCACCTGGGGGGTTGATTATAATCAATCATTTTAGGTCGTTGACAAGCAAACTAATCCATAGCTGATCTCCACTTTTCCTAAATATTGTATTTTTTACTCAGCTTTTGAAATTATATGTATATTGCCACGTACAGCGTATTTTTTTCCTTTCACACCACACTAAAATATGATTTGCTTGTTTACTTTATGCACACGTATTAAATTATTTGAGCGAGTCGCTTGGTTTTCGGCCATGTTATGTTAAAAAGGATACTTTTTGTTTTTTATTCTGCAAATAAAACTACTTTATTTTATGAACCTCATTTTTATTTTTTATTTTAGTGCCCCTGTGTGTGCAACAACAACATACTTTAGTTACAAGTATGCTATGCTATGTATATTTCTTTTACCACCTGTACGTAAATAGTATAATGTCAATCGCTTGGCTGAGGACCATTCCTTTTCATTGTTTTGTGATCTAATTAACCTTCGATCTTATAGTCACATTGACGTCTCCACCACTACCAGGCGATAACAAACACGTCTCTCATGTATTATTAGGCTTCAAATTTACGTTCAAGTTATTTAATACAAACGTTTTACCTGAAATAAAACGTAAATTAAATTACTTACCTAAATGTGTAGCCTTTTTTTTGGATTGGAAATCATCAAATAACTTCTCCCACTCTGGGTGGAGCGGGAGGGTGTGTCAGACTCTTACTGACTAAAACCCACCCGTATTCCTTCCGTTGCCTGTGTTGCGGAGGCCTCGGTGACCCATTAGTACCTTCCCGCGACCCCGGCAGGCATCGGCCCTAGTGGACCCCTACATTGTGCTGACGACATCTCTTTGAGGCGCGCGTGGAATACGACGCGCCGTCGACCCGGGCCTGGTCCTTACCGGACGGTGAGCTACCCATTGCTCACCGTCCGCAAGCCCGCGCCTACGGTGGCCGGAAATCCGCCCGGGATTCCCGACGCCCAGGGCGTCTTCTGCGGCGGCTAGGGGTGAGAGGGCGCGAAACTTGCCTTTCCCTCAACCGTCCCGCCTCCTCCTTCGCGAGCATTACTGCTTCGTAGATGGAGGTGACGGCTGCCCATGCCCTCTCGCTCCGTACCATGGCCTGAACCAGGGCCGGACGCGAGAGATCTCTGCCGCCGATCGCCTCCACGAGGACACGGTGGCGCTCTGCCCAAGCCGGGCAGACCTCCACCTTATGCTCCACCGTGTCCTCCGGGCGATCCACACAGTGGTGACACCCGGGCGTTTCCTCCCGCCTTATCCGACACAGGAACCTCCCGAATCTGCCGTGTCCGGTGAGGACCTACGTCAGGCGGAAGGTGAGGACGCCGTGGCGCCTCTCTAGCCACTCCTTAAAGAGGGGACTTATCGCCGCAATCGTAGCGTGCCCAGCACTCGGTTGCGACAACCGTACTCTCCATGTCGCCATGAGATCCCGCCGGAGCTCCGTCCGCTGTGCCACGATTCATCGCGGCAGCGGAGTTACGCCCCGGCGTTTCGCCTCCTCGCGCCACTCCCATACGTGCGCGAGGACTTTTGGCTCCAGATCCCATGGCAGCCATGACCCTTTGGGCCGCGCTTAACCGGCGGGCCGGCCGCAGCGCCAGAGAATGCGCCCATACAGGAGCCCCGTAGAGGCCATGGACCGTACGACCCCGGCGTAGAGCCTCCGGCAGGAGGCGTTTGGACCCCCTAGATTGGGCAGGAGCCACTTCAATGAAGCGCCCGCCCGCTCCAGTTTGGGAGCCAAACGTCGGAAATGCTACACGAAGTTCCATCGGCGTCGACTCGACGCCGATGGAAACCCCTCCTACCGTTATTTGGGACCCCAACGGTGGCGCGTTCCGAGGACCATGAAAACACATGGCCTCGGACTTGTGCAGGGCCACCTCGAGTCCCAATTGCCGGATCCTCTCGATGATTGTCGCAACCCTGCGTGCCGCTACTTCGGCCGCCGCCTGGTGCGACCTCCCCTGCGCCAGGACCAACGTGTCGTCAGCGTAGTTTGCTACGCTGACGACACGCAGCACCCAGTCGTATCCGATGTCCCACAGGTGCGGCCCCAGGACCGATCCCTGTGGGACGCCGCATGACATCTCTTGCCGGTTCCACACTCCCTGGTGACCGGGGTGGATGACGGAAATTTGAAGCCTAATAACTTAAATTCTGCCTGGCTATACAACGACTTCAATGAGGCAAATCCAAAAGCAAACCGACGTTTGCAACTGCTAGTGGTGGTGAGAGGAGAGACAGAGAAGGCGATAGTACGCAACAAGGAGGGAAAATGGATGCGAAAAAGGGACAGAACGATGACCTCTCTCGCATGTATTAATAGGCTTCAAATTTAGGTAAGTAATTTAATTTACGTTTTATTTCAGGTAAAACGTTTGTATTAAACTCGTGAGCTAGCTGTAGCAAGCTGTAATTCACGAACTCATGACATACTTCGTACCAGTCCAAAACTACTCGCATAAACCCGACCCTGTGTCGCACGTTCACGGTTTATACAACACATCGGGGTTTCTATAATATAATGTACCGGTACGGAATATATTCTTTAAATCAAAGAGAAAACCGCATGAAAATCCGTTGCGAAGTTTAGAAGAACAACAAGATCGAACACGAAAAGCGACTTGTGTGTGTGTGACAGTGTGTGTCACAAAACTTTAAAAATGGAATGCCTAATTTAGTAAATTGTTATACAAGGGTAGAAAGGAATTGGTGACTTTCACCCGTGTTAAACACTTTACTTTTCATTTCGAATTAAGGAAAGTAAAAATTATTAGTTTGGTACAACATTTCAGAATCGCTTGGACTCATTTATAATCAACTATTAGTCTATAAAACCGAGATTTTGAATTTTGGTACAGCATACCGAGTTAGTATCCCGCCAAGTTATATAGTCTTTTTAAAATTTTAAATATGGAACACACCGCGTCACCGCCGCGGGCCGTCCCATTTAATAGGTTTTAATTTAATTCACCTTGACTGTTACACTCACAGGACCGCAGCATTTTTTTTTTTCATTTTTTTTCTTAATTAGGTATAATTTTTCGTAGCCGACTACCTAACCAAATCATGTTCTATTTTAAAAAAATATTCCTGCCCTAGAGAGGGAAGCAATTACTATGAGTCTTTCCGGCTAAAGGTGGGAGCAGCGTCTTCCACCTGCTACATGGATCAAACAAACACTACTTTCCGAGTATGAGAAATGAAAAATATTTTTCATACTATGCAAGGCATTTCTCATTCTTACACAAAGTTTGGTAACCCTAACAATGCTGTAATACCCAACTTTACATACCTACCATAAAAATCCTAATTAATTATTGCTATCATAATCCCAGATAATGAAAAAATATTATCATTTAATTCTAATTTTCGATACAGATAGATTAATAATATAGTATAATTAAGTCAATGCAAGTCACTCACTAGGCGTTCGTTCAAGATGGCAGCCGCGTACCTGTTGGGACTTTTCTTCGTTTTGGGCTATGTGCAGGTAAGAACTTTGAAACATTCGATAAATTAATAAAGTTCTTACCCTTCGTAAAAAAACCCATAAAAATTGCGTCACTAGTTTTTGAGAAAATTGTGGACATACATACATACGGGTCATCGAATACAAAACCTTTTTATACCCGACTACGACATAGCCAAAAGGGTTATATTTTTACCAGTCTATGTATGTTTGTATTTACGGATGTTACATTGTAACGCCTAAACTACTCATTTGATTTTAGGAATGTCAATTATAATGGTTCGGGTGACATAGACTAATTTAACCTATTACTGACCAGGACCTATTACTTTATTTTTTTTAGGACAACGTTTACTTTTACAATGTTTGTAAATATGTGAGCACCATGTATCTGTCACATAATTAATTTATCTGTAATTGCTTCATTTTTAAATCTTTGTACCTATTGTGGTATAGTTATTTTATTCTAGGTGCATCGTCTTCTCATGTAATTGTATAAGTAATTAATGTACCTATACAAAATATTGTAAAACATTTTAAAAGAGTAACGGTGGAGTTTCTTGCCCATTCTTCTCCATCAGAAACTACCTTTTGGAAGGAGCGACGAGAATCAAATGTATATTTTTGTAAATTTTGACGTTCAAAAGTGCCTTTTTCGTGTATAATTGAAATAAATAATTTGATTTTATACGGACAATGTCAACTGTATGACGGATATTACATCCAAAAAGTGTCACCGAAAAAAAAATAAGATCAATAGGAATATCGTGATCCGTATATTATTATTGATCTTACGGAGTACTTTCTGGGAATATATATTGGTTATCTATAATTATACGTATGTATAAGTATTTTTCACTCTAGACTCAATAACACTAAAACAAACAAATGAAAGGTATCAAATTCAGTTTGCTTCCCACCCTCAATAATCCCCCATAATAATTGAAATACAAAGAGTTAAAATCGTATAAATTACGTGTGACTGTACAAAAACCGAAGTTATTTTGTTATACCATTTTAGTTGGTGATTTTAAAAGTTGTATAAAAAGAGCGATAACACATAATGTTAGACAGAATTTGTACGTATTAAAATTTGAAAATAAGTGACGAAGAATGATTAATAAATTTAGTACTCGCTAGTTGAGTGCCCGCTTTAATATTTACTCACTAGAATTTTAAATATGAAATACTTATAAAAGCGAATTTCCCTTATTTTAGGGAGGTGTCCTCAGTCCCGAGCCGGCCATTATCGAGGACTTGGGTAAGTCAATATTTTAAATATTATCAAATTGAAGCAAATGAATGATAAAAATGAAAATTAAAGAATTTAGGAACCTGGAAAAGGGCAAACATTTATTTTATATTCATTGCGTAGTTTTTGCGGTCGTGCTGACGAAATTAAATTGTGTTGTTTTTAATAATAATAATAATACCTACCATTTATTTCAGGCGACACAGGCTCATAGAAAAATACCTTAACCTAAACATACATATTTTAATAAACAATACTTGGATTAATAAATAGGCTTAATACTATGTAAAAAATAAACTATATAAAATTAAAATAAAATATGATGTGGTGTTGGAAAATTATACCTCATCGGAAATCGTATAAAACCGCTACGCCGTAGCCCGTAGCGCAGAGCTCTGCCGCATGGCAGAAACAAAACGGAAACGTATAGGTCACGTGCGACTGTACGAAAACCGAAGTTATTTTGTTATAACTTTTATTTTTTTTAATTTAAACAGAATTAAAAAACTAAAATGTTATAACAAAATAACTCTTTTTAATTTTGTTGTAGTTAGGTTTTTAAATGTCGTATAAAAAAATAGATAAGTTGATAACACTATCTATGTCTAATGGACAGAATTTTCAAGAATTTAAAATTTGAAAATAATTATAAGACGGATTTAAATTGTGAATAATGATTATTTCATTTAGTAATCGCAAGTTGACTGCCTGCTTTAATATTTACTCACTAAATTTTAAATACGAAATACTTATAAAAGCAAATTTCTCTTATTTTAGGAAAAACATAATATTATGCAGTGTTGAAAAGTTATAACTCATCGGAAATCGTATAAAACTGCTACGCCGCGTAAAAAAATATAATAATTTCGCGATAATACTAGATTGTACAACTAGTGCATAAAAGAAACCATTTTACTCCGAGACGTTAGTTAAGTCGACGGGTGAAATGGCCCGAGTTATTATACACTGTGCTTTTCATTTCGATCGCGAGAAAACTAGGTATTCCATTTTTTTAGTTTAATCACTTTTCACTGTTCAAAAATGTTGCAGAATTGAAGAAGAGAATAGCTAATTCCCGTCACGAAACTTTTTTTTTTTTTCAACATGTGTCATTCGACTTGGGTACTTTATACTGCCAAGTCATAAAAACATTTCTTTGCCTTGTTACATAATAAATTACAGCTATTTTATCTGGTTTGATTAAATTAATGATAGAAAACGCGGAAGTGATATAAATTATATTAATCAAATGAAATAAAATTACGACTTTAATCTGCGACGTTTTATTGTACATGTGGCTGTTGGGTCTCATTATCTTGGGCTTAGAAAAAAAAAAATACCGTATACACTAGAGCAGGGATCCCCAAACTATTTTGGACAAGTGACCCCTTTTCCAAAATGAACTGTTACCTCAGACCCCCATGGCCAAATTACCTACTTTTAAGATCAACCCCTTATTCATAATGGTCCGCTAACTTAAAACAGCTGCTACAGAGTGTTATTTTTCATTCCGACTTAGGTCAATAGAAGAAGACAGAGTGAGAATTAGCAATGCTTTAAGTTAGCAGACTATTATGAATAATGGGGCCTATCTTTAGTTTTTTCCTATTGATAAAAAATACCTAGGTACTAAGGTACCAATTGGAAAACTTTGCACTTGGTTAAGTGAGTAAAGTTGACTTCATTTTCTCATCAAAATTTAACAAAATAAAAAGACATACAATTCAGTAAATATCAAGTTTAATTTATAATGATTATTAGAAATTAGGTACTTAAAGAATAAAAAAAAAAAAATTGTATGATCTACAAGTAATTGTTCCGGGTCTGGGTGTTTCTGTTTGTGAGTTTCTATGTTTGTAAACGCACCCACGGTACAGGAAAGAAATTCCTAGTGTGAGGCAACGTTTTTTTTTTTTAAAAAAAAGAATCTTAAGTAGGTAGGAAATTATATTTAAGAAAGTATTAATTCGCAAAGAGAATAAAACATTCAGTGTGATGGATGAACCTGGTGACTATCTACCAATCTAGCTACATCCGGTTCAATATTGGTGAGTTGTAGCCTTAAATCTCCACGTTCGTTGATTTTCAAGCGGTTTCTTTGTTTCGTCAAAATGTTTGTTACCACACTGAAGCTTTTTTCAACTAGGTATGATGATGGAAAAGCGATAAGGTATTTTTCAGCAATGTTCCACAATGTAGGATACTGTGTTTCAATGTTGCGTTGCAACCAGAACTTCTGATAGCCTTGCTTGAGCTTCTGCTTAAGCTCTTCGTCTGTGCTGATGGTAATCAACTCTTCTTGCATTATCACATTGACTTCTTCTATGTCTGTGGTATTGTAAGGATTTATTATCCATTGAGGAATTTGTAAATTTAAAAGATCTTCAAACCTCTCCGTAAAATCCTTGTGTAATGCGTCCAAGTGAGTGACATATAATAAAATGTCATCATCTTGAAGCATTTCTGGTAATTTTGACAAATGCAGAAACTGCGAATATTCTTTTCTGCCTAAATTTTGTTTATAAAGGATTAGTTTATCCACGAAGGCCGATATTATTGATTTTGTTTTAATCAAGTTAAGATCGTCACCCTGCAGCTGCAAATTAACTTTGTTGAACATTCCAAAGATATCAGTCAGGTAATAAATATCTGTTTTACAATTGTTCAGAAATTCTTTCAAATTCGGATCTTTTTCTTGTAAAAACTCCAACACAGATTCAGAAAATGGCTGAAAATCTGTCTATGCAAGAGCCTCTTCATAGCCAGCGAACTTCAGTGTGCAGAAGTAATCGAGTAAAGACTTCGTCGTTTTCCTCACATAGCTGAGCAAATAACCGAGAGTTCAAAGAATTGCTTCGAATCTTGTTGATAGCATTTATTAGATATTGTAAAGACTTATGCAATCTAGGACTCAACTTTTTTGCTACTAAATGCTGCCTGTGAATCACGCAGCGTGATTAATTTGACAGAACTAAACTAAAATTTATCTTCTGTCCTTTTCTTAATGAAATAGAAAGAAAAAGATGCACTGAACTTAAATTTAGTTTAGTTTGTGAACAAGGGAATCGGCACCATTATCAATTTATGTAATTTATTTCTTACTAACAAAGTGTATAAGTCAAATTGTTACTAACAAAGTGGACTATATAATCTACTATACTATATATCTGAAATAAAGAATTATTATTATTATTATTATACTGGAATTGTATAGCTTGATGTGTAGCCGTGTGTATATGTTGAAAAATACACCGCAGCCTGTGCGCGCTCTGTGATACGGGAAACAAAACGTGAACCGCGGTTTACCTGGGCCTCAAGTCTGCTATTACAATAGTGTCAGAATGGTCTGTTCCGATTCTCATTAACGACGCCATTATATTAGTAGATTACAAAACTTGTCAAAAAAATAATTAAGAAATCAATGATTTTGACCATTCTGACACTATTGTAATAGCAGACTTGAGGCCCTGATAGGTTGCTACCAGATCACTTGTTTGAAAATTATTTTTTTATTGTTCCACCTTCCATCCCTTAGCTGACTTTCAAGCATCAAGGATCGTAGCTGGCTGGCCTGCAGAGGAAGGCCAGATCCCGTACCAACTTAGTGTGCGTATGGTGAGCAACGCTGGTGCCGTCAGTTCCTGTGGTGGCTCGCTCATCCACAACAAGTGGGTGCTTACCGCCGCCCACTGCCTGGCTAAGTAAGTACTAAAACTAGGGGTTTTGAGACATTTTTTTCAGTAATAAATATTTTCTAACTGCGAAATTCTTGAAATTGGATGTAAGTAAAGCTAAATCTCAGATACCTAGATAGTCTATATGTACACTAAAACATACAGATTGGGTACTTATTATTTTGTTATATAATACTAAGGCATAGCCATTATTAACTGACTCGACTTATTTCTCTTCAGAACACTGACTGATACATAGCTGACTCTCCGCAGCAACTAAGTATATTTCTACGTTTTTTCCTGACAGCCGTATCACGTTCGTCGTCCGCGCCGGCCTGACCAACCTGACCCGACCTGAGGTCATCGTGGAAACCTCCAAGAAGTTCATTCATCCCGAATACATTGAGATCAGCGGTGGAGTCCAGACTGCTGACCTTGCCATGCTCGGGCTTAATAACAAAATCATTTATTCCGGTTAGTAAGAGCAATGTTTTGTTTTGTACCTGTTATATAGAGCCGTGGTGGTGGCAATGGCCTCGACTTACGAGTTGTAAGTCGTAGGTTCTCGAACCCTGACAGGCGCTTTACTTTGTGTAAATTATTTCATCACCACTGTTCTCAAAACGGCGAACGAAAACATCTTGAGGAAATCTGCATGTCCTAGAATCAAACATTCAAAGACATGTGGCATCTACCAACCCGCACGGGGCCTGCGTGATAGATTACCGCCCACTCAGTCTCACAAAGAGGAAACAATTTATTTTTTTTGGGTCGGATGCCGAACGCGTAGTAAACGTACAACGTAAATTCGAACGATTTTAAAACTGAACATGCTCGTTTCACACACAATTATTTATATAGTTCGAAGACTTTATTTATAATAGTGGTGAATCTATGATTAATGCTAATTGTAGTACCTAGTTGCAAAAACTGACACCAAAAAGCGATAGAATAATAATCGTATTTTCGATGAAAAAATCGTTCGAAGTTACGTTATATTTACTTCGTGCGTTCGCGTTAAGACGCTGGCAACACCTAAACCGCGGTCACTGTCAGATTGCATAGAAAAGAAAGAGAAGCGCGATGACACAACGCTTGTAATTTATTGCAAAATATGAAGCAATTATCTATTTACTCAAAATTGAGTTGAGTAATCGAAAATAAAAAAAACAACTAAATTCTGCATTTAAATAAGACGTTCTTGTTATTAGTTAAATATGTAACGTATGTTGATATTTAATGCAGATATTTTGGATTAGAACTCAAGGTAAGAGGTTAGTTTAACGTTAGTTTGTATCGAGATTTTTTTTCAAAACGTGTTTTGGTAACAACCAAGTTCTGGGAAATATGTTCAAAATTAACATATATTTTTTCCGCTACCACAAACTATTTTGGCATTTTTTAAGAGAAGCCTATTTTGGTCAATTGGGTCTTGTCAGCGCCTTAAGGCCTCTGTAGTATCGCTGCACTCGCTGCGGTCTGTTATTACGATTGGAATGGCTTTGCCGCTGCGGTCTGCAGTCGCCTTCGGAATTGTACCCATAACAGTCTAGATCTGGAATCAAAAAGTTAAATATCCTCCTGAAAACACGCACTATTCGACCATTTTGATACAGATAATGAATAAGGGCCCATGTACTCAACACTTCGGATTCATAATCATCGCTTTCTTTACCACAGACAACGTGCAGCCGATCCGCCTCATGAGCAGTGCTCAGAAGAACGTCAACTACGATGGAGTCAGGATGATCGTCAGCGGATTTGGACGTACCGACGATCTCTGGAACGGTCAGTATCTTATAGAACCTCTCTCTATCTAAGTAGCCTGTATTATCCTACTGCATGGCATAGGCTTCCCTCCCTCTACTTTTTCCACACAATTCTGTGATGTAAACAATATTTTGTAACCATAAAGGCTCCTACATACTGGCGCGACTTGTCGCGCGACGCGACGCGACACAAAGACACCGCGTGTAGCGCTACAAGCGGTGCCTTTGTGTCGCGACGCGTCGCGCGACAAGTCGCGCCAGTATGTAGAAGCCTTAATACGTTGATTTAAAAGAGTGTCCTTGGAGTTTCTTGCCCGATCTTCTCCATAGGTACCTACTACGCTTTGGAATGGGCAACTAGCTTCATATTTCTGACTAACTGACCGTACCCTTGACAATTCAAAAGTGCCTGTAATTGGTTTATTTGAAATAAATGCTTTGAGTTGAGTTGAGTTGAGTTGTCCTTTGCTAGGCCAGTCCTTTCGGAAGGGGTCAAGCTCGTCCCGCCATCTTCGTCTCGGGCTGCCGCGATGTCTTCGTTCGTTTAGTGGGACCCAATCGGTGGTTCTCTTAGCCCATTTGTCATCTGACATGCGGGAGCCATGTCCGGCCCAATCCCACTTAAGCTTAACGGCTTTTTGAGTAACGTCCGTGATCATGGTTTTGGCGCGAAGTGTTGTGTTCTTTATACGGTTCGAAATTCGAACCTCTATGATACTGCGCTACTCACCTCTGC
The DNA here is from genome assembly GCA_905333075.3 of Atethmia centrago. NCBI lineage: Eukaryota > Metazoa > Arthropoda > Insecta > Lepidoptera > Noctuidae > Atethmia > Atethmia centrago. Next base: position 14,584,575 of record HG995387.1, read on the forward strand.
TGAAGTGTAAAAGACCAGCGGGCTAATTGCGTACCTAACACACATAAAATGACAATTGATCGCAATCGGTTTCATTTTGACAGTTCAGTCACGTCCATTGCGTTACTTACATTGCAGAATGCAGCAGACGAATTTTTCAAACCTATGAAGCAATGGATTAGTAATATCCTTCAAAACTCTTAGGTTGTGATTCAATCTGTGTTACGCAATTATTGTAATAATAGTGCTGGATTGAGCACCATTTGTGAGAATACAGATGTCCATAATTCTCCATTTGACACACTATATTCATAACAGTTAACACACTGAAAAGAAAGCTACGGGTTTTCTTTAAAACTACTGAAAAAAAAGGCCAGGTGCGTATTTGACCACGCACAATGACGGGTTCCGTAGTTGGAATGCATTTATCCCAAAAACAAACTTAACATTGTAGTTGAAAAACATGTTCACCCTTACATCGATATACGTCACGGTCAATTCTCCAACTGCAAATGTAAGTTGGTCGACCATTACTCGTTAACTTGTAAAGCCTACTTAACTGTGATAGTTTATCTTTTAACTTCGTTGTAATATATACTTCTGCCATGATTTTTTTCAAATACCCAAAAACAACCATTTAGCTGGCAACACTTGACTCTAACAAAATTAATATTACGCAAACGGATACCTGAATCGATAATGCTTTTCACCGCAATATTTGGCCAATAATGAATGGCCTATACCCCACACTATACGAGAAAAAAAATATCATCACCACTATACGTGCAAGGGCAAAATAAATGTTGAAAAAAAAAAAATTGGTAAGTAAGTAACTCCCAAATTTTTTTTTTCAAGTTTTGATTTTACCACTTGTCGGCGTGATTGATATGTATACCCATACCCCATTACAGCTTTCTAGTATTATGAGTCTCTGAGCTAAGCCGGGGGATAGACAGATAGACAGACAGACATGGCAAAACTATAAGGGTTCTTTGTTGACTACGGAACCATAAAAATTGGTATTTCTCGCAGAAACCAAAATATAGTTTAAAAGCGTTGTTGATGGAGACAGAAATCTTTGCTATTGTCCTGTAATATTATTGTACTTTATGCCACAGGTGGTGCTGCCTCCGAGATCCTCCTGTTTACGTTGCAGCGAGGAGTGTCCAACGAGGAATGCCGGACCTGGTACCCCAACAGCCAGGCCCTCAGCCAGGAAACCATCTGCGCAGGGTCCTACAACAACCCCTCACAGTCCTCTTGCCAGGTAAAAATAAAGGACCGAAGGATATTGGGGGCCGAAAGGGGCTGTTTCTCGATAAGTATTGTTTAATGAAATCCCAAACAAGACCAAAATATGTACGCAAAACATTAACGTAGGTTGCTAAAATGTTCTACTATTCTGCATAATTCGACGAAGTAGTTCATTAATAGCGAATCAATATATAAATATTAAGTAGCGGATTAATGGTCAAACGGAGCTTGAAATTTTTAGCACCCCGCCTCAGATAAGGTTGATCCGAGGCGAGGTGCTAAAATTTTCGAGCTCGCTTCGCTCTCTTTTGTATCCTATGTACTTACATTCTCCTACTTCTCATACTTTTCTGCATACCGGGCCGAGGCAGGCTTAGTTCGCCACTGAATCAGACCACAGCTTAATATTGGGTAGTTAGGTACAGTAATATGCGAACCTGCGACCGTTGATATATGACTATGTATCGAGTTCTGGGAGAAACTTCGGCTTTGCAGAGCGTCGTCTCATCTGTGTAACTATGTGACTGTGTAACAGTCTCTTTCTGAAACTCGATGTATCGTTACGAAAGCTCGGGTTATGTACCTATGTTGTCTTTTACCCTTCATCTTTATTGGTTTAAAAAAAAAACGTTTAAATTACCAGGGTGACAGCGGTGGCCCCTTGACCTTCGTAGACGCTGACGGTAAAAACACCCAGGTCGGTATTGTGAGCTTCGGATCCAGCGCTGGATGCAACAGCCCCTGGCCTACTGGTAAGCAATGTTAACACACATTTAGCTTTTTCATTCATATCAGCACAAAACTTGCAGCAAAACTCACGAAGTAGTTGAAGGATTAGCCAATCAGGAAAGTTAGATCGTCACATACATACAACATTCTTCTTGTTCATTTCTTGCGTCGATAGACTTGAATAGGAACAGGGATGGGGTTTCAGCACCTATATAAGTTCCTTATTCAGCACCAAATCGAAAAATAACAGATTATGTTATGTGTATTGATTTTTGACCAAAACAAGAACCTGAAAGGAAAATTTCGATAGGGTTAGTAGCGTTTGTTTTAAGATTTATTCCATTCCACAATGTTATTTCCACTTGCGGTGAATAAGAGTTCATCAGTGGCCTGTCACATGTTTGGGGTACCTGTTAACGAGGCCCTCACTGGCGTACTAGGAACCTGAATTTTCATTACCGATAGTTTGTTTAAAAGAAACGTAAAGCGCTTTTGGCGCCTTAATGATATTTTTTTTGGTAAACATTTGTGAATTATCACAGAAATTGTATTGACAAAACAAGATAGTACGTAGGTAGTGTTAGTTCCAATTCTAGCCACGCGCCAAACGAACCTCGCATAACGTTGTAGGTATTTTACCAACGATTAATAAACTGATTACCTACCTAGAAAATACTCAGCAAAGAACATTAATCTCTCTCATTCATCTCATTTCTCATTTTTTTCTCTCTCATTAATCTGTCTCTAAACGTCGTTCCTCAGCATACGTCCGTCCCGGCCACTACCACAGCTGGTTCCTAGAGGTGACCGGCATCAACTTCGACTGGGACAGCGATGCTATTAAGCCCGACTCTGAGGAGGACGCTGACAGTCCCTCCGCTGAGGACAGTCCGTCATCTGAGGAAGCCAGTGACGAGAGTCCTTCCTCTGAGAGTAGTTCTGACAGCAGCGAGGAAGCTCAGAAAGTGCATGTTGTCGACTACTAAGTTGATGTGGAGGAAATAAAAGTTTTTTATGACTTCAAAACTTGTTTTATTTATGGCTTGTATTGTATTGAACCTCAAATAATTTCCATTTTGCTTTTCTAAAAATATCATCGAACACTCTAATATAGGTAATGAATGCGCATGTTTTAGTGAACCTCAAATAATTTCTATGTTGGGGTCCTAAAAATATTAAATAATGTGATCCGGGTGGCGGCGCCCGCCGGGGGCCATGAAAGACCATGGCCTCCGACTACCACATTTGACCTGGCTCCAACACCACTTGGTTCCAACGCCAACACTTGGTTCCAGAAGTACGATGGACACCTATTTACGTACAAAAGTGGTAATCACAACACGCAAATTGATTACTTTCTAGTACGACGCAAAAATTTAAAGCACATCAAAGACTGCAAAGTGCTACCGGGAGAAGATGTAGTCTCGCAAGACAGACTCCTAATTATGTAAAAGGTCGTAGAAGTAAAGCCCAACAAAAACGAAGAGCGACCTCCCCCTAAAATAAAATGGCAAATGCTGGAGAAGAACGATTGTGCAAAATTATAGATATGGGCGATGTCGCCCACTACACCTCAATTCCACTTCACACTTCATTTACACTTCGGTCATTCATGTGAATGACCGAAGTGTAATGAATTCTGGAGTGAAATGGCAGAGTATATGAGGAGTGCAGCAAAAGATATTTTGGGAGAGACAAAAGGAAAGGGTACGATAGATAGGGATACATGGTGGTGGTCGACAGGAATACAGGTGTTGCAGGATAAGAAGAGAAAGTTCAAGGAATGGCAGAGTGTTGAAGATCAGAATGTTAGTTTGAAAGCAGAAAAAAGGAGTGAGTATGATGGTCTAAAGAAAAAATCCAAGAAAGCTGTGGCCATAGCGAGAGCAAAAGCCCAGGACAAGCTTTATAACACACTGGATAGTCCAGCAGGCCAAAAAAAGTTATACCGACTAGCTAGAGCTAGAGAGACAATGACGAGGGGATGTTTGTCAGATAAAATGTATAAGGAACGAAACTGGAATAGTTCTTACGGATTATGAGAAAATTAAGGATAGGTGCAGAGCAGATTGGGAGTTGTGGTGGGAAAAATTGGAGACCGTTGGCCTGAGATTAAGTCGGCCCAAAACAGAGAAGTACTCTGTTTTGTGATTTTGACGGTCTCTCCAGTCCTGTGCCGAAATATCTCGCCGGAACGCCTTTACCGACCTGCTTCGACTTTCGGTACCTCGGGTCGCTTGTCCAAGGGGATGGGGAAATAGACCGAGATGTAATGCACCGGATCAACTCGGGATGGATGAAATGGCGATATGTCACAGGAACAACTTGCGACCCACGGAGGCCCCTCAAGTTAAAGGGGAAAATTTACAAGTCCGTGAGAAGGCCTCAGAAGGTCGTACTGTATGGATCGGAGTGCTGGGCCGTGAAGAAGAAGGACGAAAAAAGAGTGCATGCAGCGGAGATGAGAATGTTGAGATGGATGTGACGAAAATGGATAAAGTAAGAAATTAATATACAATGGGCAGATTGAAAGTGGCGCCAGTGACTATTGTGCGTACAAACTTACACTTACATTGGTTGAATGTATGGTAGAACATGTTTTTTAACTACAATGTTTAGTTTGTTCTTGGGATAAAAAAAAATTGTTCGAAACCCACCACGTGAGTTCAACTCTCACTTCTCCGGTTTTTAGTTGTGGTACCAGCCTCACACAGTTAATATAACATCATCAACATAAACTAAGTGGAAAAAATGCGTATTATTAAAGCTAACTCAAAAACGACCCAAGCATAGTTAATAAAATTTATATGGAAAAAAGCTCAAGCCGAAAGCTTGCGTCGTGGTCACCACGCAAGCTTTCTCTACCAAATGAATAAATAACTTTCAAAATCGCTCCACTGATTACAAAAATATAGATGAAAATACATACATACACTTCTCTATATAATTATTCGGAGAAATCGGTTAAAAATAAAAAATAATGAATTTATATCTTAAAACTTTATTATTATTCACATTATTAAGTTTTTATTGTTTCGTGTATAAAGTAGGTTACATATACATTATTGTGTAGGTAGGTACATAACAATTATGAAGTCCAGAGACAAACATTTTGCGTATGTGCGTGCTCTTTTGAAACGGGACTTACTATTGCCGCAAAACAATAATGTCGACCCAAGCACACATAACGCAAAGCTGATTTGGAAGGACTTTATAAATGCATTTATTGTAATAAATTTTCACGTACTGGGGCCGTATTTTGACATTTAAAAGCCATCATGATTCCAGTGCGAGACAGAGACGGGGCTATACATGAGCACCATCCCTTTTTCGGACAGGAATCATGATGGCATTAACCTTTTGAACGCCAATGTCGGCTATAGCCGACATGAGCAAGCGTGCCCTGTGCGCCAACGACGGCTATACTCGACAAAAAACAGGTCGCAGAAAAATACAAAATAAACCTATTAAATCATTACTTTTATGTATTTTATTGATACACCTTGAAAGCTGAATGTCTAAACATTATTTAGTTGCATACAGTAAACAAAAATGCATATTCCTCATTTAAATATTTGATGATAAAAAGTAAAATAATTTATGGTTAAAAAAGTAAGTCCCATGACGCCAATGTCGTGCAGAGCCGACTGCTAGTGATGTAGTATCATGTTGACGTATATTATATTCTTAAATTAATTTAGGTAACTTAAGGTATTGTAATATTTGTCATTACAGTTTTTATTGTTCTAACAAAATATAAACGATTGTAAGCACTGAGAAAAAAGTAGTTTTACTATATTAAAAACTGAAACATAGTTGCGTAAATACATTTTCGATATTCCCTTATCGCCAATCATGCGCATCCCTAGCAAGCTCTCGATAAGCAGTCCCCTCTGCGCCATTGTCGGCAGAAGTCGACTGACTCGTGACGTCGTAAGCGTATAAAGTGAATTTTAGTGCGGGAAATATGGAACAACAAGAAGTATTTACCACTGAACAATTATTACGTATCTTGGAAGGTACTGAAGACGATGAGTTTTCTGAAACTTTAGATGAAGATGATTTAGAGGTAAGTTAATTTTAATTTAAAGTTATGTTTTGCTTTACATGTAAGTATGTACATACTTAATTGGTTATTATATTCTAAAGAGTGCTCTCTTATTTCGCCTACTCGCTTACATTTTGTAAGGGTACCTATATAATCATATTCAACTGAGCTTGAGAAAAAATATGTGATTTTAATGTTGATCTGTGATATTTAAAATTATCTATATACAATTGTTGATTATTATAAGAATATTATTATTTTTCTGTGTCATTTTATCGTTACAAGACTGACTATTGAGTACCTATGATAATTAATATAACTGACATTTGTATGTTTTGAATTTTTATAGATTTTTACGAGATTTAGGACTAATTTAAAAAATGGTTTAGTAAATTTTATTTTCAGTATTTCATTTTAAGATATATTTCTATTATTGCAACACTATTACACTATACCTAATTATGTACTATTGTTGATATTTTATAAGTATTTTTAGTGAGTTTTGTAGTTTTTGAACACTGATCAGTGAGCATTTATAATTGTTGATTGTTGATCCTTTAATGTTTAATTAGGTTAGATACGAGAAACTAAATAATGTATCTATTTTAAGAATATAAATATCGTTATACTTAAAAATCGTTACGTATATACTACGCAATTTCATACGAAAATTTTGATTTATTTTATACATATAATTAATCTGATTAGTGAGAATATTAGAAAGTTCCTGTTATAAAAATTGTTGCTATGTAATAATATCACGTGATAATATTATTCATAAGTGACATGTAAGTAATATGATCTCAAAGTAATTATTAATAATATAACTCAATAATTAAACTAAGTGATTGGTAAATAAATAGTTTTATTTGCATTCAATCCATTAACAACCCAAATTGTTGCAATAAGTGTAAATTTCAAGAATAATAAAAACAAACTACTGTGGCCTTTGAATTTAATTAGATACTAACATCGATAAACTGTATGACACTATGGTACAACTCTAATGTACATGCAACGATGTCTTATAAAAGACTCGTCGACGGCGCCAATGTCGGCTATTCCCGACAGTGAGGTACATCAGTACTGAGAATAGTGCTGTACCTAGAGTTATTTTCATTTTAACTGATGTGTGTCTTAATCATTGTTTTTATGTTATTAACAACTTCGGAACTACTTGAGTGGAACGTTGTAAAATATTTAATATTGGAATGTTCTTTTTAACATATTAATGATCGACCATTTATCTGGCAAGTATTGATAAAAAAAATAATAATAATGGGTATCGATATAATGTTGAAATCCCTATTTTTTTGTAGGTATTTAATTAAGATTTTCGGGCTTGGCGTACAGGGCATAGGAATACCGATATGGCGTGGCGGTGAAAAGGTTAATACTTCAAATACTTCATAATAAGACCCATGATGACGCTAATTAAAAAACAGATGTTATCTATCAGGTACATAATTATAAAGGCAGTTAAAAGCAGATAACATAATATTAGCTAAATCACGAAATAACATAACTACTATTAACAATGTTACACCAAAACCATCATTAGGACATCTTAGTAAGTACTTATTTATTTCAATTGTTTCTTGTTTGCAAAAAAAATACACATCTATATGTATCTTATAATAGTTACAATTTAAAATCTATATTAATAACTCGTTATCACCATTTTCATTTATTTTAAGTTATAAATGCTAGCAATAGAAACACCTTAACGCATTAGGTACAACTCTAGCACACTTTAAAATCATATTTCTTCAGCATGAGCCTATGACGTGCCGAAACAAGAGAAGAACGAGTGAGAGAGACAGGAGCAAGAATCACTTAGGCTCGTTGTACACGGCACGGCTTCTTTACGGTAACGGCGAAAAATCGTGTGAGCTTGTATATGCGCATACGGCGACGGCGCCAAGCCGTAGTGCCGCCGTGTCCGTCAACAAGGTTCCATAGCGCTCCATACAACATTGATGACCGTGCCTACACGGCGAATCAACCGTAGTTTTACACAGCAAAACCGTAGTTTTTCAGAGCAAGAAAATCGTATGCACAAAAAGCCATAGGGTCGTGTGCATAGGGCACACGACGAGTTTTTATCGCGCCGTCGACTACGCATACCTGCGTTGCTCGAAATTGAAAAGCAGCACATAGGTCAATCTTTTTCAGTGTGTCTGTATACGGTGTGGCAAAAATTAAGTGTGGTACAGACCATGAAACTAAATAACTTTTGGGACGTTTTTCCAGGTTACAGCGTATAGTGCTGTTTTATTTGGAGGAGGCACATATATGCCTTCCCCAAATTTCTCTTAAAATCACTGTTCATCATCTATACGAGGACAACGTGGAGTAACTTCTTGATCTGTTAACATACAGGTCACAACTGCTGCTTCAGTGTTGTTGGCTTTAAGACGCTGACAACACCTAAACCGCGGTCACTGTCAGATTGCATAGAAAAGAAAGAGAACCGCGATGACACAACACTTATAATTTATTGCAAAATATGAATCAATTATCTATTTACTCAAAATAGATTTGAGTAATAGAAAATAAAAAACAACCAAGTTCTGCATCCAAATAAGACGTTCTTGTTATTAATTAAATACGTAACGTATATTGATATTTAATGCAGATATTTTGGAGTAGAACCCAAGCTAAGAGGTTAGTTTAACGTTAGTTTGTATCGAGATTTTTTTTTTTCAAAACGTGTTTTGGTAACAACCAAGTTTTGGGAAATATGTTCAAAATTAACATATATTTTTTCCGCTACCACAAACTATACAGATATGGCAATTTGTTTTCTTAAGAGAAGCCTATTTTGGTCAACTGGATCTTGTCAGTGCCTTAAGGTGGTTTCACTTCAAGGCCAAGTTGGACCCTGCCGGGGTCGCGGAAAGGTACTTATAGGTCACCGAGGCCCCCGCAACACCGGCAACAGGAAGGAATACGGGTGGGTTTTAGTCAGTAAGAGTCTGACACACCCAGCTCCGCCCAGAGCGGGAGAAGTTATTTGATGATTTCCCACGCTCAAAAAAAAAAAAAAGTTGGGCGCGTTTTTCTAGGCGCGTAAAAAAGTAGTCGTGTGCATAGGCCCTTGTTAACACAGACCATGTGTGTGATGCGGCCTATGCTCTGTGTTAATAAGGGCCACAATCAAAGGGGTAATCTTACCACAGATTAGAATAAAGTATCTATATATAAATAAATAAATTACCGTTTATACAGCTATTCATTATCTGCCTAGCCTTTTCCCAACTATGTTGGGATCGGCTTCCAATCTTACCGAATGCAGCTGAATACCAATATTTTACATGAAGCAACTGCCTATCTGTTAGTGATGAGTTCCTCACTCATAAGGTCCCCCGTTGGAAGTACTCATGATCGCAAATTGAAAGAGTTACTCGAATTTCCTCATTGAACCAGACACCTCACTCGTTCACGCGTCCTCAAAAATTGACGTTGACAATATGAAATCGTGGTGAGGGGTGAGGCGAACGAGTTCGTGACTCGCGAGTCGCGAGTGAGTAGAGACTCGTGAGTACTTGTGAGTCGTCGTTGCGCCCGCCCGCCTCGCTCCCTCGTACGTTCGGCTGAATTCAGCTCGGGCTCTCGAGTCGTGAGGTGAATACGCCGTTGACCAATCCTCACCTCAAATGAGGGATGCCTCGTGAAGACCTCACGTCCTCCTTCCACCCATCACTACTATCTGTCCTCCACAACCCAGTTACTGGGTAATACGATACGCCTTGGTAAGACTGGTTGTCAGTTTCGGGCTTCTGACGACCCGTAACGACTGTCAAAGATCCAGGAATGACAGCCGGGACCAACAGTTTAACGTGCTATCCGAGGCACGGAGGGGTCTTGGAATGTAAAGATGGTCACCCATCCAAGGACCCACCGCGGCAAGCGTAACTTAACCTGATCGATCAACCCGTGCGGCTGTTATTACTTAGCCACAAGCCCCTCGTTACATTACGTACCATTTATACAGCTATTACAATGAAAAAATCGCACGCTGAGAACGAAAGTGACTCAACTCAAAACGACAACTCACGGACAACACTGATTTCGTCACTTTCATTCGGGCGCGGGGGGGGGAACGGTTGAGTGACAAAGAGACCGAAATATACCTCTATCCTTTTCTTACCTTTATTGGCCAGTTTTCTAATATAATTATGATAGAATATACTTTTTTAAGTCATTCTGTATACTTAACTCATTTAACCAAAATTTTGAAATCGGTCACTTTCGTTCTCAGCGTGCGAAATGATGGCGGCTCCGCTTATAGGTAAATAGGTAATATTCGACAATTGAACACTCTAGCATTAATTTACATTATCTACGATCACTTACATCTGCAAAATAGTATTTATAAATAAAGAAAGTATCTCTTCTTTATACTAAATCATATTGCTCAAACACAACCAATACAATGTTTTAGAATACATAATTATAAATCTTTATACCGTTCCACACTGGTATTACATGTAAAACGAATCATTCTCAGACATTTTATATTATTTTAAAACAATTTGTAATTTTACAATTGAACTGTGATGTGCAATTTAATTAGTACAGGGTCAAATTAAAGTAGTGAGCGGAACTCCGCAGAAACTTATAATTTTTAAAATACCAATAATCATCAGGGTATGGAACGCTTTTTTTTTTTTGGTGGGAAATTATAAAATAACTTCTTCCGTCCTGGGCGGAGCGGGAAGGTGTCAGATGCTTACTGACTAAAACCCACCCGTGTTCCTTACGTTGTCTGTGTTTTATTTTATTTAATAAGGGAAAACAAACAACAGTATATTAAATATTACACATGATTGAAGTACTAAAATAATAGAATTAACAAATACCCTACTAACGACGTTATCCACAGATTATTATTATCTGTGTTGCCAGGGGCCTCGGTAACCCTTTTGGACTTTCCCGAGACGGCAAGCCTTGGCCCTAGTGGACCCCTACACTTGTGCTGACCTCACTTAGGATAAGGTCTCTCAGGGTATCGACCGCTGGAAGTATGAGTTGATAAAATCAAGAAAATATTTTTACCCAGAAAATCAAATCGTTTTTGTTTGATCGTGTTTAGATATTGATACCCGTCACACTGCGGAGTTTCGCAAGCTAATTAAATTTGACCTTGTATAAGTTAGTATAGAAAAGAGATCATCTGTATGACAAACCATGTTACCACTACCTATCCGCTTGCTCCACATTTACTTGCCTGACCGACGGGTTACTCGAATTACTGATTGGAAAAATAATCGTTAACAAATCATGACAATACTCCTTCTCTTCTAAAAACCTATCATCACTTAGTTCCGGTCGCTTGAGGTGATCTTGTAGAACATTCTTCAGGTTATACCTCGGGTCTTTACACAGTCGCAAGATGGCGGGATCATTGGTACTCACTAACACTAGCAATATGCTCAGCAAATGTTCTGTGCTGTCGTTCCTTCCCGCTTGGAGATCTCCTGCTATTATCTTCACGATGTTCAGCCTTACGAATTGTTCTGAAAATATAATGAATAATGTTGTTAGAGTATACTTTAGTCTGCCGGGGTCGTGGGAAAGTCCGAAGGGTTACCGAGGCCCCTGGCAACACAGGCAACGGAAGGAACACGGGTGGGTTTTAGTCAGTAAGAGTCTGACACACCCTCCCGCTCCGCCCAGAGCGGGAGAAGTTATTAGATAATTAGTAGCAGTGGAGAGGTCTTTAATCGGTCAAGGACAGCTAATGAGACACAATTGATTTTCCATTGTTTGGCACCAAATGGGGTACGCGCCAGGCTTCATAAGTTAAGGTCGATCCGCAGTGGTAGGCCGCGAAATATACAATAATTCGCGGATCGCAATTATGTATAATTACATAATTGCGATGCGCGAATATATATTTACTTGTTAAGCCAATAGTCAGTGTTGGCCTAGAGGTAACAGCCACGACTTACGGGTTTGTAGGTCGTGAGTTCGTACTCAGGCAGGTGTGCAGGTGTGTGTGTGCAGGTGTGTGTGTTTGGTGTGTGTGTGGTAGGCAGGCGGTGTGCTCTCAAAACGGTGAAGGAAAACATCGCGAAGAAACCGGCATGTCCCAGAACCAAAAATTTGAAGACATGTGCCAACATCTACCAACCCGCACTGGACCTGTGTGGTGGATTACGGCCCACTCCCTCTCAAAGAGAAGAGCCCTGTGTCCCAGCAGTGGGAACATTATAGGTCTGATTATGCTTATGCAAATACGACTGCCTCGTGGGTCTAGTGTTCGCAAACGCTACTGCTGAGCATGAGGTCCTGGGTTCGATTCTCGGGGTTTTTCTATCTGGAATTTCTCAGTAGCAGCCCCGAGTCTGGATTTGTGCCCGGTTGATGGCAATAGGCTCGCCCCTATTACATGCGACTTAAAAACATAACTGGCGAAATGTGGGTGTACTACAGGTACACCTCTGCCCAACCCTTCGGGGAAACAAGGCGTGATGTTATGTTAAACATATATTTACAGAATTATTTTCATTAGACTCATTAAATAAATCTCTCCAAGTTTGATTTGTTCCATAAGAGATTTGTTCTGGCCACTGCTGCGGATCCACCAGGAGTTTGTCTGGGGAAGAACTACGATATGCCTTTTTTGCTGTCAAACAGAGCTGCTGCGTTCCGGTTTGGAGCGTTGGTTATTACAGACATCATCTACCTAGCCTTTTCCCAAATAAGTTGGGGTCGGCTACCAGTATAACCGGATGCATCTGAATACCAGCATTTTACAAGGAGCGACTGCCTATCTGACCTCCACAACCCAGTTACTGGGCAACACGATACCCTTGGTAAGACTGGGTGTCAGACTTTCGGGCTTGTGACGACCCGTAACGACTGTCAAAGATCTACAAATGACAGGCGGGACCAACGGCTTAACGTGCTTTCCGAGGCACGGAGGGGTCTTGGTATGTAAAGATGGTCACCCATCCACGGACCAACCGCGGAAAGCGTAGCTTAACCTCATCGATCGACCCGTGCGGCTGTTATTACTTAGCCACAAGCCCCTTCGGTTTGTTATTACAGACGCATGAGACAATTCAGTTCTGTTTCTAGGATCGCAATACCAGAGGCTTGCGGACGGTGAGCAATGGGTAGCTTACAGTCCGACAAGGACCAGGCCCGGGTCGACGGCGCAACGTGTTCCACGCGCGCCTCCAACACATGTCGTTAGCACAAGTGTAGGGGTGCACTAGGGCCGATGCCTGCCGGGGTCGCGGGAAAGTTCAAAAGGGATACCGAGGCCCCTGGCAACACAGGCAACGGAAGGAACACGGGTGGGTTTTAGTCAGTAAGAGTCTGACACACCCTCCCGCTCCACCCAGAGCGGGAGGGTGTTAGGTGTGAGGCGGTTAGGGCGGGAGTTATTTGATAATTACCCAACCAAAAAAAAAAGGCATTGTGACGTCCATTCGCGGTGTTGACCACTTGTCAGTAAAAGGGCCACTTTCTTGTTTAGCCCCGAATAAAATCTATATCTATACATAAAAATTGTAGTCGCTTTTCGTGTCTGCCTGTGTGACCGCGTTTTCTAACAAATTGAGAATGAATTCCGGAAGTTTTATGCGTACAATACAATAATATTCAACTTACAAATAATAAAGAAATCTCGAGTCGTAAAGTGAGTCAAGTTTCCTAAATGTGATGCTTTTAAATGTCCTCAGAAACTAACACATCAGTTTCACAAATCAAAAATCACTCATCATTCTCCTGCCCTTATCCCAATTTATTTTGTGGTTGGCGCAACATGTTCCTTTCCCCTTTCAAGCCATATCATCTTTCACACAGTCCATCAAAAACAGAAATCACTATGGGGTTTATTTTTAAAGATTGCTTAAAATTAAGTAACCATAAACATATCAACACGACTGTATTCCCCGTAAGGGTTAGGCAGTTGTGTACGTTATAAGTACACCCACATTCCGCCAGTTATGTTTAAGTCCCATGTAATAGTGGGCGACCCTATTGCCATCAACCGGACAAATCCTGACTCCGGGCTGCTACTGAGAAATCCAAGATGGAAAAACCCAACATTGCCCGACCCGCCAACGAGGCAGTAATGATTAACGTCTGCTTAACCATAGATTCTTGGATGTGTGAATGGCACTTAACTTTAAGACGCTGACAACACCTAAACCGCTGTCACTGTCAGATTTCATAGAAAAGAAAGAGAAGCGCGATGACGCATCGCTTGTAATTTATTGCAAAATATGAAGCAATTATCTATTTGCACAAAATTGAGTTGAGTAATCGAAAATAAAAACAACCAAGTTCTTGTTATTAATTAAATACGTAACGTATGTTGACATTTAATACAGATATTTTGGATTAGAACTCAAGGTAAGAGGTTAGTTTAACGTAAGTTTGTATCGAGATTTTTTTCCAAAACGTGTTTTGTAACAACCAAGTTCTGGGAAATATGTTCAAAATTAACATATATTTTTTTCTCTACCACAAACTATACAAATTTGGCAATTTTTTTTCTTAAGAGATGCCAATTTTGGTCAATAGGGTCTTGTCAGCGCCTTAAGCAATGATTATACATATACTTTACTTAAAATTACTATTGTCCAGTTCTTAAATAATAACAAGCGTAGTGGTCTTACTTCTAGATTCAACGAAATTCTGGCAGAAATGTCTGATAAGAAAAGCCGCCTTTGTCTTGGCAGATGGGTCTGGGGTAGTCAGTAGTTCAACGAGGACTGGACAGCCTCCCTGCTTGATCAGCTCCAGGGAAGTTGGGTCGTACCCGCGAGACATACCTGCGGGGAAAGAAAATTTTATATCAAAATCAAATCAAATCAAAACTCATTTATTCAAACTAGGCTGAGAATCACATTTCGAACGTCAAAATTACATAAGACAGTCCCAAAACGCCGCCCTTCACCACTTCCTAGTGCTTTAGCTGCATGGGAAGAAGTGGCGCGAAACTGACCAGCAGCACAGCTGTCTGTTCAGTTAGAAAAACTTGATTCTATACAATAGTATGCAAAATAATTTACACTACCCGCAACACAAAACATTAAATTAAATTATTTGCCTCATGGATGTCCTTCACCCTGGGGCAGGCGGAGGGGTTTATCTTCTACTGACTAAAACCACCCCGTACTCCGTCGCACACTTACACCGGTTATCTTGTGCGATCCCCGGTTGGTGCCGGGCCCGCCTTTGCGGGTACCTCAAGCCCGCGGGGGGGGGGGGGGGGGGGGGGGGAGGTGTAAGGACTCCCCTGCGACGTTCAATAAGGTTGCGAGTGGAACACTACGCGCCGCCACCTCGGGTCCTGCTGTGTGCGGGGCGACAGAAACCCCCGGGTCCACCAGACCTGGGCCCATTTACAGGGGCCAGAAGAGGGCGCTTATCTGCCCGTTGCCGACGGGCCGGGAGAGCACTCGAAATCGGACCCTTTCCGCTGCCTCCTTCTGCGACGAGTCACAGCCGGCCACAGACTAACCGAGCTGAATCAACGTCAGTGTATTGTGTTACTTTCCTGACGGCGTAAGCGGCCGTACTGAGCCTTCCCGCTAGGCTTGATAAATGCCCACTTTAGTTTGGCATCTATTGTTATGCCCAGAAAAACTGCCGAGTCTCTTGAAACTGTAGACTCGGCCTCATTATCTATGACGATGTTGGATCCTAGATTTCTAACCTTCGGTAAGGCGAACTTTATACATTTCGTTTTCTTGGCATCGAGAACATTCCACTGAGATTTATTTATCGTACAATCAAACGATTGAGGGAAGATCCAAGATTAGAAGATAAACAAAGGAGCGGTCGACCTCGTACTGTTCGGACTCCAGCGGTCATCAAAGCAGTGAAGGCATGAATCCAACGAAATCCTGTCCACAAGCAAAAAATGTTAGCTCTGCAGATGGGACTAAGCAGAATTACTGTAAAAAGGGTGTTAAATAAAGACCTAGGACTGCGTGCTTATAGAAAAAACAGCACATCTTCTTAACGCACGGCTGTAGAAAATCAAACTCGAAAGAAGCCGGGTTTTGTTAAGCCGGTACGCGAAAATTTAGTACCGCGAAATACTTTTATAGGACGAAAAAAAATTTAATGTTGAGGAGAGTTTCAACAAACAAAATGGGTGTCCTATTTGGGCCCAACGGAGGTGTTTTTTGTGAAAAAGGAGCGAAAACCAGTGCTCTCGTATATCAAAACACAGTCCTAACAAACATTGCGGAACCTCTTTCACAAATAATGTTCGAAAACAGGCACTGGGTATTCCAGCAGGATTCTGCGCCGGCTCATAAGGCGATAAGTACCCAAAACTGGCTCACGACCCGTGGAATCGACTTTATCAGGCATGAGGATTGGCCCTCATCCAGTCCAGACTTCCCTTGAAAAGTTCCTAAATCAACACATTTATTAAAAGTAACAGCTAGATGATACCCTGGTACGATGTCTATTATATGTATTACTTAATAGTTCGTGTTCGTGTTCTACTATAAATAGATGATGTATATTATTTTGAAACTTATTGCAACCAACAACTATCTGTATAAGGCCTGCATTCTAATAAACCACAGTGGTCAGAAGTTACGTCACTTAACACTAATTTATTTTTGCCATCACAATCACTAAATATATTATCAAGACAAGTCGACGAAGATGTCGTGATATGCTAGTAGGTTCAATAAACAAGTTTATTATAAGACTAAACAGATTGAGAAGTCTAATACTTAATAGTAACATCTAAAATATTAATATTAAAAACTTTGTATTTTATTTTATGTAGACTATAATATAAAAGAGGAAGAAAGAAAATATATTGCTAGGCTATACGGGAGTCCACAATATTACTTTATAAGCTCATCTGATGGATCAAGTTGTTTTTTATTGTTACTGGGTTAGAATCTGTTCAGACATGATTTATAGATTTTACCAAAAATCTAAAAAGATGTCATGAAAAAAAGAAATAAGGCTGCTTTTTCAATAGTCAGATATCTTACTTCTGAAATTATTCTTCATTATATGGCGTTTTCACATATATCCTATAGAAAAGCTGACAAACCGTCAAATAAATTCATCAGATAAAAGTTATTGTTAGTTGTTGTTGTCTTGTTTGAATGTTACTCACATGATAAAGCATAGAGACACTTGGAAAGTGCAGTCCCTCGTTCCGTCTGTACCAAATTGAGTAGCACCGGCAGCAGCCCACTGTTCAGAGCCTTCTCCTGGCAGAACGGGTTGTTCTGACAGGCCGTGCCCAGCACTGAACTGGCACGAGCTCGCAAGTCCGCATTCTGATTGCTGTAGCATATCGGGAACATAGCAAAACCACCCATTTTGTAGAAGTCTGAAAAGTTTAAATTAAGAATTAAAAAGAAAGTTTGGTTAACTATAATAGCGAAAAGAATTCAGCCCCGCAGTTGATAAAATGAATATACAATCATTTTATTGTTTTCTAATGACAATGTGTCCATGTGGCCAAGACGAGGGGAGTCCTATTTCCAGCAGTGGATTTCTTTCAGCTAAAATGATGATGATGATGATGATGAATGACAATGTGCTATTTGTGGATTTTAAGTATCATACGAGGGCGGGTCAATAAGTCCGTGACTTTTGGAATAAAACACAGATTTTTTGATAAAAAATAATTTTATTTTTCAACGTAGTCTCCCTTGAGCTCTATACACTTTGTCCAACGCTTCTCCAATTTTTTTATCCCTTCCAAAAAAAATGATTTGTCGAGGTCCTCAAAATAGGCCTTTGTTTGCGAGATGACTTCATCATTGGAGTCAAATCTTTTTCCACCAAGCCATTTCTTCAGGTTTGGGAACAAGAAGTAGTCGCTCGGAGCCAAATCTGGAGAATAGGGCGGATGAGGGAGCAATTCATAGCCCAATTCATGGATTTTTGCCATGGCAACTGCACATGTGTGCACCCTTGCATTGTCTTGGTGGAAAAGAACTTTTTTCTTGGCCAAATGAGGTCAGTTTTTTTTCAAATCGTCATTGAATCGGTCCAATAAATTGGCATAATATTCCCCATTGATTGTTCTTCCCTTTTGAAGGTAGTCAATGCGGATTATCCCGCGTGCATCCCAAAAAGCAGTCGCCATAACTTTATTGGCTGACAAACCCACCTTGGCCTTCTTCGGCGCCGATTCACCCTTAGAAACCCACTGTTTTGACTGTTGTTTGGTCTCTGGTGTGTTGTGATGGATCCATGTTTCGTCCACGGTTACAAAACGGCGCAAAAACTCCTCCATATTGCGATTAAACAACGCCAAACCTTCCTGTGAAGTTGTTACACGATTGCGTTTGTGGTCGACTGTGAGCAAACGCGGCACCCATTTTGCGGAAAGCTTTCTCATGCCCAAGTGATCATTCAAAATTGAAACCACTGAGCCATGCGAGATCCCTACGGCTTCCACAATCTCTCGCACTTTCAATCTTCGGTCAGCCAACACCATATCGTGAATTTTTTCGATTGTTTCGGGTGTAGAGACCTCAACTGGGCGTCCAGGACGTTCGGCATTTTCAGTGCTTGTACGGCCACAACGAAATTCAGTAAACCACTTTTTTACCATTGAAATCGATGGTGCAGAGTCCCCACAGTATTTATCAAGCTTAGCCTTGGTCTCGGTAATGGTTTTTTTTCGCAAGAAATAATGCTTAATAAGCACACGAAATTCACTTTTTTCCATTTTCTCCTCAAATTAGTGAGTAGTCTGATAAAAATAGCTGTCAAACACAAACTGACGCAGCAAGTTTAAATTTTGACAGGAGTCAACTGACAGATGCCTGTTGACAGGAGCAGTGTTGCTGTTTCAGTAAAGAGGTCAGAAATTCAAAAAGTCACGGACTTATTGACCCGCCCTCGTAGGTATGACTGTATGACACAATGATTAATGATAAATGATTTTATTTCTGTAAGTAGGTTTTTACAAACACTTTTACACGTCAAAACATATTTTTTTAAACTAGATGAGGCCGGCGTTTCCACTTACACTACTATTTCACACTTAGTAGTTTGAAATCAGCCAAATAAGTAATCTGTATAAAATCCTGATAGATCCTGATAGATCACAACTGAAAAAGTTTAAAGCTGACTAGAATGCTTATTTGTGAGTTTACACCAGGCTAATTGGACGGCATTATGTAGTCATGAATCAAGCAACCAAATTATTATAATGTGGCTAATTGTAGGCCACTCAAACTTAGACATAAATTTTGTTTTTGTACAAAATCACTCACCTGAATTAAGTTTCCCAATTAGATAGTGTAGGAGAACTGACAGTATATATCACTATCTCAGTATCACAACTAAGAAGTTCATTTTCAAATACAGCCCGATTCAAGCTTTATGGCGGCTCGGAACATGAGGCGAGTTGCTGCGCAGTAACAAATTCATGTGTCAGCGGGGGTGAGGGGTTGGATACTACGCAGCGAATGGCGCACTTAAGCCACCATTAAGTTTGATGCATACTATAACAGTTACTTGATTCATTAATACATAACACCATCCAATTAGGCTATGTAAATTAGAACAGTAAATACTGTTTTCTTACCATTAGCCACATCAAGGTCATCAAGATGATCCAGTAATATGGTGAATGAATTCCTCACTTCGTCAGGCAACACGTCACCCTCTTTTATACTATCCAACACTTCCCTGTTCGTCAGGACTTTAATGGAGTTGTCCAGCACTTCTGACACATTCACTGTTAAACTCCTCAGTGCATCTTCAAGGAATCGACGCCTCTGAAATGTTATGATTTAAGATGTTTAAAAAAATTGCATAGGTTAAGTAAATACAGTCATGTTCAATGTGATGTAGCTAATTGTTTAATAAATACTTTCATATTTTTAATGCAGTATTCCAAAACATAAATAACTCACATTTTTAAATGATTACTGAAACATTTTTTTTCATACAAAATCACGTTTAGCATTCATGTTTACTAACCTGATCATCCAGAGGGGCTCTTTCTGCGTTCCCTGGAGCGTCTTCCGCTTTCGTTGCTTCCATAGCAAACTTCAACAGACTCTGAAAGCATACATAATGACTATGATATAATAGCTGGAACAGCCTAAAAACATGGTTAACTATAACTTGTTATTTAGCCACTTACCTGTAAATTTTTAGGCTGTCTTCGGTTCCCAGAACTCTGACTGCCAGCCGGCGTTGATAACAAAGATCCACCAAGCGACAAAGCGTCATTTTGAGTATTTTGTTGATTGTTGGCGGCAGGAAAACTCAATGCTCCAGCAATACCTTGTACCGGTTGACCATTATCCTGACTACTAGCAGGAATGGCAACCGTGTTATTGTTTCTAGGGGGGTTATTTGAACTCATTTTGAATAACCAAAAGTTATCTAAAACACGAGTTGAACTTCACTTTAAACTGACGACAAGTCACTCGATAGATTGATGTTACACTAACAATGTACACACAAAGTAAAACGCTTTTATTGAACTCGATGAATCACCTAGCCTAGAGGACTGCAAGTTCTAGAAAAATTAGGAAATATCGAGAAGCAAACGCAGCACACACATTACCACATTGAACAAACGTCAAATTGAAATGACATGACAGTCACGCTGACAAATCAACTGTCCAGTGATGCCCTCTGATTTCGGATTTCCCCTAGCTACTCGGGAAAATCTCATCGTCATCGTCAGATCCTTAATACAAACTAGCACTTCGCCCGCAACTTCATCCGCGTGGATATCATATTTTGCCTTAGTAAATTCAATACTTGCTCCGCCTCTTTTAAAAGGTAGTTTTTGAAAATTAATGATACGGTCTTTATTATTTATTTCAATCAACTCAATCAACTCAGCCTATAACAGTCCACTGCTGGACATAGGCCTCTCCCGGGCTGCGCCACAACACCCTGTCCTCCGCCTTCTGCATCCAGTCTGTCCCAGCCACTTTTTTAAGGTCGTCGGTCCATCTAGCTGGGGGGCGTACCAAACTACGCTTGCCGATACGCAGTCTCCACTCTAGGACTCGTCTGCTCCACCAGCCATCGGTCCTTCGACAAATATGGCCAGCCCACTGCCACTTCAGCTTGCTTACTCTGCAGGCTATGTCGGTAACTCCGGTTCTCTTCCGGA
Source organism: Atethmia centrago (assembly GCA_905333075.3). NCBI lineage: Eukaryota > Metazoa > Arthropoda > Insecta > Lepidoptera > Noctuidae > Atethmia > Atethmia centrago. Next base: position 14,605,694 of record HG995387.1, read on the forward strand.
TAACTTCATTTCTGATCTTATCTTTCAAAGAAACTCCGAGCATAGCCCGCTCCATGGCGCACTGAGCGACCTTGAATTTGTGGACCAGCCCGACTGTCAGTGTCCACGTTTCGGCACCGTATGTCATAACGGACAGGACGCACTGGTTAAAGACCTTAGTCTTCAAACACTGCGGGATTGGCGACGAGAAGACTTGACGAAGTTTTCCAAACCCAATTGGATCCTCCTGTCAGCTTCTTTCTCAAAGTTGTGTCTACCGAGCTGGATAACTTGTCCTAGGTAGACGTTCTCCTTCACAACTTCGAGAAGCGACCCTTCGATGTGGATTGGACTCGGCAAGACGTGCGAATTGTACATGACTTTCGTCTTGTCCAAATTCATGCCGAGGCCAACCCACCGAGAGGCTCCATTTAGGCTGTGCAGCATCTGGACTAACTGTTCCAGTGTCTTTGCCATTATGACGATGCCATCGGCAAAACGAAGGTGTGAGATATACTCGCCATTTACGTTGATACCCTGTCCAGTCCAGTCCAGCGTCTTAAAAACGTCCTCCAACGCATTGGTGAAAAATTTCGGGGATATCACATCCCCTTGTCTCACCCCCCTGAGCAGTTGGATAGGGCTGGTTTTTTTATCCTGGATCTGGACAGTCATCGTTGCAGCGTCATACAAACACCTCAACACTTCGACATTTTCACTTCGACATCGTTGCAGAGAGGCCAGAACTGCCCATATTTCGATTGAGTCGAAGGCTTTCTCGTAGTCCACAAATGCCATACACAGCGGCTGGTTGTACTCTTCGATCTTCTGTACAATCTGCCGAACAGTATGGATGTGGTCCACGGTACTGAAGCCTTTTCGAAAACCGGCTTGTTCTGGTGGCTGGAACTCGTCAAGTCTTCTGGTGAGATGGTTCGTGACGACCCTCGAGAACAGCTTGTAAACGTGGCTCAGAAGTGAGATGGGTCTATAGTTCTTCAACAAGGTTTTGTCGCCTTTTTTGAAGAACAGAACCACCGCACCTCTGCTCCACGCCTCCGGCGTTGTACCCTCTTGGATGACGGAGTTGAAGAGACTCGCTAGCTCTCTCAGGACTGGAGCTCCGCCCGCTTTAAGGAGCTCTGTTGTTATTTCGTCATCACCAGGTGCCTTGTTGTTCTTTAGCTGCTCGAGAGCCGCCCTAATCTCGCACTGGTCGACATCTAGGATGTCTTCCGTGTAGTGGCGCGTTATTTCGGCTCTATGGTCATCTTCACTATGCCCCGCTGGTTTCGCCGTCCGCGTTAAGTACAAGTGCCCGTAGAAATCCTCGACTTCCTCAAGTATCTCGGACTTTGAAGTCACGATCCTACCATCCGCAGTTCTCAGTTTCGTCAGATGGGACCTCCCTAATTCCTGAGCGAACACTTTCGACCCTCGGTTCTGCTCAATCGCGACCATAATGTCACGAGTGTTAGAGCAAGGTCGCGTCGCGTCAGCTTTCTAATTTTTAGGTTTAAGGCCCTCTTATCTGACGAAGACGGTGGCGTAGATGGCAACTCTCGTCTTTCCCTCATAAGTCCGAGAGTCTCCGAGGAAAGTTTGGACACCTTACTTTTTCGTTGCGACGGGAAAAGTCTGCGGGACACGACGCGTAGTGCTTTGACCACCCTGCTCATCGACAGTGCCTGTGGTTTCCAGGAGGGCGAATCGATTTTAAAGTTCCAGTTGAAACTTTTCGGATCCTAGAGCGGGTTGAAGCTGCGTAGGTTGGAGAATAGGCCTCATCATGCGGTTTCTCTCAGCACGAAAATTGATATTCAGAGTGCCTCGGACAAGCCTGTGATCGCTTCCGGTATTAAACCTGCTGATCACAGAGACATCTCCAAATATGTGCCTCTTATCCGTCATAATGAAGTCTATCTTTTTCCTTGTCACGTTATCGGGGCTCTGCCAGGTCCACTTCCTTTGGGGTTTCTTCTCGAAGAACGAATTAATCAAGAAGAGCCCCTGAGACTCTAAAAAGTTGACCAGCATTTGCCCCCTGTGATTCCTGCGCCCCAAACCGAACGGACCAACTTTCGTTTCGCCGCATTCTTGTACTCCCACTTTGGCATTGAAGTCACCCATAACAACGTTGTTGTGGGCCTTTGTAGTACTGTGCATTGACATGGCAATGTCCTCGTACATGGCCGCGGCTGTCTCGTCAGAGCATGTCGATGTCGCTTATACCTGTATCACTTTCAGGTACTACCTGTCAGTGAGTTTCAGTACAAGGTACGCTACAAGGGTAGCGTCGATACACTACTGATTTCCACAACGCTGCTAGTGAGTTCCTTGTTAACAAGGAAGCCGACACTGCCTTGGGAGAGCTGATCACCTTCGCGAAAGTAGAATAGGTGACCTGACTCCAGGGTTATCGTGTCCTCCCCCCATCTTCGGACTTCAGATAACCCCAGTATATGCCAGTTAATGCGACCTAACTCTACCTCGAGTTCGGCAAGGTGATGGTCCAGCCTCATCGAACGTCCATTGTACTTGGCCAGATGTAGTCGTCGTTGGTAGCCTGCCGTAGCCCGGGGATTCTTCGCACCCCCCGTCCCGCCGTAACCGTGACCACTACCTTGATCAGGAATAGCGGGACCACCGGGAACTGGGGGCCGTTGTTTTGGCACTTTTTTCATATGCCCGTAGTCAAAACGCTGGACAAACAGGTTGATGACCGCAGTGCCAATCCTTTCGCAACGATAACGCTGCTGCCCGTCATCGCTCTGAAGAATTTAGATTGGCTTGTTGGATGGTTATACCGCCATCGGTCGGTCGCCAGCGCCTCGTCCGTCAGTGGCAGGGTATACCGCGCGCAGGTGAGGTTGACATTTGCGGAGCCCGGTTGTTGTGTGCTCCCCCTTACACACCATTATTTATTTAGATAAGCAATTTTTTTGTTCCAATAACAAAATTCTTTTCATGTAAACTGTATCTCACTATTTCACCCCAAGGTTAATTTAAAAAAATGATTAAACGTATATTTCGTCAATTATTTTTTAGAATATCTATCTATCTCTTTTGATCTAATAAAGACTCGCAGTTAAATACTAACCTAAAAAAAAAAATAGTTAACCACCCACAGCTATGTGCCGATTTGATAAAAACCCAAAAACTATTGATTTTGTGACAAAATTTTTGTTTCTCGATATTTCTTAATTTTTCTTAGAACTTGTAGTTACTATACTTCGTAAAGATAGCTTGATCTCTGCGACAGCTGTCAGTAAAATCACGCCTATAAAGCCCTATAAAGCCCATTCAAGCAAATAAATGATTTGATTTGATTAATAATCTTAATAAAAATGTTTGATAATAATTTTTAATCATTATTTTTTAATCGTTAATCAGATTAACTTTGGGCCAGCACTGCTATATAAATATGTATGTAATACAATATAGATTAAACATTAGACTCAGGCTTCCTTCCCATGGGGGTAGGCAGAAACTATAGAACGCCACCTGCACGATCCTTTCATATTCCTTTTTCGTCGTTTACGTTCATACATCTGGTCAAAAATGCACGCTGGTTGCGAGTACTACGCACCTGACCTTTTTATTTTACAAAATAATAACGTATGTGCCTAAAAGTCTTGAAAAGCATCCATTCAAGGTTCCATCTATTCAAGGTTTAAAAGTCCTTAAAATACATAACTACATTACAAAACTTGCGAATGCTATTTAATTTTTTGCTTAAAACATTGAATATTTTTCAGTCCCCTAAACATGAAAAAGCCCTAAGTTTATAGGAAAATATCCTAAGCTGGGAACACTGACTGTCAAGCTGACACTGATGACACTTCCATAACATAAACACAAAAATTGGTTTCACAATTTAATTTGACAACTATTATTGTTGTTTCTAGTACAGGAGCATGATATTTTTGCTTCTATACATATCTACAAATTAAAGTCGCTTTTCGTGTCTGCTGTTTGACCGCGTTGTTTAATTTTGATGCGGCTTTCACCATAATTTAGAGAATATGCATGACGGGAAAAGTTCGTCTCTCTTGTTATCATTAGACATATTTTAACTACTGTGGGCGTACTATGGGAAGTGTTGGATAGTGCGCAATAAAAAAACCGTTTGCAGTTTAAATCAAATTATAATTTACGATCAAATTAATTACACTAGGAATTCACACACTGCAGGTTCACGACACAATTACGGAACGCGCGACAGTTTCTAAACGTGACTTTCTCCTTGACCGTCACCTACAAACTGAACTTAAAGGCGCGATTCCATTAGGCAAGTTACGAACAAACCTGCTTACAAGCTACAACTTGTAGAAGGTAGTACATTTTTTTATTCAAGTGAAGTGCAAATTGAACGCGCTAACGTTAGTTGCACGTTTCGAATTGCGAACGCGCATGGTGTCTCTCGCTGTACAAATTATGTCCTACCCAATTCTTGAAAATCTCCACTTATATGCAAATAAAACCTGCATGCAATTTGCACACTCGAAAATATGTTTCCAATGCAAGCAACTTGTACGCAAAAGTGACGTCATACTTGCATGCAAGACTTGCCTAATGGAATCGCGCCTTAACTCCTCCGGTCGAGCGTTTTGTTGTAGACTCTGTCGACCGCCGCTTGGTGGCGCTGACGTCCCGATTAGTCAAACCAGTGACTAACGTGTTTCCGACATGTATAAAACATTAAGGCTCTTATTCATAAACGTCCATCAAACGTATTTTAGTTAAAATGATGCTAACGTTCGTTTGTCCTTATCTGTCACTTTGACATTTGTGTTTGTTAGAAAGTGACAAAACCTATTTTAACTAAAATAGGCATGCTAAGTTTTATGAATAACGGTATAAATATAAATGATGACTTTTACTAGCTTGAAACTAAAAAGCAGGACCTATCGGCTAGCAACTTGGCTAAGTTCAAAGATTACCTAAAATGTCTATCTTTCTCGCAAGTTTATGAAGCAAAGGACGCAAATGAATCGTATGAAAATTTTATACATGAGTTTTCACTATTTCATCACTTGTGCTTTCCAGTTAAAACTGTCACGATAAATACCAATAAGAAAACGAAATGGCTGTCTCGAGGTATTAAACTATGCAGTAAAAAACAGAGAAAATTACTTTGGGCATACAGGCTAAATCCTAACATGAAAAATAAATTGACTTTTAAAACATATTCCGAGCTCTACCGGCGTATTATAAAACTAACCCAGAAAGCCCAAAATAATCACCACATTAGTACTTCTCAAAATAAATCGAAGGCAGCTTGGCAAGTAATAAATAAATCGAAAAATTGTCTACCACAAGAACCAATTATGTGTATTAAAAATAATAATTTGACTATTTCACACCCCATTGACATTGCCAATGAATTTAACCAATATTTTATTGAAGTTATCGAAAAAAATATTCAAACAAATAGTAATAATAATACACAGACTAATAAGTATCATCTTAAAGAAAATGTTTTATCGCAATCCTTGTTCATGTTACCAGTCTCATGTGATGATATAATCAAAATTATTAGCAGTCTTAAAAATACAAATACCGTTGGATACGATAACATATCGACCAAGGTGATTAAAGAAGTTAAGGACATAATAGCGCCGCTACTTTCGCACATAATAAATCTTTGTATTTCTGATGGCATATTTCCAACTAGTCTAAAAAAAGTAATAATTAAGCCTCTTTTCAAAAAAGATGACAGAACTGAATTAAGAAATTATAGACCAATAGCCAAAATGTCTGTATTTTCAAAAATTATTGAGAAAGTAATTTATAATTCCACATATGCCTATTTTGAAAAATTTCGACTATTTTGCAAGGAACAAAAAGGATTTAGGAAAAATATCAATATCAATATGGCGCTATTTGATCTATTATCAAGTGTCTTGACATCTGTTGATAAAAGAAATCGGGTATGTGCTATATATACAGATATGACGAAAGCATTTGATTTTGTGGATCATAAAATTTTACTAGAAAAATTATGTTGTTATGGCATTAGAGGGAATATTCTAAAACTCATAGAATCTTACCTAAGCAACAGGTTGCAATGCACAGAACTCACCAGAATCTGTCCAGTTACTAAGCTAGAAACAACATATACCTCTAAAGCAAGGCAAATGAATTATGGTGTGCCTCAAGGTAGTGTTTTAGGTACTATTCCTAATATATATTAATGACCTACCGAAAATTACAGGACACGAAATGGTACTTTTTGCTGATGACAGCACGGTTATAATAAAATGCAATAATCCAGACAATTATCAACTTGACATTAATAATACTCTCTCTAAAATAATTAATTGGCTAAATGAGAATAATCTAGTAATTAATCTAAATAAAACAAAAATTATGCACTTCCACCAACGGCTTGAAAATGTGCCAGTTAATGTCAGCTACAATAATTCTAGTATAGAAGAAGCCAGCATTGTAAAATTCTTGGGTGTTACAATAGATAGCAAGTTAACTTGGAAACCACATCTAGAAGAAGTATGCAAGCGATTAAGCAAGTCAGCTTACCTTCTGTTTCAACTGTCAAAAAAAGTAAACATAGAGACACTCTTAACGGCTTATCATGGTTTGGTGTCCTCAGTTTTACGGTATGGTGTTATTTTTTGGGGACAGTCAACAAATCGAGAACTTGTGTTTAAGATGCAAAAGAGATGTATACGGGCGATGTTTGGGTTAAAAAAGATTGACAGTTGCATTCCTTATTTTAAAAAATATAATATTTTACCCTTCCCAGCTCTTTACATTTTTGAAACTGCATTATTTGTAAAAAGGAATCCCCATTTATTTAAAAAACTGACTGCAGTAAAGAAAATACCCATACGTACTCAATACCTCAACACAATATGCAATGTGAAATGTAAAACCGCATTATTGAAAAAAAGTTTCTTGGGTATTGCTCCCCAAGTCTATAACAAATTACCAGATGTAATTAAATGTATGCCAGTACAAAAGTTTAGAACTGCCTTACACCAGCTGCTACATAAAAAATGTTATTACACGTTAGACGACTTTCTGAATGATAAATTTAATTAACCAATCTCTAAATAAATATAATCTGTTTTTATGTTAATGTGAATACGATTATGTTAATTTGTAAATTTTTATTATTATGAATGATTGACATTATTATTTATTTGTAAGTCTGGTTCTTTACTTTATCTAATTTGATTTTTTATCTATAATTTTGACATGATTTATAATTGACATAATTTCTAAAATGTATTTGGCTTAAAAATCCTTCATATTTTGTATGCCTTTTGGCGGGACACAGCTCGGATCCTATTTATTATGACATCTTCTGTATGTACCCTGTGTTCACAAAATAAATGAATTTGAATTTGAATTTGACTTTTAGATGTTTTGCCAAGTTGTAAAAACCGTGCGAAGCAGGGGCGGGTCGCTAGTAACAAATATACAAAATATATATATTATTTTTCAATGATACATAGACGTGCTTTCTCCAGACCATAATTATATATCCGATAGAACTTGGCTTGACACACTGCCGCGTGTCTAGTTTCACCATCTGAATTTATTAAAATACCAGACTACAACTTTTTTTTTGGGCACGCCACGATTGCGGCGATAAGTCCCCTCTTTGAGGAGTGGCTGGAGAGGCGCCACGGCGTCCTCACCTTCCGTCTGACGCAGGTCCTCACCGGACACGGCAGCTTCGGGAGGTTCCTGTGTCGGATAAGGCGGGAGGAAACGTCCGGGTGTCACCACTGTGTGGATCGCCCGGAGGACACGGTGGAGGTCTGCCCGGCTTGGGCAGAGCACCGCCGTGTCCTCGTGGAGGCGATCGGCGGCAGAGACCTCTCGCGTCCGGCCCTGGTTCAGGCCATGGTACGGAGCGAGAGGGCATGGGCAGCCGTCACCTCCTTCTGCGAAGCAGTAATGCTCGCGAAGGAGGAGGCGGGACGGTTGAGGGAAAGGCAAGTTTCGCGCCATCTTGCCCCTAGCCGCCGCAGGAGACGCCTAGGGCGTCGGGATTCCCGGGCGGATTTCCTGCCACCGTAGGCGCGGGCTTGCGGACGGTAAGCAATGGGTAGCTCACCGTCCGGTAAGGACCAGGCCCGGGTCGACGGCGCATTGTATTCCACGCGCGCCTCAAAGAGATGTCGTCAGCACATATAGTAGGGGTCCACTAGGGCCGATGCCTGCCGGGGTCGTGGGAAGGTTCTTATGGGTCACCGAGGCCCCCGCAACACAGGCAACGGAAGGAATACGGGTGGGTTTTAGTCAGTAAGAGTCTGACACACCCTCCCGCTCCGCCCAGAGCGGGAGAAGTTATTTGATGACTTCCCACCAAAAAAAAAAAAATATATTATCTATTAATAAAATTATATAAATTATCTGTTGTTTTTTCTACATAAGTACATATACATATATTATATTTTCTATGGAAAAGTTAGAGCGCACTCCATTGTGAGCACCGGCCGATCTATTATGTAAATATCTCACAGTGAAAACTGAGGTGAAGTGAACTGTCAATCCCTAGAAGAAAGTGAAATGACAGCTCACTTCAATCTCACTTCACTTAAGCTTTCATAGAGAGATTTTTACAGAATAAACCGGGCTGTCCGGATGTCCATGTGCGATGTGAGCGTGTTAAGACGCTGACAACACATAAACCGCGGTCACTGTCAGATTGCAAAGAAGAGAAAGAGAAGCGCGATGACACAACGCTTGTAAATTATTGCAAAATATGAAGCAATTATCTATTTACTCAAAATTGAGTTGAGTAATCGAAAATAAAAAACAACCAAGTTCTGCATTCAAATAAGACGTTCTTGTTATTAATTAAATACTTAACGTATGTTGATATTTAATGCAGATATTTTGGATTAGAACTCAAGGTAAGAGATCGAGATTTTTTTTTCAAAACGTGTTTTGGTAACAACCAAGCTCTGGGAAATATATTCAAAATTAACATATATTTTTTCCGACCACAAACTACACAGGTTTGGCATTTTTTTTTTCTTAAGAGAAGCCTATGTTGGAGTGCGGTTAATTGGGTCTTGTCAGCGCATTAACCACTATTACAATAATTTGATTTTGTAAATTTGTCGGTTGTAAAAGCCACAAGTCAAACGGTACGACTACGGGGCTCACAAAAATACTTGCACTTATCAAATGCTAACGAAACGTTAATCTCTCATAGTAACTTTGATACAAGCATATCGGGCAAAAGTTAAGTACGACTATGCCCTTTTTTGCCCTATGGAAATCCTCATGGATGTCCATCCTGGGTCGGACACAGAAGACTGTAAGATTCTTACTGATTAGGTAACTGGAGGTATGCTTGCTAAGTCCGTCAACGAAAATACCTGACTATCCGAAATTTTTCGGACAAGCAAAAACACATCGGAATTAGGAACAACTGTCAAATCATGTTGTCATTGATTCTTAGTTCGAGCCCCTAACTAATCTTATGTCCGTACGTAATACGGAGTAGGAAACGTCCGTAACATCGGCTGAAACTACAGATTTCGTGCTTAGGGAGTAGAACCAGGACACTAGAGCACTCGCGTAATTCCTCTCGTTTCCCCGGCAGCCAGCGGCGGCAGGTACTGGCCGTCCCTCTTTGCAGCCGTCACCCTACGGCTGCAGTTCCTCTTGAGAAGCGCCTGTGGGCCACACCCTATAGCGGCCGGAGATCACTTAACGCCCTCTGGTGCCTCTTTTGATTGATATCCATCACATCACACCTCATCAGAATATGTGTAATTTAATTGTATAGCCTGTATGAAATTCAATCCTGACCCCAATTCTGGATACTCGTATTTCTTTTACTCCTCTTGTTTCGTTTGTGTATGTTTCTTAAATCGAATTAAGACGAAGCCCGACTGATACTACTTACCTTTTCTTCGTGACTTTAAAATCGAGATAAAACATTATGATCGTTCAACAAGTCTATCTCAACTCTCAGCTCGTGTTATTGAAAGTCGTTACTATGATAATAAAACGCCTGGATTACTTGCTGCCTAGTATGATAAATATCACTTCAGATAACTTATCACAAAGATAATGCTTAAGCGAAGTAACATGTTTTCACAATAACATCCCACGCAGCTGGAGATCCCACGAAACATATTATAATTGTTTTAGAAATTAACATTCTTCCTTTTTTCGGTGAAATTTGATAAGGTGTGGTGTGTTTTTTACTCTTTGTACTTAATTACGTTTATCAAACTTTAAGTTGGTTGAAAGCAACGTAATTAGTTGAACTAATTAATTATCGCAAACAGGTAAGTGATCACATGATGTTTTTATATTTATTCGATTACAATAGAGACAAATGAAAAATAGTGTGATCTATGTACCTATACCCAAAAGTATTATGTATAATAAACACCTTGGAGTATTTTTAGATGCTACGTATTTGAAGTAGCTAGTTACAGACCTATTAGAAGGTGACAAATAAATATAATAAAGATGCACACAATAAAGGATTTGAGCCTAATTGTAACAATCGGGACCCTGCAGTTAATAGCAGTTATTTTGCTTCTTTAATCTTATTAACAAAATAACAATAAAAATATTAAATAACAGCGTAGTTATCGACATGATTGATAAGACAAAAACTTGATACGAAGCATATTTTAGAATATTTATCTACTATCCTTCCAATTTTTTTTCGCGATCAAAAAGAAATGGCTGCCTATAATAATCTCTCTCGTCAACTCTTGTTATTTATACATTCCTACATTATGTGGACTACAAATATTTTCAGCCGACTAATAAATGGGATTTTTGACTGTTCACTGTACATTCTATAACATCAAAATTAACGTTTGGGATACAAACCCATTGATATAACTATACGAGAGACCCCCAGCCTGTATCATACATGCCAGCATATTCCGCATTGTTATCTAGAAACCATTATATTCTTTCAATAACACAATATAAATAAATCAAAGAAATAACAATGTTTTTCGCATCGCTTGCTCTCTGAGAAAATAAAGTAACGTTCGTCGGCGAAGGACGACCCGTCTTATCGGATAAAATTATCATGTATCATATTCATTACACATCGATAACGTGAATAAATAGTTTCAGTTTCGTTATTATACAAATATTAAAGTGAGAAACCAGAGCTAGTTACTCCTGTTTTGCCATTTTCTATAACGAGGACTCTCATTATCGATGTGTAATGAATAATTAAAAAAAGAAGCGAATGTTAAAAAACTTCCATTTATCTTTGTTAACAATGTGGGGATTTTTCCTTTCCTAACTAGTTCATCAATCGATTTCCAGCGATGGCGCCTCGGCAGGACACCGGAGCCCAGCCACAGCCGATCAGAATAGAGCAGGGGAGGCAGCCCCCACCCCCGCCGCGGCCCGGCCGCCTCCAGAGACCCCCGCACGACAACCCCACCGTCTACATAAACAGGCCCACGAATATACCTCGCAACAATGTCAACACCAGTGAAATCGCTCGCACGTAGGAAAACATAGTGAATGAAAACAAAGTTGTATTTTCAGGCTAGTCTGTGCCATATTTTTTTTTTATTGAAGGCTTGACATTAAGAAATGATGGCTAAAAGCCTCTTATCTCAATATCATTAAAATAAATATTTTATTTTTGTGTTCTTGGTTTTGATGAAATGTTCTTTTGGTTATGTTGTGATCGTTTGCGGTATTTGAATAGGTACTCATCTATCTGCCGCCTAACGAAAGCATTGATTTTTTAAATTAAGTTCACTATACTATTTCTAGGTTATCACACTTATCACTATCCTAGTTAACTAGAAAGCACTAGACAGATACCTAACTTCTCAATTGAAGGGTGGGATTTCCCACCTATAAATTGGGAAGTATTGAAAGCCTACATTCGGAAAAATTAATATGTAGAAATATATCATGTAAGTAGAACAAACAAAATCAATGCTGGATTTAGAACTTTATGAAATTCGTCTAAAATATACTTAATTATATTTGTGTTAGCGTTAGGTATTATGTAGAGGAATAGTATGTAAGGACGAATAATATGTATTAAAATATTATGTTATTTGTATGATTAGAATTTTTTCAACATTAGTCAGACATAGGGTTGCCATCCGTCCGGGTTTCCCCGGATTTGTCCTAGTTTAGAGGGCGTCCGGGGAGCGTCCGGGCGGGGTTTCTTTTGTAGTCCGGGTTTTAATTTTTCTAGTTTTTGGTCGACAACGCGACTCGCGATTTTATTGCTTAACCTGTTAAGCCTCCGTGCGACTCCGATGCGGAGCCAAACAATAGAAAATCAATTGTGTCTCATTAACTGTCCTTGACCAATTAACTTTTAAGAAGACTATAATTATTTAGCTTACGTTTCTTAGAGATATTTTCTATTCATAATATGGCTGTTAATGTAAACTTTAAAAAGGTAATATTACTGTGTTAAAAGAGTTAAAAAAACGTAACACTGAATACTGAAATGGTCTCTTATAAGTTGAACCGTTAAGATTTTTTTTTTGTTGACAGAGTATGTTTTTTTTGTTAACTATAATAATAGTAATTTATGATTGTCAAAAGTATAGGTACTACTATTTTGAAAAGGCTGTTTTGTCACTGATTACGAAGAAAGATGACTTAATGTAGTTAAAAATTTGTTTGAAAATAAATAAACACACTAATTAAACTGACTAAATTAAAAAAAAAAAAACTGTTAGCACGTCCGAGCTCCAAAATCCGGGGATTTTACGCTTTTTATCCTGGTTGCCAAATATTAGAGATGGCAACCCTAGTCAGACAGAATACATAATGAACTTAATCTGTTTAGTATTTAATCCGGTTTAGTAAGGCTCGTACAGACTAGGGCGATATCGCTGGCGCGACAGACATATTGCTGCCTGTCGCGGCCGCGATATCGCCCTAGTCTGTACGAGCCTTTATAACGTAAATACCTAACTATTGTATATTTTGTATATATATACGGTACAGTAAAAGGGTCAAAATCACCAAGGTGGCAAATTCCGAATTCTGTTTTATGATGAATTTACCTAGCAGCTATTACTTTGATGATCAGCCTAAATTATCACTAAAGTTATGTTTAAACAATATTTGCGTTGGCAAAGCATGGAATTGATTACTACTCTTGTAATTTTATTTTTTAAGAGAGCTATCGCTGAAAAAAATCATTACGGGGACGTTTTTGTGAGGTTTATAATAATATTAAAATATAACATAATTATTATTTTTTTTCCTTGTTCAATAGCGGATATATATTATTTATAAATAGAATTTAAAGAAATGTCATGAAATTGCCAAAAAAGACGTTAAAATGCAAAATATAGTGGAAATGGAGCTATTATGACGATTTCTTTGTCTAAAATATCTAAATATGAGAAATATCGATGTCTTATATTTAAATTAACATGCTATAGGTATAAGAAGTTCGCCTTATTTTAATATTACCAGGGCCTTTTATTAAATATCTAAAATAATAATGTGTTATCTATGAGCTTAGTGATGTTCCCGAAAATGATGGTGTTCGTGGAATGATGCGTGTGTTCCCTAAATGACGATATAGTTACAATTTAGGTTTATAAAATCATAAGCAATGTTTTTGTACGTAGTACTTATTTATTCATTTTGGCATAAGGTTCTTAATTAACAAAAACGTAACTTAAATCACTTTACAGTCTTTTAATTGCTGTACACAATTTTTTCTTTAATGACAGACTTCCATTGGAAATATGTCACAGAATCTGCATTATCAGCTGACTCAAGCTTCGGATTTTTACAAGTATCACACAAACCATTCATGCAGTCATAAGAAGTTATATCGCAACTATAATCCTCAATGTTTTTCTCTACACTCTCGTGATTAATTTGTTGTAAGTTTTTTAATTTGTTCAGTTTAAATTAGAAATTTTCGTGTTTGACACATAAACAAGATTCTCTGTCTCTGAATGTTGGAGCTACCACTCAAAATGGTTTTGGGTCTTAATAACGTTGCATAAGATAAATTTATTCCAGTTTCTCTAACGAATTTCGAAGTCAGTTCTTTAACTGTGAATAAAAGGAGGCGGTTTTGCTTCTTAATACCGTTTTTCTTCACAAAATCTCTCTTGGCTGGACACATCCTGCTTACATCATCTCTTTCAAGAAATCTTTAACTTTTTTACGAACTTCCTCCTTCAAAACAAGCTCACGAATTTTGTTATCAGACTTCAGAATCGATGTACTGGTTCTCTCTTTTGGCAAAAAGTCTTAGCCACATGAAGCAATTTATATTTCCGTACCATGTCACCGCTAACACATTTTTGGAAGACTTCCCTCTCTTTGATTTGATTTTTTTCTTAAAGTACAGGCCTTTTCTTTTAATTGCGCAGTCAGTACTTCGTTGATTTTTGCGCACTTCAGGAGGCACGTCGACATTTTTAATCAATGTGTCAACTTTGCTGTTAGGAGTTGTTGGTACCTGAACTTGTTCCTGTTCTCTTTTTTCCTTAGTCTTTTCATTAAAGTTTCATATTATGTTTTATGTTAGCAATTGTTTTCTTTTATTGTTTTATTTTACGGTATGCTTTGGCTTTATCCTTCAGAACAATTTTTCTTCCGACTGTTCTTCTCACTAAAGACTGTTCTGTAGCTAATTTAATTTATCGTCAGAATGGGGTGGAGTATTGTTTACTATACTTGATATTGCCTTCTTCTTTTCTCTGTATTTTTTTGATGCTTCTTTCCAAATTTTTCTCTGCTTTCGCTTTTCTCTCTCAGTCATCTCATCAATGTTTTTAACTTTCTTTTCAGCTTTTTTTTCTGATAGTACGCTCTATCCTTAGCACTTTTTATTTCTCTCTCTTCCTCTGTCATCTTATCAAACAAAATCCTTTTCCTGGCATTGGCTTTCTTTCGTTGTCGCAAGTAAGCCGAACTATTTTTTTTAACTTGCTTTTTCGGACGTCTTTTATTTTTTTCAGCCACATGAGACTCCATATTGCTAAAAAATATTAAAAAATATGTTAACACAACATACACTAAATTAATTAACCAATAGTTATATTAACAGGGCGCGTTTATTTGAAAAAGTCATTTCGGGAACGTCATCATCATTTCGAGAACGCTCCGTCAAGTCCGGGAACGGTCCCGAAATGACCGTTCCCTAAATTACTTTTTTTTAATAAGCGCGGCCTTTTTAGACGGCAGCCATCTTTGACATCATGTTAGGCTTTGTTATTATAAAATATTTGAGGTTACTATTTGCTATAAAACACTAACAAACTTATTTTAGAATATTCCAAGTTGAAAAACGCATTCCCGGTATGATGACGTATTGATGTACGCTCTATAAATAATGAATTGAAAGATACTTACCACTTATTTTCAATTGTTTTGGCGGAAACGAGAGTCTACAACCGTTTGTTCAGATCGTTCACATCACTGTACCATAGACAACTAAAGGTTGCGTTCAAAAACTGATTTTTTACTGAGAATAAAAATTGCGTTCACTGAAATGACGCTTACATTGCCGGACACAATATGTTAACTTGATTTTCTTTACTTTCTTTTCTTTCTTTACTAATAACAATAATGAATTGATATAAGATAAAATTGTAGGCCATTTAGTAAGAAAAACTTTTCAATTTCTTTTATTTTATGAATATTTCCTAAGTTAGTTTCTGAAGATTGCTACATAGGACGCGTTCTCGAAATGATTTTTTGTAGTTATTTCTTCAAATAATAATAAATGTGATTTACTTTTTACGTATAAAATATTATGTACAGTTAATATGAACAGAGTTGAGTAATATTTACATTAACGATTTGTTTGAATAAACTAAATTTAGACGTTTATTTGCTGGTAAAGCTGATTCTCCACCTTGGTGATTTTGACCCAGAAATTGCTTATTCACGGTTTCCTTATTCGCGTTTTCATTATTCGCGGATGCAATCGGTAAAAAGAAAAGGATTAACGTATCTTTTGAGTATGTAGGTACTGTTGGTACGTGCAGATGCGGCTTTTAAAAAAGATGTAACCGAGTAGACTAAGTTCAAACTAAAACAAATCTTACTGTCACTTAAGAAAGGCCATTGTCGAATGCCACCGCCATTATATCGCTATGTCCTATTATAAACGCCGCCTTCGCAGCTTCGCCACGATCGGTGTTATATTGTTTCAACTCCTTATTCCACTATTCGATGCAGTGACTTCGATTGAATAACACGTGTCTCTTCATCTTTGTTATTAATTTGAAATTTCGAGTAAATTAAAAGAAAAAATGGTTCCGGTGAAGAAAAAAGAAAAAATTGTTTCAACGAGGAAAAAAGTAGTCTTGACACTTAAATTAAAACAAGAAATGCTCGACCGTTTACGCCTAGGTGAGTCGTTTGCATCCGTATCACGCTTTTATAATGTTAATGAATCAACTGTACGATTCATCAAGAAGTCGGAAGACAAAATAAGGAGTTCTATAGCTTCCACTTCACTATCATCAAAAATTGTTCGTGATCCAGCAATTGAAAAGATGGAAGCGGCCTTATTACTATGGATTAAAGACCGTAACCATAAAAGAGTGCCAATAAATGGAGCTTTGATCCGCGACAAGGCAAAGCGACTTTACGCACATTTTAAAGAACCTGGTGATGAACGCACAGATGGAGGGTTTCAAGCTTCGGAGGGATGGTTCAATAAATTCAAGGTGCGACAGTCATTACATAACATTAAAATTGTTGGAGAAGCTGCATTCGCAGACACCGCTGCAGCAGAAAAATATCCGGAAGAATTTTCAAAGTTAATTAATTATAGTGGATACAAACAGCAAGTGTTTAATGCAGATGAGACCGCCTTATTTTGGAAAAGAATGCCAAACAAAACTTTCATATCTAAAAATGAGAAGTCCGCCCCCAGTTTTAAGGCAGCAAAAGATAGGATAATACTGCTGCTCTGTTCTAACGTATCTGGAGATTGTGTTATAAAGCCACTCATGCTTTACAGAACTTTAAATCCTCGTGCGTTAAAAAATCAAAACAAGGACCAACTGCCAGTGTTTGGGCGTGCAAATAAAAAACGGTGCATTACAAGTGCAGTTTTCTGTGACTGGTTCCGTAATTGTTTTATTCCTGAAGTTGAAACTTATTTGAAAAAAAGTCATTTGTACTTTAAGGCTGTTCTAGTTTTGGACAATGCTCCTGGTCACCCTGGTGAGCTTCAAGCTATGCACCCAAATATAAAAGTGATATTTTTACCCCCCAACACGACAGCTTTACTCCTACCTATGGACCAAGGAATAATCCAAGCCTTCAAGCTTTATTACATCAGACAAACATTCAAAATCATACTGGACACCATGGAATGTTATCCTGATATGAATGTTATGGAATGCTGGAAAATTTTTGACATAGCAAAATGTATCGTTAACATAAAAGCATCGTTGGATGAACTGAAGCCAAACACATTGAAATCATGCTGGAAAAAAAACTGTGGCCTGTTTTAACTGTCGAAAATGATGAAGAATCCGCGCAAATTCAAGCTTTAACTAACAATGTTGTTGAAGTTGCAAATGGAATAGGACAAGATGGTTTCGAACAGATAGAATCAAGTGACATTCAGGAGTTGCTTGACTCGCAGGATGACTTGACCGAAACCGACTTGGAGGAAATGTTAACTACACATTCCACTGAAGAAGAGCCTTCAACGAGCACTGAAAAAGTGACCTTTAACTTGAAAACTCTGAGTGAAGGTTTACGTATGGCAAATGAGCTTTGTGGTTTCTTCATGAATATGGATCCATCTATGGAGAGGAGCCTTATTTTTAATCGTTAAATTATTAATGCTACAGCCCAATATCAATCTGAATTTAAGGACTTTTTAAAAACGACAAAACAAGAGAAAAATCACTTCACACCAATCACAAATCACAATTTTTTTTAAACCCTAAAGCTGATAATAACAATTAATTTTAATTGTGAATTTCTCAATAAATTGATTTTATTATGATACATATTATTGGTTTTATTTTGGAACCTTAGAACGTACTACCAATTACCATTCGATACCACGGTTCTTTATTTGCGTCATATTTATGGAACGTATACCGCGCAAATAAAGAGCTATAGAGTATTCGATTTTAACTGAACTAATTTTACAAATAAAATAAAATAATTAATTATTTTTAGGGTTCCGTAGAAAACAAGGAACCTTTATAGTTTCGCCATGTCCGTCTGTGTGTCTGTCTGTCCCCGCTGTAGCTCAGACATGCTTAGTACTAGAAAGCTGTAATTTGGCTTGGGTATACATATCAATCACGCCAACAAAGTGCTAAAATAAAATCTTGAAATTCTTTTAGGGTCCCTCCCTTGCACGTAAAGAGGGGGTGATATTTTTATTTCTCGTCTATCCCATGATGTGGAGTATCGTTGGAAAGGCCATATACAATTGCGGGTCTGTGAAAAAAATCATGGCAGTAGTACATTTAATGATATTAAAAGGATCTATCACAGCTAAGTAGGCTTTACAAGTTAACGAGTACTAGGCGGCCAACTTAAATTTGCAGTTGGAGAATTGACCGTGACGTATATCGATGTATGGGAGAACATCTTTTTCAAGTACAATGTTAAGTTTATTTTTGGAATAAATTCATCCCAAGTAATTCCAACTACAGAACCCTTCATTATGCGTGGTCCGACACGCACTTGGCCGGTTTTTTTTAAATAAATTACCAAATAATGTTTCACACGTCCCATAGTAGAATAATAATAATAATAATAATAATAGGCCCGACTGCCAAGTCGACGGTAAAAGAAAATTTTCTCCGAGTATTTTTTTAGTATTTTTAAACTTTCCTTTCCTGTTTGTGTAATGCATATAATGCATTCCTGAAAAACCCAAAATTGGCAAAAAAACAATAAACCAAAACGTACTGTAAGATACCAAGATGGAAGAACGAAATAGACTATGACGCGGAAAATAGATAATACAGAACAATGCTGACGAGAAGTCGGGCACGACGACTAAGACAAGATACGAGTACACACCCAACATCTTCGGTTTCGTCGCTCAGCTCCGCCTCGCAGTTACCGGAACCTGCTCCAGACGTAAGTCCAGTGGTACCGGCCACTGCAGTTGCGTCGAGCTCGAGCGACGAATACTTCTCGCCGCCGACGACACCACCACCAGTACGTCCGCGCGGAAGAGACCGACCACCGGCCAGCTTAGGACTCCGAGGCCCACCGGCCTCTGATAGGGTCCCCTCTCCCGGTGGAAGTGTGCAGCGCATGAGATGGACACAAGCTCTCAACGAAAATGTCATGCGCGCATACTTTGGGGCTACAGAGGGGGGAAGTAACTTGACTGCGTACCGTGGTCGGATGCTCTCTCTGTTTCAGGTGCCTGAACCAGCTGTCAACGTGTCGGCGCAACGACTGTCGGATCAGGTGCGGGTCATCCAACGTAACCATATGCTGGATGACGTCGTACTAGATCGACTACGTATCGAATCACGGAATAGCCATGTTTCGCCTGCTTCGCCACTGGTCGCGGTGCAAATGCAAAATTTACCCGGCGGTTCACCGCGACGCGACCACGCTGATGAAGAGGATGATGACGAGGCTATATCCGTGAGTTCTCAATGCAACGTACGATTGAGGAGTGCTTTAGATGATGCTTTCCGGGAGTACCGCTCCACTCCACCTGGACTTAGACCACGTTTACCTCGTTTGCCTATGCACAAGAAAAACAAAGCGCTGGTGTGTGCTCTAGACTCGCAGCTGTCAAATTATTTTGACAACAGCAAAGATCTCACCGATACCCACTCGATCTTATACTGTGCAGCTTTTTTTTTTTTTTTTTTGGGTGGGAAATCATCAAATAACTTCTCCCGCTCTGGGTGGAGCGGGAGGGTGTGTCAGACTCTTACTGACTAAAACCCACCCGTATTCCTTCTTGTTGCCTGTGTTGCGGGGGCCTCGGTGACCCATAAGTACCTTCCCGCGACCCCAGCAGGTGCAGCTGTAGCGGCATGTCGTGTAGCTCAAGTCAAATTTCCCAACAGTGACAGAGCTCCACGACCAAAACCAGCTGTACCAGCTTGGCAGAGCAGGATTGAGCGTCGTATCGGTGAGACTAGAGCACTCATCGGTAAGCTAATCTGCTTCAGGGAGGGCAATACTCGCGCTAGATTGATGCGCTTTGTGAAGCGGGCGTTCGCGGGGACTGATATTCTAAGTTCTCGAGATTATTTGACCCGCGTCACAGAGCGTATCGACTTCCTGAAGCAGAAGATCTGTGCATGGGCGAACCGTATTCATCGATACTGGCGGAGAATGGAGCGATACACTCAGAATCGCACATTCCAGAATGATGAAAGGTGGGTTTATAGGACTTGGGAGCGACCGGACCAAGGTGTGGCTGACACGCGCCTACCGGATGATGACGCCATAATATGTTCCTTCTGGCGAAACATTTGATCGGTGCCTGTCAATCACACCGAAGGTGACTGGACTAAGAGAATCGAGCGAGCGTGCGATCTTATACCAGAAATGGGGGCACTTACCATCCTCCCCCAAGATGTAGCTCTTGCAGTCCGTCCGTTGCCTAACTGCAAATCTCCAGGACCGGACGGGCTGCACAACTTTTGGATAAAGTGGTTCCAAAGATCGCAGGCCCGCCTGGCATCCCAGTTCCAGTCAGCCTTAGAGTCAGGGTCGCTACCCCTGTTCCTAACGACCGGAATAACCCACCTGCTCCATAAATCAGGTAGTACTGCGGAACCCAAAAATTATAGACCAATCACTTGTTTACCGACGGTCTATAAAGTTCTCACATCCATTTTGAGAGCTAAAATTAACAAACATATAGAAACCAACTTAATCATGTCTGCCTCACAAAATGGATGTAAGAACGGATCCCGCGGTACTAAGGAGCTGCTTCTCATCGATATTGCCATTAGCCAACATGTTCGCCGTTCCCGAAAGGATCTGTCAACATGTTGGATAGATTATAAGAAGGCCTATGATTCGGTGCCACATACATGGCTCATGAGGGTGCTGGAGTTATATAAAGTAGATGCAACTCTGCGCACCTTCCTGATGTCATGTATGGGGCAGTGGAGAACGGTCCTTTGCTATCCATGATGTCGATATATCCATAGGAATAGCGAACCGATACGGATCAAGCGAGGTATATTTCAGGGCGATAGTTTGAATCCACTTTGGTTTTGCCTAGCCTTGAATCCTCTAAGCACACTGCTGGAGAATTCAGGTCTAGGCTATCGATTGAGGAGAGGTGGTCAGGTTATATCTCACCTCCTTTTACATGGATGACTTGAAACTTTTTGCCCCAAAACAGTCTATATAGTTCTATTTATAAAAAACTTTTTATTGCGAAGTCAACCTAAGTATCGTTTCTTTTTAAAGTCTGAAGTTATTCGAAAGAACTAGAGAAACATTCCTGGAGTTTAAAACTGTGGAAAAGAGATTAAAACTTTTAAAAGCTGAAAAATTGTTAAAAATGGCCGATGGGCGAAAGTGATTCCGTTAACAAATAAAGCATTTGTTCTCAAAATGCAGCTACCCTAGGTCACAATAGACGTGTTAGTAGTTAAGTCAATAGTTTAGAGACATGAAATCTTTTCGGATTACACCGAGATAATAGTTACAATGCAATGACTTACTATTTTGCGTGATTCTATTGAAATAAAATCGTGAGTGACCTCCAAATTTGACGTCGCCCTATTTATTTTAGCCGGTTATACCTCGTTAAAAGTTGATTTTACGTCATTCAAATTTGACCGTGAATGTTGTACTTTATTAATTTTTGTGGAAATCGTAAGTTCATTTACCATTAAACTATTACTAGCTCTGATTAAATGACAGTACAAAGATATTATTTTTTTCAGACGTTCCAAATAGCATCAGTTATATTTGATGAACAAGCCGAGCCGACCGATACCCTTCGGTATCACAGTTTGTGAAGATCATTTTGATATTCATAAAATTCTATCAAGACAACAGCTGGTAAAAAAAAATCGTTACCAGCCATCCGTCTACCAATACAAGGAAAAGATATACAAACGATAGCCGAAGCTTCCAAGTCAGTTGAAAAATGTATTAAAATTTACTCAGTTTTACTCAAACAGAAAAATCACTCTCAACAAACGAAAATTTGATTTGTTGAAAAGTCGACAAATAATTAAGGATTTTGCAATAAATTATCAGCGCTGGTAATTTAATAAAAATATAATGTAGTATAAATGAATAAAAATAATAAATAATCGCGTCATCGCGCTTCTCCTTCTTTTCTATGCAGTACGACAGTGACCGATGCGACAGTGTCAGCCATTTCAAAGATCGGAAGACAACGTGAGGGACATGGAGGAAAAAACCCACGACCGTGAGCTATGGAAAACTCTGGGGAAGGCCTATGCTAAAGAGGTAGCGTAATGACTGCACAAAGTACCTACTTACGTTAAAGTAGTTCACATGTTCCCTCTTAAAATGCAACAGTTTCAAATATAGGCGTGGACATTTATTCAGAAAACTGCATTATTTATGTTCACAAACACGGGCTCTTGCAGCTGATAGAGTACTGCACTACTAAACACTGAATAACAATAACATTGTGGTGCTTATTAAAATCTCAGTTGGTACAGAAAAAAGCGTTAAATTGAGCCTCGTTTTTTTCTATGCAGCTGTAGCAGCCCAAGTGAACTCTAATAAATGCTTAGATTACTACTGAACTGTACTGCTTGTTTGCTAGAAAGATGGCATGGGTATACATATTAATCACGCCGACGAAGTGGTAAAATAAAATATTTAATAAATAGTTATTTGATAAGCAAGGCTGCAAAGTTATTTTTTGACGCGAGTACTTGTATTGAAACCTAAGCAAGCGAAGGATTGTAGAAATGAACCACGAGCGAAGCGAGTAGAGCTACTATACAATCCTGAGCGTAGCGAGGGTTTCAAAGGTATGTACGATACTCAAAATAACTTTGCTGCCGAGCGATACACACAACTTTTCACCTCACTACAGCGAAGAAAATGCTAGGTGCAAGAAAAATTCAATTAGTGTTGATTTACTTCAAAAATTAAAAGTAAAATTACTACAACTGGTAATATTAAAAGTATTTTTTTTTGGGTATTTTATTCTTGTCTTTGTCACTTGTGTACTTCGACGCGACACAAAGACACCGCGTGTAGCGCTACAAGCGGTGCCTTTGTGTCGCAACGCGTCGCGCGACAAGTCGCGCCAGAATGTAGGAGCCTTTACTAGGTAAATTATAAAGGTAGTTAATGTTGGAATTACAGACGGATTTACAGGCGATTCAAAACAATTTTTAACCGACTTCCAAAAAGAAGGGGGTTCACAATTTGGATGTTTATATTTTTTTTTATGTATGTTCACCGATTTCTCCGTCAATTGTAGACCGATTTTGAACATTATTTTTATTTGAGAGGTGTGCTCTCGTGGTGGTCCCGTTGTCATGAAGTAATAATCTGATGATCTGGGGATCCCATGGAAATCGAGGGAAATCCTGAAATTTTATAGGGTTTTTGGTATCAAACCTATAGCGAATTGGGTATTTTTTTAAAGTAACTTGTGCATTTGCTCTTGGAAAGCACCATTTACTGAAGTGGAACTGATGATGAAGACCACAGATGGCTACCGGAACTACTTAATAATAAGTATTTAACGGGTTGCGATTCGATTAGGTACTACAAATATGGTTGTTAAGCCATTTATGCTCGTCACAATGCATGTGGTGAGAGGCAGTTCTCCTGGTTCTTACCAGGAGAACTCCTCAACAATTAACGTCCCTTTATCGGCAGGCAAAGGTAATATTTTGTGAAAGGTGATGCCAGTAGCCAAAAGCAGTTGACATTAGGTTATTGTAACTTAGATTTACAAACTGACACACTAAAAAGAGAAAAATAAAAAACTTTTTACAAAAAAAAAAAAACAACCTACTTCCAAAAAAACAATACAAAGTTAAAAATAACTTTAATTTCGGAAGTCGATCGCAAAAAACTAAAATACAGATCCAAAGACACCGACTTCCGAAATTAAAGTTATTTTTCACTTTGTAGTGTTTCTTTTTGGAAGTCCGTTTTTTTTATCTATCGTGCTGTCTTTGGAAGTTGAAGAACGAGTCCAAGGATCTGGGCATGACTGTTTTAAAGTTATATCTCCAACGATGCCCTTCCATATTTTTGACTAGTTTTCTATAGAAATCCTCCTCTATGTATCCTTCTGCCACGGTACTGGATTTCCAGCTGTAGTGACGCTTAAGCGTGCTCAGATCAACGCTCGTGTCAGCCAAAAGTGTGGCGGACGTCCTCCTAAAACAATACCCGGTGTATTGCTCTGGTTCCTGTAGTCCAAGAAAAGTGACCATTTCTTGTGGCAAGTTTTAGCTTTTAGTACTTCCCATAGGCTGTCTAACACATTTTCCTTTGCGATATTGCAAAAATATCGATCGATTGGTGTATTAGCAGGACGCAACGCTTGGTATATTTACGATTTTGACATATTCGTCACGAATCACGAAGTTCCTATCAATATTGGTCTTCGTGTTTGATAAGTTAAGCAACAGCAACTTTTCTGAATGCTTCTCATCTTTTTTCGTTGTAAGATACGTGAGTTCATTAGTCCTGCACGCCTCACTAATGCCAATAATGAATACAACCTGTAACGCAAAGGAAGTAAATTAGTTTTTAGTATTACAGCAGATACTAAGACAGTAAATAGATACTTTCACATAAAAGTACCTACTTTGAACAAAGATATTACATTAAAAAAGCGAAATACTTACTTTTGTAGCAAGAAATTCGGAGTCGGGCGCTTCGTTGAGAAACTGCTCAATCAATGTAAAAATGGTGAAAATCTTCTCTCCTCTTTTTTTCGGTTTGTGGCCGCTTGACTTTTTCTTTAAAAAACAATGTCATCCCTCTCACACACACAGACATATAATTTGTTTTTATTTTTATTGACAAAGACGACATATTTATTTACATAACCAAATTACAAGATGATTATTAACATTAACTAAATTAAATTAAAACTAAGTTAAGCTTAAAAAAGGCCCTCGGGGCATTGTACCGAGGATTCTGGCGGCATTTCCTCGCTGAATTGCAATGCTGATGCGTTGCACGAGAAAGCCGCCAGCTTTTCGGTCACCGGTTACATCAACTAGACGTTTCGCGATTTCCGCAAATAACTTATGCGCACTGGGACCCCACGGACCGAGGGTCTCGACGCCAAAGGGCACAAAGTTGTACTTTTTATTTAATTTAAATCCCAAAGTCTAATCCTTGCTAAACAAATGCGAAAGTGAGTGAGTGAGTGAGTGTCTTTACAGCGATATATAATTTTTCATATTCTTCGTGAATACGAAAATCATATACCTAATGCAAGATGCTTCGTAGAGTTTAAAGTCACATTTGTCTATTAATTCCCTAGTTTCTTACCGCAATAATGCCTACCTTCTCCTATGGTACTCCCGACAGATTTCTCCACCACAATGCTGCAGTGACGCAACTGCCCCGAGCAGCTTTTTTATCCGACCAAGACAAAGAACGGGGTAACTACAATAAAAATTGCGACTATACCAGTTAGCGGCAGCGTGTCAAGCCAAGTTCAAGCCACGAAAAAGGAACTGGCGACGCAGCAGCCTTGTGTAATATTACGCGAACCATCTAGAGCCTCGTTTGACCCCTTAACAACTCAAAATATATTTAACCTAATGTGTTTTAATACCAAATCATGTCGTCAGTGGAAAGGAGAAAATGCTAAAGCGCCAAAATGGTATTTTTGGGAAATGAGGTTTAAAGTAAAAACTTTAAACCTCATTTCCCAATACGATGTTTTTATACACATGATTTATTAAAACACATTAGATTAATTAGAACCCTAAATTTCATAAATACAGCTCAAACGGTTATTGAGATATTGGTGCCGATTCCCTTGTTCACAAACTAATGCATCTTTTTCTTTCTATTTCATTAAGAAAACGACAGAAGATCAATTTTAGTTTAGTCCTGTCAAATTAATCAACGCTTGACGTAAATTGACATAATTTTAGTAGGCAAGTTTTTAATCACGGCTAAACTTGTATGGAGTAGTGACAGGCGCTGATTAATTTGACAGGACTAAACACGTACGTTTTGCACGCAAAGCGGTTAAATACTTTTTGCGCGCTAACCGGTCAACTATTTTTTATTGATAAATTTTCAAAGATTCAAATAGATTGTTCTTCCAAGCAGATTGTCAAAATTTTCAGAGCAGCTTATCAGTCGTTCGATATTATTTTAAATACGAGGGTGACACTGAAAGTTCTTAGAAAATCAATTTCTGTAGTATGTCAAATCAATCATGTGTAGTAATCAGAAGCCCGAAAGTCACGTGTTACCCAGTTACTGGGTTGTGGAGGTCAGATAGGTTGTCGCTCCTTGTAAAATACTGGTAGCTTCATCCGGTTAGGCTGGAAGCCAACCTATTTATTCCATCTTTCGTCGTAGTAGGTAACAGAGACCTAGGAATATTGTAGGGCAAGAGGAAATATGTGTACGAGGGTGACACTGAAAGTTCTAAGAAAATCAAAAACTGAACAAACTAGCATGTTAT
Source organism: Atethmia centrago (assembly GCA_905333075.3). NCBI lineage: Eukaryota > Metazoa > Arthropoda > Insecta > Lepidoptera > Noctuidae > Atethmia > Atethmia centrago. Next base: position 14,632,260 of record HG995387.1, read on the forward strand.
TAGTTTTATTATATCTTTTCAAAATAGTGTCCATTTACATCAATACATCGCTGCATCCAGAATGGAACCACTGAGAAAAGCACTTTACCCACTCGTCCTTAGGGGTCTCTTCGACGGCATTTTGAAACGCAGCCACTGCTTCCTCGGCGTCCATAAAACGTTTTCCTCGAAGTTTTTCTTTTATTTTCGGAAATAAATAAAAATCGCAAGGTGCGAGGTCGGGGCTATAGGGTGGGTGACCCAGTAATTCCACGTCTGACGTCGCCAAGTAGTCGATTGTTTGCTTGGCGGTGTGCGACGAGGCGTTGTCATGGTGAAGGAGGATCCTACTGCGAGGTCGTTTCTCCCGAACTTTTTCCAAGACAAGTGGCAAACAATTGTTAGTGTACCACTCTGCAGTAACTGTTTTTCGATCCTCTAAAACAATTGTTACGTAATGACCTGTCCTTCCGAAGAACAAGGCCACCATCTTTTTTCCCACGCTTCGACCTCTCTGCAGTTTAGTTGGCAACTCCTCGGAAGGAAATACCCAGACAGCAGACTGTCTCTTAGTTTCAGGATCATAACAATAAATCCAGCTTTCGTCACCCGTATGTATGTCCAACACAGCATTTGAGTCACCTCCGTTAAATCTTTGAACCATTTCTCGACACCAGTCAACACGACGGAGTTTTTGGTCCTCTGTCAAATTATCAGGTATCCACCGGGCACAAAGCTTCCTGACCGCTAAATGTTCACGGAGGATTTTATGCACTTGACTCATACCGATGTGTAAGCTTGTCGTGTAAGCTTGTCCGAATCTGCTGATAAGTCACTCTTTTGTCAGTCTCTATCATACGCCGCACAACACTAATGTTATCTTCAGTCGGCCGTAGAAGGCCGTCCCTCACGCAGATCATCGGTGAGATTAATGCGACCACGTTAGACCACCATCGAAAGTCATAAAAAATCATTGTACGAAAATTTTCTCGCGCAAAATTTCAATTTGCCGCCAAATCGTAAACAAATGACAAATGAATAAAATACATACACAATAATATTGACAGAGTTCCATTTTCAAAATTTGAACTATTTTTTTATTGTCGTTTACAAGTGGCCAGTTCTAAAAACCTTCAGTGTCGCCCTCGTAGATGTTTAAAAATTTCTAATAAGAACATGACAAAACTAACTAGTGCGGTAAAAATGTATTGCTGAAAAACCAGCTCAACAGTCATCCCGGTATGTTTTTTGTATGAACTGAAGCAGTAGGTATTGCAATAAAGCACTAGTGAAGATTAATTATTTACCCGTCCCTGGTGTTATTTTTCCTCAAACTCAGGTTTTTTTCCATGTTATGGTATGTATTCCCTTCATCAGTCCGGTATTTCTTTTTTTACTACATTTCGCCTTTTTCCCTGGTCTAAAAAAAAACATTTCATTTGTCTTAGCTATAAGATCAGTAAAAAGGCGAATTTTCTGGCCCCAGCTACGGCTACTGGTATACCGACCAGGCCTTTTTCGCCACCCGCAACATCTAGTGCTGATCGACGCCGACATGTGCGTTATGTCACGTTGCCCGTGACGCAGTCCAGGCGGTAGATGTTGTTGCTATAACATGATTAAAAAGAAGAACCTTGTAACAATAGCAAATAACTGACTGTTTTATTTTCTCCCCACAAATATATATTAATCCTGAATTTAATTTCTCCCCTGAAGCTTAGCGTTGTTAGTTTCCAGCAGTGTATGATCGGTGTGTGTGAATGTTTAGAGATTGTGTTCGAGGTAAGCTTTTTATACGTTGTTTGCCAGTTTTAATTTGCCTTTTTTGATTCTTAGCCCAGTCGTGCCTTTCGCAGTTGTTTTCTAAGTATCTTACTGTCTTTTGACTCCTAGTCCTTGTGACGCTGCTGTCCCATTCATACCAACCATATTACTCAATTTGAGGGTTTGTAACACGCTATAGATTTTTTTTTATAGGGATCCGTTTTTTAAACTTTCCTGGTCCCTTTGCGGATCCAGGTAGCGCTACAACGTGCCAACCACCGTGAACGCCTTCGTCAGGAACGTTTTTCTTGCTAAACATTTTCTTTAAATCGGACTTTCGGATCGGAATTGAAGCTCAAGATTTGACTTTGCTAGTGTTCAAATACAAGTTACTCGTACCTTATATTTAGCAAATCAACTTATCTTCTTTATGTTATATGCAAGTTACTGTTTTTATATTGTAAGGTCAACATACCTTACTCTTCAAAAAATTTGGTTTGCTGGTAAAAACTAGCCAGGCCAAATCTTGAGCTTCTATTTATCATAAGTTATCTACTTTGTGTAAATAATTCGACTGTTTAAATTTAAGAAGGTATATTTTTAAACGGCAAACATTCTTGTAGCAGAACAAAAAACAAGAAATTGTTTCTTTATTTTAGAACGTTGTATGCTCTTATAAATAAATTTCAGGATTATCTTCAGAACTTGGCACCCATTTAGATCTCAATTCTTTTGTCAGCGAAGTCGGATACCACTCATATTCTTAATATTAAACTTGGCTCCCATTTTCGCAAATACCATCCCAGAGACTTACAGTTAGATGGCGCATCGTGCTTCGTGAACTGGTTTAGTCTAGTTAGTAAATTCTTGTTAAAACTAATTTCTCCTTTCATCGGAGAGCTACTTATTGTTTTCTACGGTTAAGTTAAAGCTTAACCAGTTTAAAGCTATCTGGTGACTCCAAAGCATCAACAGTTGCCTTATTTAAAAACAAAGACCAGCGGCAGCGGGGTAGTTGCCTCACATACTAACTTGCAATGCCTTTCATTTTGAAAATTCGACAATATTCAGCACGGATCCTTCAAAATCCTTCAGATTCCGAATGAAAGTATTTGACGCAATTGGAGTGCAGTTTGCCGTAAAAGGAAAGAAAGAACCACTTCGACTCTAGTTATTAGAAGACATAACGAAGAAGAATTTCATGTTTTGGAAATCACGTTGATCTATTATTATTTGGTTGCTATTTAAACGAATATAAATTTAAGGCAACCTACTCGATGGTCATCACTACGACCACACTTGACACTGACCACGCTTGGAAAAGGGATTGAGAAGGGAAACAAAACGCAACATACATGATGGAATAATCATTTAATAAAGGTAAAATTGCAAAACCGAGATCGGTAAAATCTTAAAAATCAATCTGAAACAGACTTAAAACTGATTAAAATAACAATTAAAACTTATTAAAATAGAGATTTTTTGTTTTAACTTCGAAACTTTACAAGTTAGCAACAGAAAAACATTTCTTTGCAGAACGATGTTTGCTAAACTCTTCATTGTTATATTTGACAGTGATGTAAATTCTGATCCTAATGAACAGTTTTTTGGCGTAGTTAATTGGAAAACATAAACACGAAGGCACGTAAATTATTTGATTCATGCTTTCGAAAATGTATTTAGCAATCTTACAATGTATATAGAAGTTATTGAAGAAGTTCTGATAATACCTTTCCATCTCTTCTACAAAATGTATGAAGTCTTCCGGTGGAATAAATTGAATTCTATAAGCTTCGTTGTTCGCCAAATCGTCCTCATCTATTTCAATTTTATCATCGGGAACTAAACACGCTTTCAACTGATGACAATCTCCGTGTAAGCTGGCACATTTGTTAAACAAGTAACCACTAATGTATCTCAATTTATTATCTTCAGGCAATTCAATTTTACAATAATCCGAACTGGAGATTGAAGGACTACTGGATTCTATGATTGTTTCACTGCAATCTTCTTCCATTCGAAAAATCTCTTCTGTTTCAGTGCTGAACATAAACCCTAATTTTTCTGTATTAACAAGTAACTGTGACAAGTCCCCTGAACATTTTCCTTGCTTACCTGGTTTTATAATGTTGGTAAAGAAAATTTTCCTAAATGCTGACACAAATTGTCTGGTAGTTGGCTTTTTCCTCTTGCTTCGAACTTGTCCAAAGAAAATGTCTATAACATCTTGGTTCAAGCGTCTGGTTAGTAGATTGTTATACCCCTCCACCTTGAGGTCATCAAACAAAAGCAGAATAGATGTTATCGTAATTTGATACCCCGTAATAAACTTAACAGTTGACGTCACATCGCACCCGGTCGTTGAACTAATTAGTCTCAGCGATTTAAAAAACTGAAGCATTTCATTCATAAATGTTATTTGTGTAACACTTCCACAGAACGCCTGCTGGTATTCGCATGTTGAGTGGACGGATGAAGAATTCAAAATGTCGAACAAGTCATTTATCAGTTTGATGAACTTTACAGTTTCTTTCGCGGATTCATGTATAGCCTGAAAATCTATGTAACACGATATAGCTGTAGCAACAGTATGGCTTAATAGTTCGGTAGCAAATTGGACCTGAATTTTCTCAAAAATTGTGGGTTTAATGTGACTCTCTGTTAACTTTGGAGCAAGTCTTAACGTTTTGTTCCTTTCACTTTCATAAAACTGTAAAATATGTTCGTATTTTGCAACTGATCCATGAAAATAGAAATCATTCGTAATCAGATTGTTTCTCAATGATTTAATCAAGTGCAGTGCGTCAATTATGTAGAATATTTTTCTGTTTTTAATGAAAAAGTACGGCCTTTCAGTTGAAATCATATTCCTTTTTTCTTCTCCCAACAGATCGGATCCAAGATCAGAAACGAATGTTCTAATGTCTAGTCCAACATCAATAAGTTTTTCTAATAATTGCTCAATCCACTTAGATATGTCATCGCTGTTTTTGGATTCCCCAAGGAGTGCAAAACCAATAGGTTGTTGCCAGTTTCCGAATATGCCCCTTATTATAACTACTAAAGCCTTTTTTGCCAGCACTGTAGTTTGAAGTCCGTTCACCTCTTGCAGTCCAATGATTTTATCCAAGTTTATATTGTAAAATACACTAGCTTTCAAACTAATGGCATCAACTACGACGGAGCAAACTTTTTCGGAATTCGTCATGTTATTGACTTTCACCTTCAGGGTCGTCATAAGGTGTTCATTAACTTCCGTGCTGATTGGTAATGAGTGTCTGGCTAAAGTCGTAGCGTTCGGGAGGCACAGAGCTTGCTCCAGTAACTTGTACGCCTGTGGACTCGTATAGTACAAATTAATACAAAATTGTTTATATTTCGTCGAGTACCGATTCCCTTTACCGTGAAATTTTAATTTTGTCTGTGCTTTTACAATTTCTGCTAAAGGTTTTGTCAGGAATTTGTCGCAAAGTTTGTGGAACGTTTCTTTAGTGAGGCTACTTGATGCGGCTAACTTCATTTGTTTTTTGCACGTTATAAGTTCTTCCTTCAGTTTTTTCACAGATGGAAGGGATGTTGTAAGAAAATTCGCCGTTTGCGTTCCTTTCTCTATTTTCAATACGTAAAAGTCTGTCTGTGCGAATTTGTTGAGTGTTTCTTTTATATCAGTTTGTGTATGTTTGGCTACGGATCGTTTGGCAGGCAACTTTAGGGACGGTACAGAGTATCTCCTCAGTCTCTTTCGTTCGGGCGTCCCCTGAATACTGCCAGGGTCGAAATGCTCTTCACAGACCACATAGCTGTGAGCTTGCTTGTCCCGCAACTCCTCCCTTGAAATTAAGTGCAGCCAAATGGCACGTCTGGAAATAAAAAACAGTAGTTTAATTCATGAGATATTTAAGCGGCTAATTTATTTTCATATACTAACAGATGTGTAATCTGTATATAACTATATAGGTAGGTACAGTCAGCGTCAATAATATCGGGACTAACAGACTGTTCAAAATGATCTCAACAACTAAGATAATTAAACTTGAATTTCTCAGTACCAGCCCGGAGTCCCGATTTGCGCCCGGTTGATGGCAATAGGCTCGCCCCCTATTACATGGGACTTAAACATAACTTGCGAAATGCGAGTGTACTACTATAGGTACACCTGTGCCTAACCCTTCGAGGATTACAGGCTTAATGTTATGTATGGTAAGGAGTTTCTTCTCATCATACGAACAAATATGTTGCAGCTTCAAGTATTGATGTTTTGCTCACGGTTAATTTTATTGTGTCACACAATTCCTCATCATCCGTCCGTGCAGCACGTCTTTCATACATCCCTATCATGCATTATTTACGATGAACCATGCATACATAATCAGCCTATAATGTTCCCACTGCTGGGACACAGGCCTCCTCTCTGTGAGATGGAGTTGGTTGTAATCTACCACGCGCTATCAGGGTAGTGTGGATTGGTAGATGTCACATGTCTTCGAATATTTGGTTCTAAGGACATGCCGGTTTCCTCAAGAAGTTTTCTTTCATCGTTTAGTGAGCAGTGGTGATGAAATTATTGACACAAAGTAAAACGCCAACCCAGGCGGGTTGGAACCCACGTCCTACAACTCGTAAGTCGGGGCCGTTACCACTGGGCCACTACTATCTAACTATCCCTCGATGAACCATATCTACCCTACCGTCTTTTGGAATGCCTTCGTTGGTGGTAGATGGTAGACAGTCAAATTCGGTTTCATTACTATCGTTCTACCCAAAGAACTTCAAAATAATTCATCCTGCATTCGGATCTCAAAATACTATATTAAGACGTAAGTACGACACAATAAAAACTACTAACACAAAAAATAACTAAGCTACTAATTAAATGAGTATTCAGAAAGCAGAAACAAGGTTGATTAGTGATTTTACCACTTACGCCCTGGTCCGTCCCTGCGTTCTCTATAAACAAGGATTTCTACCGGTAGTCAAGCCATTTTGGTAGTTTTACCTGGAAAGTTTTCCGTGAATTTTAAAAATTGGTGATTTTATTGATTTTGACGTGCTTTTTCGGAATTTCACTTTGCCACCTTGCCGCTCGCACCAAGATATTGGAAAAATGGCGCCCAAAAACATTTTTTTATCATTATCTCTCATTTTACAATGACATAATAAATTAAACCAGAGAAAATATCCTATAAAAAACTAAGTCTACTCCAACCTGCGTTTTGGCCCGAAAAACTCATATCCACACCACAATGAGGTAGAGTTAGAAAAAAAACTTTCTGGAAAAAATTACCTGATGGAGGATAATGTTTTGTTTCGTAGACCGCGGAGCTAAAACGATAGCTGCATCTGTCTTTACAATGCACCGACGACTTTCTTCTGCCTTGTTGCGGATTTTTAAGTGTCCTTACCTCAAAAGTAAAAAACTTTATGCTTAAAGGATCACTTCGTTGTCCGTCTGTCTGTCTATCAAGACAAGACCTTAATAAGTCCACGCAATAAAAAAATACGACCACATATTTGTACATATGTATTTTGATACTCGCAAATGAATCAAAACCTATAAGGTACCCGTTGACCTTCGGAGAGAATTTTGAAATTCGTCAAGAAGCAAGGTCTCACAGTACGCAACATAACCACAACATAATCAGCCTATAACTTTCCCACTGCTGGGAAACAGGCCTCCTCGGAGTGGGCCGTAATCCACCACGCGGGCCCAGTGCGTTTTGGTAGATAGACAGTTCACTTAAAGGAATAATTCCGAAAATCGTTACTTTGTAGTTACTTATATCACTTAACAAAATAAATATTCTTTTGCGATTGCAAACTTACATTTGTATTTGGAGAATTGACTGTAACGTATATGGATGTATTTTATTTTTGGGTGGGATATTATCAAATAACTTCTCCCGCTCTAGCGGAGCGGGAGGGTGTGTCCAGAATCGTAGTGACTAAAACCCACCCGTATTCCTTCCGTTGCCTGTGTTGCCGCACCCTCGGTAACCCTTTTGCACTGCCACGCGTCCCCGGCAAGCATCGGCCCTAGTGGACCCCTACACTTGTGCTGACATCTGTTTGAGGACCCACCCTGGACAGACCGTGGCATATATCGATGTATGGGAGAACATTTTTTCAACTACACAGTTTGGTTGTTCTTGGGATAAATTCATCCCAACTACGAAACCCTTCATTGTGCGTGGTTCGACACGCACTTGGCCGGTTTTCTAGGGTTCCGAATCTCACACACAGTACACATGTGAATTTCTGTGACCCAAACATCTAATGTAAAAAATGAATCTGAATATGGGGTTACTTTTGGGACCAATTTGAAAATTAAAAATTTAAGTTTTACAAACTGTACCGTGTGACATATCAAATGAAAGGACTTGTTGTAATGATTTCAGATATATATTTTTATAATTTTAAAATTATTAAAGAAAATAGAAAAGAAAATTTACCACACCCCCTTATCTCCGAAACTAACAAGCCTAACGTTTTGAAAAAAATAGTGAAAATAGTTCTTTGGTTATAGATTAAAGAAGAAAACCTATATGAAGTATATGGTCTTAAAATAACATGGTAAATCTGTCAATATTGTGCGAGCAAACTTACATTTGCAGTTGGAATGTATGTGGGAACATGTTTTTCCACTACAATGTTAAGTTTGTTCTAAGGATAAATAATTCATCCCACCTACGGAACCCTTCATTGTGCGTGGTCCGACACACACTTAGCCGGTTTTTAATATCTTTTTTGGTTGTATCAGGCTTCCGTCAATAACTTATACCCTGGGGTAACCATCACCTCTTATAGCAGTATTATTTCAATATTACTTCAGCGTGAGAAAGAGATGGAGCTATAAGCCCCGTATAGCTCCATCACTTTCTTACTGTAAAGTAATATTATAATAATACTGCTTTAAGAGGTCATGGTTCCCTGCAGTGTTTCGAAAGCAAGACACAGGAGCCTTATTAGCAATGAAGGCAATCAAAATTTCGTCATCATGGCTACGGCTCTTTCGGTGTTCTCAAGCATCCCTACTTTCTGACTTTCAAGATACCCACAGCGGATGCGATCTACCTATACTCCATTTATTATAGCATTTACATACATATATATATTTTTTTATTTATTATAGCATTTTTTTTTTTTGCTTTAGAAAAATAACGGCAAAATAATAACAGATATTGTGTAATATTGTTGAAATTACAGCACTTTAAAGTATTTTTTTTCCCTTCCCTCCCTTTCCCTTTGTAATCAATAATATTGGTGTCAAATAAAAGCTGGTAATGAGTCAATTCCAAATACTTAAATATATTAATAAAACTAAAAAGCTTGAAATAAAGCAAATTATTAAAAAAAAACCAGACTGCAAAAACACAAAACAGGAAAACAAGCACTATATTTTCTATATATTATAATCTATAGAATTTTGGTATTGCAGGCGGGACAAACAAAAGTTACACCATATTTCAGGTTATTAATTTGTCCCGCCTGCAATACCAAAATTCTCGTCTGGCAACACAGGCAACAGGAAGGAATACGGGTGGGTTTTAGTCAGTAAGAGTCTGACACACCCTCCCGCTCCGCCCAGAGCGGGAGAAGTTATTTGATGATTTCACACCCAAAAAAAAAAAGCCGGTTTTTTTTATAATTTTATTTTTAAGTAAATGGATTAAATTCCTTTATCGTGAAATAACGGAGTTTATTTTACGTTCATGATATCGAAATAACGAGAGGGTGATAATCGTAATTTTTCAAATGTTATAATTCTAAAAAAATAATAATAACTGTAATTAGCGTTGCCAAGCGTCCGGATGAAGCCGGACAGTCAGGATTTTTAGTTGCTTGTGCGGCCAGATTAGACGTTGACCGGCCTATCCGGCTTTCATTAGGCTTTTTAAAATTGTTTTTTTTTTACCATAATATGCTTTTTACCATGACCATTTTGTTTGCATTTGTTTTACATTGCAAATTGCAATAGTTGTTACTGTTAACTACTATTGCAATGATTGATATTAATATTGTAATAGATATTGAATGATTAATAATAAATAAGATTGATTGATTCAATTTTATTTTTGTTTCATTAAAATTTAAGAAGATTTTATGGTAAATAAAAAAAAAGCCATGTTTAACTTTTTTTAAAAATGTCGTGTTATACTAAGACTAAAAAATTAAGGATGTCCGGCCTTTTTACTCGAATGTCCGGCTAAACTGGCTGGTTTGTCCGGTTTTTCTGTTTTAAGACCTGGCAACCCTAACTATTATTACAGTTAGGGTACATAATGACGACCGCCGTTATTAAAAACGAATAAGGTTATATACGTAGTACGACACCTTAGCAGAAACACTGGAATGAAGATTGGATATCAAGAAACCCAGTGATGGTACTTGTAACTGTATTAAGATAAACATAAAAATGCAATACGTAACTAAGTAGGTAATATTATTATAGATTATAAATCTGTATTAAAGCTGTTTTTTTTTCTGATGCTTATTTTATGAAAAGCCGCCCAGCCGTGCCATGCCATTGTAAGGTTAGGTTACGTTAGATCTTGTCCTGCGAAAGCCGCAGATAACGATGGCCGTCAGAGTCATTAGGGGGGGATATCGCCAAATTCTCTTACGAGGCGGCTTGTGTACTGGCAGGTACCTCGAGGCGAAAGTACTCGCGTCACTATATGGATGGCGCAAGGAAGCGAGGGCGCGGGGCGAGCGGCTGATGCAGCGACATAATGGAGTTGCGTTTGTCGCAGCTTCGCGTCGTCGCAGAAGAAGGCTGCAGAAAGGGAGCGGGAGATCTCTCCCACTCACCCTGCCCGCAGCAGGCGCACCGGGCGTCGACGAAGGGAGGACAACGCCGTTTTCCACGTTTTCCAGCCCCCCCCCCCGGTCCAGGGGTGACGGACTCGGACAAAACAACAAAAGTTACACCATATTTCAGGTTATTAATTTGTCCCGCCTGCAATACCAAAATTCTCGTCTGGCAACACAGGCAACAGGAAGGAATACGGGTGGGTTTTAGTCAGTAAGAGTCTGACACACCCTCCCGCTCCGCCCAGAGCGGGAGAAGTTATTTGATGATTTCATACCCAAAAAAAAAGTTGTTTTTTTTATAATTTTATTTTTAAGTAAATGGATTAAATTCCTTTGTATTCATCGTTTTTTTTTCTGATGCTTATTTTGTGAAAAGCCGCCCAGCCATGCCATGCCATTATAAGGTTAGGTTACGTTAGATCTTGTCCTGCGAAAGCCGCAAAGAACGATGGCCCATTCATTAGGGGGGGATATCGCCAAATCTCTTACGAGGCGGCTTGTGTACTGGCAGGTACCTCGAGGCGAAAGTACTCGCGTCACTGTATGGATGGCGCAAGGAAGCGAGGACGCGGGGCGAGCGGCTGATGCAGCGACATAATGGAGTTGCGTTTGTCGCAGCTTCGCGTCGTCGCAGAAGAAGGCTGCAGAAAGGGAGCGGGAGATCTCTCCCACTCACCCTGCCCGCAGCAGGCGCACCGGGCGTCGGCGAAGGGAGGAAAACGCCGTTTTCCACGTTTTCCAGCCCCCCCTCGGTCCAGGGGTGACGGACTCGGACATCCGTCATCCCCACAGAGCAGGACCCGAGGTGGCGGCATGTAGTGTTCCACACGCGCCCCTTTTGGACATCGCGGGGGGAGTCTTACACCTCGTTCCCCCCGCGGGCCTGAGGTGGCAAAGGTGGGCCCGGTACCAACCGGGGATCGCGGAAGTCACACAAGATCCCATGATCCCCGGTGCAAGTGTGGGAGGGGAACACCGGGGTGGGTTTTAGCCAGTAAGAGTCTGACAGACCCATCCGCCCGCCCTGGGGCGGAGCATATCCATGAGTATTTTCCACGCCAGAACAAAAAAAAATGGTTAGGTTAGATCTGGCTGCGGAAAGGGAGCGGGAGATCTCTCCCCCTCACCCTGCCCGCAGCAGGAGCACAGGGCGTGGGCGGAGGGCGGACAACGCCCTATTCCAACTCCCTAAATGGGTCCAGGGGCGACGGACCTCGGGGACTTCCGCCGCCCCCACACAGCAGGACCCGCGTTGGCGGCGCGTAGTGTTCCACGCGCGCCCGTATTGGACATCGCGGGGGGAGTCATACAACTTACTCCCCCACCGCGGTCCAGCCGGGGATCGCGGAAGTGGCACAAGATCCAACGAGCCCCTGTGCAAATGAGGAGTGTGAAGGGAACATCGGGGTGGTTTTTACTCAGTAAGATTCTGACAGACCCTTCCGCCCGCCCTGGGGCGGAGAACATCCATGCGGATTTTCCACCCCGGAACAAAAAAAAAAGGTTAGGTTAGTTCTAAAGGCTCCTACATACTGGCGCGACTTGTCGCGCGACGCATCGCGAGTTCGCGACACAAAGGCACCGCTTGTAGCGCTACACGCGGTGTCTTTGTGTCGCGTCGCGTCGCGCGACAGGTCGCGCCAGTATGTAGGAGCCTTAAAACAACCTATCGTATAAAAGATGGAGTTGATAAAGACGAAGTCTCAGAATAATCTACCTACTCTACCAACACAAATCGACGGATATTGCCCATAGTATTACTACTGACCGTACGTAACATGCGAAATGAAAATAATTGAATGCGGTTTGATGCAGCAGTGCGTCTATTGTACAAAATTCACATGTATATTGCATATCTATGCATATAATTTGTATAGTAAAATGGCTGTCACGTCACGCTAGTGAGGCGACCCCTCCGGCCTCTGCCCGCCGCAGACCGGAGACCGTGTGAAACGAGCAATGTGTATGTACGTGTGCTGGACGATATTAAATAATGTAGCCAGACGAGTGTTTAAAAAACGAAGTAATAAAATACAGAAGGTAAAGTGCATACCTATAGCTCGAATTCAGAATGCGGATACTGCGAATTTCAAAGAATACGACCAAAGTATACCTACACTGACTAAAAATACAATGTACCAAACTTCTCTATTGTACCTAAGGCCTACCTGTCATCTTCTGAAGGCAGTGAAAAAAACGATATCTTGGGCTTGTTGACATTTGTGTTGCTGCAGCCAAACACGGAACAAACTTTTTTCGCCATTTCAATAGCGGCTGCCGTACGTTCATAGCAAGCTAAGTTCCTGGCGCGACTGGATTCCCCCCGCTATATTCCGTGTATACGGAGAGTTGTGTATGTGTGCGTGACAAACTTTAGCCACACAAGAGCAGCGGTATGAGTTTTAAATATTTTTACGCAAAAGGAAATCACAGTTGCAGTTTATGCAAATAGAATTTTTCGTATTATTCTATTCCTTTATTTAGCGTTTGATGCTTTATTAAAAGATAATCAAAGCCCAACCAAAGTAAGTATATTTTGTTTCAATTTTAAATATTATGATTTAAATATTAAAAGGAACAACGTGAAAAGGGCGACGAGTTTACAAAACATAAATATTGCCAATTTAATAATAGAATTTCCCTAAAATTAGGGTAATTTAATTAAATCAGCATCAGTACCTCCCTATTAAGTGCAACTTAGGTAGTTTTCTTTAATTTTATGTATATTTATATCTATTCTAGTTATGCATAAAAGTTACGGATAGAGTGTAGGTATGTAAAATAAGTTTCTTATTGAATATATTTTATATATACTTTTAGCAATGACAACACAATTATTAGAGGCACACGGTTTCGTTGTGTATTGTTTTGATTTTTTTAATAATAGATAGGTACAGAATTTGTTTTTTTACCATCTGACAATATATGTTTTTTTTCATGGTTCTCAATGTCCGTGAGTAACTGACGACTGCTTTGTTATGGTTACTCTGCAGAGGCGCTGATAGGAAATGGAGTCAATATTATATAGAGAGATGAACGTTTAGGTATGCAAGTCACGACTGTGGCTGTATTGTCATCAACCTTGGCTTGGCCGAGGACAATCAACCCCATACAAGTATGTCATCTACATAGACAATCTATGAGTTTGGATTCCCAGAATTCTGACAATAACAATAGGTTATTAGTTAGTGGTCTAAGCTGGCAGTCTGAAGTCTGAGTCACTCACCTCAGACGCCAGCTCCTTAAATCATTAATGTACCCTCTTTTGGTAAGGCTGGAAAAAACTGTTTCTAATTCTAACATCATCTATAGCTATATATACCTCCCTACTTTTCAAAAGTGATGGGTAACGATACTAACGATTACTATTCTGTTGATCTCATTGAGAGCAGAGAGGTTACTATGCAAGTGGGCAGGTGTAATTATTCCTTCATAATAATTAATTGGCAACAATAAAAATAAACAGTAGGTAAGTGTTGCGTTGCGGAGCGGGCGGCGGGCCCGGCCACAGAGCGGCAACGTCGCACGATCGATCGACGCCGCGTTTAAGGCCAACAGGAGTTTCCCCGTACGAGAAATACACTCGGAGTTTCTTTACAATCAGACTTCTTTCCTTGAGTGTTACGTAAATACCTACCTACTTATTTACTAAGAAAACATTTCTCAGAAATTCTGGACAAGTTCAAAGTTAGTTGAAAACATTTAATTGAAGAAACGAGAAGGGGAATAGAGGAGTCTTTTATTCGCTGTCGTAGAACATCAAGTGCTTTCATATCAAACTCTGAGCTCTATTATTGTTGATTTGTACATATAAAAGAAACGTGGGTACTTGATCTTTAATTAAAGCATTTAATAAGCAACTCCGTCATCCTATCTAGTAAAATTCAAGCACCCACTCATTAAAATTAGCACTGATTCAAAATGTATTAGATACTAATAAGTTTGGGAGTTTGGGTTTCCTTCAGTATCAGTTCACCTACTTTTCAAGTTTTTGCCGCAACAAGGTGCTCAATTTCAATTCGTTACACAGTCTAAATAAAATTAGCTAAGGGAATATTGCAAAATTCTGCCCGATACATAAAATGTTTCACTGGGCTAAAATGGCGAACATAACAACTTTATAATGTGGCGTCGACGTCGAAGAAATCCGTCATTCATTATTCTGTCGTAGATAAATAACTCGCCCACGTTATGGACGGTTCATTCAATTACTGGCTGTGAAAAAAATAAGTCGTTATCAAGAAAATGTCGGATATTATGGCGCATGAATTGCTAGGTTGGGTGTTTTCTGGCTTCAATTTTCTAACGATAAATGAAACGTTTTGAATGTCATGAAATATGAGTTGAGAAGGCAGACATGTTCTGATGTATATTTTCAATCAGCTTTAAGCATAAGGTAGAAATTCACTCAACAAAGCCGTCAGACCGGAGTCAGTAAGTAAGTCACAAGCTGTTATTAAGTATATACAGATAATGACTCCTTGCGACTAACTACAAATTAGAGCTCATACTTACACTGTACTCTGAATTTGCGTTATGTATGCCTCTGCTTAAAAAACTAATCAGGTAGCAATTTACAGAATGTCTGGAATAAACTCGACTTCTACATCTCGAAATCAATAAAGCAGAAGAATGAGAGGCCTTCAGTTGTTAGAAATTACCAAAACAATTTCATGACCTCCAATCGAAGAGAACGCAGAGATCAATGAATGTGCATAACGAAAGGAGGTATGCACGCCGCAAGAGGCCGCAAGGACAGAGCCAAGCGTTATTCCCTTCTCTAACTGAGACAGATCTAAAGTGTTAGTAACAACGGTAGCCCATGTTGTCGATCGACGATAGCTAACGTGCCTTGTAACGCGCCCACAGCGCTTTTTGCACCGACAACTGGTTGCAACTTCAGTGGGAAGCTGGTAGGTGAAAGTAACGAATCTCTACAGTTAGTAGAACCAAATAAAACAGACATTATAAGTGAAAGAATAAAATTATTTGAACCCATTGTTTTCATTGTGACGTCAAATGGAGAATTAATGAGAGTAAATAACTACCTGAATCCAACGCCTAAAATCAACCATAATGACAAAGACTACACAAGTGAGTCTATCCGATGGTTTCAAAATAACATTAGGAGATCACTCATCGATAGCCATTTATTTACCAATCACAAATTGCTTTTGAAGTGAGAAACAAAAAAATTGATGATTTTTTGACGAAATTGCAGTTTAACACGAGATGACGGGGTTTAAAGATAGACGGCATTCTGGCGATGATTGCACAGGAGCAGGGCGTTATTTGACACTTGTTCACATTCACTTTTGTCGTTCGAAATGACAGGTGATCCTGATGCAGCTGACACTTTTATCTTTTGATACCACACAAGATAAGAAATCACTGTACATCCCATGGTTGCCTGGAAGAGATCGCAGAAAGCGATAAAGCCGCCGATTGTATATTTTGTAGTGTTTGATTTATTTTTTGTTATGTATTTTTGTGGTGTACAATAAAGTATATATAAATAAATAAATAAGATCTGCAACCAATGCCAAAATATAGTATTTATACAATACCACGGCCCATACATATATTCTAAGCTGCATAATATTGTGCTGCGACATGAACACTATATTTAAGTAGATTGTATAGAGTTATGGGGTCATTGCGGCGAGTCCACGACTAATAATAATAATATTATGCAGTTATTTTATGGATGTGAACAAAGTTTTTAAGTCTTTGTAACTGGTGAAATTGGGTACAGAATATAATTTATTGGATATTCCGATTTCGACGCGCCCAGCAACAGTTTCTGTTTTCATGAATGGACTCATTTATATTAGTTAAAGCAATGTAATCCAGTTGAGGGATATGGATAGTTTAGAAGTCAGTCCAATCCAGGCGTCAACCAGCACATACATGTAAAAAATGAAAAACGTCTTGTCATGGTCTGAGTTGTCAGGCCGAAGATTATCTTGGTTGTTATGAACCACCCACCTATTTATACCGCGTTGTGTCGGTCGCCGCGACGTTGCCAGCTCGCACCCGCTGGCGAGCACTTTGAATTTCGAACGTGAACCGGTATTATTGCTAGCGCAGAGAACTTGCCCATTTTAAGAGAAAACGAACAGAAATAGATTATGTCGGCGTTTTTATATTTTTGTTTAGTAAAAGAATAACCAATATCAATCCCTTCTGAATCCCAGACTCCTAAACTCCCGGACTCCTAAATCCAGCCACCGTGCATTTTTAAAACATAAAAAATATGATTTGTCAGAGAAAAAGTTTTTATGCAGTTTTTTAGCTGACATACTGGCCGTTATTTCGGTATCACCATTGTTCCAAATTTTAATTCACGAATTTGACAAAGAAAAAAATCCGAGTTTGGTTGCTCTTATAGAATGGCGCACACTGCAAGAATTGTTCGAGAATACCAGCATGACGGTAGTATCGCAGTAATGGAATGGCCAGCATGAAGCCTTGATATGAATCCAATACTCGTAGAGCACTTACGGGTATAGGTAAAGAGGCGTGTTCGAACTAGAAGTTTCTAGAGCTGGTTGGTTAGTTGGAACTTACTAACCAGCTCTAGAAACTTTGCAAGAGCTGAAAACTGCCATCCTTGAAGCATGGGAGAACATTCCACAGCATGCCATAGTGGCATTAACGCATGATGGCCGTCATAAATGCTCTTGGAGGTAGCACAAGTTACTAAATAAACAGTTTCTATTGTTTTCTTCAAAAAATCTACCATAATTTTGCCCCTGAGAAACGCGAAAAGACGACTTATTGCAACTGAACTGTTTTTTTTATTATTTCGATATTAAATTTCGAACAATGACAAACAGAAATTATAGTGAGTAATTGGCTACAAAATCTTTTTTTTTTTACTTCCATTATATAAAAAGATTTTTATATAATGGAAGTAAAAAAAAAAGATTTTGTAGCCAATTACTCACTAGGAATCGAGCCACCCTGCATATTTTTGTTTGGCTGCATATCCGGGAGTGTATATCTGTACAAAATTAAAAATATCTGTGGCCTATGCGGAAAAGGGTTACTAACATGGCATGGTAATTAGAATAAAGTCGTGCCTTTTATGCTTTGATATTATTATGGTGGACATAGATACTGTACTAAACAAGAAGAAAATGAAACGTAAAGAACATCAAGGAATTCACAGGTAAAAGGTGATGTTAGGAAGACGATATTTATAGGTCCAGCTGAGACAACATTTCCTTCCACACCCGAGAATTTTCAAAGAGAGATGCTGCAACTCTGATGATTCCTTGCTATACGCATTGATTAACCGTGTCCATATGTTAACTTTCTTGAAAAATCTAAGATTACGTACCACAAAAACCCCAATAACGTAAACAGGATCTATAATCTTCCAGTGCAAATATTTTTATTTAATTTTTGGGGAGATTTATCTTTGAGCTGGCAGCCCCGACATTCTTGTGCCGAGTTCGGCTCGGCCAGCACTCGGCGCGCGGGCCTGGATGCGGTAACGCGTGTGCTTCTTCCATTCCAAGTTTCCAAGACACAATTTTAGTCGCGTATTTTTATACGATAAATAACATTGTACTTTGAAACACGAATCTCGGATGATGGTGTATGATTTCTGAAATGTATTTTAGCGTTAGTTGTCTGCAGTATCCCTGTCTGAAGTATATTCTAACGATTTACAATGTACACTTGAACAAATGAGACGAGGCGCATTCATTTGCAACCACACATTGAATTACGCTGTTGGTATCTACTGTGGGAACCTAATTCATTATCTCCAGCTCTTTAGTTTATTTTTATTGCAAAGAGCTAACAAAAACTGACATGTACCTAGAGATAGAGGCATAAAGCAGCCACTTAGGAACAGACAGCTACCTAGTTGTATTTTACTTTTACAGGTTCCTGAACAAATTGTAGTAGTTTTTTTATTGTAAAAACTTAGCCGCCATAAAGTTTGAATCGAGCAGGTACCGATTCAAACTATGGCGGCTTGGAACATGAGGCGAGTCGCTGCGCAGTAACAAATTCACGTGTCAGCGGGGGTGAGGGGTGCGGTTCTGCGCAGCGAGTAGCACGCTTCAGAGTCGCCATCAAGTTAGAATCGAGCTGTACCTACCTAATATTAACTTGGAAGTTACTTGGAAGGCACTGCTAATATCCTGATCAGGCAGTATTACTCAGGATATTAGCAGTGCCAGCAGTTCTTCCTGAGGACTGCTGAGGGCTTTCTTTAGCTAGGTGATACTGTAGTCGGAATGCCTCGTCTAATTTCGTCTGTTGTTACGATAAAAACTGAAATTAGTTCTCGGTAGGCAGCACCACATCTTAGGACATTTTTGTTTTTGATTATTTGTACAGTGTAAGTACAATACATTCTCCGTTATGTGTATAGTTAGGTTATTATGTGATGAACCAGTTTACAAATACACCAGCATTTATATTTTAGCCAGAGTGCTGCAAAAATCCAATTGTGTCAAAGCCTGAAGAGCACATTTCGTCATCGTAGCTAGTTAGAAGTGTCACGTTGAGTATTACCTACCTAATGAAGTTGCCATTCTTAGATACCTTATCATTCTCATAATTCTTCTGTCCTCATCCCAATTTAATTGGAGTCGGGCGGTCGGCGCTACGTGTGTTTTCTTCCATACTTCTCTATTAGTTGTCATCTCGGTAGTCAACCCATTTCTAGCCATATCATCTTTCACATAGTCCATCCATCATTTCTTTGGTCTTCCTCTACTAGTATTATAGCCGTCCACATTCATACTCAAAACTTTCCTCACGATATTTTCTTCATCCCTTGTAGGTATCACAGAGTTAGGACCTTAGAGGAAATTAGAGGATTATATCCAAGATAAGAATGCTTGGAAAAATGCTGGTCCTGCTGTCCATAGGACAATCTAGCTAGAGTCTAGACAAAATAAAACTGGTTGTTAATTTAATTGTATAATTTATTATTTTTATGACATACAAAATAGGTACTGGTTTTCAGCTGCATCCGGTTAGACTGGAAACCGAACCCAACGTAGTTGGGAAAAGGCTCGTCAGATGATGAATATTTTTATAACATTGATTT
Organism: Atethmia centrago; assembly: GCA_905333075.3. Classification (NCBI taxonomy): domain Eukaryota; kingdom Metazoa; phylum Arthropoda; class Insecta; order Lepidoptera; family Noctuidae; genus Atethmia; species Atethmia centrago. The sequence continues at coordinate 14,651,890 of HG995387.1, forward strand.
GGTTACTTGTTAAATTTTTATGAAAGTCGTCTACTTTTACAACGTTTGTAAATATGTGAGTACCATGTAGGTATCTATCACACAATTAATTTATCTCTCATTGCTCCATTTTTAATTCTTTTTACCCGACTGTCCCAGAAGGAGGGTAATGTTTTTCGAGAGTATGTATGTATGTATGTATGTCTATTTCTTTGGCACACTCTGTAGCCTAAACTGCTTGATGGATTTTAACTTAAGAGGTGTCGTTTGATTCGTCTTCATTGTGGGAGTAATATTTATATATTGCATCTGAAAATACTAAAAAAGGGAGGGAAAGGTTTTTTTTTAAATTAAATTGCAACAATATTGTTATCAAATAATGGCTAGTAATGAGTCAATTCCATGTATATATATAATATATATATATATATATATATATCGTAGAAATCTTTCTACATAAAAAAGGACCTAGACAAAGATCGTTAGAAACGAAAGACAACATGACAGATTGTAGAAGAATCTTCTACAATCTGTCATGTTGTCTTTCGTGTTGTGAGATGTCAAAAACTGAGAAACGAAATGTCACTTTGTATAGAAAGAGCCGTGTCTATTCTTCGAAGAAATAGAGTGTCATGCTAAGCCTGCTGAAGTATAAACCTAACTCTAGCGTCAGTGTGGAATATAAACCGCTGGAGTCAACTCAAATGGGTCACTGTTTGGTGTAGTCTAAAATCAATAAACTGGATGCGTTACTGTAGCATGCGACCGGCCACTAACAATATACTACGTATTGATTATGGCTGGGTTGTCTATGTTCCTAGTGGCTACGTTCTATGGCACTTCTAGGCGCGGTAACGATAATGTTCTACTTACGTATAGTGGTTATGTGAAGTGTCTCTTTGTTTTCTTTGAATAGCGAGCTATTGGTTAGTCCATAGATTTTGCTGGATACTTTAGCCTAGATCCTGGTTTGATATACTTCTAGTGAACAGAAAAGGAAGAAACGACCGTCTTAAAGCAGACAGGATCTCATGATGTCTATTTTCATAGTAATTGTGTACTGATTATATGGCAGAATTGCGTCGCACTGTCGCGTCGTGCTTGTCTGTGGGAGCCTTTATTAATGCTGAAGCCACTAAGACCTGAACTCGAGATTAGCTTAGACTTTGAGAGAGAATCTTGCAGGCTCTTAGTAATCTTTTCCAAAATATGAAGAAAAAAAACATCACATAAAAGACAATAGCACCAACATACACTCATGTCGAATGACATTGACAGGGGACGCTGCTGTTAACATTAGCGATTTTTTTGAAAAAATGAGTTCCCATTTTGGCCAAGCGCCAAGAGCCTTGTTTATACACGAGTAGCTGTTAGCACATTGAGAAGAATGGCTATAGGATGCGTCAGTTGTCTGTCTTCCCACGAAGCCATGAGTGATGGTGGAAGGCATCAGGACGATGAAATTTGTTATAATAAGAGGCTCACCGGCTCACGTAGCCGTGGGAGGTACAGCCTACAGCGAGTAGAAAACTAATAATAGCTTTTTTTCGTTAAATCAGGATCTTCGGAAGACTTTTCCAGGTTATTTAGCCAGTGCGATTTATTCTATTCTTAGGTCGCTAGGTCGGGAATCCCGGACGGATTTCCGGCCACCGTAGGCGCGGGCTTGCGGACGGTGACCAATGGGTAGCTCGCCGTCCGATAAGGACCAGGCCGGCTCGGAACATGAGGCGAGTCGCTGCGCAGTAACGAATTCATGTGTCAGCGGGGGTGAGGGGTTCAGAACGCACTTCAGCGCATACTATACCTACGTTATCGATTTTGATGCTTGTCAAGATAAGCTGTTAACAAATCCGAAGCTTATGAGATAAGAAGTCCATCCACGTTCATTGCGTTATTCGCGTTGATGAGCAGACGATTTTTTCAAACCGATGAAGCACTGGATTAGCAATATGTTTCAAAACTCTCGGATTGTGATTCTACTGTGTTCGCAATTAGGGTGCGGATGTACCACTAATTACTATCAATAAGTTAGGTACCTACTTATGTAAATGCACTAATTAGAAAAGATTTATTGGTTTCTGAAAGCGACTAAGTTAAGCTCAGATTCCTGAAAATAGCTCGTAAATAACAGCGTTTTATCTTAAGGCTTGCGAGATATCGCGGGCGCGACACTTTCCATGAAGTTTTCATAGTACATGTGCTACTAGTGCCGCGTCGCACCTGTCTGCGGGATCCCAGCCTTTACTCCATCTAGGATTACCTACGCCATACAAACCTAAAGATTTTAGTTCTAATGTTAAGTACGAAGTTGCAAAACTCCAAACAGAATTTCACTGTTACTCAAAAGCTAAAAATTCATAAAATTTAATGCATGAAGAGAAAGATGATTTGCTAAGTTTTACAAAGCAAGACTGACAATTTAAATGCGAAAGTACTAAACAGTTTCTTCAATCATTTTACGGTTCGCCACGTTCGCTCCTGGCACGGCGTCACCAGAATTTATTTCCAAAATGGCGCACCTGTCAGTGCTTTGAAATTCGAACACGGCTCTCCTGCCTTCGCTCGCTACGTTGCACACATTTCACTTTTCACAATGAAACACGTGTCGTGTTATTGTGTACCTACATGAAATAAAAGGGCTCAATAATTATATCAAATTATGTCATTTAAATGACGGTAAAATGCTCCCCTATACACGTAAAAAAAACAGAAAATGTTAGTGTTTTTTTTTTTTACAAAAGACAGTGTTATCAATTTATTTCGAAATCTGTGCCAAATTAGCTCACTAAGATTTTTTCTTGAAAATGGTTAAATTAGAGGCCGTATTTTCCGTTTCATATCATAGTAGAACGCCCCTCGGCGAGTCGAGAATGTTCTACCCCTTTTCATCCCAGTGATCCCCTTTGCTATTTAATCAACCTGTATCCTCCCCGCTGCCGAGCCGCTAGTAATAGGTCTCCGCTCTCCACGCTTGCTTGAATAACTCGGTTGGTGAGTATCGATATTTTTAACCGACTGCCAAAAAGTAGGAGGTTATATGTTCGACTGTATGTATTTTTATTTTTTATCTTTATGTATGTTTACCGATTTCTCCGTCAATTATGGACCGCTTTTGAAAATTCTTTTTGTAGTATGAAATTATGAAGTAACTATAGAATTAGATCTATGGTCCCAAAACCCAATAAACAATCGTAGGTAGGTACCAGCCGAATTTGGAAGATACTGTTTTTTTTCCAATATTAGATATTTTATCAACCGACCTAAAAAAAAACCTACCAAGTGTGAGTCGGACTCGCGCACGTAGGGTTCCGTACCATTATCTATAAAATCGGCAAAAAAAAATCATGTTTCCCATGTCCCTTAAATATTTATTTTATTCTGTTTTTAGTATTTGTTGTTATAGCGGCAACAGAAATACATCATCTGTGAACATTTCAACTGTCTAACTATCACGGTTCATGAAATACAGCCTGGTGACAGACGAACCGACAGACAGACAGACGGACAGCGGAGTCTTAGTAATAGGGTCCCGTTTTACGCTTTGGGTACGGAACCCTAAAAAGGAAGAGGTTCTCAAGTATTTATATATGTATATTTTTTTTAAATATATATTATGTTCATCGATGCTTTCATTAATTCTGGACCGATTTTGAAAATTCTGTTGTCCTTTGATAAAGGAAGCTTGCACGATGTTCCCATGGAATTTTATTAATGCGTGGGTAGTTTTTGAGTTAGCTTCAATAATACGTATTTAATCCATTTGGTGTATGTTGATGATGTTATAAAACTTACTGTCGCTGTTGTTTACACAGCAAGTAGTGGTATACAAATTGGTGTGGGTTAGGTACCATAACTAAAAAGAGAAAAATAAAAAACTTTTATACAAAAAAAAACTACAAAGTAAAAAAATACTTTAATTTAGGAAGTCGGTGGCAAAAAGCGAAAATACAGAAATAAAGACACCGACAAGTTATTTTTCACTTTGTAGTTTTTTAAGGGTCCTTACCCGCAGGATGCAAAACGGAACCCTATTACTAAGCCTCCGTTGTCCGTCCGTCGTCCGTCTGTCTATCAGCGGGCTGTATCTCATGAACCGTAATAGGTAGAAAGTTGAAATATTCACAGATTGTGTATGTGTATACAAATAAGAAAAATAAAATAAAGTTAAAAATTAAAGAGGGACCCCCATATAAGAAACATGTTGTTTACGGTGTTTTCTGCTCGATCTTACACGAAGGGTTCCCATACCGTAGGTATATGGGGAACCCTTCGTGTGCCTAGTCGGATTCGCACGTGGACGGTTTTTTTAGCCTTTCAGAAGCTCTATTCCATTACCTAAGTATGTAACTGTTACAAAAAAAAAATATGTTGCAAAGCTTGCTGTGCTACATTAAAATGATTAGGGATAGATACAGTAGATGGTACACACGGCTGCATATCAAGCTATACATTTCTAGTATCATGGTACGGAAATCCTATACTTTGAGAGATCAGCTTATACTGGAAATGTACAGCTTAATATGTAGCCGTGTGTACCTGGTTTCGGAAATGAACGTAACGTAAACTTATGTACAAAATATATATTTTAAAAAGTTCTTCATCACAAACGGGTTGCGTAAATTCTAAAGGACCGCTATTCGTTTGTTTATTTTCGAAATAAAAGCACCTTCCAGTTTCCACACCCCGGGCTCGGTTGCTGTAACCATGCTACTGGTTTTCTGCGGATATTTTTTAGTTTTTCTAACTGGAATACAAAAAAGACTACGCGAAAATAATAACGTAGATAATTATTTAGATTGAATAACGAGAACTTATTCATTGTAATAATTCTCTTTTATCTAATAATTTTAATACCTAAACAATAAACTCGCTATAACGTAAACAATCCCTTGGTAAGAACTTCAAAACTCCCGTTCAATGTTTCGAGCTTTAAGGCTTCTACATACTGGCGCGACTTGTCGCGCGACGTGTCGCGACACAAAGGCACCGCTTGTAGCGCTACACGCGGTGTCTTTGTGTCGCGTCGCGTCGCGCGACAAGACGCGCCAGTATGCAGGAGCCTTTAAATTACACGGCGCAGATCTACGTGTCATGTTAGTCTTAACGTATACGTGAATGTTGGAGATTCTAGTGTGGTATGGGGGTGAAAGAGGGGCGATGCGGGGCGGGTGGGGGTCTGCCTGGTGTGGGGCGGCCCGGGGTGACGACCTTCGCGGAAGTCCTACTCGCAGCTGTAATTACTGAAACGGCCTCAGCAGCCCTCCAACTCAATTTTCTTTGGGCTACATTGATTTTCACCCGCCAACGCGAGCGACACGTACTACTATTACGCTCGTGCCTCGTGCCCTGTTGATCTTTGTAGAATAATAAAGAAACAGCTGGTAGAGTTTTCCCGTGAATTGTTTTTGGAATAAAACTTAGTTATGATTTCGCAACTTTCATCATCACAGGGAAACGAATTATTTAAGTATTCTTGTGGATGAAAAGGCTGGTGTAATTAATGCTTCGCATTTTAAAGCAACCGTTACGTAAATATCTAGGTAAGCCGCTGCCATTACCAATTAAAAGAAATAAGTTAACTTGTTTAAGCTTGGCAAGGAGAATGCCTATGGCTTCGGTACAATAGTAAATGTTTGGAATCGTACCAAAGAGAACAGCATTCGTGGCCAAGCGAAAACTAGTCTTTTAGTTACGTTGGATCAATCCAATGTTTGAACTTATAACCTTCCACGCGTAGTAAAAGTAAATAAACAGTCTAGGTACTTGAAGAATGAATAAAACTGCTTGTTCGTTGTGCGATAAAATCTCAGTTTTTTAAACAGGCTATATGCCCACACAGGCATGTATGTATGTGTGGTGTTCTTGTATGTAATTGAATACACGCTAATGCATCCAACTTAGCGTGAAGATGTGATAACGTTTCCGTACACCTAATTGGTCTTGCAGTTACATACAATTAACTATACATGCTTTGTTATGTTTAGCAGTTTCTAGACTCAACGAGTTTTATGCTGTAGTTACTTTTTAATATATACATTTGAGTGGAATTGGAAGGAGTGCTAGTTTAGCATAGACAATTATGCATGCTTTGTGGTTCATTTCCATGGAAACATGCAACAATGATAGGTGCAATGTTCGGACTGTGTTCGTAATTATTTATGCAAATAGAAAGCAGAGACGAATATTATTCCTCATTATATTTATGTTTTAATTTCACTTGAACTGACTACATTTAGTGAATATGTACCTACCTATTCTTAAGTCTAGAAAATCAAAAAGCCTTGATAGTTGGCAGGAACAAAACACCATCATATCCGACAAGAGCCAAAAATCTGATCGTTGAGGATGCCAAAAACAAGTGAACGCGAGATAAGTTGGTAACTTAGTAGGAAGGCAGATCTGGCAATGGGCGTGGACCGTGGACAACGGTAGAAAAAATAAACAAGAGTGCTAAGAAAAATAATAGAGGTTTAGAATTGTCAACAGGATTTCCAGATCTCCATAATCAATGCAATCAAGAAGAAGAATTCAATAAAAGTAAATGGTTATTTGGGCACTTGCCTGCTGTAAACAATCAAACTCACAGGCAAAAATCTATTGCATATTAGAATTGAATACGTCAAGTCAAATTTATTTGTAACTTTGTACCGCGTATTACCGATTATTTGATTGAAATTACATAATATTGATTCATCTTTCTCTTTCACAATCGAGACTTAAATAAGGTATTTTTCTCGACCATATTTCTTTACCCCACTGTTGGACATGGCCCAACGACATCATAACTTTGTTTTCTTTTTACGACTACATATAAAAAAGAATAAAGTGCGAGACGTCTCCTATCCTCACACGATCACATCCCATTTATGCGAGATCTTTTATTATTAGTGGTAATACAAGATTTAAGTCATACAAGCTACCGATGTCTTTTCTATTTGTATTTCCAGCTTCTGTTTTGATATAACAATAAAACACGATTGTATGTGTGTCTATAAACAGCATAGATGACTATGAGCGTTCGCTTGGTCGAAAGTAAACAAAGGAGTAATATAATTACGGCATACTGGCCGTTCCTTTGACTTTGCCCGCGTTGTGTTCAGTTAACGAGGAGTTCAGATAAGAAGAAAAAGTTAAATAAAGCTAGCTCTGTTAGAACGTGAAGTTCTGACTATGTTAGGCCGGTTGTGAGAGTTTAGATAAAGCTGGTTGCTGATTTCAACTGATGATAGGCTTCTAAACTTTCTCATGTTTTGCCCGTTTTCTGTTGTTCTGTTTTAGATTTAGTTTACCGGTTAACTTAGCTTCGTATATGCCCTAATTTACCTCGCTAATGGCAAGCAGCAACTCCATCAGAATCGTCGGCTTGTTGGCAAGTTACGTCAATCTAGACAGCCGCTATAAAATAATTACAAGCACTGTCCAGTTTTTGCTCTTTAACACAAGCCATACTGAGACTGAGATCATAACAGATAGCACAATCTTATTTATTTGTGCATACAGATAGGGACAGAACGCTCTGGATACAAGCCAACTTGTTTGAATAGTATTAGATATGGTTTTATTGCAACATTGCAATTAATATCAGTCGTAGAAATGGTACGCAATATTTCGTAACGAAGAATAATCGAGCTGTTTGCGCCAATAGGTAGATGGCGCTAGTCGGTCTGGACTAAGCTATTTTTTAGTTTTTTTTTTGACAACTACAATTGCATTTCTCAGAATCAATGGCTACTTCATAGATCCCGGGAAATTCAATTTGCATAACCGTACCAGTCTATAATCTCATGTTTTTTTTTTCTTCTTTTGATAATGTTTATTTTTATTTCCTACCTAAAGTCGCTAATCTTTTACAATAAAGCAATGATAATAGTGTTCTCTAGATTATTCATTATTAACTTATTACAGGAGTGTATAAATAACATCATTCTTACCTCGGATAATAATAAGAATTTACGCAATGCGACATTTTAAATAAGAACTAAGATAGCAAATTGGTAGATATGTATTTCACAACATTGCCTATTTTTAAATAGGTATATATTTCATTCGCAACGCAATGCGTGCAAGCAGGAAATCGAAACGCTTCGAACGTCAGTTTGACTGTCAGACTGTCTGGCAGACAGAATCAGGGATGTCTGTCAAATCCGATACTGGCCTGTCTCGTGGTTACCCTACGCAAAAGTCAAAATGGACAAGGACGAAAAATGCGCACTTTTAATTTTATATTTTTTCACATTTTATGAAATGGTTCACTTATATTAAATGGTACACTTGGACAGCGTTGTTATATTTTATTTTTAAATTAAAACCTGTAATTTTTTGGAACATTTAATTTTTGAAAGTAGAGATTTCAGCCATCTCTAAACCCGAATCCGATCTCAGTTACATCGCATCGATCTTTGAAGTGCTGAATATCAAGGAAATGCTGGCAGCATCGAGTAAGCTGACCACATAAAGAAAATGCTGACAACATCTATTTCCTCAATCCTCACGGTCGCTTCTACCAACGAAATATGAAGCATATTCACACATGTGTTCTACTACTACTTTATGGCTACTACAATGTGATGTCTATGGTTGATCTTTGGATTTAACTACCCAGCTGGTGCCAGCTTTTCTGCGAAAATTGTGTGTGGTCTGTTGGTCACACAAGAATAGCCTGAGACACTTTTAGTGTCAGCGTTGCAGTCATACATTCACTGAAATAAACTATAATCTAATAAAACTGAAGTGGCTGTTTGTAATGTCAAAATAACAGCTTCTTACTACATGCTTATGAAAGAAAGAAACAATATTTAAATTTTTTGCCTGTCTGTATGTCCGCTTGTTTGTTCCGTCGAATCCCAGAAACGTCTGGACCGATTTTGACGGGATGGCAGATAGCTGATGTTTAAAGGAGTAACTTAGACTATTTTTATTTTAGAAAAATCCACGCGGGCGAAGCTGTGGACAGCAATTAGTATTTTATAAAGAGGTAAAATTTGTGAGTTTGTATGTAGAGACTATCTTCAGAACTACTCGTCCGATTCAAAAAATTATTTAACTAATGTGAAGCTACAGTATTGCCGAGTGTCATTCATAGGATATAAGTATGTAATTATATTTTTTTTATTTATTTAACCATTTATCTACACACATTTAGAAACAGACAAGAAAAGAGCAGAAAAATACGTCCAAAAGTGAAGAAAATTTCTAAAGAAATCTCTTCCAGCATACCTGGGATAGAAAAGTAGACAAAGAGATGTAGACAACGTGTGTAAGAGAAGAAGAGAAAATATAATAGGTACATAAAATCGAAACAATTCACAAAACAAATAATATGGGAATATACTAACATACATACATAGTTCTAAAATAAATATCACTAGAATATTAAAAATTAAAGTGTAATTTAAAATAATAAATACATAGGTACGCAACTATGACAAAGTGGAAAGATAGTGTTCTTTCACTCTTCTTTTAAATACTGCTACAGTTTGGCAAAAACAAGAAAAATTCACGCGGATGAAGTCGCAGGCAGAACTTAGTATACATAATATATTTTCCAATACAATAAAGGCTCCTACATACTGGCGCGACTTGTCGCGCGACGCGTCGCGACACAAGGGCACCGCTTGTAGCGCTACACGCGGTGTCTTTGTGTCGCGTCGCGTCGCGCGACAAGTCGCGCCAGTATGTAGGAGCCTTAAGGATACTGGTACAACAGGCATACCAACCTAAGTACCTATTATATTCTTTGACTCATCCTTGATTCAAGGAAATACGATCAACTTAATTGAGTAAATAGTGTAAATAAGTTCACATCTGCGCTGCTGTGGCACAATTTGAATTCACAGTTTTAATTTATCGCAAAGAAATCATATTTTTATCTGTTAACTGTATTACGTCATCTATTATTGCATATTCCGCGTGTTATCTCTACGATTACAATAGTTGACTCTTAGTGGTATCTACCGATATGCTCCTGTCTGATACAACTTAGGTAGGTACCTACGTTCAAGATACATATACCTATGTATCTAGGTAAGTTCACATCACACAATATTCAATGATTAACACCTGTGTCTGTGTTCGACACAATACTTTATCCAAAGCTCTTGTGCTGTGTGCTCCAACTTACTATAAATTGTAGAGTGCCCCCTTCGCTAACAGCTCTCGAGAACCTACCATTATGCTCATAAAATATTACCAACTGATTTAAGCTAAGCGAGCACGTTCTATACACAAAGTTCTTCGTGAGCACTGCTGTTAAAACATCTATAAATACCTATAGTGTGGCTCGGTAAAATGTTAATGGCTAGGTACGAGGCAATAACACATAGGGACTTTATAGGTACCTACCTAACCCGGCTTACTAAGCACAGACTGCTGCATTGAACCTACCTAATTCCTCCCTGGGGTGTCCTATTTCGCAAAAATTGTGAAACCTGGAACGGCGCCATAGGGGGTAAGCCATCGTAATAACTCTCATTTTGCACCATTCGCATGAAACTTTCAATGTAAAGTCGAAGTGGCTGCGTGTTGAGTAACGCCGACCGTTTGCTTGGTCTGTATGTAGGTTAGCGCATGGCTCCGCGTGTCTAGGGCTAGGTTCGTTAGGCAGGTATCAAAGGGCCACGGGGATTTCGCCGACTTTCGTAATCTGTGGAAACGTGGGCTCGAATGCCGCAGCGAGTTGGCAACGTCGCGCGCTCGACCGACGACCTCGCGTTATCGCCCGCGGTGACGCGATACGCTGAAAAGGTCACCAGTCGCCACTTCACTCGCCACCATCCGCTAATGTCTTCACCATCTAAACAGTTGCAGTTTCGACATAGAATCCCTTAAGTACACCGTGAAAAAATATTATTGCGACGTGGTGTCGTGGTGCGTAGCGGCGTCTCGCTCGCGCGCCCGCCGCGTCCCGCTCGGCTCCGCCCCCCTCCGTCCGCAGCGCCGCGTAGCGGCCGCGCCGCGCAATGTACACGTCGCCTATACAGCGTTGCCATTCCGTACCTATAATTTCGCTGGACGTAAATTTCTACCGAAACAGTTCAATGGACTTTTCAAAAACTCTAAACGTGTCATTTTACGTAAAAAGTCCTGTGTTACATAGATTATTGTAGGGAGTGGTGTGTGACCGTCTGTTTTGTTTCTGTCTTGTGATATTTGAGTGTGAGTTGCGTGTCCGTGCTTGTAATCCGTGAACTAAGTCCCGTTGGGAGCTCACACGTCTGTTTTCGGCTCTAAGGTGAGTACTAGAACGTTATTTTTATAATATACAGCGTAGGTTCATGCACATTGACCGTTAGACGTGGTAGAATCTGGTGAAAACTATCTCAAAGTTCCCCTACTTTTCCTATTCCGTCATCGAAAACAAGTTTCTAGGTAACTGCGCAAATAACCGCGGAGTCAGTTTTCTAAAGTCTTACAAATACCGAGTATAATTACATAAATACGTGAGGCACGGCGTGGAGCCCTGGTGGTGCACGTGCTGGCTCCAGCTTATGTAAGCTATGATAAGTTCAAGATAAGTTGACGCGATAGCCGCCGGTGGTCGCGCATCGTTATTTTTATCTTGGAATACCCTTTGGCCAAACTTTAAAATAGCTGTGCATCCGACACCAGCACCAAGTGTCGATCAGTAGTGCTTGTATAATTAGGTTGTGGTGTGAACGGCACGTTCGACCACTGCCGTAGGCCTATATCTGTTCAGGGCTCGCGGAATCGCGGCGCCAACGACAAACGACCTGCCCCTTCCTAATATAAATCTACAGAGAGAGAGTAGTACTACGTTACTGAAATGTCTGGCCGGTTAGAAAATAGTGAAAGAAAACAAAGAAATTAACATGAAAATAGTTTGGGAAAGAAGTTTCTAAACACAACACTCCCACTCATAAAACAGCCAGTGTTGTCAAGATCATGCCAGATTATTTTCGTTCATGCGTAAATTACTTTGAGATAGTGCTCGGTGGCACTCAAAACCCCTTTCTTCTCAGTGCAATTCGCATTCGTACCTAACTAGATTTCCTATTAAAAGTGACGTGGCTAAAAAGTGGTATCTCGTGTTCATATCAAGTAAGACGGCTTATCGTCGCCTGGTACAGATAGGTACCTATATTCATATCTCGACCTCGCCTCATTGTCGGTCACCCATCCGCATAGCAGTACTCAGGATCTATCAGTATCTAATTCAATACTAATGATTCCTACCTACCTTTATAGTCGTTACAAAGCCTGTCATAGTGCCTACTAATAACGTTCTAGTACGATTATTGACAATTGCGTGCCAGACTGGACAAGTCCACCCAATATGTGTGGTTCTTTCATTAAAAAAACCATTTCAGACACCAATCTACATGGTCTTCACATGATCTGGCCAAGATTATGTCTGGACTTTAAAAGAGACTGTGACCTCTGATTTTGTTTCGGCCTTTGTTCTCTAAAGTAGTCAGATAGGAAAGGCCTCATCCAGTTTTTAAAATATGATTGATGTGTGAAAGTGTTTGTACAAACCTACTTACAGAAATAAAATCATTTATCATTTAAGGTACTCTGTTCTCTGTGCTCACCTATTCACCAAGCTATAAATAAAATAATAGCGAACTAAGTCAGTAGGTACCTACCTACCTACCTAACATAGGTACTACCTACTCTTCAAAATAGACGTACATAGACATACAGTAAATACACGGTTGTGCTCCTTATGAGAACTGACGTTTTAGGGTTTCGTACCTGAAAACGAAAAAACGGATCCCTTATAATATCACTTCGTTGTCTGTCTTTCTGTCTGTCACTCTGTCAAGACCCTTTTTCTCAGGAACGCGTAGAGGTATCAAGTTGAAATTAATATAAAATATGTAGGTCTACAGTCTACGGTCACTTAGAGCTCTAAAAGTCTATGGTCTTAAAAGGACATGGTAAATCTCTCAATATTGTGCGTACAAACTTACGTACGCACATTTCCAGTTGGAATGTTAATGTTAAGTTTTTTTTTTTTTGGGATAAATTCATCCCAACCTTTCATTGTGCGTGGCACGCACTTGGATGGTTTTTTTTTTCTTTCCCGTAACCATCTGCCGATAGCTAGTTGCCAGTGTACCTCACAACTTTTCTCAATTTCCAAGTTACTCAGTCGATATGGAATCCTCATTATGGAATTTATTTTGACTATGGACTAAGGATTATTTTTATTGAAATTATAACCAAAATTCTCACCAAAAAGATAGGGTACAAAACTACCAACTTAAAAAAAATATCGATGGGTTCCGTAAGTATACATAGCTATGAACTAAAATATCATCGTTTAATCATAGTGAAGGTTATTGACTCCTTCAAGGCCATGGCAGGTTCGTAATTTTATTTCTGGACGTTCGAAAATCCAAACAGACCGGTAGCCATAAATTTTAACAACAAATTCGATGATGCAATTGCAACCCAAATTATCTGTAAATCAGCGTCATCATCTGCCTAGCCTTTTACCAACTATGTTGGGGTCGGCTTCCAGTCTTACCGGATACAGCTGAATACCAGTATTTTACATGGAGCGACTGCCTATCTGACCTCCACAACCCAGTTACTGGGTAACACGATACCCCTTGGTAAGACTGGTTGTCAGACTTTCGAGCTTCTGACGACCCGTAACGACTGTCAAAGATCTACAAATGACAGCCGGGACCAACGGCTTAACGTGCTTTCCGAGGCACGGAGGGGCTTGGTATGTAAAGTTGGTCACCCATCCACGGACCAACCGCGTCAAGCGTAGCTTAACCTGACCGATCGACCCGTGCGGCTGTTATTACTTAGCCACAAGCCCCTCAAATGCAAATGTTCGGCATATAAAAACATCTTGAAACTTAGTGATGGATGCTTGAAACCGATATTTTTAGCACAATAGTAATATAGGTAGCTACAGTACCAGTAAGTATTTTTAGAAAACTTGTGCAATCCGAACATGTTCGCATATTTTGTTGATGGGTTAAGGCTCCCTCAGACAGACGTGACGCGATTCTTATAGGACAATTTGCATAGAAGTTTTCATAGAAATTGTTCAACTAGAATCGCGTCGCGCCTGTCTGTGGGAGCCGTAACATGTGACCAAAAATTAAACGCCTTGTATATAACAACCGATAGCAACCTACAACATCATACTACGTAGTTAGGTACCTACCGTATTGCGCAGTTAAACAAATCCGTCTACAGTTACTAGTTTCAGCACCTCTTAGAGCAGTATTATTTCAATATTACTTCAGCGTGAGAAAGAGATGGAGCTATTAGTCCTGTACAGCTCCATCACTTTTCCACTGTGAAGTGATATTACAATAATACTGCTATGAGAGGTGATGGTTGGCCCCCAGTTTCCCTAACAGCTTTTGTTATTTTGTTGTTCTGAAGTTCCCCCTGCCTGTCGTACAATTATTTGCAGGTGGGGTTAACCAATGACGCAAAATGTTCGACTATTAAAACGGAGAAGAACTGGTTTTCTATGTAGTTTCCTCTGACTATAAATCCATGATGAATTAAAGTCGGTTAACATCCCCATCTGTCACCATTCGGCCATTCTAACTAATATTATAAATGTTACGCTTTCACGCTAAAACGGCTGAACGGATTCGGATGAAATTTGGCACAAAGGTGACCTAGGTTAGGACATATGATACTTTTTATCCCGACATTCCCACGGGATCGAGACTAATGCGGGAGAAACCGCGGGCGCAGCTAGTCTTTTATAATGTTAATAAGATGAATACAATGTGTCCAACCCCAATTAATCATCGTCAGTCTTTGCAGTGCAGTCATCAGTCTATAACAAATTGGTAATCCCCCATGTCCCTTCAAACTTGATATTATGATTATGAAGGCAAAATAATCGTTTATTATTGTGAGTCACATTATTGCCACTGAAATAGTTTGTATACCTATGCCATGCAGGACCACTATAAGTGTTATGAAAATAAAGACGTAATTCGTTTACCTACGGGCGATTGCCAAGCGCAGTTGTTGCAAAATCACCTTACGACCGTTTATGATAACTGTGTTATGTTATGAGTGAGGGTGATCCAGGCAAGTCCTGGGTGTACTCAGGATGTTAATATGATGATGAATATACTTTGTGCTTTGAATATTATGTTGTTGGCTTAGAATAAGAAATGAGTACATATTATAAGAGGAAGTCTGAAAGTGCAACCGGTGACGGAAAAGTTGTGTGGAAATAGGTTGTCATGGTATGGGCAAGTTTTGAAAGTTTAAAGTATGAATGTTGATATGATACGAGTAGGGAAAGACCAAAGAAACGATGGATGGACTGTGTGAAAGATGATATGGCTAGAAAGGGGGGACTACCGAGATTATGACTAATAGAGAAGTATAGAGAAAAAGACACGTTGCGCCGACCGCAAATAAATTAGGATGGGGGTGAATGATAATGACGATTATGTTGTTGGCTTGCTGCACGCTTTGGCGTAAGCTGCAAGTGCAGCAAACAATTTTTATATAAATAAATATATTGGAGCGGAGCGGGGGAGTGTAAACAAACCAATAGCATTCCACAAAATTCTCTTGACCTGAATTTCGTGGAAATACATGTGGTGGTTACTTTCTCTGCACTTCTCCGATTCTCATCGTCTCAATGTACAAGCAATCTGTAGGTTAACGGTAGTTGATGATACAGCTCTGCCTTTCCCCCTAGAGATTATAGGATTGTGTCATGTAACACTAAATTAATGATTTATCCCCCGAGATTCACCACCCGTGATTGCAATCTATTGAACTGTACAATACTATCTGCAATCAGATTACTACTTAATAGATCATGGTCTACGCCATATGTATCATCACTCTTCCTCATTTCTGCTTGGTAATCTCATGGTGATAGACAGCTTGCCAACACACCATGCTCTGTTCCTGCATTCATGTTATAGCGAGCTTCTTATTTTATGCACAACTACTTCTGTATGAACTTGTCAACTCTCAAGGAAACCAGGTGTTGACAGTACACATACATACATAATCAGCCTATATTGCCACTGCTGGGACACAGACCTTCTCTCTGTGAGAGGAAGTGGGCCGTAATCAACCACGCGGGCCCAGTGCGGGTTGGTAGATATCACATGTCTTCGAATTTTTTGGTTCTAGGACATGCCGGATACCTCACGATGTTTTCCTTCAGCGTTTTGGGAGCAGTGGTGACGAAATAATTTATACAAAGTAAAGGGCCTGCCTCACTCTCACGGAGAGGAGGCCTGTGTCCCAGCAGTGGGAACATTATAGGCTGATTATATTATTATTATAAAGGGCCTGTCTGGGTTCGAAACTACGACCTACAACTCGTAAGTCGCGGCCATTACAACTGGGCTACCACTGCTCCCTGTGCTACCAGTGCTGTTGACAGTATACCTAGTTTAAAATAAAGCTAGGGGGCCTCATGGTTGGGCACGCCACGATTGCGGCGATAACTCCCCTCTTTGAGGAGTGGCTAGAGAGACGCCACGGCGTCCTCACCTTCCGCCTGACGCTGGTCCTCACCGGACACGGCAGCTTCGGGTGTCGGATAGCGGGAGGAAACGCCCGGGTGTCACCACTGTGTGGATCGCCCGGAGGACACGGTGGAGCATACGGTGGAGGTCTGCCCAGCTTGGGCAGAGCACCGCCGTGTCCTCGTGGAGGCGATCGGCGGCAGAGATCTCTCGCGTCCGGCCCTGGTTCAGACCATGGTACGGAGCGAGAGGGCATGGGCAGCCGTCACCTCGTTCTGCGAAGCAGTAATGCTCGCGAAGGAGGAGGCGGGACGGTTGAGGGAAAGGCAAATTTCGCGCCCTCTGCCCCTAGCCGCCGCAGGACACGCCCTGGGCGTCGGGAATCCCGGGCGGATTTCGGGCCACCGTAGGCGCGGGCTTGCGGACGGTGAGCAATGGGTAGCTCACCGTCCGGTAAGGACCAGGCCCGGTTCGACGGCGCGTTGTATTCCACGCGCGCCTCAAAGAGATGTCATCAGCACAAAGGTAGGGTCCACTAGGGCCGATGCCTGCCGGGGTCGCGGGAAGGTACTTATGGGTCACCGAGGCCCCCGCAACACAGGCAACGGAAGGAATACGGGTGGGTTTTAGTCAGTAAGAGTCTGATACACCCTCCCGCTCCGCCCAGAGCGGGAGAAGTTATTTGATCATTTCCCACACAAAAAAAAGGGGGCCTCATGGTAATCATAGGAACATTAACCCAAGGACTGCTGCTACCGCCTTGAACCAACTTACCAGACAATTTCGTGGTTTAAATTATTGCATAATGGGACTAGAATTTTCTCTGGTGGCTCCCGAACTCCCCATAGACGGCTCATAGGAACTTTCATATCTAACGAATATCCACGGTACGAATTTTGCTAGCACGTCTATCTACTTCTAGCGGACACGCGAACTGAGTCGACGTAAAACTTACTTAGCCAAATGGTCAATTCTGAAACTTCGGAACCGTTAGCTTTGAACCGTTTTCCCCATAAAGAGAAAACGAGTGTGGAGACGTGATGAACTTCCTCAATTACCTGGATACAAATAAAAATAAACTTTGTAGGTATACCGCGTGACCTACTTTCCGTCTGAAAGACCTATATTTTATATCCAGCCAGCCATATCCATTATTGGTTTTCTATAGCTGTTATTCAACCACTTCGTTATTTTAGCACCGAAATTCATTTGGATTGGATTCTATTCCGTTTCAGCAGTAGTTCTCTTGCGGTAAATTTTGTCAGTACGGTCTCTGTGGGTAATTTCGTTTAGGCACTAGGCACAGGCTTACAGAATCTTTAATCGACTGAACGTGTTATAGTCTTAACATTTAACATGTAGTTTCTCGACAAAAATAGGGTTTGCCGTGCCAAAAAGACTACAGAAACATTTTGAGAATAGATACAGCAGTATGGCCATCATTGGATGGAACATGAGGCTCCTAATCCTAATATACCTAACATAATTTACTCTGATTACGCTGTCATTCCAAAACAATGTCCATGATTAATCCTACCGGGACCGCCGCAATCCATGTTTCCTGTCGTAATGACTTCGTTTATAATTTTATACCCGAGGGCACGTCAGCAGACAACCATTACTATTAAACACGCTCACCTTTCTGTCTTATGGGCGACATACAAACTCGGCAGCAGCAAAATGACCTGCAAACACATGTTCAAACGACACTAGTTTATGTAATTGGATTGCCAAAGTGTCACCTTGCGGAATGTCAGTGTCGCAGTAATGCTTAGCCCTTTATTCGGGATGTGACTCATGTCTTTGTATGACAGTTGTGGAATGATAGTAAGATGAGGCCCAATCCTTGTTTTGGGCCATCAGTATCCAAGTCTGATCGTTAAGGTTTTGGGTCTTTTGACAACACTGATTCAGATCTCAAAATATTTTTTATTGTAGTGAGAAAAGAGGTGACGCTTTAATATGGTTACCAAGGTGATACCAGCCTACCGTTATTTTACCGTTACGATATACCTAACGTGGTTCTAATACTAAAAATACTTGCACCGACTGCGTCCTATGTATTCTCTCCCCCACCTGCCCACAACCCCACATGGACGGTGTTTTTGCGTCCATCGACACTGTTGATATTAATACCATAGATAAGGCGAAAAGGTTTAGCAAACTGAACAAACATTGCACTTTATATTTACTATAGAAAAGATTTTTACCTATTCTCAGAAGATATGCACACATCCCGAATCCATTCGGGAGTACGCCCACGATTCGTTCCTTAAATTTTTCCCATGCTTTGACTGCACACAAAAAAACTGCCAGTTTTTCAAGGTTTTTTAGCACTTACAAACCTGATTGTTGGAACTTGGAAGCGTCTCGACTTCGACATTCAGGTGTCATCTAAAAATATCAAAACCAATTCGGTATGAGTCATCCGAGCGCAGGAAAATCTTCAATAATAATGTTTAAAAGAGCCTGGATTTTAGCGCTAGACTTCTCTCTATTGACACTATCGTAAGAAATAATCACTAGACATGTTGACACGTTTCTGTAAAAGAAGTCTACTAATACTTAATTGGATGGTTCTCCCGGATTTCTGGTTCAGCCACTACTGCTTTTATAAATCTGGCTTGGCATGTCCCATACATAATTTATATTTCAGGACCTTGTTAGAATGTTACCTTACTAAACACAACTCCCTCGAGGATCCAAAGACCTTTTATTTTATACATGAAGGGCATACAATGCCCTCATAAGTCACTGTAGACATCTCACTGAAAAGTTTTTGACATGACACCGCCTCATCAGTCTAGTGATCGATGCTTGGCTGTCAAACTGAACCCCCTAAGTTCAATCCCCAGGTGTAATTGATTTAGGAAAGATGTATTGGCCTTTCGGGTGATTCTGTACTGTGCGGGCTGCAAGGGTCACCTCTAATATCGTAAATAGGACTGAAAAGACCTTGTACAGTTTCTGGATGTGTAAAAATACTTGTACTTTTTTATGGTCGTGTTTTGTCTTCTGCAATGAAGCTTTAGGAAAATGTATGTGTGTTAATCAGTATCAGTACTGTGCCGGGGGTTTTAGGGATATCTTAATATCATTAATAGAACTGAAAGGACCATGTACCGTGTCCGGGATGTTTTCATTAGATTTTGTATAGCCTTGTTTTGTTTTCTGGATCGATGATTTAGGAAAGTGTTGTGTATGTATACTTCATGTAACTATCATATATGGGACCGAGGGCTCTGTACAGTTTCTGGAGATGTAAGCTTTTTCTTTTCTGACATGTTTCTTTTGTCGGCAGGTTATCGGTGCAGTGTCGTCGGTCGTGTCGGTCGTGTGCAGTGTCGTGTCGTGTGCATCCGTGTTTGTGTGTGTTGTGCGAGGTAGCGCCGGTATGGCGCGTAGCTAGCGAGCCACGCCTGCCGCGGCATGCGCGCCGCCTAGCCATGCCTGCTGTGCAACACGAGACATGGCGCAGTACTCGCAACGGACACAGCCAATGCACAGGTACATAGTCTTAGATTGTGAAGCTAGGAAACCAAAACGTGGCGCCATCTGGAACCCAAAAGCACCATAGTAATCTATAAATTAGACCTAGTGAGAGACGACCTTTGTTGTCATGTGTAATTATTTCGGATTATCCGCTAGTTCCGATTTCGTAGTTCTATCCGGATAGTTGCGGTTACGGATATTAGTTTGAAGTAAAATATAAACACAAATAGTATGTAATCATTTGGTTTTATTTATAGGTTTTATCTAGTCTAGGTTATCAGTTGTCATGAAATTTTTCTCTAGGACGGCGGTATATCCCGTTTGCACAAATATAAAACAGCATTATATATTCAGATACATTTATTTTACTTATGCATCTACATGTATGACGTTAAGTACAGCCACGATCCAATCGAATCGAACGAGAATTGGTTCCGTTCAATTTTGCTCCGTTGAAAATTGGATCCATTTTCATATTATCTCCACGTGTAAGTAACTAAGTACGGTTAATATTATTCCTTTGAATACGTTCTCTTTAAAAACTATGAGCAGAATAGCTGAATAATCAGGCATACGTGACTTTTCATCGACATCGTCTAGAAAATTCTTTGCGTTAATCATTACTGTACGAGATTTATAACGGTTGACGTGCAGAGTTAACTGGCATGCCGTATTGAATTTCAATTAAAACAATAATGTTCTCGTCGGTTGGTTCATCTGTTCATCTGAGTTTAACTGCTAGACAGGTAGGTATTGGAAAGAACAGTAAAACCGGTGCCTTGAGGCCGGACTGGCATTGTTGCAGACTTGCGAAGTTGCGACTCGGGTACCGCACCCATGCCGCGTCATAGTTTTGAGTCCCTCTTACTGTTCTTTCTCGGATTCTTTTTATAAGAAGAATCTCTTATTATTATTAACCCAGAAATCCTTGTTCGTAATTTACCATCGAATTGTTTTATTGTGTATAATATTTTGTTTTTTGAACGAAGACGGGGTCAGCAACCGTTTAACAACTTGATAAATCCTGCGTGCGTTACATATCCTCATCCCAATCCTTTTATACCTATCCTAAGATTCTTGATGAATGTTGTGAAGGTTCATTGAAGCAGTACCTAAATAGCCAATTTACGGTCGAACATCTGTATTTTTTTTTCTATAGACCGTCAGGGTGACCTACTGAAAAACATTTTGTTTTCTTTTTTTTTTTGCGGCTGGATGTCGGGCCAGACAGCCTATATTTAAATAAATAAATTATCATAACAAAAACATAAACGTTAACTTTTTTTACACGTTTCCGTGATGTATGCAATAAAATATGTATTTATGATTATTATATTTTTATTTTGCAATTTGCTTGGACAGCTGATTAGACGTGCAGGGTTGGTCATAGGTGTTCGCCGTCCATTGTTTCCGAGCAGCTGTCAATTATTAGTAGCACGCAATATTTTTATGTCTTCATTATAGTTTGCGTTTATGAACTGACGTCGTAAAAGGCAGGTGGTTCGTTACGTCAGTCAGCACCAGTTGTAAGTACTATTGGTTATTACTACGACACATTCCATTTAATCTATACGAACTTTTTAGAAGGTGTTGATTAAAAAAATGTTCCTGTAAGTATCGAAATGTCGGTTCGGTTGTGGAATTCACTTCCGTCTGACATTATAAGGGACTGTCAAACTGTTGCAGTTTAAAAAAAAAGAATGAAAGAACACTATTTTTCTACTTCGTCTTAATTTTATGTAGAAGTTGCATTATGTATTTATTATTTTATACTAGGTATGTTATAATTATTAATATTTTAGTGTTATCTATTTTCTTATTGTATGTTTATATGTAACTTTAGGCGACCATATTCTCCTGCCGGGGTCGCGTGAAGGTACTAAAGGGTCACCGAGGCCCCTGGCAACACAGGCAACGGGAAGGAATACGGGTGGGATTTAATCAGTAAGAATCTGACACACCCTAGCTCCGCCCAGAGCGGGAGAAGTTATTTAATGATTTCCCATCCAAAAAAAGAAAAGGTTTGCATGCTGGAAGAGATATCTTTAGAAATATGCATCACCTTTGTACGTATTTTTCTGTTCCTTCTTGTATGTTTATGTGTGTACATAAACTGTTTAATTAATAAATATAAATAAAATAAATAACTCGTCTCCGGCAGTTAGTACATACGTAGGATTTTCTATCAAAACAGCTAGAACGGATTTGATTGGACCTTGCTTATCAGTGATGCGTATTCTATTGTTTCTGAAACATTTTTTTTTCGCTAATCTATATTGTGTCCCACTGCTGGGAAAATGCTTCTCCTTTTTTCCTACGAAACCTCTCTGCCATGTGGGATCTCTGGCCATGTTGACCCTGCAAACATGATCAGATCGTCACACCAACTGCACCTTCGCCGCGGTCTACCTCGACGACGATGTCCTCCATCAGGCGTCCAATCATTATATTCTATTAAAATTATAATCCAATCCAGATGACATTACAATCGATACAGAATCATACATTTATTAAAAATCACTTTAATTCTATAAACAACATAACACTAATATCATAATGATTTGTTTTGATTCACACATTATTCCACATTTCCCTACATTGCGTTAGCCACGTGGACCTTTCTACATATCATTTTCTGCATGATTTAATAATTATATAATTTAATTAATATGAGCTGATAAATGCCCTCTTACTAATGGAATTCTGTGTAATAACATTAAATGATATTTTTCGGTCCAATTACTTAAATTAATTAATCATTGAATTTTATGGGATTACTCATATTTTATTTTCTGGCAATCATGGTGAATCATTCGAAATTCCAAATAAAAGTGATTCTACGGTCGTATATGTTTGATCAACATCATCATCTCATCTGCCCAGTCTTTTCCCAACTACGTTGGGGTCGGCTTCCGGTCTGACCGGATGCAGCTGAATACCAGTATTTTGCATGGAGCGACTGCCTATCTGACCTCCACAACCCAGTTACTGGGTAACACGATACCCCTTGGTAAGACTGGTTGTCAGACTTTAGGGCTTCTGACGACCCGTAACGACTGTCAAAGATCCACGAATGACAGCCGTAACAAACGGCTTAACGTGCTTTCCGAGGCACGGAGGAGTCTTAGTATGTAAAGATGGTCACCCATCTACGGACCAACCGCGGCAAGCGTAGCTTAACCTGATCGATTGACCCGTGCCGCTGTTATTACTTAGCCACAAGCCCCCTTTCAAATGTTTGATCAACATGTTGAAAAATTAAAAAACACAGTAAGTAAAACCTCTAAATATTGTCAATTTAAAGGGTGCCTTTAAATTCCCAAGATTTAACCTTTTAAGCCCCCCCGCACGACACCGATTCGGAGTCAAACAATAGAAAATCAATTGTGTCTCATTAGCTGTCCTTGACCAAATAAGAAGAGACGAACAAATTTGGTACATTGGCACAAGAATAAATTAATAGTAACACCAATAACACGTGATAGAGACCAATTGTGTAACACACAATCTGGAAAACACTTAAAAAGCTGCTTACTGATAAGTGACACTGTTGATTTTTTAAATGATAAATTTTGAATGTTATTATATATTGACATATTTTGTTTGTAATTAATTGACTACATTTTGTACTGATTCTGATTGTTTATTGAATTATTAACTATATTTTGCGCTGACTCTAATTTTATATAATGAAACTGACGTTAATTTGATTAATTTATAGTTGCTAATTTAATTAATATCATATAAACATTTTGTACGCCGAGTGACGCAAAACATGGTGGTCTGGTAAAATTATATTTCCATTCTTTAAGTGCATATTCATGTATCATGTTACACATGTTCGAACTAATAAATTTATCTCATCTCTAACACAGTTTCTTTTACAATCCGAAGTATTTTGAAAGAAATTCCTAATCCAATGCTTCCTATGTTTGAAAAATTCGATTGCTCGACAACGTAAATAATGCAATGAATATTGTCGAATTGTCAAAATGAAAGGCATGTTACTCAATTACCCCACTGTTCTGTGTTTAAGGCGCTTTTATGAGGCAAATGAACAAAATAAGCTTGTCTTAAGAAAAAATGTGGCTAAATCTGTATAGTTTGTGGTAGCGGAAAAAATATACTTATGTTAATTTTAAACATATTTCTCAGAACTTGGTATACCAAATACACGTTTTGAAAACAAAAACTCGATACAAACTAACGGTAAACTAACATTTTACCTTGAGTTCCAATCCGAAATATCTGTATTAAATAACAACGTACGTTACGTATTTAATTAATAACAAGAACCTCATAATTTAATGCAGAACTTGGTTGATTTTTTTTTATTTTCGATTACTCAACTCAATTTTGAGTAAATTGAAAATTGCTAAACAGCAGTGGTGGCCCAGTGGTAATTTCCGCGACTTACGAGTTGTAGGTCGTAGGTTCGAACCCAGGCAGACGCTTTACTTTGTGTAAATTATTTCATCACCACTGCTCTCAAAACGGTAAAAGAAAACATCGTGACGAAACCGGCATGTCCTAGAACCAAAACTCGAAAACATGACATTTACCAACCCGCACCGGGCCCGCGTGGTGGATCACGGCCCACTCCCTCTCACAGAGAGGAGGCCTGTGTCCCAGCAGTGTGCAGTGGGAACATTATAGGCTGATTATGTATGTATGAAAATTACTTCATATTTTGCAATAAATTACAAGCGTTGTGTCATTGCGCTTCTCTATCTTTTCTATGCAGTCTGACAGTGACCGCGGTTTAGCTGTTGTCAGCGTTTTAAATTGTATGTTTGACAGGATTTTCGATAAACCTTTCTTCGATCTACTTTCAAAACAGTCATTCGTCAGTTCGTCACCATTTCAAAAATGTATGCATTTGAAATGGAACTACGAGTAGGTACTACGACGCAACGTTTTTATTTCATATTTTGTAAACACTGCACTTTGTCTGGCTAGCTAGAGGTACGCTAGTTAGGGTAAACATTCGTTCGTTGACCCTACGTGACATGACGACATGTGGCACGTGCCATGTTGGATCAGTTTAACCGAAAAAGTGACCAAGTCCGAGTTGGACTCGCACACAAAGGGATCCGTACTACCGTATTATTATTTTTTTTTATATTTTAGTAAAATAATGCAGAAAAAAACATTTTTCTTATTCCCTTACATGTTGAACTTTATTTTATTTTCATTATTTTTTGTTATAACGGCCATATTAGTTCACACTTCGTGTTTACCTATTACGGTTCAAAGATACGGTCCTGTGATGGACGGACGGGCGGACAGCGGCGCTTTAAGGCTCGTGCAGACTAGCGCGATATCGCGGGCACGGCAAGCAGCAATATGCCTGTCGCGCCCGCGATATCGCCGCAGTCTGCACGAGCCTTTAGAGTAACGCTCCCGTTGCTGGCACCCTTTGGATACGGTACCCTAAAAGATACTTTTTGCTTGTAAAGTCTACGGTAAGTACAATTTATTATGTATTTTGAGTGGATGCCAAATATTGATACTAAATATTTTCGCTGAAAAGGGATCTTTGTAAGACTTTATGTCATGCGAAATAAATGATTGACACGGATTAATTTGATATGCAGAGCTGTACAGTCAGGGAAATTAATTATTTAGCAGTCTGACGTACGGAATTTTCTGTTATAACTTTATAAGTAGTCTTCATACGACTGAAGAATACTGTTTGCGAAGCAACCGTTTTACCTGATTTTGCATAGATATAATACAAAAAGGCTTTTTACCGGCCAGTGAAGTATGAACTGTGAATGCAGTTGCCAAAAATAAGCATGCTGTATATTCACTACCTATTAACCATTTTATTACGCGTAGTCGCGCCAACAGAGGGCGTTTTCCAGTTTTTCGAACAAAAAGTGACATAATTAAGACTCGTGCAGACTGGCGCCGTATCCCATGAAGTTTTCATAGAAATTATGCAACTAGTACGCCTGACTGTAGGAGCCTTTGCCATGCGCGACGATCGCTTTTAAATAGGACCAACAAATTCACCGTTGAATTATTAACCACTGTTAGTTTTAAGGCTCATGCAGACTAGCGCGATATCGCGGGCGCGACCGGTAGCAATATACGCGATATCGCCCCACTTTATATGTTTCACGCAGAAATTGGAACGGTGCTCAACTGTCTCTCATGAGTAGGTATTATCTGTGCAAGGTTGAATCACATTGGGCTTTTTTTTAATTCATAAAAAATTACGTAGGTCTCGATTTTTTGCGACATTAAATATTAATTGGTGTGTTCATAACTTTCATTTCACACGGCACAAAGCAAATTTTTACACATTGACGCCTGATATTCACGATCAACTGAAGAAAATCTACCCTTCTCAGTTCTCGCCTTCCCAAGTTACTCATGGGCTGACGTAGTAAATAGGCCCTTATAGACACTGCTTGCGACAGTTATCTGTGTTTGAAAGGCTGTCATAGCACGTGACGTGCAACGGGGATGCCGATTCGAATGAAATCTCCGTCACAAAATTCCACTATAGTTCGTTTTTTAATCTCGGAGACTAATTTGACGTTTCAAATGATTGTTGTTCGTTTTTTTTTTTCAATTAGGAGTTTGACATTTGCATGTGTCAATTTAGTCTTCAAGATGAACAGACTTTATTTACGAACACCGAAGAGGTGCTAGAGCAGGGATCACCAATTACATTCATTGGGGATCCGTTTAAAAAAAATAATAGGACTGTCGCGGTCCCCGATACACAGTTTTTTAATAACAAATATTATTTAATTAATTACTTATTTAACTAACAAAAATAATTAAGTAAGTAATTAATTAATATGAATGTGAAAAATTAAAATTTTCACTTTGTGTGTATTGTCATTGTTAGTGCAAGCTAAAAGTCCAAAGTTTTAGTTATAAGTACATTTTACTGTTTACTTAACCTGTTCAGCCCCGCGCGACACCGATTTGGAGTCAAACAAGAGATAATCAATTGTGTCTCATTAGCTGTCCTTGACCAAATAAAGGAATATCGTTTTTTATGCGTTGGGTAGACATTACTTCCTGAATTTAGTTCATAAAGTATTTTACTACAATGTTCACATACTTATAGAATTGGTGTGTACGCATTCTAGTTTAACAAACATTTTTTGCATAACTTACTTGCATTATTTGAAGGCGTAATAACACTAATAACAGATTAAAAAGTCACTAATATCGTATATCTGCGCCTTAACTGCACATTGCACTGAGGAGTGTACGACTGCGGGTTTTCTTTTCTATCAGACCGAAGAAAAATATCTTAGCATAGTTTTTTTCTACTAACTAGCTAGGCTCTCCATAAACTGCTCACAAAACCGACTCGAAATAATAAAGTAGGAAACATACGTGCTATGTTTAATGATAAACAGCATTCACATAACTAGAGCAGGTAGTATCATCTCAATCAACAAAATAAGACAAACGAGCCATGTTCCAACCAAATCTTGGAACCAGCATCTTCTAACCAACATCGAACTTTAAAAATAACCTGCCCTTACACTTTTTAATAAACGACAAGGTTGAGTGAAAGTGAGCTACATAAATACTATGACCGTACTACAGTTCTGCAACAAATATCCGCCGTCAAAGCAAATCGTTCCTATATGACGATCTGGCAACGTCGCATTGTACCGAAGGTACCCGAAGCCTTGAGCGCGACGGGCGGCGGCGAGTGGCGATGGCGCGCCACGACGTGGCGGGGCGGAGCGGGGCGGGACGCTAGCGTGAGCGTCACAGTTAGCTCGTAGAGTGCGGGATACGCGCATCGTCTGGCGTGCACTTACATAAACAATTACGATTTCCCGCCAAAAATGATTGACATAGAACGATTAATTGAACTTGTCAAACGGAACGAGTTCCTATACGACATAAGTCATAAGGATTACAAAAACCCTAGCCTTAAAACTGCGACATGGGAATTTATTGCAAGAGAGTTGAATGGAACAAGTAAGTGCACATTTTATGTCCAATAAATTAACAACATAGGGTACTTAACCCCCAGTCCTACCAAGATGCCATGTGACTTAAAATATAGGTAATACTTAGACTCGGTTAGATTTTTCCAAATAGCTATTTTCTACATCAACTTTCAACTTTAGTGACAATCGTTCTGTTTCTGACTTGATCACGTCCTCATTTCTCATGTTATCCGTATCGTTTCAGATGAGCTTTGTAGACTCAAATGGAAGACCGTAAGAGATAGCTATATCAAGTACAAAAGGCTATTAAAAAATTCAGATGGTACAAAAGAGATCGACTATATTTGGAGTGGCAATTTAAAATTCTTAGATAATTACAATGTTAACCGGAGAAGTTTTTATCATACAGTTAATAAGCGGAAAGCTGAGCCGACATTACAGGTTCCGGATGAATTAACATATGAAATATCGGCTTCTCCACCGCCTCTGGCGCCGTTGGGATCGTTAACTATGCCGGAAGTCAGCTCTGCATCATTTCAATCCAATCAAGACTTACGAATCAATAGGGGCGACCCAGTAACAAAATTTAAAGAAATTGACGCTACTGACCTCCTATTCCTGAGCTACTCTGGAACATTCAAGAAGTTTCCAGCGAGACAGCAAACCTTTATGAAGTTAGAACTTGCGAAGTTATTTGCAAACGCTGAACTGCAACAATTGGATGATGAGGAACAATCTAGGGTAGACTCTGCAGAAAGTTTACCTGTCATTATTAAAACGGAATATACTGACAAAGACGAATCAGAAATTTCGGGTGGATTCAGGGATGATGTCACAGAAGTGAACCCGGCTAAACGCAAGCGGCGTAGTTCTAAACCTCAAAAGTAATAGCTATATATTATAGCAGTCTTGGGATATAAGAGCCGATAATATACCCCTAGATCAGTGAGATTAATATTGTAATTGTAGCAGTAATTATGTTGGTTCCAAATAAAAATGTCGATTTTGGCGTAGAGAGTCCAAATCATTAAAGTAAGAAGTTGTTCTTTGGTATGTTTGAAATACAATTTAACTTTTATTTAGGTGCTGCTGTAAATGCGAATGATCAGAATACTTGAGTGAGTTTCAATGTTGAAAGAGTAATTATTATCTCGTTAAGAACTGTGTTCACCATATTTTTCTATGATTTTTAGACTATAAATCTAGTTTCTAAGTACCCTAAACTTTAGAAAGTGCTAAAAGACTATTTTTAATAAAGAAAACGTTCATCTTAAATATTAGATTCGTGTCTTCTTTCTGTTTTCGCTCAGTTCAATATGATTGTTTCTAAGAACCCCCACTTTAAGACACTCTTCACGCTTTACAAATATGATCGCTGTGGGAGAGACAGTTCTACGAACTGTAATATTGTTTGGCTCAATATCTCTCAGGTAGTTATGACACCAGTAAGTCGCCAGGTACTCTGGCGATATTATTTTAATAACTGCATTGTCTGAAGCTCGCCCACTATCTGCTCGGCTTTGTCGCAATAGATATATAATTCAGAAAAAGTCAAGAAAAAATAAAAATGATAGGTATATCGTAGAATAGCCAAGAATTTGGCTAAGGTTTTACATAATTATAACCTCAGCCAATGTTAAAAAAAAAAAGTTTTTATTGTTTCTCTTAATTTTTTTTTTATACAATACAGAATTGAGGCAGCCCCGGTAAGTTATAAGTATACTTGTGATGGGGTTACCTCGCAACTTCCCTTGCATTACTAGCTACAATATTGAGACATAATTAAAAATACAAAACAAAACTCAAAATAAGGAACAGTAATAAAAGAACAAAAATAAAAAGTTTAGGTACCTAGTAGGATGTTACAAAAATTGTTGAAGGAGGTAGGTGTAGTGTTTGTGTGTGGGTGTGAGTGGATGTGTGTGTGTGTGATTGGATAAAGGCTCCTACATACTGGCGCGACTTGTCGCGCGACGCGTCGCGACACAAAGGCACCGCTTGTAGCGCTACACGCGGTGTCTTTGTGTCGCGTCGCGTCGCGCGACAAGTCGCGCCAGTATGTAGGAGCCTTGAGTGGTGTTTGTTATGGTTGGGAAGAGGTTCATCATTAGCATATTCTGGATAATATAACTTCAATTTCATTGTACGTTTGTGATTTTAGCCATTCCGTTATAGTATTTTTACAATCGTACCGCAGCATGGGGTAATATTCAATTTAAGGTTCAATTTATTATAAATGAAAGTTGATTGAGTATTATACTGACGCCTGACGAAAACCGTACGGACGCGAGGGGAGTGGGCCACAATATCTTTACGCCTTTTATCGAGATTTGATACATCAAATGCGAGGGTCTTGTGCAAATGTAAAGTTATGTTCAATACGTATAATTTCCTAACAGTGAGCAGATTACTAATCTTGTAAAGGTTGTCCGTAGAGTATCGAAAGGGTTTAAAATACATCACTTTGATGAGAGATCTTTGAGCCCTTTCTAGGTCTAGAAATTTGGTCTTGGTGGCCCCACCCCAGATCGGTATCCAGTATGTGATGATTGATTGGGCCAGAGCAGTGTAGATTTTATTAAGTAGCGCCGGGGGCATCACATGCCGCAACGTTTTAAAAATCCATATAAGTTTCCTGACCCTGGCCATAGTATTTTCGATATGGGTGTGCCAGGACAATCTTTGGTCAACTGTTATACCAAGATATTTGGTGAATATAACTTGTTGTATGCTTTGACAATTGCAGGGATAATGGGAGTTTGCACACTCATGGATCACGATCCCAAAATCAGCACCTGGCTGTGTCCTCTGATTTGGAGTAAAGCAGATGAAGTTAAAAGATTAGCATTTAACCAACTTCCTATTGCTGCTAATCCATGTTCAGCAGCAGTACGCACGGTAGCCCCAAGAGTCACCGGTGAGAACAACTGCTGTGTCATCTGCATATGAAACCTACTCGTCCGCTACTGTTCCTAATATTACACAACTCATTTATATAAATCAGGAACAACGTCGGGGCGAGCACACTTCCCTGTGGTACTCCAAAACATACAGTTTCTTCATTGCTAGTTAAGTTTCCAAACCCTAACCTGCTGTTTTCGGTTTGATAAATAACTACCATAAAGAGAGAGATGCCGATTGTTTCAAGTCTGTGCAGAATGTTATACCTATCATTTTTATTTCAAATGCATCTTCTTTTTCCTGGTTAAAAAAAACCGACACACCTTACCTATATAAGTTTGTTTACGAGTAACAGTCTAAAAGCCAAAAATACAAAAAGTAAGTAAGTATGTCACGAAAATACTTTAAAAGTAAATTGAAATACCCTAACATCGCTACGACCGTCATGGCAACGTTCCTTCCGCTAGCTCTAGCTATCGGAAATACGGAGTTGCATGAGAAAACTCAGAAATGTTCAAAGAATTTAAAGTAGGAAGTTTCTATGCCAGCCACAAATGTAGCCGCGTCTAAAATGTAGTCTAGACTAATTTCACGAACGAAATAATACATAAATGTTTATTATCAGTTTACAGCAGCGATTTCTATTGAGCAGCGCGCCTGGCCGTGACTCCGACGACTGTCAAGGTTACTCATTGAAACTTTTACTAAGATCCAAGTTTATTACACGTGATTTGTTTAAATGTTCCGCTTGCCGCACTTTTCCTAGAAATTCTTATTAAAAGTCGCTGGAAGTTGAATATGAAGACTGGCGTTTGTGTTATGCAGAATCCGAAATTGCTAATTAAGGAACGAGAAACGAGTTTCGAGGAAGATTGCACAACTTATTAAGATGTTTTTATGAAGTTTAATCGTGGAAGCCTTAGCAGAGTCGTCTGCGAGCACGACTAAATGTTAGACACCCGTTGGAGCCGCGTGGCGCTTACGATTGCTTTGTTATAAATTCTAAACATTTTTCTGTCGTCACGGGTGACGGTATTTGGGGTTCTACTCTTTAGAGAGTAGAAAACCTCTTAGTCTGTCAATGATTATACGGGCCCCTCTGAAAGGAGTTGATCCGACAATACCAGTGACAAATTAAATGTATTCGGACGGGCAAATACATTTCGGGAGTAGGGACAGCCGTCAAATCGTGATATCATTGATTCTTAGTTCGGGCCCCGAACTAGTCTTGTGTCAGTAAGGGGTACGGAGCAGGTAATGCCCGTAACTACGAATTTAGGGGAGTAGACCCCCAGGATCGATATGAACCCATGCCTTCTTAAAAGAACGTCTAGAACAGGGATTCCCAAAGTGGTCGATATCGACCCCTTGGGGTCGAAATCAGTTTCCCAGGGGTCGACATAAACGAAAACTGAGTTTGGGGGTCGACAAGGTCTAAAAATCGACCCCTATTAATTAACACAAGTTCATAATTGAAATTTCAAGATACTGTATAAGTTGTGTTATGTGTACCATTTTGTTATAAGAATGACTATTATTTTAGTAGGAAGTATCATTGTTGTACTTTTAAAAACTTAACAAGTCGATACGCGAGCACAAGCTCGTACAAGATGAAAAAAAAATTGCTATGGTGGTCTGAGGAATCAGTTCGTAATGGAAAAGGGGTCTCTTGCCCAAAATAGTTTGGGAATCCCTGGTCTAGAACGTCATAAGGTTGGGATCTCTATTTTAAGCTGTTACGTAATTGTATTGGGTAGTCGAAAATATTTCAATAACCCTATATATATATATTAATTTCCATCAGAAGTCGAGCACAAAAAGGAGAATGACAACCTATGTCATGTGCACGATTACAGCCTTCGTAAAAATCTAGCTTCGTCGCCAACTCATTAGTTTCGCAAACCAATGTGCGTATTAATTTCGCATTAATTTCCTGCTGCAATAAAGTTTTAGGTATTTACTATGGACTCTTGACATTTGCCAAGTGATCACTGAAACATTGTTTCTTCCTTGCATTCGCTTGTCGTGCCTAGGCAATGGCATGACGCCCAACTGCCGCGGCCGTGCCAACGCCAGGCGCTACGACGCGCGACGTTCGTATCAAATGACTTGGTTAAGGCGCTGACAAGACCCAATTGACCAAAATAGGCTTCGCTTAAGAAAAAAAATTGCCAAATCTGTATAGTTTGTGGTAACGGAAAAAATATATATTAATTTTGAACATATTTCCCAGAACTTGGTTGTTACCAAAACACGTTTTGAAAACAAAATCTCGATACAAACTAACGTTAAACTAACCTCTTACTTTGAGTTCTAATCCAAAATATCTGTATCAAATATCAACATACGTTACGTATTTAATTAATAACATGAACGTCTTATTTGAATGCAGAACTTGGTTGTTTTTTATTTTCGATTACTCAACTCAGTTTTGAGTAAATAGATAATTACTTCATATTTTGCAATAAATTACAAGCGTTGTGTCATCGCGCTTCTCTTTCTTTTCTATGGAATTTGACAGGGACCGCGGTTTAGGTGTTGTCAGCGTCTTAACTATAACTGCTTTTCAGTGACAGATTCCGAATTGCTACCTATAAGTATTTATGTGGCCTGGACTTCTTTGATGATTTTTTTTACCTGACTTCCCCAGAAGGCGGGTAATGTTTTTCGAGAATATGTATGTGTATGTATGCGTATTTCTTTGGCACGCTCTGTAGCCTAAACGGCTTGATGGATTTTGACATAATATGTGGGAGTGACATAGGCTATATATTTTTTTATATTATGTTGAATCTGCAAATACAAAAAAAAGGGAGGGGAAGGTACAGGTACTTAACCAAACAACTCGTTTCTTAATCAAACAAAAAGGTTTTTAGTAAAAAAAACTTGACTGCAAAAATACTGAAAGGAGAGAACTGAGAATGTTGTTATTGCAGGCCGGACAAGCCAATATCCTGAAAACGTTTGTTTGCCCCCGCCCGCCTGCAATAACAAAATTCTATAGATTATAAATATTATAATGTTCGCTTTTTTCTTTTCAATTATTTTTTGCAGTCGGGATTTTTGTTTTTTTCTTAATAATTAGCTTTATTAGCTCTGTACACATGCCTACACATTTCCATTTTACGCTGTCCTCGCATTGTACGGAAATCCTATACAATGCGAGATCAGTTTATACTGGCCATGTATAGCTATGTGTACATACTTCCCTTTGAAAGAGCCGTATTTTAAAAAGGCAACCCTGTCTGAGTTCGTCTATCAAATTTGGTCTTGGATCTTGTCTTGTACGTCCAATTTCCTTGGCTGAAGCTGGGGTTCCATATTTGAAATCAACGTAATCTGATTTCACAAGTATTTGTAGGTACTTTATGTTAATTCATGATCTGGTTAATGTAAGTACTACATTCCTAAGGCTATGAAACTGTAAATAACAACAACAATCGTTGTCGTCCTCGGCCCTAATACCAAACTACCTATTGATTTTTCATTGAATATTAGAACATTGACCTTCGGTGTAATTGCGACGCACACACTAGCTGTCAGTAGCTATGGGTTTCTCTTTGACAGTTCAACAACATTCATTGCATTATTTCCGTTGTTGAGCAGATAATTTTTTCGAACATATGAAGCAATGGATTAGCAATATTTTTTAAAATCATTCTGATTGTATGCTACGCAATTAGGGTGCAGGATTTATTTCTATGTATTTTGTGTTGCCTGCACTATGCTATGATGCGATATGACCTGATGGCCAGCAGGCTTAGCATGTCACTCTCTATTTCTTCGAAGAATAGACACGGCTCTTTCCATATAAAGTGACATTTCGTTTCTCCTTTTTTGACATCCCACCGTAGAGATCTTTCTACATAAAAAAGGACC
The DNA here is from genome assembly GCA_905333075.3 of Atethmia centrago. Lineage (NCBI taxonomy): Eukaryota > Metazoa > Arthropoda > Insecta > Lepidoptera > Noctuidae > Atethmia > Atethmia centrago. The sequence goes on from HG995387.1 coordinate 14,686,535, forward strand.
TAGACAAAGATCGTTAGAAACGAAAGGCAAGATGACAGATTGTCTACGGTGCGATGTCAAAAACTGAGAAACGAAATGTCACTTTGTATAGAAAGAGCCGTGTCTATTCTTCGAAGAAATAGAGAGTGTCATGCTAAGCCTGCAGAAATAAAAAGGAAAACGCTCGAAAGGGAAATAAATCGTTGATCAGATTGACATACTACGTAAATTGGCCGTCTAATAGGCATATTAGCCGTGCCGAAAATACGGACAATCTAAGTTGTGAGTCAATTTGGTAAACAATTAATTACCATGATTGTACCAGGACTTACGAAGTCGACTACTGCTTAAACAAAGACAGGCTCTGATGTGTGTATAACTAAAATTTTACAGTTCATTCTTATAAGGGTCGGATAGACTCCGTTGACCTTGGCCATACAAATGATCGTCGTCTTTAAAGCGAATATTTATTTTTAGTAACAAAAATATAAATATGCTAAAAAATCACAGAAATAATTATAGATACCTAGTAAAATAGTCTCTTCATAAAAAAATACATGAAAATATCTTAAAAAGGTGCCTAGTTTGAAAGTAATATTGTTTTTTATGCTTTGGGTAGACATTACTTCCTGAATTTATGTCATAAAGTATTTTACTACAATACTTAAAGATTCACATACAGAATTGATGTGTCCGCGTTCTAGTTTAAGACGTGACAACACCTAAACCGCAGTCACTGTCAGATTGCATAGAAAAGAAAGAGAAGCGCGATGACACAACCCTTGTAATTTATTGCAAAATATGAAGCAATTATCTATTTACTCAAAATTGAGTTGAGTAATCGAAAATAAAAACAACCAAGTTCTACATTCAAATAAGACGTTCTTGTTATTAATTAAATTAAATACGTAACGTACAATTTAATGCAGATATTTTGGATTAGAACTCAAGGTAAAAGGTTAGTTTGTATCGAGATTTTTTTTCAAAACCTGTTTCGGTAACAAATTGTGGGAAATATGTTCAAAATTAACATATACTCTTTCCGCTACCACAAACTATACAGATTTGGCATTTTTTTTTTCTTAAGAGAAGCCTATTTTGGTCAATTGGGCCTTGTCAGCGCCTTAACATACATTTTTTGCATAACTTACTTGAATTATTTGAAGGCGTAATAACAGATTTAAAAGTCCCTAAAATCGTATATCTGCGCCCTAAGTCCACTATTAGCATAACAATCATTTATCAAAAGGTGACAAAGAGACCGATGACAATGCACTCATTTCCAATTGGGAGACTAAATAATTTATATGAGGCCAGTAGTTATGTAGGCTCTTGGCGTCGTGGCTAAATGATAACTAACAGACAGTGCTGGATTAACCACGTAGCAAGAGTAGCAATTGCTACGGGCCCCGCGCAAAAGCCTCGCGTATCCAAAACCGTCGCCTTTTTTTTTTTTGAGTGTGGGAAATCATCAAATAACTTCTCCCGCTCTGGGCGGAGCGGGAGGGTGTGTCAGACTTACTGACTAAAACCCACCCGTATTCCTTCCTGTTGCCTGTGTTGCGGGGGCCTCGGTGACCCATAAGTACCTTCCCGCGACCCCAAACCTTCGCCTGAGCGTAATTTTTTGAGTGGTATATTGAATTTACTTGATGTCACAAAACGTGAAACGTAACACACTTTCCGACTAAGACAATCCACGTTAGACAATCGCTATCCGATTATTTCGTTGGCGAAAATAAAACACGTAGTTTCATGCGGTAAAGGCTCCTACATACTGAGGCGATATCGCGGGCGCGACAGGCATATTGCTGCCTGTCGTGCCCGCGATATCGCCTCAGTATGTAGGAGCCTTAAACGCACAAGTCGCTCGTATCGAATTTGACTCGGCCTGATAATCGGCTCTACAAAAAATCTGACCTGTGCGAGCACCCTTACTCGACACTCAGTGTAGATGGATAACATAATTGAAATGACTCGATTTAAAATGGTAGAATTGTCTATTTATTTGTAAGGCTTACAAGTCTACATTATTTTTATTATAATTTAGTAAACATATACCAAAAAAATCTTTTACCCAATTTATTTTTTACCACTTTTTATACTCATAGTATATCAAGGGCCCGTTGATAGAATTTGCTACGGGCCCCGCGCTTGTTTAATCCGGCACTGCTAACAGACACACGGGTCGATCGAAGGTTAGGCTACGCGGAAAGCTCGTGTCCGGTTCGCGGAAAAGTACGAAAGGGTTACCGAGGCCACTGGCAACGGAAGGAACACGGGTAGGTTTTAGTCAGTAAGAGTCTGACACACCCTCCCGCTCCGCCCAGAGCGGGAGAAGTTATTTGATAATTTCCCACCCAAAAAAAAAAGCCGTGTCCGGTCTCGGCTGTCATTTGTAGATCTTTGACAGTCGTTACCGAAAATCAGAAGGCCAAAAGTTTGACTACGAGTCTTACCAAGGAGTATCGTGTTGCCCAATAACTGGGTTGTGGAGGTCAGATAGGCAGTCGCTCCATGTAAAATACTGGTATTCAGCTGCATCCGGTAAGACTAGAAGCCGACCCGAACATAGTGGGGAAAAGGCTAGACAGTTATCTCTAAGTTAGGTAGGTACATAGATAGCAGAGCAATTCTGCATAGAAATAAACCAGTCTTGTCTAGGCCGGTGTCAGGTCACCAGTATTTATGGACCAACCCACCAACTGAACGGCTATCGATTTTAAATTAAAATAAGCTGGCCAGCATTCGTCGCAGTGTGCGCTCGTAAAATAGAACGCTCTAATATATAACCAAGCTTTGGAAATAAGTTAAAGCAAGCATAGATATGTTTGATAAAGTAACGTATTTGGTGCTCCATTTGTGTTGTCCGTGCAATCCCATGAACAAAATACGAGGCCTTTATATTATTACCAGCAGGCTCAGCATGACGCTTTCTATATCTACGAAGAAAAGACAAAGCTTGGCATGACGCTGTAGCATGACGCTTTTTATTTCTACGAAGAATAGACACGGCTCTTTCTATACAAAGTGACATTTCGTTTCTCCATTTTTGATATCGCACCGTAGAAATCCTTCTACATTAAAAAGGACCTAGACAATGATCGTTACAAACGAAAGACAAAATGACAGATTGTATAAGGATTTCTACGGTGAGATGTCAAAAATGGAGAAACGAAATGTCACTTTGTATAGAAAGAGCCGTGTCTATTCTTCGTAGAAATAAAAAGCGTCATGCTAAGCCTGTAGCTTGTCCCCACTTAAGTTTGTATCCCGTGGGAATTTCGGGGTATCCTATGACCTAATCCAGGTCATGTACTACCCACGTGCCAAATTTCATCCATATCCGTTCAGCCGTTTTAGCGTGAAAGCGTAACAAACAAACAGACTTGCTTTCGCATTTATAATATTAGTAAGTTATTATTAATTTACTAGCTGCTAACTGCGGCATCGCCCGCGTGTCTTTTTCTAAAATAATAGTAACCTAAGTGACTCCTTATAACATCAGCTATCTGCCAGTGAAATTCCCGTCCAGAAAGGTCCAGGCGTTTCAGAGATTAGCCGGAACAAACAGACAGACAGACAAAAAAATATTTAATTGGTTTTTTGTTGTAAGTACCGTATATACTTTCGTGTTCATTTAGTAAAAAGATGTTTCAATTTTAACTTTATGCATGCCATTTTAATCTACACATATAAATAAAATTGAAGTGTCTGTTTGTAAAGTGAAAATAACAGCTTTTTAATAAATGCACATGAAAGTAGGTAATACGGTAGTTTACGGTACTTATAACAAAAAAACAATTTTTGAATTTTTATCTGTTTGTTTTTTTTGGCTAATCTCGGAAACGGCTGGACCGATGTTGTACCGACCGAGTATTATATTATACTAGCTGCTGGCCGCGTTAATCTTTTGTCAGTCTCTTCTAGTCTCTTGAACTACCCAAAAAGGTGTACGAAATAAGATAACGAGAAGTCCCCGTTGCTATCTAATAGATTTTTAGCATATTTTATGATAAGAACTAGCTGATCATTTTATATTCAGACATGAGAGGATAATAAAGTAATTAGACTTAGGAACCTACTTCTATTTTTTTATAAAATTACTTAAAATATGATTCTATAAAACATTTTTGCTCTGCTACAAATTACATAGGCACAGTACAGAAGGTCAGCTCCACACAACAAGCGAAAACAGGCAAACCGACCTCAAACTCAAACAAGTGCGAGCAGGCTTAGCATGACGCTTTCTATATCTACTCTACTGTAGAATAGAAATCGATTGTCTACATTTCTCGGTAGAAAACTGTCAACTGTCTACACGGAAACGTCATTTATGTCTGCTCTTCCGTCGACAAAACGGATCGCTACGGTTCTCGTGCTTCTGTTGAGACTCCAAAACTGACTGTACGTAGCATAGACACGTTTGTGCGTGCTTTTTCATTTATTGTATGGAGTCTGCCTTCTGTACGTATTTACTTTGTGGCTAGATGCGATAGCACGATCTTGTCGTTGCGCGTCGGCCGTCCGTCGGCGAGGCGCTTCAAACCGCTTCACAAACCCGCCAGCACCCGGCAGTATTGATCGCGAGCTCGTCGCAATCGTACGTACGTGCAGCTCGACCGATACCACCATGACTCCTAAATTAAAGAACAATCGCTTAGGATTAGAGGACACCGTTTTAATTAAAGTTTTAAAAAAGTATAAAAACAATCCTTGTTTGTGGGACACCACACATAAATATTACCATAATAAACCTACCAAAAACGAAGCTTGGGACTCATTATTACAACTATGGCGGAAATGCCAGCCAACTGCAACACTGCACGATGTAAAAATTAAAATATTTCATATGCGGACGAATTACACGCGGCAGAGAAGAAAAGTAAGTGAAACTTTTTATATTTCATTTTAATTTAATTTAAAAACAATTATGTTGGTCATCTTGTGTATGGAATGTGTATGTATTTTTTAGAAGTTAAATTGTCCATAGGTATATTCGTGAGATCAATGCTCGTGCCTTCTCTGTGGGAGAAGAGGCCTTTGCCCAGCAGTGGGACAATAACAGGCTGGTATTAATAATACAAATAGGTATATTCAAATCATAATTGTCATCTTTGACAGTTGCATGAAATGGCTGTAACCAACTATTCATAGTAAATACTAATGCCATAGCTGTAAGCCCAGGTCCACACGGGCTTTATTTTTCGCCCGTGGGCACGAGCAAGGCAAATTGACGTTGGGTGATAAGGTGTCAATTTGCTTTATAATTAATTTCTCTGGTTGTACACACGGCCACATATTAAGCTATACAATTCTAGTATAAGCTGATCTCGCATTGTATACGATTTCCGTAAAATGAAAAGTCAGCTTATACTGGAAATGCTTGATATGTAGCAGTGTGTACGTGTCAATAAACAAAACATTTAATCATGCCTCTATTCTTCAAAAAGTGGGAGGCAGAGGTCAGAGCCAATCAGTGTAAATGGTAACCTCTGGAAATACTGATACGGTTACGGAAACTATTTCATTTTCACTGAGAGGAAGCTACACTATTACCGAGTGTTATAGGGATAACATTGAAGAAAAACTCTAGGTATATATATGTATTTTTGAAAAATCAAGTCGAAGAAAACCCAGATTGGGTTATTTACTTTGGAGTGCGCTGACCCAACGGTTTGGTATTATAGGTACCTATATATAGGTATAAATAGTATAAAATAAAGTCGCTTTTCGTGTTTGTGTCTGTCCTTATCTTAATTCTTGTAAAGTAAGAAATGGATACGGTTTCCGGAATTTATTCCGGTAGGTTTTATGACTTTACAATTTAAAACATTTATGAAGTGAAAATTCATAGGCGGCGATTCAATATATAATTGGACGAGAATTGAGTGAAATTTCAAGGACGCGTCACGTTTAGGCACATTTCGTTACATGAGAGAGAAGAAAGACGCAAGTCCGACCGAATAAGACAGTGTCGCGCATGTCCGCGTTGTAGATGTCCGCATCAGATGCTATATATGAACAGCTGAAGTAACACGCGTTATGCAATTCATATTTATCATTGTATTTTGTGAATATTTACGTTTGTGTCCAGTGATTGTTTGATATCAGTGAACAGTCATTATGTAAGTATAATTAAACTTTAATTTTTTTATCAATAATCACGTTTCTAAGCTAATGCTGCCTGAAAATTATAAATGGTTGATTTCCGCCACGTGTTTGATCACAGGTAGTCCATTAATTACTACAGTCTACAACGCATCAGTCTGTGAGAGAAGCGTTATTTCTGAGCGAACAAACATTATCTACGCATCGATGTGAAATATTATGTAAGTAATATGTACCAATTTAATGTAATATTTATGGCGAGAGACTGTTAAATTTTTAAGTAAAACGGACAGTAATGAGCAGAGATCGGATATTCGGATGCATATTTACCTAAAGTTAAATTTTAGCTATGAAAGTATGGAAGCGGCTTCTTAAAATATTTTTATTTGTAAAAAAAAAAAAAAAACACGGGATGCCAGGAACACCGGGAATGCATAGCTAGTCGGGTATATAATAAAGAAGCGACTTCTAAAATATGTATATGTAGGGTGTAAGAGGAGGGGTGGTGTGTGTTAGTTAAAACAAAAAAAAAAACACCCGAACGCATGGCAAGCACAGCGACGAATGCAATTATTGTAATTAAATAAACTAAGAGAACTATTTGTCGGGGTAGCTACTTGCGCATAAGCAGGTACCTATAATTTGCCGTCCCACTCACAAACTCGCAAAATGCCTATCGTCGTTTTCTATTAATATAATGGTGCTAACATATACTGTTTTTTTCGCTATGTGGAGAGGACAGGGATTTAACAGAATTTCACTAAGCACAATAATTTTTAACTATTTGTTTCAATAGGTACCTACATCAATTATTCTAAATATATGTAGTCCGTTAACTTATATTAACGTTGTTTGCTATGGCAGTTTGGTATTTACCTACCTACTTTACAATATTAGGTAGGTAGATATTATGCATCCGCTTATATAGTCAGGAAAAACACAAAATTTGTCGATTCCGTAATCGCGGGTTTTTTTTTTTACTATAGTGCATTCCATATAAGCCAACATTTGAAAGTAAGTTATATGTAGATTATAATACTAATCTGATTCAATAGTCAGAAACCTTGTTGATCCCGGATCCGCGGATTTTTTCGATACAAAAGCGCATTCCACATTCGCTAACATCTCAACTTTAGGTGAATATGCATCCGAATATCTGATCTCTAGTAATGAGCCTTTGCAGCGCGAACGCATACTGACGCATGTAATTGTGTATGTGAGCGACACACACACTTATGTGCGACGGTGAGTATACAAGCTGTTAATCCGGCCCCCCTAGCATTACATTATGACTGCCGAATCGACTTGAATTTAATATGACAATTAAAACTGCTCTTTTAAACAAGAAAAATACAATTATACAGCGTGGAATTACGGGAAATTACTTTCGAAAGTCTGTGGATTATAATTTGCCTAAGGAACATTTCTCTGTTGCTCTTGTGCGTCCAAAGTTACTAATTTAGCCTTAAATCGAGATTCAAGTTTGCATTGTAACTAATTGTCTGTATTATACACTTAATAAATTTACGTAGATTTGACACCTATTTCCTATTATGGCCTACATAATCTAGGTACTAAACAATTTCAAAAATAAACATTCCAATTGGTGTACGGCCCGACGAAGATACGTCGAATCTTTTTATAAAGGTTCGCGTAGACTAGCGCGATATCGCGGGCGTGACAGGCATATTGCTGCCGGTCGCGCCCGCGATATCGCCCCAGTCTGCACGAGCCTTTATACGATTAAAAAAAAGTAAATGGGTATGTAAATACCTATAACCCCGTGGTCCCTGACTAAAAGTGAAAACTTATTTTTGGTAAAGGAAAAAGTTATGGATTCGCGTTACACCCGCCCGCGCCGACATATTGTACTGTAATGAAGTTAAATTGTAGGCGCGTTGAGCGATAAGTTTATTTTTAATTTTTAATCAGTTTATCCCGAGCTGTTTCCGGGAACGCATACCTAGTGCGAACTTTTTGTGAATTACAACTTGCTTTTAATAAGTTTTGTTTACTTAGATAAGTTGTTAAGAGTCCACAATACCTCAACGCTACTCTTTATTTACACACGAGCAAGCGAGACAGGGCGGCGGCAGGGAAAAGGTTCATAATATCTGCTTTATATTTAGCTCAGTTATTTTATTATGCAAATTTTCATGATCTAATTTAAAGTATTGTATGAATACTAGCGGTTTATTGTTCGGTTTGGAGGTAACTGTATTTTTTTTCTGTAGAGAAATATGGAATCGAGGAAATAGAGGGGCTTGTGGCTAAGTAATAACAGCCGCACGGGTCGATCGATCAGGTTAACTTACTGGAAATGTATAGCTTGATGTGTAGCCCTGTGTACTTAACATTAATCCTCAACTTTACCATATATTTATTTCAAAATGAATGCTACAGTATTTTCGATAGAACGGAGGACCATGCTAAGCAATTTGAGGTGTTGTAGACTCTTAATTGTACAAATACGTAGTTAGTGTTAGCTTAGTAGAAGTGTATTGTGTAAAAAAAAATACTAACGTAATGTTCAGCCAGTGTTTTTTGTTAGAACTTGTGTTTGTGATCTCTACTTACTAAAAAGCACGCTTACCTTGGAGTTGACGCTTAAACCTAGGTCATATCAGATGATTGTATGTGTGTGTGTATGTGGCTGCTGTCGAAGCAGACATCGACGATGATGCCTCGACGAAAGGTTTGCTGTTTACTTCTAAGAAGACAAATACCTAGATACCTACAAACCTTATTTAATTCAAATTGCCTGAATGGTTTACCGACACATCTATTAGTCATTTTAGTGTTTACGCGACAGACCTACGTAAGTAGAGGTAGGCACATAAGTAAAGGGATCTTCCTAAAGTACGCACAAAACTTTGAGCTCTCGGAAGTTGCATGCGAGTAGCCTAAGTGTGTAATTACATAACAACATTAAATAACATTTTTATAGTACCTATATCTACCTAAAGGATTGATTTGTTCATCACAAAAATAATTTGCTAATAATATACTTTTAGGCCACTCGCGTGCAACTTCCGAGAGCTCATCATAACGTTTTGCGCGTACTGTATGTACCTGCCTATCTGTTGGTATTGACTAAAGTTCGTTTTTTAATCCCAGAGACTAATTTGACATTTCAAATTATTGTTGTTTGGTTTTTCAATATGGAGTTTGACATTTGCACCTGTCAAATTAGTCTCCGAGATTAAAAAAACAGACTAGGTGGCTATCTGATTTATCTGGCGGCGGCGTCCGGTAGGCGGCGCTGCATGTTGCGGTGTGTATGGTGGAGATTATTTTCACATGCGTGTGTGTGTGCGTAAACGGCAGGCCGCGGTGCGCCTATGTGTATGACGGAGACTCGGTACACATGCATGTGTGCGTGTCTAAAGGTCGCGTAGAGTGGAGTCAAGAAAAAAAAATGAACTAAGTTAGGAAAATTCAACTTCTAAAGCACAAGTTTTGACACTTCGCGACACATACAGTGGTGTTCTTAGGACCATAATTAAGGTATAAAATTCGGGAAGTACTTTCCTGTGATTCCAAGCTGTATACCTATTACATACCTACGGTTAAATTACATATTGTTTTATGCGTTTTTCTACTCCACAGATTTCGCAATGTCAAAAATAGTAACCGAACGATCCCGAGGGAGTCGACAAGTAAAAAATGTCCCGAAGGTGAGAAAAGTAGCGAAAACTGGAGCAGAGCGCATTCGTGAATACAGAGCGCGAATAATGGCTCTTGATAATGCAGCTGTAGCTGGATCTGCAACTAATGTTGAAGGTATGGCAATTCAAACAGCATCTCACGAAAATTTGGAAGACAACCAAGTTGGTATGCGTGAAAATAAACGTTCGCTACTTTACGAGGCCCTCAGTCAACAAAGCAGCCAAGATGACCAGGAAGCAGGAGACAACCATCGACAATTAGTCGTTCAAATTCATGGCAATTCCCAAGATTTAACTAGTAATATGCAAATGCAGTCTAGCACACAAAAAGTAACAAAGTTGAGGAGACATTCGAAAACTGCTAAAACACCAGCAGAACGTGCTCGCGCTTATAGAGAACGGAAAAAATCTTTAAAGAATGCAACCCTCGTCGATGACACAGTTGGGCTTGAAGAAGTATCTCAAGAAGCAATCAACGTAGGAACATCAACTGCACGCAGTCGACAATGCGGAGCGCGAAAACGACCATACGAACATGTCCAACCACCATCCAGTCCATCCACTTCCGGATCTTCAAAGAGTGTGGTATATAATGACAATTGTGTGATAACACGTGAAACATCTCTCCTTAGGTCGACTCATCAAAATCCTACGACCAACATCATTAATAGTGTAACGTTATTGATAGTTGGTGATAGTCCGAATGACACTCATATCGCTGATTCATGCATGCCATATGCGAATACCGTCGAATATTTGTTATTTGTGTCTCATTGTATGCTGCACTGGTTGACGTCATTACGTCGCTGGAAACCAGCACTGGGGCTCTGTATGTGTGTGTGTCTCGCATAGGGTCGCAGAATTAAGCCGAGCGATGACCGTTATGCGTGTATAATTATTATCCCTCATTTTTTTTTTATTTTGTTGTTCTTTCTTTGCTTCAAATTTACCGCAAATAAAAATATTTTCTTTCTTTATTTCGTCATGATAAAACTTACCGTGAATTAAAATTAAAATGTACAGGCAATTAACTACTTGGGATATATTAGCTCAATGTGTGACAGGTTGCGGTTTAAGGACAATTTGAAATTGTGCTAAAAAAAGTAGAAATAGCCGTGGGCTCCAAACTAGGCACAGCCTGGATCTTGGTGGCCCAATATTAAGAGTCAAGACAGATTGAGTTGCCAAACGTTAATTGTGACAGCACAGCCGGACAAATAACAATCATTAATAATGGAAATACCTAGTAATTAATTATAAAATAATAAACTACATGAAGAAATTCTGAGAGAAATTGTACCAGATAGATCGATGGATGAAATATTGAAGTGCATGGTTCCATAAAAACAACAGCAATGCCAACTTATAATGGTTTCAAATTTACGCAAATACCTACATATTTGCCATCGTTAGATGTAGTTTCAGAGAGACTTATTTCGCCACGGATACCCTTAATGCAGATGCGAAGATTAAGACATGTTAATTGCCAGTATGGTATTTACAGACAAATGATTAATGTCCCTGTTTGTGTTAATACAATGTTGAAACTTCTCCCAAATATAGTGAATGACGATCTTTGCATAAATGTACATATCAAACGGAAAAAGATTCATAAAACCAGTTATTTGCATGGCATCATCAACAAACGTACTATAGAAACTTAGCTACATTAATGAAATTAAATTAAATTGTTTATTCTGTAAATAGGATATCGGAATCACTTAAACGTCATATTAAAAAAATATATAAGCTAGATGGAGTCGACATATCTTATCTGACTACCCCTGAAAAGAAATGGCGAAACAAACTCAAGGGTCAAAGTCTCTTTTAAAGTCCAGGCATAATCTTGGTCAGATGATGTGAGGACCATGTATGTATGTCTGCATGGTAATATTTATGTTATCAACATCAACTCTACTATACATAATGTATGACATCAAAATAGACGAATCATTCTTCAACAGCAATTTCATTTGTCCACGAATCCCCAAAATGAATATAGTGAAGATATTCCAATTGAAGAAAGCCACACCGCCCAACAACATAGGGCCCTAAGGAACGAAGATCAACACTTACGCACTGGGAGAATACAATGTTCCAGAAAGTTTGTTGTTCGGCAAACATGTAGAGGATCTTTCTTTCCATCAATTTATTTAGGACAATTCTGCCGCTTCAAAGACCAGGTTAATGATGATGAAACCATTTATGATGGCAACGAGTGAGTTACGAAGATCCAATCGACGAGCTGTGACGCCATATCGCCGTATACTTGGTGATGGTAATCTTGCGCTTGAGGGTTAGCGATGCTCTCAGCGTGGTGTAATGCAACCGTGCATTACACCACGTTACTACAAAGATGGCCATCACTCGACAACAAAGCGAAGATCAGGAATATGTCAATAATCGTATTGAAACATATCTCTATATAAAATTGTTTGTAAATTTGTACCTGGTTATGTTTGGAAATACTCGTATAAATCCGACTGCAAAACTTCTTTCACTGAAAGCTACACTATTCCCGAGTGGCATAGCCTACTTTTATGGCAAAAAATGCACGATTCCTGTGGGAATCCCCATATGGTGAAAAATGGAAATACGCATGGTAAAATTCATTGCAAGCGGTGGGGGAAGGTGGGATCTACTACATCTGCAAAATAGGTTCAGTCGCGCGGTCGGCTCCTAACGCAAAGTTTGTCTCCAAAGTTATTTTCTTACAAACAATTTATGGTTTTGTTGTTTCAAAATACGCCATAAGTGTGCCAACTGAGTGACAACAACATTATGCCCAGCAGAAAAAAAAAAACAAGAGTTTCTTATGAGTCAACCAAAGCGAAGAGGACTAGATTACGCCGAATGAGAGAGTCTTCCTCTGAGAGAGAACAACCTCTGGCACGTGGAAGAGAGCATATGAGGGAAATACGTGCTAGAGAAACGATTGCTGAACGCTTGCAGCGGCTAGCTCGAGCAAATAATTTATCTCTGCTGCACGTGCTCGCAAGTTTTACAACGAACGCTTACAATGGAACAGTCAAGTCAGGAGAAGTACGAGAATCAAGCGCTAAACGATCACAGCGGAATGCTTTCGTAAGTTCCACCCGAATACTTTTAAGCCAGTACAAAAATCTGCTAATGTCGAATGTAAAAAGTGTATCTGTGTATAATAATGGCTTCTGGGGGAATTTCGATGTGGGTGAAACCGCGAAGCTCGGCTTATAACAGTTAGTTGTATTGTTGTTAGTAACTGCTCAATTAGTAATTTGTTTTGAGGTTATGTATACGAACACATTGTCTGCTTAGAGTTGGCCAACGTCACGCCTACGATTGCTGTCCGGATATGCAGAAGAGTACCTATCATGAAAAAACCATACGAGGAAAAGTTGCTAGAAAATAAAAAACGCTCGCGTGCGTTCATAGAATGCAGGACGGTTTTGAGTCCGCGATGTCGCCCGACTCGCCAGTTCCACGCCACCGCTTCCATCGGCTTGACGTGTCGAGCGCCGCGCGCCGTTTTGTGCTCTCTGTGTGCTATCCAATCGATATGTTGAATAAACAAATAAAACGTGAACTTTTATATAAATTCGTTAAACAGTTCAAAAAATCACAGTGCTTGTGGAATCCTGAAAATATTTACTATTACCATAAACCAGCAAGGGAAGACGCTCTCTTAGTTTTATTAAAAATATGGAATAACTATGAGTATATGACATTAGAACGTCTAAAAGTAAAAATCCAGGGTATACGGTCACTTTATCGAAGAGAAAGGAAAAAAGTGAGAGAGCATGTTCATATTATCTAAAACTTTCTTGTAACGAGTTGAAAAACATTTTGGCATATTTACACTGATTCTTTATGAATAATTAATTCGTCAATCATCAGTTATATAAAATATTTATGAAATTTAACTTTTCTTCAGTGCTGTTTATTAACCTTTTTCGCCACAGTCATGAATAGATGACAAACCAAACTGTGCCCAGCACGCCGCGGTCACGACTACATGACAGGTATTAAAGGATGAATTCGTAGCTTGGCGCCGAGGGCACGTTTTTGCATTTTTGACGTGGCGGTCAAAAGGTTAACAGTGTTTGAAGGTATTTCGAATTTAACTATGCGGATACTTTCGCGGTTATTATTCCATCGTTCACTACTACTATGAAAATTAAATAATGATTAGAATAGTCAAGTCGTGTTTGAAGGCTCGTGCAGACTAGCGCGATATCGCGGGCGCGACGGGCAGCAATATGCCTGTCGCGCCCGCGATATCGCCTCAGTCCGCACGAGCCTTAACTAAAGTATGATAGTATTAATTTAATTTAGTTAATATTAATAACTCGTTTATTTGACTGCCTCTTTGGTCTAGTGGTTGCAAGCGCTACTGCTGAGCACGAGGTCCTGGGTTCGATTCCCGGGTCGGGCAAAGTGTTATTGGGTTTTTCTATATGGAATATCTCAGTAGCAGCCCGGAGTCTGGATGTGTGTCCGGTTGATGGTAATAGGCTCGCCCCCTATTGCATGGGAATTAAACATAACTGGCGAAATGTGGGTGTACTACAGGTACACCTCTGCCCAACCCTTCGGGGAAACAATGCGTTTTGTTATGTTATGTGTTGTTATGTTAATATTAATAATCATCTTGTAATTTGGTTATGTAAATAAACAAATCTTCATCTAAGCTTGCCTTGTTATAACCTGTACCTATCATAATGTTGGGTCAGCAGCAATAAAAAACCGCTAAGCTACACGTTAAGGCTTCCGCAGACACGCGCGACGCGACTTCAGTATATCAACCAGAGTCGCGTCGCGCCTGTCTGCGCCTTTACAGAGATAGTAAATATTCTGAACTTGACAAAACATAGACATGACTTTATAATATTTATGTAGTTTAATATTAATGTATACAAACGTAAATCTTTTGGAATAAATTTTCCAAACGCTGATGAAAACTGCACCAAAATCCGTTGCGTAGTTTATAAGAACAACGCGATCACAGAGACAGACACGAAAAGCGACATTAATTTATAATACGTATAGATATTGATAAGGAGTAATAAGTACTAGATACGCTACTTATATCCCTGAAAGATTTGACGCATATCCGTGGGCTCTTCTAGTATAGAATACAGATTTTTATTTTCTTTTTAGGTCGAATCAAGTGCTGCGGTCTCTGTTCACTACAAACCAACACTCTGGTACTATAAGCATCTGAACTTCCTGTCTGGCAACAAGGATCCCGATTCTGACGATTCGGATTCAGACCATAATGACGTAAGTAGCACAGTAATATATGTACGACGCACGTAGATCAAGTATTTTGTGGTGAAAACGTGTTTAACCTATTGACCGCCACGTCAAAAAAGCAAAAACGTGCCCTCGCCGCCAAGCTACAAATTCCTTAAAATCTGTCATGTAGTCGTGACCGTGGCGTGCTGGGCACATTTTGGTCTGTCATCTATACATGACTGTGGCGGTCAAAAGGTTAAAGCGACCAAAGTGAGGAACAAACCAGAAAATCGAGGGATACAGTTTATAATTATGGTCTAACATTACTAAATCCAAAATTCAATTCAATTACACAACTCGATTACATACCAAAGAATCAAAGAAATAGTCTGCGGGATCTGGTATTTGAATTGGCTTACGGATAACGAAGTTACGTTCCCAGGTTTGTCTAACTATGTGTAGATATTAAGTATACACTTATGTTGCCCTGGGGGGCAACTATCACCTCATATAGCAGTATTATTTCAATATTACTTCAGCGTGAGAAAGAGATGGAGCTATAAGTCCTGTACAGCTCTTTCCCACTGTGAAGCTATATTAAAATAATACTGCTATAAGAGGCCGTGGTTGCCCCCCTGATAGTAGATGGTTCAATAAGCCAAAACCTGAATAAACATCCTGCACTTTCAATCACAGTCCGAAAGATTTTTAAGGATATTGCTAATCCATTGCTTCATATGTTCGAAAAATTTGTGTGCTCATTAAATAACGCAATGAATGTTGTTGAACTGTCAAAATGAAATCCATTGCTTCGATAGTGTGTAACGCAATTACTCCGCTGGAGTCCAAATAAGTACTTACTATCCACCGTACCTTTGCCAAGGCTTGTGATATATTTGTCAAATCTGTTTCTTTTCAAATCTTTCAAAATCTTTTCAAATCTATCAAATTTTTTTTCAAATGCTTACCTCCTATTTCTATTTCAGGACACCGTATACGTGCAACTTCCACGTGGTCAAAAGAGGCCAGCATCAACATCAATCGCCCAAGAAGGAGAATCAGATACATTGGTAGACGCCTCCGCAGCAGCATTCGGAAGATCAGTAGGAGCTCAGCTGCACCACTTGTCCAAAATGCAGAGATGCATCGCAGAAAAACTTATCTCCGACGTCATCTACCACGCGAAAATGGAACAGTTGTCATTGGACACATCTATCGATGTAAAAGAAACTGCAGATGATCAAATAAATGTCTTGATCCCGAAACCAGGACCATCTTGGTATGACACAGACACAGCTCTCGACGACGATGGACAAGAATCTTCATCCAGTTGCAAATTACTCGATACCCCTGAAGACCTCGTCAAAAAGGAAATAGCCGAAACAGAAAGTGCAGTGAATTTTATTAAAATGGAAAGAGACGAAACAGAAAATTATTGTTTTCATGATGATGAGGATGAACAAAACCATGCTGTTAATATTATAAAAGAGGAATTACTGTAGCTTTAACATTTCATTAATCTTTTTTTTTTTCAAGCCAATTTCAAATAAATCATTTCTTAATAAGTAGACTTTAGTTTTACTAAACCTAAGTACTCCATAGAATACCTACTAGAAAAAAATCTATTTTACGTAACAGGACGAAACATGTGAAAACATGTCACTTGTGGTATAATGTGTTGGTTGTTCTCTAGTCAACAAGCTGGTAGCGAAAATGACTGAATGAAGGTAATGAATGAAGTATACCACATCCATATAATTATTTTAATTTATAATAATTTAATATATATAATTTATCTGAAGGTACACTTAAAATTATTGAAGGTGTTAGTTAATAAAGCCATAAGGCTCCCGCAAACTGGCGCGATTTGTCGTGTCGCGGTCGTGCCACTCTGCACGAGCCTTTAGTTGGTTATTTGCTATAGAAAAATGTTCGATAATAATGTGACTGAATTTCTTTGTTTTCTGTGAACAATGCCAGTTTTACCTGTAGTTGTGCATCATCTGTATGCGTTGGTTCATAGTTCATGTTATAACATTTTCTACATAATCACGTTAAAACCACTTTGACTGTTCCTACGCTTCATTTCACATAATATGCGGAACATTTTGGCAATTTCCATCGTCAAATAGGTACCTACATTCCTTACGGCAAATAATTCAAGTTGAAATTTACGCAGCGCAAAGAGGTTCTTAATGTCCATCTGAATGGATTGAAATCTCGCTCGGAAAAGCCAAAAGCATCATATTAAAATGTTCATAAAAACTCATTTAAGAAAATATAGTTAGAATTAGGTCCATTTAGATAGAAATGTAAAGTGTAAAATTATTTGTGGACTCCGTCTTGTTGTATGTAGCTATGTTAATTCTGTAATTCAGGTCAGAGAGTAAGGTCACCAATATCGTTTTAATAAAAAAAAAACAAAATATTATGGCAGTTACTCTTCTACAGTTTTAAGCGAACCAAGCTTTTAGCAACGAAAACATTAATCTCCCACTCACTTATTACCTACCTACCCTGCCTCGAGCCCCGAGCAGAATCCCACAAAACAGAATCCAGTCCTAACGCACACAAACATACATAACTTGTACGCGCGCTGTATTATAGTAAACACTCACACAGACGCAAGGCACAGCTGATCTCACCCGATCACTTCGAGACGGGTAGCGAAATAGCGTTGTGCGGCGTTGCCACTACGTGCGCCTGACGTTGCCGCTCTGCACACCACACAACACAAGTAAATATTCGAAATTCGAACTTGGATGGCATTGCGATTTGGATAACGTGCTGGTGTAAGTGTGTAGGTATATGTGTATATTGAGTATTCAATAACGGTTCCCTGCCAATTAAATGGGCCGCAACTGGTTTTAATTTTGGTAGTTTATTAATTGGACGGTAAAGAGAAAACATCGGACGTGATTGTGTTATAATGAGGTTTTTTTATACTCGGTTGCAGTATCTCTTGTAAATTTGTTATAAGATTCCGTAGTTTCAGGGCATAAAAATGCAAGATCATTAAAATTGCGAACAACCAACTCTGCACGATGACTGGACCACCTCGACGAGTATTTCTTTAAGTTTTCGATAGGTTCCTAGTGTTCAAATTGACTAGCTAGTTATCATTTTTCTAGCTGAATCTCAACTATACTACATTTTAGAATGGACTGCCAACAGTTGAAACTGTTTGGATTTTCCTCCCGTTTATTTAATTTTGAGGCCCTTGAGCTTCTTGTTTGAGCTTTGGGAGTAGGTACGTTACCATCTGCCAACGCTTTTGGTGCCTTTTTTACCCTAATGCCCCAGAAGGAGGGTAATGTTTTTCGAGAGTAGTATGTATGTATGTCTATTTCGATGGCACGCTCAGTAGCCTAAACGGCTTGATGAATTTAAACATAATTTTGAGGTGTCGTAAGATTCGTCTTAATTACATAGGCCTGACATAGGATATTTTTAAATTGCTTCTGCAAATACAAAATAAAAAGGGAGAGCAAGGTTTTAAAAAAAAATACAACAATATTGGTATCAATTTAATAATAGCTAGTAATGAGTGAATTCCAAATATATATATATATATATATATTATAACAACTTACCAATACTCAACTTAAGAACTCGTTATTTAATTAAACTAAAATGCTTGACCTAAAGCATATTATAAAAAAAAAAAACCGGTCTTCAAAAACAAAACTAGAAAAAAAGACTAGATCATAATTCATAATATTATAATACTTATTTTTCAAGAAGTATACTTGTATAATAACAGATATTATAATGATCTAAGTATAGTTTTTTTTTTTTTGTAAGGTATTACATAATTTTTAAGGTAAGTATATATTTTATTGTAAGGTCTAACTTAAAATATGGTTTCAGTTATGTTTTTCCAGTCGGGTTTTTGTTTTTTTTTTAATTATTGTTTTTGCTAGCTGTTTACACTACTCAGCTATGATTTAAGTGTAAAAGATCGTGTCAGCTAGATAAAAAAACTCCTTCGATATCTACACTAAATTCTATTTAAGTATCGACCTTGTAGACGCTACGAATGCTAAAGGGATTACTTTAACATATTCTCGGTCAACTATAAAATTGGTCCTCTGAACGTCCTTAGCCGTGGTGACTAATAATATGTTTAGAAAGTGCGCAGAACTTAGTCAAGGTTGCTGTCAATTTATTATTAACAATAACAACAGGGTCACGTGGTTATAAGCAGCTGCCGCTAATCGTGACTTTGAGCTTGTTAATAGTTATGGACAAATATTTGTACCTACTTACTACAAATCAACCTGACTTTATCATTAAAGTCGGAACTAATAAGACTTGAATTATTGAAACTTTTAACTTTTTGACCGAAACAGTCATGCATAAATGACCAAAATGTGCCCAGCCCGCCACGGTCTCGACTACAGGACAAATTTGAAGGAATAAAGGCTCCTACATACTGGCGCGACTTGTCGCGCGACGCGTCGCGACACAAAGGCACCGCTTGTAGCGCTACACGCGGTGTCTTTGTGTCGCGTCGCGTCGCGCGACAAGTCGCGCCAGTATGTAGAAGCCTTAATTCGTAGTTTGGCGCCAAAGGCACGTTTTTGCTTTTTTGACGTTGCGGTCAAAGGGTTAAGCTAAAACAATTGTCTTTGTAGGTTGCCATTGCCACTATGTAAGATCCGGTATTAAATCAAATTATGATATATCATAGTCACACTAATATCATCATTTTCCTGCTCTTGTCTCATGCTGCTTTGGGTCGGCGCAACACCCTTCATTCTTCTTCATCTTCCATTCTCCCCTGTCTACCGTCACGCTATTATTCACTCCTTTCTCTTTTATAATTATTCCACACACAATCCAACCATCTTTGGTCATCCTCTCCATACATACAGCAAGATAGCATACACACACTACAGTTTACGTAAACAAATATATACCTACCTCTTATATAACAACTGTACCTACTTGGCATCGTCCTCATTCTTGCGTGTGCCTGTCGGGAAAACGCAAGAATGATTGATGAATTCCTTGCAAACGTCCAAGGCAGGCCTACGCTTATGGGAACAAGTCATGCACACATTTGCTATCAGAGCCATCGCACGAATAGTCACTTCATCCATGAACTCCATGATATGGCAAATTTACACCTAATATGATCAATGTGTGTGAGTCTTGAATACATCTTGAATACTCCAAGATCTCGTATTGATTTTGAATGTTCCTTGAGTACGACTGAACTGAAACTTGGGTGGGTCTTACCTTCTAGCTACCAAAATAGAAGGACAAGATCAACTAGACCTTAAAAGTATTCTAGTCGTGGAATCAAAATACAACGCAATTGGAGAGATCTGGATAAAACGTCTAGGAGGATGTCTAAGAAATTAAAAATAGAGCGATTGAAGAAAAGTAGTGTCAGTGCCAGTCTGAAGTAATAAAAGTGAACTGAAATAAAAGTTCTCGTTTACAATCGACTTGAGCATTCGAGCAAAAATAGCCTACTTTGTCGTACTCGTAACTGTTGTTTTTTGACTTACTCTATTTTCTTCCAACCACAAAGATAAATTCTTCTAAACATGAAATGGAAGCTGGAGCGTGTGTAAGATAGTATTCGCACATCACAGCCGGGCAAGCCTGAAGTCGGGCTGGCCGACAAAACAAAGTTTGAGCCAGCCGATAAACGCGGCGCGGCATCGATCGGCGACGTTGCCGTTCCGCCAGTGCTGCGCGTTGCCGCTCCGCGCGCCTATTATTATTTATTATGTTACGCGCGGCCGCTGCACGGCTTGCGTCACTCGTGCATTGCCCGGACTCGAGTGTTTTATGCCAGTGTCTTCAGAAGAGAATAATGGAGAACTTCCACATGTAGACCACTTCGTGGGATATTCAATACAGCAAATTCTAAACAAGACTCAGTCCACAGCGACCTAGATATGACAGAAACAAAAGTATAAACACAAGACGACGTCTAGCCATCCTAGGAAAGCCAGAACTTTATTGTTTCAAACAGCAGAATTCGTTTCTTCCGTAATAATCGTTTCCATTTGCAGCTAGACATCTTTTTTTGTAGTCAACCACGATGAAAATACATACATACATAAACTCACGCCTTCTTCCCATGGGGGTAGGCAGACAATGTAGAACGTCACCTGCTACGCTCCTTACATACTCCTTTTCCTTCGTTTACGTTCATACATCTAGTCATACACGCACGCCGGTTGCGAGTACTACGTACCTGACCTTTTTGAAGAACATCACCAATGAGCTCACTATATGTCTTTCTGGGGCGTCCCCTCCCGGCGTTTACACTCACATCTGCCTTGTTAGTCGCCAAATACCTTTTGTTAGTCGCCTTTCATTCATCCTTCAACATGACCAAACCATATAAGCATACTCTTTTCAATTGTTGTCACTTCCTTTAAACCGCACCGTTGCCTTATCACATAATTTTTCAGCCTATCATTTATAGTCTCACCACACATGCTTCATCCACAGTTTTTACTCTACTTTCATGCTTGTTTTGCCACACCCAACATCCACTTCCATACGCATAGGCACCAGCACACCATTATGAATAGCATAGCCAGTCGAGCCTCAGCTTCAACGATGAAAAATATTTTAAAATTATTATGAAAGATTTGAATGTGATGTGTTTTCAATCAAGGCTACATACGTTTATACAATCTCGTGGAGGCTGTCTTCATCTTTGGTTTAGTGTTCCTCCTCGGTTTTGGCCCTCTCTAAGCTCGATTCATCGGTTGTGATTTGAAGTAGAAATAGCGTAAGTGCATAATCTTTGCATCCGTCAGCAGTCTGATCATTGATTAAGACGCTCACAACACCTAAACTGTCAGATTGCATAGAAAAAAAGAGAAGCGCGATGACACAACGCTTGTAATTTATTGCAAAATATGAAGCAATTACCTATTTACTCAAAATTTAGTTGAGTAATCGAAAATAAAAAACAACCAAGTTCTGCATTCAAATAAGACGTTATTGTTATTAATTAAATACGTAACGTATGTTGATATTTAATACAGATATTTTGGATTAGAACTCAAGGTAAGAGGTTAGTTTAACGTTAGTTTGTATTGAGATTTTTTTTTTCAAAACGTGATTTGGTAACAACCAAGTTCTGGGAAATATGTTCAAAATGAACATATATTTTTTCCGCTACCACAAACTACACAGATGTGGCATTTTTTTTTTAAGAGATGCATGTTTTGATCAATTAGGTCTTGTCAGCGCCTTAACGAGAGATCTTTGAAATTGTTTTAATGATTAGTCATGGAGTGTTTGTTGCACATAATTTTAAGTTATTTTGCGCAAGTATTCGACTGAAGAATCCAATGTAATAATGACTGTAGGAAATACTCTGCTCTACAATTTACCAGACAATTTTCAGCAAGACGCCAAATGAATTGGGATTCCATTCCAAATCATATCGTCGAGGTAAAGCAAGTTTTACAAGTCGAACAGATTAAAATATAATAACGCCAGTTGGCAACAAAGGACACCTCATTCAATACAATATTACCTGCTTTCAAAAAAGAGAACATTTGTGTGTGAGAATACACCCCAATGAATTTGTAGGACTGTAACTGGATACATTGAAAGCAAATCTCGTAAAATAATGTATAAGTTCGACGATTTCTTACTTCAAAATCTCAATTTTCAACATCTTAACATCTCTTAAAACTTGTCACACTTACATCATCATATTTTTTCGTGGAATTCGACAGTCTTGTCTTTGTTAAAAGAGACAAACACGGCAATTTTATGTGACCTCGCATACCTCCCTCGCTTAGTCGTTGTCCATTAATCTCTATTCGGTAGCAGTCGGCGTGGATAAATTTTTAACATATATACATAGTTTGGTCTTGTTATTTTAGGTCTAATAAATCCAACACTTTTTTTCTATAACTTAGAATATTTCATTTACAAACCGGGACATTGTTAGTATCACCTTTTCGTTACAAAACTCTTAATGAAACGTAAACAGCACTGGACTTTTTTTATTAAAGAACATACTAGAAGGTTATTGTATTACAAATGATCTCAACGCTTCATTTGTAATTAATAATACATCACTGTTACATCACTGGCGTTGGTCTATCAATCAGAAGATGTCGACATAATGGCTAGTGTTGTTCTTAATGAAAATTAATATCAGAGAACTTAGAAGCAGTCATTTTCGTCTGGTATCTATTCGGGTTTGACATATGACCTAGGACAGCAAGAAAATAATCTAAAAGCAAAATATGAGAGAGTCGAACTAAATTCGACATGTTTTTTTTACTTCACAGTTGCTTTTCATTTTGTAGATGATACAAACTACAGTAAAAGAGATAGATTCGTTACAATTTATATGTGATGGGGGATTCCACGTAACTAAAGTATTGTGGTCACAAAATCAGTACTTATTTATGAACCGCTATGTACGACTCCAAATTTATATAATCAATAAAACTCCAGCGGTGCCTAAAGAAATTAGCGATAAAAACCATGAAACAAATTACTATCCTATTCTATTCGAAGCAGACGAAGTTGCTCGAATTTATGGTGGATGGTTCTCAGCGACGAAGCGTCTGGCTTATTTCGAGCTCTCCGAACACTAGCTACTAGTTAGTGATGCCAATCACTTGGTGCTTGTTATTTTCACACAGAAATTGATCATTTTATATGTTTCTAAAACTTTTTCGGGAATCATTCAATCTTATATCTCTAGAATAGGTATCACTTACAGCCAAGGAAAATCACCAATTAATATTTGCTCACCGAAAATTGCTTCCAAAATTAATCTATTCAGATTATGGTTTAAATTTAGCTTCAGAAGTAGAACGAATCAGCTGCTTGAATACTTGAACATAAAAGACTAGACACGACAATCAAAATACTAAATATATGCAAAATTGGCCTTGTTTGCAACTATTTGTCTGCTGTTATGATAATATTTATATTTTGTAGGGATATTGCAAAACATGGTGATTGGTACGTCTTTAACAGCATGCATATTGTTTCCAATAATGGCAATAGTGTTAAGGAGTTGATTTTCAAGTAACGATTTAACTATATTACCTGATTAGATTAGGAACAAAGGAAACTATTACAAGGATAATCTGTAATAGGTTCCAACTAAAACTTTGAAAGGCTCACTCATTTCCTAGCAGAAAGGATTAGATTTATGGGTGCATCATCGCCTTTACCTGCATAATAACATTGTATTGTAGCTTGTACGAGTAGTATGATCCCTAATCCGCCATTAGGAATGCTAGTAACTGTAAAGTGTTCACCTGTTTGCAACGTTATATTACTGGGCTCTCAAACCGGATGTTCCACGCCCGGTGAGCATAAAAAAGTCTAGGGCGATCTCCGAACAAAAAAATCATCCTACTTATTACGCAGCTGCGCTGAACACCCTGCCTCTCAGCCTGCCTGTTGTGAGGCAAACAAAGCGCTAAGGGGCAGGTACTGTCTGTGTCGTGTCCTCGGAGGGTGACGGACGCCCAGCCCAGCGCGCTATAAACATTAAGTATAGATTTTCTGCCTCGCCCGAGATCTAGACCAGGCACACCCAGTTTGTTGTGCCTTTACTCGTACCTCGCTTGCGGCTGCGTACATATCCATGAACGCGTTTGTGCAGCTCGATTTTAGCTATAATTTATGTACGAACCTATTTATATACTTGTTTACTTACATTTAAGACATAGAAATATGTACCAGCTGTTATTTCATTTGCACGAGTATACAATTTGCCGGCCGGTTCTAGCGAAAATCCAAGAATAATTTATTAACTTTTTAAAACACCTGCTCAATCATATAATTGCTGAACCCGTTAAAGCACGTACGGTGTAATCAGCTGTGCGGTGCAATGTTTCACGCGAAAAGGCTTTATTATAAGCAACCTTATTGATTGAGCACTCTCACGCGATACTGACATCAAGTTTTATGTGACTCATGGACTACATAGGGTTCCTTGCCACTGCAATAGAGGCGAGGCCGTAATGTACCGCCTGTCTCGTAAAGGCCTTGGCGTCATTTGGGCCAGAGTAATGTATGTTTATGTCACACGACCTTTTTTCATAAACAAAGCAGTCATGACATGACACTAGCGTGTGTTTACTGTATCAATTTTCCAGTATTGCGCATATCGGGTGCCTAGTGTTGACTGTACTGATTACTCTGCTAAAACGAATTAGTAGAGCAATTCGTTAGTAGCTCTTAACCTGATTAGTTATTCAACCTAGCTTGTTGTCTTTTAGAACATCTTTCTCGTTTGTAAACAAGAAGTAATCCCTGAGTACTTTTGTAATTATCTTCTAAACTAATTCGTCATTTGTTTTTAAAAGGTATATGTTCAACTCTCATTTATTAAACGTTAATGAGGGCCTAATGTCCGTGATTCGTGGAAGGACACGTTTCATCAAACGATTTTAATTCCAGAAATGGAGGGTCTTCCTTAATTAGAAGTGGACATTTTGGCATGCAGCAGTGTTGAAGCGAGAAATGAAGTTATGGACTATGAGTGTATGATAAAATCAAAGCTGATGTGTTACGCTTATAACTACTAATGATTATAATTGTAGAAAATTACGGAAGCCTAATTATAACAATTTAGTACATATATGTGTTTTTTTTATTTCCAAAATTATCACTTCTTTGGCATAATATATAATTTTAAGGTATTCCTCCATGAGATTAGTAAATACCAGGAAAAATAAAAAACTTTAGTATTGAAATTAATGAATATCGAGATTCACTGTTTTTTGGAGTTTCTTCTGCTCTGCCGAGCCGTAACATTGTCAATGCTGCTTAGTTAAACATTCCTATGTATATATATATTCCTGTCTTTAGACCATCCATTTTTTTGACGAGAAAATCTATTTATTTAAACTTCCGAATCAGTCACAGCTTCTCTGTCAATAACTACGTAATGCCGAAAAAACAGGTTTGGAAAAAATCTGGCAATAGTCGTTGTTTATGTTGATGATTTCGTCATTCCTGAAAGTTCGACCAACAAAATGCTATTTCCAGGTGTAATAAGAAAGTCGAACGTTTTTGAAGAGTTATCTTATCTATACGACTTTGTAGAAGATGTATATTCAAATTATATTTTGAAAATTTTACACCTATCCAGATTCTACTTCAGAAAAGTCTTATGATAGTGCACAATAAATGTGTTACAGGTGTAAGTATTTATTTGTGAAGACAAAAAATAGACCCTATCTTTTTGAGATGTCGCATTCCTCCTCCATGATACCGTTGGCTGCACGTTCGATGTCAACCAAACACGTGCTTCAGTACGCTCAATGATATACGCAGTAGTTATAATGTATGTGGTTGTCGGGAAGGGTCAGCCGCCCCGCGCTGCGCCGCTCCCCCGCGTTCTATCGATCGCGCCACGTTGCCGCCCCGCTACTTTCCCCGCGACGTTGCCAGCTCGCGGTTACTATTTAGACAGATTATTGTAACAAGACTGACTGGTGTATCATTACTTGTTGCCTGTTGCCGGAGCTCCTCGCTGTAAGCCTACATTACGAGTAGGACTGAGCCTGGCATGGCATCCCTCGGATGTTTACCATGTTCAAATTAGCTATACTTTGTAAGCTAGCCTCCTTTTTTGCTCGTCTGAGTTTAAGTTTAAAAAATAAATTTCTCATAGTCCCGGGCATTTTCGTATTATTTTGTTAAATTAGGGTTCTGTTTAGCTTTTCAGCGATAGAACGACTAACAGGCAACGTTATTTCAGTTGCTCCAAATATTTAAGTATCGTCAGTGCCCTATTTATAATTCCATGTTTATAAACTCGTTTCATTCATCTTTATACTTTCGTATTGGACTGTACTTACCTAAACAGCAGGCTTAGCATGACGCTTTCTATTTCTTCGAAGAATAGACACGGCTCTTTCCATACAAAGTGACATTTCGTTTCTCCTTTTTTGACATCCCACCGTAGAGATCTTTCTACATAAAACAGGACCTAGACAAAGATCGTTAGAAACGAAAGACAAGATGACAGATTGTAGAAGGATTTCTACGGTGAGATGTCAAAAACTGAGAAACGAAATGTCACTTTGTATAGAAAGAGCCCTGTCTATTCTTCGAAGAAATAGAGAGTGTCATGCTAAGCCTGCAGATGGTGTATGTGTATCTATTTTATCATTTCTACTTGACTGAGTTGTAAACTAAAGCAATTTTGATTTCATATTTGAAATATCTGACTAGATACCTACATTACGTAAATAATGTAAGTAATGGAGTATTTATAGTTTGTATATTATGTAATTTTTAGAACTAAATTCTGAACATAAACGAAGCAAAAGGAGTTTGTAAGGATCGTAGTAGATGGCGTTCTGTAGTTTCTGCGTGAGTTTTATTTAGTTATCCTAAATATTCAGACCAATGTTATAATTGAAATAGATTAATTACAGATGGATGAAGTTAATAATAATAGTAATGATGGCTTAATGGCACGAAAATGACATGCATGGAAGAAAAACACATGCTGTGCCAAATAAATTGGTATAAGGGAAGAATTCAGTCAATGAAAAAGTATCTATGACTATTGTAAGCGTGTATTTTCCCACAACTGGGCATTCCTTTGTACTCTCTTTCCACTTCTCCCTTTTTATTAATCTACTAAGAAGTAACGACCAGTCTTTTTAGAGGACTCCCACCATTTCTGTCAATTAATACAACAATCTTTGCAAAAATTTACGTTTATTAATTATAAAAAATGGAATGATGAAGCAATATAACATCAGTTAGGAGAAATCACCTGTCGAAGGGTCTAACTTTATATAGTTCCGTTTACCGTTAGAAGACCTTAAACCTTTAATTAAACACAGCACTTCACTCCTAAATTCTAGTTTTTGGTCCATATTAAATTCTCTAACTGCAGGTAATAAAGATTCGAAGAAAGACCTGTCTTCATCCTCAGCAGGAGTATTAAAACTAACTGTAGCGTCCGGGAATGGCGTATCTACATATTCTATGTCCGTTTCCTGCTTCGTGGACCTTTTTCTTTTTAAATTCTCTATAGTGGATGGAGAATCTTCCGGGTCACTACCCCAGATGCTCGAGTCATTTAACAAATCGAATTTTCTCGTTCTAACACCAATTTTTTTCAGCTTAGGATCTTCTTCCTCACTCTGGTCGTCGTTGTCGCATTCCACGTCGCTTCCCGACTGACTGTTCTTATTGTTGTACAAGTCAGTAAGAAACGACAAATGTTTCGCGTACACATAACCCTTTTTGCCATATTTCCTTTTACGATGACGCACGAATGAGTCCCTTATATTTCTCCATTTTCCGTGCAGTTTACGATCTGGAAAGTGGAATATTTATATTTTATAGTTATTTTAATATTTCGTATAAGTACATCTCTTTCTCTTTTATTATACTATAAAATTTGTTAGTACGTAGATACATATGATTTGTTTTTGTTCAAATTTCACGTCATACTATTATAACATTCGCTAGGTTTTATTTATAAGGCTCCTACATACTGGCGCGACTTGTCGCGCGACGCGACGCGCCACAAAGACACCGCGTGTAGCGCTACAAGCGGTGCCTTTGTGTCGCGACGCGTCGCGCGACAAGTCGCACCAGTATGTAGGAGCCTTTATACGTTACTCGATTGATACAATTAGTCTGTATGAATAAAATATAAATGTATATAATAAGTAAGAATATAACATCGTCACAGCACTTAGGCAAAAATTAGAACATTAAAACCTCGAATGAACCAGTCTTATCAGGGACTCAAGGCATGGAAAGATGAATAACATCGTAACGTTACTCATCGAGAAGTCTCGGCTGCAAACAATCAGTTTAACACACGTAATCTAGGTAACTGATCAATAAAGACTAGCAAACAACCAATATACCTACAGCAATAAAATGTATGTTACTGCGCCAACGCACATATCGATAATGCTACCCAAAAATCCTCCATGTCTGAACCAGCTGTAACAGAATGCAGAAACGGTTCCACAAAACTGCAAAAATGTAATTCTAATTAACCCAAACGAAGATTGCTTTTGCTATACTCATTTAACCCATTTTATTCGTCTACTGAAAAGACTCAACGCTAGCCGAAAATAAGTCGAAAGGGTTTTAGTTTTGGTATCACAATAAATTGATTTTATTGAAAAGCTTCATTTCTGCAGGAGATTATAATAATAATATGCTCATATTATTTTTTATGGCACCAATTTTTAACTTAGGACTTATTGAAACTAAGACAATAAATTTCCTATCCCCATTTTGTTAATGTATTTTTATAGCTTGAAAATCTACGATTATCATCTTGTGTGCATTCTACTCTTTCTTTTCGATGGTCTTATAACGTAGAGGTTATTATTTTTTCCCTGAGTATTTTCGAAACCCTATGGACGTTTCTTATGGTAACCTCCTAACTATGCTCCACCTTGGACACGAGTATACCCCGACTGCTGCCATCTATGATAAGATGAAGTTTGAATTTTCATTTTAATAAAGGATAAGATTTCTGCTCTTTATTAAAATTAAATTTGCCTATGTGCCTGTATTTTTGCTCAACGACAAACACGAAAAATCCCGAAACTCCCAGAATTGCGTTGTAATTAATACTTGTGAGATTTGCATCTGGTAACCCTACCAGGCTGATGGTACGAGACATTGCCTACGAGGATTTTACTGTATAGAAATTGAAAAGTTGACTATATCCTTGAATAAGTGTATTGTATGTAAGTATAAGTGAATTATCGACTTGTACAAGTCGGCCTCATGAACAAGATTTTATTATAACTTATGCACTTCTGTAATCGTCGAACACTCATCAAAGCACACGCACATATTTAAAGTAAGCAAGTAAATATTTTCTTTATTGTAAACACTGAGAAATAACCTGAAGTGAATGGATGCATTGAAGTTACATTGCACGGCGAAAGGCAATCGCTTTGGAGCGACCACAAATGCGATCGCTCGGTCGACTAGTTGCCCTACCGTGAGTCGCGACCTCTGCTTTCAAGGTGACGCATTTTACAGGTATACGCGTTGGATCGCGCACGTTATTTTTATGTAAATAAAGTATCGAGATTGCCTATTCACCACTAGGCCTTTCTGAATATTAACGCCACTAAGCTATGCCAACTGTCTATTATTCTTAAAACGTGATTTTGCATTTTTTTTTGTTTCGTCAATGTTCAATGACGTGGTAAAACGTAAATGACACAAAATACGTGATATTTGCTCATTTTTAACGTCCGGAAAACTTTTATAACCGGGCCGTTACTAAGACCTAAACCTACATAATGTATCACTATCTTATCTAGCTACTTGTTATTTGCTACTCGTACACTTCTTAAAGAGCTGATAAATATGTATATTCTATTTGATTTGTATGCGTATTGTATTCGTGGAAAGTGTCGCCATACTTACAAACATCGATTTTTTCCTTATCGGGAATTTCTTCAAAATCAGATATAAATACCCGAGCTATATCCGCCCACGCGTTCTGCTTCTTACTCTTGAATCTATGGTCTTCACTGTTTATGTCCCATATTTCTGGATACTTCTTCACTTCACTTATAAACGATTCAACGTCAAGACAGTATGAGCTCATGATTGGAACTTGAAAAAACGCCGCGATTTTCCTGCGACAAACAAACACGGCAGCCGGTACGGACGATCGACGCGGAATGACGCAGCGGGGTCGCAGCGGCCCGCCGCCACGCCGCACCTCAGCTGCGTTTCGTGCACGATCTGGCAACGTCGCACGCTCGCACGCCGATCCGCCGGTCGTCCTCAGTTTTTGTTTTAATTTATTGTAATGTATTTGTTTACCGTATTGTTCTAGTAAGTAATCTGAATGACGTAGGTAATTTAAGTCATTATTATTACATGATATTTATCAAATGAATCAATTAGCTTCCAAAGGTTTATTTTTATCTCCGTGATTGTAATTCCTTGTGTGTCAGTCTAAAGGCTCGTACATACTGGCGCGACTTGTCGCGCGACGCGACGCGACACAAAGACACCGCTTGTAGCGCTACACGCGGTGCCTTTGTGTCGCGACGCGTCGCGCGACAAGTCGCGCCAGTATGTAGGAGCCTTTATAATTACCTACGGCCATTTTGGTAGTAATGTTATGTACAGTTATTCCACTGTCAATGCCGCCATTGTGGATATGTGCTCTATTACGTAGGTACATAAAGTTACGATACAAGCAGGCAACGTAGGAAATACATACCTATAGCTATGTAAGGACCGGGTCACGTCCAATTGCTATTTTTATAAATATTACATAACTACCAATCTTGTGTCTTGTGATCTTGTCTAGGTCAGTTTATTCTATTA
This sequence comes from Atethmia centrago, assembly GCA_905333075.3. Lineage (NCBI taxonomy): Eukaryota > Metazoa > Arthropoda > Insecta > Lepidoptera > Noctuidae > Atethmia > Atethmia centrago. The sequence goes on from HG995387.1 coordinate 14,717,833, forward strand.
TTTTCATGACGATATGATGACGGTGGTTATTTTCCAACATATCTGTACTTTTTTATTTTTTCATGGGTTTACCGGATTCGTCCGAGGTTTATATTATAGGTACTTACAGTCCGAATATATAAATCGATCGATCGAGTCGATCGAAAGACTTTTTTACTAATATTGCCATCTAACACGCGAGATGACTGGGCTAGGTACCTGTTTTATATTTTATAAAAACAAAGAAAAACCATAGGTTTATATTATATAATTTAACTAAATTAAGGCACTGATAGTAATGAAACAGGGATTTGCCAAGATATGGCATTATGATCTCCTTTAAAAATCAATGTAACGCATAAATGGTGCCACTTTATTTTTGATTTTAAAAACCACATTTTTTCTAAAGTTATTTCAAGCAAAAGAAACTTTCGAACTCTAACTTCAGCAGCATTTAAGCTGGCCTACCTCGGGGATGTATATTAGGACCAACATTAAAGACGGGACATAATGATCCGGATTTCGAACTCTCCTTTTCCTAATTTTATGATTTTATAATATGGTACAGTAGCTTTGCTTGATGAAGCATACGTGCCTAGCATAAATTATTTCTTTAACTAGGTAAGTACACTTCTACTCCATGGGTGGTCTTATATAATTGAATAACTCCGAGAAACGTAAAATATTACCTATTCTATTAATTTAACACTGCGCTTTAGTTTAATACGAATACATAGGTGTCACATAAGATTTAAGAGTTGCAAATTTGCAATGCTAATTAATATTCTTGTTTTTTTCTTTAACTGGTTCGAAATTATTTACACATAAGGTTTGAACAGTTGTATTAATTGCGTAATAAAAATGAAGGTTTATAATTAATAACAGTTCCAAATATGTGCCAAAGTTGTAATAAATTATATGTAAGCACAGGCACCTATTGTAAGCAGTAAGCACAATGGTGAACAAAACAACAGGGAAAAAACGTATAACAAACTTAATTAAACTATGAATGATTACACCTATGATAATTATTACAAACTCAAAACTTAAACGCAATTCTGGATCGTTCTGGTTCATTGTTTAAAGCAAGCTGGAAAATAACTGAGACGAAATTCTCATTATTACAAATAATATAAATATTTAGGCTTCGTTTTCTGCAATGAATATGTCCGAGACCGAACCATTTGACCAATATTTGAATGGAAATGTTACAAAATAAAATGTATTTGAAAAATTACCAATTTCAGTTATGTTAGTTGTCTCGAATTGACAGCTAAAAAACTAGTGCTTCCAGTCTCTTTCTCACTAGAAGAGGTGCAAAAGATTTTTCAGTAGTCGCGTTAACCACAGAGATAGTGTTAGGGAAATGATAATAAACTAATGTTTAAGGTAAAGCGAACAACTCTTAAGAATTATTGCGAAACTTTAGAATAATCGCACAACTTTACAATTTAGGGCGCCAACTTCCTACGAACTGTGTTCCAAACGCAAAGTTTTGTATTTTGCCGAAAGATATGGCGGAAGCGGGAAGCTAGAAAAACTCTGGCCGCGTTTTCATAACTTTTTCTCACTTCTAGTGCCAACTTCGCTTCATTCGCGGATTTCCTTGGACATTTTTTCGTGGTTTCCTTTATTTTTCTGGTTCGCTTTGAATTGAACTGTGTATTTACTTATCTAGAGAATATGAATTGATAAATTCCTATTGTAGCTAATAAATTAACTCGGCCTTCTTATAACAAATTGTTTAAAAAAAACCAAATAAGCTAATGTATGCTATTTTTGTTACAGGTATAACTCATGAAACTGTCGTCAATGGTAACATACAGGTAAAATAATACAGCGTTGTTTAAATATTCCGTTAACATTTATTGAGTTAGTAAACAGGAAACAAGGATATGAAAATGTAACATTATTATAGGCAGCTATCCTAATAACTGAGGAAAATAACCAGGTTTTTCATTGTCATTTTCGTGACTAATGTTTTGCCACACAGACACAAGATTAGATAACATAAAATAGGTAATCCTTTTGTAAGCAATGCTGGATAATCTGGAAGCAGATTCTTTTAAAACCATTGAACAAAAGTCTGATATTTCTTTGAATCCTGTGATATGGTTTTATCTATTAATTGATTAATTAATCTCTATTAAATTAATATAGTATTCATTTATCTATTACTATAACTAGACTAGAAAAAAATTCTTAACTTATTCATGGAATATCAAAACAATAGGTACTCATTACAAAACAATAAGTAATTTATATAAGTTATCAATCATCAACTTCTGGTAACTTGACTTCGTTACAAAACAATACATAAAGTACTAAAAACATCAACATCTTACAAACTAATATGGATGGATAATCCAATACTTGAATAGACCACAATCAGACACTGCAGTCATAGACAAGATAATATCTAGACGTTTTATACCGCAGTACTAAACCATAGCCAAACATTTATATTTTTTATTTGACCCATTGCCAAAAGGGATCCGTATAAATTAGCGTAACTAAAATAACAAAACAAAGCAACACTCGTAAACTCTCTGTTTTTGCCAACAGACTTGGATATTGTCCATATGTCAGATATATATTTTTATTTTGAACTTGGTGAACTGTTATGGAAATAAGTAATATAGTAGTTTGCATAAGATAAATATACACGAATTACTTTAGCGTGGCAATAGCGGTCATTGCCCTTTCCCTAATATCTCCTCTCCCCGTAGGAACCCAAACAATAAACTATGTATTTTGTAATTGGAACATGTTGAAGATCACGATAGATATTGATTCAGGTCGTTAACGGACTTTATATTTCAGCTTTTAAAATAAAGAATGCTAAAAAATGAAGGTGTGTTAATGACCGCTATTGCCACGCTAAAGCGATTCAGGTATAGTCGTATATGGACTTACATTTTCTTTTAATATTAAACAATTAATTTAAACATTTTTCATGGAATACTATATTTTTGGAAGAACTTCTAAGAACAGTTATTCCATCCGTGTCCTAATAATCACGGGAAATATGTTGAGACCTGAAATTTTTCTATGAAAGCCGTCCCAAGTCTAAACTGTTTTTACTTGAAGAAGACCTTTCCCGGGTATCTAAGACCAACCTCAAAAATACCAACAAAAATATATATCATAAACTTAAACGAAAAACAATAATTATTCATGACAAGCACCAATAAAAGTATTTAGATGAATCCGAAGCTTATTCTGTACTGTCATGCCTTTGCCGTTTGATGTCAATGAAGTTTTTATCCCCCGAAGTTCCTGGCCTGGTGTTGTTATAATGGCAGGAGACTGCTTCCTGCATAACGTTGGCTATCTGGGCTCTCACCCACATCTTTATATTGATCGGTAGCTGCCTCATTTCAGGAAGAAAGGATAGTAGGAATAGTCTATCACTGTCTGTTTCACTCTCAGCCATTTCCCCGGGGAACATCGGCATTTCTAGTTCCTCTGGAGGCTGGTGACTGATTTCACTGGACTCCCGTTCCCTCTTTTTCCTTTTAACCTTCTTCACTTTAACAGGCTCGATGTTTATTTCTTCTTCTGGGTTCGGCCCGTCTAAGATGTCTTCATCCAGCTCCCTGTTGACAAGAGAAATTAAATAATAAAAACTCCATGTTTCTTTGTCGAAAAGGTTAACCTTGAATGTAAGCAGTAGGAATGAAGGGCACACGTTTTTAAATGATAAGCTTTGATTATTAACGACTGAAGTCTACGGTCGATGATGATAAATGTTAGTTAAGACGCTGACAACACCTAAACCGCGGTCACTGTCAGATTGCATAGAAAAGAAAGAGAAGCGCGATGACACAACGCTGGTCATTCATTGCAAAATATGAAGCAATTATCTATTTACTCAAAATTGAGTTGAGTAATCGAAAATAAAAAACAACCAAGTTCTGCATTCAAATACAACGTTCTTGTTATTTATTAAATACGTAACGTATGTTGATATTTATTACAGATATTTTTGATTAGAGCTCAAGGTAAGATGTCAGTTTAACGTTAGTTTATATCGAGAATATTTTTCAAAACTTGTTTTGGTAACAACCAAGTTCTGGGAAATATGTTCAAAATTAACATATATTTTTTTCCGCTACCACAAACTATACAGATTTAGCTATTTTTTTTCTTAAGAGAAGCTTATTTTGGTCAATTGGGTCTTGTCAGCGCCTTAAGACATATTGCCGTCTCTAATTTGCACTTTTTGTTTGACAGTTGTGACATTGACAATAAATTATCAGACTAGGTCTTAAAATTTAGAATGTACGTTAATGAAGGATGAACCAACTTTTTATTCGGAAGAAAGTCAACATACTCGTCCTCGCTGAGACTTCCCTCGAATCCTCCGAGGAAGCTCATCCTCTTGAAGTAGCGGTACACCCGCCTGTTGATCCTGATGCCAGAGCGCCGCGCGCGCAGCTCTCGGTTGTACGCGTCCCTCAACGACCGCCATTTTCTTTGTAACTGTAAAACTTTGTTTAAGAAAATTGTGGGAATTATTATCTAGAAAACTATAGAATTCTTATTGTTACTGTCTTATCCTAATCTATGTACCACCTAATACGTTTTTTTCATAGAGGCAAGACGCCCTGCAACTCTACGACTGAACTTGTTGTCACAATTTTGTACGTCTGCTCGAGCTAGACCATTAAGGCCCGTATTATAGAACGTCACTCAATACTCAAGCACTACTTAAAACTAGATTCAAGCCATTTGATTGGTTAAAACTAGTTTTAAGTAATGCTTGAGAATTGAGTGACGTTCTGTAATACGGAACTTAGTCTTACAACAGAGTGCGCGTTCAGAATATTTTGTCGCTGACTCGCAGTGTGCCTTGTACTCGTTTCTCTCAGTATATTAAATTAGTCCCAGCGTAGGGCTCTTTGTTCGAGACCCGGAATGGCTAGTGTAAACAGGGAAAATCCTAACGGCAACTCAGTAGTTGCCATTAGGATTTTCTCTATAGCGCAGCCAAAAGCGAGCCCTTTTTTTATGGGTGTGAAATTATCTAATAAATTCTCCCGCTCTGGGTGGAGCGGGAGGGTGTGTCAGACTCTTACTGACTAAAACCCTCCCGTGTTCCTTCCGTTGCCTGTGTTGCCAGGGGCCTCGGTAACCCTTTTGGACTGCCACGCGACCCCAGCAGGCATCGGCCCTAGTGGACCCCAACACTTGTGCTGACATCTCTGAGGCGCGCGTGGATACAACGCACCGTCGACCCGAGGAAAGCGAGCCCTGGGACTTAAACCCAAGACCCTGTTGTCAGTCATGCTAGCAGACATGAAGGACATGTTACCAGTTGCCAAGCCTAAATTAACATGGTAGGTATTGCAAATCTAAAATAAACGCATCATTAAATCAAAGTGCTGGCTATAACTAGAAATTTCCGCCATCATCTGGCCGTAATGAACATTGTGATTCATATTAAGTGCAACATACGCGTTTCGCACCCGCGTCACGGCATGCAAATTACATGTGTTTGTTGTAGGCACCCATTATTATAATGTACGCCAGACTATTTTAATGCGGTCAAATACCTGAACATCGTAATGTTAAAGAATTTCTTTATCACAGTAATTAACTCGAATAATAATTAATAATGATAGATGCATGTTGAATATGTTCATGAAATACCATAAATAAGTACTTATGTAAAATAGTAGAAAGTTCATTGTCACGTCCATGAGAGGAGTACAAATGACGTTCTTTTATTTTTATTCATTGTTATTTATTATGGCGGTAAACAAGCAAATTGCGTTTCATTCTCACGCAACGCACCATTACAGAAGCGACATGTTAATACGAATTATTATTATGACGTAAGTTACATTATTTCCTTATTGAGTTTTGTTATTAAATTGTAAAGACAATGTAGGTAACAACAAGGGCAAAAGGGCGGGAAACGGATAACGGAATGCGGGTGGGTATCATTAATCGCGCTGCCTCGCTGCATGCGAGACCTTGAACGACTGACTTGTACCAAACGTCAATGTTGTCGCTGCGTAATTATTCGACTTAAAAAAATCTAAACTAAAGTTAGCATAAACATTACGCGTTCCTTCTGCTAACATTAAATTAAACCCAAGCTACATATAACATAAGTAAGTAGTGTCAAAAAGCGATTAGAAAATTTTATAAGTACTAAAATAGAGTGTGATTCATTTCGCTTCGAAGTTATTCTCAGTATTGACATTGACATAACAGAGGTTAGGGTCGTGTATTTTCCAATACATACTAACCTCTGTCATACGCTGTCGCCTTGTTGAAGTTTTCCCAACCATGGTAAATGACCGATCCTATTTCTTTCCATAACGCCAACTTTTCCTCACGGTCGGCCGGATGGTCAGCTTTGTACAACCCGGGTCGTTTTTTGACTTCATCTATTAATTGAACAGGGTTAAAGATTGACATTTTGACAAATCACTTCAATCGTCGAAATAAAGGCGTAGTTACGATTGCGACGAAAAAAACGCGCCACCTCCGCAGCGGGGCGCGATGCGACTGACGCATTATCGCGCGTTTGTGCGCACGCTCGACTCTCGTGATTGGCCGCGTTGCGACTCCGCTGACAGAATGCCCGCCCACTGCGACTGGCGTGTCGCCGTGTCGTAAACGTTGTCGAATCGATTCATTGTAACACGATAATAACTTGTGTTATTTTCGTTTATAGTTATTGATAAATTATAATATTGTTTTATACCTCACACGACAGATGGCCGTGAAAAATTCATAAATGCTCATGTGTTAGTAAACAATGAAACTCCATTATTTAATTACTTTTTGAGAACAATTACTTTCTTGAAAATATTAAAGCCAAACCGTTTTTAAACTAGGTAGGTACTTAAATATTCGATGAATGAATGTGATTTAATGAAAACCAACGCTTGACGCCATGGATTATTTTCGACTTGAAAACAAAGAAGTACCAATTTTTATTAAAGAAAAGATTTAAAACAAATCTTTTTCTGAAAGATAAGTTCCAACTACCCAGTTACCTGCCTTGAACCTGGAATGTGAGCTATGCATAAGCCCATGTTGCAGGTATTCATAAAAACATTTAAAATAACCCTTCGTGGCTCGGCACGACTCACGAAGCAACCGCAACGCGTCTTGTGTTTGCAGCCAGCCAGCGTGCGGCCCCGGCCGCGTCGCGCGACGTTGCCAAATCGTGCACGCACGGTCCACGGACCGCTTTTATGTTTTTTTTTAATTTGATGCAGTTTTCGTGTTTTCACGCTAAAGGCTAAACCTTCGACGCACTAAATTTTACACAAAGGATGTTGTTTTTCGGAACTTATAAATATTTATGTTTGCTTAATTTTAATTGACGAATTTAAGATAGATAAATTACGTTTTATCTGTAGAACTATTTCGTTTGAGTAAACAGATGAGTTATTGCGCTTTGTTGTATTTTTTTACTGAGATAATACTTGACTACGTAATTATTTTCTGTAATAAAAATACAAAGGTTTTTTTTTATATTGAAAATCTTTCAAACAGTTAATTTGATTAATAATATAAGTGTTCAAAGTGTAGTGGAGACATCTAAAGACACTCAGCGCTGAATATCAAAACGTTCAGTTTGCCTAGCCGTCAAACCGGAACACTTCTTACACAAACAAGTATCGATTCGGTCGACTCTTACTTGCCGTTGCTGCGCGAACGGACAAGCTGCAGACATTCCTTGTTTCTATTCTTACTTATATGTTTTTTTTTTACACATGAAAGAGTATGGCATAAATAGAATGTTTACGTGTTGTAACGTTACCATTATTCTAGGAATTGCCACTAAATGTGTCGTTTCTTTCCTTTCATATCACATTCATGAGTTTTGAACGATAGTTGAGTGTCTTGTAAGAATCTAGAATGGTGTTTAGGATCATTGAGCGGCTTTTTATCATTAGATTCCTTACAAATATTGTCCGATCTTGTACTTACTGGTCTTCTCTACAACTGAGGACCCCCAGCTTCTTCAAAGCTTATAACTAAGTAGTGCTGGCTGCAGCATCAACTTTAATTGCCCAGTCGTAGTTTGAGGTACTTCGACCTCAGACTTCCAACAAAGTTAGTTTTACTAAGCTCTGTTTCACGACTTTGATGGTTTGGGCTTTAGTATGTAAGTATAAGCAGAGCCCCATATATGCAGTAAGTACCAGAAACTATGTACACACGGCTACACATCAAGCTATACATTTCCAGTTTACACTGACCTAGCATTGTACGGAACTCCTATACCATGCGAGATCAGCTTATACTGGTAATATACAACTTCATGTGTAGCCCTGTGTACATGTGTGATAACTGCAAAAAGTTCTAAGTCTGAAATCTTTCGGCCCACGCTTTTTTTTTTTGCTTGGGAAATTATCCAATAACTTCTCCCGCTCAGGGCGGAGCGGGAGGATGTGTCAGACTCTTACTGACTAAAACCCACCCGTGTTCCTTCCGTTGCCTGTGTTGCCAGGGGCCTCGATAACCCTTTCGGATTTACCCGCGACCCCGGCAGGTAACCGGCCCTAGTGGACCCCTACACTTGTGCTGACATCTGTTTGAGGACCGCAGAGTTTATACATTCTTGTGTAGGTAATTCTTTCATCACGATAGGTAATGATAATTATAGATCTCCAAAATACTGTTCTTAGATCAGCTACACCATATATGTATAAAAGAATTCTTCTCAAGGTCATCATCACAGCCTCACGACATCCGTAATCAGTATTATTGTATGGTGGAAAGCCAATGTGTCTTTGAAAGATTAAGAACACTCGACATACATAATTAAGATCAAGGCCTAGCTTGCCTGCAAAGACGTGCGTCAAAATATTTACCGATTTACCTATAACGACTATCATCAGGATTCCAAATTGCTTTTTAAGTGTTAAGTTTCCATATTACATCAAATGATTACGATTCTAGACAATTATTTGGTGTTTGGTTTGCATGAATGTTTATTTGATCGTTTTTGTTACTTGCACATGCAGTAATAGGCGTTCATTGCTATGATTTGTGGTGACGTGAATCACTAAAGTAATTAATAGTCGCAGCTCGTCCTATTTAACTACATTTACTCACCCATATATTCGATATAATACATCTATTAGGTACATAGGTGTGCAGTATTTGAGTTTGGCAACATTTTCACGTAATGCTGAAGTTAAATTTGTTACTGGCATTTTAATGACACCATTTCTGTCCGTAGATACTAAATAAAAAGCTTGATTCATTGAGCAGGATGATTGATTAGCACCGACTGTTCAAAAGAATCTGCAAAAATGTTAATGAATGGCTCCCCCTTTACTTGAACGTATTGAGCCCGAAATTATCGACGATACATGTGGCAGCGCTGCACCACGCGGCGTTGCCGTTCCGCTGCCGGTACCGCTATGCGACGTTGCCGCCTCGACCCACTTCCAAAGCGGCAACAGGCACACTTTTTTCACTCGCCAAAATGGCGAAGTTTATATTATAGCTTTAATTGCTTGCAATTTTTAGATATCAAAGTTCTGTTGGCTAGCTAAGGCATCGATATTCGTGACCTTTACTTTTCCTTTTGTTGTTTACGTCGTGAGCGCAAGTAATTCATATTGAAACGCTTTTAAAGTATTCAGAGTTAGAACTAGTTTCGCAGTTTATTACCCTCCTAAAATTGCTATCGGTATTTATTGCTTTATTTATGGCTAAGACTTGGAGACGGTGCTACATACATATCCCGTACTTTGTCATAATAATTAGATTGGTACCTGGAACAATAATAGCAATAGCATACTATTGCATAGGTTCATCACAACCCTGTATTTGGAACACTTGCAAATATTTATCTTTTTGGAAGGACTGAGCGAGCACCTGTATAATTCGCAAAAAGGACAAAAATTATATGAGCAGGGTTGAATTTCCAGTAGAGCTATTTCTATTATTTTTGAGGTATTCACCTACCGTATAGATTTCTGTTTCGGTAATTACAAACCTGCCTGAAAATTTATCTACCTACAGTTCCCACATCATGTAGGTATACGAACTTATCCTGTCTGATCGAACAAAAGCTGTGTCGTCGTGGTGGCAGGGATCAATATTATAATGTCATTCGTGCGTGAGCACTTAGTTAGGGCCCTTAGTTTTTCTACAAAGTTCTTGGATAGAAAAGCAGCTACCTATTCTTTACACTAAGTTTGCAGCAATACTTAATAAATTGCAGTTTTTGGTTCACCCTATCAAACTTTGCTTTTTTGCGCAACTTGGTAGGGTAATGTTGATCAGCAAAACAGAAAGCGGTAATAAAAACGTCTGCCATTATTAACTCCGGAGAAATTTTGGTTATCATACACAACGGTGGACTCCAAATATCAAAAGGGCTACGCTATGAGGCTATACTTATGTCAATATCCTTGCTATTTAATACTTTTGTACAGAGCGTGCGTCACTATTGGTTATTTAAGTTATTCTCAGTTTCTTATTCTGGTCCAACTTTCTTTGCAACAAATCTGACGGGGTATGACAGTGGGGTCGAAGCCTCGAACCGGTAAGAAACAACATCCCAGCTTCGGCCCGTCTTCGCCCTAGGCTCGCACCGCCCCCCGTCTCACGTAGAAAGATATCTACATTTAATTCGATCATTTGAGTGCCGACATAAGTGACAGATTGGATTTTAAAACCGGAATTGAGAGATATTGATGGTGCGGTGGCGCCATTTCGTTTTCTTGTTTTCGAATCTGTTAAAGAGTCCATAATACCTCAGCGCCACCTCACTCTTTATCTCGCTTGCACAGTACTGCTCGCGTCGCGAGCAAGCGAAACTCAGTGGTGTGCTGGGTGACAGGGAGAAGGTTCCAAGGCGCCGATAGCTTAGGTATTTTCTCTTTACGGTGAAAATAATGGTAATAAAAAAATAAAATAAATATAGTATGTATCTGCTTTATATTTAGTTCGGTTATTATGCAAAATTTTATGAACTGATTTGAAGTATTCTTTTTACTAGCAGTTTATTGTTCGGTTTGGAAGTAACTTTGTAATTTTTTTCTGCTTATGCATTATGCGAATTACGGTCTTTGATTGGCTGAAATCTATACCATGTGAGCAATGGTTAGACGCGCAATGAGCAGCTCCATGTACAGTCATTAAAAAGTGAAACCCGACAATTTCCGACTTGAGCGGTGTTGTAAGCTAAGGGACGATATATGCTACTTTCTACAAAACTTGATTATGGGTATGATTTGTAAATACATACCTTAAAGGACCTTAGGGTTATGTAGTCCTTTATTAACAATGATGTGAAGCCTGTGCAGGTGTGCCATATTAAGGATTTCGCAATTCGCTTTGGAGACCCCTAAAACCAGGTGACTCAGTTGCGAATTTCTGTTAATTAAAATCCGAAAGATTAGATAGAAATAAAGCACCTGTCTATTACGTACTTTTATTGCCTAGTTCTCACTAGTTGACCAACGTATTTACCGTCGTCGGCTCCAGCATAAAACGAGGAGATATTATCTTAAATTAATGTCTGCGCAAAATCACATAGTAAATTACATCGTGGAGCTAAATAAATTGCCTGGGGTAAAAAACCATCATGGCACAATCATTAGGCAAAGCTATATTGTAAAAAAGTGCTAGGTAAACAGTTAATTACTGAATTACTGCTGGTAATAGATAGAAAGATTAAGAAAAACCAGCACCCTATCAATCACAATCTGAATGAGTTTGAAGGATATTGCTAATCCATTGCTTCATATGTTCGAAAAATATGTCTGCTCAGTAACGTAAATAACGCAATGAATGTTGTTGAACTGTCAAAATGAAATCCATTGCTACTGTGTGTTATGCAACTACCACGCTGGCAGTGAAGCTAAGCCATTCATTATTAAGGCGCTGACAAGACCCAATTGAGCAAAATAGGCTTCTCTTAAGAAAGAAAATTGCCAAATCTGTATAGTTTGTGGTAGCGGAAAAAAATATATGTTAATTTTGAACATATTTCTCAGAACCTGGTTGTTACCAAAACACGTTTTGAAAACAAAATCTCGATACAAACTAACGTTAAACTAACCTCTTACCTTGAGTTCTAATCCAAAATATCTGTATTAAATTTAATATCAACATAAATTACGTATTTAATTAATAACAAGTACGTCTTATTCTAATGCAGAACTTGGTTGTTTTTTATTTTAGATTACTCAACTCAATTCTGAGTAAATAGATAAGTACTTCATATTTTGCAATAAATTACAAGCGTTTTGTCGTCGCGCTTCTCTTTCTTTTCTATGCAATCTGACAGTGACCGCGGTTTAGGTGTTGTCAGCGTCTTAACGACATTTTAGTTCTCCCATCCTGTGGCTTTTTCTATTTTTTATGCATAACTCGTATCAGAATCCCGGGAAATATGCTTAACCGACGCAAATGTGTAGTTGTATACAGAGCCCATACAATTGAACAACCGGATATATCAGTTCCTAGAACTCATATGCAGATGTTAACAGCTCAAGGATTTCTTTAACTTCTGTTTCATGTTTTGTACTTACTTTGATTTATAAATTCACACTCATCATTTTGATAGTGAGATTTAAGATAGCGATAAATTACATCTGCATTAACTTTTATTTTGGAACCCAAATTGAGAGCTCGTAATTTATTTAAATCTTCAGTCGAATCACTTTGCAGGATTACTTTGCACATAACATACGCGAAATTTGATGCGAATGTTTCGTTTACAATTTCGTGACAGACATCGCAGAAAGCAGCACTAGTTTAGCAATATGCATGTGCTTGTGAATATTGTGCATGTGTGCGATGTTTTTGTGTTAGCATCAGTGGCGGCCACAATGCACATCCGGTGCATTGTCGGTGCCACACAGATCTGCATCTTTATGCTCCCTTGCATATGCAAGCGTAGGACGACCACTTGCCATGAAACGTTCGCTACATTATTTTTAGAATAGAACTTAGGTTTCATGGACATTTGAAAAATAATAGACAGCTCCAGCGAGCCACATATTCAGGAAAAGCTTAAGAACAAAACAATGAAGCCATTATTTTAACTGTAGTTTCGCCAATCTAAGAAGATGATGTGCCAAGAGCATGAGAAGAGAACCCTGCCAGATAAGTGTTTCTCGGGATGGGCAGAAATTATTTCATCGTTTTTCAATCAAAATCATTAGAATCCTCTATTGCAGAAACACTGAATTAAGCTCAAATGGAACAAGCATCCAAAGCCAGTCAAGAATGTTTATCTTTAAGTTTTTACTTTGTATTATCCCAAAAGATGCGATACTTAGATACATTATCCGTGTTAAAAGCCTAGCCTAGCCAGGTGTAAACGAATTTCTAAAAGATAGAAGCATCCTCTAATCTCTGACCATTCTCTATAATCTTGGTCGTGTGTCGCAGCACAGGTCACTGCGGTCGAGCGCCAGTCTACTCATCAACGCCAGTAATTGGATTCGTGAGCGTGCAGTCAATTGGATTACGTAAGTCCACAGGCTTTTAAAAAGCATTCAAGGACTTGTGTAGCTTCAGTTCTCCATGCTCTCTAAATAGAAAGTCGTTTTCTAAAATAATATTGCAAATATGACTGTTTTTTGTAAAATAAATACTTATTTTTTTCTAGATTGTGGCGCCTGTGGTTAGGTTAGATATTCTATTGATTTCCAAGCACTCAACTCAGCACTGGCTAATATCGTTGAGTGGTCAACAATTAATGACTTGTATAATATAATAATAATACGTTATTCAATTAGGTTAAGTACTTATTTATTAAATAAACTAAATGCAGACAAACCACTTTACTTTTTTTCTGATGCATTTGGTCCATGATCAAAAACCCTCTGCAATACGAGTAGGTATTATTTATTGTAAGTATGACAAATGCGTTATTTTTTTGCTGCCTGTTACTATCAAAATTGAAGACATTAATCAATTTTATGACTTTTGCTACGCCCAAAAATGTTATCTTTGAAGCAGCGAACATGTTTACTCGGCAAACGACATTGACCTTCACTAGTAAGTATGTCTGTTTGTCTACATAGATGGTATTATAGTTACTCTTTATCTGAACTACCTAACAACTAGGATGAAGATACGATGCTAATGTAATTACCAAGGGACATGCAAATGGAATTAGCTGTGAGTTCTCGGTACTGGTTGTGAAATTCGTAATTTTGCGCTATATTCTGGATAATGATCAAAGAAATCCAGTTTGAAATACAGTATCTCATAAATATTTTAAGTGAATGTGTAAATTGGCAGTCTGGAACTATGGAGTAACGGAGAGTGGAGCATGTCAGTTACAGAAAGGGCTAAAGTGACAGAGAACGAGAAGAACGCATTGACAATGCAGAAAATTAAGACGTAAGAGAAAACTATGTCGTAAAAGAAAAAGCACAGTTAACCCGTAAATTCATTGTGCATCTTATTAAAAATGCGCAGAGCAGTAGATACATACATTGGCCGAGTTTTTGTTGAAAGAAGCAAACCACAGTATTGGGTTGGGTTTGGGTTTAGGCTGCTTAGCTTATTCTGACTTTTCAATTTCATGTCAGCCATTAACCGCCTCTTTAAGTGCCTGGTGGGCGAAAAATAAGTACTTCAGTAAGTAAACATTTATTTAGATACCAAAACGTAGCCTAGGTAACATCAGTGTTGTTTCAATAAGGGATGAGTATGGCTAATACAAGGAGAAATAACGAATCCAGCAAAATATCAGCGCTGGGATGTTTCTGCTAACTTCTTACTCCTTCTGTTTAAAAGACAACCGACTGGTTGCATATTACGTTGTAGTTGGTGTTGAACACATTTCATAAAAACTTAGGTACCTAAGTGCTATTTTGAAAACCAATCGGTTCAGGGAAACTAAAACTATAACATGCAATAACGCATGTCGAATAGTCGAAGCAAAATACATTACGTTGCATGAAAGATCTGAGTCATGCTGAGAACAATAGGTTTTAAAAAGGAATGACGATTTGTTTGACTCAATCAGTCGTTAAGTAAACAGGTTATAGATAATTTCGTCTATAGAAAAATACGTGTAGGTACAACAACGTATACTGAAATAACGTAGAAAAAAATAACACGCTGTATTTTTTTATTTCATTCCACGCTGTCTGCTTATTTTTTTCTTGAAATACATGAGTTTAATGTTTGGTATGTGCCTAAGCATTTTGTTTACCCATTCGAACAAAGTTTTTTTAAAACTGGACCGAACTGCCAAAATTGCGTAGCGAGTAGGTACTTAGGACAATCGACAGTGTTAATTCTGAGATTTTGTTAAGTGTTAACAGATTTTAACTACCTAAGCTGACATCTTTGGTACATAAAAGAAACCAGAGAAAACAAATAAAATGTTCGGCAGTTGGCCTTAACTTGAAATCTGTTTTATATTGGACTCTCGCTAAATACGATAACATCGATAACTCAACTATCAATAACTATAACCTTCAATATCCTTGAAATTAAAACAACAACTTCAATACAAATCGATGCTATCTCCGTTGAATGTTAACTGCTGAATCAGTGCGAGACGTTGCCGTTCTGCGGCGCGCGTTGCCGCTCTGACGGATACGAGGCGCCATGTTGCCAGCTCGCACGGTGCGGGCGGGCGCCACGCGCCGTTGCCGTTCAGCGCGGTATAAACCGTAAAATACCATTCATTCAATTAGAGTGTAGCAATAGCAACATCAAACTTTTAATGAATTCACAAAAGTAACATGCGAATGTCAGAACGCGACATGTTAAAGTAATCAAGTGCGTTTTAGTTGTGCGTGCTAATTGGGAAAAGAAGAATAATAACTTTATCATGGGCATTCGTTCTACGTTTCAAGTGCATCGCCCAGTCGATTACAAACCATCGATAAGAGTAAACAAACATTTATTTAACAACGCGCGATTGTCACGTGTCTCAAAGCCGAATTCAATTTACTTGTAAAAGTACAAGAGCCGTCGTTAACTTTCGCTTCCATCAAACTGTGCCGACTGCAGTCACGTTATATTTACATCTCTGAAATAATAATTGCAGTTGGCCATCAACCAAAGCTGTAGGGATTTTCATCATTTTAAATGTCGTGTCCAAGTCCAACTCAGGTTTACCCCGTTGTCACCATCAGTGTCTCAAAAGTGGGCATAGAGTAAAATCAATAGGAGTTAACTGGAAACTTTTATTTTAAAAGATTTTCCAGCTCAGAGTGTTGCTGGTGATTCGAGAATCGAGACCAATCGTAGCGTTAATGGCCCGGAATTTCGTTGATTGAGCTATTTCCGTATTCCTTCGTCCTGTTTTATCTCTTCTCTAAATCCTTTCGTCCTTCCATAGGACGCTATCCTCTCCAAACCCGTTTTAAGCTGGATTATTCCTATTTGTGTCAGCGGAAGGGTTTATCCCCATTCCAAAATCCATTCACCCAACCCTCTCGACCAGTCTCGGCGCTTCATATCGTCGCAAAATCATTTCACCCTCTACTTCATAAAAACTTTATTTTTGCTTCTAAGGATTTTATCAAGCCAAAACGGGTGGTTCTATGTCAAAAATTTTTTCGACATAGAACCATATTGTTCGAGTTTCCAAGAAGGATATATATATACCTTCAATGTTTTTACGGCGTCACGGCATACATATTTCATTACTTGCGCTGATACACGACACAACTATGTGAGAGCGAGCATAAAATCTTAATAAATCTGAAGTACCTACTGGTAGCAATTTATGACGCAAATCTAAATATCCCTTGCCTTATCACGCTAGTGCTCAGGGTGAAATTTATTCACATATTGCGGTACTTCAGCGTTGATTCCAGCCTATTAGCCAAACTGACGGGGTTGCAGGCTTGCACCACACGCTAAGCCTTTATTACATAGCATGCAAATATTGCAGTTAGTTGTAGTCAACCGAATGAAAATAACTGATGATAACTTCCACGAAGATGATCAAGAATTTTGTTAAGGATAGTGTCAAAGCACATACTCTAGTTGAATCTGTGAATTGAAAATGCTATCTTTTTTCACAGAGATTAACTTGTTTCTTTGAATATTGTAGATTTGAAATGTTTAAGGTTAGGTAGAGCTGGATGGGACTTTAAAAAATGAACCGACTCCGGCCGAGCTCAGGGAGAAAGATGATTTTTGGAAGAGTTGTCATACAAACGGACTATGGGCAGTAATGAAGAAGGATAATTAATTATTAAGGCTCCTACATACTGGCGCGACTTGTTGCGCGACGCGACGCGACACAAAGACACCGCGTGTAGCGCTACAAGCGGTGCCTTTGTGTCGCGACAAGTCGCGCTAGTATGTAGGAGCCTTTATACCTTTGTTTAACTAACATAGGTAACATCTTTATTTCTTTTCACTAATTCGCTATGGATTATACAAATAAATAAAGTTGAAGTGCTGTTTGTAATGCCAGAATAACAGCTATTTACTAAATGCATGTGAAAGCATTTATAACAATTTTTTTATTTTTTGTCTGTCTGTCTGTTTGTTTCGGCTAATCTCCGAAACAGCTGGACCGATTTTGACGGGACTTTCACTGGCAGAAAGCTGATGTTATAAGAAGTAACTTAGGCTTACTACTTTTAAGAAGATAGACCGTTTTTTTTTTTTAAGTACCTGGCACTTCTTGACAGGCCTACACCAATGACTATACATTCTCTTTGCCCTACACTGTCCTCCCATACCTATTAACTCTGTGATTTGAAAACATTGTAAAAGCCAATTATTTTTAAAAGAGTAACCGTGGAGTTTCTTGCCGGCTCTTCTTCATAGGAAACGACCAATTGGAACCGTGCACCTAGCTTCTGACGTATCATAAGTGCCCATGTAGGTTTATGTGAAATAAAATATTTTGATTTTAGAAAATAAAGTTTTTTTACGTATACTTTGTTAATCGCACGTGCAACGACTGCCAGTAATAGTAACACTATATGTATAGGAAGGTATATAATAATGTTTATTTCAGTTACTGCGTCTTTGCCAGAATATATAAAGATCAGGTCAGATCGAGTGTTGGCAGAGGCTCCATGTTTATAACAAATAACTAAAGCACTTATTCCTGGCACATATCCACCATGCGGCTTACTATGCCATGGTCTGTTACAATATTTCCGTTTCATTCATTTTTACCAAGTCTGCCTTCTTTTTTTAATTGGCATTCTTTGCCAAAGGAAAGAAATGAAAGTATTCGTTCGGAACATACAGCTTTTGCAACACACTTTTTGCTCCTTTTTTTTTTTGTTTTCTGCTAGTAATTTTATTTTGCTTGTGGCATAAGCTGAGAATTTAAAATTAAATCATTTATTAATAGCGGTATTGGGTATGAATATATTAGTTCTAAAGTTGTACAATCATTCTTCGCTATTAGAATAGGTTATGGCAGGTTAATAATTTGTATTCATGAAAATATAGCATGTAGGTGTGAATTTCGCATGGCTTCGTGAAAGTCTATACGTCCGTTGAGCCTGCAGAAACCTGATCTTGACGACCGCGACTAGAATGACACGCAGCAACTAAACAAGTAACATGTAGACTTGCAACTAACTCATAGACTACAAACTGTATAAAATTATAGTCATATCACGTAAGGCTTATGAGATGAAAAATAAAATCCACGCTCTAGGACCCTAAATAAATTGGGATAAGTGCATGATCCCCATGATGACTTAATCATTTTATTAGAGAAAAATATTAGATAGGTAGGTACGATAGTAGATATCTTTACAGTAACTGCGTAGTTTCTGTAGATCAAGAACTTGGCCTTGCATTGCCATGCCCTCAAAGTGATAGTTGGTTATTATGAACTTAAGGGTCGGGTAATCGCCGTTAGCCTTGGCCATACAAATGCGCGTCACATTCACGCCGCACAGTGGAACGAATGTATGGGAGCGGTTGGACGTAGACATGTCCGAAAAAAAAGAGTAAAATTATGCCAAACTAATGATGCCATCTTATTCGATTACTTAATGCCTTCATAACTTGTGGTGATGAATTTCTTCATAACTCCCATATTTCGGGAGTAATTTGAGAAAATGTGAAATTTTACTATGAAAATGAGTGTATCGAGCTCTCTCCCTCCTGATTCCGGGCTTGTTTCAAGTAGCGGTCTCTAATATCATAATGCTAATACTAAGAGCTATATTTAATACTAAGACACATAGTGCGCCAAATGTGCACTTTCTGGGATAAAGAGTGATGTTTATTTTATAACACAATTTTTTTATTTTTTGTTTATTTTGTTGATTAAAACCGTTTTTCTAAAGGTTTACCTTATTACAATAACATTTCTGAGCAGCCAATTAGAGAAGATATAAGCTAATTAGGATATATAATTAGGGACTTAAGGTTTACATATAAAACTGATGCACTAATGATTACTGATAAGAACATTGCTATTATTTAATTACTAAATGGCTCTTAATACACTAATTTAGCATGCATCATTTACTAATTATCACAATAACTAATTACCTTGCAATATTTAACAAAGGATACCTGGGATACCTGGATTTTATATAAATAGGTCACTATTAGTAACTTTAAAATCAGTGTTGATTTACACCTCGTTGTATCCAAGCTAATCTCGCAATGTATTTTCCAAATTTTAATACAAATCTTGATATTCACGTTGCTTTATGCGCACGCGCACATAAAGATTTACGCGACTTTAACTATTTGTTCAGTGTTTTAAAAGATAACAGTTGTGTTCAGTTATGTGAAAGTGCTGAAACAAGTTTAAAAGACTGGTGTCGTCGATTTTGCTACCGCATTTATGCAAAATGGACACAGTCTGGAAGAAGCACAGATAAGTTTCGGAAGAAACATGAGATTTGGCTACAGGCTGCAATTCAATGGCCGGAATTACAGAATGAAAATATGGAACCTTCTACAGAAAATATAAGTGACGTCATCGAGCCCATAATTTCTCCTGCTAAATCTGATGCTTCAACTTGTACACATCCTAGTCCTCGTAAATCTTTTGAGGACCTTAGTAACCGGCAAAAAAGAAGACGCACTGAAGATAGTCTTTCATGCAGCAGTAGCAGCGCTGAAATTATGTTTTCGGCCGAAAGGGCGCTTCAAAAGGCAGGACAAAGCGATACAGCTTATGTTATGAAATACTTGACGGAGAATCCAGAAGAGGCCTCAAAAATCAAAGCCTTCATTGAAGGTAAATAAATTCAGGTACGGGAAATATCCCCTTTGAAGGCATTGGCTCTTTATGTATCGATGAACTTATCGAAATGGCGCTATAACACTCTTCGGGATTTCAACACTCAAGAAGGAGCTCTTCAATACCCGAGTTACTACATGTTGGTTAAAGAAAAAATTAAGTGCTATCCGGCCAAAGAAGATCTCACAGTTACAGAGAGCTCTGCAAAAATCAAATTACAAGCCTTGATGGATTTAACCTCAAGAAGACTTATTAGGTCGTTAGAAACCCCTGTTGATCCCAATCAACAGCTCGTATTGACCAGCAAATGGGGTTTTGACGGATCATCTAGCCAAAGCATTTATCATCAAAGGACGAGTGAAGATGAGCAAATCGATCTTGCTAGTAATTTTATGATTAGTCTTGTACCACTGCGGCTCGTCTCAAAAGGTGTAACAATTTGGGAAAACGAGCGACCATCTTCCACTTCATTTTGCCGGCCAATATTGTTTAAGTTTATAAAGGAAACCAAAGAAAATGTGCAGAGAGAGATGGCTGAAATCGAAGCAGAGATTGAAGCCTTAACTCCATCCACCATCACTGATGGAATTAGTGTCAAACACCAACTGCTGTTGACAATGATTGATGGTAAAATTCATTCCATTATATCCAATACAGCAGCTTCAGTGTGTGACATATGCAAGGCTTGTCCTAAAGAAATGAATAATTTAGAGTTAATCAAAGATAAACACGCAAACGAGGACATGTATAAATATAGCTTAAGCACCCTTCACGCTTGGATTCGCTCAATGGAATGCTTATTACACATTTCCTACAAATTAGACATAAAATCATGGCAAGTAAGGGGTGATATAGCAAAAAGGCAAGTTGATGACAGGAAGAAAAGAGTTCAAGAGGCTGTAAGAAGAGAAACGGGCTTACTTCTCGATGTTGTGAAACAAGGCAGTGGATCCACCAACAATGGCAACTCGGCAAGGAGATTTTTTGAAAACTACACTAAATCTGCTGAACTGACCGGAATAGATGCTATGCTTTTAAGAAAAATCTGTGTGATCTTGCAGTGTATTTCATCAGGAGAGAAGATCAACGTAACTAAATTCCGAGAGTTCTGCTTTGATACTGCTAAGCTTTACGTGGAGTTATACCCATGGTATTATATGCCTTCTTCACTTCATAAAATTTTAATGCATGGGCCAGACATAGTTCAGAACATGTCAATTGTGCCCATTGGTTTTCTATCCGAAGAGGCATCTGAGGCTAGAAATAAAGATTTTAGAAAATATAGAGAGGGGCATTCTCGAAAGCATAGCAGTATCTCATGCAATGAAGATATTATGCACAATCTTTTACTGTCTTCTGATCCACTTGTTACAAGTATCCGTCCAAAAGGAAATAAGTTTGTAAAAAAATCTTCTTTTAAGGAATTTTATGAGCTTACGGATTCTGAGAAAAGTGATATCGAATTTGTTAACATAAATGATTTAGCGGACATCGATTCTGAATTTGAATTAATTGATGATGATGATGATGACGAAGATAATTAAATGATGTTATTGTTTTAAAATGTGTAACTTAGTAAATTAGAGCTTACATCTTAATTATTTATTGTACTTTTAATGAAACTAGGTAATTTATTATCAACTTACTTAAAAGTCATACTCTCATCAGTTCTTGTGAATATTTTTGTTAATATATATTTCTGTATATATATAATATATTTATAGACCTCTTAATAAGTCTGTCTGCGGTTTAAAGTAAATACAAATGGGGAAAAAACGTTTTTTTTTTTAAATTTTCATTTCCTTTTATCCCAGAAAGTGCACATTTGGCGCACTATGTGTCTTAGTATTAAATATAGCTCTTAGTAATAGCATTACGATATTAGAGACCGCTACTTGAAACAAGCCCGGAATCAGGAGGGAGAGAGCTCGATACACTCATTTTCATAGTAAAATTTCACATTTTCTCAAATTACTCCCGAAATATGGGAGTTATGAAGAAATTCATCACCACAATTTATGAAGGCATTAAGTAATCGAATAAGATGGCATCATTAGTTTGGCATAATTTTACTCTTATTTTTCGGACATGTCTACGTCCAACCGCTCCCATACATTCGTTCCACTGTGCGCCGCGCGCCGCGCTGCCGTTCGGTTTCATAGGGAATATTTATTTTTAGTAACGAAAATGTGAATATTTGAAAAAAAATCCAAATACAATTATAGGTAAAAGTTAAGTAGTTTGAAAGTAATATCGTTTTTTATGCTTTGGGTAGACATTACTTCCTGAATTTATTTCATAAAGTATTTTACTACAATGCTTAAATATACATATAGAGTTGCTGTGTGTGCGTTCTAGTTTAACATAGATTAATGGCAAAACTTACTTGCATTATATGAAAGCGTAATAACAGATTTAAAAGTCACTAAAATCATATAACTGCGCCTTAAGAATTTAGCACATTTGAATAAGAATAATAGGTGAATACAGAAGAATAACCAATTAAATATATTGTACTTAATGTTGTATTCTACTCTTAAATCTTGTCTGACTGCATTGTCTTTAATCGTGAGAATTTTAGTCTTCGTTTGCTTATAAAGAGGATCCTAAGCACTAGACAGGTGATTTCTAATCATTTTATGTGATCATTAATAGCTTTATATGACTTAATGACCTGTGGGTAACTAACAAAGTAAGATTTATTACGTCTGGTTTCCTCTGGGAAGGATGAAGTCTTAAGTATAGGTACTTAGTTTAAAATAATAAATTCTTTTACATAATGGTGCCGATTCCCTTGTTCACAAACCAAACTAAATTTAAGTTCAGTGCATCTTTTTCTTTCTATTTCAATAACAAAAGGACAGAAGATACATTTTAGTTTAGTCCTGTCAAATTAATCAGCGGTTGACGTAAATTGACGTAATTTTGGTAGGCAAGTTTTTAATCGCGTCTAAACTTGTATAGAGTAGTGACAGGCGCTGATTAATCTGACAGGACTAAACTAAAATGTATCTTCTGTCCTTTTCTTATTGAAATAGAAAGAAAAAGATGCACTGAACTTTAATTTAGTTCAGTTTGTGAACAAGGGAATCGGCGCCATTGTTGCCAATTATAATTTTGTATCTACTTTAATATCTACTTTAATTAGCTACTAGTTAGTTGTTAGGGTTTCGTTCCTGAAAGGTGCCAAACAGAACCCTATTACCAAGCTTGCACTGTCCGTCCGTCCGTCTGTCTGTCAACGGGCTGTATGCTCATGAACCGTAATAGGTAGGTAGACGGTTGAAATGTTCACAGATTGTGTATTTCTATTGACGCTATAACAACAAAAAAAAGTTTTTTTTTTGTATTTTTTCTTATACAGGAAATGTGTTTTTTTTGGTGTTATTTGCTAAATATTGTACGGTGGTACGTTCGTGGAACCGTTCGTGTCCAACTCGCACTTGGTCGATTTTTTAGACAATGTCAACTAAATGTTATATTATATGTCGTAGTACCTAACAATGTGTCGTGCGAAATAGATTACGACGTAGGTAATTAATTTGTTCATAAGTCAAACGACAACAAGTGCAATGACGCGAGACTGATTATATTAGCAACACACCTTAGATCCGCCATAATTTATTACTAAAACATTGTTTTTATTTTGAGAGTGTGTGGCGTAACAAGTTAACAACTGACTAGCTCTCATCTGAATTGCAAATGGCCGCCCGGCGCGTGGAGACGCGGCAACGTCGCACGGGTGGGTTGTTGCGGAGCGGCAACGTCGTCTCGTGCGTATTTTTATCAAAGCAACAATCGCGGAGTTATCTGTTATCAAGAGGTATTGTGGTGTTCGTCTCGGTCTGCCGAGTGGTGGCCGCTCCTACTGTATACATATTTTATATGTATACAATTCGTACCCCAATTACTCTTGGCACAGTTCAAGCTAAAATATCTTTAGTGGAAAATAACAACAAAGTGGCGGGACTGGACTGACTTAGTTACATAAATGAAACGGATGTTATTAGATTTATGCGAATTTTACGACGTTGTTTAGAAAGTTCTTGGATTAATGTGATAAGTAGTAGGTAGTGGTGCCGATTCCCTTGTTCACAAACTAAACTAAATTTAAGTCCAGTGCATCTTTTTCTTTCTATTTCATTAAGACAAGGACAGAAGATACATTTTAGTTTAGTCCTGTCAAATTAATCAGCGCTTGACGTAATTTTAGTAGGCAAGTTTTTAATCACGTCTAAACTAATATGGAGTAGTGAAAGGCGCTGATTAATTTGACAGGACTAAACAAAAAATTTATCTTCTGTCCTCTTCTTAATGAAATAGAAAGAAAAAGATGCACTGAACTTAAATTTAGTTTAGTTTGTGAACAAGGGAATCGGCACCATTATCTTCTAGTTTAGACTGAAGCTAAAAAGAAAAATGCAATAAAAGAATCGACTTTTGTTTGAACCTGCCACGTTCTTTTTTTTCAACTATGTGGCTCCCAATCTAACCCAACGCAGCTGAATATCAATCATATTTTATATGGAGCGATTGCCTATCTGACCTCCACAACCCTGTCACTGGGTGATACGATACCCCTAACGACTGTCAAAGTTCCACGAATGACAGACCAACGGCTTAACGTGCTTTCCGAGACACGGGTGAGTCTCGGTATGTAAAGATGGTCACCAATCCACGGACCAGCCCTGGCAAGCGTAGCATAACCTGATGGATCGACCCGTGCGGCTGTTATTACTTAGCCACGAGCTCCATTTTAATAATTCCTCAAAAAGAAAATCTTTGACACGGGTAATTATTTTATCTCGACTTCTTTAAAAAAAGAATCACCAGTGTAACGTATTTTGTCATAGGTTGCACAAAGTTGCAGTTATAAATGAATTTTAGCATGATATTTTTTCTATGTCTTACAATTTTCAACATCGCTTTATGTATTATTAGTTATATTTACCCACCGCCATAAATAAGTAGCTTTCCAATTCATCAACAAATAGTGCCCATAAACATTGATTTCTATGTTCATACAAGTTTGTCGACGAACTCGGCCGGTTTAAAGCGAGACAGGCGAGGGGAATAGGGCGCGGGGAGGGGGTACAGGGGGGACAAATTAGATTTCTCCCGGGGTGCCGGGTGCGCCTTCCCGGGACCTTGAGGCGACTCCGTGCCGTGCCACGAAATCAGCTGTTCATGTACCCCGCTAAGTTTCACCTTATTGGTAGTTAAATATCAGTCGCACGTGTAAGGGGTCGCTGATGGTTGTGAAAGATTTGCACTTTGTTTGCTTAACTAAATTGGCAATGAAGTAAGGTATTTTAGGTAGTACGGTGATTTTGTACAGTCTACCTCTACCATATTACTATTAGGCATGCAAACATTATTATTTAATGAAAGAATTAATATATAACGACTTAAGGCGCTGACAAGACCCAATTGACCAAAATAGGCTTCTCTTAGGATAAAAAATTGCCAAATCTGTATAGCTTGTGGTAGCGGAAAAAAAAAATGTTAATTTTGAACATATTTCCCAGAACTTGGTTGTTACCGAAACACGTTTTGAAAATAAAATCTCGATACAAACTAACGTTAAACCTCTTACCTTGAGTTCTAATCTAAAATATTTGCATTAAATATTAAAGTATATTATAGTATTTAATTAATACCAAGAACGTCTTATTTGAATGCAGAACTTGGTTGTTTTTTATTTTCGATTACTCTACTCAATTTTGAGTAAATAGAGAATTGCTTCACATTTTGCAATAAATTACAAGCGTTACAAGCGTTGTCATCGCGCTTCTCTTTCTTTTCTATGCAATCTGACAATGACCGCGGTTTAGGTGTTGTCAGCGTCTTAAGTAGTTTGGATAATCTCCTCATAACCTCAAATATTATTTAAATAATTTTGGAGGTAGGTATTAACAGTTTAAACAATAGCCGGCCATGAGAACATTCTTAATATAAAACCGGCTAAGTGCGTGTCGGACCACGCACAATTAAGGGTTCCGTAGTTGGGAAGTTGGGATGAATTTATCCCAAAAACAAACTAAACATTGTAGTTGAAAAACATGTTCTTCCATACATCGATATATGCCACGGTAAATTCTCCAACTGCAAATTTAAGTTGGTCGACTATTACTCGTTAACTTGTAAAGCCCACTTAGCCGTGATAGTTTTCCTTTTAATTTTATTATATTATGTACTACTGCCATGAATTTTTTCACATCTCCATAAACAACCATTTAGCTGGCAGGGGGACACACTTGACTCTAACAAAAAGTTACAGTTTTATGCTTAATACTATAACGCTAGTAAATCCTTGAATCGAAAAGTGGTGTTCACAGACCCGCAATATTTTTGAACGGCCTATCCAACGATACCGCTCACCATGGGGTAGACGTGAAAAAAAAATACCATCCCCACATTTCGTGCAAGGGAGGTACCCTAAAAAAAAAATGTTTATATGATTTTGTTTCGGCACTTTGTCGGCGTGATTAATATGTATACCTATGCTAAATTACAGCTTTCTAGTACTAAGCGTCTCTGAGCTACAGCGGGGACAGACAGACAGACGGACATACTAAAACTTTAAGGGTTCTTTGTTTACTACGGAACCTTAAAACATTAGTTAAAATACCTATCTACTTAAGACGCTAGCAACACTTAACCGCGGTCACTGTCAGATTGCATAGAAAGAAAGAGAAGCGCGATGACACAACGCTTGTAATTTATTGCAAAATATGAAGCAATTATCTATTTACTCAAAATTGAGTTGAGTAATCGAAAATAAAAAACAACCAAGTTCTGCATTCAAATAAGACGCTCTTGTTATTAATTAAATACGTAACGTATGGTGATATTTAATACAGATATTTTGGATTAGAACTCAAGGTAAGAGGTTAGTTTAACGTTACTTTGTATCTAGATTTTTTTTCGAAACGTGATTTGGTACCAACCAAGTTCTGGGAAATATGTTCAAAATTAACATATATTTTTTCCGCTACCACAAACTATACAGATTTGGCAATTTTTTTTCTTAAGAGAAGCCTGATTTGGTCAATTGGGTCTTGTCAGCGCCTTAATGCAATAGGCAGTGGTGGCAGGTATATGTGGTTAGTATAAGAACACCAGTAGCATTTTTTTTGTATGAAAAGCTGTTCTTGTGATTACACTCATGTTCTGCTGCATTCTTCGAAATCTTAATGATACTCCCCTAAGTTTAACTCGACTAAGTTGCATTGATTTGCACCTGCCACTGGTAAGAAAATAAACAACTTAGGTACTAAGGCAGATGCAGATTATAAAGTGTATTATGGTACCTAGTTAGATCTGAATCTGCTTTCTACCTTAATTTGTCTAGTTGGCTTAGAAATTAGGGAGATGCGCTAAGGTAGCCCGCGAAATTCTAATTTTCTTACGTTTTTTGCCATTTGCAACTCAGTGTCAAATTGTATGTTGAATAAAATATAATTCGCGACCGTAACAAATATGGCTTTACAGAATTATAATCATTAGAATCAGCAGTACAACTAACCCCTTAAGACGCTGACAACACCTAAACCGCGGTTACTGTCAGATTGCATAGAAAGAAAAGCGCGATGACGCAACACTTGTAATTTATTGCAAAAAATGAAGCAATTATCTATTTACTCAAAATTGTGTTGAGTAATCTAAAATAAAAAACAACCAAGTTCTGCATTCAAATAAGACGTTCTTGTTATTAATTAAATACGTAACATATGTTTATATTTAATACAGATATTTTGGATTAGAACTCAAGGTAAGGGGTTGTTTAACGTTAGTTTGTTACGAGATTTTTATTCAAAACGTGTTTTGGTAACAACCAAGTTCTGGGAAATATGTTCAAAATTAACATATATTTTTTCCGCTACCACAAACTATACAGATTTGGCAATTTTTTTTCTTAAGACAAGCCTATTTTGGTCATTTGCCTCTTGTCAGCTCCTTAAGTAATTTGAATAAATCAATCAGAAAATAGACAGCGGTTCTACTCGTATTTTATTCCATAGATAAATAAGTACGTACCCACTGTACCTACATATTTTAGTACTTACGCAAGTTCATAAAACATTAAAGGAATGAATAAAAAGTCGCGCCCACGTTGGGTCGGCATAAAAGCCGTACCCTAAATCATAGGCTGGCAACACTGGCTGCTAGGCAACGGTTGCCCTCAGAGGACGCGCCCTCCCAACGTAATTAATCGCGAACCCTCCAGGAATAGGGCCGACCTTGCTTGCCCTGCTGGTTTCATTTTGACCGTTATTTGTACCGCCAAAATGGCTGTAGATGAACATTTTTTTTTCTGTGAATTAATTAGACTTGGTTTAGCGTGGTTCTGCCTGAAAGTAACTAAGTATGTATATATACGTTATCCATGTTTTTAACTTTTCTAATTTGAATTATTTTGACAGCTCATTTCACCAATTAGCTTATTGCAATGTTTTTTTTCCCTTTGATTATTATGAAATTATAGAAACATGGTTCTCATTTAGAATACCGCACTTAGTTGTTTGATAAAAACTAACAATTGAGCTCTATTTAGATCTAAAACAAACCGTACACGTGAAGTATTGGAATGTGTCTGGTAGTTATCCAAATTATATTTATAGGCAGGCAACAAATTCTTCAGCCCACATTTAAATTCAAAACAGAATAGGTAATATTACGCCACCGGCATTCGTAGCAGGTAGAATATTACCTCCCTATAAATACGTAGGTAACTTATCAATAAACAAATAATTCGACAACCAAGAAAAAAAAGAAATAAGCAGTCATCGGGACTGCCAATAGAAGCGAAAACATAAAACTATGAAATAACAGTGTTTTTTTTGTATTTTCAAATTAATTGTAGTACGGCATAAAAAAAAATAAATTTCATAAGTTGTAAATTAAAAATGATTAATTATTAATAAAAATACATATATATGCTTTCACTGCGAGTCAAATGCAACACGTCATACTCATAACTACAGATATACTGTTAACATTAGCATGTCGGTGACGCGAACCCATAAGATTTTCCCCTACCATAAATCGCTCAACGCGCCTGAAGTTTTCACTTAAAAAAATCGGGTATTTATCTTGAGCTACAAATAACAATAAAGCCATTAAAATAGAACATAATGTCTCTAAACGGTAGTATAAAAGTCATAATAAGGTGTTCGGCTAAGCATTGTCGCATAACAGCCATGTTAGAGCATTTAAAGCGCTATAAACGAACGCAATTAGCTTTATTAAAAAATTATAAGTGAAATGATAATATAATGTTTTAGGGCTGTATAGCTCATATAAAACCACAAGCTCGCGAAGTGTTTGCTAAACGTTAAACGCAATCAAAAACCGAATACAACTCATTGTGGTTCGTAAGGTCATATCCGTAGAAGAGTAAAAACTCATAACCAAATTAATTGCTTGCATAAATAAACTCAGTCTGTACCGCATACTTATTTGATGCAATCAATATCCCAGTTATTGAATAATGCAAATGTCCAGCATAATTGCAGATAGCTAGCAAGGAAAACGTCATTTACTGAGAGCGATGCCTCAAACAGGAAAAGTTTG
Source organism: Atethmia centrago (assembly GCA_905333075.3). Classification (NCBI taxonomy): domain Eukaryota; kingdom Metazoa; phylum Arthropoda; class Insecta; order Lepidoptera; family Noctuidae; genus Atethmia; species Atethmia centrago. The sequence continues at coordinate 14,747,549 of HG995387.1, forward strand.
TTTTGCATCGCATACGGATTCATGCACGAGTGTGTGTTGTGCGCACTTTCATTTTGCGCGTGTGTGCGTTAGTGCGCAACGCCCTCATGCGCCCGCGCTCGCCAGACGCTCACGTTATCTCGCATTCCACAGATACTATACACCTACATTGTATCCACCTACACATACATACATAATTGTAACCCAAATAGATAATATAGCGAGTTAAATTCGACATTTATTCGTATTTGTCGTGGACGTGTCATGGGCTTCTGAGAACCTCGGAGGCTTTGAGCACGTAGAAGATAGAAATGGTCATGCAATGCATGTTTTATCGTCCTCATCTCAACATTTTCTGGCCTATTGCCAGAGTCGGCTTTGTTGAGAGGAACTACGCTTATTAGTAATCACATGGCTGCTTTGTTTTGTGGCCATGATACAGTGAGATTCTAGTTTTAGAAACTCCCAACAGCTTGCATATATTAAGAGGTTAATTGATGTAACTATAATCTATTAGTCATGTGCTGTACATCCACTTGGTAATACGCTATTATTCAGTCCCTCTCTAGTCTCGACCTATGATCAGACCCAGTCGTTTCAACTATTCTTAGCTGCGGATCACGATTTAAATGTCACATCGTGCATGTTTATTTAGAGTAAACCTGAAAGGCGAGATCTCTCATTTTGAAATTCCTTTGGCTTGCGAAATGATACGCTAGCAATTATATCTCGGAGGCGGTTGTTGATAATTTATATTCTTGTTTACCGCTGGTTAAGTTTATCGAAAGCGTAATAAGTTGAATTCGTAAAAGTGGGAACTCTTATAATTTCGTCACGTCTAGCATCCGTCCGATAGCAACTTTCTATTTCTTTGTAATAGTGTTCAGTTAACTAGATTTGCTTCTGGGACTTGTAAAAACTGTACCCACGTATATTCTATGCACCTAGATACAATTCATTGGTTAGTTATCCCTGGTTGCGGCAGCTTCGTTGTCAGTTTCCGAAAACTCAGCTACATAAATGTCCTATGTCCCAGAACTCCCAGACCACTCTTGACTAACTATAACTATTGTTGTTAAATTTAATCAGCCTGTGACGTAAAGCTATGTCTACGTACTTATACATCGGCCTTCCTAAAGGTCTTGTTGAGACCTTTCTGGATTTGATCAATGCTCTAATGGCGCAAGATTTCAGCTGCATTTGAGCGACTCTTAAATTCTATTCATCTGATATTGGGAGACTCCCCCGTCATCGAGTGTCGGTCGGTCGTAAACATATGACGTCTAGCTGGTTTTATAGCAAATGTCTGTAAGTGTTTTCTTCTATTCTTGTTGACTATCTCTCTTCTCTATCTTAGTTAACTTATTACCGTTTCTGAGTAACAATACGAGATACGTTTTATTACTTTTAACTAATTCAGGGACCAGTTAGAAATAATCAAATATTTTTATGAAATTTGTTTTGCCTTTTTACTCTGCCTAACTACAGCCATGTAATGGTTGTTATGTCATACTTACGTTGAAGATCGGTCCCAAGTTCATGCCTGCTGCTATGAAACGAGAAAATGCATACCCACCAAAAAAAAAAAAACAACAGGTTATATATTTAATTTATCTTTTGATTCAGGTTCATTCAGGTAAAAATGATCGAGTTCAGATAAGATTTACCATGTTGCTAAGCAAAAAATATAATCATGAACCTATCGAATAGGCCTACTATAAAGCTAATGAACTTATAAACAATGCACAGAAAATCTATGCTTGGTTGTTGTTTGCACACGTTCTGTAACTAATTTCAATGAGTTGAGTTGAGTACGACCACTATCAAGTTTTACTACCTACATAAGAATTGGGTTATAAAATCTTTATAAATCAATTGAAAGTGATAAAAAAAAACACGTAAGAATAAATTAATAATGTTGTTAATTGTTCTATATTGTAAGCACATTTTCACTTAGTATATTTCTAGGTTATGTTTTCTAATTTGCAGAAAAATGGATTTTCTTTGTTGATATTCAAAACTGTTATTGTATGTAAATAACCAACCAATCAACCAAAATGTACTTATGGCAACAGCAACAAGATAAGATCGATTGCAAATTAGTAAGTCACACGTGTGAGTCAGACAATTATGGTTGTATTGTTTACGTTTCCAAAACATCACTGTTTTTCACGATTTCTTATGAAATTATTTTGATTGTTTCAGGTACAAGTTAAATATTGCTGCTGTCACTGAATTCTCTTTTGGAATAGAGGTACCGTTTGTTCACTTGGATATTTGGATCAAACAGACTGGAACTTTCAGAATATTTGCGATAAATTATAATATGCAGACACGTTGCCAACACATGTACTTAACTCACTAATTATATTTTCTTCAATTTTCACCTCTTTTTGCTTTTTTTTTCGGCGTATTGATACTTTATTTTTAGGTTATTGTAGATGTTTTCTCTATTTTTTACCTTAAATCTACAGCACTACTGTATACGTAGCGATTACATTGATTTAATTAAATTATTTAGCTTCAAGAGGTCACTGGACACTCCGAACACATCCTCGAAAGCTTCAATCATCCTTTGTCTGTCGTATCGAACACTTTCAACACGTTCGACATCCGCAGCACGACTGCCGCGAAATCCATTCAACAGATCGACAGGATGTGGGCGGGGCGTGCGGGACGCGGCGTCATTGGGTGAACTGGCGACTCGCAGTGATGGCCGCCGTCGCATTCAACCAATGAGCGGCGCGCGAGCCGAACGCGCGTCCGTCCGGCGAACGTGCGACGTTGCCAGCTTTTACCAGAAAAAAAAATACCAGATTCGACCTTCTTAGGACCCCCGGTTTTTTTTTTGTTTGGCCGCGTTATCATTCGGGAACGTGTATTGAGGTCCTTATCCGTTTGTGAGATGGTTCTGCGCAGGTGGATGTGTTGTGTTGTGTTATAGTTTATTATGGTGTGGTCCACGCAAACTGGCGAAGTGTTGATTGACATCGTAACGAGGTATTGTACATACATAATTCGTTATATTTTTATTGTGTACATAAAACACGACTGAGTCATGTGACATTACAATTACCTCATTCACTAAACTGCGTGAGCATTATCACGGCTAGTGACTGTTTATCGCTTAATTCGATGTTTTGAATAAATAAAGTTAGTGATAAGTATCGTTTATTTGGTGTAACTACGTATCAAAGGTTATTGACGTTTGTTTCAAACACATTTGAGATGGGACACGAAGTTGTATGCTCATGTTGCATTCTTGCATCGTGGAGGTCGTTGACACCATCAGTGCATCTAGCATAGTGTTGTAACATGAACTTTGAAACCGACAACAACCGTTATAGGGTCATAGCTAGAATGCTATTGACCAGTAAGGAATGTTAGCACTGCATCTTCAATTTACCTTTAGTCGGATAGCCATTGAAGACGAGCCAGTCTGCAGTTTCAGTGTCCAATGACACTGTACCAGGACCGAACGTACCTACCATACCTGCCATCAAGGTAGGTAGGTATCTATAGCTACCTACCTCGAAGGAAGGTATCGTAGGTAAGGTTGTTCTTGCAATGGTATATCTGTACGAAAGGTAACTCCTACCACACGCTATAACATCCTTTCCTAATTCAATTTAGTAAGTTAGAAACGAGATCAAAGTTAGTTTGATCTTGTTGGCAATACCAGATGAATACTTTGATCTCATAGCATTAACTGTATGATAGAATATCACACTTCTAGACCACCTGGAATAGCTACCTACTAATTGAGATAGTTGCTACAACATTTTTTCAAGCATAAGATGCCATAACACAAACAAAGCATCACTTGCAGCTGTTATAAGAGTTATAATTCTAAAGACAGTCTTAGGCCCGTATTATAGAACGTCACTCAATACTCAAGCACTACTTAAAACTAGATTCAAGCCATTTGATTGGTTAAAACTAGTTTTAAGTAATGCTTGAGAATTGAGTGACGTTCTGTAATACGGAACTTAGAAAGGTTTTTGTTACGGTAATTATTTGATAATTGTATGAAAAGTTGACAGTTTGTCAATACGTCATCGCTATCGTATTTCTGACTTCATAAGTGTACCTACTGGGTGTAACTGGCAGTCTGTCTAGGTGAATGGTACGACTACTTTCTGTATCATGACATCAGCTACCTTATTCAGACCAAGGCCAGGACGTCCTTTTGACACTCGGTTGTATACTAGCAACTTGAGTACCTACTAAGTACTAAATTTTATAGACCACTTCCACTTTTATTCAATCAACTATTCACTATGCATCGCAGGGTATGTAGCGAACAGTACCTTTTCTACGATTTGTCAAAATAAAATTTCTTAGAAGTAACATTTTGGTGATCGTCAGAATGGCCGGGCTAAGTGACAAGTACCTAATTATTATTCGACTTTTAGTAGAGTTCATTCTATATTTATTTACTATAGTAATCGAAGTATTTATGATAAGATAAAAGTTTGTTATTTCGTTAAATCATTGACATAAAATACGGTTCACAGAAGGTATGCACAATCGTAGCTAACCTACTTATTGGAGCCTCGTTGTCAGCATTATTATTATTTGTGCTGGGGCCATGTGCTGCTGCAAACATTTCATGAGACCGAGAGATATAGGTTACAGGATTACGTCATCACTCTAGTGGTCCATTTAATTAAATTACACAAAGAACTCGTTATGTACTCGAACGTACTTAACATGAGATGCAGATGCCTTCTATTGATGAGTGACCTCAAGGAGTATTAAAAGGCTGACAAAAGACCTGCACCCGTTTGTAACACACTTTTTATCACACACACGGAAATATCTAATCCATTGCTTCATATATGTTTGAAAAATTAATTTTCTCGACAACGTTAATAACACGAATGTTTTCGAATGGTCAAAATGAAAGACATTGCAATTGTTAGTGTGTTACGTTATTACCCCGCTGATATTTTTAGCATAATAACATCACGGGCTCAATCTGTGCGGTTCATTCATCAAAAGACTAGTTCAGACACCAATCTAAATTGTGTTTCGGCCTTTCTTCTCAGAGTAGCCAGATAGGAAACGTAGACCTCGTGTAGTTTTTAAAATATGATTGACGTGTAAAAGTGTTTGTAGAAACCTACTTACACAAATAAAATCATTTACCATTTATCACACTAATTTTACCAACTTCATTTGATTGCTTGATTAATTTTATTAAGGCGCTGTCAAGAGGCAAATGACCAAAATAGGCTTGTCTTCAGAAAAAAAAATTGCCAAATCTGTACAGTTTGTGGTAGCGGACAAAATATACGTATGTTAATTTTAAACATATTTCTCAGAACTTGGTTGTTACCATAACACGTTTTGAAAAAAAATCTCGATACAAACTAACGTGAAACTAACCTCTTACCTTGGGTTCCAATCCAAAATATCTGTATTAAATATCAACATACGTTACGTATTTAATTAATAACAAGAACGTCTTATTTAAATGCAGAATTTAGTTGTTTTTTATTTTCGATTACTCAACTCAATTTTTAGTAAATAGATAATTGCTTCATATTTTGCAATAAATAACAAGCGTTGTGTTATCGCGCTTCTCTTTATTTTCTATGCAGTCTGAGAGTGACTGTGGTTTAGGTGTTGTCAGCGTCTTAACAGCATTTGTTTTGGGAGCCATCTTGTCGAATGTGGAGGATTTCGACTCGGGGACTGTTAGTAGTCTATACTGTTCAAATGTCCAGATTAATTAAACTTCAAGGTCGTTAGGGTATACCTAACTTAGAAAAGGGTAAGGTCCAGCTTTAGACTGTAAAGGCTGCGTTGATTAGACAACTCTAATGGAATGGTGCTATCTACGAGAGATGATCAAACTGTGATATCAAACACGATAGTATCGGGATTTAATTTACCAATTATATTTGATATCATCGGTTGATTAAAGTCATATGAGCCTAAAGAATGGTTAGGATCAAAGCTTAGTACAACCACCGCTAGACAATAGACGCTTCTCTTGCTTGCCACACAATAGCTTCAAACCAGTCTATACACCAGACTTCAGCAGGTCATTAGATCATCAAGCTGCTAAATAAATAAATCGTTTGTTCCATATTTCTAAGTTGCATTTCAAATGTTGTTACTAGGGTTTTAGTATATTTGTTTATTGTTAGTATGGTAAGTCTTCTTCTTCTGAAGGGACTTGTGGCTAAGTAATAACAGCCGCACGGGTCGATCGATCAGGTTAAGCTACGCTTGCCGCGGTTGGTCCGTGGATGGGTGAACATCTTTACATACCAAGACCCCTCCGTGCCTCGGAAAGCACGTTAAGCGTTTGTAGATCTTTGACAGTCGTTACGGGTCGTCAGAAGCTCGAAAGTCTCACAACCAGTCTTACCAAGGGGTATAGTGTTACCCAGTAACAGGGTTGTTGAGGTCAGATAGGCAGTCCCTCCATGTAAAATACTGGTACTCAGCTGTATCCGGTAAGACTGGATGCCGACCCCAACATAGTTGGAAAAAGGCTGGGCAGAAGATGATGGTAAGTCTTCTTTTATTGAAATATGGACCCCTTTTTGGGTAAAGGCCTCCTCCTGCTTTTTCCACGAATCCGTCCTTGCCTGTTTTTGTCCAGTCATTTCCTGACACCCACCGTCTTATAGGTCTACCAGCATTCGTCGTCCTCCTTCGTCATCGTCTGTCCTTGTGGACCTTTCGATCGTGTGTTTTCTATGGTCCATCTTTAGTCCGTCTCTTGTCATGTGTCCAGATATTTGATTTAACGTACTCAAACGTAATCACGCCAAACAAACACGAACCTAAACACATAATTATTCAAAGTGTGTTGTAATAATCTGCAATCTTTATCGAATTACCTACTGCTCTAACGTGCAATACACCAGCTGATAATGTTTCTACTCACAAACGCGTTATCAACATAACATTTGGTCTTTAATTAAAATATTGTTTCTTTTGATTAAGGAAGGTGACCCTAGCTAATTCTACCTGTTTATGAAGTCTAGGTACTGAAGGTTATTTCGGTCTGACCAGTCGACCGTCACTATACCCTTGGTATATCAAGATAAATTAACAGAATTATATGCGCTTGCACGTCTGTGTTGACGGATTTAGCTTTAAATAAAGAACAGGTCTCCCATTTTGAATGTCGAATAGTCTTTGAAAGGAAAACATAACTAATACCTTCGTGGTTATAGGAAAATCATAAATTATATAAACCTGCCATGTTTAGTCTATGGAAATGAGCAAAGAATATTATTTATGTTGAAAATATTTGTACTTTAGTTTTCCTTATAAGCGTATGCATGGCGGAATGGGAAACTGGTTCTACTAAACTACTTGGTTATTGATGTCGAGATTTATTAATAGGACTAAAATTAGCATTTTTAGCGGTTTGCGTACTAAACCCAGGCAGTAGAAGCAATTTGGGGCATATGTGTAATAAAATATGATTCATTCAGTTATGTCTTTGTTAAAGTCTAGTGGCTCGAAATTAATCTTTTGTAGATAAGAATTTTGTCCTTTCAGTCATTTCAGCCAGTTGAAATACAGCAATTTATTATTGAAATTATAATTTTACGACGAACGTAGTGGACGGTTGCAAAAAGCAGATTAAAAACCGAGCGAGCCTTAGAGTAGTCGCATATGATGCGTTACATCTTACATCTCACCTTGATAATAAGCAACTGAGCACCGACAGAAATTAACCTCAGCATTTAAAAAAGCTGAATACTGAAATATTTATTCGAAAAATTATTCAATAATAGTGGTCGCCCACTGGTCGAAATTCGACCCCTATACAGGGTGAAATTGAAAACATGCGACAAATCTAAATGGGCGATTGTACTCATCATTATGAACAACTTTTACTAAGGGACCACAACTGAAATCGCGGAAAAAAAAATCAGCTGTTCCCTACATTTATGTCCGCATAATTCGACAAAATGTAGGAAACAGCTGATTTTATTTTCGCGAATGCAGCTGTGGTTCCTTAGTAAAAGTTGTTCATAATGATGAGTACAATCTCCCATTTCAGTTTGTCTCATGTTTTCAATTTCAATCTGTATATAATATGTCTGTACACGTATACAATGTGTCTGTACACGGTGTGGCGAAAATTAAGGGTTTGGTACAGACCATCAAATTGAACAAATATCTCCCGGGGACCAACATCTTAATCCTGAACAAAAAATCTTTTTTTTCGCGATTACAACGTTGGTCCCCGGGAGTAAGTTATTCAGTTTGATGGTCTGTACCACACCCTTAATTTTCGCTACACCGTATACAGACACACTGAATAGTACTTACTAACTCCATAAGTACACTAATTCCATGCTATTAATAAGTACTGTAGCTGTTACTTCATGTCTACACATTTCCGTCCCTTTTCACGAAATCACATGCCACTGAGAGCAAAAGATTTTACACATAAAAAATCGGGTTTACCAAAGTGGATATTATATTATGGAGTAAATTTCACAACATTTCACCCCATCAGACCATAAAAAAAATCTTTTTAAAATGGACTTAAATTAGTCGCAAATATTTTTTAACATGCAGTAATTTGCTTGTACCAGAGGAGGCAGAAATCGCATGATACTTTTACAGACCCACGGTCCCTAGGGAAATCCACTGGAAATAAAATTGAATTGACTGCGCAACTTTTTTCCTAGGCTGCATTGTACGGTCATATAACATACACGCATGTCGTATTTTTATAAGAGCTGTATATTCATCACTTTTTATTTGTTGCGAACCTAGATTGAAGGAGCTGCTTTAAAAGGGGGAATTAAACAGACTTTATACGACTTAAATGGTGCAGCGTGCAGCACAACCTATAAAATAATGTTTGAAGTTCTTAGTGCTATTAGATTAGGGATGAATAATCAGCTGTCAAAGTTTCCACTCCGCGGGACACAGGCCTCCTCTCTGTGAGAGGGAGTGGGCCACAACCCACCACGCGGGCCCAGTACGGGTTGGTAGATGTTATACGTGCTCTTAGATTAGGGATAGTGCATCTTATATAGCATTACAATGGCAGTAAATATTATCAAGCTTTAATGATCTGAATTGATATAAATAGAGCGCAAATCTCGAGACTTATCAATATCACGTAAAACTGGTTTACTTGCCCTTACATGTAAAAATCTACAGAATACAGATAACCCCTTTCTAGTTCGTTTTTGATCCCAGAGACTAATTTGACATTTCAAGTTATTGTTGTTTGGTTTTTCAATATGGAGTTTGACATTTGCACCTGTCAATTTAGTCTCCGAGATTAAAAAACAGACCTTAGTAAACATACACTCAAGAAGATATTTAACATTTTTTTTTTTATTTCGTATCAGAAAACAAACAGTAGCATGTATGTAAGTATGTATATTAAAAATAAACGGAAATAACATTTAACTATACAACGTGTTTTTTTTATATCCCATAACTCTATTGTAATTTTCTATAAGTAAAATTAGTACAAAGAATATGTGGTCCAAAAATATAGTTTCGAAGATATCATAATATTAACACTAGACTCTCGATGTGTGTAGGTATCTAAGTTTCATGATAAACACGAGTAATTCATTTTCATTCAAACCAATCATTCATATTTAAAGCTACGAAAATGCGTCGTTGTCATATTTCACGTGAGGGAAATACCCTTACATTAATAATCTTGAGTTTGTCGAATTATTTTGTATGAAAAATGAAAACAAAAAAAAAGATAATTCATGTGCCTGTTGATTCTTTGATATATTATGATCTCATTCATACCCTAGAGTTACGAGATATCAAAAAAACACCTTGTATATAGGTTCATGTAATCAATGCGGTTTGCTGATAAGCTCGACCTCTAGTTCTAGGCATTAGAACATAGGGACTTAATAGCCGGGAGCTGTACTTATGAAACTATACGTAGATGTATAATAGCACAAGCTGCTGTCTGCAGTTCAACTCACATCCAAAGGAAACTACTACAAATAACCGGATCAAAAGCATGGTATGTTTTAATACAGTTCATAGCCTATCTATTTGCAAAATTTCACCCAAATCCGTTCATCCGTTGAGGCGGGAATGGGTTACAAACATACATAGTTTCGCATTTAAATTTGTAGAAAAATAGTAGGTATGTCTTCGCCAGGACAGAAAAGAGTGAAAATATTATAAATGATAATTTTATAAATATTTATAAAGCTGTATAATTAAAACACAGTTATTGCTTAGTAATTGTAATATAATAATGCCATACAAAGTCCAACCACGCGCCTCGGTGGCGCAGTGTCGATGACACATCGATCGACTTGCGACGAGGTTCTAATCGTCTGTGTGACCTCATAATTATTATACCTTGGGTAACCAATAGAGGAGTATAATTATCCTGGATGGATGAACTGTGAGCCCAGAAGGCCTTGAAAATACCATAAAGCCTATTACTTATAGTCACTAGTTGTACTAGCTTAACCTGAGTGAAAAGTTACGTTCTCTGAAATTAACTGTCCTGTCTTTCTAGTTCTACCCCTCTGCCAAATCTCATCAAGAGAAGACTATTGACTTTCTCAATATAATTTTAGTGTGTTATAAACGGCTCATGGTACTTTGCGCCGGTTCCAAGAAATGTTATTTATTAAGACGCTGACAACGCCTAACCGCGGTCATTGTCAGATTGCATAGAAAAGAAAGAGAAGCGAGATGACACAACGCTTGTAATTTATTACAAAGTATGAAGCAATTATCTATTTACTCAAAATTGAGTTGAGTAATCGAAAATAAAAACAACCAAGTTCTACATTTAAATAAGACGTTCTTGTTATTAATGAAATACGTAACGTATGTTGATATTTAATACAGATATTTTGGATTAGAACTCAAGGTAAGAGGTTAGTTTAGCGTTAAGGCTCCTACATACTGGCGCGACTTGTCGCGCGACGCGTCGCGACACAAAGGCACCGCTTGTAGCGCTACAAGCGGTGCCTTTGTGTCGCGTCGCGTCGCGCGACAAGTCGCGCCAGTATGTAGGAGCCTTTAGTTTGTATTGAGATTATTTTTCCAAACGTGTTTTGGTAACAACCAAGTTCTGGAAAATATGTTCAAAATTAACATACATATTTTTTCTGCTACTACAAACTATACAGATATGGTAATAATTTTTTTTAAAGAAGCCTATTTTGGTCAATTAGGTCTTGTCAGCGCCTTAAGGACCAGCAGGGATAGTGCGCAATACACAAAGAATGATTTGATCGGAAACGGTTTCATTTTGACAGTTCACCCGACCGTTTCCATTGCGTTATTTACCTTGTTGAGCAGACGATTTTTCAAACCTATGAAGCAATAGATTAGCAATATCTTCAAAACTCTCGGATTGTGATTCAAACTGTGTTACGCAATTAGTGTGCTGCTAGCAAGAAACCCCATAAATACTTTATTGAAATTGCTTGAAAATAACGTGTTTCCAACTTTTGAGGGTCCCTCCAATTTTAGAATCCAGATTGATATAACCTTTTCTCGTATTTTCTGGGAAAGGAGTACGCAAAACGTGAACATTCGTGGAAAATTACAAAATTCTTGAGTTTTGAGAACTGTTGACGTAACGACTGATTTAATTGCTATTTTTTGTTGAGTCACCGTCATGGCAGAATTATTTTATTTTCACTGTCGGTCTTGGGCTTATCCCACAACCCACGTATGGCCGATTGAATCATCAAGCCGCGGCTACTCAAGCATAAGATGATGCTGCTGATTCTATAAAGTTCTGATATTCAGCCTATTTGGCTTATTGGAATTTGGAACACGATCGACACTAACATTTCAGGAAAAGTTTTAATTATGAGGCTATGAAGATGTTATGTTACACGCATCGTTACACAAGATAGAGATTCCAGCCATCCATAGTTCCGATGGGTCTGTTGCCAACTATTTGAAGGCAATATAGCTACAGCTAAGTGCCTCCAAATAGTTACTATAGTAGCCTGTGTATGCTGAAGTTGTAACCTAAGATATGTATTTGGCATCTTCGAAATACACAAGGCTCTAGAGTACATAAAATACAGATATAAAACTGTACACAAGTATAGCGTATCTGTGGCCATTTTGAGTAGTCTTATTTCGAGGCAACGTTAGCCAATCACAGTAAAAGCTTTTGAAATAGTTACAGGTATCGACTGCTTCGTTAGTTAGTGGTCGCAAACGCTACTGCTGAGCACGAGGTCCTGGGTTCGATTCCCGGGTCGGGCAGTGTTATTGGGTTTTTCTAGCTGGAATTTCTCAGTAGCAGCCCGGAGTCTGGATTTGTGCCCGGTTGATGGCAATAGGGTCGACAGGTACACCTCTGACCAACCCTACGGGGAAACATGGCGTGATGTTATGTTACATTTGTGTGTTATCGTATACTATGTATGTATGTAGTTGATGAATACGTCATCAGTGAAAGTAAGACAGGATGCGCGTTGCACAGCGTTTCTCAGAACTATACGATTATTGACCGCCCGGCTCGCTTCCTGTAAACAACGACTATGCGTTGCTATGCAAGCAATACCTACTGTGTATAGTCTAGCTTGGGTCTAGATATATAAGTCAATAGCACCGTAGTACGCCCCCCTACGTACACATCTACGTAGATTGATTGACTACATGACTGTTTCGTGGCATTCGTCGCGGGAATAAAAATATTTAAAAAACTAGTTGTTGTTATGAACTTATAAAGAATAATCGTAATGACGTGAATATTGTATTGGAACTCTGTTATGAAATCTCGAGTAGTGTTTCCACGTAGATTCTGTTTTTATACAAGCCGCACATTAATGTCAATCTGATAGGAAAGAGAGAAATACTGTGTTTTTCCACGCACCAGTCTCACGAAAGAATGTTTTGATTACGTTACAGAGTTACGTGTTGTTTCCTGCGAAAGTTGATTAGTTTGTAAGGTTATCGGTTGCAGATTAGTTGTAGATTCCAGTTTTATTGGTTTTGCTGTCTTTAGATACAAGCTTTTAATAGATAAAAAAAAAACAGCGCTATAACGGTAATCAGTTTCTGTTATATGACTGAAATAGGCTTGTTAGTACCGAACCCATTATTTTCTTCTTTAACTCTGTAATTGAAAACGAATAAAAATGTTCTTAAAAACAACATAAAGCCTCAACTCTATAGTGGGAACTACGGATGTTATTGAGAGAACTGAAACAGCTACACGCCACGTTTACACGACCTCAATACGACTGTATTCTGTAAGCATTTTCGCATGCATTTGCATGAGACCGTTAACAACATGAAAACGGCACAAAAGCTGAGCTATTGACTTTTAAAACGGTCTGCTAGGGTTGCCCGTATCCGGCCTTCTATTGTTTTTGGGATTTTAATAGATCATTCATCTTATATCAACCTGATCATCTTATTGTAAATGGTTTGACAATCTCCTTAAAAAAATGTGATTGCACAATTTTAAGCAATGTTTTTGCGGCTGATTCTTTCTTTAGTAAATAAGTAAGAACAGAGATTGTATAGTCGTAAAATCGTTTAATGTGTTCTGAGAAACTCGTATGGAAAAAACCGGACAAGTGCGTGTCGGACCGCGAACAATGAAGGGTTCTATTTGGGACGAATTTATCCCAAAAACAAACTTAACATTGTAATTGAAAAATATGTTCCCCCATACATTCCAACTGCAAGTGAAAGTAAAATAACATGGTAAATCACTCAATATTCATATACAATATGTTACTTTACTTTACTACCATGTTATTTTAAGACCATATACCTCTTATAGGTTTTCCTGTAATCTATAAGTATAGAACGGATTTCTTTTTTTTTATTTATTTTAAGCCCCACAGTTTCGGTAATAAGGGTAAGAATGAATTTTCATCTATTTTATTTAATGACTTTAAAACTAATTATTTTAAATTTATTTTTTAAAAAAATATTCGAAATCCTCTTATCAAACAAGTCCTTTCATTTGATATGTCTCACGGTACAGTTGGCAATATTTTCTTTTATTTTCAAATTTTTCCTCCAAAAATGAACCCCATATTCAAAATTAATTTATTTACGTTACATATTCGTGTTTGCGTCACAGAAATTCATACGCTTACCAGATTTGAAATTAATCGGCCCAGTGGATACGGAGCAAATTTGCTGTGACAGACAGACGGACAGACAGACACACGAGTGATGCTGTTCCGTTTTTTACCTTTTGAGGTACGGAACCCTAAATATGCTCAAAAAATTCCATGTAAAACTTCTTTTTATAAAAAATCTGCTATGTCAGCTGATGATTATTTTGTTTTCATAATTATGCTGGCTATAAAGTACCTACCTACCGAAAATATTTCAGTCAGATGTGCCACTATCTCGAAAGGCCATACTATAACCAACTCATATTAAAATTTGGTCAACCCTATACAGTTTCCTGTTTTTAGGTAACCAACAAACTAAAATGTAAAACGTCGGGTAACTGTCCACGCTCACGATGGCGGTACCGATGCCAATTTCGGCAAGAAATACCAATTAAATGTAAGTTTACAATAAAAGTAAAGAAAAAAGGTGCTAAACTTATTTTTGTTTCCAACGAGGTCATTGTCGTATGGGCAACGGGCATAATTATTGTTGTTTAACGTGGTCGCCGGTATCTACCAACCCGCACTGGGCACGCGTGGTAGATTACGGCTCGTTCCCTCTCACCGAGAGGAGTCCTGTGTCCCAGCAGTGGGAACATTATAGGCTGATTGTGCATGTAAAACGCGATTAACCGACGTATTTATGGAGTTGGTATAGTTTGGTATACTTTTTATAAAAATAAAGAACAACCGGTCAAGCCCCGCGCGACACCGATTCGGAGTCAAACAATAGAAAATCAATTGTGTCTCATTAGCCGGTCCTTGACAAATTAAAAAGTTGTGTTTATTTTCAATGTTAACCTGCTAACTGGACTTAATAAACCCAAGTCCCATTTTGAGTTAAAAAATAAATGGCCAGTTTAAAGACTCTTAAGGCTCCTACATACTGGAGCGACGCGACACAAAGACACCGCGTGTAGCGCTACAAGCGGTGCCTTTGTGTCGCGACCCGTCGCGCGACAAGTCGCGCCAGAATGTTACAAACAAGGGCGACACGCGACGCGACACAAAGGCACCGCTTGTAGCGCTACACGCGGTGTCTTTGTGTCGCGTCGCGTGTCGCGCCTGTTTGAAGGAGCCTTAACTTAGCTGACATATTTTTCAATATTAATATGCTTCGGTATTCACCGGTTGAATCGAGGAACGTTTACAGTTAGGATTTAAATATTTGCGTCACTAGAATGACTAGCCAGTGAAAAATGACGGAGGCTGGGAGATGAATCATGATAAAATGCTTGATTTTGCATGTGGGTTCTTTGTGGGATATTTTATAATTTAAGACAAATCTGTTCCTCCGTCACAATGTTAGCGATTCCTCAAAATTCTCTCAAAATAAATTGCAAACGAAATACAATTTTCGTGATCATCAGGATGGCTGGGCCAAGCGACATAATGTTACTATTATTCGAATAATAATTACTTAATAGGATTATTTCTTTATCTGATGTATTTACTATAGTCCTCGAAGTATTTCGGATAAAAGATTATTTATTCCCAAAAAAAATTTACGTAATATATGACCGACCGAACGCAAGCCTGAATCTTGGATGACCAATATTTACTTCCATTGTACTTAAAGTTAGACCTCAATATATCTGTAACGATGTACCTACCGTATATCGTTACAGCTATATTGAGATATAACTTTCCGTGTTAAGTCCACTTATTTAAACACCAAATAGGTAAGTACAACCATTTTAATTTAAAAAATCTCACGTTCTCAAGGACAGAATAAATTCTCAGAAAGTATTGGATTAATTGTAAACAAGAAAGACTAAGGATTAATATATTCCATTATATGCTAATTTGTGTTTCGTAATGTCTTTAATGGACATGTTATTTGAATATAGAGTCGGGAGGTGCTTGTTCTAAATTACTTGACAATTGATCAATGCGGGTTTGATAACTTATCACCTTTTTCTTTTTATAAAAAGAACTTACGTTTCTAGAAAAAGATGGATTAGGTATTGGAATATTTAGGCTTGCGCAGAATAGTTTATAATCGTTCGTACGTATAGAAAATGAGGACATGTCTGTTTATAAATTCTTTGACAATTGACAAAACAGTTGAAAGAACAAGAATGTGGTAAACAAAGCATATAACTATAATCTTATAGCACTAACCAAGGCAAGCAGCTTACTGTGCCATTCAGTGCGCAAAATATATAAATAAAATACTTAAAGAAATAGTGTCACGAACTCACGAGTCACGAGAAAGACTGACGGAATAGTATGCAACGCAAAAGGCGAGATAATGTTACTTACATTGTATCGATTGAAGTTTCAAAGTCTTCGTCTGGCAGTCGTAGTCATGTGAAGTCTTATAATATAACTACAATTGCAAATACATAGGTAAGTAACGTTTCTAGACTAGAGGAAGCCTGCAAAGTGGGCTGGTTAGAAATTCATATCACGGTAAGTCTAGGTGCCTATCTCGTCATGACAATAAATAATAACATGATAATTACGGACGACAGATGGCCAGCTGCATTTCGCATCATCAGTTCTAAACTCGAACCGGACCGTATCTGTTTTCGTTAACTTGTTATACTGCACTTGTGTTGCGCGCAGTACAAAAATAAAAAATACTGAACGCTTTCCCGCCGCTTTGCACTTCGATTGCAAGTTAACCTACAAACGCGTCGTATTGGAATTTGAATCTTAGGTCTTTGTAATAAGATTGGTTATTTTGTATTGCGTGTGAGCGATTGTGACCTTTCGTTCGGTGTGAGTGCATGCGTCACACGTAATGGCGGACGCGCGGGCGGGTGGCGCGCAGGTCATCGCGCTTATACATGTGTATAAATACACTATGTATGTATAGCGTTGTTTGATCCGATCTATACAACGTCTATGTGTGTATACGGACGTCGGTTTTACGTTACGCTGCGTTGCCAGCCGGCTGTTTGTTAGCGAACGAAGGTCACTCGACTCGAGAGTTGATTTCGCTGTCTTGACATACACATAGTCATGTCGGTCCGACCGCCACATTTAAGTCGCTTTTTAGGGTTCCGTAGTCAACAAGGAACCCTTATTGTTTCGCAATGTCCGTCTGTCTGTCTGTCCCCCGGCTTAGCTCAGACTTAGTATTAGAAAGCTGTTATTTGGAATGGATATATTAATCACACCGACAAAGTGATAAAATAAAACTTTTTTGGTTACATCCCTTGTGCGTAAAGTGGGGATGAAATTTTTTCTCGTCTATCCAATGGTGTGGGAGAACGTGTTGGATAGGCCGTTCAAATTATTGCGGTTCTGTAAAAAACATTTTTCGATTCAACTGAACTTAAATTTAATTAAGTTTGTGAACAAGGGAATCGGCACCAATATTACGCAAACTGGACCCGTTTGCGTAATATTGGTGCCGATTCCCTTGTTCACAAACTTAACTAAATTTAAGTTCAGTGCATCTCTTTCTTTCTATTTCATTAAGAAGAGGACAGAAGATAAATTTTAGTTTAGTCCTGTCAAATTAATCAGCGCCTGTCACTACTCCATACAAGTTTAGACGTGATTAAAAACTTGCCTACTAAAATTACGTCAACTTACGTCAAGCGGTGATTAATTTGACAGGTCAGCTAAATGGTTGTTTTTGGATAAGTGAAAAAAATCATAGCAGTAGTGTATAATTATAACGAAATTAAAGGAAAACTATCACAACTAAATAGGTTTTACAAGTTAACGAGTAATAGTCGACCAACGTTAATTTGCAATTGGAGAATTGACCGTGACGTATATCGATGTATGGGAGAACATGTTTTTCAACTACAATGTTAAGTTTGTTTTTTGGGATAAATTCATCCCAACTACGGGACCCGTCATTGTGAGTGGTCTGACACGCCCTTGGCCGGGTTTTGACGTTATTTCTTCTACGTGCAAGAATGGAGTTTCGTTCTTTAAAGTAAACTGCCTCATAGTTTCAAGAAATACTTATAAAAAAGCTTTATATAAAATACAGTAGCACGTTATACGTATATGTATAATGAAAGATCTTCTATCTAGGTACTTCATTATTATTCCATGTAACTATTTTCTTAACATACAGTAATTATTATGATTGAGGTGAGGGGCTTGTGGATAACTAATAACCGACACACGGGTCGATCGATCAGGTTAAGCTACGCTTACCGTGGTTGGTTCGTGGATGGGTGCCCATCAAAAAACACATTAAGCCGATGTCCCGGCTGTCATTTATAGATCTTTGACAGTTGTAACGGGTCGTCAGAAACCCGAAAGTCTGACAACCAGTCTTACCAAGGGGTATCGTGTTGTCCAGTAGCTGGGTTGTGGAGGTCAGATAGGCAGTCGCTCCATGTAAAATACTGGTATTCAGCTGCATCCGGTTATACTGGTAGCCGACCCCAACATAGTTGGGTAAGGCCGGGTTTCCACAGACGCGGAGCGGGGCGGAGAGGAGCTTAGCGGTGCACGAATTGATCAATCACAGTGCTCGAAATCTCCGCTCCGCAGATTTCGAGCACTGTGATTGGCCAATTCACGGTCCGCTCCTCTCCACTCCGCCCAGCTCCGCGTCAGTGGAAACGCACCCTAAAGGCTAGGCAGATGATGACAGTAAGTAATTATTATGAAACTGCGACATATCACCATCTATTTGCATTTTCAGCATAGCAATATCGAATTGTTGAATAAATACAATTGCTGTTTGTACAGTCGCCAGCATGTCAGCATCCTAATTGTGTAACACAGGTTGAATCACAATCCGAGAGTTTTGAAGGATATTGCTAATCCACTCCTACTAAAGGCTCCTACATACTGGCGCGACTTGTCGCGCGACGCGACGCGACACAAAGACACCGCGTGTAGCGCTACAAGCGGTGCCTTTGTGTCGCGACGCGTCGCGCGACAAGTCGCGCCAGTATGTAGGAGCCTTAATATTATAAACGCGAAAGTTTTTGAGTATGTACATATGTATGAATGTTTGTTACTCTTTAGCGCAAAAACGGCTGAACGGATTGGGATGAAATTTGGCACACAGTTTAGCTAGTTGTGTAATCCAGATTATAAAGTACCTTATTAAGCTAGCTTGTAATTTGGATTAACACATAGGAGACTTTTATCCCCATATTCTCAGAGATCGAGAGTTAAGGCTCCCGCAGGCTGAGGCGATATCGCGGGCGCGACAGGCATATTGCTAACTGTCGCGCCCGCGATCAAAATGAAAACCAAAATGAAACCCATTCAGATCAATTGTCATTTTATGTGTTACGTAATTAGCCCGCTGGTTATACGAAACTGTCAAGTTTCTCCAAATGAAAACCTTACAATGTTGTTGGTTAAATTCAAAATCGAATAAGAAAATTTGACAGTTGGTGGTAACTTGAGGTGCTGGCGACTGTACATGACATTGCATCAGTCACCGTTCGAGACGAACGAATAATAACAGTGAGTCAACTGTAGTTATTTTCTGATTCATTCCACCTGTTTGTTGTGCCTACGTGTATGAGGAAATACACATACCAAACTACCTACTCTTGTAAACCGTACTTCAATACGGGGTCAAGTGAAATTAGCTAGCGTAACTCCGCAGATGTGATGGATATTGATATCTAAAAATGATAAAACAACAAAAAAAAACTAATTTGATGAAGTTTTTTTGTGGGCTCATCGACCACTGTTAAAAAAATATTAATAAATAATTTATTTTGGACCAAACACTTGTACATATTTTATAAACCTGCCAAACTGCGTGACAGTTTGTCGGCACGATTAGAGCTCCTCTTAAGGGGACTACAGGACCTAAACGCAATTTTTGTAAGTTTTATAATGCCTTAAATTATATGATCCACTGCAGTAAATAAAATAAGAAAAATATATGATATTTTTCAGGATCAATGCTAGGTAGATAGTGTGTTGAAAACATAATATAACTAATTTGATACGACAGAAAAAAATCACGAAGATACCTCTAAAAAAATCTTTTAACAATTAAAACCCATACTAATATACATGCAATCATTCTGTTTTTTTGTCAGATTATTCTACAAGCAACATATTAGCATAATAGTGTTATATTTTTTTTATACAATCTATAGCTTTTTTGTAAATCGATAATTGCTTCATATTTTGCAATAAATTACCAGCTTTGTCATCGCGCTTCTCTTTTTTTTCTATGCAGTCCGACAGTGACCGCGCTTTAGGTGTTGTCGGCCTCTTAAAACATTTGGTTTAAACAATTTAATTAAACATCTAAGAAGGGAGATACAGATAGTTTAAAATACATATATAGTTTTTAATGGACGGTCGGAATATTTTAGTT
Source organism: Atethmia centrago (assembly GCA_905333075.3). NCBI lineage: Eukaryota > Metazoa > Arthropoda > Insecta > Lepidoptera > Noctuidae > Atethmia > Atethmia centrago. Next base: position 14,767,910 of record HG995387.1, read on the forward strand.
CAGTGTCCCTCAATCGATTAATTATTGTCACATATTGCGACCATCTGATTCAGCAGTTCAGCCTTTAACTTACTCCCCAGTGTTCGCCTGCTTATTACACCATTATCTCTTCTTAACCAGTCTATTATTATTATTCTCTTCTTCTATTGTACAGTGTAGGGGTCAAATACTTATTGGTTCTTTTGTCATAGTGTTTTTTTACTTTATTTGTAGTGGAGTCGCTTCAAATATCAGTTTCAAAAAATCTGTTTTTATGTGTAAACTTCAAAGACGTGATGGTATCGTTATCTTAACACGATAAAACAAAATAGAACAGATGTTCTCAAGTTATACTTAAAGTAACAACACACTGCGGTCGTTGACCCCAAAAAATACATCAAATCTTTTTGCTTTTATTTTCTCGTGTTTAGATAATTATCGATACCCGTCACGTCTGTAGAGATTCATTAGCTAATTTGATTTGACCCTGTATATGCAAGTCATTATGTAATAATGTTAATAGGGTACAAAGAGCGAGCAGAGCGTAATGTTTGACACTTGACACATAACACAAGCTCCTTAGTGCCAAGAATTGTTTGTTATCCGTTAGCCTTTTTACAAACGAAACTTCAAACTAGTCTCGAGATATCAAGTTAAATAAGCACGCGAGAAGGTACTAATGGGTTACCGAGGCCCCTGGCAACACAGGCAACACGGAAGGAATACGGGTGGGTTTTAGTCAGTAAGAGTCTGACACGCCCTCCTGCTCCGTCCAGAGCAGGAGAAGTTACTTGATGATTTTCCCCACAAAAAAAAAAAAGAAGTAAATTAGCAACAATGTTTACGGGCGACTCACAGTGGAACGAATGTATGGGAGCGGTTGGACGTAGACATGTCCGAAAAATAAGAGTAAAATTATGCCAAACTAATGATGCCATCTTATTCGATTACTTAATGCCTTCATAAATTGTGGTGATGAATTTCTTCATAACTCCCATATTTCGGGAGTAATTTGAGAAAATGTGAAATTTTACTATGAAAATGAGTGTATCGAGCTCTCTCCCTCCTGATTCCGGGCTTGTTTCAAGTAGCGGTCTCTAATATCGTAATGCTATTACTAAGAGCTATATTTAATACTAAGACACATAGTGCGCCAAATGTGCACTTTCTGGGATAAAAGGAAATGAAAATTAAAAAAAAAAAAACGTTTTTTCCCCATTTGTATTTACTTTAAACCGCAGACAGACTTATTAAGAGGTCTATAAATATATTATATATATACAGAAATATATATTAACAAAAATATTCACAAGAACTGATGAGAGTATGACTTTTAAGTAAGTTGATAATAAATTACCTAGTTTCATTAAAAGTACAATAAATAATTAAGATGTAAGCTCTAATTTACTAAGTTACACATTTTAAAACAATAACATCATTTAATTATCTTCGTCATCATCATCATCATCAATTAATTCAAATTCAGAATCGATGTCCGCTAAATCATTTATGTTAACAAATTCGATATCACTTTTCTCAGAATCCGTAAGCTCATAAAATTCCTTAAAAGAAGATTTTTTTACAAACTTATTTCCTTTTGGACGGATACTTGTAACAAGTGGATCAGAAGACAGTAAAAGATTGTGCATAATATCTTCATTGCATGAGATACTGCTATGCTTTCGAGAATGCCCCTCTCTATATTTTCTAAAATCTTTATTTCTAGCCTCAGATGCCTCTTCGGATAGAAAACCAATGGGCACAATTGACATGTTCTGAACTATGTCTGGCCCATGCATTAAAATTTTATGAAGTGAAGAAGGCATATAATACCATGGGTATAACTCCACGTAAAGCTTAGCAGTATCAAAGCAGAACTCTCGGAATTTAGTTACGTTGATCTTCTCTCCTGATGAAATACACTGCAAGATCACACAGATTTTTCTTAAAAGCATAGCATCTATTCCGGTCAGTTCAGCAGATTTAGTGTAGTTTTCAAAAAATCTCCTTGCCGAGTTGCCATTGTTGGTGGATCCACTGCCTTGTTTCACAACATCGAGAAGTAAGCCCGTTTCTCTTCTTACAGCCTCTTGAACTCTTTTCTTCCTGTCATCAACTTGCCTTTTTGCTATATCACCCCTTACTTGCCATGATTTTATGTCTAATTTGTAGGAAATGTGTAATAAGCATTCCATTGAGCGAATCCAAGCGTGAAGGGTGCTTAAGCTATATTTATACATGTCCTCGTTTGCGTGTTTATCTTTGATTAACTCTAAATTATTCATTTCTTTAGGACAAGCCTTGCATATGTCACACACTGAAGCTGCTGTATTGGATATAATGGAATGAATTTTACCATCAATCATTGTCAACAGCAGTTGGTGTTTGACACTAATTCCATCAGTGATGGTGGATGGAGTTAAGGCTTCAATCTCTGCTTCGATTTCAGCCATCTCTCTCTGCACATTTTCTTTGGTTTCCTTTATAAACTTGTGGCGGCATCTACAGCGCCACATACGAACTACGCATCACACTGACGTCACGCAAAATCCTGCATCGCGCAAGCAGAGTTTACCGCGCAAGTATCATATATACAACATCCCGACATCAACCGTCGGGCAGTTGCCCACCAGACACGACACCCGTCTGGTCGGAGGATCCTCCCTTTTCTATGGAGGATGAGTGAACTATACACCCTGTTCCTCATGCCTCTATACTGGTGACCCCGAATATGAACGTCAGCGCAGCCTTCGTGCAACTACATCAGCGTGACGTCATCATTATCACTTCCTCAAGCTCTCGAGCGGCGAGTCACACAGCCAGCCAGCACCCACGGCTACAACGGGTATCCTGACCACCAGCATGCAGCGACCGCGCATACCTGGTCATCACCCTAAGCCTCATCAGCAACCTTGGCACAGCACACTGCACTTTCGGCCGGTCAACAAGCAGAGCTCTTCAACGCTCTCCTGGTCGACGCCAGCAGTCAGCCTTCAACCCGGCGCTGTACCACATCCGACTCACTGGAGAATAACGCAGCGCCACCCCGACTCACTGGGGCATCACCGCGGACAGTTCCGACCCACCGCGAACTATGCGACAACCGGTTCCGACCCACTGGAACCCCACCTGGCACTGGCAAGCATCGCAAGATACACGACTCAGCCCACTATCGACCTCCGGTCTCCGGAGGGGAGTGATGTGGCGGCATCTACAGCGCCACATACGAACTACGCATCACACTGACGTCACGCAAAATCCTGCATCGCGCAAGCAGAGTTTACCGCGCAAGTATCATATATACAACATCCCGACATCAACCGTCGGGCAGTTGCCCACCAGACACGACACCCATCTGGTCGGAGGATCCTCCCTTTTCTATGGAGGATGAGTGAACTTTACACCCTGTTCCTCATGCCTCTATAAACTTAAACAATATTGGCCGGCAAAATGAAGTGGAAGATGGTCGCTCGTTTTCCCAAATTGTTACACCTTTTGAGACGAGCCGCAGTGGTACAAGACTAATCATAAAATTACTAGCAAGATCGATTTGCTCATCTTCACTCGTCCTTTGATGATAAATGCTTTGGCTAGATGATCCGTCAAAACCCCATTTGCTGGTCAATACGAGCTGTTGATTGGGATCAACAGGGGTTTCTAACGACCTAATAAGTCTTCTTGAGGTTAAATCCATCAAGGCTTGTAATTTGATTTTTGCAGAGCTCTCTGTAACTGTGAGATCTTCTTTGGCCGGATAGCACTTAATTTTTTCTTTAACCAACATGTAGTAACTCGGGTATTGAAGAGCTCCTTCTTGAGTGTTGAAATCCCGAAGAGTGTTATAGCGCCATTTCGATAAGTTCATCGATACATAAAGAGCCAATGCCTTCAAAGGGGATATTTCCCGTACCTGAATTGATTTACCTTCAATGAAGGCTTTGATTTTTGAGGCCTCTTCTGGATTCTCCGTCAAGTATTTCATAACATAAGCTGTATCGCTTTGTCCTGCCTTTTGAAGCGCCCTTTCGGCCGAAAACATAATTTCAGCGCTGCTACTGCTGCATGAAAGACTATCTTCAGTGCGTCTTCTTTTTTGCCGGTTACTAAGGTCCTCAAAAGATTTACGAGGACTAGGATGTGTACAAGTTGAAGCATCAGATTTAGCAGGAGAAATTATGGGCTCGATGACGTCACTTATATTTTCTGTAGAAGGTTCCATATTTTCATTCTGTAATTCCGGCCATTGAATTGCAGCCTGTAGCCAAATCTCATGTTTCTTCCGAAACTTATCTGTGCTTCTTCCAGACTGTGTCCATTTTGCATAAATGCGGTAGCAAAATCGACGACACCAGTCTTTTAAACTTGTTTCAGCACTTTCACATAACTGAACACAACTGTTATCTTTTAAAACACTGAACATATAGTTAAAGTCGCGTAAATCTTTATGTGCGCGTGCGCATAAAGCAACGTGAATATCAAGATTTGTATTAAAATTTGGAAAATACATTGCGAGATTAGCTTGGATACAACGAGGTGTAAATCAACACTGATTTTAAAGTTACTAATAGTGACCTATTTATATAAAATCCAGGTATCCCAGGTATCCTTTGTTAAATATTGCAAGGTAATTAGTTATTGTGATAATTAGTAAATGATGCATGCTAAATTAGTGTATTAAGAGCCATTTAGTAATTAAATAATAGCAATGTTCTTATCAGTAATCATTAGTGCATCAGTTTTATATGTAAACCTTAAGTCCCTAATTATATATCCTAATTAGCTTATATCTTCTCTAATTGGCTGCTCAGAAATGTTATTGTAATAAGGTAAACCTTTAGAAAAACGGTTTTAATCAACAAAATAAACAAAAAATAAAAAAATTGTGTTATAAAATAAACATCACTCTTTATCCCAGAAAGTGCACATTTGGCGCACTATGTGTCTTAGTATTAAATATAGCTCTTAGTATTAGCATTATGATATTAGAGACCGCTACTTGAAACAAGCCCGGAATCAGGAGGGAGAGAGCTCGATACACTCATTTTCATAGTAAAATTTCACATTTTCTCAAATTACTCCCGAAATATGGGAGTTATGAAGAAATTCATCACCACAAGTTATGAAGGCATTAAGTAATCGAATAAGATGGCATCATTAGTTTGGCATAATTTTACTCTTTTTTTTCGGACATGTCTACGTCCAACCGCTCCCATACATTCGTTCCACTGTGCGACTGTTGCAAGACAAGTCATCATTACATACATAGGTACATAGAAATTCATGCCTTTATCCCGTAGGCAGAAACTACAGAACGGCTACTGCAAGTAATTCAGTCTTACTTCGTTTAAATAACATGTTTTCTATGAAGAAGCACTGAAAAGGCTTCCTCTACGTTCTGTTTGGAGGACAAGAAGCTATAGAAAGCCTAAACTAGCCCAGAGCGCAGCGAAAGATAAAGGTTTTAGCTAGCTAGACGATCTATTGTGTTTAAGAAAATGACTTAGCATCTAACTCATAAATGATGTGCAGCCCTAATTGCTTTTCCGGTCGTTTAAAGGCTCCTGCATACTGAGGTGATGTCGCGCCCGCGGTATCGCCCCAGTCTGTAAAAGCCTTTAAGGTTAGTTCCCGCCAAAAAATTGCACAATACTAATTTTATCATAATTATAAATAACACAATACCACGTGGTTCGATGTTTATGCGCGTGTTAGTCATGCAGTAAAGGTCCTTTTTTCCTCATCAAAATATGTTTGGATTGGGTTTCCTACAGCGTACAAAAATTCAGTAGATCAAATATTGAAGCAACTTGTGCAGAAAAAAAAAAACGAGCGAGCCTTACTGTAGTCGCATAATAATATGGTGTGTAACATCTGACATCTCACCTTGGTAGTAAGCAACTGAGCAGCGACAGAAATTAACCTCAGAATTAAAAAAGCTAAATACTGAAATATTTTTTTCGAATAATTATTATTTTCTAGATGCGCCCCGCGGTTTCACCCGCATAAGTTTTGACCCCGTGGGTATATTGGGATAAAAAGTATCCTATGTGTTATTTTATTCCTGGGCCTCAAGTCTGCTATTACAATAGTGTCAGAATGGTCTATTCCGATTCTCATTAATGACGCCATTATATTAGTAGATTACCAAACTTGTCAAAACCAACAATTATAAAATCTATGATAGACCATTCTGACACTATTGTAATAGCAGGCCTATTAATAATAATATAGGCACTAATATAGGCACTATTGTAATGTTATTAATAGGATTAGTGGTCGCCCACTGGTCAACCTTAGACCCCTCTACTTACAATCTATAATACTTACTAATTCCATGCTATTACAAAGTACTTACTTATTCCATGCTCAATCTGTCACTTCCTGTCTACACACTTCCGTCCCTTTTCACGAAATAGCCCCCATAGAAAGCAAGAGGAACGATGTTACACGTAAAAATGTAACAATAATAATATTGTATTATTTAGTGTAAAAACCGGCCAAGTGCAAGTCGGACTCGCGCACGAAAGGTTCCGTACCATCATCTGCCTGCCTTTTCCCAACTACGTTGGGGTCGGCTTCCAGTCTAACCGGATGCAGCTGATTACCAGTATTTTACATGGAGCGACTGCCTATCTGACCTCCACAACCCACTTACTGGGTAACACGATACCCCTTGGTAAGACTGGTTGTGAGACTTTCGGGCTTCTGAAGACCCGTAACGACTGTCAAAGATCTACAAATGACAGCCGGGACCAACCGGGTCTTGGTATGTAAAGATGACGTAGGGTTCCGTACCATTATCTATAAAATCGGCAAATAAAATCATGTTTCCCATGTCCCTTAAATATTTATTTTATTCTGTTTTTTAGTATTTGTTGTTATAGCGGCAACAGAAATACATCATCTGTGTAAATTTCAACTGTCTAAACAGTTAGACAGTTGAAATTTACACAATTTTGAATTTCTCTGTTGCTGAATCTCATGAACTGTGACAGCACAGTTCATGAGATTCAGCCTGGTGACAGACGGACAAACAGACAGACAGACGGACAGCGGAGTCTTAGTAATAGGGTCCCGTTTTACCTTTTGGGTACGGAACGCAAAAAAAACAGTTTGACCATTGTCGAAGAACGTTGTATAAAAAAAATTAACAGGATATTCTTTTTTCTTCCGAAATGTGTGCCAGTAGTGGTTCGAGGTAAATTTAGTGTGGTGCGTTTGCGTGATATGTCAAACGGTGACAGTTGCAGCGTCAAGGTTAGGGCGACACGTGGGTGGCGCGCGCGCAGTGCTTCGTGAGCATGTGTGTGAGCAGGATGTCGGTAGTTAGCTCAGCAAGTTAATTGAGTTTTTGTACTTGAACCAAACTTGGTATTCTATAATAAGCAATTAGTTGGCCTTGACTTCTTAAAATCTGAAATTTTTCAATGGCGATTAACATTATTATTTATTCAAGACTTTGGTCATAAGACCACAGTTTAAAAGTGTCGAAAGACTAAATGGACATAGTATCTTACAAGCGTACTTGTTGAAAGTGTCGGATTGCAGTGCGAAGTGCGTCATCAAGGTGTCAAAGTTAGGAGAGAGAATACACGAATTTGTACACCCTAGCAATTATCAGTACCTACATAGCATTATTAAATTTTCGTAAATCGTAAGTAGCGACTGGTGTCTAGTCACCGAATAAAGGCTCCCGCAGACAGGCGCTACGCGTCTCTAGTATAGTACCTACACGTCCAACTTTATGGCGGCTCTGAAGTGCGCTACTCGCAGTATCGCACCCCTCACCCCTACTGATACTTGAACTTTTTACTGCGCAGCGAGTAGCTTCATGTTCCGAAGCGCTATAAAGTTTGAATCGAACTGTAAAACAATTTCTATGAAAACTTCATGGATTTTGTTCTACTACAGTCGCGTCGCGACTGTCTGCGGGAGCTGTAGTACTCGATCGTGCAAACATTTCGTAATCATTGGCAAGTTCCTCCACATTTGTGTAGAATACACGTCGAACAATACGTGGTCACGAACGATTTACTACCAGCGTCACGCGACCAACTCCACACTGGTATTTCTCTTTTACGACATTGTTGGCTGCAGCGAAGCCAATGATAGCATAGCAGACATTACCAGGTCAACGGATTCTTAAAATTCTCTTACGTAATACTGTTATTTCTTCCGGTTGGAAATAAGAACTATAATTCAGCCGAAATTAAAAATTAAAAACGTAGAAGTGCGAGCCCGACTCACACACGAAGGGTTCCGTACCACCATACAATATTTAACATTATATTTATATTTTTAGTAAAAAAAAAACTATTCTTGTATACATAATCAGCCTATAATGTTGTCACTGCTGGGACACAGGCCTCCTCTCTGTGTGAGGGAGTGGGCCGTAATCTAACGCGGGCCCAGTGCAGGTTGGTAGATGTCACATGTCTTCGAATTTTTGGTTCTAGGACATGCCGGTTTCCTCACGATGTTTACCTTCACCGTTTTGAGAGCAGTGGTGATGAAATAATTTACACATAGATAAGCGCCTGTCCGGGTTCGAACCTACGACCTATAACTCGTAAAGTCGCGGCCGTTACCACTGGCCCACCACTGCACTCAGTGATTTTATCGGGACCTTTAATTATTTACTTTATTTAATTTTAACTGTTTGTTGTTATAGCAACCATAATAGTACACAGACACTCTTTGAAAGTTTCAATTGTCTACCTATAAATTACGGTTCAAAAGTTACAGCCCTGTGACAGACGAACGGACAGCGGAGCCTGAACGTGCGGTTCCACTGACGCGGAGGTAGGCGGAGTGGAGAGGAGCGGAACGTGAATTGGCCAACCACAGTGCTCGAAATCTCCGGAGTGGAGGCTTTGAGCACTGTGATTGACCAATTCACGGTCCGCTCCTCTCCTCTCCGCCCAGCTCCGCGTCAGTGGAAGCGCACCCTTAGTAATAGGGTCCCATTGGCACCCTTTGGGTACGGTACCCTAAAAAAGCCGGTACCCTCATTTCACCATCTAATCCTACTGTATATTTTTAGTCTGTGTCAACAAAACACCCTCAATTAAACTAAGTGTGTTAGGCGTCTCCAAGAAGCTAGTTCAATAGCATGTCAGTATAATTACTAATTAGTCGGAATGAACGGCATAATAGACATGAGACAACTAGGTCATAGTTTATGTATGAGCCAACGCGATAACCTTATCCGTCTCGCAGCCATCTGACCCATCCTTTACGACGCACGAACATAAATAACATATTTCTTACAGCCATTTTTTTTACAACCTCTGAAATCGCGCATTAAAGGGGACACTACCCTAATAATTGGCAATAGATTTCACCTTTTTCTAAGAATAGACGGCGATAAATATCGTTTAATGGCAGGGTTGTTGCTTTAAACTACGTATTCTTACGTTTTAGAAAGCCGTATTCACTGTAGGAAAAAATCAATTACAATCTCATTTCATTTCATTTATTTATTGCATTCCATATTGTAAAAAAAGGTGTTACAGGAGGCTTAAAGCTAGGTACAAAAATATGAACCCTGTTAGGGCACAGCAACAGGATAAAATTTAATTAAAAAGAAATAAAAAATACAAAAAACTAAATTAAAACTACTACTAATAAAAAAATAGAAAACTAGGTATCAAATTAATTAAACATTAAGATAAGGGACATAGGTAAGTAGTCAAGAATAGATAATTACAACTTATAATAGCATCCTACCTGTACCACCCAACTGCCCCTCCTCCTGCTTATCTAACAATATCATCATCTGCCTAGCCTTTTCTCAACTACGTTGCAGTCTAGCCGGATGCAGCTGAATGCCAGTATTTTACATGGAGCGACTGCCTATCTGACCTCCACAACCCAGTTACTGGATAACACGATACCCCTTGGTAAGACTGGTTGTCAGACTTTCGGGCTATTAGACGACTAGTAACGACTGTCAAAGATCCACGAATGACAGCCGGGACCAACGGCTTAACGTGCTTTCCGAGGCACGGAGGGAGGGGTCTTGGTATGTAAAGATGGTCACCCATCTACGGACCAACCGCGGCAAGCGTAGCTTAACCTGATCGATTGATCCGTGCGGCTGTTAATACTTAGCCACAAGCCCCCTAAAATCTACTTATACGTACATACTAAATAAAGGCTCTTATAGACTGGGGCGATATCGCCGGCATATTTCTGTCTATCGCACCTGCGATATGGCGCTAGTCTGCACGAGCCTTAACTCTGAAGAGATTTTGTATTTTTGTCTGAACGCGCTAATCTCTGGAAACACCAGTCGGATTTGAAAAAATCTATTTGCATTATATCTTCCCAATTCTTGAGGAAGGTTATAGGTTATTTATTTAACATCACGTTACGACCCTTAGGAGCCGAGCAAAAAGAAAGAACACTAAGCGAAAACGAAGTAATAGCGCAGCGGGCGATGCGATGCGACGCGGTGCCAGACCCACCGCGTCGCATCGCATCGCCCGCTGCGCAAGTAATAGCGCAAATTGCCGAAATTGTCGCGGACGAAGTCGCGAGCAGAAGCTGTTCATTTATAAAAACTCAAACTCAAAGCATTCATTTCAAATAAACCAATTACAGGCACTTTTGAATTGTCAAGGGTTCGGTCAGTCAGTCAGAAAGATGAAGCTACACTGGATACCTTTTCTGAGCTTGTAATGAAGATATGTAAGTGTTGTTAAAATGTCATTTTTGAGGTTAAATATTGTTCTTCACTTTCATTATTAACTAATTAACTACAGTAGCTAATGAAGCATTTTCGCTTGTTTGTTGAAAATTCGTGTTAATTTTTATTATGATCAATATGATCATACAAGCAGAATATTAGCAAATTTTATCGGTAGCAGAGCTCCTATAAAACTGGTTCCTGCTGTTGAACCCGTAAGTACTACAAATGTAACATTGTTGTTGATAAACGTGTTCCCTCATACATTCTAACGTTTGTACGCACAATATTGAGAGATTACCACTTTTTATAGGTTTTCTTGTAATCCTTATGTAAAAAACTATTTTCTGTTTATTTTTTTTTTTTTAATTTTTGGCTTAGAAGTTTCGGAGATAATGGTGAATGGTTAATTTTCATCTATTTGCTTAAATAACTTTAAAAGTATTTATTTTAAAATTATAAATATAAAATATCTGAAATCCTTACAGTAAGCCCTTTCATTTGATGTGTCACACGGTACAGTATGCAACACATTTTTTTAAAATTTCTCTTTTTCCCCCCAAAGGTGACCCTATATTCAAAATTCATATATTTTCGTTACACGTCCGTGTCTGGGTCTCAGAAATTCATGTGTACGAAATGTCAACTTAATTGATCCAGTAGATACGAAGCGAATTGGCCGTGACTGACGGCCAGGCAGACAGACAGACACAAGTGATCCTAAAAGGGTTCCGTTTTTTCCTCTTGAGGTACGGAACCCTAAAAAGCTTTGAATTTCACGCAAAGCTCGTACGAAATCCTTACATTCTTACTTACTTTTATTGAATCATATTTTTAAACATAAAAGAGAAGAACCAAACAGAAAATTCGTGGTATTTTTTTCTGAAGTGGAACCTTTTATGCCTTTTCAATGGCGAGGTCTACGTTTTCTGAAATGCTTCGTATTTCGAATTGTGAACGACAATGAGCCTTATTCTTATATTTGTACCCTCAAGTTTTTATCGACACCTACAGAGGTTGATTGTGACGATAAAAGCTTTAAGGCTCATACAGACTGGGGCGATATCGCGGGCGCGACAGGCAGCAATATGCCTCTCGCGCCCGCGATATCGCCGAGTCTGCGCGAGCCTTTAGTGGTTTTGGTGGGAATCTACCTATTAGTTTTTTTATTATGTATGGGAGTTAAGGCTCCCGCAGACAGGCGCGACGCGACACTAGTAGCACAATTTCTATGGAAACTTCATGGAAAGTATCATGCTGCGCGTCACGCTGCCTGTCGCGCCCGCAATAGCGCTCCGGTCTGCACGAGTCTTTAGACTTCAAAAAGATTATAGAACATATACATGATAAATTATTTTATTTATGTAGAAACAGTTTTACACGTCAATCATTATTTTAAAAACTAGATGAGGTCGAAACAAACTCAAGAGGTCTCTTTTTAAAGTTCAGACATAATCTTGCTCAGATCATGTGAAGACCATGTATCATGTGTCTAAAATGGTCTTTTGATGAAAGAACCACACAGATTGAGTGGACCTGTCCAGTCAGTGCACGCATGTGTCAGTAATCGTGCAGCTCAACTCAGATAAGGAGCTCAACGATTCAACGAACAATACTAAAGAAAGGACGTTTGGGTAGGCCGCATTACTCAAACTGCCAGACCATGATTAAAAAAAACAAAAACAATGACCATACTCTTCACGTTCACAATAACATAATCAGCCTATGTTCCCACTGCTGGGATACAGGCCTCCTATCTTCGAGAGGAAGTGGGCTGTAATGTAACCTGTGACGCGGGCCCAGTTTGGGTTGGTAGATGCCTACGATTTTTTTATTCTAAGACATGCCGGTTCCATCATGATGTTTTCCTTCATCGTTTTGAGAGCAGTGGTGATGAAATAATTTACACAAAGTAAACCGCCTGCCTGGGTTTGAACCCACGAAAACTACTCGTTATCACGGGGCCATCACGTTCACAATAATTAAAATAATCTAATAATAACTTAGGGCGCACGGTAATAGTGTACCTATTCATGTGAAATAAAACTGCTGCTTTTCCACATAATTATACGTTTTATATCTTAGTATTTAAATATTTTTGTTTACTATACCTGTGCTATTCTGTAATAATAACACCGTGAAATCTTAAGTGAAGTGAGCTTAAAGGCTCCTACATACTGGCGCGACTTGTCGCGCGACGCGTCGCGACACAAAGGCACCGCTTGTAGCGCTACACGCGGTGTCTTTGTGTCGCGTAGCGTCGCGCGACAAGTCGCGCCAGTATGTAGGAGCCTTAAAGTGAGCTGTCAATAGTGTCATCCCTAACATAAGGCGGAATTAGAGCTCACTTCACGTTCACTTCGTGAAACCTTAGGTGGTTTCACGGTGAGATTTGTACAGAATTGACCAGCTGTTTCAATGTCTATGTTAATAACCGTTACTGTTTTAATTAACAATAAACAAAAACCACTTTAATTCGTATATTAATTTTGGATATTATTAAAACAACATCGTATCAAAAAATAAGTATCAATGCTGCAATATGTAGCTGTATATCAGTGAAAGTATTTTGTAATCGGGTCAGTACTTCCTGAGATTACGTCGTACAAACAAAGAAACAATTTACCTAAGTACTAGTTAATATGTTATTATTTATTAACACGGGCTGGTGTCCGCAATTTCACGTGAAAGTGCGTATTTTGCGTGGATCTGCAGTTGTAGACCGCGAAGTTCATATTTTCTTACTTTTTTGCAATTTGAAGGTCAGTGTCAGGTTGTATCTTGATCAAAATATGATTCGCGACCAAAACAAATATGTATTTACAGAATAATAATAGGCTAGTCTGCCATGGCAAGTTTCTTGTCAACAACAAATCTATTGTGAACAAGAAAACGTTATATTTTCCAAATTTAAATGTGCATCTAAATGTCAATTAGTTTCTCCGTACATACTTCATAAGGTGCGTATGAGTCATTCACCTGGCTGAGCACAGCTCACACAATCGCGTGTGAGACTGTGACTCACCGCGGACATCTGTCGGCTGGCTGGCGTTTTGTTAACCTGCATTCTGTTACTCTGTGACGGAATTATTTATTCAAGCTTGCAATGGCGGTGTAAACAGAGAAACAAGGTTTTAGGGTTTAACAGTGCGATTCAATTGTTTTATTAAGAAGCGTGTGATCTCTTCGTGTTTGTATTTCAAACTAGCTGCCCCGACAGACGTTGTTCTGTCCACATTTCAATAAATCATACTGAAATCCAGGTCCAGACGTTCTCCAAGTGATGCGCTTACCAACGAACATCATTTCATTTTATTATACGGACTTGCTGCTGCCCGTGGCTTCGCACACGTAGCTTTTTGTAAAATAAAAGTAACCTTAGTTAGTCATTATAACATCAGCTATGTGCCAGTGAAAGTCCCGTGAAAATCGGTCCAGCCGTTTCGGAGATTAGCCGGAACAGACAGACACACAGTCAAAAATTAAAACTAATGTTTTTTTTGTTATAAGTACCGTATATACTTTCATATTTGTATGTAGGAAAAAGTTGTTATTTTGACATTACAAAGAAACACTATAATTTTATTTATTTGTTTATTATATGTATAGATTGCTTTGTTTTTTCGTCAATACCCTACTGTCGTTGTTCGGATTGTTTTAATTGACAAATAAGTTTAAAATGCTGTGTTTTTATTTAATTCTTCTTTATAAAATGGCAATAAGTGGCAGGTTCTCAAAACAAAAACACTGTAAACAAACGCAGGTGGATTTTAAAGCTAAAAATATACTAGTTTCACACTTTAATTTTTAATTTAGATTTAACAAGAGCCTCGGCAAATTGCGGCCTGCACAGCATAAAGAGTTACAGACCGACGTTGGAGCTTATTTTTTTAACATGAATGAATAGCGACCCGGATCCCGATCGCAAAACTGCCAAGACAATGTATTTTTGCAGTGTCTACCTGCACAAAAATTTGAGTGGTAGGTACGGCGACCTACCACTCAAAATATAATGAATCCTCTCTTCAATTGATATTTTGTTAAGATATATTTTTTTTAAGATCCTCTCTGACTTGCAGATTTACTGATATAAGATTTTAATATCATCAATATGTGGCTACGTCGTGAATTCGCGATCACCACAAAACCTGAAAACAACTTTGCAAACAAGACCTATCCGAAATCCCCCTTTATTTTTCTATACCCCTTCATTATCCCGAAATAGATACCATAAATGAAATAAAAATATTATGGACTATGTATTTCACTGTCCTATATCCCTCCGTATACAATCATTATAACTTATAAAGTTACAGCAGACCCGCGATTTGTGACAGACGAAGTTGCGAAAAAGGATTGTCTGTGAAAAAAAAGCGGCCATGTGCGAGTCGGACTCGCACACGTAGGATTCCGTACCACAGTAAAATATCTAACACGTTTAAAGACACGTTTCTTGTATGGGGACCTCCTTCCCCTTCTCCTCTCCTTTAATTTTTAACTTTAATTTATTTTTATTATTTGTTTTTATAGCGGTTATTATTATAGTAGTATTACGGTTTAAAAGATAAAGTCCTGTACAGACAGCGGAGCCTTAGCAATAGGCTCCTGTTACGAGGCAAGGTCAAAGTGCATTTAAAAAAAAAATATTTTGAACCCTTGAAAAGACTTTAATAGAAATTAGTAGATTTCATAATAATATGATTTTTATGTGTCCGCCACGAAGTTCAAAGTATGACTACCCGATTTTAATAAGTCACGAAATGCATCAACTGTGAGAAACATTACATGACGCCTATGAGGCTTCAGCGTTTATATTTTATATGCTTAGGGCTGTTTTACAATTTGTAACAGTCCCGTTGACGGTATTGGCATTGCCACTTTTTGGGTACGGAACCCTAAAAGATGTAAGAAAAAAAAAACGCAATTAATTTACGGAACAACGTAATATGTGTCTGTGTGATGATATTCTTATGTTAATAATTGCGTGTACTAATAAATTAATTGTGACTTGTAGCAGGGCAATTATTTGCGAAGTATTTCGTGCTACAAATAACACTACTATTTATTTAGAAGCGTGTGAATTGGTTTAGCCAGTAAGTGTTTAACCTTAATCAAATTGAAATGGACTTTTATGGGCTCAGTTAGTACCTGTAAAAACAAATAGGTTAATTAGTGTTTTCCGTATTTATTGGATTAACATAACTTGCTTTATTGACTCCTATATCTTCAAAATGTGTTCTATTACGATTGTCCGTTGAACAGTTTCTTATAATTTAGTTTTCTTTTGCTTTGTGTAATTTATTTCATCACCACTGCTCTCAAAACCCGGAGGAAACCGGCATGTCCTAGAACCAAAAATTCAAAGACATGTGGCATCTACCAACCCGCACTGGGCCCGCGTGGTGGATTACAGCCCACTCCTGATTATGTGTGTGTGTGTGTGTGTAAAGTGAATTTGCTATTTCCTGCAACTTCGCAATATCGTATAAGTGCTTCAGCGACACGTTCAGACTCCTTTCTAATATCACTACGCTCTCTAAAAAATCTTTCTATCTTTCTTTTATCTCCAGTGGTTATGCTGTGCGAGGCCTGTCATTCAGTCTAAGTCATCTGCATTACGTACAGATATATCGTTTTATGTAACAGTAGCATTTGCCAACGGTAAATATGTTAATATTCACACATAGCTAACATTTGCAACCCACCTATCTCAGCACGTAAATTTTGAGTGGCAGTGACACATATTGCCATTGTTTCTGAAACAGTACACCTTTGTGTGCATGTAGCAACACAATGTAGCTGTAGCTGCAGAGTTGTGAAAAACTATAAACACTATTAGGTGTTAACGTTTTTGTAAAATTGACGCCTGCTATACTGATGTCAAGTTCTACAGAATCTTGTCATCTTACTGTCTTGATCCCAGTTTATATGGAGTGGCCGTTGCGCGTCTTCTTTTATGGTCCGTGGTCGCCGTCATCACAGTATTCCTCCTTTCTAGCCAATCATCTTGCACACAAAGCAAGGGACGCCTAGTGTTAGAGAATCTCGTCATCGTACTGTCTTTCTCCCAATTTATTGGGGCGCCCCGCTATAGGTCTTTTTTCCATTCATCTCTACCATTCTGGATCTCAGTATTCCTGTTTTCGAGCCAATTGTCTTGTGTAAAATCCTAGTGACAATCTCAATCTTGTCCACCCTACTTCCTCTCCTGTCTCTTCTTGTGTTCATGTCTTCTTCTTCCATGCACCTTTCTGTGGGTTATCTTAATTATTTATTCATTATTTATTTGGCGTCGACGCCTCATGTTCTTCTTTTCCCATACTTGTCTATCAGCCGTCATCTTGTATCCACTCAATCAATCCATCGAATTTTTGGTCTTCGATTTCTCTTAATATAGTCTCACGCCGATACCCTCTTTCTTCTACGTCAAATTATGATTTTAATTCTTTCTTCTACGTGTTATTTCAATGTATTTCTACACGAGTTTTTTAATTATCTTTTAAAGAGACAAACCGACTACCCGCCATTCTGAGTCGGGTTGTCTCTTCGAATACGGCTGGACGGCTTCCTCTCACCGAACAAATAACATCAATTTGTCGTGCAATGCAGTCAGTGCAATAGGTATAGTCACTACATAAACATTTATTAGAATAAGTACCGACTACGCAGCTTGCAGCATTGTCCAATGAGTGTGGGTTACGTCTTGTGATTGTCATCATGTAACATCAGCAGAATTGTATCGATGATGTTGCTACAATTAATGATAAGATAATATTTTCATGATCATCACCATAGATCGCCTTGATAAGACTCCTACAATTTTCTCTCTTTTTAAGTCTTCCACAATATCTACAAGAGGTCTAGCATAAATATCTAGCAAAGTAGTATACTCCATAGCTGTTACTTTTATCGTGTCGCCATCGATAATGGCATCTAGGGTTTGTAACGCCGCCATATGTTCACATCTGGAACTATACAATTAAGGACGCTACCTTGACAAATATATGGGAATTGATAGCACGAACCTTCTTAATCGTAGTTACAGTAAGGAGTTTCACGTAGATTGGCTATCGAGGATTCACAATTTTCGTACCAAGTATGTGATGCACTTTTCGGGGATTACCCGTTACGCAACTGCACATAATCTAAACAAACTTTAAATATAGGAATGTATTAAACTATTAATGAGCCGTTTTTTATGGATTTCCGGTGTTACCGACGCCATCCCGTGCAAGGGTGACTGACCCGTGACTCACAGTGATTCGCGAACGGATACCTATCGGTCATATTATTTATTATTATTGCGTACATAACGGCATGTTGTTTATATGTATTTGATTATTTGCATACATTTAATTCTGAAACTTATTTACAATTTTGTTTGTTTTGTGTACTGAATTTTATGTTACTTATTTAAGAGTGAAATGTATGGTGCTGAAAGGGAAAGTCTTCGATGTCTTGACAACACACTATAGTTACAATACTTTCGATGTTTTCTATTATACTTTGTATATTATAGTCAATGTGTGAACAAAAAAAATAACAGTAGGCAAAAGTACAGTTCTCCATGACCGACAATTCATTGTTGTTTTCGTAGTTCGATTGGTTTTTTTGGTATTTATGTTGTATTCGGTTAGTAGTTGGCAACCTGTCTCTCTCCATCACACATTTTATCAACCGTCACGTGAACTAACGTGTAACATTACTAAAGTTACTTGAGAACCGTTGTACGCCAAACACGATTTCAACAGAGGTTCGTCACTATTTACACCACGCCTTGTAGTCTCAGTCTTCTACGTTGGCAGCGGCACGAGCTATGTATACAGGGTCAAATCAAATTAGCTAGCGGAACTCCGCAAAACGTGATGGGAATCGATAAGTATCTTAACACGATAAAACAAAAATAAAAATTGATTTGATGATAATTTATTTTGACGATTCCTGAGAAGATATAATTTCATTTGACCCTGTAATGGCATAGCTGGCGCTGTAACGCAAAGCTGTTCAGCAAGGTTAGGTGCTGTAGGGTAATGATTACCGATTAGCCTTGGCGTGTGACTGTGTATGATTGAAGCCCAATTATCAACAGCATCCCTGTATCAACCGAGCTGATCAGAGGCCTTTCCTTTGAACTTACACCCATATTTACCGTTCTTCTTTGTACCCTTGCTTATGTCTCTTTTCTGTTGCTCCAGGCCCGGGCAGACGGATCACGGGCACGGCGGCGGCGCGCTGGCGTACGGCGGTAAGCCGGCGGCAGGGGGCGTGGTGGCGCCGCCGCAGCCTCGGCCGCCGCCCGCGGCACCCTACGCCCCACAGCCTTACCCACCAGCACAGCTGCGGCTGCACCAGCCAGGATATGGATCAGCGGCATTATCATACAGGTTGGTTGAGCTTCTAAAGTTGTCATTTGAGGTGACGCGATGCGTTCATTGCTGGAATTGGCCCACGCCAAGACAAAAACATCCCTAACTGTTCCACTTCTACCTTTTTTTTGTGGGAATATCCTTATTACTCTCCATCTGGGGAGAGCGGAGGGTTATGTCGGACTACTACCGACTAAAATCCCACTACCATGAGTCGGGGGCCCGGGAGATACTCGTACATTCGCACGCACCCCCGACCGGATTCCACTTCTATCTGAAAGACTATCCCAGTAACAACGTCTCTAAAGCCAACGGCCAAGGCCATGCCCCAAATATAGGATGCCCTTAATTACCGTTGCTCTGTTATTTAAAATCCAGCTGACAGCTACCTTCATTCACTAATGACCCTAAGAAATATTTAAGACGAACTGTCGAATCGGAGAACCAGCAAAAACGATCAAGATTTGAGAGGTTTGAGAACTCACATTTGGTGTAACACGATCGATTTTTGTTCGCTCACCATTGCATTTAGCCAAATTCAAACTCAAAGCATTTATTTTAAATTTAAACCAATTACAGGGACTTTTGAATAGCCAAAGAGTCTGTCAGTTAGTCAGAAAGTTGAAGCAATTTGCCCATTCCTAAACGTAGATCTCTATGGAGAAGAACGGGCAAGAAACTCCAAGGACAACAATGCATAATTCTCCACAGCTGGACATTGACCTCCCCGACTACGATCCAACGATCCGGGGGAGATACTCCCTTAATCTAAGCTTAGCAGGCTGATTGATGGGCTCATTATAATAAGCAAGGACGCACTTAGGGATTACTTGTGTAAAATTCTGAATAATGGACTTCGTTCCATAGATAAAAATGCAGGCTAGAACTATAATAACGTCGTGATAAATTGATATACGGTATAAGCCTATAGCGTATCAACCATAGAATCAACGACGTTTTAATTAGCCAATTAAAACATCATTGATTCTAAAACTAACATTGCCTTTAAAAAATCACAGATAGTAAACTGCGGCAGGTTCTAATTTCTAGTTTCTTGACGCAATCGGTTCCAAACAGAGACAACTCAAGCACTTTTAACAGTATTCGTAAACGAGTTGTTAACTTATGATTCTTCAATTTTCTTGACTATTAACAACTTGTGAGCGCTCTAATTTGGTAGAGCGTTCAACTTATTAACACCATTGATAGAAACGTCTTTTGTTTTACCTTCAACGTTCGGAGCTATTATTACTTTTAGATGCGTCTTAATAACGATCTACTTTTCACGTGTTTCTGCTATTAAAGTACAATTTACTATACTTACGCATGATATACTCGTGTACACGATTTCACCTTTTTGAGATTTATTCTCAGAAATTCTCTATTATTTTTTGTTACATTCTTTTCGGACGTGACCTACAGTTGAAAACTTGAATAAAAACGTCTCATTCAATTCGTGTCTTTTGAAAACCTGTATAAAGGAGTTCGTTATTCTCAGTCTGCTTCATTGCAGGATTCTTTGCTCCTTGAATTCAGAGCAGCATGTTTTGAATATCGTGATTTGCAAAATAATAGGGGCTTTTTTTAAGTACCTACGTAGCCGTAATGTATTCAGAGATAACCCCAGTAGGTGCGATTCATTAACATACAAAATTTTGGGATGGGCCTTTACAAAGGACATGTTTTTCCTTCGACCCCAGTCTTCAAAAGCGGTCATAAATGTGGAATTCTTTTAAAAGGGGATACACTTTCCGTAACATATAACGTTTTAGAGAGGAAAAAGCGCTTTCCCTTATTCTTTAAAACGCGTTCTTTGCTTCATCATGTGTGCCTTGGTTGCTTGGTGAACGTGATAGCCGACATGCAACATAGAAAGAGTTTTGTTATTCAGTTGCTGGTCATTGGTCATACGGTCTACGTGGCACGTGCTAAGACTTCTATAGTAACTGTGCTATTTACTATTATATTTTAAGTTGTAACTGTCTCTTTCTCGTCACATTCAGACCTATTAGAGATAATATTAACCTACATAAGCTTGCCTGGATGCTTAACTTAAGCTTTATGGTCTGTGTCAATTCTTTAATTAGTTCTCCTCTTTTTTCTTTTAGTTCTTTCCGACAACTGGCTCATTGTTATGTTCTTCGTTTCTCTGCTCAAATTTTTCTGCAAACATAAAAATGAACCTAAATACTTCACCGCTAAATAGTGACTAGAATCCTCACAAAGTTTTCGTGTCTACGGAGATATTAATGGTCTGGTCACGTCTGACTTGTGTAGGGAGGGGGGCGTCACGTGCGGTCCCTCTGCGAATACCAAGTGTCCTTGTTGTCATTCATAACCATTATCTGCAAGCGAGCACGGGAAACATTGCCTCTAACTTATAGGAGGGGGGTCAGAGGTACAGGTCGTGTTTGGAGAGGTAAGGGATCGTAGGGATGTGAGGAAAGAACGGGAATATTACTACAAATTGAACATAGATGCTCATATACACCGTGATACGGTTTCAAATCAATACAGTGACTCGAATTTCGATAAACTTATCTTTCGATTTGTGTACGAGCAACTCCAAAATGAGGCCCTTCTGATTAACAACGACCGATAACTAGTTATTGCATGTAAAAAATAAGCATTTGATAAAAATATACACTTGTATACGAACAGCTGCATTAAGGGGACTACAGGACCTAAACACAAATTTTGTAAGTTATATAATGCCTAAAAGTATATGATCCACTGCAGTAAACAAAATCAAAAAAACTATACTAAAATCTTCAGGATATAAGCTAGGTAGATAGTGTATTGAAAACATAATACAACTAATTTGATACGATAGAAAAAAAAACACGAAGATACCTCTAAAAAAATATTTTAAAGATTAAAAACCATACTAATAATACTAATATACATGCAATCATTCTGATTTTTTGTCAGATTATTCTACAAGCAACATATTAGCATAAAAGTCTTTTAATTTTTTTATCCAATTAATAGATTTTTTGTAAATATAGAATTGCTTCTTATTTTGCAATTAATTACCAGCGTTATGTCATCGCGCTTCTCTTTCTTTTCTTTGCAATCCGACAGTGACCGCGCTTTAGCTGTTGTCAGCCTCTTAAGGCTCGTCCAGAATGAGACGTCAGCGACAGGCATATTGCTGCCTGTCGCGCCCGCGATATCGCGCTAGTCTGCCCGAGCCTCCCCTTTTCTCTCCAAGGCATTAATTTTAATACGGGAAGTAGGTAATTATTGCAGCTGTCTGTATTTTCTCATTAACTGTATTTGTTAGAATTTCTTTAAACAACTGCTTTGCGTAACTACAGTATGTTTTGATTACGAAAAGCACTAAACTTGACTGGATAGTGTTTTCTAAAGCAGTAAAATCTAAATTACTGGATGGAAAGACTTCAAGTAATTGCTTCGTGTTGGCTACAGAAAGAAGTGTAGTCGGAATAGTGTTACTGGCTCTTTAGAAATAGGGAAAATCACGTTGGAATTTCTTTAGACGTTTAATTGCAGTTTTTGTAAAGTTTTTTGTATGTTTGATAGTGCAAAAACACAGGTCACGGAACACTGTACTGTAAATCACCTAACGGAAACTTTGTTAATCTTCGAATCTTTTCACACTCATCTTTATTACTGGACTGCGCGACAGCAAAGACAGGGTTATATATGTACAAACTGGCGTGATATCGCGGGCGCGACAGAGGCTAAAAAAGGGGCAAGGGTTTAAAAAAATAGTGATTTTTGCTAGTTTTGCCGCTTTTAGAAAGTCTTTATTTTCACCGGAACAATTTCTTCTTTTCTTTTTCAATCATAAACATCTTTTATAAAAGCCGCCTCGGCACGTACCAACAGTACATACTCAAAAGATGCCGATACGTTAATAAAAGACACTAAATCCTTTTCTGTTTACCGATTTCATCCGCGAATAATGACATTTTTAGCCGCGAATTCAGGAACTGGACTGCAATTTTTTCACCCGCGAATAATGAAAACGCGAATAAGGAAACCGTGAATAAGGAACTTTTACTGTACTTATTACTATTCTTACTTATTCATAGACTGTCTTTTTATAAAACCGATCGTTTATAGCACTAAGCATCTGACATAAACCCCAGTATTATAATAGCGCCTTCCGTTAATTATGTCATTATCTGACTAGGTTCTCTTGCGTTTTCAGTTAAACTGACATTCTACTTTTACACAGATTACAAGCAAAACAATGTGAACCGACATTGCGCCTAGATAAGGAAACAACACTATTGTACTGCCTAGGGTTGTCCAATAACAGAGTCATTCGACAATATTATATTGCTAGCTTTTGCCCGCGAATTCGTTTGCGTGGAAGTCGTAAGATCTTGTGGCTAAATAATAACAGCCGCACGGGTCAATCGATCAGGTTAAGCTACGCTTGCCGCGGTTGGACCGTGGATGGGTGACCATCTTTACATACCAAGAACCCTCGTGCCATTCGTGGATCTTTGACAGTCGTTACAGGTCGTCAGAAGTGGTATCGTGTTACCCAGTAACTGGGTTGTGAAGGTCAGCCATGTAAAATTCGCGGAAAGGTACTTATGGGTCACCGAGGCCCCCGCAACACAGGCAATAGGAAGGAGTACACGGGTGGGTTTTAGTCAGTAAGAGTCTGACACACCCTCCCGTTCCGCCCAGAGCGGGAAAAGTTATTTGATGATTTCCCAATCTCAAAAAAAAAAAAGCCATGTAAAATACTGGTAATCAGCTGTGGTAGCCGACCCCAACGTAAATGGGAAACGGCTAGGCAGATGATGGAAGTCGTAACATACACAATATTCTAAAGTAACAGCCACATTTTTATAAAACTTCCGCGGATCCATACCCACCGCGTCGCATGGCATCGTCTGCCCGCGCTATTACTTTTCGCTTTTTAAGGCTCCTACATACTGGCGCGACTTGTCGCGCGACGCGACGCGACACAAAGGCACCGCTTGTAGCGTTACACGCGGTGTCTTTGTGTCGCGTCGCGTCGCGCGACAAGTCGCGCCAGTATGTGGGAGCCTTTAGCGTTCTTTCCGACTTTTTTCTTTTTGCTCGGCTCCTAAGGGTCGTAGCGTGATGTTAAATAGCCTATAACCTTCCTCAAGAATCAAATGCAAAAATAACAGAGATTAGCGCGTTCAAACAAACAAGCTCTTTAGCTTTATTAATTAGTAGATAAACAAACATCCCTCGTTGCTGCGGGCGTACGCCGCGGTAATTCACAAAAACATCAGCCATGTTTTTTCGCGTTACATATTTTTTTTCCCGCCTATTTTTTAAACATTACGTCATTATCAGAGCTTATTTATGTTCAGCGTTTCGCAAAATTAAATTTTCATGTAATTATTATAATACGAATCGTTAAAATTCGACAGAAAACTTTTTATATCAAAAATGTTTTATTTTTTAATTATGTAACATCTGTGATCCTATTCTTGAGTGAGAGTCCTTGAACTAAATGGAGGTTATATTATATAAATTTATGTTTTTGCCATATAATTAGCGGCCTGTTTAGGGTTCCGTACCCTAAGGGTACCAAACCCTATTACTAAGCCTCCGCTGTCCGTCCGTCCGTCTGTCTGTCTGTCTGTCTGTCTGTCTGTCTGTCAGCAGGCTTTATCTCAAGATAAACTGTAATAAAATATGGTGATAGCTGAATTTTCACAGAATGTGTATTTCTAGTGCCGCTGTGACAACAAATAATAAAATTAAATAAAGTTAATCATGAAATAGGGTCCCCGAAACATGTTTTTTTCGGCGATTTGTGCTCAATCTTAAAGGCTCGTGCAGACTAGCGCGATGTCGCGGGCGCGGCAGGCAACAATATGCCTGTCGCCCTTTTTTTTTTTTGTGTATGGCATCTCGTAGTTGACCTTGAGAGGTCGTGACTACTTAACCGGACTTTCCTGTGGCTGCCTTAAGCGAACTCAAAGCCTCCAGCCAGGGGCGAATTTCTTATAATACTAAGCGGTACGGACCTCGGCTTAGGGCGTCGCTGGGGGGAGGACAGCAAGGTGGGACAGGCTGGATCTGATCAGAATTATTATTAATCGGGGAATTTAAAACTACAGGCTCAGCTGCGGCGCGGGCTGGCGCTTCGTCGAGCTAGGGTCGGGGGGGACAATTACGTCGGGGTTTACGCGAGGGACCTCGGCGGCGAGGTCCGAACGTAGGTCGGTGTGTTTTGTGCACTGTACTCGTGGCCCTACTGCTTTCCTGGAGGAGGGTAATGGGGTCATCGGGGTCGGTGAGAGTATGCCTTGGACGGCGAATAGAGTTAATGGTGGAGGGCCTATAACTGGCGGCCTGCACAACCAGAGGGTTGCGGTGGGTGGCGGCGGAGTCGAAGAAACGCTTCGTGATGCGCTTCATGAACTGCTTGATGGTGGGGATTTTAAGATCGAGATGGAGGAGCTCGTTTCGGACGAACCACGGCTCCCGTTGCCTTTCGAAAGAAACGGTTTTGGAGGCACTGCATCCTGTGGATGTGGTGGGGCCTAGCATGTGCGAAGACTGCACAGGCATACGAGTATGTCATAATGGGACGGATGCACGCTGTGTAAATACGCAATTTGCCCTTAAGGGACAATTTGCTGCCTGTCGCCCCAGTGTACACGAGCTTTTATACGGTCAGCACCCTTCGTTTTATATGGTTTTGGGTCTACGGTTTTTATCTTTAATTATTGATCTTTACGCCATAAATTGACCTGTATTATTTCTCAATAATCTTTGTCGCTGATGATGACGTAGCATCATTGTTTAGTCAACCCATTCTTCATTCTTTCACTCATCCTTTTACATTGTAGTGAACTTTGCTTATACATATAATGCTATTTTTTACATAACGAATAAAGGCTCCCCAGACAGCCGCGACGCGACAGCGCGACGCGACTCGGGTAGAACAATTATTAAGAAATCTTAATGGATATTGTTCTACCAGAATTGCGTCGCACCATCGCGTCGCGCCTGTCTGCGGGAGCTTTAACTTAAACTTGGCCCACTTGCACCACCAATCACTAAATACATATCTACATTTAGCGTTAAACGCATTTAGTGATTTGTGATGCAAGTGGGCCTAAATCTCAGGTAAAGTCAAAGCAAAAAGCAGAAGTTCCATGATTAAATCAGTTCGTGCAACCCTGGGGTTCATTGCGGTCTTTGGAGATGTAATGCCCGTCTACGACCGACAATACCCGCCATGGGAAGCGATTACAATGTTTTTTTGCACAATACATGCTCTTAATAATTGAGATTTCTTCACGATTCCACAAAAATAACCTGAAACACCTATATAATGAGGTTCATTATACTTTGAAACAAGAAAACGGATTCAGATTTCACCGTGTGAACAAGAATAATTGTTTTATTTGTGATAAAACTCGTTTTTGTAGTAATCGGGTTAGGATTAAGGCTCGTGCAGACTAGCGCGATATCGCGGGCACGACAGGCAACAAAATGCCTGTCGCGCTCGCGATATCGCCTCATTCTGTACGAGCTTTAACTTAAATGTACCTACTTCTCAGTTTCTGCGTTATCATCTTCATTTGCATGCTCTATGTATTTACATATTTTTGTTTGTAAAAAGTAAAAACCCACTTTTTTGCTTATAATTATATCTTTACAGCAGTACAGATAATATTTACACTACTGATCTTAAGGATTTAGTAACTGCCTACTACGGAATTCTATACAGGTGAACTTCAGGTGAATTTTCCGAGTGTGCGTGAATAGCCAAATCCGAAATTGGAAAAATAGCGAATAAAATACTCAAAGAAGTCTATTCGCTATTTCTTACAATATCTAGATTTGGCCATCAACGCAAAATTGTAAATTCATTATACGTAT
Organism: Atethmia centrago; assembly: GCA_905333075.3. Lineage (NCBI taxonomy): Eukaryota > Metazoa > Arthropoda > Insecta > Lepidoptera > Noctuidae > Atethmia > Atethmia centrago. The sequence continues at coordinate 14,794,808 of HG995387.1, forward strand.
GTTATCTGAAAAAATATCAATCAAACTACATAGTAAACACCTCTAAATACTTATTTATTTTCTATACAATTATTAAAAAATATTCTTTCAAATATTTTATGAGACCAAAAAGAATAAACATGTTACACGATTTGTCTTAGCTACTTATACTTATGCTAAAAGGCTCGAGCAGACTAGCGTTATAACGCGGGCGCGACAGGCAGCAATATGCTTGTCGCGCCCGCGGTATCTCCGCCTCAGTCTGCACGACCCTTAAAAGTAAATCAGTTACAAAAGTGTCAAATTATTAACATTTGCTGCCAAACTGGGTTTTATAGCTTGTGTTTCAGCACGCAGCCCCTCAGGCCCTCGGACTGGGTATGCAAGTATGAGCTTACGACCAAAAAAAAGAGTTTATATTAAAATACGAGCTTAATTACTTGAAAAAGATTAAAGGGGTGCTGTCCTTTGGTTGTGTAAGGTGAAGGATGTGGGTGTATGTGTGTGAGAGGGTGTGTTGGAAATTAAATAGGTTCGAGCTCGTAGGTTCTTATAAGGTGTCCATCTGTTCATAGGTTTATAAAGCCGATAATTAGTTGTATCACTACTTTAAGATGGTAAGTCTTGATCGTACGTCAACTTCCAAAGCGACAGAGATACCGATTTCTTCATGGTTAATTTATTCATAGAGTACATTCCAAGAATCTTATTATTATTGTTATTAAAAGCCGTTTTTTAAGTGTAATAACCTCTTGCACACAGGTAAACCTTTCCGCCTCGTTAACAGGCTTTTTTTTTTTTTGGGTGGGAATTCATCAAATAACTTCTCCCGCTCTGGACGGAGCGGGAGGGTGTGTCAGACTCTTACTGACTAAAACCCACCCGTATTCGTTCCTGTTGCCTGTGTTGCCAGGGGCCTCGGTGACCCATAAGTACCTTCCCGCGACCCCGGCAGGCATCGGCCCTAGTGGACCTCTACATTTGTGCTGACGACATCTCTGAGGCGCAGGGTTGGATTGTACTCCAAGATAGCAAGCTGTTTTGAAACGATACTTACGACAAATAGTTGGCGTACAGTCAGCAGTTCACAGTATTCACAAACGGCTAATTATTTACTAGGCGACTAACAACTTAAAGGGCGACAAACTATTTGCTATTAAAAAATAACTTGGCAGCGATTAAATATTATTAGGCATGCGACAAATTAATCTGAATTTGGGATTAAAAAATAATTAAAGGCGGTAGCAAATAGGGTTGGCAGCTACAGCGAAGGATTATTGAATCATTTGGCTTAGGTTAGGTTAGAACAGTGACCATTAACGGGCGAAAGCGAGCGAGCGAAGCAAGCGTGCAGCGGCAGCGACTGCTGAGCGCCAGATCCTCTCTATTGTTGGTGAAATGGTGACTCAGTGACCAAAACAAAAACTCGATGCCAGTTTAAATTAAAACAAAGCTAACAACTGATTATTAAGCTGCTACTTTTTACTTAAAATTATCCTTCGCTGTAGCTGCCACCCTACTATATTTGCTACCGCCTTTAATTATTTTTTAATCCCAAATTCAGATTAATTTGTCGCCGCGTTAAATACATGCCTTCACAAAGAAGGAGCAACGGAAAAACTTAAAAGTACCGAGTTTCAGTATGGTTCTTAGTGAAACATCAACTTGCTGTAGTTTTCGGTACACAAATGTTTGTTACAATACTAAAGTACGGATCCAAAATATTCAAAAGATCTTTAGTATTCTACAGCCTGTTCTATTATTTCTATTCATTCTGTCCCTAATGTCCCTGTATAAAAACTATTACAATAAATTTCTGGGTTTTCTAAAGCAGTAAAAAAATTATTGTTAACAAGCAGGCCTCGTGCATTCTTATTGAAAACAAACATCTGGCCCTGGTCCAACCGGCCTGATATTATGAAAGGTGTTAGAAATAGCCCGACAAGGCGACAACCGACAAATATCATTCACATGCAATTTACTGGGCTATATTTTTAGCCAGTCCACCTGCATTACTCATGTCTTGAAATAAATTAAGAGATATAAGTAATATTGATGTAGATTCTTGCAGATTTTTTTTGTTTTGGCAGATTTCTTTCTGTAACTTCATTTTGTGCTTTTTCTTAGTTTTTAGAAGAATGATGGTCCAGGTACATTCGGATCCATAAAACTATTTAATTCCTTCCGTTTTAAGTCGTTAGGAACTGCAGCAATTACTTTTGTTTTTATCCATCAATATGAAATAGGATTTTTTTTTCGGTTCGAAGTTTTCAAATATCTTCCCCCGCTTTGGGCGGAGCGGGAGGGTGTGTCAGACTCTTACTAACTAAAACCCACCCGTGTTCCTTCCGTTGCCTGTGTTGCCAGGGGCCTCGGTAACCCTTTCGAACTTCCACGCGACCCCGGATATTAAATAGTATGTGATGACCTTGTGAGTTCTTATTTTGTACTTAAATAAATAAAGTAGTACCTACATAATTGATAAAAACTTCAAATGATTTTATTTGGAGGATCCAAATAAAATCATTTTGAATTTAATCAATGCTACTAATATAAACAATAAAAACGTGGGAAATCTCATATTAGTTCCACCTCCTACGATTTTTTTTACGCAAAACTGTAAAAATAACATCACGCACGCGATGGCGATGGTTGGGCTCAATCACCTTCTTCCATGCTCGTCGTAAAGCACGTGTTCTTATTAAAATTATTATTTCTGCTTAATTTTATTGCCATTTTACAGTACAATATATGGCCACGAGTGGCCAGGCCACGACAATGTGTCATGTAAGCTTCTCTGTCAGTTCAAAATTCTTTACGTTATTTATTTCTCGGACAATTTGCTAAATTACTGTAGGATGATTTGGCAACATAATGCGTTATTTCCTGCATTAGTCACGTGATAAACAATTAGTACAATAGTATATATGTATCAGCAAATTTTTGCTTTATCTACAGATTATTTTTGTTAATCCTAGTGATCTAACTGGAAAAGATAAAGGAAAATACCTATCTGATAAGTTTATGTTACAACTTACAAAGTACGACGTGAATTATTAGGAAAGGAAGGTTTATAATTCAACCGAAAACCCAGTATTTGATCCGAGGAACGGACAAGGTGGGCATTTATTTAATCCCAAAATGTCGTATGATGACGTGTTTGAAGCTATGGAAAGGAAATTCCAAGCATAAGGTCTAACACGTCAAGAACTACCCTGAAATACGTAGTACTCTATGCCTATACCTACTCGTAGCAAATACGTGACATTCCCGTGATGTTGGCAGCCCTGAGTTGGCGGGCGCGTTCGGTTCAATGTTTATTTTTTATTATTATTCAGCGCGCGTCGCGGCCCGGCCACCACGTGGTGGGCCAACGTGGCGCGCTAAATACAGACGCGGTCGTATTGTCGCGTATCGCCATCACGGTTACGTCATTCCCTGTCTGTCTATACTTCTATAGAATTAGTTTACTTTTTGTGGCACAGGATGAGCTTGGATTCCGCGGAAATCCGCCAGGATTTCGTGGCATAAAAGTCTCACATTGCAACTAGCCGGCTCACGCTTTAGGAATTTTAGTGGAGACTCTAATTCAAACTGGTTTCTTGATTTTATACCGTTGTTCGTGGGCGATGGACTAGTATTTCTTAGTAGCGTCAATAGCGTCTCGGTCTAAACTGCGTTGTTTTGCTATAACCATTCGATCAAAGGCTATGATGACTGGTATTTGTAGCAGTATAGCTCACGTGGTATTGGGAGCAACATCCATTCTGATTTCTGATAAAACTATGCCCTAGTTCAAGTTCATTTTCAATCACAATGTTCAAATATAGTTCAAACGTAGTTGTTTTTGTTCAATGATTTTTGTTGCATGTATAAAACTAGGTGACACATTTTTTTTGTGTCGATTAGATTATTTTTGTTGAGAACAGCGATCAAATAGAAAATCAAGACTTTAATTAGGCAACAGCCAACATCGATGTTAATCTACCCATTAATTTTTGAGACTTGTGGTGGTGTTACCAATTTCTGGAACTCAACAAAATGCAGTCGTACACAGTGTTACAGACTTCATAAAGGACAACAACGAAAATGTTTCAGTGCTGAGTCCAATAAGTCACATGAAAATTATGAATCTCAAGTGAATTTATTTCTGTAACGGCGCGACCCTGCCTCGGCTACAGTTAGCCCCCCCTACCCCGCACGCAACCTTGGCCTTCGCGGCATGCGATGGGCCACAGATTACTAACAATACGCATTATTTTCACAACTCGCTATATTTATTACACAGAGTACTTTTTTATATATGGAATAGAGGTACAACTCAGCGACAAAAGTGAGAAACGTCAATTGTCGCCCTCTGGACGCCTGTTTTGGAACTAATACCAACATAATCTTCCGCACACAAACACACACGCACACACGTAGATACACACATACGTACGTCGCCTATTACTTTCAGCCTTGATATTTTTTATTTAGATAGGTGTTTTAAAATGTGAATTACATATTCGCTTGCATCTATGTAGAAAAGAGAAAGTAATTCACATTATTAAAAAATAAAACAAAGTTAGATTTCATTATTTATTTCTTTCTTTTGAAACACCTCTTATTCAGTTTTTTAGCTTTAATTTTATACGAATCCGTATCATCATCACACTCCCTCTTATTCATTAGTATATTATTTATATCTTTACAATAGTTGTAAATGAAAAATCTACAGGATATTTTTATTAAGAAATCTATTAATTTTTCATTATGAATTGAACATTTTATGAATGAAAAATCTACAGCAATAAAAATCACAGTAGTTATTGATTTCCGTAAATGTTGTTTATCTAAATTTTCTTTTAATATTATATAATTTATATCTTGCAGATTATAGATACAATTTAAGAGGGAGTCGCTGGGACTGCAAAGCCATTTTTTATTTGCGTATTCCCGATATCTTAAATATTCGTGCTCACTGTTTGATATTAAATCTTTTTTACATTCAACACAGCCCTTGAATACCTTTTTCTAGGCGCTTTTTACAAAATACCCACTTACGTACTGTAGGCCACCAATTACGCGTGGGTCATTTTTTTCTGCAAGGGGTGTGAATGTTATATCGGGAATATTACTTAGTTCGCAATTAATTTGCTCTTTGCCGTCTTCGCCTGTGATGAGTACTTCATGTAAAGTTTCACAATTGTCTATTTCACAATAAGCTCCAGGCGCATGGACGCTAGAGACTGTTTACGAGTAACGTCGTGAATGCTGCTTCAAATCGTTCTGGAGTAGGGTTTATGTTGCGGCATCCGTGGCTCCTTATGGACCCAAAAAAGTTTTCTATTGGGTCTTGATTCAGATGCCGCAGCCAAACTGATGATACGCAATATTTTGTTTTTAATTTTTTTAATAATAATTCATTCCTTCTAGCGTCCATACCCAATTATTCAATGTGGGAACGTGTTCGTTGTTACAGGTTTTAGGATGAATAAATTTCATATCTTTCATAATCATTTTACTCTCCTTCCATGTTTTATGATGGATAGAAGTAGGCGTTGCAGGTCCTAGAAGAGGTTTTCCATGTTTCTTTCTTTTGCCAAAGCTTCCGTTGAGGGAATCGAAAAGGTTGTCGAAGAACAACAGGATGTCTGCAGTGTCCTTGGCTTCTTTAGGAAGTATACCCTTATCTGTGAAAAAATATAGTTTGTTAAATAATTTAATTTAAATTACTTTTCATTAAGATAATCATATCACATAACATTTTTAACAGAAAAAGCGCTTTGTAGCTTAAATTAATTAATGAGCTTTCATATGACTTCATTTAAAAAAACAAGACAAAATGGCAAACCGGGTCTTGGCCAGCCTCCATACAAAAAAGTTTGATCCCCTTTATTATGCCTTAATGGAACCAAGGACAATTTGAAAAAAAAAGGTTGTTTAATGCTGTTATGATTATATCTTCACTTACCAAGATTTTCCTTTGTTTCTATATCTTCTATGGTACTTTGAGTATGTGGCTTTGTGTACACTGAGTCCAAATGTGTAACAGGACCTGGAATGACAATTAATAAGTTATTTCAGCAAGCAGCAATAACCCACAGAGGACTCTACATAATAGATTTTCCATTGTGTCTAATTAGTGCTGCTTGACAGTTAAGTTTGAACTGTCATCATATTACTATGTAAAGCTACATTGGTTGTAGCCAGCAGTTGCAGAAGTAACCACTGGGTTTGAGGTATTAGGTGCAATTCTCAACTCGGGGCAATTTTGTTATTGGTTATCATCAAATATTATAGAATACCAGTTATGACGCCCGTGTCCAGCAGTGGAGGCATAATTAAGAGCTCATAATAGCACATGCAACATTTTGAAAAGTAATATTAATTTACCTTTTGATGTAGATGCTTCTGACATCTGAATGGGTCTCAACACTCTTTTTTCTGAGTTCAATTTTAAGATAGATAACCCTGTAATAATAAAATTCTATTTGAAAAAGTAGTTTGTTAACTTTGTTTTAGTCACATCTTACTCAAAACTAATTTAATTTTCTTAACAATGAAGTAGCTGATGTCACTTTAGGGCCATTAACCCTGTCTACGCAAAAAATAACATTCATCCTTTGCTCTATTGTTGCATGAAAGATAGAAAGACAACCCTCAGTGGGTTGTCTTTCTATCTTTCCAGGCAAATCAATAAACACACTTTTGCATTTAAAATAATAAGGATTTAATATCGCCATCTACCAATGTATTGTGTATGTATTATTATTTTTATTATAACTAACCTGGCATGTTTTCTGTTGGAACAGCTTCTTTGCTCAGCCGATTATTCCTGCAGCAATATTTTTGTTTGAAGTGTACACGACATACACGGCGGTATTTGAAAATAAGTTCATTTTTTGAGAGCAGTGGTGGCCCAGTGGTAACGGCCGCGACTTACGAGTTGTATGTCGTAGGTTCGAACCCAGACAGGCGCTTTACTTTGTGTAAATTATTTCTTCACCACTGCTCTCAAAACGGTGAAGGAAAACATCGTGAGGAAACCGGCATGTCCTAGAACCAAAAATTCGAAGACATGTGACATCTACCAACCCGCACTGGGCCCGCGTGGTAGATTACGGCCCACTCCCTCTCACAGAGAGGAGGCCTGTGTCCCAGCAGTGGGAACATTATAGGCTGATTATGTGTTCATTTTCAAGTTGCAATATGTCACCACCAACGGAATAGACCCATGTATTAAAAAACTCCTTATCCTTAGCTGGGTTAGGGAATTTATGCAAAATCGCATTGGTATCTGAAACAATCGAAAAAGTAGGTAATCAGTGGAATCTATAGACGAAACCTGAAATTTACTTGTGGCAGATTCTACCCACAGAGCTTTGTCATGAGGGTGCTGAAATGCTTGCATATCAGCCCCCCCCCCCCCCCGTATCAGAGTAGGGGGAAAGGGCTCGGGGGCCCAAATAACGAAGCTTTTAGGGCAACGGCCTTTTATGAATAAAACACTTACCTAAGCTATTTAAGCATCCGGGGACGCAACACTTTCTGTTCGACATGATAGATAATAGGTCACAAACAAAAAAGTTAGGCAGAGTCCTGTCTCAAAACTTTTCCGATTTTAACAATCAACACAAGCACAAAATCAACACGGCCGGAGGGGCAGAGGCTCTACTCAACGGACTTCGGTGGAAAAAGCACTTTAGACTATTAAAATCAAGAAAAATAGATGAACAAACAAGCACAAACGCGAACGAGCGGCAAATTTTGTTATGTTTGACATTTGTAGTGTTGCATACAAAAATAAATTCAGCCAATACGTCTTGAAATTGTTTTAGATACTATTTAATTCGTTATGATTGAGCTTTTATCTTAAAATAATATTTTCCCGTGGTATTGTGGTTTATTACATAGGTTTATTTATTTTGACGCTCATGAAAATTGGTTACATTGAAGACCCAAATGGATGCCTTTTTCACGCCATCTAGCGTACTGAGTAAGACTACGTATTCACAAATCATGAAGACCGCCATCTCTCAGAGAGTTTCGTAAAAGTAATACAATATTATGAAATCAAATTAAAATGTCAGTTGTATGTATTGGTAGGCAAATCTTTTGGAGTCCAACTTTATTTTGCATACTTATAGGAGAACGATTACTCGTTTGCTACTACTAAGATTGTCAACCCTGATTTATTACGTCATCTCTTGTTTAGTTTGGTGAAAGTTTATAGCATGTATGTTTAAAGTTATATCTACTCTCGCGACTTCTTTTTATGTGTAACGGGAAATGTTTGTGTTAAGTTTATTTTTACACACTGTTTGGATTGGACTTACAGATATTTTTATAGTATCGTAATAAAAATTATGCTGTAATTTTTTTTAATAGTTTTTATCAAGGCTGTATACGATCAATGACCTTAGATTTGATTGTGTTTAAAAATAAAATGCATGTCAAATTGACTAATGTCAAACGCTACTTGGTTAGAAGTAAAAAATCTAAAAGGAATAATAGAATAGAATAAAATAATATTTTTACGAATATGTACTCTTCTATTGATAATAGTGAACAGCTGTCAAATTATTGCAATTAGGATGGAGGTGTATATTGGTCGGTGAGAGACCTTCCAATTACTGAAATGGTGAAATTGCGTAATTTTTTTGCCCTGCATAATGGCAGGGGGCTAACTACGAACTACGAATAATTCAGCCTAATACAGTTGTTTATACACATGTGAGTACCTATGCTGTAATAATATAAAAAATACGCATAATAATTGATCACAATCACTACATTGATTCGTGACTGGCTTTGAAAGGCACTCTAAAAATGGTGCTACGCCTGCCATCTGTTGAGCTAAGCGTGTAACAAGTTGGTATTAAGGTCGTTGACGGTTGACATTTCAAGGCATTCCCAACAAGGAGGTATTATTACCACACAAAAACAGACACGCGAAAAACGGGACCCGGATCAATATAAATAAATTGTAAACGCGATCATCCTAACTATCTAAATTAATGTCTAGGAGCTAAATGTGATAGTAGTTTTTATTACTTACCTATTTGAGTTCATGGCCACTGTTTGAAGTGTTGTCATCGATAGGGCTGGCTCTGGATAAAAATATGTCAAATAAAATATTACTTTGACCAAGGAGTTCCTAATCCTTATTTATTCAAAATACCTTCAAACAAATCTATTAGAAACAAAGGATCTGGTGTTCAGGGGGGTTCCTATCCTCACCCTGGCATTAACTTAGGGTAATTTCTGTGCTCCTTAATCGACTTAATGGACAGCTCGGCTATATGCATGCACCCCTTGCGCTGTCTGCCCTCTATACACAATGCGTTTACGCCAGCTGTTACTTCAACCGTTTATTTGTGTCGTTATTATAATTCCAACTGTGAGAAAGTATTCTTATCAGTGTTATTTGGGGTGTTGGCAGTTGTTACATGTACGATCTTGATAGTTGTTAAAGTTATTATATTACAGTATTATCAGTTAAAGGAAGGCGTATATCAATATCATAATATAGACGTGTTAGATTAGAGAAAAAATACTGCCACTTTAAGGCTCGAGCTGACCGGCGTGACGCGACACCGCTAGAACAATATATCCATGAAGTTCTCATAAAAATTGTTCTACCAGTGTCGCGTCGCGCCGTCCCGTCGCGCCAGTCTGTACAAGCCATTGCGCTCGAGCTACTACACCTATCATATTATTATTTATTATCTTTTTGGTCAATGGATCTTTGAATTGAACTACGCTTGCGGCAGACAGTTCCCCGTGATCGTTTGGATATGCCACCATCTTGTTTTCTGGGACGGGAACCTGACCTCATCTCTTATCAATTTGTCGATGTGGAAGTTACAAAAATCGTAGGCCCATACTATAACTTCTGAATACCTAATATATTATGTCTTGTCTCTTAAACCTGCTTCAACTCCCACCATATCTACAGTACTAACAAGCACTTGTACTTTTCCAGGGACAGTAGCTACGTCCGCGGTGGCGGCGCAGTGGGCTCGGTTGGCGGCGTGGGCGCAGTGGGAGCGGGCGCGGTGGGCGCGGGCGAGTACCGCGGGGGGCGCGTGTCACTACTCGGCGCGGCCTACCTCCCCCCGCCCGCGCCCGCCGCGCACCACCCGCCTCCCGCAGACCCTCCGCCTTTCAAGAAGATCAGGCTCACAGCTGATCGGACGCCGCTGCCACATCATCAGCCGCTTAGGGTTGATACTAGGGTCAGTACCTTCTTTAAGTTCTCTGATCACCTCCGTGGTCATAAGCGCGACGAGACTGCTGAGTATGGAGTCCTGGGGTCGATCTTCGACATCCATCCGAGTCGAATGGAAGAGAAAACAAGATTTTCCTTCCAAGGGAAGTGTGGCCGTCTTTTTGCCACGTGCATCATTTAGCCTCTAACTAAATAGTTGAGATTTCTTTAAATACCAAATCAGTTGATAGATGAGTTGAGATATCTAATAAAACCAGCTAATTTATTAATACTTAAAGATAAAAAATACCATTGCTAATATATACTCTGTGGTTAATTTTCAGGAGCCGGTGAACCAGTACAGCACAGTCGAAGTACTATCTCCTAATCCACCATCAGAACCCACGATGGAGGACCAGAGCTTCAGAACCACTAAGGATGACTTATTACAACAAATATCCAAGGTATGTACTCCACCAGGTATTTGATAGAAACTTTAGAAAGAATTGGTGGAGGTTGCTTGATTGAAAATAAGGATTATATGCAGTATCTTCCTGGTTAGATTGGTCTAGTTTACAGTCTACCTGGATACAGCTGGTGACGATGCCTTTCCCAATGTTTACTGTTTACTAAACCATTGGTTTACTGACACCAACACCAAGGATATGGAAAGAGACTACCACTAAATCAGTAAATCATATTGTAGTCTACTGCTAAAATCCTTCGCAAGTTGAGATGAAACATCCTCCATTTTTGGCTACCCAAAATAGAGCCTCCAAATTAAAATAAAAGCAATAAATTGAACTGTAGTCAACAAAATAACTTCTATATACCTGCTGACTCACATTTCTAAAGAACTTTATGAAGATTTTTGTCCTTTGGATTGTGTTGCCGTATGCCGTTCATACATGTTATGTGCACTAATTCCATCCCTTCACATCCACAGGTGGACAGAGAAATGGCGTTATCAGATTCAACGCTATCAAAGTTAAAGAAGAAGCAAGAAGAGTTAGAACAGACTGCCTCAAGGCCTGCTCGGGCAGAAGAGCCAGAAGAAACAGTACCGAGACACAGAAGTTTAGCGCAGTGCGTGTACGCAGAAAACAGGAAAAAGGTTCATATCATTGTAGTTACACACATTATCATCTCTGTATAGGAAAGAATTTCATTGATTCATGACCTTGACATCATCATAATTGACCCCACAATAATCGACTAACAACTTCATGGTAGGAGATATATGGTTTTGCGGATGACTTTTGCTGTTTGACTTTTTAGAGTAAATTGTGGGGGCTAAAAGTTTTAGTAAGCAGTGCTTTAAGGCTTTTCAAGGTTATCCCCTTGAAAAGCCTTAAAGCACTGCTTACTAAAACTTTTAGCCCCACAAGGTAACTTACTCAATTTTCTGTAGAAAATATAAACGAAAAAGTCCATTTCTCTTGCCTGTGTAAAGGTGTTGTTAGTTGATGAATATATTCAGTTTTGTATATTGATAAAGACATTACTTTGCCCTCAAACAATGAAAAATAGGGCAAAAATACAAAGTTAATGTTCAAAATTTTGTTAAATTTCCCTCTTCTATCAAGTTTAGAAATATTATAGTTCAAGCAAATAGCCCTGTTAATCCCAGCGCGACACTGATTCGGTGTAAAACAATAGAAAATCAATTGTGTCTCATTAGCTGTCCTTGACCGATTAAAAGTACTAAGAAACGTGTGTCTATAATCGCGTTATAGTTTAAAAAGTTAACGAAAACTGCTAAATACTCCGTAAAACTAATAATTAATTAATTCTCACTAATAGACCTGTTGTAAATAGCTATCCTCATGCCATGCCCATGCCGGGATGAAAAACTACATAGTGTATCAGTTGCTTTTACCTGTGAACCATGGGAACTTAGGATATGGGTGATGATAGGGTTAGGTTTCATAGGGTACCTAAGTGCTAGGCATTTTACAGAAAATGCCTTGGGGAAGGTTAGATTAGGTTCCGGGGATGGAGGAAGTCGCATTAGATCCCATGATCCCCGGTGCAGGTGCGGGAGGGGAACACAGGGGTGGTTTTTAGTCAGTAAAGGTCTGACAGACTTCTCCTCTCGCCCCAGGGCAGAGAGGATGGATGTCCATCCATGAGGATTTTAGAACCCGGAACAAAAAAACTAAAAGGTTAGGTTAGGTTCTGTAAAATGGGCAGGTCAAATGGATAATCCTTCTGTGGCAAAACCCTAAATGGTTAACCAATTAGGAAACATGAGGTAAAAAATAATGGTAATTTGTGGTCTTCTGTAAACTATTGTTTGATGACTGCTCGCATTATATAAAGGATATTGAAAAAATTTAATCGTAGAGGTGGTATTTAAAAGGGACATTTATACAGTGTGAGTCTTTATAATGTGCATATATCGAAATGAGGATAAATCTATGCTTAATTTTATCGACGAAAAAAAACTATAAATATTTTTTTTATACTGTTTACGGAATTTAAAAAAAAAATGTTCACTTAATGATCTATCGCGATGAAACAAACTCCATAATGCTTGGAAGTTATTAGGTGTCCTCGAAAATTGTGGAAAAAAACTTCCCTCAATTGAAAATAACATGTTTTTTTAGCTAACATTTTTTCCGTCGATTAAGCGTAGATTCTCTCAAGGCTCGTGCAGAGGCAATTTCTATGCAGACTTTATTGAAATTGTTCTACCGGTGTCACGTCGCGCGACAAGTCGCGCCAATTTGCAGGAGCCTTTATTATATGTGCACATTATAAAGACTCGCACTGTTTAGTTAAATCCCTTTAAAAAAAGAGGAATTACCTATAAAGAAAGTCCCTTTGAAACACAGCACAGCACTTCACTTTACAGCACGGTTGGAAGATAAGGAAAGGCGATGCAGGGTTTCAGAAAAGAATCCGGATAATTTACCTAGGTTTCAAGGAACAGATAATAAAAAGTGACGAAATGATACGATTGACGAAAGGATACGATTCATGATAGTATAATATTACTTTTTATTTATAATAGTGCAAAAATAGACAGCAAAATATACATTATGTGCCTAATTATTTATTTGACACTTATATTAATGTTTTTTTTTTATTCTGTTTCTCATTATTGATTTGCACGGGATCAATAGTCTGATACATTTTATGTTTTTTTTCCTTCCCAGATCAGCATGGATAATAAGCGGCAAATGGTATTTATAATTTGTTTTATAAACTATTATAAGTACTAAGATAATTCTTTTTTGTAGACTATCCTTTTTAATTTCGGTAGATATAAAAACTAAATATTTTTTTTTAATATTCTAATATGATTTTCAATGTTAGATTTTGATTAAAATAAGGCATGCTGGTATATAGTTTTATGTAGGTATATGTATTCATGTTCAGTTGTATAGTTTTCGTACTTTACACCAAATATCTTCTTACATACATATTTATGTATTCTATAATTCTGCAGAAATATCTGTTAACCTAGCCAATCACTTCTTTAGACCTAGACAGCTGCTGTGAACGTGATCTTTAAATACTACCGACGCTACTGCATGCTTAAATATTTTATTAAATAATGCTTTGTGGTTCTAGTAAAAATGCTCTAGCAGTTTCTGTGTAAATGCCGTGTCAACTACTTGTGTAATGTTTAGTAATTGTAGACCAGCAATTTTTATAATATTATATGTTACATATACAATTATAAAGGTATGAGGGGCTTGTGGCTAAGTAATAACAGCCGTACGGGTCGATCGATCAGGTTAAGCTACGCTTGCCGCGGTCGGTCCGTGGATGGGTGACCATCTTTACATACCAAGACCCCTTCGTGCCTCCGAAAGCACTTTAAGCTATTGGTCCCGGCTGTCATTTGTGGATCTTTGACAGTCGTTACAGGTCATCAGAAGCCTGAAAGTCTGACAACCAGTCATACCAAGGGGTATTGTATTACCCTGTAACTGGGTTGTGGAGTCGCTCCATGTAAAATACTGGTATTCAGATGCAAAACCGGTTAGGCTGGAAGCTGACCTCAACATAGTTGGGAAAAGGATAGGCAGATGATGATGACATAGAATTATAAAAGTTCATGTTTACAGTAGTTTTAATTCTATAGAGCAATAAAATCTTAGGTTCACAAATATTTCTGTAGACTAGTATCATTAGTATTATTCTAAATGTATTGTTGCACGAAAATATTATATGTACACTCGCAGAAGGAAAGGGTTAGCATCTAGGACTTGATCAACACAATAATCAGCTATCAGACTGTCAAACTATTGTTTAGTACTATGATTGGCTGTCTGGAATAACAACATTTAATTCATTGACATGAGTTTGAGAATTGACAGCTTATTTCTGTGTTGATCAACCTTTAAAGCTGCGTTTTCACTTGACTGCGTTCTAAACAGTTCTGAGAGAGCAAGAGTTTGTTCTCGCGGTAAATGATAACACTTGAAAGAGTGAATGTGTTTGTTTAGTAATGATCGATTGGACTCGGCGAACGAATGCTCGCTAGCTCATTCTTTGAAAACGACGTCACAGCGAGCGAGCATTTGCTCTTTGCATTTGCTCTGAACAGCAAACATTTGCTCTGAACAAATGTTCGCTCAGCAGGGCAGTGAAAATGCGGCTTTAGAACCCGTGTTTTTGAGAGGCAACCCTTTCATTCCGCAGTGTATCATTGTTTTACCAAAGGTCATCGAACTATTTGTGATATGTGGTTGTATCAGCAGGCGTCATCGGCGCACGCGGTACTGACGCACCTGGGCCCTCCCGTCCTGTACCCGCTCTACAACCAGCCACAGGACACCGAGATCTACCACGAGAACATCAGGCGGCATCGAACGTTTCGGAAGCGTCTAGCGGAACACATACGGAAGCTCAAACTTGAGGCGCAAAAAGTACGTTTTGATGATTTTTTAAACTTTACAATAGGAATAATTATAATAAAAACTTTTTAACATAAACTAAACCGCCGAAAAAACTGAAAACCAAAAAATAATAAACCTTTTTTTTTAATTTAAACTTAATAACTAAGTTCTTAAACTAATATAAGTATACCTAATTAATTTTGAGTCGGCGCCAAACAAGCTAATTAATTCATTACGTAAAGCGGGATGCGCGGCGGCGGCGGCGCCTCCTCCGTTTTTTTGTCGGTTAAAAAGGTAGAAATACCCTGCCCCAATCGATTGATTTGCACTTGTTCCAGTTAGTCCATAAATATTATTATAGGATGCTCTCCTGTGCCTTAAAGAGCACCTTAATCCGACTGTCCCGGTTGTCATGTGATTATTATCTATGGAAGTCAATGCGTAAGTAAGCAAAAGACTGTAAGTCTGAAAGCTGGCCCAATTTTAGAATGTCGACAATCACTAAGTAAACTAATATTATAAATGCTACAGTGAATTTGTTTGTTTATCTGTTACGCCAAAACAGCTAAACGGATTTCGATGAAACAATTTTTTAAACGTCGTCTGTCTGTCTGTTTGTTCCGGCTAATCTCCGAAACGGCTGGACCGATTTGGACGGGTCTTTCACAGCTTTTATAAGGAGTAACTGAGGCTATTTTATTTTGAAAATGCCACGCAGGCTAAAAACGCTTTTATATGAAGTTTATTTATAAACCTTGATTTCTTTATTTTCAGCGCGAGGATGCGTTAGCGGAAGCATACAGCAGACGAGCCGCTGAGTGGTTGAGAAGAGTGGAGCGGATAGAACAGGGGCAGAAGAGGAAGGCGAAAGACGCCCGGAATAGAGAGTTCTTTGAGAAGGTACGTGTGACATGCTGGTTTTATTGCTGGTAAGGTAGAAGAGTTTATCTTGGACATTAATGACATCGGTGAAGCAAGACATCGTCAGGAAACCTGGAATTATATTAATATATGTGAGTAACGATGAAGAAAAACATCGCGAGGAAACCGGCATGTCCTTGAACCAAAAATTCGAAGACATGTGACATCTACCAACCCGCACTGGGCCCGCGTGGTGAATTACAGCCCACTCCCTCTCACAGAGAGGAGGCCTGTGTCCCAACAGTGAGAACATTATAGGCTGATTATGTATGTAAGTGTAGAACCTGAACTTATATTAATTAATATAAGTCTGAAATCGCCAACTGGTCTTGAGCAAGCGTGGTGATCGATACACATGACTCCTCTGTATTAGAAAAGGCCTTCGCCCTGCAATGGCACAGTAATATACTGGTTATCATAAGGTAAAAGAAAGATTCCAATGTTACAAAAATGGTAATACCTGGATCAGTAAATCTGTTGTGTAAACTCACGTTAGGACAGTTAGTGGAACAGGAAATGGCACTAGAATTGACAATACTTTAAATTGCCTCCTAGAAATCTGGGGTCAATCATTTCGTTGCTCGTGATTACACTAGTTTGCAAGCATGAAAATATACATAATAAAATCTTAAATTTTCATACGTGAGCACTAAGGTAGGATTTTTAGAGTTCATCCCCAGAAGGAGTCAGGGGCAGAAAGTTTTTATAGAAATCCGTAATTTTTGCCGATGGGAAATTCCATCGGGGCAGTGCTTCATAATCAGCCTATAACGTTCCCACTGCTGGGACACAGGCCTCCTCTCCGTAATCCACCACGCGGACCCAGTGAGGGTTGGTAGATGTCACATGCTTCCAATTTTTGGTTCTGGGACGGTTCAGTTCGCGGCCGGTACCAATGGGCCACCACTGCTCTTGGCACTGCTTGTATTAACATAATTTGTGTGCCTAAACTTAAATTGTGCGCCAAATAAAGCTCGTCTTTCCCACACCTAGGAATCTCTTGCTAACAACTTCACAGAAGTTTCACCAACACTCACAACCTTCTTCCAGGTCTTCCCCGAACTGCGAAAGCAACGCGAAGAGCGAGAGCGGTTCAACAGACTAGGAGCCCGCGTGAAGTCGGAGGCGGAACTCGAAGAGATCGCCGACGGCTTGCACGAACAAGAGCACGAGGACAAGAAGATGAGGTCCTTGACCGTGGTGCCGCCGCTACTGAGGGACCCCAGCGACGCCACGCCCATTTATATTGACACCAATAGTGAGATAAAACTTTCCTTAAACATCTAGTCAACGTTTACCTTGAATACCTTGAATATCCTTATAAAGAAGTGTGAAGTGAAAAAGTTTGACAACTAATTTGAATGATTCACTTAACATCACACCTATGTTACCCAATAAGTATTCTAGTGCACAAACTTTTGACCGCACAAAAGATAAAATTTAAGGTTAAAGATACCGCACAAATTGGTGCAGCGGCTGACTAATTTGTGTTTGCGCTACAGGTCAAGGAACGATTCTTTCACGAAATTAATATTTATTAGTATGACTAATTATATCTAGGTATATACTAATAATAACGCTAAAAAAAACAAAGTTTAAAAGAAGATGTAGTGACAAAAATTGAAAAGAGTATGCTTAGGTGGTTTGGTCATGTTGAGAGGATGAATGAATGGCGACTAACAAAAGGTAATTTTACAAGGCAGTTCTGGGTGGAAACGCCGGGGGGGGGGACGCCCCAGGAAGACATTTAGTGACCTTACTGGTTGCCCCTGGCTGGAGGCTTTGAGCCCGCTTACGGCAGCCACAGGATAGTCTGGTTAAGTAGTCACGACCTCTCAAGGTCAACTACGAGATGCCATACAAAAAAAATGATGTTCTTCAGAAAGGTTTGGTGCGTAGTACTCGCAATCGGCGTGCGTGTATGACCAGATGTATGAACGTAAACGAAGCAAAAGGAGTATGTAAGGAGCTTAGCAGGTGGCGTTCTATAGTTTCTGCCTATCCCCTTGGGAAGAAGGCGTGAGTTTACGTATGTAATAATAAAGCTGAAGAGTTTGTTTGTTGGTTTGAGCGCACCAATATGCTGAACTACCAGTCGGATTTATAAAATTGTGTGCCAGTGTCTTTCAAGAATGGTCAAAACAACTCATTGGGGACCCTTAACTCCTTTTATATTTGGATTCAGAATCTGGGTCTTTTTTTTTTGGATGGGAAATCATCAAATAACTTCTCCCGCTCTAGGTGGAGCGGGAGGGTGTCAGACTCTTACTGACTAAAACCCACCCGTATTCCTTCCGATGCCTGTGTTGCGGGGGCCTCGGTGACCCATTAGTACCTTCCCGCGACCCCGGCAGGAGAATTTGGGTCTGAGATACTAATCAAGTTTTGTCCCAATTTTCCAATTGAGGTATTAGTTCTGTTCTGTCTCTCAGACCACGTCATGACGTCTAGATTCAGAAAACTATGCGTTCACTATAACTTGACTCGTGACGCGACTGGTAGCACTGAATTTTGCAGTCATGTGATTGGTAGTTATGTTCTGCAGTTGCCTTTTTGAACTTTAGGTATTGAAACTAAGAATACCTCTTATTATGTACACCATAAAAAATACAGATATAGGTAAATGTAGACATTTTACATAGGGACATACATGCCATCAGTACCCATCATTATTGTGTGTTGAATATACGTTGTCAACAGTTAAAACTATGTCGCATATGTTTTGAAAGGCGGATCGCTAGCCTCATAAAGTGGCTCAATTTAATTTATTAATTTAAGAGGAAGAAAGGAACAGAAAATATAAACACATGTTATGCTAATTTCTAAAGAAATCTTTTCTAGCATACCTGCGATAGAAAAGTAGATAAAGAGATGTAGACACCGTGTGTAAGAGTAGAAGAAGAAAACAAAATACATAAAATATAATAAAAAAACCTATTCACCAAATTAAATATAAACATAAAATAAGACAATATACTTACAGTCTACCGA
The DNA here is from genome assembly GCA_905333075.3 of Atethmia centrago. NCBI lineage: Eukaryota > Metazoa > Arthropoda > Insecta > Lepidoptera > Noctuidae > Atethmia > Atethmia centrago. Next base: position 14,813,747 of record HG995387.1, read on the forward strand.
TAAGGAACTGGTATTTAGAATGCAAAAGCGATGCATAAGGTCGTGCGGCAAGGTAATGTGCGGTCTTAAAACAACAGATAGCTGTCTTTCCTATTTTCAGTCTTCTATTTTAACTTTTCCTTCTTTATACATTTTGGAAACAGCTCTATTTGTAAAAAACAATCCACAATTATTTGAAAAACTGTCAGCAGTTGGAAGAAATCCGTTACGGACTCAATATGTAAATAAACTATGTCAAGTGAAATGTAAAACCGCACTTATGCAGAAAAGTTTTTTTGGTATTGCCCCACGTATTTATAATAAAGTACCTGATGTGATAAAAAATATGACTGTAATAAAATTTAAAAGGGCACTAAACCAAATATTAATTGAGAAAAGTTATTACACAAATGACGATTTCCTTTATGATAAATCTGTGCACTGATTAATAAATTAATAAACTATTAGTAAGATTTGACATACATGTTCCTATTCTGACACTTTTTATTGATTGACACTTTGACATACTTTATATTCTTTCTTTTTTTGACATTAATGTAAAAATGCTACTACGTTATTAGTCTGTTTTTTTTTTATTCTTTTGTTATTCTAATGGTTTGACATTTAAATTTATTCGATATCATAGAATTTCAGTTTAATTTTGGAATTTAATATTATTTGCATGCCCATGAGACGGTAGAATATGGAGGACTACTTTTTTTAAGAAAACATCTATTTACCAATTACCCATGTTTGCAAAAATAAATGATTTGATTACATACATACATACGTATTTCTAAAATTAATATCTCTGAAATGTGTTAATGTAGCTTAGTGCATTTTGTTTATTGTTCTTATAGTAAACTAGCTGTTGCCTGCGGCTTCGCCCGCGTGGCTTTTTCTAACAATAGCCTACGTTACTCCTTATAACATCAGATATCTGCCAGTGAAAGTCCCGTCAAAAACGGTCCAGCCGTTTCAGAGATTAGCCGGAACAAACAGACAGACAGACAAAAAATTAAAAAAAAATGTTATTTTGGTATGTGTACCGTGTATACATCTATATGCATTTAATAAAAGGCGGTTATTTTAATATTAGAAACAGACACTCCAATTTTATTTATCTGAATAGATAAACCAAACAACCTTTGGACGGATTAAGCAGAAAAACTAACGTTTCCTTTCTCTACAGGACGATGTATGGACATGGAGTCGGAACACAAAGAGCTGCAACTCCGGAATGTGTGGTCCCAGGCTGAACGGGAGCTGTTCCGAGAGAAGTACCTGCAGCATCCCAAGAACTTCGGTCAGATCGCGTCCTTCCTTCCCCGGAAGAGCGTAAGAGACTGCGTCAGGTATGCGTGCGTTATTTCTCTTTATATATCGGCTGTGGCGAGTTTGTTGGCTGCGGAGGGTCAGAGATCAATGGGAGAGATCAGAGACACCATTGTTTGCATATTCAAATTGATTTATTTGTGACACATATTATATGTATAAATTTGTGGTACATAGTGTTATAAATGAAAAATATCGTATCACTATGTGCCTAGTTATATATTTATTTAAAAAACCTACAGTTAATAATATATCTTAGATAATCAACTTTATATATTTTTTATTATTTTTGGTAATAGCGGCAATAGAAATACACAATCTGTGAAAATTTCTACTGTCTACCTATTACGGTTCATGAGGCTTAGTAAGGTTTCCGTTTGGCGCCCTTCGGATATGGAACCCAAAAAGGTATGGTTAGGTACTGTAGTTATGAGGTTTTTGTTTGTTTGAGTAACCGTTTTAATTCTTAAAAATAAACATAAACAAAGATTTGATTAGATCAAGTCTATTACAGCACTGGTAAATTAATCTGACTTGTGTGAACTATCTAGATTTCATTATTAATTAATTAGACATTTAATTGGCTAGTTTTATTTATACACTAGCCCGCGGCTTCGACCGCGTTGCTTTTTTTTAAAATAAAAGTAGCCTATGTTACTCCTTACATACAACATTAGCCATCTGCCAGTGAGAGTCCCGTCAAAATTGGTCAAGCCGTTTCGGAGTTTAGCCGGAACAAATAGACAAAAAAAAAATTATTATAAATACCGTGTATGAAAGTATGAAAGTAACATTGCATTTAGTAAAACACTATTTTGACATTACAAACAGACACTTCAATTGTATTTATTTATATGTATTGATTTCTTTGATAAGATGTCACTATTCTATAAGTAGTACATTATAATTTTTAAGTTCTTATTTGAATTTTTATCGCTTTGAGAATAGGATAAATTTAAAATTATTTGTTGTTGATATTATATCCTACCTATTTACATTTATTCGCCGTTAAGGCAAAACATGACTGTGATATAATTTAATGTAACATCTTGTTTAACATGTGTATATAAGTATACTTATGTTTTGGACAAATATATGATCGTAACTTGTCTTGGTAAATTAAACCACCGAATGATATAAGGCACGTGCAGACTAGCGCGATATCGCGCGCGCGACAGGCATAAATATGCCCCAGTCTGTAAGAGCATTAAGCCTGCTGCCCCCGCGATATCGCCTCAGTCTGCACGAGCCTTTATGCACTACTTAATGATAAAACAACCAGTATTGTCAATTTTTCAACTTTTCTTATCCACAAAACCCCTTGGGCCCAGCAAGCGACCACGTAAATCGCGGTAACAGTAGTGCAGTGTTATGTTAGCTGCACGGCGATCAATTGCTTTTTAATAGAAAAGATAAAAAAGAATAACAAAATAAAAAATATTTTTGGTGTATGTTACAGCACCTATTCAGTACCTTATGGTTGGTGGTATTAGTCTTGATTGAAATCTTTCAGGAGCTAATAGTAACCAGAGAATGAGATATCGGAATATCATGGCCATTTTAAAGTATAATTATGCTTTTCAAATGTCAAATCAAAGAGAGCATTCGTATGTCGTAGGTGCAAACCCTGACAGGCGCTTTACTTTTTGTAAATTATTTCATGACCACTGCTCTCAAAACGGTGAAGGAAAACATCGTGAGGAAACCGGCATGTCCTAGAACCAAAAAGTCGCAGACATGTGACATCTACCAACCCGCACTGGGCCCGCGTGGATTACGGCCCACTCTCTCTCACAGAGAGGAGGCCTGTGTCCCAGCAGTGGGAACATTATAGGCTGATTATGCTAAATGTCAAGTATAACAAATTATGAAGAGTCTCAATTAAAATTGCGACTTTCTCATGGCACTAACCATGATAACAAAAAGCTAAACTCAACTCAATTAAAAGTCATTTATGTCAATTAACCATTTTCAGGCGCTTTTAAATGGTCAAGGTGTAGGTCAGTTAGTAAGAAATCTGAAGGAAGCTAATTGCCTGTTCCAAAACGTAGATCTCTATGGAGAAGAACGGGCAAGAAACTCCATGGGCAAATCAAGATATTACAAAATCTTGGGTACAAGCTCTCATAGGACAATATAATTATAAGGTTGTCTTTAAAATATCACTTTTAGCGATAAGACCGCCCTTAGTAAAAAATCCACATTTATGACTGTAGTTCATTGGTGTCATAATAAAGAGTTTTCTATTCTATCTTCAAGACATTCATCACTGACCCTTCGCCGACTACAAACAAGACCAACACAATCACTGCCAACGTCACACTACCTTTACTCTCCCCAACAGATTCTACTACCTATCCAAAAAGGCGGAGAATTACAAGCAGTTGCTCAGGAAGCCGCGACAAAGGCGGTCGGCGCGGAATCCGCCGCGGGCGCAGCCGGAGCCGGAGTTGCCGGCCGGAGTCACTACGAGGCTACAGCGAAGCCAGGGTTAGTGTTACAGGTTGAAGAGTATTTATAGGGGTGGATGCATTTATTGGTTACTTGGATTTTTGTTATTTGAAAGAAAAGAAGGAAATATAATTATTTGGTACATCTCATAAGTCCACGGGGGTGCGGTTAGGGGGGTGTCGGGGTACACCGAATAGTTAAGTACTCGACTGGAGACGATATTGTCAATCTGAAGTTATACGAATTATTTGGAAGTACTATTGGCAAAACTTAAGCATGCTCACTTTAGAAAATATTTCTGCGGCAAGCGCAGCTAGTGACAAACCACACCCCTTCCTGGTTTCGTCCAATTAGAGACAATATGAATTTGTGTGAGTATAGGGCGTGTAACAAAAAATATAAATATGTGTGGTATGTTGGTTACTCACTGCACGAGCCGGTATTATTCGCGCGAGCCGAGGGCGAGCGAGCGCGATAAGGGAGTCGAGTGTGTGCGCGTTTCATACGACGGTTTTCAACTTGAGAGGAAAAAAAGAGACTGGTATTGTTATTAGTTTCGTACGCCGCTAGGTATTTCTCTCTAGATTTTGCAGGCAACAGGCTGTCACTAGCGTTTCGTGCCTAGATTAGTATTTCCGGGGGGTTAAATCTACGCGTTGCTCTTCGCTCTTCTTTCCTAATTGAAGTCAACATTTTTGATAATAATTAACCACACAATGAAAACATTAACAAGTATTTCTGGAAAATACCGCGCTTGTTTTGTTTATCCCGCGCGCCGCAGGTGTAAATAAAGGCGCTGGAAAAACCGCTAAACAGCCTATATAAAAAATATAATAAACAAAATAATGTTTTGAATAAGCAAATTAAGGTTAATATGTAGTGAAAAATATATAATTTTATGAAATGATGATAATTTTGATGATTGATTTATCTGATGTAACGAATTTTTTTTTCTCAAAAATATTCATTGTTTTTGGACAAAAACTGCGTATATTGAAAAAAGAAATGTAAAGTAAAAATACTTCTATATAATAAGCTGAATTTCTGAGTCACTTTACAAGCAAGTGTGTTGAAGAAATATTTCGTAATTTTTTGCGACCGTATTTTATGGCCGTTCTATAAAGCCGATCTATTGTTTAACCAGATGTTCTGACGTTCCCACTGAATAACAATGGTGCTTAGATAATGAACTTATTTTTATTGCAGTTTCAAAAGTTGCGACAGCAATAATAAAAAAATCTGATAACATTGTATAAACTGCGCCAAGTAATGGTTCAAATACTACTGTAAGTAATTTTGCTATTTTAATCAAAACAGCAATAAAAGAAAGAGATAGCAAATGACAATTTCTAACAAAACTACGTAACTTGCTTCGTTTTAGGGTTCCGTAGTCAACAAGGAACTCTTATAGTTTCGCCATGACCGTCTGTCTGTCCCCGGCTTAGCTCACAGACTCTTACTAGAAAGCTGTAATTTGGCAAAGTGGTAAACAAAAATGCTAAATAAAGTTTTTTTAGGGTACGCGTATAGCAATACCAATAATACATTTTCTAAACCAAACGGAAGATATTAGTACGAAATTACTTCTTGTCAACAATAACAATTCATAAAGCGCTCTCGCTGGCCGTGCCCATTAAAAAAATGTCTTACAAACAAGTGAGCATAGCACGCGCCTAGTGTGACTGTCACACACACTATACATAATTACATTAATACAAACACGGCTAAAATACGCTTCATGCATCCCATTGGCCAAAACGCTTGCATCGGGCGATCGAGTCGTGAGCCGTGCTATACGATTATCGCCTTAGAGGTGAGCATGCGGAAGATTGGCCGATAGTACCTAGACATTAAAACCGTAAAGATTATACAAGGTGTCGTTTTGCATCCTCGTCAAATTCAAGGAGGTAAGTATGCTAATGATTCTCGACCAGAATAATTTAATAAAATAAGTAGGTATTTTTTTTTCCAACTTTTGGTAATCAGAATGTGTGAGAGAGACATGCATGTGAAAACGCGGTCCGTGTGATACCGCACTGTAACTGCCCTTTTACACACACACTACCGCATACGCAACGAGGTGATTCTGCTCTGTGAAAGTGGTGTATTATAAAATACTTTCAAACTTAAGTAACTAAAAAAACAAGTATGTATTAATTATTGAGTAGGTATCGTAATTTTATTTGATTATGTATGTCTTTCATAGAAGCCTCCTGAAATTTGACGAGGATGCAAAACGACACCTTGTATAGTAATATAGCGGTATTGCACATGTTTTGGGGTACATCGTGTAGTTACGGGCTCAATTGGAGGTGTTATGACCGGTCCGAAGTTTCAAGGAATATCCTGGAAAAATCACGTTATTAAAACTGTAAAGTTTTGCAGTACAATTTAATTATAATAAATGAAGGGTACCTAATGTATGCTCTACAACTATCTAGGACCGCCCCTGCGAAGTATAGTGCAGTCAACAGCTTGGCTTTATGTGTCTTGATATCGGATTCCGCCCACCAAACAAATAGCATGGTCAAAATACCTACTTGTCTCTGGTGGGGGGTGTGTATGCAACATTAGATTCCGTAAAACCTACCATACAGGAGAATCCCATAAAAAATATTATATTATTTAAGTATTTAGTTCACTAGTAAGTATATATGTTTTAGAAAATGTTTTAGATTAGAATCGACGTTGATCGTCTATTTTGCTTTTAAACTAAAGACTGTCAATGTATTTTTGAACGAAGTTATTTAACGCGAGTTATGACAGGAGTTGACTGGTAGAAATCGTCACGTAACGAAAAAACGTTATGCCCGAAAAAGTCAGTTTCAAGATCTCAAGTTTCATGTGTCCAATTTTTTTGTTTTTGATTTAAATTATACGCGGAGGGGGGACCCCGACTGTACACTTTTTTTAAAACTTTATTGACAGAGGTCTATCTATCATCGAAACATTAGATAACGCAATATAAAACGTTTTTATGGGTAAAAAAAACCCATACAAACTTACTAGCTAAGCCTGGCACTGACCAAGCTATGACGTCACAAAACAAAATGGCGGCTGTCAATACAAGTATAGTATATGTAGTTGGTCCCATAGGTACGACGGCGCGAGGCACGGAGAGCAAAGAACCGAACATGGATGAAAACATGCAGCAGGTCACTGACCCCGTCACTTGCATACCTATTCCGACCGCAGCGCCTGCGCAGCCGCCTAGGTGAGTACTAATGTTTTTTTTTTTTACGGAAATGCTAGTTAAAATGAAATAACTCCTGGTTTTTAGATAAGAATGTAATCTCTGTTCTGTAAATCTATTGTCAGATTACATGTTAGCTGTTTTGTGCGGTTCGTAACATCATAGAAATACCAAGAGCAAATCAAATTAATTGACACGATATTTACATTACATTAAATGAAAAGGCTTTCAGTATGTGAGTGCAAGTTTCAAGACAGGTAATGAGATGGTCATCTCATAAACGACACACTCGGCAGGAAACTTTTAAGACAGTAAAACTTTCCTTCCGGATTATTTCCCAAATAATGGGTTTGGAAAATAACAATGTTGCTATGTATTCCAATCAGACTATAGACTTTTGATTAATTAAATAAATTTAAAGATAAAAAGAAGTCGTCATCAGTTTTCATACGAGTAAAGGCGAAAAGGATGATAAGTGAAGGTTCTTAAACCTCTTCAAAGTGAAATTGTATAAACCCCCAAGGGTTTGTTGCCAAATATAATCGACGATGTGTGAGCCTAAGCTCTGTGACCCCAAACTCAACAGCGTCGCTTATAATGTGGCTACAACTAAACGTGTACAGGAATAGAATACCATGCCAAACCATGACAATGTCCATCAAGCATTAACTACAACATAAACACCTAGACATCAAAACAGATTTAAATAATAAAAGTTAAGGACCTTATTCACAGACAAAGATGACAACTGGTCATCTATGTCTGTTAATAAGGTCCTTAACTCTCATCTTTGTCTGTTAATAAGGTCCTTAACTCTCATCTCTGTCTGTTAATAAGGTCCTTAACTCTCATCTTTGTCTGTTAATAAGGTCCTTAACTCTCATCTTTGTCTGTTAATAAGGTCCTTAACTCTCATCTTTGTCTGTTAATAAGGTCCTTAACTCTCATCTTTGTCTGTTAATAAGGTCCTTAACTCTCATCTTTGTCTGTTAAGGTCCTTAACTTTTATTTTTGTCTGTTAATAAGGTCATTAACCTTTATCATTGCATGCACCTATTAGAAGACTTCCACAAGCAAATGTGATGTTTCAAGCTTTGAGTAACACCATGACGCATTCACATATTATAATCACATCATTTATTGGTGGCAAACCGTCGATATTTGGTAACGTTACAATAGTAGGAAAGTGGATAATGTATCAGCATGCTTATCATTGGTAAAAAATACAATATGTCGCTTCCTAGAACGCATTAGGTCTAAATCTACAGCAAACATCACAGACGATAGGCCAGCAAGTGCTATTTGATCTATTTCTCTTTGAAATCACAAATTTCCACGAATAAGTCTGATTATTCATACCAAATTAGCATATTTACTTTGCTTATAATTGAAATTCTGACATAATTTAACGATTGAATTACTTTAAAATGTTAAATTAACTGTATTTTAAAGCTTATCGGGTATCCTCTTACCCAATAACTGGGTTGTGGAACTTGTGGAGGAAAGATTGGTAGTTGCTCCATGTAAAATACTGGCGTTCAGCATCCGGTTAAATTGAAAGCAGACCAAAACGGAATAGGCTAGGCAGATTATGAATAGTTCATCAATGTTTCGAATTAAACTACGACTATTTCGTTATACAAAACACAGTCCATATCCATACACAAAGGGCGTCGGGAATCCCGGGCGGATTTCCGGCCACCGTTGGCGCGGGCTTGCGGACGGTGAGCAATGGGTAGCTCACCGTCCGGTAAGGACCAGGCCCGGGTCGACGGCGCGTTGTATTCCACGCGCGCCTCAAAGAGATGTCGTCAGCACATAGGTAGGGGTCCACTAGGGCCGATGCCTGCCGGGGTCGCGGGAAGGTACTAAAGGGTTACCGAGGCCCCTGGCAACACAGGCAACGGAAGGAATACGGGCGGGTTTTAGTCAGTAAGAGTCTGACACACCCTCTCTTCTCCCGCTCCGTCCAGAGCGGGAGAAGTTATTTGATGATGTCACACCCAAAAAAAAAATCCATACAAAAGGAGTAGTACATACATTTACTGAAAAAAAAAAACACTGCCCGACCACGAACGAACCATCATAATTTTTCCTTCAATACCTATACAGAGATTTTATACGATTCCGTCGACTCGGGGCGGGCTTTTTAATTACACCGTGTCAACATTGAGCGGCTGCCGTCCAATGAATTATTCACCAATAGCTGTGGAGATGGCGGCCGAGTTTTTTACCGCGCTCCTTGACTAGGGGTTTTTTTCCTTGTTTGTAATTCGCGGATGTAATGTGCAGTGTGCTCCTAAGTGGATGAGTTAAGAGCTAGTCCATTATCTTGAGAAGTGTTTGATATAGCTATGCTACCGTTATGTGCTACATTTTGAAGACGTCTTCTTGGAGGAGTTGATAAAACTTTTAATTTTGCATCGTGAAGTTGTACTTCAATAAATCACTAAAGACTATTGAGTAGGCGTACTCGCTTGACCTATTATGACCCTACTGTTTTTTTTAAATCTAAAATTTTAAACCAGCAGAAACTTTTAACTTGCTAGACTAAAATGAAATTTGGTGTCGACATAAAAATAACCTAGTAAATGATCTAGTTACCGAGTGTCTCTTACCAGGGACCACTGAATCATTCTCTGCAGGAGGACTTTTGACTGATGTCGTGTCGTGTTGTCTCTGTAAAGGCTTCTACATACTGGCGCGACTTGTCGCGCGACGCGTCGCGACACAAAGGCACCGCTTGTAGCGCTACAAGCGGTGCCTTTGTGTCGCGTCGCGTCGCGCGACAAGTCGCGCCATTATGTAAAAGCCTTTATATTAGTTCGTCGATCGTAGCTGTTATTTAGGTCTAGTAAATAAAAAATCAGAGTTTAAGTAGTTACAACGTGAAATCGGATTGCACTTGATTAGACCCTTGTAGCAGTAATTAGTTGCAATTTTAAGTAAATGGGGAGTGAAATTCTTGTAAATTTGATTATAAGCATTAATTTATGACTTTGAATTAATACTGTCACATTCAATTAAATCATTGAATCATATTCTTTTAGAGATAAATTGAATAATAATTATTAATGTTGTTAGCTTTTCCTAAGCAAACAAATTTGCAGATGTTGTACAATTCCTAGATTCTAAGTTAATCTAATAGGTAGGTACTTCTGGCTTTCAAGAAATAATATTATCATAATAGTAAACGACTTTGTGAAATATAATTTTTGATAGTTACTTACATCAAAAATTCAATTTCGTTGAGTTACCTACTTAATTCCCAAATCTAATTTTCATAAAATGGTTTAAATATTCCTTCCAAAAAGACGTATTGTTTAAGCAAAGGTTCACTTACTACCCTCCTCTCGACACGGAGAACAGGGCCGGAATGAGAACGGGCTTTCTCTATAAAATGCTCAAAACTTCCACTTTGATTTCTATAGAGCAATCCCCGTATTTTTAAGAATGTTCGCATTCTAATTTCAGTCTCAGACTGTCAAAAACACATCTGATTTACCTACATTTTTGACAAGTTTTTGATATATTGATTGTAGCTGCATCTCAGCTACAATTAATGTCAAAAAATTGTCGAAAATGACAGGATTGCAACTTGAATTTGAACGATTTTATAAAAGAATTGGCCTTCTGTTTAATTAGGAAAATAATTTTAATAAAAGTTTTACTAGGAAGGGACATAAAAACCACATTTTGACGCCTTGTTTCCCCGTAATATTCTCTAAAGCTACACAAAGTCTTAAGGATCAGAATTCGAGGTCTTAATCCGTTTAACAAGGATTCGAACATCTCAAACTAACTTCGAACCTCCTTCATTAATAAATAAGTCATCATCCTTTCTCAGAAAACGGGTCCCGCCAAGTTCATCCCTGTGGACGTATGTTTGCACGACCACTCACTTTTATGAGCTTCAGACAATGAGATTAAGTCAATTTTTCATCGACCAGATTAATCGGTTAAAATTCATGTATTTTTATTTCGATCTGTACGGGGAACTTGAGATTTATTTTATTGGCTCTCGGCTACTTCTGACCGGGAGTTAGTTGTTTTAAAGTGAGTTTATTAGTAGTTTGCAGGGTTTTATGGCGCTTTGCGTATGTTTTTATTCAGGTCTTAGAGTTAAAGGCGAAGTTAAAGTAATGGCTGCTAAAGAACTTAAGACAGTCTCAAGCTATGTATATAGCTAGAGCAGTGGTGGCCCAGTGGTAATGACTTACGAGTTTTAGGTTGTAGGTTCGAACCCAGACAGGCGCTTTACTTTTGTGTAAATTATTTCATCACCACTGCTCTCAAAATGGTGAAGGAAAACATCGTGAGGAAACCGGCATGTCCTAGAACCATAAATTCGAAGACATGTGACATCTACCAACCCGCACTGGGCCCGCGTGGTGGATTACGGCTCACTCCTTCTCACAGAGAGGAGGCCTGTGTCCCAGCAGTGGGAACATTATAGGCTGATTATGCTGCAAGCTATTGAAAATAATCTCTCTATGAAAGCTAGTGTGTTATGTATGGCTAGATAAAAGATATGTGAACTCATATCTTGGGGGAGGTACATGTCCAGCAGTGGACGTCTTTTTGCTGAAATGATCATCATCATTAATTCTCCTGCCCCGATCCCAATTTATTTGTGGTCGGTGCAACATGTGTTTTTCTTGCATACTTCTCAATTAGTAGTCATCTCGGTAGTCACTGATTTCTAGCCATATCATCTTTCACACAGTCCATGATGATAATATTGGCATAATTTTCCATCGCATTTGATGGTTGCTTAATTTTAACGGATGTTTGGATAAATTAAATGTTTTTCTTCAATCCCTTAATCCCAGTTCTATCAGGGGTCGGGTCTTCTTGTACAGCGGCGCCAGGACGCCCAGGACGCTGTTCTGGGTTGTCATTGGAGTTGATTCTGCACTTTGATCTTCCTGTCGATACTGACCCAAGATGTAGTGGACAGGAGTCTTCTTCCTCTTAGTTTTAAATACGATAATATGTCAACCAAAAATAATTTCAGATAAAAATTGCTAAATCTGTATAGTTTCTGGTAGCGGAAAAAATATATGTTAATTTTGAACATATTTCCCAGAACTTGGTTGTTACCAATACACGTTTTGAAAAAATCTCGATACAAACTAACGTTAAACTAACCTCTTACCTTGAGTTCTAATTCAAAATATCTGCATTAAATATCAAAATACGTTACGTATTTAATTAATAGAAAGAAAGATAAAAGAACGTCTTATTTGAATGCAGAACTTGGTTGTTTTTTATTTTCGATTACTCAACTCAATTTTAAGTAAATAGATAATTGTTTCATAATTTGCAATAAATTACAAGAGTTGTGTCATCGCGCTACTCTTTCTATTGTATGCAATCTGACAGTGACCGCGGTTTAGGTGTTGTCAGCGTCTTAACTTTTCTCCTCTAAATCTCAAACGGTTCAAACCAAAGGGGGTTTTCGCAGAAGTAATAAAAGAGAAATATGTAATAATAATGGCCGTGTGTTGTGCGTGTTGACAATCACTTCGGTGATTATTTGCACAAGACTCCCGCGGGAATCAGGGCGGAGCTCAATCAGCATACGTGAGGCGACGCGATTATCGATAAACTTTTTAAGTAGGTGATCGGCAGTTTGATTAGAATCGTTCTTTGTAATAATTTTGGTTGTGGACCGAACTGTTATTTGTGGCGGCGTTAGAAAAATTGATTGATGAAAAAAAAATTAAATTGAATTCTAAGTACCTATAATATATTGATTACAATTTTTTTTTGAATAGTCTTACTTACATTTAGTTTAAGATTTTGGTAAACTAATTACGTTGCTTTTTATTTAATACAATTGATTACGTCAGTGTTTATAGTGTACTAGCTGCGTCCCGCGGTTTCACCCGCATAAGTCTCAATTTTTGATAGCTTTTCAGAATTTAATTTTCATAATTTTTAGTAATACATAACATACATAATCAGCCAATAATGTTCCCACTGCTGGGACACAGGCCTCCTCTCTGCGAGAGGGAGTGGGCCGTAATCCACCACGCGGGCCCAGTGCGGGTTGGTAGATGTCACATGTCTTCGAATTTTTTTTGGTTCTAGGACATGCCGGTTTCCTCACGATGTTTTCCTTCACCGTTTTTGAGAGCAGTGATGATGAAATAATTTTTTTTTTTTTTTAGTAATGTTAGTTTAATTTATCGTATGTAAATCATTTATGTCCTTATTTTATTTAACTCTTAAGTACTATTGTAAAATATCGAATAGGTATACAATTTTTTCGATAATACTCAAACTGCGGTTCCAAATCACCGTTATCGATGAGCAACAGTACATCACTACCGCCACCGTTTCTCCCGACACGGTTTGTTTAGATTTTTACGCAAACACAGGGCCGACCCATCTTTCTAATTGCCTTAATTAAAAGCATCGAGAATCGAGACAGCTAAATATGAGGGAAGAGAGCGGTGGAAAAAATCAGTCTGTTCTGGCAATCGTTTGATTCTGTCATGTTTGCTTACCTATTGATATGGTGGATGCTACGTTGTTGTTTGTTATGTCTTTTCGTGGTTTAATTTATCTACTGGATTATAAAAGGCTAGTTTGAACGTCGAACAAAAGTGGGGACGAAACATGCAAAAAAAAAACCACTTCAAAAAAACTGTAGACGCCTTGCCGGACATAAATGTTAACTGAAATAAATCATTCATCTGTCAGTTGACGGATGGATATTTTTTATTCAAAATGCGAATAGGTGGCTTTTCGTCCACACTAGCGCAAAGCATGCATCATAAAGCCTTCAACAAATACACGAAACAAAAAAGAATATAGCTACATGAAAAATGGTCGCACAAAAATTCGCGGTACGGTCAACCGTTTGCAGTAGTAAAACTTGAATTACGAAAACCGGCCTTACTACTAAGCAATAAACGTGCTGTCCATGTCAATTTGTGTCCATGGACGTGCGGTCCACTGTACTGTACTATTCAGTAAAGGCATGAGATTAATTTGATTGTCAGGTTTACCCACGTTCAGTCGTTGTTTGTCGAATGGGGTGCGCCGTTCGCCCGTGGATAATTACCACCCCTAGCTGGTATTAATTGGGCAAATTTTAATGATGTTCAAATACCGACGAACCCTGTTAGTTAGTGTCGGAACGCGCTTGTTTTTCGCGGCTCTGGATTTTTTGCTGAAAAGCTATGAAACGTTGGCGTTTTCTGAGATGCATTTTGTTAACGGGTAGGTTCGGTTTTTGTATGATCCACGTCAATGTTGAACTTTGAACTGTCTAGTATTTGGGTAAATCGAGGTATAGGAGAGTATAATGCTTATTCTAATTTTACACTACGGTTCCGGAAATTCCGCAAACTTAAACATAAAGACAAGTTTTAGAAGGCTATTTCTTATGAGGTTTCCGAAACGAAGATTTTCTTTTTCCAAACTTCCTTCCGAAATCCTTTTTATTAATTGGTTTTCATATGATATTACCGGGATGGTGCATTCGTTTCGCATTGACAAAAAGTAACGGGTAATCTCGAGATGCTAGATGCGATGTCCACAGAAAGAGATTGATTTCATTGATCTCGATCAGTAACTCGATTTTAAAAGGTTTTATAAGTTTATGACCTCAAGGCACCTCATCAGCCCGCAATTTCGTAATAAGCTCACATTAATCCTCTGCCCCGAATGAAAACTAACCGATTAATTGAATTCTTCATCCCCTACATCGGTTGGTCGTCACAATGCCCTCCCTTCCCTCCCCTGCGCCGCGGGGTAACCGCTGGTAATTAAAAGAGAGGCGAATTGAGCTAATTATGTTTGCCATAACTCCCCGATGCACCCGGCCGGCCTACCCGGTCCTCTGATTGTGTTTTGGTTATGTAATAAGCTGGTAACTTTTATTGCGATTTATAATAATAATTAATGTTAATTTTGGGGTTAAAAGGATTTCAGTTTATGGATTGGTAGGCAATAATGTTTTTGTTTAACGTGGTTTTAATATTAGCCTATTTAGGGTACCCGTACCCAAAGGGTAAAACGTGACCCTATTACTAAGACTCCGCTGTCCGACTGTCTGTCTGTCCGTCTGTCACCAGGCTGAATCTCAGGAACCGTGATAGTTAGACTTTTGAGATTTTCACAGATGATGTATTTCTGTTGCCGCTATAACAATAAATTGTAAAAAACAGAATAAAATAAATATTTAAGGGGGCTCCCATACAACAGACATGATTTTTTTGCCGTTTTTATAGATAATGGTACGGAAACCTTCGTGCGCGAGTCCGACTCGCACTTGGCCGGTTTTTAACAATAACCAATAATTTATTGTTTGTGTTGCGAATTAACCTGAGACTTAAGTTACGTGCTGTCTTTACTCCATTAAAATAGTGCGTGTATTCTACGTTTACAATTTATACTTTGAACCTACAAACTGGGTAACTTATTAAAACTCAAAACTTAGATCACTAATCAGACTTCCAATCGTCGCCTTTATTACTGTATGTCTTCATGATTTGACTTTCAACTTCTTATGCCTTGCCACCAGGTCGGAATTAACAAGAACACCGCCACTACCACCGTCGCCGCCACCAGCGTCATCAGCGCCGCCCGCGCCGGTCACGTCATCTCCCATGCCGATGTCTGTGGCGACCAGCCCGGCGGCAGCGCCCACGCCACCCGCCGTCGACCTGCCGCTACCACCGACGACGTCGGCCGATCTTACGCTTACAATTACTCCTGTTTCGGTGAGTTGAAGATATAAATGTATATGTTTGGGCTGTGGTGTCAACGGCGATATCCATATAGTGGGTCCAGTCATAATTACCTCAAACTCAAAGCATTTATTTCAAATTAAACCATTTACAGGCACTTTTGAATTGTTAAGGAGTTTGTCAGTCAGAAAGGTGAAACTAGTAGCCTGTTACAGAACGTAGATCTCTATCGAGAAGAACGGGCAAGAAACACCATAAACACTCGTTACGTTATAAAATCCTGGGTACATAATCATCTCATTTCATTAAAACGGTAGAGGAAATTAAAACAGTCCCTATGAGTGACGATTGTTAAATGTATTGACCTTTTGACCGCCACAGTCATGTATAGATGACAAACCAAAATGTGCCCAGCACGCCACGGTCACGACTACATGACAGATTTTAAGGAATAATTCGTAGTTTGGCGCCGTGGGCACGTTTTTGCTTTTTGACGTGGCGGTCAAAGGGTTAAGCAGTCAGCCTCGACGTCAACTTGGCTGACTTGCTCACCCCGGCGGCATCAGCTATTCCCGTATAGCATATGTGTCGACACGACTGGAGGTGGATGGAAATTAAAGTAAAATATCGACCATCTCACGTCTTTACTGCCGTCTTGTCTTTGAGGTATTGACGTAATAATTGCCAGTAAGTTATTAAAGAAGGGCAGGTGTCTAAGGTCAAATTAGATACTACCGACATTCTGAGATGTATTATATTTTTTATATAGCCCAAAATAATATTCCAACTATCTTTCGTCAAGATTTTTTTCTTAGAGCTAACCCGAACTTATTCACAGACCCCAATAAATGCGCCAGCAAGTGTGGCGCCAACATCTTCACCCGTCACCTGCATAACATCAACGGCAGCGGTGGCAGCTGCCACTCTGTCAGCGCCTGCCATGTCGACTGGCAGTGGCAGTAACAGTGCCAGCGGCAGCGGCAGTGGTAGTGCACCACCTACACCGCAGCCGGCACAGCCACCCACGCCGACACAGCCACCACCCACACCGGAAGCTGGTAAGTTATTTGTTGTTCGTTTTAAGTTCATAAGTCTCAATCCCGTGGGAATACCGGGACAAAAAGTATCCTAAGTCCTAAGTAAGGTCATGGTCTACCCATGTGCCAAATTTCATCCAAATTCGTTCAGCCGTTTTAGCGTGAAAGCGTAACAAACAAACAACAAACTCACTTTCGAATTTATAATATTAGTTAGGATTTTCTGAGATCAGGATTTCTTGTTTTTTTTTTGTCGTAGAACTACGTCCTTATAGGCGACCAAAGGTTTAGTTCAAATAAAGTATGTTTTAGGATATATGTTTAGAATATTTGGCCTTGTATATTTTTGTGTGAACAAGAGTCTGCCATCGCCAATCCGTTTGCCAAGGTTGACTACAATATACCCAAAACTGGTTGATAATAATGTCGGTCAGCCAGCAGTGAAATATATATATAAAATTTGTCAAACATATTTCTATCATCTTTAAATAATTAAGATATATTTAAATTCCTTGTCGATAAATCTGTGCGATACAAAGCAGTCTTGTGTTAACTTTCACTACGATACTAATAATTAATCTGATGTTTCTAAGTGCGAAAATGTCGTAGTTTATACATGACTCAAACACAAGCTTTAGGATTTGTTTCCTATAGTGTGTAGCTCAGATTTAATAGTGTATTATATACATATATAGTAAAAGTTGTCAGTAGCAGCCCGGAGTCTGGATTTGTGCCCGGTTGATGGCAATAGGCTGGCCCCCTATTACATGGGAATTACCCCTAACTGGCGAAATGTGGGTGTATTAAAGGTACACCTCTGCCCAACCCTTCGGGGAAACAAAGCGTGATGTTATCTTATGTTATAGTAAAAGTAAAATGTGGTGGGAAAAGTTACAAATGCTTATTTGTATTGAATGAATAAAATCTGCAGCTCTGTAATGATGTTTATTTTATTGTATTTTAATTATATATATATTGAATTAATAAACCTATTTACGTCAGGTACTGCTTAGATTTATTAATACATTTCTTTCTAAAACTTTTATGAACTTGTTACATAGAAAATTACTTTGATATATCTCATCTCAGTACACATTCATAATTCGAAACTTTATATTTTCAAAAACTTTAGTCCATTCGGGAGACTTAAATAAAATACGACGTACCTTTAAACATTTATTATAACAATAGTACATTTAAACCGAAACACGTTGTAACCAACATCGTAAGCTCGCTTGAGATCACTCAATAATACTGATATGTACGAATTAACTACGACACGGCTGATTCACTTGGCGGAAGAGGTGGATGGCTCGGGTTCTGCTTCACCCATGCTGATTTCTTCAGCGTGGCAGCGTTTGCGATGCTTGTGCACGAAGTAATAAGAAGGGAACTTAGACCCGCAGGTTTTGCACGGGTAGTAGTGAAGGGTGGTCCGGGTTTGTGACTTGCGGTGGCGGCACGGCCAGGAGCGCTCGGGGGAGTTCTCCTGCCAGGCCACGTTGAGGACCCGGCTGAACTGCACGGGTCCATCGCACGATGCTATGTCGAGGACTGTGTTGCTTTGACGTTTTGGCGGTTCAGGAGCCTCGATGCGCTCGACATCCAACTCGCTCGAAGTGGTAGATGATGGTGATGGTGGTGGTGGTGAGGCGGGTGGAGATGGTACCCTTGCTCGGCGGGGTACCGGCCGGTGGGCCCCCGGGGGCGGCGCCGGACGCGCCACGCAGGGGCTGGGCCCCAGCCACGCGCGGTACAGAGACAACATGCTCGCTCGCGGCCGCTCGACGACTGCCAGCCACCGACTAGAGTGCCTCTTTATATACACCGTGGCAGGGTTCAACTTTCAGTTTATAAGTTTGATTTTCAGGAGGAAAGATTGGGCAATTTCGGTAGACAACGCGATGTTGTGATTTGACTTCTTATTGGTGGTTAAAGGGAGTAAATACTGCTCAAACGACTACAATACGAAGCTATGCTTTCATTCAATAAAAATAAACCAATAATAACAGAATTCAATCATTTGGATTCTGTTTTTATTACAAACGATATTTAAAAGAATGTAAGAATGCATCTCCTCTCTAATTCGATTTGCAAATAAAATAAATGGAGGAAAAACAAAAAGTTTCAGTTATTATTTATGCGTATAAATTAATTCCGTAGAATAGCATTTTAAGAAAAAACAATTCGTAAATTTTCTTAGCTTCACCACATTCCAATCCCTTTTTCATCGTTTGGGAGTATTATTTACACAAAGTGAAATATGAAGCGTATTTTGCGACGCTCCCCGGGCAATAACGACTATTCAGTCGAGTGTCTGTGACTTTACAAACAGTTAATCCATTTACAAGTCTCCTGATACCGCCATTGACTTTGTAAAACGTCATCTTTTAAAAAAAAAAACATTAACTGACAAATATTCTTAACTTTTTTAATTATCTCATTTTTCGTGTTTGAAAGTTTAAAAAGAATGACAG
The DNA here is from genome assembly GCA_905333075.3 of Atethmia centrago. Taxonomy (NCBI): domain Eukaryota; kingdom Metazoa; phylum Arthropoda; class Insecta; order Lepidoptera; family Noctuidae; genus Atethmia; species Atethmia centrago. Next base: position 14,832,924 of record HG995387.1, read on the forward strand.
TCTTTAAAATGTTGGATTTTTTACTAAAATCCTCATTCAGTTGGTAGGTATTTTCCCATGTTCCGTTTTCTTTTATTTTTATGAATCTATATTGGCATTAAACAATATCTAGTGGTTTGTTTACTAGACGTTTTACTAGACGACAACTCAAGTTGAGTGCATGATTTATTTACCTATTGCTATTTGATGTTGTCTCATAACATTATTTGATAGACTATTTCGTTTGACGATTACGACATGCACTGAATCCTATCTTGAAATAGTTTCCTGACTGAAATCACACGGCTAAAATAGATACATGAAAGTCAGAAGATATTTCTTAAAGAGTGCATTAACACAAGTAGTTCAGAGACGATGAATGTCTCGGGAAACAGCTAGTTTTAAATGATTTCTAAAGGCGTGTACACACGAACGAATAAAACAAGGTGAACACGAACATCGAACACGGAACCCGTCCACACAGAGAAACGAAATATGATTGCCACGAATATTTTTGCTGAACATAGTGTTTGATGTTCGTGTTCACGACGTTCATGTTCGTTCCTGCGTACACGCCTTAAGAGTGTTGTTCCATACATTATCATCCCTTGTCTTATCTGAGGGGGAGACCGTTAAAAATGCGCGATTCCCCAGTGACAGCCGTTGGCTTTAATTTCAATGATGTCTTATCACTTTGTGGACTATCACAAAACCTTTTTATTCAGAACCTTTGTATTTGTCTGATATTCTAGCGTAGTTGTAAATTAAAAAATGGTTCAGAAGAAAGAAGCTTTACTCTGTTTTTAATGGATTTTCGTCATATCGTAATATACCTATAAGAAAACTGTCGGTAATCTAAATAAATTCTACGAAACAGTAGCTCAAAGGGTTACGTACCTTATTAGATGAAAATCTAAATCAATTAACATAGCATCCGAATATCTCATTACATTATTCTTAATCTCGCAATAACTCCCGATCGAAACATTATAAGTTAATCCACACAACATTAGTGGATGACAGCCGTAATCCTCGGCTTGGTTGACAGCATAAACCCGACGAACTCACCACACACAGAATTGTAAATCGAGCATCGGGCATGCGGGACCGACGTGCCTTTTGTAAGATTAACAGATTAAATGGTCCACCCAGACCCGCTTTGTCTTGACACCAATCATTCCCCATAATTACTTGGATTATTTACTAAGTAATCAAGTGAAAACTGATATCATTATCGCTCTAAACGATATTTGAGATATTCACAAAAATTGTTACTGAAATAATTTTCTTCGATGAACTCAAACATAAATAGCGAATATAACTATTAATATCAAATTAATATACTTAAATACTTTCTGTAATATTAAACGGAAACACGACATGACAAATTGTATAATAAAATCAACACACGTTCAGCATACAGGAGGCATTTAATCTATAAAATGTCTGCGGCTGTTTGCGCGGTAAATAAACACAGATAGCCGGTCTCGTTAAATTCTCGCGCTTGGCTGAACATCGGTGCGCAAATAGAGGTGACATCCCGCTCCACGGCTTGCCCACCCGTGGGATCTGAAGTGTAGGGAAATTGTGTGTACACTCGTGTATTCGTTGTTTGATTATGTACAAGTGAATAGGGGTAGATTTATGTTTTTATTGTGAGTCCCAGTTGGGCGCCAATTTATTTTATCAATCCAGTTAATCGGAAACATTTCGATACAATATCGACTATCTGTTTTATGTTTTAACTAACGTGATTATTAATAGACAACCTATTAATAATCACTAACGATCTTCATTAATTCATTACAACGGCTGATACATGTTAGATGAAACAGTTCATTTGGTTAGTACCACGTTGGGCGCCATTTCACCAAAACGCTGTATAAGCTTAGAAATTGAATAAAACGTTGAATCGTGATCCAATTAGCGTTTGTGCAAATATCAGTAATTGGTGGGATTAATCGACAGTGCCCGCTACGGATACCAAATTGTAGAAAAGACTTCGAAGCAGCAAAGTTTGATTTTCGAAAATAAAGGTAGCTTTTTAAAATGAGTCAATAAATACTAATAACCGACCTCAACTAGTTTAGATACAAAAATTCTGCAAAAGTGTTATATTTAACTAATTTATAAAATCAATATGATTTATCACCGTAGGTAAACAACAAATTGATGGTTTAAATACAAAAACAATGTTTATATTTCTTAATACACAATGTTTTTCTACAAAAATTTACCAAGACCACAATATTTTACTCTGCCCATCAAAGAACTCGAGTCCTTTCTATCACATAGTAATCTGTGGCATGTTCTCTCAGTAATAGCCTGGTATCTGTAAGACAAACGTCGTTGGTTTGCTCAGGGATTGCAGACGCTAATTAGCACTCAGAGGTACTGAGCTACACACAGACGAAATGCTGACTACTTGTATGTATATATTCTGTAGACATTTTAATATGATGGTATGATTTTGTTATCGTTTTTGGGTCACACTTTTGAAAGGGTGCTCGAAATACTGAAAAAATAGTAGGCTTTGAGAACGGTCGATGCATCTTTGATTAGGGCTTCAGTTTGGAGCTCGTTTTATACTTCTTCTCATACTTACACGATAATAAAACTGCCTTGTCTTACTTTAACCACATCTCATTATATACATAAGACGCTATACGAATTTCCTAACCTCAAAGCTATTATTAACCTGCTTGAAATGAAATCGACTATGAAGCGGATATCCAAGAATATCCTGTTCTATGACCTCAACCGAAGTGCATAAATCTAATTACACAGCAGTTAGAGAGTTATTAACTGCGAGCTCAAATCTGTTCGTATAATAGTTAATTATTTAACTTGCGCCGATGCAGTTTAGCACGCTTTGCCTGGCTTAAACTTGCAAAACTAGTTGTTAGATGTCTATGCTCTGTTGGATCTGATACAGTATTTAGGCTAGTGGCGATTGTATTATGATTATAAAAAGGTTAGTTTACATTCTAACCTTTTTATAATCATAATACAATCGGCCTGAATGTATTGGCATTTAATTAAATAAATTGTTTTACACAAATACCAAACAACAAACTAAATAATAAATGCACATATTAATTCAAGCAAACAACACGTATGTATGACGCGCAGTAATTCAATTTGTATAACAAACAGCGATAAATAATTAAACAAACATGGCATCGGTATCGGAACTAAATTGGCGCTAATCTGCTTTCGCAGTTTCGCTACAAATTGGCGCCCAACGTGGGCCCGCTGAATATTGCACGATTCGCCTGCCCGGTCGGCTGCGACGTGATTTACGGATCATCTCGCGCTGTTCTGAATAAACTTGTTAATATGCAACTAACGCCTGAATAATGAACTATATGGAAACTAGATTTTCGTTTTATTGTTTTGGAAATTGTTTAGGTGTTTTGATTTTGGAGTTGATGTTATGAAAGATCGTTTTGTAGATGAGACTTTAACTTCTGTTAGATGTAATACGTTGTTATTTGAAGATTTTTTATGCAATATTGTCAAATTTAGCATCCGCGTTTAGACGTCCATTGCTGAACGTTAAATATTAAGGGACTTGTAAACAGATATCCTTTAAAGTACAACTCTTCCTAACTGTTCGGGGATCACATGCGTGATTTTATATGTTAGTGGGAAAGGCTTCTTTTTCTTTATACTTTTGATATAAGGTTACCTAGGTGACATTAAGACTTGCCACTTTCTACCTCCACGTTTACAGCCATCAATAACCACCCAATTTACTCAACAGCGGTAACAGAGCGCATCGGCACGCCCTCATCAACAGCCACGCTAACAACAACGACGATTACTACAACATCGTCGAACTGTGCCGTGTGCAACATGTCCGGTGCCACCCGGACGGTGTCCAGATCTCGCGCCATCCACTACGGGCTTAAAGAAGAGGCTGTAGGTGCGTGCGGTAGTTATTCTTTTGTCTATTTTCTATATTAATTATGTTAGAATTACGAGGTCAAAGTAAATTGATTGGCGAAACTTCACAGTCGTAAATGGTAAGAAAGATTTTCTTAACTCATAATTTCAAGTGAAGCTGATTACGGGGTAGTTACTTTTATTGTTTTTAAATATTGTGGAATAGTTACTTACTTTTAGTAAATTATTTCTTTGTGTTATTATCATTAGAAATCGATACCTATTACGTCTGTGAAGTATCTTCTATTAATTTAAAAGGGCCCTGGGTTTTTTTTACCCGACTGGGCAGTCGGGTAAAAAATACCCAGGGCCCTAGGAGGAGGGTAATGTTTTTCGAGAGTATGTATGTATGATGTATGTCTATTTCTTTGGTACGCTCTGTAGCCTAAACGGCTTGATGGATTTTAACATGAGGTGTTAAGAGTTTGTCTTAATTGTGGGATTGGCATTGGCTATATAATATTTATATATTGCATTTATTGTAAATACAAAAAAAAAGTAAGTTACAACAATATTGGTATCAAATAAAAGCTAGTAATGAGTCAATTCCAAATACACAAATAAACTAAAACGCTTGAAATAAAGCATATTATTAAAAAAAAAAAAAAAACAAAAAACCCGACTGCAAAAACACAACTGAAAAGAGAAAGACAAGCATGGAAGACGGATATGGCGAAATTATTAAAAAAAAAATTGTTTTTTGTAAGATCGCAGGCGGGTACAAAAGTTACACCGTATTACGCCGTAACCGTAAGTTATACCGGTTATTGGTTGGTCCTGCGATATCTTACAAAAAACAAAGGTTTTTTAAATAGTTTCGCCATGTCCGTCTGTCTGTCTGTCCGCGGCTTAGCTCAGACTCTTAGTACTAGAAAGATGTAATTTGGCATGGGTATACATATTAATCTGACCGACAGTGGTAAAAAGAAATCTTGAAAAAAATAATTGTTTGCACGTATAGTGGGGATGATATTTTTTGTTCTCGTCTATCCCATGGTGTGGATATAGGCCGTTCAAAAATTTGTGGGTCTGTGAAAAGCATTTTTCGATTCAAGGATCCGCTTGCGTAATGTTAAGCTTTAAAGTTCTAATTTTTGTTAGTCAAGTGCCCCTGCCAGCTAAATAGTTTTTTTTGGATATGTGAAAAAAATCATGGCGGTAGTATATGTAACGAAATTAAAAGGAAAACTATTGCAGCTAAGTAGGCTTTACAAGTTAACGAGTAATAGTCTACCAACTTACATTTGCAGTTGGAGAATTTACCGTGACGTATATCGATGTATGGGAGAACATGTTTGTCAACTCCAATGCTGTTTGTTTTTGGGATAAATTCATCCCGACTACGGAACCCCGCCACGCACTTGGCCGGTTTTAATTGTAACGCCGCGCACTACACACATTCATTCGTATAATTGCTGACCATCTTAAGATTGTCAGACAGAAATCGCTAATTGAAATATAACAATTATAGCACCCTTGTTTTATATTGTTAGTGTTTTCTTTCTTCTGTTTTTCGAGCAATAAAGAGTATTCTATCTATCTAGGTGGGGCACACAAAACGTATAAAAAGTTTTTATATTGAGTAGTTACTTTTAGTCTGTGGCCATTAAACATATTTTATTTCTTTTTGTGCAGGTGCGAGGGTATGCGAACCATGTCACTGTAGATGCGTCCGATCGAGGTATACCCGGTGTCCGGTTCCTACGTGTCCGGGGCCCAGGGTGAGAGCAAAACGGTTACGGCATCTGCCGCCGCGGTGGCATGATCTGTCGTTAGAGCTGAAGAGGCCACTTATGGAAGAGTTTGGTGAGTTTTCACGTTATACTTTAACATTCAAAGATAAGACTATAGATCTTGAAGAACCTTTTGTATGTCACATTAGGTTACTTAAAGTTGTGGGCCGTAACTTTTAATAATCTGTCATATGATGAAGAATGAAACTAATTTTATCGTTTCGTAATACATTTAATTTTGTCGCGACTTAAAAATGATTTCAATTTTATTGTGCTCAGTTTAGACACTGATTGTATTCAGAATCAGTTGACAATCAGAAGTAAAGAACTTTTCTTGAGATTTTGAAAATGTAAAAAAAATAATAATATGGTTCTTAAATCTTCTAAGTATGCCAATTTGAAGATATTTCTATTCAGGTTTTAATTTTTATTCTAATAATACTGCATTTTAAACCTCCTCATCCTTCTACAGAAATCCCCAGCGAGTTAAGCAAATGTTGTTTAGCTTGCTTCAAGAGAATAACTAGGAGGTTAGAAACTGTGGTGGAAGGTGGCCTAGCACCTGAACCTACAGAGGAGGAAGCTGCGAGGTTCAGGTCGCTTCTGCGGGAACACGGGACTGCGTGGGACAGGATCGCAGCCGTCAGTGGTCGGACGCCGGCCAGCTTGAAGGCGTTCTACTTTACCTATAGGTAAGGATTTTTTAAGTGTTATATGGAAACTTGGACAGATTTAAGTCACAGCGTCTTACAAAGTTAAACCATTATTAAACGAGAATAACTGCCAATAAACTGTTATGCAGTTTGGTAGATTTTATCTATGCATTTTATCTCTGTTAATACAGATTTTGAATAAATCAATAAAAAAAAGATTACTATTGTTTGAAAATATAGATAATGTAGATTACCCAAGAAAATCTTGGGTTTTTCAAAGTAATATTAGTTTCAAAGGAAATAAATATTTATTTGTAACATACAAGGTGTCGTTTTGCATCCTCGTGAAATTTCAGGAGGCTGTTATGAAATACATATTATATAATCAAATAAAATTACGATACCTGTTCAATAATTAATACATACTTGTTTGTTTTAGTTATTTAAGTTTGACAGTATTTTAGAATACCTCTACACTACTTTTACAGAACAGAATCACCCCGTTTTGTATGCGGTAGTGTGTGTGTAAAAGGGCAGTTACAGTGCGGTATCACACAGGTCGCGTTTTAACATGCGTGTCCACATGCCAATGTCCGAAAATTAGAAAAAAAAGACCTACTTCTTTTATTATTGTTTCGTGTCGAGAATCATTAGCACAGTTACCTTATGAATTTGACGAGGAAGCAAAACGACACCTTGTATTACTTAAAATATCGTAACCAACAGAAAAAAGCTGCAACTGGACACGTCGGTGGGCGAGCGGGCGGCGCCGGCGCGCGGCGGCTCCAGCTCGGACAGCGCGCCGTCGTCGGCCGACACGGACACGGCCAGCGGCGGCTCGCCCGCGCGCGCCGCGCCCGCGCCCGCGCCCGCGCCGCGCACCGACGCCGTGGCGCCGCGCCGCGCGCGCCGCGACGAGTACGACTCGTCCGCCACGGAGACGGCCGACGAGGAGAACGACGCGCCCAGCGCCAAGGTCGGTGCACTCTTCTTTAGGTTTATGTGCCGTGTCTTCATATTTTATTATAACTTTTTATCAAACAAGTGTGGTCAATGCCAGAACACTGGCATCCCGAGTTCAATTACTAATTATAATATTAGTAATTGAACTCGGGAATAATTATTCTCATCAACTTAAAATGGAATTCCACTCTGTGCCAGTTAAGTACAGTCGCCAGCACATCAAATTACCACAAACTGTCAAATTTTCTCATTCGATTTTGAACTTAACTATCAACATTTTAAAGTTTAAAATCATTTGGACAAATTTGATCATTTCCAGGGCCTCAAGTCTGCTATTACAATAGTGTCAGAATGGTCTATTATTGATTTCATAATTGTTGATTTTGACAAGTTTGGTAATCTACTAATATAATGGCGTCATTAATGAGGATCGGAACAGACCATTATGACACTATTGTATTAGCAGACTTGAGGCCCTGATGTGCTGTTGACTGTACATACGACTGAAATTAACATTTGAAAAAGTATCCAGTCTGGTTGGCATATCAAGAATTAACAGGCTTTCAGTCATTTCTTTCAGTCATTATTTCATTCTTTAAGTCATTATTTTATCGCTACGTGGTCTTATACCACGTAGTGATAAAATAATAATTTCATAAAAGCCTATGAATTTCATTAATCATCGAAGAGATCGTGCACTTTTTGTAAAACAACGTGTTTGACCATATTTTAACTTCCACAGGTCGTTCCCCCAACCTCCCTCCCAACAGTAGTATCATCAGCGTCGTCCTGCAGTCCCGTTGTCGCCGTAAGCGCAGTCTCAGCCTCCCCTGTGACATCAGTAGGGCGCAGTAACGCGCCGCAAACTGTACGCGACGTAGTCCTCAACCTCATAGAGATCAGCCTCACGAGAGACTCCCAGCCACAGCATCCCACCATCAAGCCGCATCAGATCAAGGTAATAATAATATCCTATCGACTGAATAGCGGTCTATAATCAGCCTACAATGTCCCCACTGCTGGGACACAGACCTTAGAGGGGGAAACGGTCACGGCGGCAAATCTCAACGAAAACTAGCCAAGTGCGCAGGAGATATTACAGAAAAGCTAATAACACTGCTCAACCTGGGAATCGAAGACAGGAACTCGTGCTCAGCTGTTGCGCTTGCAGCCACGAGACCAACACGGCAGTTTAAAAACATCCGAAGAATGTTATGAAAAACAAGCATTTATTTTAAAAACTACTTACCAATACAACAAAGCAAACAGATAATATAACATTATCCATTTACTTGTATTTTATTTTCAACTTATTATATTGTTGCTCACAACAACTGCGACGTGCATGTGGGGTACCACAGGTACACTTCTGCTTACCCTTGGGTTATTCCAGGCGTGATGTTATGTTACTTGTTTTATTGTAGCTTCAAAAAAAAAGAAAAAAAAAGAGTTAAAAAAAAAATAAAAACAATAATAAAAAAAAATGTTAAAATAAAATACCAAATAAAAACACACAAACTCTTCCGCAGGTCTCCTCTTCCTGCGCAAGCGGCCGAGAAGCCCTCGCAACGCTATCAGTCGTCAACAGCTCCCACGTCGGCAACACAGGGGCTTCAAGCCCACAACGTTCAGCCACGATCACCCCTCTCTCTCACTCCTCAACAAACGACAAGGACGTCATGGTACTCCACATCGAGCCTCGCGCGGAAAGACCCGAGAGGCCCGAACGACCTGATAGGCATGACAGGCATGAGAATCCGTTGTTGAGGCAGGAGAGGCATGAACCATTGTTGGATTTAAGTGTGAAGAGGCCCAGGCATGATCAGCCGTTCCCACATCCTAATAAATCGGTTAGTATTGGTGATGTTTTAATAGTTATTTATGCAGCTGTTGTATAATAAGGTGTATATACAAGAATGTGCGATAACAATTGAGTGTTTTAATACCTAATTATATACAGTTACATACAAGACTTTAAAAGGTTCTGAAACCATAGGGTGTTGTAAAACCTATGTAAATTCATGGAAAGTTTCTGGTAATAAATGGTTAGAAATGTCCTTTGCTGCATTAGAAATATCTGGTGGTGTGTTATCAAAGCTTTTAACACTCATTTTTGTAAACAACAAAGTAACAAAATTTTGCAACACAAAAATGGCGGGATGCAACGTGAACTCGAATAACCTATAAGTTTTTTTTTTTTAATTACGGCGCTGTGGTAGTTTATCGTGCGTGCATGACAATGTTCTGTTTTTGAAAAGGAGTTGCCTAGTTAAATCTAGTACGACAATGGTGCCAATTCCCTTGTTCACAAACTAAACTAAATTTAAGTTCAGTGCATCTTTTTCTTTCTATTTCATTAAGAAAAGGACAGAAGATAAATTTTAGTTTAGTCCTGTCAAATTAATCAGCGCTTGACGTAAATTGACGTAATTTTAGTAGGCAAGTTTTTAATCACGTCTAAACTTGTATGGAGTAGTGACAGGCGCTGATTAATTTGACAGGACTAAACTAAAATTTATCTTCTTTGCTTTTCTTAATGAAATAGAAAGAAAAAGATGCACTGAACTTAAATTTAGTTTAGTTTGTGAACAAGGGAATCGGCACCATTATAACACTCGATTGGATGATATTATGGTTACTATGACACTGGTTGTTTTAATGTTGGCAATAAGCTGTTTCAGAAACTTTTATGAGAGGATTTATACCATGGGTGTAGATAAATAATATTATACAAACATAGTTTACCACTCGTTAATTGCACTATTTTACTGAGTGTTACTCTTGCCGTCGTGTAAAATAATAGAATTTATTATTGCTGATATTCTAATATTTTGTCCAGATTACTCTAAACAAGCTGTACATTTTTGTGATATCATTGCTGGGAACCATTAAAAATCATCTTGCGAATACATCACTGTTTATGTAATTATTTATTAATTACATAAACAGTGCCCACATAAGCTTTACCCGGCCCGGCTTCGCACGCGTAGCACTAAGTATCTACCCTACCCTTCCTACCTACCCTACCTACTCTATTATTTCTCACCTTTTAAACCTTCCTTGGACCAAATAATTCAAAACCAAAATTAGGCAAATCGGTTCAGCGGTTCTCGAGTTCTTGTTAGAATAACAAACGTCAATTATTTTTTTATATGTAGATATATCAAGATTAAATTATCTAGTTTCTGGTACTCCTAAAAGATCAGAAACTATAATACACTTATGCAATCTTCATAATCTTAAATTACATTATCTGTCGCCAGGTATACCGAAACTCAACAGACTACAGGCCACAACAGGAACGGGAATCTCCTACCCAGTACAACTCGAAGCCCAAATCCGTGGGCGCACCTCCAAGACCGACCCTAAAGTCGGCACCTAATCCTAAAGGTTCTATAACCCTCGGGACCCCAGTGGAGTCGAGGTTTGAGCCCCATAGGAACCCTCCGGAGCCTAAGACGGGGTCCATAACGGCTGGCACCCCGGTGCATGGGTCCCATCATATGCCTGATAAGAGGACGTTGGACTTCTATAAGAGAAGGAGTCCGGGGGGTCCTGCGGCGTACTATGCCGCGGCGGGCAGTCAACCTCGGCCGCAGTCGCCGAGTTTTTCACCTGTGAGTTGATACTTGTGATTATGATTAATTTATAAATTAATGATATTTTGTTATCTAGTTACGTTTTTCAAATACGACATAATTTGCAATTTTTTCAAACATAAAGAAATATATTGCTTAATGTGTAGGAAGGAACTTCGTAACAGATTCCTGGCAAAGTAGCTAGTTAAAAAATATTATTATTACGATAGAAGTTCCATTTCAAATGCGTGGTTTTCATCGTTTGTTGCAGTAGTTTTTAGGAGAATGTTGTGAGCGGATGCTACGCATAGCAGATATTTTTGTGCAATCCTTTTTTACCTTTTAAGTTATCTGAAAACAAGGGAAAGCTACCATATTCATTTATGTCAAAATGACAGGTGCAAAACCGGCACTAATAGTGGTATTTGGTCCACAGACGGGCAGCTCAGGCTACACGCGCAACCCGTACGGGCTGGAGCAGCGCCAGATCATAATGGCGGACTTCATAACGTCGCAGCAGATGCACGGCGGCGCGCGGCGCGAGCGCGAGCGCGCCGGCTCGCCGCAGTGCCGGCGCGACGCCGTGTCCGTCATCCAGCGCCACACGCCCGGCGCCTACCCGCACCCGCACCCGCACGCGCACGCCCACCCGCACCCGCCGCCCGGTGAGCCACTGAGTCACACTCACGCGTATATATACGCTATTTAGCGCCTCAAAGAAAAATTGAAGACGCTGACAACACCTAAACCGCGGTCACTGTCAAATTCCATAGTAAAGAAAGAGAAGCGCGATGACACAACGCTTGTAATTTATTGCAAAGTATGAAGTAATTATCTATTTACTCAAAACTGAGTTGAGTAATCGAAAATAAAAAACAACCAAGTTCTGCATTAAAATAAGACGTTCTTGTTATTAATTAAATACGTAACGTATGTTGATATTTGATACAGATATTTTGGATTAGAACTCAAAGTAAGAGGTTAGTTTAACGTTAGTTTATATCGAGATTTTGTTTTCAAAACGTGTTTTGGTAACAACCAAGTTCTGGGAAATATGTTCAAAATTAATATATATTTTTTCTGTTACCACAAACTATACAGATTTGGCAATTTTTTTTCTTAAGCGAAGCCTATTTTGGTCAATTGGGTCTTGTCAGCGCCTTAAGGTTGGCAGCTACTAGGAACCGGCCTAGCTCCTTGTCATCAGACTTGCAGCTATTCTTCTGTTTACAACTTAGCTGAATATCCTGGAGGAGTTGCTCTAAACGCGATTGTCTTAGTTCGCATTCTCATTTATATCGCAATACTAGCCAAGATTCAGATAAATTGCTGACCAGTTCGCGGGAGGATTCTGTAACTTACCGATATAGTTTGAATGCTACAAAAACATAATATCTCAATTTTAGTTATTTCATAAAATATCATTTATATTTTATGTGTGTTTATTTTGATTTTATATTTTGTGTGTGGTGAAGTATTATAACTCTATATTATCTTCTAATACAGCGTAGAAATAATGACGTACACGCAATTACGTGGGAAGTGACCCCACGTCATTTTACTTAGATATAACTGGTACGTAACTTGTCTCGTTCACATCTCAGATGAGCGCGCCGCGTCGCCGCAGTTCCGTCGGGACGCGCTGTCCGTGATTCAAAGGCACTCGCCGCAGCATGTGTATCAACACCAACACCCGCAACCTCCACCAGGTAAAAACTATCTCTTACTTATTCTTAAATACCAAAAAATTATGTGCTGTTCCATAAAAAGATGACCAAACACGACCAAAAATGTATGAAAAAGCTCTTCTTTTTGATATTCATGTCTTGTTCCCAAAGTAAAAGTTAATAAATATGTTTTATTCATGAGTATTGTCGCCTATTAAAATAGGTGATTGAAGATTGTCACCTATTAAGATTGTAGAATCTCGTAAATCGACCCAGCAGGCTTAGCACGAGAGCCATAGAGGAGCGTTTTGTCGACGAAAGAGTATAAAAAAACAAAACGTTCTACTGTCTACACATACAGTAGAACATTTTCGGTAGACAAGCCTGTTGAAGTCATTCGGGGTTCAGAACAAAATAATGCTTGATTATTGAAATTCACATTTAACTTTTTTATTAAACTGTAAAACAAGAAACACGTCTTTGACGACAAGCACGAAATAAGGACAAAAATAATTAAAATCATAATACCAATGAAGAAACCTGTCATGAATTTTCGATTTGGGTTATAAACATAGGCTTGGTTACATATTTTAGCAATCGATAAAATACCGTAAAAACGAAGTAAACATCTCTTTATCAAAGTTAATCTTTCCTATTACTGAGCGCCACATTATCCTCAGGTCACGAAGCGTTCACGTCATTAGTTGACGTGGCGTCTGCGGCGACGGCATTGCCTGTGCCGCGCGGCTCGCAGGCCGACGGCAAGCAAGAGGCCAAGCAACAGCAGTCGCAGCAACAGCAACAGCAGCAGCAACAACATCATGACCTCAGGTATGTTGAAGCAAATTTCGCGCCCTCTCGCCCCTAGCCGCCGCAGGAGACGCCCTGGACGTCGGGAATCGCAGGCCGATTCCCGGCCACCGTAGACATGGTGGTCGAACATGGGTGGGTTTTAGCCAGTAGGAGTCTGACACACCCTCCCGCTCCGCCCAGAGCGGCAGAAGTTATTTGACAATGTCCCACCCAAAAAAAAGGTTTGTTGAATGGTACATATTGTTCGGTCTTCTTATAATGTTTGACTGCCTTTCTCATCTAACTGGCTAATCTTTATGCTACGGCATGATTTATTTATTCACTTAATTTGGCGTATTTGGCAGAATATTCGCATTACTTGGGTAATACTAAAAATATCTTATACTAATAAGGTTAGTACTAGAGATAGGTGATATATACCATAAATAGTTTCAATAACTATGTATTGGCATAATACCTTAAACAGGTATTGGCTTACACAATAACTATGTAACTGTGTATGATTGGCTTGATGCGCGATAACGAATTAACGAGTACTAGCGACAACACCCGATTGATTAGCGACACGGTACGCGGGCGGACCGAGCCGTGGCGAGCGGTGCCGCAAAAATGCGAACTGGAACTGAAGGCTAAACTAATTTGTAGCCAGTCCTAAGCCTGAATGTAGTATGAAGGAAAGTTCTTTTATTAAAAAATGTAAAAAAATATATTTATTTCAACTTATTTTTAATACCGACCAAAGGGTCAAATACTGAACCCGAGCTCAGTATCACCAATACATAGGTACATAATAAAATAAATAGTTTCAAAACCTTTCCAATACTTACCTAAAGCGAACTCGGTGCCGATCACACGACTCACAGTTATCAAAATAAATATGTAGTTTCAAAACCATTCCAATATATAGTTATTAAAATAAATAGTTTCAAAACCTGGTATCGATAATCAATCATACCAATAAATAATAATAGTAGTTTAATAATAGTTTATTTATTACTCCTAAATTTACAAGTTTCTCTTAGTCTATGTACAAAATCATGGCAATGGATACATATTTATAAGAGATTACGTTGACGACACATTGTTTTAAGCACAATATCTGTAATATTCATGAAATGGAACGATTATAAAATGAAACTAATAAAATTAGATACAATTAACAGGGAAAATAAACTACATATTTAGAATAAGTACGTTACCACAATGATAAGTGAAGTATGTGTGTGTAGTGTGATAAGGAGTGACGGTGTGTAATGTGTGTGAGGGTGTGCATGTAAAGTAGGCGAAGAGGAGTTGGTGTGTATCTGTCTTTAAACATGTTTAACTTTTAGTAATTTTTTCATTTTCATTATAGTTTAATCGTAGGAGCCAGTCTCGTATTACCTACATCCTTTTTTTTCTTTTTTGTTTTTGTGTGGGACATTATCAAATAACTTCTCCCGCTCTGGGCGGAGTGGGAGGGTATGTCAGACTCTTACTGACTAAAACCCACCCGTGTTCCTTCCGTTGCCTGTGTTGCCAGAGGCCTCGGTAACCCTTTCGAACTTTCCTGCGACCCCGGCAGTACTCGTATAACATCCTTACATTTTTTATTCGGAAATGCATAAATGTTGTTCAAACGGTTTGCTACGTTGTATAAAATATTACTTGCAACATAATACTGCTGCCCAGCAAGTACCGTTCTGTGAGGTGTCCCTGAGCAAACTCTTGTTTTGTCTCGCTTTGAAATCGGGATACATTCAATGTTTTTATGCATACGGAGTATTGTTGATATTATAAAAATCTGTCTAACAGTTAAAACAGAGCACTCACTATACAAAAGATTAGTGCTGTGTGTAATAGTTTCGGTATTACGAATTTGCATACCGACCCATGTCTAATTAGTACTGGAATAACGTTCATTTTGTATAAAGAAACAGCTCGGAATCTGGATTTGTGCCCGGTTGATGGCAATAGGCTAGCCCTTATACATCGGACTTAAACATAATTGGCGAAGTGTGGGTGTAGAGTGTACTTCAGCCTAAATACGCCAAGTGTAGTGTCAGCATTATATTGAACTATATTAGAAAGCTTCACCCATAAAGCCCACAGTATAAAGACTAGTTAGCAAATTAGTAGGGTTTCATTGTTGATTGATAAATTAATTCGTTGTTCTATACGCACGTCAAATTAAACCATTATACAGGAAAATGTTATTCGAAGTGTCCAGTAACTATTTGAAGAAATACATTATTGTATTAATTTTTATCATAATGTTGTTGAAACTGCAAGAGCTACGTTATGTTTACCGCGATAGTATAAGGAAAAGTCCGAATATAATTGTATTAACTGTAGTTATTATATTAATTTCACAGATTCATGGCACAGAAATTCCCGATCGGCTCTCAGTTCCCGGTGAGTATTCATTTATTTTGCGTTTCTGTTCACTTTCATTGTCCCACTGTTGGGCGTGTGGAAAATTAAACAGTAATTCAGATCAGACAAGGAAATCTGTGTACATTTAAAATTAATAATGTGTATTATTTTCAGCAAATGATGGACAGAAGAGTTCAGTCACAACCTCAATACATGGAGAGAGACAGACAGATACAAATACAGAGAAGAGACGCGTAAGTGTGAAACTATTAATTATAGAATAGAATAATACTCTTATGTACACCATAAAAATAATAGATATAAATTTAGAAGTTTTACATAGGGTGACACAATGGGCGGTCTTATCGCCAATTATACAGGGTCGAGGGTCGTAAACAGCCGTTAGTCACTTGAAATAACAGTTTAAAAAATCCGTTTTTTTTTGTGTAAACTTCACAGACGTAATGAGTATCGACAGCTAAACGCGATAAAATAAAAATAAAACAGATTTTCTCAACTCATACAAACTTCCAGTAACAACACCACCAGCGGTAGACTCCAAAATAAAAATTGTCATATCTTTTAATTTTATTTTTTTCGTTATTACGATATCGATACCCATCATGTCTGCGGAGTTATGCTAGCTAAATTAATTTGACCCTGTATAGAAGTGGAACTTAGAACTACCACCCTATAACTCAGAACATTGCAATTCCTAGTGTATAATATTATTATTTAGACACAGGTCGTAGTGCTTTCCGTATGAAAATGCATTTTAGCATTCCTCCTACCATAGACTTCTATTTTCAAAGTTCTTTCAAGCAGGTAGGCCAGTAACAATGGCAGTTTTATCTCCGTATCCCTATTTTTAACACAAAGCATATATACGGAGCCAGGAGCCCTTCACGTTTTAATTTATTTTGGTACAGTCAGCGTCAAAAATATCGGGACGAACCGACTGTTCAAAATGATCTCAACAACTAAGAAAATTAAACTTTATCTCGATTTGATAAAATTCTTGTCAGAATGACTGTTGTCGTGTACTTTCTTCATTTTGAAATAGTTCTTGTGTCATTGAGTTAATAATTGAATTTTCATAGTTGTTTAGATCATTTTGAACAGTCTGTTCGTCCCGATATTATTTACGCTGACTGTACCAGCTGCGCCTCCGTGCCTCGCAAAGCACGTTAAGCCGTTGGTCCCGGCTGTCATTTGTAGATGTTTGACAGTTGTTACGGGTCGTCAGAAGCCCGAAATTCAGACAACCAGTCTTACCAAGGGGTATCGTGTTACCCAGTAAATGGGTTGTGGAGGTCAGATAGGCAGTCGCTCCATGTAAAATACTGGTATTCAGCTGCATCCGGTAAGACTGGGGTCGCCAACATAGTTGGGATAAGTCAGGCAGATGATGGTACTAGCTGCGCCCCGCGGTTTCACTCGCATAAGTATCGATCCCGTGGGAATATCGGGATAAAAAGTATCCTATGTCCTAATCCAGATCATGGTCTACCCATGTGCCAAATTTCATCCAAATCCATTCAGCCGTTTTAGCGTGAAAGCGTAACAAAAAAACAAACATATTCACTTTCTCGCTTATAATATTATTTAGGATTAGGATAATGCATCTACTTCGTATGATGACAATAAAACATTGTTGCAGCGAACGCGCAATCCACGCAATACACGAAAGGCACGCGATGGAGCAACAGCAACACCAGCAGAACCAGCAACAGCAACAACATCAGGCGCAGATCATTCACGAGCGACATATGCAACACTCCATTGTAAGTTTTGTTACTGTTTGAGTACAATGTGACTAAATCAACTCCATACAGTTATATGAGAAGCTGCGGGTTAAATATCCCACGGGAACGTACTACCAATATTAAAGTGTTCTATTTCCTACCAGGTCTACATTTTTTTTTAGCTGGGAAATTTTCAAATAGCACTAGGTAGCAATAGGTCTACCTGTGTGCCAAATTTCACCCGAATCCGTTCAGTCGTTAACGCGTGAAAAAGAAACAGACAGATAGAGTTACTTTTGAATTTATAATGTTAGTATGGATTATGGGGACTTGTGTCCCAAACGCGGCTGAACCAAAAGAAAACAGTTTATGCAGTAGTAAAAAAATAAACATATTAGCTTGTCAGCAAAGTTGTAAGTTTCGCCACAAGGGGAAGCCTCCACTTTTGTCCATTTTGGTTATAACCGTTTCTCTCATATTATTTTATAATCGTTCATTTGTTATTAATCATATAAAACGCTTAAAACGGTGAAGGAAAACATCGTGAGGAAACCGGCATGTCCAAGAACCAATAGTTCGAAGACATGTGACATCTACCAACCCGCACTGGGCCCGCGTGGTGGATTACGGCCCATTCCCTCTCACTAAGAGGAGGCCTGTGTCCCAGCAGTGGGAACATTATAGGCTGATTGTGCGTTTCCATTTATGGAGTTGGTATAGTTACACTGTGGTTTAACTAATGTACTAGCTGATTGCTGACCATTTTCTTTTAGCTGCAGGCTTCTAAAAAATTGCTCACTAAACTGCTCAGCGATTTCATAGCACCATCATTTAGCTGAGATTAATACATAAGTCGTACGTACATTTAGCACGCGATGCAGGAGCGACATGCCGAGCAACAACACCAGCAACAGCAGCAGCAACAGCAACAACAACAGCAACAACAACAACAGCAGCAACAACAACAACAGCAGCAACAACAGCAGCAACAACAACAGCACCAACAACAGCACCAACAACAGCACCAACAACAGCTTCAACAACAGCATCAACAACAAATAATACAAGAGAGACATCATCAGCATCTTATGGTCAGTTAAACGTATACTGGCTGTTGTCGTTAAAGTTATCTGTTATTTCTTCTTTCTCTGTATTGTTTAGTCAGCAAAGTGGTAGAATGTCTGACTGCCCAGGGTACCCTCATCACACGTGGGGACCCGCGACTGGCTGCGAAATGGTTAAAAAATTGTTTATTCTGCACAAACAAAACGCACATTACAAAAAAAAAACGTAAGATACGCAAAGTAGCCAAAAGCCTCGTATTCAAGCCATAAAATTTTGAATCTTGTCTATTGCTTGAAACCAGGGCCAGGGATCAAAGACAATTTACGTTGCGTGGTTCAAAGTTCGAACCATACGATAACAGTATTATGGTGAATGTGTTCTTTTTATGGAAATTCTGTATCTTAGATATAAGTTACACGATGAAATAACCACCTACACTTGAAAAGGTGTAGGTGGTTTTAGACTACGTAAGATGGTTTTCAGCCTTTTAATACTGATACATAAGTTTTATGTTCCCCATTGGCTCATATAATGATGACACTCTGTTTTGCAAATTGTCATCTTTTCCCGTTCAGAACCTCTTAAAACGAGGATTCCTTTTTTTTGCAACAATGCTTTGTTGTTTATTTAGAAGTGAACACTTCTTTAGGCGCGTTGAGCAATTTTTGGTACAGGAAAAACTTATAGGTTCGCGTCACCGACATGCCCGTGCCGACATGCTGTAGGAGCAGTAAGTGAAGTTAAATTGACCACGTGAAAAGTAATTTCTGTATACTGTGCATTGTTTAAATTGTGTTTTAGATAATAATTATTTTATTGAAGAGAAAACTGCTTTAGGCGCGTTGAGCGATAAGTTTTCATTTCTGTTCGCAGTCCCCATGACTGCCTATGTTTTTAAGTTTACAGGGATCTTGACGCCCAGGGGTAGCAAGGGGTGGCTTTTAATTCGCTGGAACGTTCTTCGTGGCATAAGACTTTCAAGACTATCAACTCCTCGATCATCAATGAATGTAAACCATAGGCAGGTTGCAATAGAACCATATGTTATCATATCGTTATGTTTTGTCCTACAGAGCGTGTCGTCACAGGATGGAGAGAGGCGCATGATTTCGTCGGTGACGTACAGCACGCCCGGCAAGCCCAGGGCGCAAACGCCGCACCATCTCGATAGGAAAGACACGTATGTATTGCAGTTATTATGTTACTAGCTGCTCCCCGCGGTTTCACCCGCAAAAGTCTTGATCCCTTGGCAATATCGGGATAACAAGTATCCTATGTCCTAATACAGGTCATGGTCTACCCATATGCCAAATTTCATCCAAATCCGTTCAGCCGTTTTAACGTGAAAGCGTAACAAACAAAGTTACTTTCGCTGTTATAATATTAGTTAGGATTACTAAGATATAAGACTGAGATAGAGTCTATACAATATTAAACGTCTAGTTTTTGTATGAGGGCTTATGAGTATAAAATGGTTTTACCCCCGCTTGCACCACAAGCCACTAAATACGTTTAGGAACGAATTTTAAACACTGCACTGTTCTGGGGGGTAACCATCACCTCATAAAGCAGTATTATTTCAATATTACTTTAGCGTGAGAAAGAGATGGAGCTATAAGTCCTGTATAGCTCCATCACTTTCCCACTGTGAAGTAATATTATAATAATAATATTGCTATAAGAGGTGATGGTTACCCCCCTGTTTCTGTCAATCCTTTGAAAATTACATAGCTAGATAGAATGATGTTTTAAATAATATTCAGCGCTTTGGTAATTTTTGATGCAAGCGGGCCTGAAACTATTTTCTTTTCATGAGTATGACCTAATAACTCACGCTACCCATAGATACTCACAAAATTATTACATTTACCTCGTAGATGAAAGCTTACACC
This sequence comes from Atethmia centrago, assembly GCA_905333075.3. Taxonomy (NCBI): domain Eukaryota; kingdom Metazoa; phylum Arthropoda; class Insecta; order Lepidoptera; family Noctuidae; genus Atethmia; species Atethmia centrago. The sequence goes on from HG995387.1 coordinate 14,853,315, forward strand.
ACCAATGGGGCCGTAATTTTGAGATGAATTATTGGTTCATGGTCATCAATCTGACCATAACTTTGAAGTATGTGATTGAATTGATATCTAATTGTTAGTGTATTCGGTACTTCTTATTAGGGCGACACAACATTTTGATGCAAGTGTGCAATAACAAATGCTGTCGCGAATCAAATTTCGATTTTCAACACACTTGTGAAGAAAAAAAAAATATACATGTCAGATAGGCTCTCGGATTTTTTTTCGTACCTGAGTCGAGCCGCCAAACAGCCTTATATTAAAATAAAAAAATATAGAACACTAATATTAATGTTCAATAACACTGCATTGTGAACCCAAGAACGGTGCTATAATAGCCACTTTTCGAGCAAAAAGTTTAATGAAAAAAATAAAATTGTCCTACTTTTTTCGCTTTCCAATGTACTAACTTTCCATGTCCATTTCCAGACGAACAGTCGTCTCATCAGTATCAGTGGGTCCCGCCGTAGCGGCCGGCGTAGCAGGCGTGGCTGGCGTAGCGGCCGGCGTAGCGGGCGTAGCGGGCGTGGCGGGCGCGCCGGGCGCAGACAATCGCCCGAGGCCGGCTGAAGGCACGCTGACTGCTGCGTCGTTGATCGATGCTATTATCACTCATCAGATCAGTCAGAGCTCGGATCAGAGGTTCCCGGTAAGAATACTTTTTTTTTTAAATTACATACTTTTACACTAACAAGTTAGATTTATGTTTTCTAGTGGGTGTTTATTTTGTGTTTTAGTTAATTACTTTTAATTCAAAATAAAAACCGAACAAGTGCCACCACACACAATGTAGGGTTCTGTAGTTGGGATGAATTTATCCCAAGAAAAAGCTTACCATTGTAGTTGAAAAACATGTTTTCCCACACATTCCAACTGCAAATGTAAGTTTTTACGGACATAATTGAGAGATTTACCATGTTATTTTAAGACCATAGACTTCTTATAGGCGTTCCTGTAATTTATATGTATACATCGAAGTATTTTCTGTACTTTTTTCAAAAATTGAGGCTCAGTAGTTTCGAGATAAGGCATGGTCGCTTTTCATCTTTTTTTCTTAAGTAACTTTAAAACTGTTTATTTTAAAATTATTTAAAAATATATATTAGTGACCCTTACAGTTAGCCATATTCAAAATTCATTTATTTACGTTACGCATCCGTGTTTGGATCACAGAAATTCATATGTATATCAAATTTCAACTGAATCGGTCAAATAGATTTGGAGCAAATCGGCTGTGATAGACCTCCTATAAAGGTTCCGTTTTTCCTTCTTGAGGTACGGAACCCTAAAACCAAAAAATATCACGACTACGTTATTCTAAAACTAGTCCTGAGGCCTATTTGTTAAGAGCCCTATCTTTTATGGTAAACTGCATACAATAAACCAATAATCGTCACATATTTTTAACGGGTTCAGTACTTCTATCGCGCGAATTGCCTCGGCAACTCCACACGAATGTTAGGTTAAATTAGCACTAGTATTAACTAACAATATTATATGCTGCATTTGTAATACTTTTACTAAATTACTCGACAGTACGACAGAATTTCGACATGCTGTTCCGTTTATTTGATCTCGTGTATAATAAATAATGCAAGAAGCTTACGATGTAACCGATGCTAGCACAACATTCCGTAACGTACATGGCAGCCTACAGCGCGAAGTGTGGTTTTGTGGCCCTGGACGAGGAAGAAACAGAGCGCTCAGGCAAACTTAAATTCAGAGCACCTGACGACGACCCGATACTGGTCACCGCCAAATGTACCAAAATCATGTTGGACGACAAGATCCTTGAAATGGCGCAATCCATTTTGAGGACTTCTGACAGTCCGGCATCGCAGGAAATTTGGGCGGTGCCCAGTATCAGGTGGGTAAACGGAGTTCCGGGTTGCGGCAAGACAACCTGGGTGGTCAAGCAATTCGATGAGGAGAAGGACGTTGTAGCTACCACGACGACTGAAGCTGCCAAAGATCTCAGGCAAAAGTTAGCGCACCGCTTAGGAGATCGAGCGAAGACAAAGGTGCGCACTATGGCCTCAATCTTAGCCAACGGGTTCAAGCCGCAAGAGAAATGCTACCGCCTCACGGTAGACGAGGCTCTTATGAACCATTTTGGGGCCATAGTCATGGCGGTAAAGTTGTCTGGAGCAAGCGAGATTGTCCTTATCGGAGACGTAAACCAGCTTCCATTTTTGGACAGAGAGAACCTATTCGAGTTAAGGTATACCCGTCCAAACTTGGTGGCTGGCATCACTCAGGAGCTGCTTTGCACACACCGCAACCCTATGGACGTGGCGTTTGCACTGAGCGAGATATACTCCGGTATATACTCCTCCAAGTCGTCGCTGTCGCGGGTCCACTCCCTGCAGGTGAAAAGTTACACAGGCGCACACATACCGAGCACCGCCCTAAACACCCTATTCTTGGTTCACACGCAAGAGGAGAAAGCTTCTCTGGCGAGCCAGGGATATGGGTCCGGCGAAGGATCGCGCCTGTTGACCATACACGAGGCCCAGGGACTGACCTACGACAGCGCCATCATCATCAACACGAGGTCCAGGAGGATCCAAGTTCACGACAGCATCTCTCACGCGGTAGTGGCGGTGTCCAGACATACAGTCAGTTGCGTCTACTACACCGACGACGCCGACGACGCCACGGGCCGCTTTGCAAAAAGGGCGATGGATGCGCCGACTAAAATGGTCGTCGACTACAACCTAAAGACGGCCATGCAGCATCGAGACAGCGCTGTCGTAGAAGCCCTGCTAGGGCTAGCGAAATCCCTGGTCAGCAGACCTCACTAAAACACCATCTAACAAGTCACCATCCAAACTCCAACAATCTCCAATAACACTACCAAACCCAAATAATCCTAACCACAAAACATAACCTAACTGTAAAAAAAAAAAAAAAAATTATATACGTAACTTAAAATGTAAAACTGCGTGGCAGAGTGAGTCAGTCATACTCACGTAAATGTCCCGCCGATGGCGGCGCTGCACGTCCGGTCGTTGAGTTCCCTAAAAAATGGTTGAGCTAAGCGGCGCGGAGGTGTACGTCATGTCCGTGAACGGGCGCCGTCGGTCGGGGCTGGTCGACTTCACTGCCACGCAGTCATCCCCTTTTAAAAGTTGTAACAAAAAGTAAAAGTGTGAAAATAAGTAAATACATCTAAGTAGTAAATATAGTAATAGTAATAGTAAATCCAACAAAAAATTGTAAACATCTTCTTTGCATTTCGTATACCTTGTAATTGTAATGCCTGTGTATTATATAAAAAAAAAAAAAAAAAAAAAAAAAAAAAAAAAAAAAAAAAAAAAAAAAAAAAAAAAAAAAAAACACCTTATAATGATAACAAAACTAATAATAATAAACATGTATATCTGCATGCGCATAAGAATATCTAATAAAAAAAAAAAAAAAAAAAAAAAAAAAAAAAAAAAAAAAATATATATATATATATATGTATCGATGGACTCACGTAGAATTAAGTTAGTTAATTAGTTAAGCATAAGATCCTGATGTCCAGTGTAGGAGCTAAATAATTGTAAATCGAAATAAACCTATAAACAATAAAACAAGTAAAAAAGAGCGCGGACCACCATGTCCGCGGTAGTAGACTCATTTATAAAAAAAAAAAAAAAAAAAAACATTCCGTAACGTCCGTTCCGTCGCCAGGAGCGGCCCGACCGCGGCGTGACGCCGGCGGAGCGCGACGAGGCGGCGCACGCGGCGGCCGCGCACACCACCAGCATCAAGCTGGGTGACCTGGCCTCCAACATCATCACCAGGGACTTCTGCAGCCCCACCACCTCTATAATGCACCATAAGTGAGTATTTAACCTATTGACCGCCACGTCAAAAAACCAAAAACGTGCCATCAGCGCTAAGCTACGAATTATTCCTTAAAATCTGTCATGTAGTCGTGACCGTGGCGTGCTGGGCACATTTTGGTTTGTCACCTATACATGACTGTGGCGGTCAAAAGGTTAACTAGAACATTGATTAATATAAAAACTTATATAATATATTCGTACCTCATAAATGGCATAACTATGTAAATGTCTAGTAACTGCTCCTAAATTACGATGTTTTTTTTTTTTTATACATTTTTCATTGACATAATATTTTCATTATTTAGCTACAATTTTGATATCAAACTTTTTATTAGTGACTTGTGGACAGGATACTAATTAAGACTTGTTACATTTGTAATGGCAAACATGTAATTTTTTTTAAATAGGTTTTTATTATTTTATTAATATTTTACATAGATTCTTTTATGTTTTGTGCATGTGAGAATGTTGTAGGCTTAATAGACTAGATTTGTAGACCATAATTTTGTTAAGTACCTGGTACTTGTCGACAGGCCTACACTGTCCTCTCATACCTATTAACATTGTAAAAGCCAATTATTTTAAAAGAGTAACTGTGGAGTTTCTTGCCGGCTCTTTTCCATAGGAAACAACCAATTGGAACCGTGCACCTAGCTTCTGACGTTTCATAAGTGCCCATGTAGGTTTACGTGAAATATAATATTTTGATTTTGAATATCTAAACTGTAATTCAGAATCTTGGGTGATGTCATGTTTTGAAACTAGAAATTCAATATCAAACAAGTTAAAGTTCAATTCCATTGCAATTGCAACCACATTTTTTTAAGACAAACTTGCAGGTGAAATGTCTTAATTTGCTGGCTTATATACAAGTTCAACGTTATGTTCAAAACATAAAAACGCGTTTATTTTTGCTTAGTTTCATAGGATTTCAAAAAATTCCTACATACTGCCAAAACCTATCAATTCTATTTTTTGTACATTTTGACGTTCAAAAGTGCCCTTTATGTGCCTATTTGAATTAAATCATTTGACTTTGACTTTGGCTGTATTACTCCCTCATTCCTCGAAGAGCACGTAAAGCTTCTTTTGTCATCTTTTAAAGCAGATTCTGGATATGGACTATACGAGTAATTAACGACATGTTTTTCTCCAGTAATAGGTTTAGCGTGGGTAACTCCGATGGTTACGTGAGCGGCGGCGGCGAGGAGTGGAAGCGACGCGACGCGCCCAAACACGCGCCCTACCTCGAGCCCGTTAGCCCGCCTGACAACCATCCTGCCAACAGGTAAGATTTCATCTCTTTAAATATTCATCGTCTTGTGACATAATAAGCCCTGGTACCGGATTGTAAGAAAATGACCATAATCAGGATTACTACAGCCCGATTCAAACTTTATGGCGGCTCGGAACATAAGGCGAGTCGCTGCGCAGTGCACTAATTAATTCTAGTACTGCGCAGGGATTCGCGCTCTTCAGAGCCGCCATTAAGTTTGACGCGTACTACACACGGTTTGGTGATCGGAACATTGGACACGAAAATTAATGCTGCTATCATTTTGAACTTCAAAGTCAAAACGATTATTGCAAACTAAATGTACAAATATTGGTAAATAAAGAGTTACTGGGTTGAAAGGCATTGTCAGAAATTATGTGACTTTATGGAACACACACATTTATCATATTCATTTACAGCTGTCCAGTTTATTAACCTACCTAGTTTTTTTCTCTTGATGATAAAAAGTTGTCTGTTTTTTTTGCGTCTGTAAAGCTGGCGTATAGAAGCCTAACTTCGTAGGACCAGTGGCGTGCAGTGGTTCTCCACAGAGGGTAGGCCATGCATACTGACACAAAAAAAAAAAAAACTAATTCGCGCAACATCACAGCGCGGCTCTACATACAAGAACTCACCACATTATTCAAGGTTTAAAAAACGATTTTCTAACTATGCAAACAGAAGAAAGATTCGGCCACCTCAAATATCATAACCAAGTGGGTGGGTGATAATTACAGAACACGTCACTTGCAAGATATCCGAAGTCATGAATTATCATATTTTTGGATTAATTCTCGTAATTTGGGCACACATCTACCTTTAGACACAAATTGAATCTTATCATTAAACGACAAGTGCGACTAACCTAACCTAACCAACACATTATCGGCGCAAACTTCACAACAGAACACCATTCTTAGGTAAATAAACAAATAATAACACAACACATAATCTTTACACTACGTTTCAAAACCAATTACTTATAACTTAATAAGATCTAAAACAGCAAAACATTCAAGATCACATATAAATTACGTGTCACTGTCACATGAAACAAACACTACCAATTAAAATTGTATCACTGTCATACCGTGTTCTCCCACAAAAGGGACTATCATATTTTGCCGGATAACACTGACACACTGGACTGTGTTGCCGAAACTTATTTTCCTAACTCCCCACAAACCAAGCGAAATTTCCCAAATATGAGAAGAAAAATAAAAAATTATGAAGTTTTTAATTACTTTTATAGGACTTTTGCTATTCCTTACAATTTATAATTTTTTGGAAGGTATAAATTCAACAATACCACCCTTTTTTTTTAATTGTCTCTAGTAGTCATGAAGGAAACTTCCCCGCAAATCCCGCAATTCGGGGAATTGTCCAAAAATTGGGAACCCTGGTCTTCAATATTTTTCATTCATTAAATCTTCACTTTACACACAACCAATGAGGACCAAGCTCCTGCCGCCGGAGTTACGCCCCTAATTTAAACCATTTCACTATTGTGTGCCGTTCATACACACGAAAATATACACGAGTGTGCGTAAATTTATGAACGAAATATAGGCGAAACGAATCCTTGCCTTGCGTACGTAAGCTCCGTCGAACTGTGAGTCACGTGGCGTCTGCGACAAGTTGCTATAAGAGTTTTAACAGGAGTTTAACTTTTTTTTAATATTTTGTATTATTGTATTACATAGTTAAAATAAATGCATTTGGCGTTGTTGGTAGGGTAGGCTAGGCCTAATTGCCTCTATGGACGGCACGCCCCTGCGTAGGACGGACTGTCGGTCAGCTGGGTCATCAGTGACCTAATGATAGTCAGAATAATAATTCATTTATGTATTAAACTGTGTGCACTATAACAAAGGTGAAATTGTATTAATTTATAACGTTGTCGGTGTTTCGCTCCAGAAGCAACAGCAACCGTCGCTACAGCTGCGCGGGCGGCGCGGGTGCGGGCGCGGGCGCGGGCGCGGGCGGCGTGCTCACGGCCTTCGACTACGTCACCAACCGCATCGTCGAGGTCATGCGCAGCGACGCGGACGAGCGCACCAAGCCGCTCGCCTTCCCCACCACGGCCTATGCGTACCCGTACTCTGCGCTCAATGTGGCCACGGCGCCAGGAGATTGTGAGTTTATATACTTTTCTTTAGTTTAATATGTTGACCGATTGCCATAGTCTAATATTTATTCTAAAAAAAAAAAACCGGCCAAATGCGTGTCGGAATACGCATAATGAAGGGATTTATCCCAAGAACAAACTTAACATTGTAGTTGAAAAACATATTCTCACATACATTCCAACTGCAAATGTAAGTGGTCGACTATTACTCGTTAACTTCTAAAGCCTATTTAGCTGTGATAGTTTTTCTTAAAACTTCGATATACTCGTATTTTTTTTTTTCACTTATCCAAAAACAACCATTAAGCTGGCGGGGGGGGGGGGGGGGGGCACGTGACTCTAAGGTCCGTATTACAGAACGTCACTCAATTCTCAAGCATTACTTAAAACTAGTTTTAACCAATCAAATGGCTTGAATCTAGTTTTAAGTAGTGCTTGAGTATTGAGTGACGTTCTATAATACGGGCCTAAAAAAATGATTTGGATAGACCCGCAATATTTTTGAACGGCTTATCCCGTTGGATAAGCCGTTCAAAAATATTGCGGGTAATAATATAATACTCTACACCATGGGATAGACGAGAAAAAAAATATCATCCCTAATAGGCAAGGGTATCTATGTACCTACATTTTTTCTTCTTTGTCGGCGTCATTAATATGTATACTACTGCCAAATTACAGTTTTCTAGTACTAAGAGTCTCTGAGCTAAGCCGGGGACAGACAGACAGACATGGCGAAACTATAAAGGTTCAGCAGGCAGCTTATCTCTTGATAAGCTCATCAACGCATCTTTAAATCAAGAAGTTTAAAGATGCGTTGTGAAGCACAAAATTTATATAATAGCTACCTACTTCAAACATTATGCATATTATATACATGTGTCATATACATGTTGACCAACTGTGTGCTAGCTTGACTGTGGTGGTTCGATGACTAACACTGTACCCCTCGCAGCGCCCAGCAGCGCGGCGGCCCCCAGCGCGGCGCCGTGCCCGCCGCCGCCGCCCGAGCCGGCGCCGCTCATGTCGGCGCAGTACGAGCCGCTGTCGGACGAGGACTGACGCGCGCACCCCACCGGCCGCGGGTTGTACGTACGGACCCGGTGATCCAGCATCCAGCAACACTGCTGCTTAAAAGCTTCAGGATTGGTGTCGAATCCAACATAAAACAAAATTGCGTGACATTTGAAGAGATCAAGAATCGGGCCGTGATGATGTAGACTCTTGTAAGGAACAGCAATGCTTCAACTTCAAGGTTGATGTCGTGGTCCATCAATAATCATCGCCTGAAAATCAGCTTTCGAAGAGGGGCAAAAGTGAAACTTCGAAGGTTAAGGATCCGGCTGTAAATCGAATACCTAAGAAGTAAATATCAGCTTAGAACTGAGAAACATACACCTGGACCATAGAACCAGAAGTACCGGGTGGAATAAGCCCAAAAGTGGACTAAAATAGCAGAACGAAGATAATCTAGTGCCCCGACACGTGCCCGATAGACAGCGGAGTGGCCAAGCTTGTGCGAACATTACCCTCCACGGATACACGTCAAAGTGCGCGGATCTTCAGTTATTTTGACGTATTACTTTCTTATACACACCTTAACAGACTATGTAAATACGTACGACATTTTTCGTTATAAAGTGACTCAGTAGTGACGTGTATCCAACAGATAACGGAAACAGCGGTGTACAAAAGACATTGAAATAAACTAGTAAGCAAGTATCGACATGTTATGGGTGCATTTCGTGTGATCTCTGTGTCTGCTGACCTATTGGATCTAATCGTGTTAAATATAGACGATGGTACTAAAATTTTATATTTATATGTTGTTTTGTAATGCAGGGATTAAATACCGATCATGTGTTGTGGGAGAGCTTTAAGTGTCCGGGAGTAAGCGAGCGCGTGCACGGGCCGCGTGCCACGACACGCTTATGAACATAATGCTGTCGATTAGTGAGAATACGATTATGAATTGTTATTTATTTAGTTATTCAACATGTTTCTATTATTTTCTCGTCTAACTGTAGTCGATGAACATACGTGATTGCACTGCCGCTGAGTGACGCCGAGTACTTCACTGTATGTTAAGTGGCAGAATTACGAAGGTTTTGGTTGATTCAAACGGTATAAAATAAATAAGAGATGTATTTTTAATCCAGTCTTCCATCGCCACTCCGACAGGGGACTCCCCACACTAGGCTAGGGATCCGCGTGACTTCGTCCAATATTAGCTACGCTTAGGAACTGTATATTTGTGAATAGACGCGTGACTATTGATCGACACTTGCCCGCATTTCGCAGATTCCTCGTTATATTAAGCTGTCGACGTGAGTGCGCGCCACTCTTAGATTACATTTTTTATGCTTCGCTTCGGATTTCGCTGTCGCCTCATCCATTAGGTTAGACTACGCGTAGTTCAATTTATCATTTGTTAATTTCGTATTGTAAATATCATTATGTCGTTCGTTTAATGTAAACTTTGTGTATATCGGTCCGCCTCAGCGAAGTCCGGAACGGTCTCCGAGCTATTGAAATCGAAACTATACTCGACTCGGGAACTGTCTACCCTTATTATACATATAGAGTTAACGTTAACGGAGTAGCGTAAGTAATATAAATTATATACATATGTAAAAGTGTATGGTTATTATGTATATGCATTTGTAATTATACAGGTTAGCTAAGAGTTGAATTAGAGATTTGATTTGGTTTTTTAGTTAGGAAGGTCTCGTGTGACCGTATGTATAGCGGAGGTCCCGTGTGACCGTATGTCTAGCGGAGGCCCCGTGTGACCGTATGTCTAGCTGAGGCCCCGTGTGACCGTATGTCTAGCGGAGGCCCCGTGGGACCGTATGTCTAACGGAGGCTCCGTGTGACCGTATGTCTAGCGGGTCCCCGTATGACCGTATGTCTAGCGGAGGCCCCGTGTGGCCGTATGCCTAGCGGAGGCCCCGTGTGGCCGTATGTCTAGCGGAGGCCCCGTGTGGCCGTATGCCTAGCGGAGGCCCCGTGTGGCCGTATGCCTAGCGGAGGCCCCGTGTGGCCGTATGCCTAGCGGAGGCCCCGTGTGGCCGTATGCCTAGCGGAGGCCCCGTGTGGCCGTATGCCTAGCGGAGGCCCCGTGTGGCCGTATGCCTAGCGGAGGCCCCGCGTGGCCGTATGCCGAGCGCAGGGAGCGGTGCCGCCGGCAGTGCGCTGTGCTGCGCTCACCCGCGCCGCTCTACTCGCGCCGCCCGTCTGCACGAGTACGTACAGTAGTTGCCCCTGTAACTGTCAGTTTTATGACTTCCCTTATCCAATTGTAAAAAATAATCTCACCCGATTCAAGTTAATCATCTCTTGAGGCGATATTAGAGCAGCGCGCGGTGTTTTTGTAAATGTTTTCGAGTTATGTGTAAAAAACGACTGATTAAATTTACTTTGAGCGAGTGTATGGGAGGCGCGGCGGCGGCGGCGCTCGCAAACACATTGTGATTTCTTTATAAAACGTTGTAATGTACTGTAAGTAGCCCAAGAAAAAAATAATCCTTGTAAGTCCGAACATAAGCGAAAAAACAACTTCTGGGAGGACAAATCAATAAAATAAGATGCAAATCTAACGCCTGTGTTTTATTTATACCGCCCGAATTGATTCTTGAGGGAGTATCTACTCGTCGACTTTAAAAAATTGTAAGAGTAACCGCCAGTAATCAGTCACTTTACCTAATACATAATCAGCCTATAATGTTCCCACTGCTGGGACACAGGCCTCCTCTCTGGGTGAGGGAGTGGGCCGTAATCCACCACGCGGACCCAGTGCGGGTTGGTAGATGTCACATGTCTTCGAATTTTTGGTTCTAGGACATGCCGGTTTCCTCACGATGTTTTCCTTCACCGTTTTGAGAGCAGTGGTGATGTAATAATTTACACAAAGTTAAGCGCCTGCCTGGGTTCGAACCTACAACATACAACATGTAAGTCGCGGCCGTTAACACTGGGCCACCACTGCTCTACTTTGCCTAAAAAGACCTCAAAATAACTGCGGCCATATTTCCTGTTCACGGGTCGATCATCGATTGGCAATTCTTAAAACTGAATGTTACTATACATCTTTATAAATTCTGGGAAAAATAGTCTTATGAACGGTGACGAAGTGGGTGCTCTACTATGTACCTGTTACTTATATAACTTCATACAATGATACATTATATATTAAAAAATAAAATATTTTTATGGTTGTTAATATTTTTATTACCTACTACTAAATCGTAAGTGATTGTTGATTCAAAAATAACGCTTATTTAACATTTTAAATAATTTAAATTAAATTCTAACAAAGAGTACTAATACAGTAGATAAAACACCTATCTGTGTCTACGAAGTAACACTTTCTTTGAAGAAGTTGAGAAGCAAGGTGAAGTACGACCACGCTGTCTTTATTATCTGCAAATAAACAGAAACAAATTAATAACAAAGAAACAATGAAACAGTTCCAAAGGGAAAAGCTTGTACAATCAACATTTACCGTGCTGTAGCTGGCAAGAGAAATAACTGAAAATCCATGTGTCGTCACGTACACTCCCTTTTGAGCTCTGAAAATGCAAAAATGACCTGTTTAGACCCACTAAAATAAAATCGCTTACAATCTATAATGCTACAATTCATTGTTTCTAGCAGGTGACGTCAATAGTGTTACGGTGCTTAAAGTGTGTGTAAAAGCCTAAGGAAACTCTTCAAATGGTTTGAGCTAAATATTCGATGTTACGATATCAATTACTTCAATTGATCCTACTATGTAATATTTCAATATTATAAATGTGGAACTTTGTATGTTTGCTACTCATCAAGCAAAAGCGGCTAAACGGATCGTTATGAAATTTAACAGAAACGTAGCTTGGGACATGGAGAAGGACCTAGGCTACTTTCATCCTGGGTCGAAAACGAAGTCGCGGGCAATAGCTGGTAATCAATCTTTAAGTGCATTAAAGAGCGATATTTCATTCAGTAATACTGACAATTTAATAAAAACGGAAATATTTGACAGCTATTTGCGACGGTGACACCTTTCTGATTGCACCCGCTTAACCGACAACAAAACAGAAATATGTTTGAGAAAATTCAAATAGGTGAATATTGTGAAGTTCACCTGTGAAGCATGATCAGCACTGCCGTTTTTGCTCTCTTGGAGCCGTTGTACCAGCCACAGTCGTACAGGGCATCCGCCAACCGCTTGCTCTGTCACAAACAGATTTAACAGAATGTAACCAACATGACATAATACTCCCTGGAGGGTTAGGCAGAGGTGTACCTCATCCCCACATCTCGACAGTTATGTTAAGTCCCATGTAACAGGGGGCGAGCCTGTTGCCATCAACCGGGCACAAATCCAGACTCAGTGCTGCTTGTCGACCTGGGAATCAAATCCACGACTTCAAGCTCGGCAGAAGTGCTTGCGGCCACTAAACCAACGACGCAGGAATGCAGCTATTTTCCAATAGTAGGCATACAGCAGGCTTAGCATGACGCTTTCTATTTCTTCGAAGAATATACTACTATACAACGTCACATTTTATTTCTCTATTTTTGACATATCACCGTAGAAATCCTTCTACAATCTGTCATTTTGTCTTCCGTTTCTAACGATCTTTGTCTAGGTCCTTTTTTACGTAGAAGGATTTCTACGGTGGGATGCCAAAAAAGGAGAAACGGAATGTCACTTTGTATAGAAAGAGCCACACGGCTCTTTTCTTCGAAGAAATAGAAAGTGTCATGCTAAGCCTGCAGGTTGAATAGGCTCTAATACTTACAGAATCAATGAGTTTCTGCCCATACCAGCACAGTAGCCAGGTTTGTGTCAGTGCCGTCACTAAGAACGACTTATACGCCGCCTCGTTCCATTCCTCGATTAACTGGATAACAACAATTTTATAATGTGCGACTTATTAGTGCAGAATAAAAAATATGTTTCTTTTTTCTAAATACTGCTGCGCCGGCAGCGTCTTGATACGGTGTACCAATCTACTAATAAAATTCGTGTTGCCGAAAGTGCGTTGAGAGCATTTCTTCTGTCACGGCTGCCATTCAATGCCGTCTGTTTCTATACGTCATTTGTGTCGTACTACGAGTAAACGGTGGCACGCTTGGTTTATTAAGTTATCTATCGACATGATCAACTCATTACAATGTTTTTTTTTTTTTATGATTGTATTTTTGTGTGATTGTATTGCAATATTTGGTTAGTTAGCGACGTCGACAATTGATTATATAATTCTTACTGGAGCAACCGGCACCAAGTTCGTCATGCTCCCTTAAATGTCACTGCTTGCGGTAGCGTCGGGGGTCGGGTTGCCTCCTTCCCTTAAATATGGCGAGGGTGGTAGTGACCGATCTTTGCGTTATGCTTGTGAGCGGGTGCTGCTTCCGGGTTGCTGCTGTTGGTGTACTGGTCGTCTTGCTGACGTTTTTATTTCTGCTTGAGTATAGTTTTCGATGTTTTTTTTTTAATATAGTGGTGTGCTAGCTGATCTATGGCTAATAATTTAATGTTTTGTGTTGCGCGTAGTGTATATTATTTTGCATACTATTGTATAGAACCCAATTTTTTTTCTAACTGAACAGACAGCTGTGCTGCTGGGGAGTTTATTGCACCACTTCTTCTTCCCAGCTAAAGCACTAGGAAGTGGTGAAGGGTGGGCGTTTTGGGGGACTGTCTTATGTAATTTTGACGTTCGAAAAGTGCTGATTCTCAGCCTAGTTTGAATAAATGACTTTTGATTTTGAGTTAGTACCAGTGTTGACACCACCTCTACTAGCCGATGAATCGTCTCCGTGCTCTGTGTATGTTTATTTAATAAAATAATTACTCCGAATGTAAATTATTGATGAATGCCCAAATAACACTAACCACACAACAAAATCCACAGAAGCAGATGATGATGGAGCTGTTCATGAAGTTTATCAGTAGCGCGAGACTGAACATTTTCTCCACGTCGCCTGTCAACCTGCAAGGTATAATGATGTAAAGTCGAATTATTAATTCTCTGAAGTAATCTGACGTATGCTAGCTGTCACTTTGTGCAATAAAATGGTCATATTTATTGTATTCTAGACTTTTACACTTATAATTCGACTTTAGGCTATGTTGCTCTTCAAATCGGCGGTTTGTTACTGGGTTAGTTATTATAGTTCTCCCAATTCTAGTCCTATTCTTAAAAAAGTGTTGGTTTCGAAGATTATTTGGATGATAAACTTGCGTCATTTGTTTTCGGCCCGGGCAGATGTAGTGAGTGACTGTCAAACATTCGTAAATCACTTTACACACTATTTACCTGATCAACGCGTGATGTCTCAGCACAACTTCTGTGATCTCCTTCTGATGCCTTGCGTCCCAGTAATTAGCGTCAATAGACTTCACTCTTTCGCCCTCAGTCCGTAGCATTTCCTCGCTGACTGTAGCTACGCAAAGTGGATAGGTATCAACATAAGAATACAATCAGTAACTAAGAGTAGGCTATACAAGCATTACAGAAGAAAATATTCATCACATTATGCGCCTTTATGCAGTAGGCGTCTAGATAGTCAGTATATAGTATACCTACTATTATGTCCCATGCACGTAAAAGACTGTAGGTATTTTCGATTCAAGAAACTCAATAACACGCCTGGATTATCGCCCAAGGGATTGAACCCTAGACCTCAGCAAATGCGGTAGCAACCACTGCATCAAATGCAACCACATCACCAAACCATTGTGACATTCAGCATCACGCACTAATCTTTGTAAGCAAGTATTAGAAACATATTTTCTTAAGTATAGGTAACCGTACTAACCCATTGGATAAGACCTGACGAGCTGTTGGTCGACCGTGACGTAGAACAAGCGCCGCACACGTCTGGCAAGCAGGTCGAACTGCGTGGTGATGTGGCACAGGAACAGGCAGAATAACATGTCCCATGCCACGTTGAACCAGATCACCACCAGCGCTGGCAACCAACGTAACACCAGTTTATTTAAGGAGTGACGTGGCTTAGTGAGTTGTAAGGGTCAGGTTTCAGAACGTTATACTGTTCCAATAATCAGCCGGAAGATGTCATATTGTGTTATCATATCATTCATCATCTGCCTAGCCTTTTCCCATCTATGTTGGTGTCGGCTTCCAGTCTCACCAGATCCAGCTGAATACCAGTATTTTACATGGAGGGACTGCCTATCTAATCTACACAACCCAGTTGCTGGTAAGACTGGTTGTCAGACTATCGGATTTCTGACGACCCGTAACGACTGTCAAATATCTACGAATGACAGCTGAGACCAACGGTTTAACGTGGTTTCCGAGAAACGGAAGGGTCTTGGTATGTAAAGATGTCACCCATCCACGGACCAACCGCGGCATGCGTAGCTTAAACTGATCGATCGACCCGTGCGGCTGTTATTACTTAGCCACGAGGCCTCCATATTGTGTTATCATTATTCAGCCGAAAGAAGTCCACTGCTTGATATAGACCTTCCTCAAGCATTGTCAGCTACAACGAAGTAGGTACACATCACGCATCCACTGGATTCCCAAGACGTTCACCTAGTCACGTCGCTTCACCTTGTCGTTGTGATTATTCTAGCAACACGTATTGGTCAAACATTTTTGTTTTTCGACATTGCACTTTTTGGGTCGAGAAGATACTGCGTAGCTTCCTGAACGCTGCCTTGCAGAAGCGGCTTTGACACTTCTCCTCTTTATCCAAGTTAGACCTCTAAATTATATATAAACCTACCGAATAAAGTGTTACTAAATTATATTACTAACCGTGCCAGGTCTGCACAACGAGCGTGATCTCATAGTAGATAGGCTGGTAGGGGTCGAAGGGCAGCCAGTACAAGAAGTGCAGGCCCATGGGTGAGTCGTATCCGCAGTAGCGTGCGATACTGATAAAGTATGGCGGCGAGAGGAAGCTAATCAGCAGCGCGTTGTTGCACCAGTAGTAGCCTGGGAAGGATGATATAAAAAATAAAATTTCCTCCGCAAGTGACGTCATAAGCGGTGCCGGTGGTTCGGCCTAACTTAGGCAGTCATATGCGCTACCAACCCGCTGGCAGATTTATTTTTCTCGAAGGATGGCAGCACGCAACAAACTCTGTGATTTATGTAGGCAGTTGTAGTATAAAACATTGCGATGAATAAACAAAAACAAAATTTTTTTTCGGCTAGCTTTTTGTAACCCACAGATAAAAAAATGATAGATGGAACGATGATAATCACACTTCAAATACCTAAAAGTGTCACAACAAACCTTTAACGATCAAGTTGAGCTGCCTGAGCGCTCCCTTGATGATTTCGTGCTCCTCATCAGACACCTCTCCTTCTGGCCACATGTCTCGCAGCTCGTTCGCCAGGTTCTCATACACGGGACGATGGATCACCATCTTGATAGACTTGAAGATCGCTGTGTTCAATCAATTAATTGTTGTAAACAAGAGTTTGGTTACAAACGTTGGCAGTTAAGTAGGTATGTTAGTGGTTATTTAAGCTTATTTTTTTTTGGGATAGGTCTGTTGCAGGGTACTCTTCAGCTCCAACAGCATCCTGAAAACTATAGCTGACAGGTGGGTGATCCCATACTGGGGCATTGGATGCGCCTACATGCCACTGTGGCGCATATTATTAATAATTGTTTTGTTTTTCGTCACTTTAATAAAAGTGGTAGTTACCGTCGCTGGAATTAGTAGGTTGATAGGCGAGAAATATGCCTTTGGTAAAATTTTATCGAGTAAAGTCGAGTTCAGTCTTCGTTATTCTCCACGAAGTTGTTACTTCGTCGAGAATAATTTTAATGATTATGTTGTTGTTGTTGTTGTTGCTGTTGTTGTTGTTGGTGATGATATCACCAGTGACCGAGAAATGTTTAGACAAAAGAAAATTCTTAGTGCATTAACAAATTACGAAGGTACGCACATAACACGACGCATCCGAAGCAGGGCATCATACGGAACACTTTGATGGAGTCGCGGAACGTCTGCGCTTCGTACGCCGTCGTCACCATGCTGACGAGCTCCGATGGACCCGCCAGGAACAGATTCATCAACTCGAACCAGTAGAACATATCCCACCATTTGCTAGTGTCGGAACACGAAATAATGATAATTTTTTTAGCTGGGTAATCTTGCAGTGAAATAAAACTTAAGATTTAGGTAGTCAAGTAAATTAGTGGCTCAGTTTGGACGTTAGGTTCAAGAATAGTAGTTAATTGCAGGCCGTTATAGTAAAAAGTGCTCATCACAATATTAATCCGTTGAGATATTTTATTTATTGAAGTTGCACAAGACACCTTATCTACTACCGGCCATAATTGCTTGTTTTGTTTTTAGTGGTAAAGAATTTGTTTCAGGACTAGGTTCTACCCGGATTGGATATGCTGTTAAAAGTATTTTTTTTTACTACTCATAAACTCCGAAAAATGTCTTCAGAATATGTGTGATATGACTACTTCCGCCCATATGTAACCTATTTCCTGTTCGTATATTTTTTCTTTTTCGTACATGTAAGGTATATCCATACTACCTGGTTTGCCTATTGTTAGTATTAATGCATAGCACCCATTTCTATTTCCATATTTTCATGCGTTTATCATACAAAACAAATAACACACATAACAACTACAACGACGTATCATTCATAAGCCCACCAGATAATCCACAAACTCATACAAATACTAATACACAAACAAACTCATTTTCATTCACTTTAATAAGTTGTGTTTTTCTATATAATAATAACAGGAAATTACTCTGCTTTTTGTGCCCCCATTTAGTGTCGGTTTTTATTACAAATGGCTACTTTAAACAATGTTATTGATGATCTGGAGAATCTTAATTTAGAGAACGCTTTTAGATGCAATCCACAAGACTGTAAAAAGTATATTAATGTGTCCGAGAATAACATCAAATTGTTACATATTAATATACGTAGTGTGAATAAGAACTTTGATAGTCTCCAGGCACTGATATGTTCAACAGATATCAATTATGACATTATTGTGTTAACGGAGTGCTGGCTAAGCAAAGTCAATTACCCACCAAAACTGAATGGATTCCTTTCGCGTTCCACAAATAAAACAAGCAGTCAGAATGAAGGCGTAATCATCTACACTAAAATTGGATTAAATGCTACGGTTTGGGAACCAAATATAACAAATGCTAACTGACTTATATGTCAAGTAGATAGTAAATTTGCTTTCGTATGCATTTATCGCCCACCATCCTATAACACTAATAGTCAAATGGATACGTTCTTGTCTAGCTTAAATGACGTCTATGTTGGCCTCTCATCCATTCCAAATATTGTGCTGGTCGGCGACATAAACATCGATATAAAACCGGGAAACAATAGCCCTCATAGCCTTGATTATCTTGTCTTGAATGCGTCCCATGGACTTCTGCCAACTCACCTAATACCTACGAGACAGGAAAACTGCCTTGATCATATTTTGGTTTAGTCTAAGCTACCTGTCATGTCATTGATTCTTGAATCTTCCATAACCGACCATAAACCCATTATACTATCAATAAAAAACGCGAACCCCAGTTATAAAAAGATGTACAAAATTTCTCGTCCTAATCTTGATGCAATAAAATCAGAACTTGAAAACACCAATTTCTTCCAAATTTATGAAATAAATGACGCAAACGAAGCCCTAAATTCTTTTACATCAATATTAACTACTATAATAAATAATCATACTTCTAAAGTAACTATTCCAAGGAAACAAAGAATCACTAAATCTTGGATTACACCAGGTTTACTGAAATGTATCCGAAATAAGGACATGCTTCACATGAAATCAAACAGTTCCCCAGACAATTTAATACTAAAAGTCACGTACACGCGTTACAGGAATTTTTGTAATGATCTACTCCGTAAACTTAGGATAGCCTATGAATCTAGTGAATTAGAAAAATCTAAAAATAATCCCAAAGCCCTCTGGAAAACAATTCAAACAATTACTAATACCACTAAAACACGTATTAGTCCTGTCGAACTGCTAAAAATAAGTGATGATCCTCAATCGTCGGTTAATCAGGTGTGCTCTTTCTTTAGTGAGATTGGGAAAAAATTAGCAGCAAATATTTTGACTCATCATGGTCAAACATTTCCACCTTTGGGCCATGAACGATCAACGATAAGCGAACCTTTGAGTCCGTCACCGACCAATTCCTTTGTGTTACTTGACACAGATGAAAGTGAAGTGGAAACAATAATCCTACAGCTCCGTAGCGATTGTGCCGTGGGCTGGGACGGTGCGTCGTCGGTCTTGCTTAGAATTTGCCGTCACATCTTGGTTCCACCAATTATCTATATCTGCAATCTTAGCATACAATTAGGGATATTCCCAGATGGCCTTAAAAAAGCCATAGTTCACCCTATTTATAAGGGTGGGAGCAGAGGCTGTGTCAACAATTACAGACATATCTCTGTTCTGCCATCACTTTCAAAAATTTTAGAAAAGGTCCTTAACGTACGTCTTAAAAGCTTTCTCGACAAACATAATATTATTGCTGAAAACCAGTATGGCTTTAGGTCTGGTGTCTTGACGGAAGATGCTGTTTTGGACCTTACGCAATTCATAGCAAGGAAACTGGATGGTGGAACAAAGTGTATGGGCATCTTTCTGGACCTGTCTAAAGCTTTTGACACAGTTTCTGTTCCTAAACTTATCTAGAAGATTGAAAAACTGGGTGTACGTGGCAAAACGCTGGATATGTTCAAGGATTACCTCAGGAATCGGTATCAGCAGGTCAAAATAGATACGTACCTCAGCCAAGAAGAGTCCCTTACTTACGGTGTGCCCCAAGGGAGTATTTTAGGCCCCAGATTGTTCCAAATCTATATTAATGACCTCTGTAAGATGATCCTTCCAAATTGCAAGATTTTTACATAAGCCGACGACACCGCGATTCTAGTGCACGGACCAACATGGGACGTGGTCAAAGATAGGGCGGAAGCTGCCTTGAAAAGTGTTATGAACTGGTTCAACAAGAATTTACTTACACTGAATCTCGATAAATCCAGTTACATTCCTTTCGCAATTAAGCGCAGTACACGGCCGTCGTCTAATTATTCAATATATGCTCATTCCTGTTGGTACCCAACCTCGTGCTCCTGTCCCTCGTTGGCAAGAGCCGACTGTGTGAAATACCTGGGTCTTCAAATTGATAGTGGGTTAAGGTGGGACAGGCAACTCGAAGCGGTAACAAGCCGAACAATGCGTCTCGTTTACATCTTCAAATCCTTGAGAGATTCTGCTGACGTCAATATATTAAAAATGGTGTACCGCTATGCCAGTCGATCATCGGCTACTGTATAACTGCCTGGGGTGGTGCAATGAAAACAAATTTCTTGAAGGTAGAGAGAGCTCAAAGAGCAGTCCTCAAGACAATGACTCGTAAACCATATAGATTTCCCACAGTGCATTTATATGAGGATTGCAAAGTTAACGGTTAGGCAGCTCTTTATCCTGTAAGTGGTCCTCAGAACCCACAGAACCATGCCCAGGTCCGACCCATAAAAGCGCACAAACATCCCCTCCGGGGGAGGACATTCCTGCGACCCCGGCAGGTATCAGCCCTAGTGGACCCCTACAGTTGTGCTGACAGCTCTTTGAGGCGCGCGTGGAACACAACTCGTCGGACGGCGAGCTACCTTGCTCACCGTCCGCAAGCCCGCGCCTATGGTGGCTGGGAATCGGCCCGGGATTCCCGACGTCCAGCACGTCTCCTGCGGCGGCTCGGCATGACAGCGCGAAGTTTGCCTCTCCCTCACCCGTTCCGCCTCCTCCTTGGCGAGCATTACTGCTTCGCGAAAGGAGCTGACGATTTCCAATACACCCTCGCTCCATACCATGGCTTGGACCAGGGCCGAACGCTAGAGATCACTGCCGCCGATCGCCTCCACGAGGATACGGCGGTGCCCCGCCCAAGCTGGAAAGATCACCACCATATGCTCCACCTTGTCCTCAGAGCGATCCACACAATGGTGACACCCGGGCGTTTTCTCCTGCCTTATCAGAATTAGGAACCACCCGAAGCAGCCGTGTCCGGTGAGGACCTGCGTCAGACGAAAGGTGAGGATGCCATGGCGCCTCTCTAGCCACTGCTCAAAGAGGTGGAATCTTGGACTTATTATTGACAAAGACCTTCGTTTCTAAAAACAAGTAGCCGACTCGTTAAGAAACTGCTTTTACCGCCTTTTTTTTTTTTTTGGGTGGGAAATCATCAAATAACTTCTCCCGCTCTGGGCGGAGCGGGAGGGTGTGTCAGACTCTTACTGACTAAAACCCACGCGTATTCCTTCCTGTTGCCTGTGTTGCGGGGGCCTCGGTGACCCATAAGTACCTTCCCGCGACCCCGGCAGGTGCTTTTACCGCCTGAAAGTTCTATACAAGATTAGGCCTTCCTTGTTCGATACACTACGGGAGCAGCTTGTAGAAACCCTGGTTTTGTCTAGACTAAACTACGCAGATACAGTGCATGGCCCGCGCCTATTGGCTCGCACAGATCGGCTCATTCAAAGGGTCCAAAACGCTTGTTCTTGTTATAAAATTCCTCCCAGAACTCACGTAACCCCATTTTTAAACAAACACTTCACATTGAGAATGAAATCGAGACGCTAACTACACTTGGCGTGGAACCCCAAGCAGGTGGCTTGGGGTTCCCGGCATTGAAGTCCCCGAGGACGAGCACGGGGAGGGAACCGAACCCGACGACGACGACTCTCGATTCCGCAAGGGAGTTGTGGAACTCGGCAAGTGTTCGGTTCGGGGAGAAGTACGCAGCCCCGTCCTCTTTTGACAGCCTCGAGGGACGGAGTACCGGCGGCGCACTAAAACGACCTGGTTGTCATATTCTGCTAAATGTACTAACGTAGAAGCGACAATCAAGCTTAATACATACGTGGTTTCCTCGGAGATTTTATGTGCCATGCGGATGGCCACCCATCCCAGCACCTTCTTCGTCGGCGCGTATGACTCGTCATAATCGCTCTTGTCGTACACCTAGTCGGAAAGTTGGAACATTTATGTTATTGTATGAATTTTCAAAAGAGTAGATTAGAGACTAGTTAGAAATTTTGTCTAAAGACACTACCCTGAACCTACTCCAAATTTAAGCCTTAATTTTGGCGATGTTTGAATAATCATAACTCATAATCATTAAACTATGTATTTGGTTGGACGCAGGTACGTACCTAATTCAAATGCTAGTGTAAGTACCTCTATCAAATCTCCCGACTCGTAAGGAACAGCCTGCGATGTGGTTTTGCGAAATTGCGATATTTTGGCACGGTTTGCTTTGAATGCCATGGAACCAGCATTCACAGCTTTTTTTTTAATAAAAAACAAGCAATCAACCAGCATCAAAAATTATTAGCAAAAGCAAATGCCAATTACAACATCCCAATTTTAATAAATTAAATACGGCTTACTCTCTCATTAGCCCTTTGCTTTGATTTTCTCTTGTAGCATTTTCTTAGTAAAGACGTCATTCTGCTTCAGACCGTGATTTCCTATTGTTTCAATCGAGGCACGTCATCTTAGCGGCACTAATAATTATTAATCACGCAATACAACCCTTACGAAAATTACATGCCTTTTACTTTGCAAAGGATCGACGCACACACCACTGCTTCTGTTTCTTGATCGTAATTATAAATAGGTAATATTAAAGAAGGAAAGTGGACTACTTAATATCTTTTTGAAATGCAGTATTATACAACTTTACCGCATCAATCACGCGTACCTACTAACCTCGCAGCGGGACAGGCCATCCTAATCTAGCCTAGCAGCGTGACATAATGGCATTCCAATCTGGCATGGGATGCCATGTCACGTTCTAGCCTCGCAGCCATAGAGAACCTAGTAGCGTGATGGACGCATCTCGTAGTAGGAATATAAGTCAGCTGATGAAATGTGAAACGTCTAGTTGATGTAACTGATGACCGAAAAGCTGGCGGCTTTCTCGCGCAACGCAACAGCATTGCAATTCAGCGAGGAAATGCCGCCAGCATCCTCGGTACAATGCTCCGTGGGCCTTTTTTAGGCTTAACTTAGTTTTAATTTAATTTAGTTAATGTTAATAGTCAGCTTTGATTTCACCTGACTAACAGCCTGGCCACGGGAACGGGCGTCTCTAACGGCAGCGCGGCGGGCGGGGCGGCAATCCTTGCGGCACAGGGGGACTAGGTACTCTCTAAGTCCGTCAACGAAGATACGGGTCGTCCGAAAGTAGTTGATTCGTCAAAACAAGTGACAAATTAAATTTTTTGAACGGGTAAAAACACATTGCGAGTAGGGACAACTGTCAAATCGTGAGTAATCTTATGTCCGTAGGTGATACGGAGGTAGGAAACGCCCGTAACTTCGTTGCCGCCAAAACTACGGATTAAGTGCTCAGGGATTGTACCTAGGCCCCCAGTTTGCAAGCCACGGGCAATTGCGTTCGCCGCCGCGACCAGTGAGAGCAAAATGTCTTTTAACTAAGTTATCTCGATGTTGCTTGGAGAGTAGTCGTTTTTTGGTTCAAGACATAGGTAATAATTTGGAAGAGATTGTGGAGTACCTACATGATTTGAATAAGAATCGGGTTTATGATGTGGGTGACCAGACTTTCAAATGGCTGGCCTATATAGTATTTCGGCAATAAAACTTTCAGTATTCATTTTTTGTGGTGAATACGGCGCTTTATTATTATGGTTTCTACACTATTCGCCGTGACTGCCGCTCGACACCATGCAGTGGCATGCGCCATTCTATCTATTCATACAAGTTTCTGTCGCCCGCCGCACCGCCCGACGCCGGCTCGTGTCAATCGCTCGGTAAATTTCGCCGGTCGCCCCGCCCGCCGCCGTTCGCCGCTACGCTTGGCATGATTAGTACAGTTCTATAATTTTTTTTCAGTCGCTAGCTTAGAGCATTTAACTTAGGTTAAATGCTGTAAGGTTGCTAGACGCTTCGCCGTTCGCACCGCGCCAATATTCGTTGCAACGAATGCCCCATGGCCAGGCTGTTATGTAATTACTTTATTACACGAAGCTTGTCAAAGCTCTTGTCAAGTATCTAAAAATATTTTTAAATTCTTTTTCATAATTTACTTCGAGTAAAATAAATTCACATCACCCAGTTTCTTCAAAAGGCAACTAGGTAGCCTTTTTTAAAAGTGTAGAAATCCTCATGGATGTTCTCCATCCTGGGGTGGGTGGAGGGGTCTGTCAGACTCTTACTGACTAAAACCACACGGTGTTCTGCTGCTACCTTTAGCCGGGGTGCTGGAGTGCTGCGCATTGGTCACGCTAGGTGTTGGCCTGCATGAATTCATGCGGGCTTCGTCACTCTCAGCAGCCGCTTACGGCCGCAATTCCTCTGGAAGAGGCGCGCGCGGAACACGGCGCGTTTCGTGCCCGTTCAGGCAACAAACTCCCCAAGTCTGTTGCCTGCAGGGCTCATCCTAAGACGGCTGGAGATCGTTCCGCACCCTCCAGCGCCCGGTGACAATGCTACGAATTGGCAGGGAGGTTGTATCCTCCCTCTCCCTTTCCGCCGCCTCCTTCGCGACCATCCCTTTTTCGACTTTACTTCTACGGCGTCCCACGCGCTCTCTTCTCTGACCATGTACTGCACCATGTCCGGAAGAGAGAGAGTACCCGCAGCACCAACCGCGTGACAAGGTCACGGCGCTGCACTGCCAGAAAGTAAGGGCGCCATGCCGTCTCTCCAGCCACTCTCTTACCATGGGTCTTACCGCCGCTATAACGCCATACCCTGCGCTGGGTTGCGCATGTCGCTGTTCCCATTCCACCACTAGGGTCTGGCGGAGCTAGACCCTATACACCTCGACATGACGAGGCATCAAGTGCTGGCCCCGCTCCAGTGCGTCCCGGCGCCACCAATATAGAAACGCCAGGATTTTGGCGTCAAGATCACAGGGTGTTGGTGATCCGGGCAAGAGGCTCGTCGCCTCGAAGGAGACCGTGTGGTATCCTCTTATCACCCTGACGGCCGTTCCTCTCTGTGGTCTAACTAGGTAGGTACCTGGACCCATGCTTTGTATCAGTGTAGTTATCATCAACCATCCAATGTGCTAAATTATAAGTAGGCAACTAAGCTTAGACAAGAAAGAGAGTGTGCCATCTTCATTGCGAAAGGGCTGATTTTTTATTGAACCCAATTAGTAAATTACCTACTGGGTGTGGTAGATAACGGAACTTCCGTTAAAAACAAAAAACAACGAAAGAAAACTTATAATGAGCTTTGTATCAACTGTACGCTTATTCTTAATAAAAAGAAGCATCTGTTAGTGTTATTATTGTGTCACAGTTAATATTTAATTATGTTTTTATTTCTCTCTCTGTATCATTAAACCCGTGCTGGCGTAATTAAAAAGAGTTTATTCTAATTACACTACACACCCTTACCGCTTTGTGGAAGCCATTTATAATTAAATATTCAGCAATTATTTAGACATAACAACGTAATGAAATTCAGAATAAACCCAATAGTATTAGAAAAGTGTAAGTGTTGTAATGAAATAAAAATAAAAATTCACCACTTTAACACATATAAGAATTTATTCATTCCCAACATTCTCCAGCTTCTGAGATTCAGAGCAGATTGGAGAAATGGCAACAGAAGCTGGAGAATGTTGAAAACTGAATATATGTTTTGCGATTTCGGCCGTCTCTCCAGTTCTGGAGCCATAGCGCTTGATGGCGCGCTTCTCTCAGTCTGTTCTGACTTTCGGTATCTCGGTTCACTCGTGCAATGCGATGGCGAAGTAGATCGGACGGTTAAGCAGAGAGTTAACACTGGATAGATGAAATGGCAGCAGGTCACAAGAACAATCTGCGACTCCCGCATTCCTCTTAAACTTAAGGGGAAGATATATAAAACAATGGTAAGACCTGCTGTCTTGTATGGATCAGAATGTTGGGCCACAAAAGGGATGAATGAAAGGCAATTGCATGCAGCTGAGATGAGAATGTTAAGACACTGACAACACCTAAACCGCGGTCACTGTCAGATTGCATAGAAAAGAAAGAGAAGCGCGATGACACAACGCTTGTAATTTATTGCAAAATATGAAGCAATTATCTATTTACTCAAAGTTGAGTTGAGTAATTGAAAATAAAAAACAACCAAGTTCTGCATTCAAAGAAGACGTTCTTGATATTAAGTGAATACGTAACGTATGTTGATATTTAATACAGATATTTTGGATTAGAACTCAAAGTAAGAGGTTAGTTTAACGTTAGTTTGTATCGAGATTTTTTCTTCAAAACGTGTTTTGGTAACAACCAAGTTCTGGGAAATATGTTCAAAATTAACATATATTTTTTCCGCTACCACAAACTATACAGATTTGGCTATTTTTTTTCTTAAGAGAAGCCTATTTTTGGCAATTGGGTCTTGTCAGCGCCTTAAGAGGGATGTGTGGTGTGACACGAATGGATAGAATACGAAACGAGTACATAAGAGGAAGTCTGAAAGTGGCATCGGTGACTGAAAAGTTGTGCGGAAATCGGTTTTCTTGGCATGTGATACGGAGGAATGAGGAAAATGTCGTGAGGAAAGTCTAGTACGAATGTCGATGTAAGAGTAGGGGAACACCAAAGAAACGACGGATGGTCTGTGTGAAAGAAGATATGGCTAGAAAGGGGATGACTACCGAGATGACAACTAATAGAGAAGTATGTAAGAAAGGGACATGTTGCCGACCACAAATAAATTGAGGTAAGGGCAGGAGAATGATGATGACCGCCACGTCAAAAAAGCAAAAACGCGCCCTCGGCGCCAAGCCATGGCGTGCTGGGTACTTTTTCGTTTGTCATCTATTAGATACGTGACTGTAGTGGTCAAAAGGTTTAAAATAATCGCATAAAAATATACAGGGCGTCCCACGACTTTGCCACATGGAGGGAAAGTACCTTGAGTACTGTAGATAGAAAAAATACTGAATGAAGACTTCATTTTTATTTTAAAAACAACTACATTCAAAGAATTTTAAATAAATGCATGTCTGGACCGGGAATCGAACCCCCTATATGTGAAAAAAACCTGTACCTAATTTTGTTGTGCCGATCAAAAGACTCAATCTTATACATAATAAATGTATAAGATTGAGCCTATAGTCTTCTAAATAACATGGCATTTAAAATAAAAGGAAGACCATGAATTTTTTTACGTTAAATCTATTTTGAACAACTTCCATTTGTCCCAGTGTCTTGAAATTCTTCGTAAATAAGTACATTTCGTTCATAAACTGTACATCAAGTTACCACAAACTGTCAAATTTTCTCATTCTGTTTTGAAATTAAACATCAATCAACATCATCAATTAGGTCTAAAACCATTAGGAGAAATTTGACAGTTTGTGGTAACATGTGCTGGCGTCTGTACTATGTAGTCCTCTGGTGACAATACAGTTAGGATGATCTGCCGCCGCCAGGGGCTATGGCCCCTCTGCCCCCCCCCCCCCCCCACGCTACGCCACTGGATGAACCTAAGTTAACCCGATATAAATAGTACTGGTTAAAGATCAACTGGTATTAAAATGTTTTTTTGTAGGAAATCAACTCCAACCTATTTACTTACAATGGATAGACTGGCCGAAAATTAACAAAAAAGATTAACTTCAAATTTCGAACGAATACGCGTTATAATTTAATTATATTTGAATAAAATTATTCTTAGTAGAATTCGTTATTTTAATTAAATAAAGCTTTTGAAATTTCAGTTATTAGGTAACGTTACCTTGTTTGCAAATGCATCCTGAGGTGTTTTTATACTATCGATCATATTATCATATCTGGTAGCGTCGTCATTGTCTAGGTTTGGGCACGCCACGATTGCGGCGATAAGTCCCCTCTTTGAGGAGTGGCTATAGAGAGGCGCCACGGCGTCCTCACCTTCCACCTGACGCAGGTCCGGACACGGCAGCTTCGGTAGGTTCCTGTGTCGAATAAGGCGAGAGGAAACGCCCGGGTGTCACCACTGTGTGGATCGCCCGGAGGAAACGGTGGAGCATACGGTGGAGGTCTGCCCTGCTTGGGCAGAGCACTGCCGTGTTCTCGTGGAGGCGATCGGCGGCAGAGATCTCTCGCGTCCGGCCCTGGTTCAGGCCATGGTACGGAGCGAGAGGGCATGGGCAGCCGTCACCTATTTCTGCGAAGCAGGCATGCTCGCGAAGGAGGAGGCGGGACGGTTGAGGGAAAGACAAATTTCGCGCCCTCTCGTCCCTAGCCGCCGCAGGAGACGCCCTGGGCGTCGGGAATCTCGGGCGGATTTCCGGCCACCGTAGGCGCGGGCTTGCGGACGGTGAGCAATGGCTCACCGTCCGGTACGGACCAGGCCCGGGTCGACGGCGCGTTGTATTCCACGCGCACCTCAAAGAGATGTCGTCAGCACAAGTGTAGGGGTCCACTAGGGCCGATGCCTGCCGGAGTCGCTGGAAGGTACTAAAGGGTCACCGAGGCCCCTGGCAACACAGGCAACAGGAAGGAATACGGGTGGGTTTTAGTCAGTAAGAGTCTGACACACCCTCCCGCTCCGCCCAGAGCGGGAGAAGTTATATGATGATTTCCAATCCAAAAAAAAAAAATGTTTCTAGGCTACCAGTAATATTCTTAATTATTAGATCCTAGAGGATTTAGAATTCCACGTTTAATCCTCATCGATGGGGCTAATGTTTTTATTTTTCGATGTTCATAACGTAATTCGTTTGGAGTTTTACATCAAACAGCTGATAATTCAAGGTTTCATTGCCCAAATGTTGTTGAATGTACCTACACATTAAAGTTTCATTCTAAATCCTTATGAATCAAACTTAAA
Source organism: Atethmia centrago (assembly GCA_905333075.3). Classification (NCBI taxonomy): domain Eukaryota; kingdom Metazoa; phylum Arthropoda; class Insecta; order Lepidoptera; family Noctuidae; genus Atethmia; species Atethmia centrago. The sequence goes on from HG995387.1 coordinate 14,882,419, forward strand.
TCTAAAACCTTAATAATAGTCCACTTAATATAACTTACGCTAGCTTGACCTTGTTTCAGAATCAATACGCCAGGATTATTATCTATCCTTTGAAGTTGAAGGGTGTGTGTCCTGGTGATCAGGGCCAGGAGCACGAGGAACCTGTGGAGGTCTTTAAGTATCACTTTTGTGTCATGATTATTTATTCTAACAGGACAAATGTTCCTAACGATTTCACCCGATACTTGCGCTTTTTGAAAACGAGGTTTGTCTTTACTTCGTCTAATGTTCACTCCTCTTATGAATACAGTATCTTCTTCGTGTATATCGAATGATGTTTCAGCGTCGCGTTTTTCTTTGACCTTTTCCTTGTTTGCTATTATTTTATCCGTTAAGAAGCTGACAACACCTAAACGGCGGTCACTGTCAGATTGCATAGAAAAGAAAGAGAAGCGCCATGACACAACGCTTGTAATTTATTGCAAGTATGAAACAAAAATATGAAACAATTATCTATTTACTTAAAATTGAGTTGAGTAATCGAAAATAAAAAACAACCAATTTCTGCATTCAATTATGACGTTTTTGTTAATAATTAAATACGTAACGTATGTTGATATTTAATACAGATATTTTGGATTAGAACTCAAGGTAAGGTTAGTCTAACGTTAGTTTGTATCGAGATTTTTTTCAAAACGTGTAACGTAACAACCAAGTTCTGGGAAATATGTTCAAAATTTACATATATTTTTTCCGCTACCACAAACTGTATAGATTTGGCATTTATTTTTTATGAGAAGCCTATTTTGGTCAATAGGGTCTTGTCTTAAGTATTGGTAGAGATATTTAGTTCGCTTCATATGATCGCTTAACAATTGTTGCGTGTATTGTTTATTAAAGTTTACTGCAAAAGGTGCTATTCGAATCAAAGTGTGTCCAAAGACAACTTCAAAGGGTGTAAGACCTGTTGTCGAATTTATAGTTTGGTTGTAGGATATAACTGCGTACGTCATTACGTCGGCAGCGTCAGTAATTAGATGTACATATTTTGCGATGCGATATATTTCTAAGATGGTTGAGTGAAAACGCTCTATTAAACCCATATAATTGGGGTTATGTGCCGTACCTATGTGCAGATCGATTTTATAAAATTTTATTGTTTCTTTAAGCATTAAGCAAGCACAGGTATTGTTAAATTCGGTTCCAGGATCGGCACTTATCCGGTTTGTTAGGCCATAGAATGAGAAAAATAATTTATGCACGAATTACTTCAGGGGTGGATCGGTTTGAGAATATGAAAGCCTGTCCTAATTTACTAAAAGCGTCTATTATCGTCAAACAGTATTTCCCTTGTATCGAGAAAAGGTCTATGAATATTTCGGCAAAGGGTTTTGTTTGTGTTTGTGTTAACACTGGTTTCCAGGGCTTACGATCGTGTTTTAGTTTTTTTACAGGTTTCACATGAATTAATTACTGTAGCAACAGTTACGTCCATATTTATCCAGAAGTAGTTTCGCTTTATTTTCATAAAAGTTTCTTTTGTGAAAATGCCTGTTGTACCCTGATGTACGTATTGTACGACTGAACGTTGCTCGTCTTTGTTCTCCACGTAAATAATTATTTCCGTATGTTTTAACAGTATCCTTTTAAATAGTTTAATAACAGCGTCTGTAAACTGAGTACGGTGTATTTGATCCTCAAAATAAAAAACATATTTTATTTTAGGTTTTATGTATCATATATGATTATCTACAGGTCTTTTTGTTTTTTTCGAGAAAAACAAAAAAAAAATCGAGATCAATTATCAGTAAAAGATTCTGACGATTTCTGTTCCAGGTAAAAACAAGAACTTGATGGGGCTTCGTGTCTACAGCTTCATCTAGAATAGGGATGCCATCTGTATCGATATCTTGTGCTGAGTGTATTGTTTCAGGTAATTAATTAACCTGCTGTAAGGGTGCTAGAGGAAGATGCTTGGACTAAGTCAACGTTTCTGAAGAGTCTGATATTGCTATTGGACTGTCAGGTCTTTCAGTATCACTTACACTACCTGTAAAGATGTGTTATTATCTTCATTGGTAAGTACATGTCATTTTATACAGGGCGTCTGCGTTGCTATTTTGGCCACCTGTCTTGTATACCGAAATCAAATTCAGCTAACCTTAGTTTCTACCTAGTTAGCTTACTATTCGGCTCTTCGATTGAATTAAGCCACGTTAACGGTCGATGATCTGTATATACTGTCAATTTGCGTCCAGACAAGTATGGACGGAAATGTTTTGCTGCCCACACTATGGAGTTAACCCTTTATAAGGCACAGAAAACTGCTAAGGGTATGGAAATAAAAAATTGATAAATATGATAACTAGGACCTCTTTAGGATTTATTGCATTTATGTATTATTACCAGGAACTACTGAGTGGCACGTTATGAACGAGCCTTATAATATAGTTCATAGAAATGGTTAGCTAGGCATAACTCATTACGGTTGGTGACAATGGTTTGCTATGTTCTGTTCGTGACAATGGTTGACTATGTTCGATTCGTGACAATGCTTGGCTCTATGCATAACTATGGCTAGCAATTCTTCCTCTATAGTACTATGACGTGTTTCAGCATCATTTAATGTCTGACTGGCGTATGCAATGGGTTTTTCATTTCCAATAATTTCTTGTGAAAGGACAGCACCTATGGCATAATTGACGCGTCTGTAGTTAGAATGAAGGGCTTTGAAAAATCAGGGAATTGTAGTATAGGAGCGTTGACTAGTAGTTCTTTGCATCTATGGAAAACATCGATATATGATTGAGTAATCTCTATTTTATTTCTCTTTTTAGGCACGAAGTAAGGGGTTGTGTGACTTTAGAAAAATCCTTTCTAAATTTTCGATAATAGCTAACCAGGCCAAGGAAACTTTTGATTTCGGTGGATGTGCGAAAAAATAAACTATTCGAATATATTATTACGTCATCCAAATAAGCGAGGCAATGGATACCTTGCAAGCCTCTCAGCACGTTATCCATTGCACGTTGGAAAGTTGCAGGTGCAGTTTTAAGCCTAAACGACATGCGGGAAAACTCAAAGTGTCCTGATGGGGTTGTAAACGCGGTTTTGGGTCTATCTTGTTTGTCTATTTCAATCTGGTGATATCCACTAGCGAGGTCTAGAGTGCTAAAGTAAGTTGACTTTCCTTTCACCCGGGGCATCCACTTTCTTTGGGACTAGGTGCACGGGGGCACTCCATGGGGAAAATAACTCTTGAATTATATTATCGTGAAATTATTTGTCAACTTGTTTTTGTATTTCAGCGTTTTGTAACGGTCGTTGGTAAGGTCTAATAAAAATAGGCTCTTCGTTTGTAGTTCGGATTCGGTGCTTTACCTGGTTTGTGAATGTTAAGGGAATATGTTCGCAGTAAAATATATTCCTATATTCAAAACAAAGCTTTTCTATAGCTTCGCGTTCTTCTAAGTTAGTGTGATCTAATCGTAATTTTGCTAAATTCTGTTTCAGTAATTCGTCAATTTCATAGTTATTCAGTAACTCATCCATTGTCATGTCATTAAGTTTAGTTGTAGTCAGTGGCTTAGTAAATGTCACGCTATTTTGTGAAGCATTTTGAATAACAGGTGTCGCAAAATAATTTATGCATGTAAGTATAGCGCTAGACATACGTACGTCATTACCGAAAGTCAAAGATTGCGTCACCGTTATTAAGGTCAGTCGGTACTTTTACTAGCGTTTCAGTTCGGAGGTCTAAAGTGATTTCACATGTGAGATTGTATACTATAGGTATTTCTGTATCTCGTGTTCGTAAACGTTGCGTCTTCATATCTATTGTTGCATCTAACATTTTTAATAGATCATTGTCATTTTGTGATAAAACAATGACAAATAAATCAATTATGTGATAGGTACATGATGCTCACATATTTACAAACATTGTAAAAGTATACGTTTTCCTAAAAATAATAAATAAAGTAATAGGTCAGTGTGTGAGTTAAAGTAATCACAGAATTTAAATTCAACATTGATTTATTATTTGTATCAAATAATAAATTGTACAATTAAACTAGCAACCAGTTTGATTTTGTCTAGACTCTAGATTGTCCTATGGAGCTGGACCAGCATGTTTCCAAGCATTCTTATCTTGGATATAATCCTCTAATTTGTAATATGCTACTAGTGTACTTTTAACATGAGTTTTAAATTTTCGATAAAATATTATGTACTTTAGATAATCTGAAAAATGGTTGATCTATTTTATCTTTATTTCTAGTATTAAAATTATGTCTATCACTATTTTATTAAAAAGATGTTGAGTTTTTCTTACATACATAATATTTTCATAAATTAATTGGCAAGTTACTGTCATAATATTAATCTTTTAAATTGTTCCCTAAGAGATTCACGGCGACGTAGATTATAAATGGCTCTGACAGCTCGCTTTTGCAAAATAAAGATGGAATCAATGTCAGCAGCCCGACCCCACAATAAAATGCCGTACGACATAATGCTGTGGAAGTAGCTAAAATAAACCAAACGCACGGTTTCTACATCTGTCAACTGTCTTATCTTTCTAACAGCATAAGTGGCCGAGCTTAGCCGCCCCGCAAGAGATGTTATATGTGGTCCCCATTGTAGTTTCTCGTCTAGACTGATTCCTAGGAAACCGTTGGATTAATAAATTCTAGTTTTTCTCCATTCAATATGAGTTCACATTCGCTACTTCTAACATTAGGTAATTTAAATCTAATGCATTTGTTTTTTTTTTCATTTAGTACCTAATTATTTACCGTAAACCAATCTTGGACCTGAAGAATAGAGTTATTCACGTCTTCATGATTTTGTGATCGTCGGTCTATTTTAAAGATCAATGATGTGTCATCTGCAAATAACACCATCTTCGGTTGATTTTGAAGTAATTTTTTGGGGTAAATCATTAATGTAAACTAAAAAGAGGAATGGACCCAATATCAAACCTTGAAAAACGCCCATTGCCATTTCAGACCCCAATGAGTTTACGCCGTTTACTTGAACTTTAACCTTTCTATCTTTTAGGTATGATCTTAGTAAATCAAGAGCTTTATTTCTAAGTCCATACTTCCAGTGCTCTAGTTTCAGCAGAAGTGTCTCATACGCAATCGAACGCTTAAGAGAGGTCGCAAAAGATACCAATGGCATCCTGTGCTTCTTCTCAGGCGTTAAAAATGTTCATTATTAGGGTGACACCGGCGTCAGTCGTACAACGCCCTTTGGTGAAACCGTACTGTTGTTCATAAAAGATGGAATTTTTATTAAAGTGGCGTAACATTTGATTGAGCATCAACTTTTCAAACACCTTACTGAGAACTGGCAGAACTGGCACAGGCCTATAATTGTTGGGTTCTTTACTATCACTGGATTTGAACAAAGGAACTACTTTACTGTGTTTCATAAGATCTGGAAAGACTCCTTGGTCAACACTGATGTTAAATATGAAAGCTAAGTAGGGCGCAATGGTTTCGATGATAGATCTACAGACTATTACAGACATTCTCCAGAGATCTTCTGTTGATTTAATTTTAAGATCTTTAAAAACTTTTATAACAGCCTGGGGATTTGTATGCTGAAACCTAAACTCTAAAGGCCTTTACATTTTTTTAAAGTAAGGTAGCAGAAAGCGCGGGTGAGGAATTTAAAGTTTCAGTAGTTTTAAGGGGATATTAACAAAAATGTTTTCAAATTCTTGAGCTATCTCTACATCTGAAGTGATGGGCTTATGTGCAGTCTCCAAATTAAATTCAGTATTACGCGGTTTTTTCCTACCTGTTACATTATTTATTATTTGCCAGGTAGTTTTTATTTTATCATCAGAAGATTTTATTTTATTGCTAATATAAAGAGCTTTAGCAATTTTGCACACACTTTTAAAAGTTTTAGAATATTTTCCAACATACTCATGAAAGCTTTTATTTTTCATATGTTGCTCTAAAGCAGGGAAAAACCATATGGCCTAAGCCATAAAGTTCAAAAAGTTTGTCCCTGCTTTTACGAATACCTGGAGTCGCCCAATCACTAAATAAGAATTCTAGATAAGTTTCATTAGCTTTATTTTTTAAATTTTCTAGCTCAATAGCTACGCAGTCCTCTGATCTGGCGTCGCCAAAATGTTGAATAAAAATAGATTTTAGTTGGTCCCATTCCCATTTAATTATATCCTCCCTTTCACTTAATAGCTTAACTGCTCTACCGCACAATCTACTAGTGATAGCATGGAAATCATGAGTTGACTGTACAGCATTATTGTGGCCGTTATTATTTCTTAAAATATATTCACTTTTCCTTATAAATAATAATATAATAGTAATAATAGATTTAATATATCTTTAGGGATCATTTGGAAAGCTTCTCCGACATGATCTTGACTTGATTTTTATCAACTATTTAATCAAATTAATTTACTAAAACACTTATATTATAAAACTTCACACAAAAATAGGCACTATTTCGTGCAGAAGTCAAATAACTTTTAACGATTTAAGTTTAAAATTTACGCAATTAAGACCTACTGGAGCAACACAGGAAAAATAAGGACGGGACAGGATAGTAAAAAGTTCTACTTACAGTCTGCTCGATGCCCACCCGTAGAGCTGCTCGTGCCGTGGACAGGAACCTTCGGTGCCAGATGGGTTAAACTTATTTATTTGGTTCGAGGATACCTGCGGTTGCGCGCGAGACCGATTTTTGAATACTCGAACACAGCTTTTAGACAGAGGATATCCTACCGGCTGCGCCAGATAACTCCCGGAAGTACTGCCAAAGGTTTTTAAAAAGAAAACAAAAGAGTCTTGTCGCGAAGATGTTTTAATGAAGACTAACTAGCTTAAAAATAAATCTAATACAAATCTTAATACTAAGTCCTTATCTTACGGATGCGTGTCGTGGGTGTTAGACATAAAATCCCGGTGCTACCGTGAATGCTGTATTAGCGTAGGCCGCCCAAGGCGCGTAACAACTAACACGTTGTTATAATGTTAGGGGTTGATACAACATGTATAACTAGCTACTAAATAAATGGGCATGGACATTGTGTATCATTGTAAACCCATATTGTTAACTGAGTAAATAAACGCAATACGAAGACCCAATCGCGATGTATTTTGAAGAAGCGATTGTCGGCCGAGTCGAGTAAAGAGCTGAGCGAGGTTGTTCAGCGTTGTTATTAACCCAAATCTATTGAATAAGAAGAGATAACTGAGCGTGTCAAGCGATCGAGTGCTAAAAGTGTGACTGTTTAACTAAACTAAACTAAAATCTAACCCCACACAAACTATGAAGGAACCTAACTAACGATGTGTGTATATAAGCCATTCAAATAAAAAGACGTGCGGATTCATTTTACCTACATAATGCGGTGTGATTTCAGTGAAACACTCTGTACGAGGCAAATAAACATATATTCATATTTCTAAATATAAAAAATACAATTGAATTTGAAAATAAAAGAAATCAGATTTCAGGTATAATTTCAGGGGTGAAGTCAACGACCTAAACGGATGATTGCTATGTGCATTGAAGACGCAGATTAGACGCAAAATTCCAATTTAAATGAAACGAAAAAATAACTTACTATCTTTCTAGATCTCGCCAAGGCATTTGATACGATTTCTGTTTCCCTCTTACTGGACTAACTCGAAAGATTGGGAATTAGAGGTATACAGTTGAAACTTGTTACTAGTTAGTGTAGTGTGTAGTTCGTGTAGGAAAATATAAAAGCTCTCACCTTCAGGTTACACACGGTGTACCACAAGGTAGCATACTGGGACCCACTTTATTTCTTGTGTATATAAATAGTCTCACGAGTCTTGAACTTACCCATGGAGAAATCATATCTTTTGCAGACGATACTGCCCTTTCTTTTGCTGCCAATACATGGGAAGAGGCTTTCCGTGCTGCACAGTGGGGCTTCGATATCGTGGGAAAGTGGCTTCAGAGTAATATTCTTACATTAAATGTAGACAAAACCACGTACATCTGCTTTAGCATAAAACAACAAAACTGGAGATGGCATCGTGCGACACATTCTATTGCACGAGTGTCACTCCGGGAAAAACTGCAAGTGCCTTTCATTGGAACGCGTGCATACAATGAAATATCTAGGAGTTAACATAGATAGCAATCTCAATTTTTAGGAACATGTTAAGCTGCTATGCTGTAAAATACGAAAGCTCATATATATTTTTAAAAATCTGAGGCAGATTGCTGACTTTGAGTTGCTAAAGCAGATATACTATGCTCTCCTTAAATCGCTTCTAACATATTGTCTATCATCATGGGGAGGGGCATCAAAAGCAACTTTGAAGTCTATCGAGGTCGCCCAGCGTACAATCCTGAAAGTTGCGACGTTGAAGCATATCCGATTCTCTACAACAGCACTATACGAAATATGGGAGATCATGACCGTGAGGCACTTGTACATACAAACCATTGCCCTCCTACAACACAGTAAATTTAACTATATCCCACTACTCCTCCAAAAACGAAGAAAAGATATAGTATGCGAAAGAACCAAGCTGTTTAAAACTAAATTTATTCAATGTTTTGCCCACTCCATTGGTCAGTTAATTTACAATAGGTTAAACAGAATCCTTAATATATACCCGTTAACAAATCAAATCAAATCAAATCCATTTATTTGCCGGAATGTAGGTTTACAATCATGTACGATCCTAAAAAACTATAATGGTCCCTTTATATTCTACCATTTTATATGGTGTGCAAATATTTAATTTTGTACTGCACAATGTTATTATTAGGTACATAAAAAGAGCAACAACAAATATGAGCTCATGCATTAAGATTTTCATGGAACAAATTAATTAATTGATGTCAAAGTTAGGGGTATAGGTCTATACTAAGTCAACTCAAGAGAAAATAAAAATGTCAGATTATGAATACATAATATTGTAATTGATAATGTCATAACTATTATAGTTTCAAAGTGTTGATTCAGTAAACTTTTAACATTAATTAAATATTATAAGGTATATACCAATAGTATTGATTTCAGTTTCCGTTGCCGCGATCTGACATGTATTCATTAAGATTGTAAAACCATTTTTTTTTAACATTGCGTTACCTTTTTTAAACATGGTCAAAGGTAAATCTTTAAAGGCGTCCGGTAATTTGTTATATACCTTTACAGAATTTATGTACGAGTTCCTTTTATACAATTCGAGCCTGCATTGCGGTAAACAGAATTCATGTTTAAATTTATTTTTATTTCTACGACCTATATTTTGTTTGGTTACATCTTTGTGTTTAGTAAAATATTCCGTATGCTGTTTTAAAAATAGGCATAATTTTCTAATGTACATACACGATAATGGCAGAATATTGTACTTCTTAAACAAGGGCTTACAACTATCCGTATACCAGGCTCCACAGATTGCACGTACACATTTTTTTGTACTCTAAACGCTTTCAAAATATCAACCGAACTACCCCACAACAAGAGACCATAAGCGAGTACGGACGAAACGTATCCGTGATATGCACAAAGAGCAGCTTTTGTTGATACCGTGACTCTACGGACGAAACGTATCCGTGATATGCACAAAGAGCAGCTTCTGTTGATACCGTGACTCTTAATATTTTTATTGCGTAGACAAATCTGTCGAGTTTATCACAAACGTAATCGATGTGTGTTTTCCAATCGCAATTCTGATCCAACTTTATACCCAGAAATTGAGTACTTGCAACTTGTTCGATTATGGTGTCGTTATATTTAACATTTAACGTCAATGGCTTTCTTATATAGGTTTGGAATTGGATCATTTTAGTTTTCTCCGTATTGATCTGTGCATTGTTAGAATGTAACCAGTGTATTATGTTCTTTGTTGCTGTGTTTATGTCTAGTTCATATGTGTCTGCATTTTCACATTTCGCAATGAGGGTTGTGTCATCAGCAAACAAGATCGTGTTATGGCAAGTGATATTTGGGAGATCATTAATATATATATGATGGAATAAAAAAGGTCCCAGTACACTGCCCTGTGGCACTGCAAAATTATTTTGTTGATAGTCACTTCTATGTACCACCTTTTTGTTGTTATGTATTTTAGAGATTTCCACACATTGTTTCGCTTTGCCTCTTATTCCATATTTTTCTAATTTGTTTTAAATAACACAGCGGTTGACTAATGTATGGTGCGCATAATTTAATTATATTGGTTGTTATGTCATCTACTCCTGCTGCGTTTGTGTTATTAAGATTTTTAAAAGTTTGAAATATTTCCATCGCATCAGTAGGTTTAAGGAATATTGTATGTTCGTTATTAGTATCGATAGTTTTGTTTATCCTGTCTATATTATATTTAAAATCCTTACTATTTGTCAATTGTATATAAAACTCATTAAATTTATCAATTATTATCTCCTTAGGGTCTTCATATGTCCGATTATTGTTGATTATTTAATCAATTTGTGTTATCGTACTCATGTCACCATTGTTTTCATTAATCACTGCCCATATGGCTTTACATTAATTTTTATTAGTGTCAATATATTTCTTACTTTGGAGTTGTCTAGATTTATATGTTCACCTTTTGTAGTATGTATTACAATATAGCTATAACGCAATGTGGGTCTAGCCTGTTAAGAAATTTGTATGTTTGGAGTGAATAAATAAGTAAATAAACTCAGCCTATAATATAACATGCCTCTCCCAGGTTGCGCCATAACACCCTGTCCTCCGACTTCCGCATCCAGTCTGTCCCAGCCACCTTTTTAAGGTCTTCGTTCTATCTTGCTGGGGGGCGTCCCACACTACGCTTGCCGATACGCGGTCTCCACTCCCGGACTCGTCTGCTCCACCGGCCATCAGTCCTTTAACAAACATGGCCAGGCCACTGCCACTTCAGCTTGCTTACTCTGCAGGCTATGTCGGTAACTCCGTTTCTCTTCCGGATAACTTCATTTATGATCTTATCCTTCAAAGAAACTCCGAGCATAGCCCGCCCCATAACGCGCTGAGCGATCTTGAGTTTGTGGACCAGCCCGACTGTCTGTGTCTACGTTTTGGCACCGTATATAATAACGGGCTGGGACGCACTGGAACGCCAGACTCCGGATGGTGTATCACGCGACATTTAAAAGATTACAGACCATAGTCTTCAAGACTTGACGAAGTTTTCCAAACGCTGCCCAACCCAACCGGATCCTTCTGTCTGCTTCTCCCTCGAGTATATTAACGGGCACTTACTTTTTCAAAATGTTGTCTGTAAACACCACAATGTTTCGACACAAAAATGAAACTTGTATCGGTGTTGTCGCCATTCTGACAGAGTGGTCGATGAAAGCGTTGCACAGTAGTTCCGCGCCATAAGAGAGGCGGTCATAGGGTTTCGCGAAGGTAATGACTGTCGTTATCAATACTAAATATTATCATTATGCTTTTTTGTAATACTTCATGTTATAATAAAATGAAAAAACCGAATTAATGTTAAAAAACTTATTTTATTAGAATAAATAATGCATTTATTGTACTTGACGAAATACTTACTAAAATACAATAAAGGAATTGGAACTTAATAACTAATAAACTTAAATATATACATTTTTATAATAAAAATAAAGTAAATACATAATTATTACCTAACTACAAATACAGAAATGGACAAAAAATATATTATTTACATGTTAATAGTTACATAATAGGAGCTGTATCTAAAATAATGTAAATCTAGTGTTTATTATATAACTATATACATTTTATTCTATACCGACAACAAATTCAACACCTCATTAGATAGAATAGACTTCTTCTTCCGTGGTAACCTTCTCAAACCAGAAATATAAGATCCGAATTAAGAAGAAGTCTATGTATCAAGTCGGTGTTTGTGACAACCCGGGACATTTTCCTCGTGTTGTCACGCCTAAACTTTTTAACTAACTTATTGCAAGATTCGGCGGCCTCTTCCGAAAGCTCACCTATTGACAATAATGCGTGGTCAATTACTTCCGAACCATGAATGAGGACCTTATGTACAGACGAGGGCAGGTTGTACCATGGATAGGTAGCAACAAGCTTACGTGCTGTGTCTAGAGCATACTCTTTAAAAGCCACGTTATTAATTTTGTATCCTGACGAAAGACACTGCAGCAGATTATGACATCTGTCAATAAGGTCTTTGTCTAATCCAGTAATTTCCGCTGAAATAGCTGAATTAGAAAAAAAAACCATCTGGCAGTGTTTCCATCGTTGGATGTGCCACTTCCTCCACTTCGCGGTTTGTCGACTATTAGACCAAGTCGTTGCCTAAACTGTTGCTGGACCTGTTGTTTTTTCTGTGCAAGAAGAGCTTTATCGTCTGAAGAACGCGCCTGCCATTTTTTTTAAATCTAATCTATAGGTATCGTGGATAAAATATTCAAAGAATCGGATAGTGAAGAGGAGATAGTCCAAATTGATATTTACTACTGTCTACAGTTTATATACATGATTTATCTATATCATTCATGTATTTTGGAGTTAAACCACAAATATAGCACCTACTACAAGATGTATCACTCAGAGACACTTTACCATCAACCATGGTTAACTGTAAAGAATAAAATAAAATAAAATAAAAAAATAAAATATATTCAAAAATATAAGGTACAGCGTTAAATAACAGTTTTTCTTAAATCTAAGTCAAGTTCACACATGATTTGTGCCTGAACTAGGAAATCCTGTGTTTCAGGCGATTGGTGGTAACATTAATTGAATAAATAATCACATATCATATTAATATTATTGGTACATAAATGTAAAATGGTGTCTAAAAATTATAGTATCTTAACCTAACTAAATAAAAAAAAGAAATAACAAACAATATTTTACTTTAGCACTAGTAATAACTTCTCTGTATCGTCATAGGACATAGTTTGAAGAGTTTCCTTAAGGATTTTCTTGCAGTTCCTATGATTTACGGAGTAGATGTTTCCTTTTTCATTTAGCCTGTTATAGAGTAGTGGACCGAGGTACATATAAAATTTGGCTGTGAAAGCATGTTTTGTACTTTTTTGAGGGCAAACTATATCTTTCCGTCTCTTTTTAGTAAATTCAGTGCTGTATGGAAGTGCTGCGTGTTGTTTTAGTACCGTGCTCATTATAAATAACTGTCGAACTGTTAGTACTTCACAAGATTTATACAGTAGGTTAGTGGGGAATAGGAAAGGTCGGCAAGTAGCCACCTTGAGAATAGCTCTTTGAGCTCTTTCAATGGGCAATAACAAAGTTTTACTTGCCCCACCCCATGAAGTAATGCAATAAGTCAAAATTGACTGACAAAGAGCAAAGTACACTTGCCTAATTATTTTTGGATTTGCAATAAATCGTAGCTTTTTGAATACGTATATGAGCTTACGAATTCTATTATTGAGAGCTTCCATGTGTTGTTTAAAGGATAGGGTATCATCTATTATTATACCCAGGTATTTTATTTTATCTGTCTTTTTAATATTGGGACACTTACACTGGCTATTTGCAGAGACTGGGCAACAGTGAGCATGCAACGCTGAAGGGTTCTTCGATATTTGCTTGCGCATCGAAAACTGAATGTATTGTGTCTTCTCTGCATTTAGAGTTAGTGAGTTATTTTGAAGCCATTTATTTACAATATTGAATCCGTGTTGCGCAAGATTGTAGACTTCATTTTCTGAGTCAGCTGAAAAAAGTAGAGCAGTGTCGTCAGCGTACGTTATGATAGTGCCATGCTCTAGCTTTAGATTGCAAAGGTCATTTATGTAGATCAAAAACAGAGTGGGTCCTAAAATACTTCCTTGAGGAATACCGAAAAATGTGTTTTTTTGAACAGCGCTGAGAGCATTGCCAATCTTTACGCACTGGGAACGATCTTCTAAATAACTTTTGAACATTTTTAGCTGGGTGCCTCTTACACCAATGATCTCAAGCTTGCGCAACAAAATTGGAATGGAAACTGTGTCAAAAGCTTTGGCGAGGTCCAGGAAAATTCCTACTGTGTGGTTCCCCTTGTCAAGTTCTTTCGATAGATAGTCAGTCAGGTGGTGTACCGCATCGGCAGTTGAAACTTTAGGCCTAAATCCAAACTGCCGTTCAGACAGAATTGATTTATCTTCCAAATATTTCAACAACCTTTTGTTTATAATTTTTTCCAATATTTTTGACATAGAAGGCAGTAAAGAAATAGGTCTATAATTTGTCACTTGCTCTTTGCTGCCTGATTTATAGACAGGGACAATTAGAGATTTTTTGAGACACTCAGGAAAATGACCTGAAGATAAACAAATGCGGAAAATGTAAGTCAGTGGTCGTACCAAAATGTCCTTGAATTTTTTGCTAATTTTATTCGATATGTTATCCCAGCCAACTGCACAGTCTTCTTTCAAGGTCATAATTATACTTTCTACCTCAGTTTCGTCAGTATCTAGCAGCGTAAAGGATTTTAAAGCAGTGGTGTATGTTAAAGGAGTGCTCTTTGGGTTTTGAGATTGACCCAGATTTTTTTCTGCGAGACACTTTCCAACATTAATAAAGAAATTATTTGCTATGTTAGCAGATTCCAGCGGTGACGAGTGTGCTTGTAATAAACCTGAAGATGACTCATATTGTTTTGTGTTATACGTTGCGTCTTTAATATATTTCCAGATCTTTTTACTATTTGTTCCAGCCTTTTCCAGTGCCACTTTGTCGTAGTTGCTTTTAATTTTTTTAAGGAGATCATTACAGAAATTTCGATATCTTTTGTACGAAAGTTGCAATACTGCATTAACTGGATTAGATTTAGCTTTCATATGCAGTTTATCCCTATGTTTCATACAGCGAATAAGGCCTGACGTGATCCATGGTTTTAGGTTGTGATTTTTTTTGCTCAACTGCGATACGACTGTGTTTTTCTGAATTGCATTTCGTAAGTTTTCAATAACATACAACATGCAAAACTGCGGGTCAGCGGAATTATAGACTGGATCAAAATTGATGACGCGTAAATCTTCTTCAAGTTTATTTATATTCAGTTTTGAAATTAAGCGAGTGTCTTGTTTAGGTAATTTACAATTTAGGGTTAGTAGGGCAGCATTGTGATCGGTTATTGTTGAGTTAACAACAAGTGCAAGTGAAGGGAAGTTCGATTTTAGCATAATATGATCCAAACAGGAGCCACTGTGATGTGTAGGAAAGCTGTGTGCTGGGAGCAGGCCATGAAAGGCGCATAGATTGAGGTAGTCCTGAGCAGACGCATCAGCACTTCCTGGTAGAATATTGATATTAATATCTCCAATTAAAATCATGTTTTTGATGGATGACAGGGTTTGCAAGGTCTCATTCAGAGAGTCAGTAAAAATGCTAGTATTTCTAAAAGAAGGAGGTCGATACAATGCTAATATCGCAAATTCTGATCCAATTTTAACTAGCAATCTGTTACAGTCAAGCATGTCAGGTTCCTGGACAGAGACATTGAGATAATCTCTTGCATAAACTATCACCCCATCATTTTGATTGTAATTTATAGTACTTCTATACATATTATATCCCGGGATTAGTGGTATGTTATATTGTTTAGCAAGCCAGCATTCGGTTAAAACAATAACGTCACAATTTATGTTTAGCCGTTGCTGAAAGGTACTAAAGCTATCAAAATTCTTAAAAACACTGCGAATATTTTGTGTTAATATGGTTAGCGGAGTTTTGTAGCCGGATAGATATTGTTTGCAGTTTTCAGTTTCACAAACTTTGGACTCGGATACAGAGAAATTATCTAAATCATTAATCAAACTATTTATCATAATGGTTGTTAAAAATAAAAATGTAAAATAAAAAAGGTCAGAAAAATAACCAATTAACGGCGCTCTTAGGCGCCTCCATAATCTACAGAATTGATGTACCTTTTTTCAGCCATTATTTTCGCGGGGCAGTCAGCAGCGCCTGTGTTATGTTTGTCTGGCTTTTTAAAATGCAAGCAAGTAGCGCATTTTGGTTCATCAGCCTTTTTTGGACATTCTTTTACTGAGTGACCTTGATCACCACAGTGGCCGCAGGTATATGATGTCTGTCGACATGACTTGGCCGCATGTCCATACTGCTGACACTTATAACATCGTGTGACCAAAGTAAAGTCTCTCACAGGGCATGATGACCAATTTACAAAAACTCGGTCTTGTGATATCAGGGCTTTGCGTATAACTGCAGGTACTTCAACTATGAAATTACAGGACTCAGTGTCTTTCTTACCTGACTTATGACTTAATTTAATTGAACTCAAAAACGTCTCAAGACTGTAGTCCTGAAGTTTTTCGGCTATATTTTGTTTGTACAAACAGGTAAAAACCTCATTTTCCTGCATGGATGTTGGTACTCCTATAATCACCACCCTAGGCTTCCTTTTATGGGGCTCGTCGACTGTTAGGCCTGACTTGGTTAACTGCACCGATTGTCTCAGCTTCTCGATGTCGTCCTTCGTCTCGGTGCTGATGATTACACCGCCGTTCTTCGTCTTGCGCAGGCCTCTCACATGGAGCTTCATTTGTTCGGGGCTGATAATTTTTTGAACAAGAGTTTTGGTCTCATCGCTGGTCTTCAACTTGTCACTCGGATAGATGGCCACAGAACTTACATAACTCGGCTGTATAAAATTGTTGGCACCTTTCTTTACCATGTCAGCAAATGAAGATCCCTGGGCAGGTTTCGTCGAATCTTCGATACTCAGCTTAAGGTTCTGTAGCTGCTGCGAAAGATCGAGTTGATTTTCGAGAGTTCTGACTGTGTAGTGCGATTGGAGAGCTTTTGCTTTGACGGACTGGTACATGACGGCCATCTGCGAGGTCCCGTGACTAACCTTCCGGCATAGGCTATTGATGCGCGTTTTCTGCTCCACATTCAACTTTCCATCAGCGGCAATAGTGCACACCTCCTTCAGGCTCTGTTCGATAATCGCCATCCAGTTCTGAATTTCTGACGTCGAGACAACTTCAGGGGCATCGTTCCTTTGGATAGGCGCTTGAGGGGATGAAGCGGGTACGGCCACGGGCACAGGTGTAGGAGGTGGGGAGCAGAAAACGCGCGCCGCACCTTTATTTCACATCCATTGTGAGTGAAAGATGATGGCTGTAAACTGACAATTTTAGTCTTGAAATAAGCTTCTTCTTGCACGGAAAGGTCTTTCGATTCTTTGGCAAATTGGAATCGAATAGGCCTACAGTACCTGGTGGAGGAAGGGCGCGGGTTTTTCCAAACTATTTGGTCTGGGTCGGAAGTATATGACTTACAAACTAATTGGAGAGGACAATATGAAGTAAGAAATATACCGCCATCATCCTCGATACCAGAATCACCAAAACACTGTTTATATTCGCTGTGCGGTACTCCCATCGAAACCCCATTTTCCAATTAAAACAAATTCTTTATTAAGGTCAATATTATTTAAAACGTGTTTTTGGGATTCTAGTATTCGGCATGCAGTATGGTCTAACAATGATTTTAATTCTACTTCAGCCGATGATTCCGTGATAAACTCTTGCGATGGGTAACACCGCTTCTTAGCTTCCAACACTTTTGGATAAGATGGTTGATGGTGATGCATTCGGTGATTTTGCATTAATGAACTCTTTCATCATAAGATACTGATGTTTAGTCAGTTTAGTCTCAGTTATGAGAGACAAGACTTCGTCAGTGTTGAAATTTAAAGAAGCGTAAGCGGCGTCAGATCGACTTGAATCATCCAACAAATAATTGATCGCGGAACTGTCTACTTTACTTAACTCTGCAAGCCTGCGGCGTTTTGATCTCTTGCTACACTCTTCGAAGTCCTTCCTGTGCTGATGCTGTTGAGTGCTCGTCGAAGCCTCTGCTGCTGGCCGTTGAGTGTCGTGGCTCCTTGCTGCTGCACAATTTGACAGAACGCAAACTTAAATTTCTTTCAGCCAGTCTCCGTACTTAGATACCATGCGAGATTGATTGCGAGAGACTTGCTTCCAAATGGCTACAAATCTAGTACAAAGATTAGCAACTCTTTTTTCTAAGTCATCAGCAACCAAATTCTCAACGTCAGGCAGTAACTGTATCAGGGCTCGAAAAACTCGACGCCACCGTTGCAGTTCGGAATTGCTGTCCTTCATAGACAGCCAAGTATCTAGTACAAGCATTCTTTTAAAAGAACACTCAATACTAGTACCTAAAACAAAACAACAAACAGTTAAATGCAGATCAAAAACAATACAAATTTCGTAGCAAGTGCTACGCACCCAGCCGCTCGGCGTAGACCCTGGCTGCACCTTACAGATGCAGCATGCCGCAAGTACTTTTTTTAAATTCTAGAAGTAGATTTTAAGCGACATTTTTATACCTAATTCAATGGCACAAGTAGATACAAACATAAGTAAAAGCTTCAATATAAAAAAAAATACAGAAATAAATACGCAAGAAATGCTGCGGCGTAGCACTCTATTTAAAAAAAATGGTGTATTAAAAATGCAAAATAGTAAAGTAAATTAATAATACATACCTGTAACTTGAATGTCCATTGCAAAATAACAGGTCACAAACAAGTTCGATCTTGAAAACACGCGTCGCGTCTTAGGGTAATTAGCGCTTGGTGATAACACGGTTGATGACTAATTACATGTGTTTACTTCCGATGCCAAAAAAGGAATGTAGCGAACAATTTTTTTTTTTTTTTTATGTATGGCATCTCGTAGTTGACCTTGAGAGGTCGTGACTACTTAACCGGACTTTCCTGTGGCTGCCTTAAGCGAACTCAAAGCCTCCAGCCAGGGGCGAATTTCTTATAGTACTAAGCGACTGCACGCGAAGGGCACCCCCTGTGGGGTACGGACCTCGGCTTAGGGCGTCGCTGGGGGGAGGACAGCAAGATGGGACAGGCTGGATCTGGTTAATATTATTATTATTAATCGGGGAATTTAAAGCTACAGGCTCAGCTGCGGCGCGGGCTGGCACTTCGACGAGCAAGGGTCGGGGGGGACAATTACGTCGGGGTTTACGCGATCCCTCGGCGCACACTGGTCCCGAATGATAAAAAAGTGGACATTAAGAAATTTTTGACAGAAGGTCAACGGATTCGGCTGATTTTTTTTTTTGTAGACAGCTGATGCAATTACAAATCACTTTTATAGATTGAGTTTTTGCCAAATAAGCCGTATTTTCAGAGAAAAAAAATATTCAAATATTTTTTGTATGAAAGAAATCCTAATTTTGTCTTTATCTTCCAAGATTCAAACGTATTCAAAATAAAACTTAGCGCAGCTTGTAGAGGTGCTAATTGCTCACCACTTTGTCATAGACACTCTTCTGCGATTTTGTGCTCCTTTTGAGTTACAGGCACTTTAAATATTTTTTGTATGAAAAAATCCCAATTTTCTCTTTATCTTCCAAGATTCAAACGTATTCAAAATAAAACTTAGCGCAGCTTGTAGAAGAGCTAATTGCTCACCACTTTGTCATAGACACTCTTCTGCGATTTTGTGCTCCTTTTGAGTTACATGCACTTTAAATATTTTTTGTATGAAAAAATCTTAATTTTGTCTTTATCTTCCAAGATTCAAACGTATTCAAAATAAAACTTAAAGCAGCTTGTAGAGATGCTAATTGCTCACTACTTTGTCATAGACACTCTTCTGCGATTTTGTGCTCCTTTTGAGTTACAGGCACTTTAAATATTTTTTGTATAAAAAAATTCTAATTTTGTCTTTATCTTCCAAGATTCAAACGTATTCAAAATAAAACTTAGCGCAGCTTGTAGAGTAACTCTTACAAATATATGAAATTATCAGTATCAAATAAACAAACAAGGAAATCTCAAAACGTGTTCAGACATGTTTATGTACAGGTAAGTTATTGTGTGACTCGTATGTAAAATTTTTTTTGTATAGAGTCATTGCTTAATTACCCTATAAGTGACGATTTCGGCTCTATTTGGTCATCTAGTCGAACGCGTCGAAAACGCTGAATGATGAATAGGTATATAAATTGCAATTAAAAATTCCCTTTGTAGTTTTGCGGTATTTATGTAGGAGCACATCTTAGTATGTTTTATTTTCTCGTGACTCATCCAAATTGCAAGAATATTTGGCTCATTATCTAACTACCCCATTAAGTAATGAGGTAGTTAGGTAATGAGCCATTGGTGCCGATTCCCTTGTTCACAAACTAAACTAAATTTAAGTTCAGTGCATCTTTTTCTTTCTATTTCAATAAGAAAAGGACAGAAGATACATTTTAGTTTAGTCCTGTCAAATTAATCAGCGGTTGACGTAAATTGACGTAATTTTAGTAGGCAAGTTTTTAATCGCGTCTAAACTTGTATAGAGTAGTGACAGGCGCTGATTAATCTGACAGGACGAAACTAAAATGTATTTTCTGTCCTTTTCTTATTGAAATAGAAAGAAAAAGATGCACTGAACTTAAATTTAGTTAGTTTGTGAACAAGGGAATCGGCGCCATTATCTAACTACCCCATTAAGTAACGGGATAGTTGGGTAATGAGTCATATATCAATAGTATAAGGGCAAGCGGAACCCGTTTTTGTTCATTACGCGTCTTGTGCTCGTAAAAACAACACAATTTTTTATCAACTATCACCACATTGTAACTTTTATTTATTTGCCTGTAACATTTTTGTATCAAAATGACTACATTTGTGACTAATTTAGACATTTTTTCTTTTTTGAGTAATAGTGG
Source organism: Atethmia centrago (assembly GCA_905333075.3). Lineage (NCBI taxonomy): Eukaryota > Metazoa > Arthropoda > Insecta > Lepidoptera > Noctuidae > Atethmia > Atethmia centrago. Next base: position 14,903,093 of record HG995387.1, read on the forward strand.
GTGCCTTAAAAATAGTGATTTACTGTGTCAAACCATTATAAATCGTATTTCAAGTGAAATTCCAAACGAAGAGCTCAGTATTATCAAAAAGTTTTGCCAAAATTATACGTCAAACCTAGCTAGAAGATGGGACAATTCAGGTAGAAACGAAAGATTTGGTGTTAAAAACAAGGAGTGGTTGGAGTCTAAAATTTTGTGGCCAACTTTAACTTCTGTGAATTTTCCTATGTTGTTTGATCCAGAATATACCATAGAGGACATTTCAGTAGACGTAGAAGAGCATAATTTATCGTACGAAGAGGAAGCGGGTGCATCTACATCAGAAGCTACCACAAATACTCCCAGAACTAGAAATACTTTTTGAATTAATTTTTTAACTCTGAAAATACGGCTTATTTAACAAAAAATACATCTTTAAAAGTTACTTGTAATTGTATCAGCTGTCTACAAAAAACTAGTAAAGCTCATCCGACAACGAAAAATTTAAAGTGCCTGTAACTGAAAAGGAGCACAAAATCGCAATTGAGTGTCTATGGCAAAGTGATGAACAATTAACCCCTCTACAAGCTGCGCTAAGTTTTATTTTGAATACGTTTGAATCTTGGAAGATAAAGACAAAATTAGGATTTTTTCATACAAAAAATATTTAAAGTGCATGTAACTCAAAAGGAGCACAAAATCGCAGTTGAGTGTCTATGACAAAGTAGTGAGAAATTAGCCCCTCTACAAGCTGCGCTAAGTTTTATTTTGAATACGTTTGAATCTTGGAAGATAAAGACAAAATTAGGATTTCTTTCATACAAAAAATATTTGAATATTTTTTTTCTCTGAAAATACGGCTTTTTTGGCAAAAACTCAATGTACAAAAGTGATTTGTAATTGCATCAGCTGTCTACAAAAAAAAAATAAGCTGAATCGGTTGACCTTTTGTCAAAAATTTCTTAATGTCCCCTTTTTTATCATTTGGGACCAGTGTGCGGCGGCGAGGTCGGAACGTAGGTCGGTGTGATTTGTGCACTGTACTCGTTGCCCTATTGCTTTCCTGGAGGAGGGTAATGGGGTCATCGGGGTCGGAGAGGGTATGCCTTGGACGGCGAATAGAGCTAATGGAGGGCCTATAACTGGCGGCCTGGACAACCAGAGGGTTGCGGTGGGTGGTGGCGGAGTCGAAGAAGCGCTTCGTGATGCGCTTCATGAACTGCTTGATGGTGGGGATTCTAAGATCGAGATGGAGGATCTCGTTTCGAACGAACCAGGGGGCTCCCGTTGCCTTTCGGAGGAAACGGTTTTGGAGGGACTGCATCCTGTGGATGTGGTGGGGTTTAGCATGTGCGAAGACTGCACAGGCATAAGTCATGATGGGACGGATGCACGCTGTGTAAATACGCTATTTGCCCTTAAGGGACAATTTGCTGCGCGCATTTAGGACGGAGTGAAGTCTACCGAGAGCGAAAGCGGCACGCGAACGCACCTGCTTGATGTGCTCTGAGAACGAGAGATGGTGGTCAAGGGTCACGCCTAGGTATTTGGCTCGCTCCCAAGGGATAGGCTTGCCGAACATGGTGAGCGGTCGGGGGGCGATGAGGTTTCTACGCTGTTTGGTGAAGAGAACAGCCTGACTTTTGTCGGGATTGACCTCGATTCTCCACTTTCTAAACCAAGCGCCAAGCTTGTTGACCTCGGTCTGGAGAGTGCGAGATATGTGGTCGTGGACTAACCCGGTGTAGTAGATGGCCGTGTCGTCTGCGAACAGAGCCAACTGCGCCTTTCTACTTTTCGGGATGTCGCTGGTGAAGAGAGTAAAAATGAGAGGGGATAGTACAGAGCCCTGAGGGACGCCTGCACGGATAGGGTGAGGGGAGGATAGCGCTCCTTCGATGCGATAGCGGAAGGTGCGGTTTGACAGGAAGTCTCGTAAGATGAGCACGAGACGATCGGGCACACCGAGTTTGTAGAGCTTATATAATAAGCCGTTGTGCCAGACCTTGTCGAACGCTTTCGCTATGTCGAAGAATACAGCACCGGTCGTAAGACCACGTTGAAAGCCGTGGCTTATGTGTTCAACGATGCGGTGGACCTGTTGGACGCAAGAATGTTGGGCTCTAAAGCCGAACTGCTGGTCGGGGATGAGGCCCTTTGTTTCCGCAAAATCTCTGAGGCGCTTTAAGATAAGCCTCTCATAGATTTTGCCGAAGACATTGAGCAGACTGATGGGCCGGTAGCTGGTGGGCTCCGTTTTCGGCTTACCGGGCTTCGGTATGCCGATGACGGTGGCCTTCTTCCACTCTTGTGGGAAGATGTTATTGCTCAGGGCTCCATTGAAGATGGTGGCCATGAGCATTATGAGGTGAGCGGGGAACAGTTGGAGCACCCTATTGGTGATTCCGTCTGAGCCGGGGGCTTTGCGAGGTTTTAGACCCTTGATGATATCATGCACTTCGTCTGGAGTATGATATCATCAAGGGATATAATGGCTTAGCTCAGTCATTGCCATTGGAAGCCTATGACCTACTAACGGGACCACAGTGATTCCATCTAGTTTCATATTAATAGTAACGTCGTAGTTACTTTGTCTAGGAGTTATTGATGTATCCGAAATTAGATAACCATCCAATATTCGGGTCTCTCCCCCTACATGACAATTTAAGTTTTGGATGTGTTGTGTGTGTTCCTCTCACGTTCCTACAATCTGTGGGAATGATTTCATGACAAGGGACGGAAGTTTGTAACAGGAAGCCGGGGAAGCGCGGGCTATTTGATTTGACGCAGTGGTAGAGTTGCTCGTTAGATGGTACCAACCCATTTTCCGAGAGTTTGGTACTCGACAGTACCAACCTCTCGGCAAATGGGTTGGTATTACTCTGTTGGCTTGCGCCAACAGTTATTATACCATTATCATCTTCAAACGAAATATAGGTAATTTTTTTGTTCCATCGCGAACAAACAGCTTATTACCAAGGTGAGATGTCAGATGTTACACATCATATGCGACTAATGTAAGGCCCGCTCGTTTTTTTTTTTAATTAGTTAATTTGCCTAACTTAAATTTGCTTAAGGGAAATTATTTTTCCCTGACTTTACTTACCATACGTAGGCACAATACGCTTGCATTAATCGAGAGGAGCGTATTTCCCCTTCCGTGTTTAATTCGAGACAAGACATCGGTTGCGTGAAATCACCACGCTTTTGTAGCAAAATATAAAAACAGCAGCGCGAGTCGACATGCCGTCCGTATCGGTTTCAGTTTCAGAGCGGCAAACTTACGTGAGGTGCACTGTAAATCCAACAATTTTTTTAATTCATTTAAACACACACACATAAATCTGTGATCTGTGTGTGTGTTTATTTCATGCCCCATAAATCCAACGATAATAAGACAGGTCACGGTCAAAGACCTATCTAATTAATGGATTTTATTACTTAGTTGACTAAAGGTCATCCATTAGGTAATCGGTGGGCAAACAGTAAATTCTGTTAAGTAGGCAAACCGTAAACTGTACTGTTTTATAGAACAAAAACGTTTAATTGACGCGAACTGAACACCTGATTTTATGAGCATGTAACGTCAAAAGCGATGTGATTTCACGCAATCGGTGTGTGTCTCGACTCGAACAAAAAGAGAAATAATATATAATCGCGGTAAGTAGACACTGGGGTACGGAATATCTGCTTATCGCCAGTCATGACTACTCATGACACAAGTCTCATGTAATAGGCCAAACAATATAGTTCCACCATACTCCGGGCAGCCCGACCCGAGGATCGAACCTAGGAGACGCCCAACAGTCGCGCTTGCACTCACAAGACTAGTTACGTAAACAGATGCCAGAAGCCATGTTGCGATTATGGTTTGTTATGTGTGTTTATCAAAACACACATTACAAAACATATTCGCAACATGTAGCTTCGCTAAAAATAAACAATCCCGTATTGATTCAGTGCCAAAACTGCAGTTTGTTACAAAACATAGGTTTAATTAAAAACAACTATGAACAAAAGTCCTAGGTTTTGCTATAGTAATCCTAAGGCTAGGACCTGGACTGGAGTGACTGTGTTCTCAGCGTACCTAGTGCTTCTCATGGTGGAAATATACATAGAAATATATGAAAATGGCACGCATTTGCGCATTTACAATAATATGTTGCGTTTTTGGAAATAGTGTTCAAGAAAATAGTGAAGATTGTTATTATAAATAGATACTGTAAGTTTTTTTTTTATTTTTAGACTTTAGGTTAAAAATAATCTAAGGTTGTACCTACTACAGAGGTGGTAGCATACGGATTTTCAGTATTTTGTTTCTATAGCGTTATTTTCTGACCTTTTTCTTTCTAGTTGACCGACTTTCGTCTACCTAAGAACCGATGGTCATTAGAGCCGATGATAGCGGACTAGCGTGGTATGCGCTCAAACAGAAGGATCGATGCGATGATAATTATAATTGGTGCTGACTGTACACATGAGCGGACTTCCTGAACAGTGGTACAGCGGTGTAATCTACTGTAAATGCCCTCGTCAATGGTATTTTACGCAAGATATGTTACGTTTTAACCGACCGTGACTGCCTGCCCCCCTTCTTGACGCGCCAACTAAGTCGCCGTAGTCAACACGGAACCCTTATAGTTTCGCCATGTCCATCTGTCTGTCTGTCCCCAGCTTAGCTCAGACTCATAGTACCAGTTTGTCGGCGTGATTAATATAGCTTTCTAGTATTAGAAAGCTTTAATTTGGCATGGGTATTATTTGACATATTAATCACGCCGATAAACTGGTAAAATAAAATAATGAAAAAAAAAAACTCGTCTGTACCATGGTGTGGGGTATCGTTGGATAGGCCGCTCAAAAGGCATTTTCTCGAAACCTAAGTTCAAGTTGAAAGTAATATTTTTGTGGGTGGTAAACATTAGTACATAAAATGAATCTATTTGTACCAGACAGTTTCTACTTCGGCTAGAAAAAAAAATATATATACTGATTTCAGTAAAACATTTTTTTTGTGGGTTCTGATTAAATAAAAGAGATAGTGGCGCCGATTCCCTTGTTCACAAACTAAAGTAAATTTAAGTTCAGTGCATCTTTTTCTTTCTATTTCATTAAGAAAAGGACAGAAGATACATTTTAGTTTAGTCCTGTCAAATTAATCAGCGCTTGACGTAAATTGACGTAATTTTAGTAGGCAAGTTTTTAATCACGTCTAAACTTGTATAGAGTAGTGACAGGCGCTGATTAATTTGACAGGACTAAACTAAAATTTATCTTCTGTCCTTTTCTTAATGAAATAGAAAGAAAAAGATGCACTGAACTTAAATTTAGTTTAGTTTGTGAACAAGGGAATCGGCGCCAATACTATTCTGTGAAAACCATTTTTCGATTCAGGGATCCATTTGCGTAATATTGTATTGAGTCAAGAGCACATATATTTTTAAATCAATAGTTCTCAAATACAAGACTACCCTACAATCAAGTCACGACAAGTGATACTAAATAATTATTTACCAGTAGACAGCTTGATAATTGTGTTGTTTTCCTTGTTCCATACAACAAGTCGATAAATGAAAATATACAAGGTGTCGTTTTGCATCCTCGTCAAATTCAAGGAGGTAACTATGCTAATGATTCTCTACACGAATCAATAATAAAATAAGTAGGTTTTTCTTTTCTAATTTCCGGAAACTTTAACTTTTGTGTGGGACGGGACACTCATGTTAAAACGTGGCCGTGTGATACCGCACTGTAACTGCCCTTTTACACACACACTACCGCATACGCAACGGGGTGATTCTGTTCTGTGAAAGCGGTGTACCTATTCTAAAATACTTTCAAACTTAAATAACAAAAATAAAAACAAGTATGTATTAATTATTGACCAGGTATCGTAATTTTATTTGATTATTTATGATTTTCATAGCAGCCTCCTGAAATTTGACGAGGATGCAAAACGACACCTTCTGTTACAAATAAGAAAAAAATCTAATTTTGTCCGACGTGACGTGGGCCTTGTTAAAAGGCTAAAAGTCACTCAAATGGCAATGGAGAGGGCTATGCTTGGAGTTTCCCTACGTGATCGAATCAGAAATGAAGAGATCCGCAGGCGAACCAAGGTTACCGACATAGCCAGAAGAATTGCCAAACTTAAGTGGCAGTGGGCAGGGCACTTTGCTCTCAGAACAGATGGCCGATGGGGCCGAAAGGTTCTGGAGTGGCAACCGCGTACCCAAAGACGTAGCGTTGGAAGGCCTCCAAGGTGGACCGATGACCTTGTGAAGGCCGCAGCAATCCGCTGGATGCGGGAAGCAAAAAACCGGTCGAAGTGGCGGTGCTTGGGGGAGGCCTATGTCCAGCAGTGGACTTCTTTCGGCTGAAATGATGATGATAATGATGTCCGATGACGTCATGTTCCATAGAACAAATGGGGGCGACATAGTCGACCAACTTACATTTGCAATTGAAGAATTGACCGTAACGTACATCGATGTATGGGAGAACATGTTTTTCAACTTCAATGTTAAGTTTATTTTTGGGATAAATTCACCCCAACTACTACATCCCTTCATTGTGCGTGGCCCGGCACGCACTTGGCTCGTTTTTTTATATATATAATATCGTGTATTGAATAAAACAAGTATATGTGTATAGCAGTTATTTAATTACTAACATCACATAACACAATATTTACACTTCCATACTTCCGGACATCTTTGGGTGACAGTTGTAGTTTATTTAACAAATACTTTACGTTCCAAAGTTTTAACAACTCTGTAACACAATGCAGCTTCTGAATATAACGTGATTAAATACAAAATACACTATAATAGTAGTTTATGAAACTGTTGCATAATGAGAGGTATTAAAACAAGAGTGAGTATCACACTAGTGTTTTAATACCTAGTTATGCGCAGTTTCATACACTACTTTATCTACTCTCATACATTGGGATTGAACCTACTAAATAAAAGATGGAATTGCCCTGTATCGTATAAAAAAAATAATGTGTTATAACATTATTTCGTTAGAGAATAAGTGTTATATTAAGATTATTTTTTTTTATTTCGACATTGTGTTTATAAAGTATGTCAATATAAACTCTTTTTGAAGTTTATAATTCGAATTTTACGATTATGAGAGTAGACAAAAGTGATTTTTAGAAAAAAATACATTACTGTATAGATCTAGATTGTATTATCAAAATACACTTCTACATTCGATCGGGCCGTATACATCTTACTTTACAGATACTTTTTGGTGAAAAGTTTACTATTTCTACAATTATTTATATAATGTACAGCCATATTAGGTACTGATATTTTACGGACCAATTCACATATACATTTAAGAAGAAATTGAATATTAGACTACTCAAAAAGTACCAGTAATACTTATGTGAATGTACTGAAAATAACCGCACCTAATAATGATACAACTTATATAATTATACTATATGTGAGAATGTTATGTGAGAACAACTAGCGACGCTTTTCAACCAACTTAGCAACTATTCCAAATAATCATGATTACTACTGACTTCAAATAAAAAAATATACAATAATAACCTCTCCTTGAATCCTGACTGTTTGAAACAGATACTATTATTGTTTGCAACCATAGCAAATATTTATTCCATTTCGCACAAATTTATTTACCTTCACAATTCCTACCACCACTTTTACTAATAGTAGTAGAAGAACTGAAAAAAAAAGGTTAAGCAAGTTTCAGGTACATTTCCGACATGGCGAGGCCCTGCGAACTCTTTTCGAACTGAAATATTAATTAATATTTGTAGTCCATAGCCAGGACAAAGAACCTAAAGGTGTTTATTTAACATTGCCATTCCGCGACTCTACATTAACACTCTTATCCCATTGGTTGCTTCACATAACCTGCTCATTGTCAACTTATTGTTTAGGCCCGACCCTATACAATGAAGGTGTTTACTTGTTAACGAATTTCTCTCCGTCGATGATGTTCTTTTGAAGTAAGGGGATTGCTGCCTTGAGAAGACTTTCTTCGTATTCGTTCAGTTTGCCATAGCCCAAGTTCTTTTCGATGCCATTCTTTCCGAATTGTACGGGGTTGGCGAAGTAGGAGGCTTCTGTCAGGCTCGACTTGACGTAGGCGCATTCCACCGCGTCGGTCGCGCCCTGGAAGAAAAACAATTTTGTTAAGACGTTATCTAACCTTCCCTCGTTATAATGGGTACAGTTCTGACAGGTTGAATGGATTATACGCTCCGAACGCGTTCATAATCGCGCTTTTGCAAGACTGGGCTTATGATAGGAGGAGTTCTATTTTGACGTAAAAATTACGCGAGAAAATACTGTAAGATTCTAATCGTTAATGATTTCGTAACTTTTGATTCTAGAGTAATGGTCGAGCATGGAAAAGATTGGCCATGTCTGTACCAATTTTAGACAGAATTGAATTTGCTTATGACGTCACATCGCGCGTGTAGACGTATGCGCTCGACCTACTGCTCTACATTTCTCTGACGCTGGTTTAGTTGCCAAGTCATAGCAAAACTGCGAGAAAAGTAGTGGTACATACATTGAGTCCCCTGAGGATAGCGTCGGTGATCCTGGCGGCCGCCCACGCCATGGAGAGGGTGGCTGAACCACCACCGGCCTTGGCCTTTACCACCTAAGAAAACAAAAAGTTTAAAAAAGTCATTACAGTTTACAAGCGTTTAAACTTGAAGAGTTACTTCAATGGAAAATACGAACACAAGTCAAAAGTTTTATTTCAATTAGACCGTTTAATAAAATTACAGGCATTTGGAATTGCCAAAACTGTAAGTTTATCAGAAAATAAGCAAGACTCTGATAGTAAATACAATAAAATTGATTAGGATTCTGAAATGTCAAACTGTATTACTTGAGGAATTATTCCAGAGACAGGGATATCTATACTAGGGCCCAACTGCACAGCAAATCACTAAATGCATTTAATACTAAACGTATCTAAAACGTCAGTATGTATCTGTCTTTTTCAAACGATAACAGAAATAGAAACGATATTTTGAATTCGTTAAATGCGGTAAATGCTGAGTGCTAAATGCATTTAGTTATTTGTGGTGCAAGTGGGCCTAGATGGCGCTGATGTGTTTACTTGTAAACTTCTACCAACCTCAGTACCAGCTTCCTGGATCCTCTTAGTAAGAGCCTCAATCTTGGCCTGGTCGGTGATCTTGAGCGCAGGCTTGCACTGGGACAGCAGGGGGATGATGGTGACACCCGCGTGACCCCCGATGACTGGGATGGACACCGTGCGCGGGTCCACGCCGTTGATGACGCCGACGAAGGCACGCGAACGAACCACGTCGAGGGTCGTAACGCCGATGACGCGGTTCGGGTCGTATACTCCGGCCTGTTGGAATAATTGGACTTTAGATTAGAATAATAATTATTTGTAAAATACGAGCACGAGTAGAAAATAAATATTATGCCTGTGTTCCCGAACAGTTAGGCAGAGGTGTATCTTTTTTTTGGCATAAAGAAAGCGTTCGATAGGGTCGATAACAGAATTTAACCCAAGAACAAATTTGACTTGTTGAAAAACATGTTCATCTATATTCCAACTGCAAATGTAAGTTTGTATTTTTATTCAAAAGGAACAAAAAACAGCTACAATATAAAACATAGAAACATAGCATACGTCAGTTGAGAGCGTACGAGACTTATTTATTACAAGTAAATGTAAGAAGAAGTGTCATTCAAGTTCTATAGTAAAATTAATTTATATAAATTGTAATTAGTTTCAGGTTTTTATCAACTCGTTACAAGTGGACATTCTAGTGTCACAGATAGATTGCCGTGTTCATAGCTACACCATTTAGAAAATAATATGTAGTTGCATGCAAGGTCTAGTCAATTGTCAGTAAATGCAGGGTCGCATACATCTCGCGCAATCTATTCTTGCTTTTATACCGAGTTGATCAAATGCTTGCATTACAAGGTACAGGTAGTCGGGCTTCAACAATGCTATTAAAGTATCGAATTATTCTTCAGTTCAATCTGTACGGGAAGTCCAGGTACACCTATCATTGTTATGACATCATATCGAGAATCATGGACTGTTCATAAAAAGCAAAATTGTACATTTTTCTCAACGAACAAATAAGTAGGTACTGTTTATTGTGCTGTACCACAATAATATATTATAACGTAGACCAAACGAGCGTAACTATTAATGAGACAACTGACGTAATTATAGATAATGAATTAGTAAATAAATGATCTAATTATATCCACATCTCGATAACAAGTTTCCTCATTCATCTAGTTAAGTATCTACATTTATCAAAGACAATACGCGATCAATATTATGAACTGCAGTTTCTGTCAACAAACTGTCCATTGTTTTAATGAAACCTGAGATATGGACGAGTATTATGACTTGATCGGTCTAAAATGTCAAACAACAATCTGCCTAGCCCTTTACAATTATTTTGGGGTCGGCTTCCAGTCCAGTCTAACCGGATGCAGCTGAGTACCATCGTTTAGATCAGGGATTCCTAAAGTGGTCGATATCGACCCCTTCGGGTCGAAATCGGTTTCCCAGGGGTCGACATAAACGAAAACTGATTTTGGGGGACGACGAAGTCTAAAAATCGACCCATATTAATTAACACGACTTCTTATTTGAAACTTTCAAGATACTGTATAAGTTGTTACGTGTACCAACGTGTTATAAAAATGACTAATTTTTAGTAGGAAGTATCATTGTTGTACTTTTAAAAAACTCAACAAGTCGATAAGCGTGCACAATTTCGTAAAATATGAAAAAAAAAATGGCTATGGGGGTAATGGTCTGAAGTATGACTTAATTTTGGAAAAGGGGTCTCTTGCTCAAAATAGTTTGGGAAACCCTGGTTTAGATGGAGCGACTGCCTGTCTGATCTCCACAACCCAGTTGCTGGTCAACGCGATATCCCTTGGTATGACTGGTTGTGAGTTTATGTGGGCGTAAAATAAGCGTTAATAGATTGTTAGTTATGTACTATGCCAGAAATGATAAGATTCGCAAGAGAATTAAGGTAACCGGCATAGCCCGAAAAGGCTTTGTTGGACCGCTTATTTTAGATTTTTATAAGATTAAGATAATCTAAAAGAAACAGAGGGTTTGAAAAAAAAGATAAAATAATCTTATCATTAAAAACATGCTTATTTAGTGATGTGAAATTCGTTTCTGGATAAGATAGTACTGGAGGGGTATTTTCATTAAAATATAATAATTTACCGACAAAATGAACTGTTGATCCACAGATTAAGACGCTGACAACACCTAAACCGCGGCCACTGTCAGATTTCATAGAAAAGAAAGAGAAGCGCGATGACACAACGCTTGTAATGTATTGAAAAATATGAAGCAATTATCTATTTACTCAAAATTGAGTTGAATAATCGAAATTAAAAAACAACCAAGTTCTGCATTCAAATAAGATATTCTTGTTATTAATTAAATACGTAACGTATGTTGATATTTAATACAGATATTTTGGATTAGAACTCAAGGTAAGAGGTTAGTTTAACGTTAGTGTTTGTATCGAGATTTTTTTTTAAAACGTGTTTTGGTAACAACCGTGTTCTGGAAAATATGTTCAAAATTAACATATATTTTTTCCGCTACCACAAACTATACAGATTTTGCATATTTTTTTCTTAAGACAAGCCTATTTTGGTCATTTGCGTCTTGTCAGCGCCTTAAGGCGCGGATATATTATTTTAGTGACTTTTAAATCTGTTATTTATTACGCCCTTCATATAATGCAAGTAAGTTATGCAAAAAATGTATGTTAAACTAGAAAGCATACAGATGAATTCTACATGGGGTATTGTAAAACACTTTATGAAATAAATTCAGGAAGTAATGTCTACCGTAAGCATAAAAAACGATATTATTTTCAATCTACATGATATTTTCATGGTTTTTTTTTGTATGAACAAACTATTTTATTATCTATAATGCTATTTACGATTTTTTTCTATTATTCATATTTTCGTTACTAAAAATAAATATTCTCTATGAAATCGAACGGCAGCGTGGCGTGAGCGTGACGCGCATCTGTATGGCCAAGGTCAACGGCGAGAATGGGGGTTAAAGATTACAATGCACGTGCAGAAAGCAGTTTCTAATTAAAACGAAGCATAGCATACTGGAACCTATCAAGGTTCAGATTATAACGTTTATCGACAATACTGTGAGATATTTTAAAAAGTATACACGAGTAACTTTTACTAAAGGATTATGGGTACTGGGAAAAGTCATAGCGAAAAAAGCATCTGTTTCATACACATTATAATTGGGTAAGGGTATTTTGGGGGCATTTTTGTTCGAGTATGTACCTATTATGTTTTTGTTTTATAGATACGTTGTTTATTAATAAACATGTTTTGGCCAGCTATTATCTCGTAGGAGATAACCAGACTCATATAAGTAAAACGAAGCCGTGTGCAATAAAAATAAGTATTTCGTTCTAATTCTATTTCAGGCATGACGTCAATAATTTATCGGTACCTATTATTTGTTCAGTCAACATTTTAGTGGCCTCGTTCATGAAGAAATTGGGTGATTCAATGTTAATTTAGATTGCTTAATTATGTATTTTTAATTATGCCTGTAAAATTGTATTATAAACATGTGGATACTGTGGATAGTTTATCTAAAGGTGCTTAACCTTTTCATTACTCGACTGTTCAATATGGCCGATGAAACATGGCCGTATTAACAATAACATCTTTTAGGAATCTCATGACCATAAAATCAAGTAGGAGGCATAGAGCACAACCCGAGAGTGCTGCAGCGGTAGCACATGTACGTACCCGACCGTTATGTGTGGAGGCGACGGACCCGCCACTGCTGGTCGTTCCATCAGCTAGGACCAACTTGCTGGACAATGATCTTTATGATCTTGACATGTATTCTGTGCTTTAATTTTAATTTTGTGTGTCTGTGACTTGGCTATCGCATTAGGTTAAGACCTGTAATGATAGTTCTAAGGCATTTAAATAAATAAATAAGTTAACATTAAGTTAGTAGAGAATAAAAGGAAAATTCTATGAAATATTACATCAATGACGAGTGAATGGTTACCTAACGTACCTATTGTCTCTGCGATATTACCTCCGTTATCAAACACGATATACCTATTGCCTACTCCTCGTTATCACGTACATTGTTTTTATTTTATCGCACCTCTCGACGACAGCTACATAACGGCTCGTTTTTAACTTGATAAACTTAATGCTAATGTATTGCAAAATACAATACCTGACAATTTTAACGGACTTCTAGAAAAGGAGGGAGGTTCTCAATTCGTCTGTAATTTTGTAAGAATTCTGTATTTGTAATGAGTTATCCACATAAGCTATCTTTATAACATTCTAGATCACACTTTGCATGAAATCATAGTTTAAAGTGAGCAAAAACTAACGAACATTTTGCTCTTAGATTTTTCTAGAACATACTTAATTAAAAATCAGCATATTGTCCATGTTATCAGCCCATAAACAGTAAATGCTGAACAATATGTTGAGGTAGTCGGGAGTACATTTGATAGCAATAAAACCATTATCGTTTACTGGCTAGATAATAATTAGAGGACGTAAATGATAGCCATAAATGAAGCAAACATCACCCAATTAAATTGAAAACACAATCCATCAACATACCTTCTTGAGTACTTCGGAGGCGATTGGCACCATGGAGTTAACAGGGTTGGTGATGATGGCAATGATGGCTTTGGGGGAGTTCTTCGCGATGCTCTCGGCCAGATCACGGACGATTGAGGCGTTGCTGTTGAACAGGTCATCTCGGCTCATACCAGGCTTGCGGGGCAATCCAGCGGGAATCACCACCACATCTGCGTCTGTGGATGGTGGCAAAAGTTAAATAGGCGGGTGGGGTAGTGAATAATGAAAGTCAATAAAGTGGGTGATTCACAGTCTGCAGGGAATCCCCATAGCAACCAATTAAATTCATTGGTTGGTAAAAAGCATGGGGAGATTCACTTCCAATGAAAATGAGCCTTCAAAGCAACTGCCAAATGTGCAGTGTAAGTTCTCTGTATAACACAATCAAATATCAATGAATGAAAATGGTCTCCTGAATATGCGCCCTATGTCATGCTTTACAGAAATCTCCAGGAACCCACACCACACCATGCGGCCCTATCGACTAATGAAAATGAGCCTTTCAAGGGGATTTGTTCAATGTAGGCCCGTAATCTGGCTTTATTGGAATGTAAGAAGTTAAAACAGTACATTTCATTTTCAATCATTACAAAACAGCTAATATGCAGTTACTTTTAATATCCCATTTATTTTGTTTTTTTTTTTCATAAGACAAGAACCTTCTTGACGAAAAAAAAAAACAAAATATAGGGTAGTCATAGAAAATTTTTGTTGAGCACTACACAAATTGAAATTTTATGTAGGATTTGGTTTTTAGGTAGTACCTAAGAATGTCAAGTATGTCTGAGAACATGTTTATTATTATCATAATGGTGTAAAACAGATGACTTGAATGCTGTATTTAAAAAAATAACTCCTGACATTCTATGATGTTAAGTTGAAGTAACAAATTAATGGATAGATTTCCACTGTTTAAAAGGCCAAACAAAACTTTGTGTCCTTATCAGTAACAGACATCCAAATTGAACAAACAAATGATTGAATTTAACTAACAGATCAAATTCCACATAAAGAGACTAATTTTATGCCATGAATGACATTTGTGGCACAAATAATGGGTTTAATGTTATGGTCGAGATATTTGGGCCATAATACGAAACAGATTTAGTCTTACATGAATAACCTTAATAATCTAAATTTAGCATCAAACATCAATGAACTTGGAAAAGTTTTAGGTTACGTTATGTAATAGGCAAATATTTGAAGTTTCACTCATAATGGTGGCACATACTTGAGATTGCATTGGCCAGCTGGTCAGTGCCCTTATAGCCCTCGACCTGGGCGGGGGTGTCCATGTGGGACAGGTCGACGGCGACGCCCGGGGTCACCGGCGCGACATCATACACCGCTAGGTTGCTTATCAACGGGTTCTGCTTCAGCAGCAGCGAGAGTGGCTGTCCGATGCCGCCGGATGCACCAGCAACCATCACTTTGAATTGGAGCTAGAAAAAAACATCATGTAAAAAATATTGATTCACATTCCGCCGTCAATGTAGTTTTTGAAAACCGATTATTACCTCAGAACTAGTGGAAAAGTTTTTGGCGCCATTCTGGATGGCCACCGTAGCGACGGGCTTCAGTGCACGGGTGAACATTTTGTGTCTTCTGTTTTTAGTAAAAGTCACTAATTTATGAAGACAATAGCAAGAAGTCCACCTGACCCTGTTGACCTTTCGAAAAGATCACTGATCACAGTGATCACAGACTAAGTACTAGCTAGAAGTGATGTAACAACTGTCAGTCAAGTTGAATTTTCACGTCATAAATTCTGTCAAGTTGGACACGTCACCAAATGCATACCAAATCGATTTAATTTATCAGTGAACTATATACTAACTTTATTGCAGCGTATAACTTTTTGGTCAAAACGTGACCCAATACGCAGACAGCAATTTGATTGTTTTTTTTTTAATTTCCCTGGCTTGCATTTCATTATTGTGTATCCGGTTATTTTATCGTAACATTTAGAAAATTGTTTTATGCTGGCGCATCCCTCCGAATTTCACGTCACGGCACTTGACAGAGATTGTCATTTCATAACATGACATTGACAGTTCAATGATAAGAAAACAATTTCGTATTTCTATTGAATACCCAAGTTTTTATTTAATTTGGATGTTGTTTACAGTTGTAGTTTACAGAAGGGATCAAAATGAACGTTATACAAGCGGTTAAACTGTATATAACTAGAATGACGGAAGAGAGTGGTCCGGGAATGAAAGTTATTCTCATGGATAAGGAGACCGTAAGTTGTACGCCCCATTGATTGTGATCAAAAACAAAGTTCTTGTTTATTTACTCAAATTCTATTGTATGTTACATCGGTATAATGATATTTCTAAATATTTTTTTGATATAAAATGTAAAAGTGAATCCGATATCCTATTTACAGAATAAAAAAAATCATTTCATTTCTTACTGTTTGGTAAAATTGATAGACAATTAAATGTGATATGCGAACATCAATTTGATTGCCTGCAACCTGCAGGCAATTAAATTTATGTTCGCAATGTTCTCTTGGGAAGCAAAATACACTTAATTGAGACCTTCACTAGTTAAGGTGGATCTGTAGTGGTAGCCTGCGGAATTCAAATTTTCTTACGTTTTTTGCGATTTGCAGGTCAGTGTCAGATTGTATCTTGATCAAAATATGATTCGCGACTATAACAAGTATGTATTTACAGAATTAAAATCATTAGAATCATTAATACATTTTTCTTAGAAAAGTTTTTATGCTACAAATCTAACTTAGAGAGATGTATTAATTAATGATTATAATTCTGTAAATACATATTTGTTAGGATCGCGAAGCATATTTTGCTCAAGATACAACCTGACACTGACCTGCAAATTGCTAAAAAACAAGAAAAGAAAAAGAAAATTATCATTAGATCCACATTGGTAGACCATGAAATTCAAATCATGGTCTACCAATGTGGATCTAATGATAATTTATATTGATATTTAATTAAATGATATATTTATTTTGTAAGTAGGTAATAAATACAGTTTATATCAAAGATTTTTAACCTTAAAAATATTTGATATAAACTGTATTTATTACCTACATTACCTACATTGATTTCAATGTCCTTGTAATTTAATAAGTACATCATTTCATCGTTATGCATTTGGCGATTTTAACAAAACAGCCAGTTTCAGTTTATTGTGTGACTTTGATGTGTCCCACAGAATTAATGATTGTGTGACTTTGATGTGTCCCACAGGATTAATAATTGTGCCTAGCTTATAAGCATCATTAAACCTTTTACACATTGTGGAATGCAAACTTATATGACATGAGAATGCAGTGGCGGTACCTTCATATAAGCCCAAAAGACTTACTAAAATGCTCGATAGAGAATTTATTGTACCTAACCAGTAGTTTATGAGAAAATTGCGATGATACATACGTAGATACGTAGGTACCTACATACTCAGTCGAAAACTAAACATTCTTTTTTTGAAATCGGTTAAAATTTTATTGGGCTTGCGTTATTTTGAAACCCTAGGCACGCCACTGTGAGAATGATTATTATTGTTTATTTTCTTTCTTCTGTCTTCCTATCTATGGGTGAAACAAGGGCTCTATAGATTCTAACTAAACCTGTGCTAAGTTCTCTTTAATCTTTCATTTTTATTTAGAGTAAAGACTGCCATTTGTACTGTTCTAATGTACATTGTGTGTTCATACAATAAATCATTTCTATCTTTCTCCATATATTTTAGAGGCAGGTATGTGTGGTATAAAGTTTACAGGTACAAAATTCAATACTTACACCGCACGCCATTTTTATGTATTTTTATTTTTAATGTTTTTGTTTTATATACCTATTAAATAATAAGTTTAGTTAATTGTTGTATATATATATGATAAAATATATTTTATTGTTTTATTTTACATTAACATTAACAATTTTGAATCACAACTGACAATTTCAAATGTATTTTTCTTTTCAGACAAGCATAGTTAGCATGGTATTCAGCCAGTCAGAGATATTGCAAAAGGAGGTTTATTTATTTGAGAGAATTGACAGCCATTCAAAGTGGGACAATATGAAGCACATGAAATGCATAGTTTTTGTGCGACCAACTTCAGAGAATATTTCATTGTTATCTCGGGAACTGAGATACCCAAAATATGGAGTGTATTTTATATGTAAGTAGAAATAAAAATGTAAGCTTGGATAACATAATACTCAAATTAAGGGAGTTCATCCACCACCACCATCACCGGGACGTCACCGAGATCGAGATGACAGCGTCCACCGCACATTCCGGCCGCTGTAGTTTCGAGTGCAGCTGTTAGAACTCGGGCCGCAATTGTGAGCCGATGTGCCGGCAATAAAAAACACATTTGCCGTCGCACCGCGTCGTTTAGTTGGTTTTTGTTTTGTCTATCATGCCGAGTTCGTTAGCGGTGAACATACGACCGCCGTCACCGGGACGTCACGTTCTGTTCGAATAATCTCATTTTTTGCAGACGGTGGACAAACGTCCTTGTAATTAACTTTTTTACTTATTTTTAGATTTCAGCAATGTGATATCTAAGGCTGACATCAAGACGTTGGCGGAGTGTGATGAGCAGGAGACAGTGCGAGAGGTACAAGAAGTTTTTGCCGACTACCTCGCTGTAGACCGACACTTGTTCTCATTCAATATTGTTGGATGCTTGCATGGTATGTATGTCTAGACTTCCAAAGGTAGAAGGAAAGGCTGAGAATTGTATTTTTTTTATAATATGGAAGAAGTACTGTAGGCGCTTTGTACTTCCAGATATTTCATCCTTTCATGACCAAAAGTTTAAACTGCCTTTGCAATTTAGTTTCCAAACATGTGATTCATGGAAAAACAACTTTAACACCTATGCATACATAGGTGTTAAAGTTGTTTTTCCATGAACGACGTTCAGTTTGCGCTAAAACAATTTTTTTATTTTACGTTTAAGTAATTCTGAAATTAACAAAGTTTTAAATTTTTTTCATTGTGCACGTTTATAGGTTATTTGGTTTTTAAGGCGCTGACAAGACCCAATTGACCAAAATAGGCTTTTCTTAAGAAACAAAATTGCCAAATCTGTATAGATTGTGGCAGCGGAAAAAAATTATAATTTTGAACATATATTTCCCAGAACTTGGTTGTTACCAAAACACGTTTTGAAAAAAATCTCGATACAAACTAACGTTAAGGCTCCTACATACTGGCGCGACTTGTCGCGCGACGCGTCGCGACACAAAGGCACCGCTTGTAGCGCTACACGCGGTGTCTTTGTGTCGCGTCGCGTCGCGCGACAAGTCGCGCCAGTATGTAGAAGCCTTTAAACTATCCTCTTACCTTGAGTTCTAATCCAAAATATCTGCATTAAATATCAACATACGTGACGTATTTAATTAATAACAAGAACGTCTCATTTGAATGCAGAACATGGTTGATTTTTATTTTCGATTACTCAACTCAATTTTGAGTAAATAGATGATTGCTTCATATTTTGAAATAAATTACAAGCATTGTGTCATCGCGCTTCTCTTTCTTTTCTATGCAATCTGACAGTGACCGCGGTTTAGGTGTTGTCAGCGTCTTAAGTGAAGACATATTCACAGACTTTCAGAGACGTTCAAAAAGTATAACATAACCTTCCACCAGGTCGCTCTTGGAACCAGCATCACCTACAACGCTGTGCCCAAGGTCTGTTATCCTTACTCCTCTCCGTGAAGAGGCGCGCCGTGGTCCGCTATGAGGCGGCCTCGGAGCCCTGCGCGCGCCTCGCCGAACGAGTGCGAGACTTACTGCGCAGGGAGGCTGTGCTCATCGATAACAATATACCGTTCAATGGAGAGATCCCAACGCCTCAGTTGCTGATTATTGATAGAAGAGATGATCCTGTTACACCGCTGTTGAGTCAGGTAATACCAGTCTCAGCCTTTTTTTTGGATGGGAAATCATCAAATAACTTCTCCCGCTCTGGGCGGAGCGGGAGGATGTGTCAGTCTCTTACTGACTAAAACCCACCCGTATTCCTTCCTGTTGCCTGTGCTGCCAGGGGCCTCGGTGACCCTTTAGTACTTTCCCGCGACCCCGGCAGGACCAGTCTCAGTCTGGGGCTGTGTTGCAGAGTGCTTAAGTGCCCCCATAGCCTCCGGTGCATGTGTGTGATACTCGGGGTGGTTTTAGTCAGTAGAAGTCTGACAGACCCCTCCTTCCGCCCCAGGGCGAAGGACATCCAAGAGGATTTCCACCCGCTACCAAAAAAAAAATACCAGTCTAGAACTGTCTGACTGCAAGGCAAAGGCAACTTCTCATACAGGGAAGGCATGAGCATTGATTACCATGCTTGTTTCGTTAAAATGTATTTTCGTTTTGCACGATTGTGTAAGAATATTTGTATCTTTTAGAGAAACTGATCATGAAAGAGCCATTTTAAAGTTTCTACATTTTTGAGTTTACATCTTATTATTTATACAGCTTTTAGTCGGTTCGGGCAAAGAATAGGTTTCTTGCTGTGCTCTTGTACAGTAGATTTACATAATTATTTCTTGGTAGTCTCCATTAGAGGGGCTATCTTTAGCAGTTAATCTTTATATGTCTAGGTAGAGCGTCGCGCTGCAAAAGACAAACAGGCCAACTTTGTTATGCTGGTGTGCGTGACAGCTACGTCTTACAGTCGCGACACGTCATTGTGCTGTCATTGTGTTATTGCAGTGCGTGCAACTTGCGGCCAACAGTTGGACGCATTTTTTTTGACGATTTCACAGCTTTGACTGGCTATATAGACATATTTATATCTTTGATCATTAAACACATAGATTATAAATTAAAGTCGCGTTTCGTACCTGCCTGTGTGACCGCGTTATTCTTCCAAACAAAACAACGGATTTTGATGTAGTTTTCACCATTATTTACTTATTTAGATAATCTATTCTACATAAGACGCTGACATCACTTAAACCGCGGTCACTGTCAGATTGCATAGAAAAGAAAGAGAAGCGCGATGACACAACGCTTGTAATTGATTGCAAAATATGAAGCAATTATCTACTTACTCAAAATTGAAATGAGTAATCGAAAATAAAAAACAACCAAGTTCTGCATTCAAATAAGACCTTCTTGTTATTAATTAAATACGTAACGTATGTTAACATTTAATACACATATTTTGGATTAGAACTCAAGGTAAGAGGTTAGTTTAGCGTTAGTTTGTATCGAGATTATTTTTCCTAACGTGTTTTGGTAACAACCAAGTTCTGGGAAATATGTTCAAAATTAACATATATTTTTTCCGCTACCACAAACTATACGTATTTGGCAATTTTTTATCTTAAGAGAAGCCTATTTTGGTCAATGGGGTCTTGTCAGCGCCTTAATAAACTATCTATCTACTTAATCTTCTTAATAAACTAACAATCTCGATGCTTTGTCAGGTCTTAAAAACCGTGCGAAACAGGGGCGGGTAGTTACTAAATAATAGTAGTTTATGAAACTGGTGCATAATGAGGGGTAGTATCACACGAGTATTTAATACCTAGTTATGTGCAGTTAGTTGTGTGTAGTGTATGAACTACTTTATCTACTCTGATACATCAGGATTGAACCTACTAAATACAAGATCAAAGTTAAAAGAGTATGAAATAGTTTATTGCCTATAATATTATTCCTCAGCACATCACCGCGCATGCGCTAAAGCGGGCGCTGCCATAGAAAAGTAAAAATTGGAATCGACACACTTTATTTATTTATTTATTTATTTATTGTACACCACAAAAAATACATGACAAAAAATAAATCAAACACTACAAAATATACAATGGGCGGCCTTATCGCTTTCTGCGATCTCTTCCAGGCAACCATAGGATGGACAGTGATTTGCCTGGACATAAAGTGGGGCTGTCGTTGGTGTAAAAAAAATAAATAAATACAATATACTAACACACAGACACAGATATATATATATATATATATATACATAAATAATATATACATAAATACATACATATTAAATGTATAAGCAACGAAAATAAATGAAGACTATAGATAAATACAGTTACGAGAACAAGTTCACAGCGACGTTCCTTTACGAGTCTTTTAAATGCGAGTAACGATTGCGCGCGTTTTATTTGAACTGGCAAAGCATTCCACAAACGAGTGGCCTGGACAGTAAAGGATTTGTCAACGAACGTTGTGGAATGCATAGGCATTTTAAGCTTTAAGTTATCTGATGACCTTAAAAATTTCGTGTGGGAGTCGCCAAGAAACTGGAAACGTTCCTTGAGATAGAGAGGGGTGGGTGGAAGGGGAAAAGAGGACATTATACAAAAGGGAAAGAATATGAGCATTCCGGCGAAGGCGAATTGGTAACCACTTGAGCTTCACACGAAATTCGGAAACATGGTCAAATTTACGCAAACCGAATATGAACCTTATACAAAAAATTTGAAGCCGCTCAAGTTTATCATTTTATTTTATTTTTTTAAATATTGATGTAAACTCCTTGGTGATATTAACTTCTTGGATTTTCCCTGTACCGTATTGGTAATAACATTTGTTCTACATTATTTTGTTAGAGAAATAGTAGATTGTACATCTAGTGCATAAAAGAAGCCATGTGAAATGGCTCGTTCATGCCAGAGTTATAAACTCTGCTTTTCACTTCGATTGCGAGAAAATGAAACAGGCATAAAGTATATAACAGTATTTACGTGTCTGTCTAATCTCCAAAGCATGAAATTGTCGGATTTCGGCGGTAATATTTCTTCAACTACATTTTTCGCGTTGTGCTCCATAAGCGTGAAGCGAGAGTGTAATTTATTCGTCACTTGAATATTCCCTTGTTTTAGTTTAATGTCTTTTCACTGTTCAAAAATAATGCAAAATTGAAGAATAGAATAGTTAATTCCCGCCACGAAACTTTCTAAAACTTTTTTTGTTTTAATTTCAACATGTGCCATTCGACTTCGGTAGGTACTTCATACTGCCAAGTCATAAAAACGTTTCTTTGCCTTTTAATTAATAAATGACAGCTACTTTATCTGGTTTTAACGATAGAAAACACGGAAGTGATATAAATTAAAGCAAATGAAATAAAATAACGACTTTAATCTGCGATGTTTTATTGTACGTTGCAAAAAGTTTATTTTATGCACTAGAGCATAAAAAGCGATTTTATGTCGCCTACGCATAACATAAAGACGAACTTTTAGAGCATGAGAAGTGAAAAAGTGTTTAAAGGCTCGTGCAGACTAGCGCGATATCGCGGGCGCGACAGGCAGCAACATGCCTGTCGCGCCTGCGATATCGCCCCAGTGTTCAGAAGCCTTTAATATAATTCAAAAAATGGCTAACTGCGTCCTGAATTAATTAATGAAAGCACATTTCAAGATAACAGTAAAACCCGTAAGCTACTTTCTAGGAACGGAGATAAAAAGTACTCCGATAGTTCCATTTTGCTGCATCAAAAAGCATAGCAAGCTGTTGGTGCCTTGTCTTGATGAAAAGGCCAAGGCCTGAACTTTGCCTATGCAGTAAGCGTTGCGTCGAATTTTGCAGAAACCAACAAAAGAGAACATCCTGAATGTAAAAAGAATTATGCGATACCTTAAAGGAACTATGGACGAAGGTATACGTTACAGGACAGATAATGATATACCGATGCAGATCATGGTGATGATATGGAAACTGTGCGATCTACATCAGGCATTAGGTATCTGTATATACGCTAAAGGTGCGTGTGCAGCGAGTGAAACCGCCAGAGAGATTATATGGTTACAGCAGATATTAAAAGACTTACTACATCTTACTGGTGCTAACTGCCCAGTGACCTTAGTTGTTACAATGAAATTGCACCAAAGCTGGCGAAAAAACCTACAGAATTTCACCAGAAAACACATTAGGATAAGATCTTTCTTCGTGATATAAGATGGAAGTATGACAATTTGCCTTGTGCCAGCAACCAGATAGATAGCTGGCATGTTTACAAAACCGTTATATTGGCCAAGACTTGAAATTCTAAAGAAGATGGCTGGTACTATCTTCAACAGGGGTGGATGTTGAGGAATGCATACTCCGTATCGCGTAGCAATACCTACTATTGATGAATGTTTTCGTATTTTCTCTGTTTTTCTATATCATAATCCTAACTTTAACAAGTTTTACGATATGAGAGTAGGTACAATTATTTACTGTATTATACTAGTAAGCTTTTAAGTTTGTTCCAATGTTGAAAAACCCTCGTATTTTGTTCGTAGTGGACGTACCAGGCGATGGTGCACGAGCTGCTGACGATCAACAACAACCGCGTCAGTCTGGCGCATCTGCCCGAAGTACACAAGGACTTCAAAGAGGTTGTTTTGTCTTCAGAGCAGGACGAGTTCTATGCTAAGGTATATAATTTTTTAACGATTTTTTGAGAGAAATGATAGGAAAGAATAGAATATAATATATTTCTGAGTTAAAAAAGCAAATAAATAAAAGAAAATTTGATAAGGTAAAGCTGTACAAGGATCATTAGGCGCATGGCTAAAATCGAATGTAACGCCGCCATTTTGTTTTTTCAGTATATTTCATTTATAATGAAAACAGGCGTGATGATGTCATTAATTTTATAATGACATCATCACGCCTGTTTTCCCTGAAGGGTTCGGCAGAGGTGTACCTACCTAAAGTCAATCAAATAATCAAAATCAAATATTTTTATTTCACATAAACTTACATGGGCACTTATGAAACTAGGTGCACGGTTCCAATTAGTCGTTTCCTATGGAGAAGAGCCGGCAAGAAACTCCACGGTTACTCTTTTAAAAATACACCCACATTTCGCCAGTTATGTTTAAGTTCCATGCAATAGGTGCCATCAACCGGGTACAACTCCAGGCTCTGTGCTGCTACTCAGAAATTTCAGTTTAGATGAAAAACCCAATAACACTGCACGATCCGGGAATCGAACCCAGGACCTCATGCTCAGAAATAGCGCTTGCGACCACTAAACCAACGTCATTGAACATGTTTCATTCTCAATAAAGTTGAATTTCAGTAATGCAAAGGATTTGTGCTTAAATAATTTCCAGAATCTGTACTCAAACTTCGGCGAGATCGGCCAGACCATGAAATCGTTGATGGATGAGTTTCAGAAGAAAGCGAAGAGTCACCAGAAAGTGGAGAGTATTGCCGACATGAAGAACTTTGTGGAGACCTATCCATTGTTCAAGGTGAGTTTGTACTTTTAATCTAACCTACATTAATAGTACAAGCATTGATTTCCTATCAATGCTTGTACTATTAATGTAGGTAGATAAAGTGGTTATCCTATATTGATTGATAAAATCTACTCTAGTCATTCTTAACTCAAAATCAAAGCAGTTACAGCTCTCTCCAATCAATTAGACAGTGACATAGAAATCGTTTAAGAAGTCTTTGATTTAGAAAGAAAAATACCTGCCAAGTACATGTCGGACCACGCACAATGAAGGGTTACGTAGTTGGGATGAATGTGTCCCAAAAAAAACTTAACATTGTAGTTGAAAAACATGTTCTCCCGTACATCGATATACGTCACGGTCAATTGTCCAACTGCAAATGTAAGTTTGCAATGCCAATGTAAAAAAAAAAGTTATATATAAGTTCTAAGCAAACGATAAGAAACGGGCGATATTTACAATTCTTTGAATTTCTAGACCAGAGATTCGTCTTAGGCGGTGATTTCAATGTGAAGCATACGCACTGGGGATCAAGACTTACTACAACCTAGGTAGGAAGGTAGTAGTTAAATACTGTTAAAGACACACATTGTGAAGTTATGAGCACAGGCAACCCAACATACTGGCCCACTGAGCCCCAGAACATGCCGGATCTTATAGACTTTCTCATATGCAAAAATATATCCACCAATTACGCTAATTTGGAGGTTTTCACATGGATTCGGATCAGTACCCGATTATCCTTAGACTTAGTAAAAAAAATCCTACTTAGAGAAAGCCATTTAACCCTGATTAATAAGTCTACTGATTGGGACAGTTTTGCCCTTGTTCTAGGTAATATAATCGGCCTAAAAACTCTGTTAAAATTAAGGATCAACTGGAGTCGGAAGTAAACAAATATGTTGTTACTATCCAACAATGTGCGTGGAAAAACACGCCCCAGTTAAAACGTATAAGGGACATATCTATCCCAAGTAAATTGTGAATTTACTATCCGAGAGAAGAAAGAAAAGAATAATAAATATAATATTTGTGAGGTTTTTCCGTTTTGTAATTTGTATTTTAATTATGTATTTTAATTTTAACAAATTTTTATTGTAATGTTTTGTGGTATAGGGGGCCCGGTTCAATATTAATGTTGCCTCGAGATCACTTGCATCAAATCCATAAATTATTACGTTTCAGAAAATGTCGGGCACAGTAACGAAGCACGTGACAGTGGTGGGGGAGCTGTCAGCATGTGTTTCCCGGCACAATCTGCTCGAGGTATCCGAGTTGGAGCAGGAGATATCCTGTCAGAGCGACCACTCCAAGCATCTGCAGGTAATGACAGACATTGTGGTGAAGATAGGCAGTTTTATTAAAGCTCACACGTGTTGAAAAGTCCAGCAGACCCAATTTCTTTAATTTCATCACCTAGTTAATATACTTACAAAGTTGCCAGCAAAAATATACGGACATCACGCCTCTCTTAACGGTTCCGCGGGTAGTGATCACCAAGGTGGCAGAGTGTGACATGTAAGCCTTTATATTTGTGATCTTGTTCTTTATCGGTTTTATTAATATTATATGAGGTTGATCCAGTTATTTCAGCAAGTCTAAGCAATTTACAATTAGATTACAAACAAATGAAATAAAACAAAAAACCGGCCAAGTGCGAGTCGGACTCGCGCACGAAGGGTTACGCGTACCATTATCTTAAAAAACGGCAAAAAAATCATGTCTGTTGTATGGGAGCCTAAACAGACCAGGAGATGTTATCAACTTCTGGAGGGAGGTGGGCTGGTTGGAATAACCACCAAAAACGGCCGCCATGGCCCACGCACAATGGTCCACCTGAAGGACTAAGTGCGGAAACCAAACCCTCTAACATAGAACATAGAACATGGGAGCCCCCTTAAATATTTATTTTATCCTGTTTTTTAATATTTATTGTTATAGCGGCAACAGAAATACATCATCTGTGAAAATTTCAACTGTCTAACATCACGGTTCATGAGATACAGCCTGGTGTCAGACGGACAGCGGAGTCTTAGTAATAGGCTCCCGTTTTACCCTTTGGGTACGGAACCCTAAAAACGGTTCTTGATATACATCATAAATGTAGTTTGAAATAGAAGCGTCTTTAAAAAAATCTCCCGCACTTCGACGCCTATTAATTCAATGCCATTATTTTCATCCACAGCGCCTAAAGAACCTCCTAGCCAATGAATCCGTCCGTCACCACGACGCGGCCAAGCTGGTCGCTCTCTACGCCTTACGGTACGAGAAGCACGCCAGCAACGCGTTACCCTCACTCATCGAGGCGCTGAAGACCAGGGGCGCCCCGGAACTGCTGGTCAAGAGCGTGGTCAACCTGCTGGAGTATGGCGGCGCCCATGCTCGGCAGAGCGACCTGTTTGGGCTGCAGGATGCTGTTAAAATTACTAAAAGGCTTTTTAAGGTCAGTTGATTTTTTAAATCCTTTATTATAAAGAAACAGGTTCAATTAATTACAATCTACCCAATCTAGCTAATGGCAATCTATTATAAGGCTACTAAGCAACTTTTCGTGTGAGTTGGCCAATTCAAAACACACTATTTCGATTGTTATAAAGTTCAATTTATATTAGTGAAATAAAGCTGTATAAGCTCAGGTGGAATTAAAGTGGTGGACTGTACACAATGTTATAGCGACTTATCAAAAAGTGTATGTCCTAGCGCGGTCGTGTCGGACGATGCGATGGCGCGACGGTCTTGCCTCCCGGTGCCCGCGCCGCCGATGTGCCGCGTCGCTCGTTGACGACGCCTTAGTGTGTTCGTTAAATGTATTTGTACAAATAGGCAACGTGATGTGAGTGTGGATATGGATGAAATATGAACTTATTCAGATTATAGCCATCTAGGAATCATCATCAATCAGGGATTCGATTTAGATAAGTTACTGTGGCAATGTGAACGGGAACTACCATGTCAAATCATTTATCCAGAACGAATAAACATATAATAGTTGAGACATGGTTTAAAAAAAAGAGACCTTGCATTTTTTTTTAATTACAGGGTCTCAACGGCGTGGAAAATATCTACACCCAACACACGCCTCTTCTAAAAGACACTCTCGAAGATCTAATCAAAGGTAAACTTCGTGAAAACTTGTACCCAACCCTTGGTGGCGACGATGGAGCGTACGGCAGGCGCCCTCAAGATATTTTCGTGTTCATCGTAGGGGGCGCCACTTATGAGGAGGCCCAGTGCGTCCATCAGATCAACCAGGCGTATCCAGGAGTCAGGATAGTCCTCGGAGGCACCACTGTACATAACTCCACCTCATTTTTCGAAGAAGTGAAGGCGGCCATGCAAGGGGTGCATAGGACGCATACTAGGCATATTAGAAATGTTTGATCAGTTGATGAATGTAATGAAATGATATCGAAATGTGAGATTAAGGGGCATCCATGAATTACATGACAGTTTTAGGGGAGGGAAGGGGTTAACGAGCTGTGACATCGTGACACGGGGGACGAGGCCATAAGCTTCGGGACGTCACATGTATAAATCTAAAGAATTAAAACTCTAAACTTCAACTCTAACGAAAAACTTTAAAATATTAATTCTATCAATATCATTACATACTTATAAGGTTTAATTTAAAATAGCAAAATATGTGACGCCATAACAGGGGAGCGGGGGTTTTCCCAAATTTAACCACCTCTGAAAGTACGGGGGCTCTAAAAATCTTTATTTTCGTCCGACGTAATTTATGGATGGCCCTAAGGTTTCCCGTTGCATTTAGTTCATGTTCTTCGAGATATGTAATTTGGTGTTAAATACACTTGTGGAAATTGTATATCAGTTCTTTATTTTAATCTAAATAGTGAAATTATTGTAAGGTATGCAAGCAATGTCCTGCGTATTTCTTTTTCCGTGTTCATTTCGAGACACCGGTTGCGTTTAATCATGACGCTTTTGTAGAACGGTATTAAACACATGGTCAGGGTCAAAAAGGTTTTTGACTTTTGACCGTGACAGTGGATGGACATCCATCTGTAGTCAATCGGTATACTGTACACTGTTTTGTAAAAACTAAACAAAGTTAGTCGATTACTAAACAGTGTTTAATAGACGAAAACTGATCCCGGTGTGGTGCGCATGTTCAGTGCTGAAAAAGCGTGGTGATTTCACGCAACTGATGTCACGAATTGAACACGGAAAGGGAAATACCTACGCTGGTCTAAATAGTATTGGTCATCTTGGTTAAGCATGTTATTGTAATGTGAAATTAATTCATTTTAATTTATTTTAGTATTATATTCACATGTATTTGTATAATTAAATTATAATTCGAATTAATTTACAATATTATTTTATTTTTCATGCATTATGGCATCCCTTACTGGCGTTATTAATCATAGGTAGCGTACAACAGGGCTTTAATTTTTTGAATGACCATACTCGCTTATTCCAAGTAGTCATACAATTCATCATCATTATCATCCACAGCCCGGCTTCACCCACTGCTGAGCATAGACCTCTATTCTTGTGCCAGTCTCATCCAGGTTAACAGGCATCTCGCCGTCGGACGACCGACATTTCGTCTTCTAGTCCTTGGACGCCACTCGGTCACAGCCTTACTCTACCCGGCAAGGCGCAGTGATGACCACTGCGCCTTGCCGGGTGTTCAGCCCAACTCCATTTCAGTTTTATATTGTTTTCCGATGTCGAAAACCTTCGTACGTCTTCGGATCTCGACGTATGGAACTTGGTCTATAAAGGTGGACCCAAACGAACATAGGTCCAGAACAAGAGCTAAAGCATTCATTTATTGATATTCTTGACATTTTAGTAGGGAGAGACCAACGAAGGAATGTTCTGTCTTAATTTACACAAAAAAAATTTGGAGAAGTGGGGGTCCGACCTTATGCAAAGCATGGAATGCTCTATGGCTCTCTGTGCAACTCACACTGTCAGCGTCACGCGTCAAGTTAGTGAACGCACTATGCGTTCACTAACTTGACGCGTGACGCTATTGGTAGCACTGAATGTTTTAAAATAGAGTTCAAAATGGCGACTGATGAACAAAACTACCAATCGTATGACAAAATTCAGTGCTACCAATTGCAATCGCGTCACGCGTTAAGTTATAGTGAACGCACAGTACACAGCCTCCTGCGTAGCATAATCAGCCTATAATGTTCCAACTGCTGGGATATAGGCTTCCTCTCTGAGAGGGAGTGGGCCGTAATCCACCACGCGGCCCCAGTGCGAGTTGGTGGAGTTCACATGTCTTAGAATTTCCTTTTGGCTCTAGGACAGGCTTTGGACAAACTTATAGAGAATAGGGGCACGTTATGTGTCCAAAGAAAAATAACTAGGTAAACGTTGTAAAAGAATTTAATAAGGTACCTTTTTTTAAAAACTTACAATATTTAGTTTGACATTGCATTGCCGTGACAATATTTTTGCGCGCCGCGGTCGCCTGAACTCACCCAAGTGCTAGCCGAGCCGAATAGTCCCGATCGCAAGCTCGAATTCCATGCACGTATAATGTAGGTAATAGTCAACATTTCGCACGTTTAATAGAATACTGGCTTAACTCAAAAAAATAGATTTCTGGGAAATCACCGTTACATGTTATGCAATTGGAGTCTAGTTGGCTTATTAGTCAATATAATAAATATGTAATTGACACTTAAGTTATAATACCTACCTACTTTCAAAAACCATTGGTTAAATCTGTGCAAAAAAAAATTGCAGAAATCCTAAATTTGACTCATGCTCTAATAGGTCAGTATTCTACTCGCGTGCGATTTATTTTATAATTTTCTTTTATTTTTCGCATTTATTTATTTATTGGCGGGTCGCACGCGTACCGGCAGCGGAACGCATGCGGCCCGCGGTCAGTGCATCGCTGCTCTAGGACATGCCGGTTTCCTCACGTTGTTTTCCTTCACCGTACACAAAGTAAAGCGCCTGTCAGGGTCCGAACCTACGGCCTACGACCATCTATATAAGTCGCGCTAGTTACTACTGGGCCATCACTGTTCCGCCTCCTGCGTGAGCGTCCACAATTAGTTCTATATTATTACCAACAAGCCGCGTATCCCATGGGATTACCCATCGGCAAGAATTACAACAAAACAAATACTTCCTTATATCATAAGTAAAATTTCATGCTTCTAGACCCAGCGGTGAAGACCAGGTGGTTTCACAGCTGTCCAGGGGACCCGTACGGGCCGTCCGTACACCGGAGACCCGTACAGGTAGCGCCTGCAGTGCTCTGAAACGGGGGAGTAGTACGGTACGGTTGCTAGCGGGAGACAGACGCATCCAAAATGAACGCGAACGTTTTAATCCGGTGTCAATCAATCTACTCATCTCGACTATACTCCCGGAGCACGGGCGTTCAGAGTCGCTGTGAAACGATGAATGAGCAGCGATGCCATCAACAGTGTGACCAGATTAAATTTTACGAAAATACCGAGGCACCTCAAAAAAATACTGAAATATACCGACTTACATAGGACAGATATACAAATAAAAATACTGATTTTCTTAACACGTTTTATTTATTCATACTCACAATAAATGTTCGAGTTATATTTTAACATCCTTTTCGAAGGATTAAAATTTTCACAACCTCCTTCATCCTTAACACCTTCCTTTGTTTTTAAAATAGCCGACACATTTTTGTTTATAAATCTGTTTCTTTGGTCCGTTTTTATTAAATTTATCTGTGAAAATCTGCGCTCGCATGCAGCATTCGACACCGGTATACATAGAAGAGATTTACTAAAACGAGATTACGATATTTTTGTATTTTAACATGCTATCACTGTTAGAAGTTTTCCCAACTTCCACCCAAAATTGTTCACACGAGTGCTGGAAGATTGTAACAAATCACTTACTTCGCGATCAAACTTTAGGGTTCTATATTTTTCGTCAATTAACTGCATTTGTTCTGGCTGTACTTCGCATGGGAAAGTTTCTATCACATTTCGTAAACTGCGAAATTCTTTATGCACGGCAGTGTGTGGGTCAAGAAATTTCTGTTCTCGAAAAACTGGATTTTCAAAAGACAAACGTGATTTCAATTGCGTGCTCAACTCAATTAAAAATGATTGGCACCTTCTGAAAAACTCAGCAATCTGTTCTTTCATGTTTACATTTTCCCTGTGTTTGATTAATTCTTGGCCTACTTGAATACCTAAGTACATATTTTTCAATGGCAAATAATTTACATTAGACTTTGGGTCTAACGTAAATACATTGTCCGTACGTTTGATGTAATTAGCTTTCATGAAGCAACCCAAAATCGACAAGTACATACTAGATGCATCATCATACAGTCTATCAATGCACGGATAGTCGCCTTGAAAAATTATGTTAAATTTGTTTACAATCGACAAAATGTAGTGCAAAAAGTAAAAGTACAATTTGTTTATATCAGTGGTAAAAGAATTAAATAAAAAGTCTGATGACATATTGCGATCACTCAAGTATTGGTCTTGAAAGAACAATTGCAATGCCCTCCACTGCTCAATTATTCTACTAATACAGGCATGAAGTGAAAGCCACCTTATGTCGTAATGACGCAAAATTCTGTGATTTTCAGTGTCTGTGAAATTTTGGAACTCAGCAAATTCTATTTGACGCTTGCTGCTTTGAGAAAAATATTCATATACTTCTTTTACTATTTGTTCTAAATTTCTAGGCAGTATTTTACAGGCGTGGCTAACACTTAATGCTGCAGAGTGACAAACACATTTTATGAAAAAGCACTTTGGGTTTACTTCTTTAATTTTTGCAACAATGCCAGAATGTTGACCAAACATCATATTCGTAGTATCAGCAGCGAATCCTATTACGTCTTTTATTTTTAAACCTAATTCGGATAATTTTGATGACAACGAATTAAATAAATGACTTGCGGTCTCACTACTTAAATCAACTAAATCAAGGAATTTGGTTTGTACAGAACATTTAGTTTCAGAGAAGTATTTAATTACTATTGCCAATACTTTGACTGTTGCAACATCTGTACTCTCATCGATTATAATTGAATATACTGGTTTACCTGAAGGAGATGCAGTACCAAGTATGTCTTCAATCATATCTTTTTCGAAATTGGGTCCTAAAACATTATAAGTTATAGCGGCTGCTTTGGTTCTCTTGCAGAAAAATTCTTTCGCAATATCGGAATCGGTAAAACACTTCACTAGAACATCACTAAGATGGCCCATAGCTCTAAATGGGATGTTGTGTTCCGACAGAAAACTGCATAAACGCAGCTCAGCTTTCTTGACTTCGTCTTTCAGTGGGGCCTTTTTGAAAAATGTATCAACCTGAAAATTTAAAAAATACTTGGTTGCTTAGTTTTTTTTATAACAGCGCCGCATTTCATAGCTGTTACCTAACTGATTTTGAGAAACAAAACTAGGATGATTAACTTTAAATTAAAATATATCCAAGCTCCTTGAACTATGTAAGTAAAGCGAGTCATGCTTACCTTTGACTGTCCTTTATATTTTATCAAGTTCGATTTATGCTTTTCAGTATTTGCATGCTGTTTTATAGATGCTAATCTACTTTGCAGTTTCGCATTACATGCTTTGCAAAATGCGGTGAATTCGTCATCTTTATAACGTGAAAACCACGAAGAAAATTCCGGAATTTGTTCCCACTTAGCTAAATAACTTTGCTGAAAACTAGACATGCTGTCCGGATGAATGCAAATAAGTAAATAAAAACAACGAAAATCGCGTTCTATTTATATGATGACAAAAACATCTCCTATTTTGGAGAAATTCCCGAATTATCGAAAGAAAGTCCTCAAAGATTAAGTCGAATGCAGAAGAGACAATCATTTCACTTGAACCGTATTAGACGATTTGAAACTAGTAATAAAGTATCTTTTAAGTTTAACTACTACCTATTCATGCAACTGAAAACTTAAAAACTAGACGTTGTTTTGAAAATTATAGATAAACTAGCGGTCCGTCCCGAATTCGTCCATGTAGACTGATATTCATGAAACACAACGAATTTGTATATACTGAAAAAGTATTAAAATACTGAATCTGGTCACACTGGCCCTCAAGGCAGCATGCGGGCGGGTCACGGCGTGGGACGCGGGTGGCGTTGTACGGGCTCTATACCCGGAGCGGGTCACGTACGGACCAATACGCGTCGCTGTGTGTATGTTCTAGCGCCTCACGTGTCTTGTTCCGGGAGCCCGCACGGGTCTCCCCGATAGCTGTGTAACCAGCGTGAGGCTGTGCGTTGTCTGTCAGTGACTGAATGAATTTTAAGATTTTTTATTAGGTAGTATTTTTTTTAGAAAACGCTGCCTTCGAAGTACGGTTGTCATAAACACGGTAGGAGCTTACCTAAATTATCGCGTTGGTGCAGTACTTTAGGCAATGTCAACAAAATACAATGTCGATGGGAAAATTATAATTAAAACACAGAACTGTTGTGTTTAAAACACATTTTTTTACTTTTTTATTGAAAAATATTCGTCGACACAGGTGTTGTGTGTTCAACAAACGATAAACGATGCCATACCACTTTTGGCACATCTCTTTACACGCCCGTCATTGGGCTCACAAATAAAAAGCACTTTTTTTCACAAATCAAATCTTTCATCAAACAGCGGAATTAAGCAATTCATACAATATTATATTTGAAACGAATCATTAGAATTTTTGTTAGGTAAGATTTATTACAGAAATAAATGTAGGTACCTCATAGCGCCAAACCAGAAGTTCATTTCTCAAAAGCAATGGCACTATGTTGTTGGTCAGTTCTACTGATTCGAATCAAGCAAATTACAATATACAATATGAGTAGTTGCCTCTATATTTCACTTTACAATAACCTCTGTTTACTTCGACAAACATTATTTTCCTTCAGTCTTTACAAAACTTACACCTATACTGAAATGTTACCAAAATGCTACATTGATCCTCGAAAGAAAGTTGCGGTTTGAATAATCTTTTTGAATAGTCATTAAATGAGCATTTTGTTAAAACCTCGAAGTACTAGGTCTACACGTTGGTAACATTCTTACATTATGCCCCGGCGGGGTACGCGGGGGCAACACACACAATTATAAGGCAGTTTCATAGAATTTTATCTATACATACACAATGGGTTTCGAATCGTCCGTGCCGACAGTGGAGTCGGTAACAAATATTTACATGTAAGAAAGTGCCTTATACGAGGTAAAATGTATGAGCTGCTCAGATTGGGCTGAGTCTCAAATTATCATTTTTATAATGTGATGATCATTATAAAAATGATGTTTGAAGCTTCAATCATGCTTAATAGCAAGTGGCAAATCGTTGGGCTGAGCTGTTGGTCTCAGCTAGCTGCAGCGTGTTCTGAGCAGTATACAATTAAAATCAACTTATGCAAATTAGGAAATCAGGGAAAAACATAAATACAATTGCCACTTGCTTCAAAAGCAACTTTAGTAAATAGTAGTTGTTCAGACATTTCTTACACTAAAAAGGGTCTAACTCTGTTGTTATGTATCTAAATAATAGACTAATCTATTAATTAGTATTATTAGAAATTTGAAGACAATATTTTTTAAGAATTATTTTAACATAATGAATTCCGTAAAAACATATCATCTAACTTACTACTTATCCTTGTCCAGAGGGAAGCGTTAAGTGAAGTGTAAAATTAATTTCTGCCACGTTATTATCCAATCTAGCTTCAATTGACTCTTAGGTTCAATGGAATGTGATATCTAAAGTATTGTCTCAACAACTTCTATTTATTGAAACTATTAATATCAGTACCGTTTACTTTGATACGTCAACAGTTCAGTAGTCATTATTCGTGATCGAGTAGTCAAATGTCACCATTGATAAAGGCACAATGGAGTTATCCCTTTATTCTACTTTCGCCGAGTTTTTGCCCGTCTTTTTACAGGTTGATCGGTTTTTCTCATACAAGGAGGGCAATTCATAATCAGATATCTGATTTGTCCCTCTTTCAGTAAATGCACCAACATGTGCGTTAAATAATATACTTAGAAGTACATTACTGCGCTTTCATCGTTGCATTTAATATGGGAATCTTATAAAAAATGTATACCACAACCGTTATAATATAATGTGGCCAAAGGAACTCGAACGTCTTTCGTAAGAACGTACAAATTTTACAAGAAAATAAAAGTATCCCTAGCTAAACCATAAACATTTCCGCGCCACCAGTCGTGACACCTCACACAAAAAAATATATCGATACTTTATGGCGCATAACAGACAACCACGCACATACTTCTTTTTTACACTCTCATTTACCAACACATACGCGGTGGAGTCACTCACGCGATAAAAATTTAAATTAAAACAAGAAAAAAAAAATGTGAAAAAAAAAGAAAAATAAAACAGTACATGAGACTCCATACCATGTTCTCGAACACTACGAGTCACGAACGTGGTACGGGTCTAGTAGGCCCTTTCCACAAACTTTATTTTGTGATTTTTTTTTAATCTTAACATGTTCGAAAAATCTTTACACACATCACAAAATTATAAGCCGTATCATGGGAAAGGACACTAGTAACTCCCTTCTATATCATAATATTTACATTATATACATGTCAATGTTCATATCGCAATTTGTCTGTTTAATTATATAAATATGTCTATTTCAGTAACTTTAAATCTACACAAATCATACATTCTGCTGCGGTGTATATCCTATTTTGTATCCAAACAGAGCAACTCATTGGGAGTGTTTCATTACGATCTGTTTATGTTATCCATCTAATTTTACAAAAGGAATGCACTTATACATAATAGGAAGAACTCGAATGTGTTTTTAAAGAAATCCTGCAGCACTCCATGGTTATTCATTTAGCAGATTGATTGTTATAAAAGAATGTGAATGTCATCGTCCACATTTGGCGCTACCCAGGGAGCACCGCGCGGAGGTCATGGACTTAGCTCCCCTTGATGCCACACTTTTATATTAAGCATTTTACGACCCTCGATTCAAGCTGAAACTTATTCATAAATACCTATACATCACTATGGGAGAAAATGTTTTTTTTGATTGTGCAAATCTTGTGAGCCTTACTTTTATTTAACGAAATATATCCGATGACGCATTTCTGTGACAATCCTGACGTTAATTTATGTGAACAGTGTCAGTTTTGTCGTAAATATGTATATGCATCCTAACTTCCTTACACCTACCTATCAAGTTTATATTTTTATTGTCAAACCTACTTGCGTCTGTAACGCATCCTGTTACAATTCCTTGAAACGCGAAGGGTAACTTATCATTTTTTTTTAAACATAGTTTCGCTGTATCATCCATAGTTTGCAAACGAAACTAGGCTTCCAAAAAATTGTTAAGCACAGAAATGAAATAATAATCCATTTTAAATCATAGATGTAACTAAATTGTCATAAAGGAATTATATCATAATTTTATATATTGAAAAATATCATGTAGATGTTACAAAATAAAAATATATTACAGTTCTATTAGGTGCTGGCAGTCTTACCAAGGAGTATCGTATTACCCAGTTACTGGGTTGTGGAGGTCAGATAGGCAGTTGCTCCATGTGAAACACTAGTATTCAGCTACATCCGGTTAGACTGTGTGTAGCCGACCCCAACATAGTTGGTAAAAGGCTAGGCAGAGGCAGTAAAACTAATGAGTTCATAAATGTTAGGCGCTAAATTGATTATTGCTTGACCTAAAAAGAAATCTTCGATTCAAACCTTCCATCGAGGGAGAGACCCTTCGATTCGCACAGTATATCAGTTACGCTTGAATAAAGGGAACACAAAAATAAAATAAGTTTTCGTAACTTAAATTAGTATTGGTGGTGAATTTAAGAAGACTGGCCTCGTTTTCATGTGGCAAATAAAATATTGTGAGGCCTTAATAAATACGTGTATTCTGCAACGCGAAAAACATAAGTCCACAGAATAGTGATTTGCGAAAAATACTTGTTTCTATCCACCCCGTGACCTCTACAAGGACGATAGGAGCCTCGCAACGACTCGCGACAGGAATTATAATATTATGCAGTTCTTTACGATATCCTACACTTAAGGGCTGAGTTTCACTAACACATGCACCCTGAAAAGGCGCACTTACTACATTCCATATCAAAGGAACATTTAAAATGTTTTACGAATAATTATTTTCTTTTAAAAAGAATAAATTGCACTTGGCTACAGGTGATATTTGTAGTAGCGAATAAGCTAAGTAATGAGCGCAAGTGAATTGGCATTCTCAATAAGGAGTCGGCTACGACAGTGCGGTACCACAATTTCGGGAGCCCGTCGTTTTGTAGTAAACTAGTTACGTTGCCTTTTCAAAAGCTGCAAATGTATAAAATTAAATAGAACTAATGACTCATGAGACAATAACGTCATATCTCAGTAAACATTGAGCATCTAGGATGGTCCCGATACTTATTTTACTTTAACTGTCCAATGAAAGACGTTGCAATATCTTTCATATCGATCTGGCATCTAAAATATCGCCCATAATTTACAATACAAATTTAAATAGTAACATTTTTTTGCCAATTTCATAAATTAATATATTTAAAGTGCAATTGACACTTTGGAATTGGTAAAGAAATCGCGGAGGGTACCTTCACAATAATAAACCCTAAGCCTAAATAAATACAGTTTAACGAGCTGACCGCTGTCTCAGAATGGCGATAGTCGTTATAAACGAGGAAACAAAGATTACCGACCAAAACCGAGAGGAATTTGATAATTACTACTTTTAGTATAAAAGGATTTTTTTTTGCCCATAAATATCATGTATTTAATATAAAATTCTATTAATAATAGTTGTAGACTATGTTGTATCAAACTTTATTATGATATTTAGTTCGATTTATTTAATATTTTTTTATATAAAACTGGCTTGCACCCTTACTTTGCGAGGTGTGTGCCTGGCTCACAATACATATATAAACTGACGAGTTGTTACCAAATCCCTCCCAACTTGTATCGATAAGTATAATAGAGAGTGAATTATCTAATTATAATACATATGTCCGCCCCCAGTTCCGCGCGCGGGCGGACCACACTCCGTCCGTACAAGACGCACTATTTTCTTACACATACACACACACACACATACAAACTTCCATCCATTCTTTAATATTTAATATTTTTTCCCCGCTGTGCTAAACTAACTAAAGTATTTTAAACAGTGTTGTCATGTGAATGGCAACACTAAATAAATTTTCAAATATTTGAAATAATGGTCAGGTATTCATATTATTTCAAAGATAATACACATTTTCTGTTTTTTCACGTGACAACTTTAATTTTATACAAAACCGAACCCTTTTTTAAATTGTTCAATAAATTATGGTTTTTAATTTATAATTGGCAACTACATGTTGTAAAAGATGTTTGCATATCTTTGGTATATATCACAATAATCAGCGTCATTTCAATTATGATCAGTGGAGAAAATGGTTCATTTATATCCATAATGGATAATTCCGTGTTATTTTTATTTACTGTACTAGAGTTTATGTAATTCACTAAAGTTATTTATCAAACAATAACAATTAAACTCGAAAATATTTTGCCACGTGAAAATACCGAGGTAAAACTTTTAGAAAAACATTAAAAAACATCAATTATTGCGATGAACGTATCGATACGAAAAAGGCATACAAGTTATTACTTTACGTTGTTTTTAAAGTTAGAAAAGTATTACAGCTGCGTCACCCCATGGGTTGTAAGGCTACGCACAGTGGTGACATCTTGTCACTCCTAACAAATACTTGAATATCGCCAAATATTTTGATGGCGTTAAAAGTATAATTCATATTTCGTGACGATGATGACTTTTAATAAAAAAAAATGAAGGCCTCCTAAAATACGTGCTAATTTTGATAAAAAATTAAATAGTCTCCGGTTACTAATTGTAACAATACACAGTGGGGATAGAAGCGCCTTTTTAAGTAAACCTGCATAGATTTCCCGCGTCCTTCTACCTCCACAAAAGTCTCTATGGACATTTGTTACAAACGTTACATAAAAAAGCTTTGCAAGTGCACTTCTTATACAAATATTGAAACTTTAAATTGTTTTAGAGTTCATTTAGGTCAGAATTATAATTTGTTGCGTGTATAAATAATTGAAAATGTTTTTGGAATTAGCAAAACCAATTTGTTCTTTTCTGCGAGACCGCAAAACGTAAGTGATGCTGCCAGCAGCAAAATTAGGAAACTACTGTCCAGCAATACTTTCACAGTGATTGAGTTGGCAGAGACCTCCGGGCTGTTCTACACCACATCGCGGTATAATAACAACGCTATTGATTCTTCGTCCAATATCTATGTTATTGACCTTTGATTGGTGATCGTAACTCAGTACATCGCAACATAATGACAGTTACATGATATATCGGATTGAAATTTAAATTACAAAGAATAGCTTACTTCGACTATTTACATGTACATCCGATATAAACTATTTCCTTTAATATAATTACATCGGTAGTAATATGAAAATGAAAGTACAAGCAAGGAAATAATATGAGCGTATCGCCCTACGCACTAAGTGTTCCGGCGGCGGCTCGACCGTGGCCACGTCACTGCGGCACTGCACTAGGCGCGGCGGTAGCGCGCGGCGTACTGCACGTACAGGCTGTAGTTGTAGCGCAGGCTGAGGCCCACGTGCGCGCGCGGGCCCGGCGCGCGGGGCCCCGCGCCGGGCCCCGGGCCGGGCGCGCGGGGCCGGGGGGCGCGCGGCGCGCGGCCGCGGCTCGGCCCGCGGTCGCGTTACGGGTGCGCGCCGCCCGCGCCCACGCCCGGCGTCGTGGAGCCGCCCGACGAGCCGTGGCTGGGCGGCAGCAGCACTCCCTGCGGACGCCACGAACACGCTCGTTATGCTACTACTCGACAATGTCATCACACAAACCCACACCACAAAATATACAGCTACAGGAAGCTGGCTCCATACAATGAGCGGAAACAGGCGCACGCACATATAAGGTCCACAAAAATCACTAGACCAACAGTTTTTCAATTCAGAAATAATAAAAAAACTCCATTGTATGTCCAAGTACTTTGTTTCGACGCGTTCGCGAACACAAATTAATATGTCAAACGAATGTCAGTCACAAGTGAGCACGCACTCGCGTACGTAGACGCGTATCAACATTTGTGAGCGAGCGATTTCGCTCGTTGTACGAAGCCGACCTTCTGTACCTATCTATTTTGTGCCCACACACAATAATTAACAAAAGATGCGATGTTATTCAGTAGGACTGTCAGTGTTGTCAGTACGCGTTATCGATTTATCGAATCTACTCAAATACGGAATGAAACTCACATTGTACGAACGCGTGTATGAAATGCACAAGATCCAGCTTCGAATCATCAACCACGCCAGCAGGCGGTGCACATGCACTCACCGACGAAGTTCTGACGAGACAAAGATTACCTGTAGTTGGACCGCACATGGTTCAAAATCGCTTGACACTTCCACATGACATCCGAATTTTTGTCTAATCTTGGCCTGATGTAAAAGTGCATGGTAACCTCCTTGATGACGGTACCTTGACTAGTGGGGACTGGCCACTGACAAGTATCTTATGAACTTTTCACAATACAAAATAAACGTGCCTAAAATCAGTCTAATGTTTCTATAAGCTTAAATGATGGCTCTGGCTAAGTTACTAAAATGGGAGGAAACTTTAATGGCAACCCTGGCAGTAGTTCGGTTGTCCGGTGATTCTGTCATAGGACATTTCAATTCCATAAGATAATTGTCAGTGGGACTGACGTGTACAGTGCTGCATGGATCTAAATGAACGTGGGGAGAGAGAACTAAAGTCTATTCAAATCCTTGATTCCAATTGATTTTATTTCCAATAAAAATATCAACTTTATACAGATGTAAATTAAGTTGATTTCAGAATGACTAGCACTATTGAAAATATCATAAAAATGTTTCAAGTGTAGTGCAGACTGCATTTTATGTGTGGGTATAAAATATGTTTATTCAAAACCACATATTCGTTTTCATGTTTGGAAACTTAATCGCGAACGCAGTATAACTGGATGTGACAGGTTCTTTAAATCTTCGTTCACAAGTAGCGCCATCCAGGTGCATTTAGATCCATGTGTGTCGTGCGCGGTAGTTACCTGTAGCGAGTGGGGGTGGGGCTGCGGCGGCGACGCGGTGGGCGGCGCGTGGTTGAGGTAGGCCAGGTGGTGGTGGTGGTGGTGGTGGCCGCCCGAGCCGCCCGGGCCCATCAGCGGGCACAGCACCTGGTGGTACGCCTGGCCACGACACAAGACATACTGAGTTAGCGAAACGTTTTAGGAACATTTCAAGTTTACTAGGGTCACAAATGATTTATACACATAACATAATATCACGCCTTGTTTCCCCGAAGGGTTGGGCCTGCCTGTAGTACACCCACATTTTACCAGTTATGTTTTAAGTCCCATAGGGGGCGAGCCTATTACCATCAACCGGTCACAAATCTAAACTCTGGGCTGCTACTGAGAAATTCCAGATAGAAAAACCCAATAACACTGCCCGACCCGGGAATCGAACCCAGGAACCACTAGATCAACGGCTGTTAGATTCATATTATTGCAAATATCACATTGCACACATGATTGTGTGTGTGAGCACATTGTAAGCAAAGATAATCTTTTTATTGTTGTATTGACTTACGTAAATGCAAAGATCAGAGCAGCAACGCTTTTAGGCAGATTCTTACTAATTTCCCTACTAATAAAAATGTAATTTTTGTGATAACGTCTTTTACTTAATCGCGTAAAAACAGCTGTATTGATTAGGATAACATTCGTCACACAAATAGACATATTATTCAGATTTTTTGTAGTAGAATACTTTTAATCCGTATACATGAAGTTTCCTTACGATGCGAAACTCGCAGGCAATCGATAGTATTGTAATGATAACTAGTGCATACGCGAGGGCAGTGGTGGCCCAGTGGTAACGGCTGCGACTTACGAGTTGTAAGTCGTAGGTTTGAACCCAGACACGCGCTTTACTTTGAGTAAATTATTTCATTACCACTGCTCCCAAAACGATGAAGAAAAACATCGTGAGGAAACCGGCATGTCCTAGAATCAAAAATCCGAAGACATGTGACATCTACCAACCCGCACTCGGCCCGCGTGGTGGTTTACGGCCCACTCCCTCTCATAGAGAGGAGTCCTGTGTCCCAGCATTGGGAACATTATAGGCTGATTATATATAATTTTTAAAACTTGACAAAAAAATCAAGGTTTCTTTATTTTATGCAAGTTTACTAAACACATATACATATACACATAAACCTGCCGGTATAAATTCTCTAAATGATGGTGAATACGTCATTAGAATTGGTTGCGTGGTATGGAAGAACAATGTGGTCACACCGACACGATAAGCGGCTTTAATTTATAATATGTATACTATATACAGACATTATACTATTGTAGCCAGCGTGTAACTATTATGAAGTAATAAAATTGAACACGAAAAATATTGTTAAGAGCGTGTACGCCGTACGGCATTTCATATAAATTTTAAAGTTATTAATTATATAAACTTATTTTTCGATGTGACTGAACCGATTTTAATGAAACTTCATACCCTTAAGCAGGATACACAGGTTTAAAAAGTTAGAAAACATTTTCGGAGAATAGTGTTACAGTTAAAATAGAGCGATTTTAAATGTTCCATACAAACAGAAACTTCCAATTATCTTTTTTTTTTAAATAAGACATTTCGAAAATGTTTTTTACTAACATTTTAGACCTATGCGTGTGAAGTTTCATTAAAATCGGTTCAGTATCTTCGAAAAAAAAAAGGATTTGAAAATTTGTATGAAATGCCGTACGGTGTACACGCTCTTAAGTAGTATTGCGTATAAGGATGTGCCAGACAAAGTCATTCACAAACTATTTTTGAAATGTGTAGTTACCTGGAAAGGTGGCTGCTG
This sequence comes from Atethmia centrago, assembly GCA_905333075.3. Lineage (NCBI taxonomy): Eukaryota > Metazoa > Arthropoda > Insecta > Lepidoptera > Noctuidae > Atethmia > Atethmia centrago. The sequence continues at coordinate 14,946,924 of HG995387.1, forward strand.
GAAATGATGGTGCGGGTGCGGGTGCTGGTGCTGGTGCGGGTGCGGCGTGTGCGCCGGCGACGGCGGCGGGTACAGCGCGGGCGACGCGGCCGCGGGCGACGGCGCGGGCGGCGGCGCGTAGCCCTGCACGCCCTGCACGCCCACCTCGCCGCCGCCCAGCCCGCCGCCGCCGCCCACCGACCCGCCCACGCCGCCGTGGTACATCCGGACCTGAAGGACAAGGCAACTTTAAAAAAAGGTTCAAATTGAGTGGAAAGATCATATCATCGGATTTGATCTGCAATACAGCTTATGTAAGCGGGCACTTCCTTTATGCCTGAAGGCTTTTATTTAGGTATTAAGTTCTGTTTACGTTTTTATGTTGTAAATTTTATTTCTGCTTGAATACATTTTTGATTGTTTTATTGGTATATTGGCGTGGGCTAGCTAACATATGGCAAGTAATTTAATGTTTAGTGTTAACTACTTTGCATACGATTTGTATAGAATCAAGTTTATATAACTAAACAGACAGGTGTGCTGCTGGGGAGTTCCTTGCGCCTCTTTTTCTTCCCAGCTAAAGCAATAGGAAGTGGTGAAGGGCGAGCGTTTTTGGGGGACTGTCTTATGTAATTTCGACGTTCGAAAAGTGCTGATTCTCAGCATAATTTGAATAGATGACTTTTGATTTTGAATAACAGAAGCATCCCAGCTGCGGTGCCGAACGAGAAAATAAGTTGAAATGTCTCATGTGACTGTAACACCCCCATATGCGATAAAATAGTATGATATTTAAAGGTAAAAAGTTGGGATCACAAGTCAACATCCCATTATATATACGTTTAAAAACGAATGCAGGATGAAACTGCCACGTGATCCCAAAATCATACAGTGAAATATCGTACGAATCAACGTCGTATGAAACAGGTCATATTATTCAAACATAAACACAGAAATGCTGTTTGGCGGCACAAATGCATAAGTATGATGAAAGAAGAATTGCTTAAAATAACATCCCCGAACGAGCTTCTTCAAATAGCCATCAGACAATTTCTGTTTTTAAAGGTTGAAATACAGAAGATTTTTTTTCACTGGTAGAAAGCTACACTATTTTGTATTGGGCGACTTACAGCTACCAATACAAAAGAGTAACAGCAAAGTAAATTACGACCAGCTATAGAAATGTAAAAAGAATTCACGTTTTCTTTGGGAACGGCCAAGTTTGAAATGTAGTTGTAATGTACTCACCATGTGCTGATACTGCAACGCAGGCTGTGCGGGATGCTGCCCGGGGTGCGGGTGCGGGTAGGGCACGAACTGCTGCATCGGCGCGGGCGCCAGGAGCGGCTGGCCCGTCGCCGCCGCCACCTGCATGCCCGAACCTACGCCCACTACACAGTCAACTATGTTAGGAGCATGGCCGACCCATGAGCGACGCGACATTCATACTGCTTGTTATGGTAGTCAGGGAAATCAAATTGACACCCTACGTCAATTTACCGTGTTATAGCCATTTCATAAAACTGTCAAAGAACGACAGCTGTGATGTGTATATACGGACAATTTAAGTTGGAACGCAATTTGATCGACGAATAATTTCCCTGACTTTATTTCAGATATTAGCGTAAAATATAAGACCAAAACGTATTTAATTGTAACTATATTTTGATATTATAGTTAGTTGAATAAATAATTTAGTTTTGCATGCATAAGAATGCATGCAAATAGGGCCGTACTTTCAGGCCCCTAATGTAATCACACTAATCACTGTCAATTAGCACAGCTGCAGAGAACATAGACAATAGGGATTGGAGAGGACATTCAACTGCATCCTACTCTTATCCTTCAATCCCTCTTAACATAATTTCTTAGTAACAGCCCGGAGTTTGGAAGTTGGCGGTGTTACCCCCGTGCCTCGGTGCGTACGTTAAGCCGTTGGCCCTGCGCCTGATCTCTCTGCGCGAGTTTCGGATTGCCGTCCCATCGGGTGGGAAGAGAGAGTGCAGCAGTGTCACACTTGTGCACTACAATATTTCCCGCGCCGAAGGCTGATCTCCGCTGACATTGCATCGCCATGGCCGAAATTCGGTCTGGGGCTGCAGTCTCGACATAGGTAGCGATCACTTTACGACCGAATTCGGTCGCAAAGTGCTTATTTGGAGACCCCATAATAGAGTCGAATTTGCTTGACAAGCATAAAAAAAAAACAATATTGACCGTCCAGGGACCTCATTAGGACTTTAGAGCCCCTGGAGGACAATTATTACTCCTATCCATGTATTCCTAGCGTAGGATACTATAAGCTATTACGTTAATAACGTATTGCAAACATACATTCCTTTGCCAAACATATTTAAAACATTTGTATATAATTGAGTTACTTGCTCATTGGGAAAGGCAAACCTATAAGTGGATTTATAATTAAGAACGAAATGTTCCATAAACCTCTGCCTTTCGGCAATTTGAAAACAGGCTGTTGTGTTATTTGAGTAGATTTTGCCTACCTTTCCTGAAGTTCCTCTGTTGCTGTGACTGCATGGGGGGCTGTCCGCCACCCCCTGAGACACCCCCGACTCCTCCGCCGCCGCCCATGGCTCCATACGCCAGCTGTAGACACACCACATAATTATTGAGACATTACACTTGATTTAGCATGGTTACAGTCATTTTTAGGATGTGTATAATGCTGCGGTTAATGTCGCCACCTACAATGTAATTTAAAAATACCATTGACTCAAGTTGTTGCGACCGCGGCGTTTTTAGGCCGGGGACATCACGATAAGCCAGTCGACGTCTATATAGCATGTTCATTGGTAACAATTTATATTGTGAAGCTTTGTTTCGTCATTTGACTGATGAGTATGTGTGTTACATGTGTGATGCGGCTTTTAACGAGGACTTGTTTAAAGGGATGATGAAGCTATTTTGAAATGTAGCACGAAGAAACAACTTAATGTTTAATTAGTATGCATTGGTAGTTTGATCCTGGCTCGAACACCGCACGGTAGACCGTCCGGTGTTCGATAGTGCATAAAAACATATTATTTTTACGTTTTTATTTAAACGAACTTAGGCGAACTTATACAGCAAACAATATATAGCCATGAATTTTTTTATTATAATTTTTTCATTAAATGTGGTAATGGTTTTCGTGATAAATCAAATAATTTCGTATCATCATCGATCATCAACAGATCTTATGTGCCTATAATAAATTAATTTCTTTCTCCCATATATATCTGTTGATAACCTGAGATTGTGAGTCAATACCTAGATAACCGGGTCCGTGTGTGAATCGATATCTGCAAGAGATTACCTAATGTATGTAGTGATTTTGTAATATTGTATGTTGATTTGTTATTTAGGATAAAGAATAGGTTTAAATGATTTAACTACCGTAGAGTCAAAACCACATTTGTATTTATGTTTGGTTCTTATTGTTATTTAGCAGTTTCATCTTTTGATTTTAAAACTACTATCTAGTAGTATTTTATAGTTTTATCGATTATACTGAGTAAGGAAGTTTGTGAGTATGCCTTGCATTGGATATAGTCAAAGTCAAATCATTTATTTTTAATAGGCACACAAAAGGCACTTTTGAACGTCAAAATTTACAGAAAAAATAGAACTGATTCTAGTTGGGATAATCTAGATTAGAAATAGTCAGTAAATTAGTGAATCCGCCGAGAAATACAGATTTATTAATATTTATGAGATGAAGCTGTCATAACTCGGTTATCAATAACGGGTAGTCGTGAACTTTGATCTGACGCTGAGACTCAACATCTGCGCTGAACTATATTTAAGAGTTTGTATGTATATTTAAAACTTTACATACCGTTTAATGCATGGACAGATTTTTTTTGTTTTAATCACGGTTTTGCGTTTAAGTATATTAGTTCGCTAGGTTAACCATTCTGATAAAATTATATCTTACTAACTAACCTGACAGACGTAGTCCTGTCCAAATTTTATTATCCTATAGAAAAAAAAGTTTAATGTTTCCCGAAATTGAAAACTTACAAACTTTTCTTTCCGTATGAACCTGATTGGAGTATTACGACCATTAAAAAAGAATGCCTAAACGGTCCAGCCGTTCTCAAGTGATGCGCTTACCAACAAACAGTATTTAATTTTTATTATATAGATTACATTATATGTCCTTATTTTAAACAATTGGAAAGCTTCTACAGGTTCTTCATGTTCGTGAACGAGCGCCGTCAGTAGAGACTGGTCATCTCTTAGCTGCCACGGCTTATTTTATTTTTTAATTTTCGTTTTTTTTTTTTTGTTAAGTTTTTTATTACGGACGCTCTTACGTTTTGCATCGTTCTCACGTGTATAATTTCGAAATAAATGATGTAAACAATATATTGTAACCATGTTGATTTAAAAGAATGTCCGTGAAGTTTCTTGCTCGTTCTTCTCCATAGGTACCTACTACGCTTTGGAATAGGCAACTAGCTTCATCTTTCTAACTGACCGACCCCGGCAATTCAAAAGTGCATGTAATTGGTTTTATTTGTAATAAATGCTTTGAGTTTGATAAATCAAATTCAACAATCAGGATAAATCAATCTAACTTTTCTTACTGTACTTTGAACGTTACGATTTCGAAACATTGTTATCGGATAATCGCCTTTAGATATTTTAGTAAGACGTGTATGTCTGTGCTTGATATCGTAAACTGCAGATAGTAGGTAATAATATTTTCAATCATTGTTAACAAGAGATTATGGAGAAAGCAGCAAATTCAATTTTATTTGATGATTAATATAAACTATCTTTATTTTCATGGCCGTTTTAAAATATTATTATATAAAACAATCTTAAAGTTTTTGTCAATCGATAAATAAGTTTATATTTCCTATACTTGCTACTTTGAACCTTATGTAATTGGCTGATGCCGAACAGCCGGACAGACGCAACAAACTGTTTACAATATAGTGTGGCGCAATAGAATGTGCATATTTAAAATACATATTAATAAAATAAAAGATACTACATTTATATTTTATTTTTATTCACTGCAGTTTTTGTTTTAATTACATCATCAAAATGACGGCCCTCTTGGTGGCGGCACTCCTCAAATCGCAACCAGAGGTTCGTAAAACTTTCTTCAATAATGCTGGTGTAATATTAGCCATTTCGTTCCGGATATTCTCTTTGAGCCTGATCAATATTCCTTGGATTGTTAATGTAACTTTTTGTTTGCGGTATTTTTTTTTTTTTGTCCGGTACCTCAAACTAAAAGTTCTCGATGGCGATTGCAGGAGTGCCGCCATCGAGAAGGCCATAGTTTAGATGATGTAGTGAAAATAAAATAAAAACTGCTGTTCATAACAAATTGCTCAATAGTTTTACTTCACGTATCCATGTATATTTTATTTTATTATTATGTATTTTAAATATGCACGTTCTATTGCGCCACCCTGTAGAATGGATAACGATAATTTGATAACAGCCACGCGGCCAAAGCTGATAATTAGACCGTTCACATGATTTGACATTTATACAGATAAATCTTTCAGTGCAATTGCGAGAACGACGCGGATAACGCAACTTTAAACATAATTATTGAATAATATAGTGATTTCATCTGTGCAAATATTACCAATAACGTTCTGCAAGTTTTTTGTAATACTATGTACATATAAGTGGACATTACGGTGTCAAAATGTGGCTAGTGTGGCTGATTATAGGATTGATCCTAATAAAAACTTATAATAAAATAACCAATGGGAAGTGTTACTCCGACAATGTCATGAGTGGTAAAGTAGTGATCGTGACGGGTGGTAACAGCGGGATTGGCTATCAGACCGCCTTAGAACTGGCCAGGAGAGGCGCCAAAGTTATATTAGGCTGCCGAGACGAGAATAGGGGACAGAAAGCTGCAGAAGCGATAATTAAAAAAACTAGAAACAGGAGTATCAGATATATGCACCTAGATTTAAGTTCTTTCGCCTCTGTGAGAAAATTTGTTGAAGACTTCAAAAATTCCGAAGCTAAACTAGACATTTTGATCAACAACGCAGGCGCTAGTGGTGTCCATAGGGACAGGACTGAAGATGGATTAATCAGGGACATGCAGGTCAATCACTTCGGACCTTTCCTACTGACTTTACTCCTAACACCTTTATTAAAAAAGTCTGCGCCAAGCAGGATCATTATTGTGACATCAACGCTGCATAGGTTTGGTACTATCAACGATTTAAACAGTCCTCACTCATACATGAGAACGTACTGCGATAGTAAGTTATGCAATATAATGTTTAGTAACGAATTAGCTCGAAGACTGGAAGACACTGATGTAATCGTGAATAGCCTACACCCTGGACACGTGAACACCAGCTTTTACAAAGCAACGATACTAGAAAAGTTAAGGTCTATGGTTTTATACAGCTTCTTCAAGAATCCAGTAGAAGGTGCTCAGACTAGTTTGTTCCTAGCGATTTCCGATGACGTTGATCAAACGTCTGGAGGCTACTTTGTCGACTGTAGGGAAGGGTATATGGGCATGAAGGCAAGAAATGAAGACTTGGCTGCTAAGTTGTGGGAAATATCGGAACAGATGGTTAACCTAAGGCCTGAGGAGAAGATTTAGGGGATAATTGTGTTTACGTAGTTTCTGATCGTGTTTTTTTTAGCTTCTATTTGGAAGACTATAAAATAAATGAAGATAGTGTTGAAGTAGATTTTTATAAGAAATACTCTGTAAAAATAACGCTATTTTATTCAAAGGCTTTTATAAATAAGTAATGGTATCGTGAACACCGTATTGGTTATGTTATTAATAATGTCTAGTGAACTTAACAATCAAATTGGTATTAACATAGAAAAACCACTACAAACAACATTAATGTTAGTATTTTTATAGATATAAACCACTTAAAGACTATTGAAATGAATAACTATGAAATGAATAAATTATTTTTTATATCTTGAAATTATTTTTATATTTATATCATCAAAGACGTTAAGTATGTAATAAATCATATGAACGCTAATCGCTGTGATTAGTTCAGAGGGCCAACCATCACCTCTTATAGCAGTATTATTATAATATTACTTCACAGTGGGAAAGTGATGGAGCTGTACAGGACTTATAGCTCCGTCTCTTTCTTACGCTGAAGTAATATTGAAATAATACTGCTTTATGAGGTGATTGTTGGCCCGCTGTAGACAGTCCCAGGTCACATCCTTTACACGGCAACTGACTACTTAAGCACAATATAATTGAGAATAATGTTACATATCGTACCCAAGATTGACTAGAGTTTGAGTATGTATTTTTTTTCTTTATTCTAGTTGAATTTCTAGCTAAACATTATTAATCATTTTAAACATTAATAATGTCTAATGCACTTAAAATAACAATCAAATTGTTATTAACATAGAAAAACCACTGCAAACAACATCAATGTTAGTATTTTTATAGATATAAACGACTTAAAGACTAGTACTTTCGAAATGAATAAATTATTTTTTATATCTTGAAATTATTTTTATATTTACAATCATCAAAGGCGTTAAGTATGTAATTAATCATATGATAGCTTATCGCTGTGATTAGTTCAGTAGACAGTCTCAGGTCACATCCCATTTACACGGCAACTGACTACTTAAGCACAATATAATTGAGAATAATGTTACTATCATACCCAAGTTTGACTAGAGTTGAGAATGTATTTTTTTTCTTTATTCTAGTTCAATTTCTAGCTAAAAAAGCCTACAATTCAATAATGGCAAGCAGTTGAAGGAAACCGAATGATCCAACACACGTGCCTCCATCAGCAGACCCTGAACATGGCTTCGGTCTGTTTGCTCATTTTCAGAGTCATTATACCCGCGAGTGCAAATTGGTTGTCTTGCCGACCGATCCTAGTAAAAATGCCTAATTTGAAACTATCGTGATATATCCCCAACTAAAACAGCGTAATCATTTCATTGGTCAATTCACCATCGTGTTACCACTTCAAACGACCGCAGACTGTATAATATAAATAACCTCCTTTTTTTAAATTAAAAAAAAAAACACACTAAACTCTTGAAACGGGAGCTGATTTCATCATAAAAGATTTTCAGGTTGTGTTCCGCAGTAAATTTTTTGTAAAGTGTTTTCAACCATTCTCAAATATGAAACATCACCGAAAGTGCTCAATCACAAAAACGTGATACTATTGAAAACAGACCTGTAACTTAACTTAAACTTACACATTGTTGTTATTAAATCAAACGGAAATCACTCTGAAAGCGTTAGCATTGGTTGGTAAGACGGTTAATGACAATGTGCGTTACATGTAGTGACGGATTACATAGGAAATGGATACTTCACTTTTAATATACTGTGCGTTCACTATAACACGCCGTATGACGCGATTGGTAGCACTGAATTTTGCAGTCATGTGATTGGTAGTTTGTTCTGTTAATCGCCATTTTAAACTCTTATAAGTATTGAAACTAAGACTGCATAATACACCGCTTTTTTTTTTGGGTGGGTGTCATCAAATAACTTTAAATACCCTCCCGCTCTGGGCGGAGCGGGAGGGTGTGTCAGACTTATACTGACTAAAACCCACCCGTATTCCTTCCGTGTTGCCTGTGTTGCCAGGAGCCTCGGTAACCCTTTTGGACTGCCACGCGATAATTCAGCGCTATCAATCACGTCACGCGTCAAGGTAGAGTGAACGCACTATATGTCGCTTGACGAGCGAATAAATATACGATGCTTGTTGACAAAGTTTTATAACATAATACTTGTTTGCTAAATTTAAAGTTGAAAATACCATAGAAGCATAATATAGGAGTGGCACACTTTGCTTCCTTCTTTACACTTTTTTGCAGCAACAATAGAAGAGCGAGGATATAAATAAGTCTTAATACAGTGTAGGTAATTAATCTTTAGATCTAAAAATATTTTTTCACGCGGATAAATGTAATACGTGCTTAGAAAAAATGAGTATTATTTGGCTTCCATTGCACATTCACCTAAACAAGCACTTCATATCTACTTATTCGCCAAAGTTTGGTACAAATATAGTTAAGTATCCATTTATTACGTAATCCGTGGTGGGTTAGCCAGGCGGTTAGCGAGGCAAGCACCCGTTTGTTTGTACATGACAAAGTTACAACACACTGGGGAAAAACTGAACACTGCACGCGGGCGGGACGTGAGAAGAGAAACTTATTTGTGACAAGTACTAAATAGACTTATAATGTAGAATCTGTTTGATTTATTTAGATGACACATAATTTAAGCGATTTCGTAAAATTGGTAACAGTTTTTTTTTCTTCCGAATTCATCTTCTATGTATTCTCATAGCATTGATTCTTGCGATTATAGTCAACCAATCGCAACACTGACATAATTGAAGCAATTATAATAAATAAATAAATAAATGAATAAAAATGCGACACAGAAAGAGAAAAATAAAAATGTTTAAGCCAAGAGATATTTCCAAAAAAAGATTAAAAGCCGTCTAGCTCCTAAACTATTCATAATCGCTGAACATACATATATGTCCAGCGATTTCGTAAAGCCCTTAGAGAGACTTTTGCAATATTTTACTATCAGAATGCTCTAACATTTGTCACAAATAATTCTCCCCTCCCATGCGTCCGCTATTCGTGTGCTCACCGCATCTGGGCGGTCCCGTTTGTCGGGCACCATGAATATAGGCGGCGCGTACTGCCGGCAATCGCACCCCATCTCCATCTGTTGCTGGCCGCCAACATATTAGCTTCATTAACCATGTTTTTGTATACCAATCGGGAATATTCCTATTGTATGCGGAACAGGCTCACAAGTTCATACGAATACATAAAATATATTCTTCGGCTGTAATTTTCGTCTGACCATTTCGAATTAAACGTTACGAGATTAGACAATGAAGTTCGAGTATGTTAAAACGATAAACACAACGTTATCCGTCTTGTAAATTTGCACATTATGAGTTTGGAACTTTGTAACAGACTGATGTCAAATTCAAAATGGTCCGGTATATCATCACAAATTCCAAAAAGGTTTATGTCCAGTAGTAAACTGCTAAAGGCTCTACCTTTAGCAGTTTACTGGTTTGATGGTACTAAAACCTGAAGGAAAATATGTCAAGGTAAGACCAAATCTGCAGACATCTTGTCAGTGGTATAATAACAGAAGTACTCACGGCGGGGTGCGGGTGCTGCAGGTAGGCGGGCGGCTGCTGCGCGGCGGCGGCGGCGGCCGCCATCATGGCGTACGGCACCGTGGCCACCTGCGGGTAGCATTGCTGCGGACTACGTTATCTCGCACTTTTGTTACACAACACACCCACTTTTGTAACACTTACAGTCGCCTTTCTGAATTTTAAGTCCTAATTCTTACTTATACAAGGTGTCGCTTTGCATCCTCGTCAAATTCAAGGAGGTAGCTATGCTAATGATTCTCGACACGAATCGATAATAAAATAAGGTTTTTTTTTTTTTGGAAATCGGCTTGTGTGCATGCACACGCATGTTAAAACGCAGCCCGTGTGATACCACACCGTAACTCCTTTTTTACACACACACTACCGCATACGCAACGGGATTATTCTGTTCTGTGAAAGTATTGTATTCTAAAATACTTTCAAACTTAAATAACTAAAAAAATAAGTATGTATTCATTATTGAGCAGGTATCGTCATTTTATTTGATTATATATGTATTACATAACAGGCTCCTGAAATTTGACGAGGATGCAAAACAACACTTTGTAGACTTAGGAGATAAATCACTTCGAAACCTATAGTAATTATATTCAATGCTATTCCAGACATGGACAGATTACGGACTGAAATATAACGCGGACAATAGGCGTTTAGTGTCCGTACAGACCACGTCTGCACGATATTTCATACAAAGAGTAAGAGTTCTAGCAGCATACTGTTGTGTAAAGACGGTTAACTTCACTGAATACTTTTAAATATGTATACTGAAAGTTACCTCTATGCGCATTGCGCAATATAAAGGTAATCTGAAGTTTATTTCATAAAATACATCATTAATGATGCTGTCTTTTCCTAAATTTAGCCTGTGTCGTCTACATCTTTCTAGATCATTATAACATAGTATAGATACATACCATGGGGGGCGGAGGATGTGGCGCCGGCACATAGCTGACTCCGGGCCCCATGACGCTCACGCCGCTCAGGTTTACGCCCACCCCCACTCCCACGCCCACGCCCACTCCTGAAGGGGTGCCTGGCGTGTGTGGCCTGAGAAAAATACAGAACAATCATCATGACGATTCTATACAGTTAAATGTGCACATTTAACAATAATCATAACATCACGCCAGTAGACCCCGAAGGGTTGGTCATAGTACTCCCACATTTCGCCTGGATGTGTGCCCGATGTGGACTTATATAAGAGGGTAAAAAAATCTCCAGTTCGACGCAACGGTTCCAAGGCAAAGGATTTTGCCCTGGAACAAACATATTTGGGAGTATCCTGCAAGTCTTAGCAGGATACTCCCAAATATGTTTGTAAATGCTTGGAAGTGTCATGATAATGAAAATAGCACCTTTTATACAAGATGTTTGGAAGCCGTTTGGGGTTAATAGTTGGCACTATTTAGAGCATTTTGAGCCAAACATATCCACACAAAGTATGGTTTCTTATTTGCTATGTTTGTCAGTCACTCAAAGCTGGTAAGGTTTAAGTTCTAAGCAACTGTGTTATTGAAAAAAAAAAAAAATACTAGACACTTTTGAAGTCGTAGAATACTTTTAAAATATCAAAAATTCAAAATCCTCAATTGTTCAAACATTTTTAAAAATATGCTAAATTGATCCAAATGGTGTCATCTATCATCTGGCGTCGCGGGAAGGTACTAATGGGTCACCGAGGCCCCTGGCAACACAGGCAACAGGAAGGAATACGGGTGGGTTTTAGTCAATAAGAGTCTGACACACCCTCCCGCTCCGCCCAGAGCGGGAGAAGTTATTTGATGATTTCCCATAGAAAAAAAAAAAAAAAAAAGGCAACAACCGCTTATAAAAAAGGTTTTAACTACACAAGTCACTCACCGACTGGGATTCGGAGTACTAGGACTCCTTGGCGTGAAGGGCTTGGCTGCGGGGTTGAACTCCTTGGCGTTGGGGTTGAGGGTCGATTTCTTGATGGCCACCACGCGGTCCATGCCTGGTGACGCGGACGAGGGCGGGGACGCTGACGGCGCTGAACGCTCTTCTACAGACATCGGCGAATCTCCGCCCTTTGAGACCACGGGGGGCTGTTAAAAATCAGTTTTGTGTCAAATATAAAAAAAATACAGATTGGTTTTGTTGGCAATTTCATTATTTATTATACTAACTCAAGGGTTGTTAGTTATGTAACTGTTGCAGATGGATTTTTTTATATAACCGCTAGATGTTTTACAAAACAGCTCCGTAATGTAAAACAGCTGAACGCAGTTTAGCGATTTTCCATAATTACTGAACACGCAGCATTGCATAAACTTTTTGCATTTAGCAAAGCAGGTCAACGATTAGAGGTTAAGTAAAACAGCGTGAAATTAAACGTCAGATTTTAGTTCCAAATTTTGTCGCTCGTGGCTCTGTCTTTACAACAATAATAACATTAATTAATTAATTAATTACAAAAATAACGGCGTCCAAAACAGAAATAGATAAAACGAGTAATATGAGTGAAAATGACCCTAACTCAAAAGAAAACAATGATTTTAAAGACAATTTTAATGTAAAGTTATCAGTTTTATGCAAGTCAGTCCTAAAAATACTAAATAACCAAAGAAACAGCGACTAACGTGGAAGTAGCGTTCGCCAGCTGCTGCCACGGCACCGCTCGCTTTTGCTCGCTCTGCTCGCGCGCGGTTTGTCACAGTTCTAACCTTACCTAAATCAATTAGTCAGGGTGCCCTAACTTAGTTACTGCGACCGATTCGACCCTAAGGTCGCTCTAGGCCCTAAGGTGCTTCTAAAAACAACACCAAACGCTTATTGTGACTGTAGATAAGCCATTCTGCATTAGGTCTAAACGTGTGTAGCACTTTTGTTAAACGGAACGCAATGGCAATCCAGCTGAACGTTGTTCAGCCGTTTGACATAACGGAGCTGTTTTGTGAAACAGCGGTTATGTGAAACAGCTAATTAAGCAACCCATCTGCGACATGCACAGTTTGTCCGGCTACTCTAGTTATCCAAAGTAACTTTTAAATAACTATTAGAACACGAAAGTAAGGCCAAAGAAGTAATCAGTGTGCTAAATCACTGTTGCTGTGTATAGGAATGTACTGGATCCAATACACCTGTAAATTGGTTACATCTGTCAGACACTAGGACTTGTCTTTTAGGAGCTGTTAGCTTTCTTAGTAGAAGTAGTAGAAGATACAGTACGCGACCCTAGGCAGGCATATGGAGTTTGTATCTATTGTAACTTTATGCACGAGTAACAATAACCGAAAAAAACCGGCCAAGTGCGTGTCGGACCACGCACAATGAAGGGTTCCGTAGTTGGGATTACTTGGGACGAATTTATTCCAAAAACAAACTTAACATTGTAGTTGAAAACCTGTTCATGCAACTATACATCTATATATGCCACGGTCAATTCTCCAACTGCAAATTTAAGTTGGTCGATTATAACTCGTTAAATTGTAAAGCCTACTTACCCGTGATAGTTGAATGATTTTTTTCACATCTCCATAAACAACTATTTAGCTGGCAGGGGGGGGGGACGACCCTTGACTCTAACAAAATTTTGCAGTTTCATGCTTAATATTAGGTTGGAGAAAAAGTCTTTTCGCATTATAGTATGTATGAACTTGTAATAAAATCTCTTGGGGTATACTATTTGTATCTGGCTGGTTTTGTTATCGTTGAAAGTTTAAATTTTAAGGAACATAATTCCAAATTCAAATTAGGAAAATGTGTGATTTTCATTTGTTTTTCGTACCGTCAAGATGAGTGACTCTAATGAAGAAATTCGATACATTTTAAAATTTTACTACAAAAAAGGTAAAAATGCAACGCAAGCCGTGAAAAAAATTTGCGATGTTTATGGACCTAGTGCAGTGTCTGTGAGAGTAGCACAATTTTGGTTTAAGCGTTTTCAATCCGGCAATTTTGATGTCAAAGATGCACGTCGCTCTGGTCGCCCTATTATGGATAAAATGGATGCCATTTTTGAAAAAGTGGAGCAAGATCGGCCTACCAGTAGTTACGACGTAGCTGAAGAACTGGGAATTGACCACAAACAGTTTTGGCGCATTTGAAAAAAAACTGGATACACAAAAAAGCTCGATATTTGGTAGGGTGGGGTACCTCACGAGCTCACTGAAAGAAACTTAATGAACCGTGTACTCATTTGTGATTCTTTATTACGACGTAATGGAACCGAACCATTTTTGAAGAAGCTGATAACTGGTGATGAAAAGTGCATCACGTACGACAAGAACGTGCGAAAAAGGTCGTGCCCAAAGGCCGGTCAGGCTTCACAGACTGTGGCGAAACCTGGGTTAACTCGCAACAAGGTGATGCTGTGTGTGTGGTGAGATCGGAAGGGCATTATTCATTATGAGCTGTTACCACCAGGCAGGACCATCGATTCTGAACTTTACTGCGAACAACTGATGAGATTAAAGCAAGAAGTTGAGAGAAAGCGGCCGGAATTAATCAACAGAAGGGGTGTGGTTTTTCATCATGATAACGCTAGACCCCACACATCTTTAGCCACTCAGCAAAAATTAAGATAGTTTGGCTGGGAGGTGTTAATGCATCCGCCGTATAGTCCTGACCTTGCACCTTTAGATTTCCACCTGTTTCGGTCTCTTCAGAATTCTTTTGGCAGTGTCAGGTTAACATCACGAGAGGACTGCCAAAACCACTTGTCGCGGTATTTTGATCAGAAGTCCCAAAATTTCTATAGCAATGGGATCATGTCCCTACCTACAAGATGGCAAAAAGTTATCGATCAAAATGGTACCTACATACTTTAGTTAAATGTAAATAAACTATATTAAAAAATGTTTTGAATTTTCTTAAAAAATGCGAAGAAACTTTTTCCCCAACCCATTATTACGCAAGTGGATCCTTGAATCGAAAAGTGGTGTTCACAGCCCTGCAATATTTTTTTAATTGCCTATCCAACGATACCCCTTACCATTGGGGTAGACGAGAAAAAAATATCATCCCCACATTACGTGCAAGGGTACGCTAAAAAAAATTGTTTTTGCAATTTTATTTTAGCACTTTGTCGGCGTGATTAATATAATTATATACCTATGCCAAATTACAGCTTTCTAGTACTAAGCGTCTCTAAGCTACAGTGGGGTCAGACAGACAGACGGACATGGCGAAACTATAAGGGTTCCTTGTTTACTACGGAACCCTAAAAAGCGGACTTAATGCCTTAGGCAGTTGTTCCACCACCGGCGATTAAAGAATAGCGAGTAGAGCTAGCAACTGAAAATGAGTTGGCGAGCAGCGAGTGTGTAGTTCCGATAGTTTCGTCGCTGGGCTATCAGCGAGTGTCCGAGTCGACGGGTGATTACTCGCAACACTCGCTTGACCGCTGGTTGGTCTCTCGGCGTGAATTCTGATCGCTTGCATCTGAGCAAGTATCGCTGAGCGAGTATTATCTTTGATAGCTCTAGCCGCTCAACGACAAACTAGTGGTGCGAGTACTCGCTGGCGGTGCGATCAACTATTAATATATGCATCTCTTTTGTTTACACGGAATATGTATCTATTGTACGCTTCTTGAGCGATAAAATAGCCGATGGTTAGTCGCTTCCTCGCCGGCGGTGGAACGGCAGCCTTAGGCACACACCACACCACAGATTGCCATATCAGTATGAGAGATGAGGCTATACAAAGCCAAACTTCTAAAACTTAATGAGCCATATCAACAGCCGGGTATTGTAGTTAATTTATACTAAACCAATGACACTGTTTGAAAGGGCCTGTGCCAGCTTACAAATCATAAAAATACAGTTTATCTATTCCATAAATTATAGTTCAATTAGTACGTTATTATTGTGGCCCGTACAACAATTTTTCGTTTTCTCAAATTTAGCAGTCATTATTAATGGAATTTCATAAAAACGTGCAAACGTCACAAGCCGTCATGCAGTGCCGCCATTTTAGGTGCAATTATGTGGCGTAGAGTACTTTGTGCGCACTGAGCTGCGTGGGCTGCTTGAACCTCGCAGTTGCTTTACCATTTTTGACAACAATAGAGTATTAGAGTGTTCTTTTTAAATTTGATTTTCGAAATATAGAAAAAAATGAAGACAGTACAAAAAAAATGTTTGAATATCTAAAAAAATAGCGAAGTTGTTTGCATTTTCAAAGTCTTGCTAGACAGAAATAGCACTACTAGCATCGGGCGTCACAACACATGAGCGCCACAGAAACTTCGCGCCATTCAGTACAATGATAGTTTTGTGTGAAAAGGATAGATGAATAATTTCAAAAGCGTATTATATCTCAAATTCTACACTGATTTTATTTGTTTTTCACAAACCTTTTTTTAACCTTTTAGTAACATATTTAAAATAACTATTAATTCATGTATTTCTTTAATAGTAGTCAAATAACCTATTCAAATTCCTAGTAAATTGAAATTCCACTAAAGTTTCTTACAGACTGGTGCGATATCGCGGGCGCGACAGGCACATTGCTGCGATATCGCCTCAGTATGCAGGAGCCTTAAGGCTTTTGAAATTGAAATCTAACAACGGTCACATAGACTAATATACGTTGCCGCTTTGTGAGGTGAAAGTAACATTGAACCTTAGGGCGCTATACAGGTGTACCTTGTGCGCGCCGGGCGGCGAGTGCTGCTTGGGCGGGCGCTCGCGCTTGGCGTGCGGCTCGCCGGCCGCGCACACGTTGGCCGACACCTCGGGCGGGCTGGGCGCGGGCGGCGGCTGGCTCTGCGGGACATAATGCTGCTTTATTACATTTCTATGAACCTTCGTTAAATTCGTAGAAATTTAATCATTTCTATGACAAAAGATTAATTTGTGTATTTTATCTATGGCCCTTCCATAGATAAATTACACAAATAAATATTTTGTTGTTGCCTGAAAATAGTGGAATTATTATTAAGTATGGTTATTTCATAATGAAATGTACTTTACATTTTTAAATATTTTTATAAAAACCATAAAAATTAAATTAAAAATCATAGTAGCCCACCGATATCGGGCGCAGGGTCCAAGCTACCGGTGGTCAGGGCTCCTGAGAGAGGAACCTTCTAGCAATATTGTAAAAAGCGGCGTTTTGGGGGGGATAGTCTTATATAATTTTGATATTGTTCAAAAAGTGCTGAATTTCAGCGTAGTTTGAACAAATAACTTTTGATTTTGAATATGAGGCATTTCCAGAAGTTACAATTTCTGGATCTGACTTTTATTATTATTAGTTACCGGTGGTTGTGGATTGAGTATAGGCTGCGGCTGCACCTGCGGCGGTAGGGGCGGCAGCGCGGCTTGCGGCGCGGGCGCCGGGGGGCCGCCCGACACCAGCTTGAAGTCCTGGCCGAACTTGCGCAGCTCCTTGAGCGGGACAACAACATGCTCAATATATGTGTTAACGTCGATCCGAAACGGTAGCCAAGATTTCTTACGTTTTTTTTTGGATTTGCATGTCCGTGTCAGATTGTATCTTGATCAAAATATGATTCGCAGCCATAACAAATATTGTTTACAAAATTATAATCATTAATACGCATCTCTCGTAACTTAGTATTGGTCTCAAATGACGCGATTTCATGAAAAAGTAATTTTAATGGACCAAATCTAACTTAGAGAGGTGTATTAATGATTTAATGATTATAATTATGTAAATACATAGTTAATATGGTAAAAAAAATGGAATTTCACGGGCTACCATTGCGGATTCACCTTAAGGTTTATTGTGAAATGGTCTGTGAATGATGCAAGGAAAAGGACGATTCAATTTCGCGTTTCGCGGTCCGTAGCTACAGAAACATTTAGAATAACTAAGATTCTCGCTTCATGTACCATCTTGAAATGCATCACATACTCTAAAATACGAAATGAAGAAAAATAGATTATTAATTACACACCACTGATCAGTAGATCTCGATCGTAAAATTTGCCTGTACAATTACTCAATACCTACCGTTTCTATACGACACCACCTGCCCGATAGGCACCATAACTAACCTGATCTTGTCAGGTCAGTCAGGTCTAGGTGTTCAAAAAGCATTTAAGAGTAGAGTTTCTTTGCATCTGACATCGGTCTCAGGTAAGCGACGGTAATGACGCGTCAACAGTAACGTCTGTTCTTGATCCTGTACTATTAATATTTATAATATATATATAATATTAATAATGACAGTGTCAATTAAATCTTTTCTCACTAAAGGAATTTCTAACACATTCATCTGCATTTAGAAGGTTTCAACTTTATATATCACCTTTTATTCCAACAAATATTGTTTGAATAACGTTATTAAATTGTATTTGAAAAATTCCGTGTCCGGACACGTTCATTCCATATTTAATTTTATCAAGAACATGTTCAGAAAGGGATTTGGAAGAGATGTATCTATATCAAAACTAGATACTTATCATGCACTTTATTTTATGTAATCTGTGCACTTATTGACATTCAGCATCTTTTGTGTTGTTAGATTTAGTCATTCTTGGTATGCGCCCACTGGCTCATCCACATCAATCTATATGTATAGTTTGTCGGCCTTCATATCAAATCTTGTGGTTCAGTATTTTAAGCCTTCTGAATGAGTGGTTTTCATTAGGTTTGATGCTAGTTTATAAGGATGGGTCGTAATCCTGTTCTTGTAGAAATGTAGACACTGACACTTTGTGATTGCTTCTGTAGCCTTTGACCTCCTATCGTTAGTGATGTACCATGGTGCATTAATTATTATCATCAGTAATTTACAGTGGAACCTTTGAAGTGTCTGTTTGAAATAGTTGCCGTTCCCTACAGCTGTATTCCGTATGTCCAAACAGGCATTATCATGCATTTGTAAATCCGAAGTTTATTATCCTGCGAAATCCTGGACTTTTTTGATAGTAGCCAAGTGTTTTCTTAGTTGTAGGCTCATTACTTTACGCATCGTGAATATGTTTCCTCCAGCAGGCTTAGCATGACGCTTACTATTTCTTCGAAGAATAGAAACGGCGCTTTCTACACAAAGTGACATTTCGTTTCTCCATTTTTGACATCTCACTGTAGAAATCCATCTACAATCTATCATTTTGTCTTTCGTTTCTAACGATCTTTGTCTAGGTCCTTTTTTATGTAGAAGAATTTCTACGGTGCGATGTCAACAATGGAGAAACGAAATGTCACTTTGCATAGAAAGAGCCGTGTCTATTCTTCGAAGAAATAGAAAGCGTCATGCGAAGCCTGCAGGTTAGTCTACGGTCTAGGTCATCATGCACATACAACTAAAAAATCTCACGAAACGTCTTCGTCTGGAGAGAAAAGAGTTACTTCACCCCCAGCAGGCGAAAGCGGTTCATGATATCCGTTTGTCGCGGCAAACAAGTTCTGTTAAATGTTTGTTTTGTTTTTTATTTAGGCCACGCCCCTAAATCGGTAAATTTTAGAAGTTTCTAAACCACAAAAACATGGCGCTGCAGACCCGCACCTAACCTCAGTACTTAGACCCTCATAGGATAGAATGATGAGGATGAGCAGTAGTAAAATACTCACCTGCACGTCTTCCTGCCTCCGGGGCTCTGGAGGCGGCGCGTGGTGGCGCGGCGGCCGGCTGTGCACGTCGCCCGGCGGCGGGGGGTTCTGTGGGCGGGTGGCTAGCGTGTTACCGAGTCGTATAGGAAGCTTGTTTTGTACTGGACCGCGAGATTTGTTAGTCATCGTGGTTAATATTGTGGCTAATATTCTAGGATTCAGGTACTACAAAGTGAAAAATTACTTTCAATTTCGGAAGTCGGTGTCTTTGGTTATATATTTTCGTTTTTTGCCATCGACTTCCGAAATTAAAGTTATTTTTCACTTTGTAGTGTTTTTTTGTTGGAAGACGGTTGTGTTTTTTTTGGAAATAGTTTTTATTTTTTTCACTTTTTAGTTGTGGTAACTACCCCACACAAATTTGAATACCACTACCTGCTATGTAAATAACAATATCAGGAAGTTATTATAACATCATCCACATAGACTAATTGGCAAAAGTACGTATTATTGAAGCTAACTTTTATTAAGTTTGTTTGGGTAGTTTCTGAGTTAGCTTCAATAATACGTATTTTTGCCAATTAGTCTATGTGGATGATGTTATAATAACTTCCGCTCAAGCTTCCTCTACCAAATTAAATTTCCAAAACCGATCCACAATTGACAAAAATATCGACGAACGTACAAAAAAAAATATGCATATACATACAGACAAACATAGAACCTCCTCCTATTTTGAAGTCGATTTAAAAGGTCTTTCAGTTTTTTTTGTATTTAAATAAACAATCTATATTTTGTACATTTGTATCAATAACACGAGGGTACATTTATATTAGCATCCCAAGTCTGACAAATACCTGCCCGGGTCGCGAGGAAGTTCGAAATCTATTTGTCAGACTTCTTTTTTTATTTGGGTGGGAAAATATCAAATAACTTCTCCCGCTCTGTGCGGAGCGGGAGGGCGTGTCAGACTCTTTCTTACTGACTAAAACCCACCCGTGTTCCTTCCGGTGCCTGTGTGTTGCTAGGGACCTCGGTATCCCTTTTGGACTTTCCCGCAATACCGGCAGGCATCGGCCCTAGCGGATCCCTACAATAGCTAGCTAGCCTAAGTTACTTCTTATAACATCAGCTATCTGCCAGCGAGTCCCGTCAAAATCGGTCTAGCCGTTTCGGTGATCAGCCGGAACAAACAGACAACAAAAAATTTAAAATGTAATTTGTTTTTGTACAGTATTAGACATAGTACAGACATTAGGAACAGACACTTCAATATTATTTTTTATTCAGGATGAATAGCCTATGTCCTTCTCCAGGTCCCAGGCCTGTCAGACCTATCTGTCAAATTTCATTACAATCAGCTCAGTAGTTTAGGTGTGAAAAGGTAACACACAGACAGAGTTACTTTCGCGTATATAATAATAATAATTAAGTATGGACGTCTGTATTAACATTTATATAAATTACCCTCCTTCTGGGTAAGTTGGGTAAAATACAATAAATAATACTTACGTGGTGATGATGAGGCGGGAATCCCTGTCGTGGGTGCATCGGTGCCCGCGGGTCACCATTCACTTTGTTCGCACTGCTCGGAGGCCTAACACATAAAACAAATTCTTGTTATATTCCATTTTTACATACATAAAGATTATTTGTATAACTTTTCTAGTGATAAACATTTACAAGTTCAGAGTCAGTTGGCTGAAGAAGAAGGGTAATTAACTAAGATAAAAGGTTCGCGCTTACAACATAATGCAATCATCATTTTGTTAGATGATAAATTATTTTTAGACGGTAATCATTCATAATAATGGCTCGATCAAAGTGTTAGGACGCCTTTCTTCAGCAGCTTTTATGGTCTTTTATAGGCTGAATATGAATACCAAATTAAGTTTTTTATGGTATGATTATTATTATTTACTAACTGACGGACGTTGTCCTGTAAAAATTAAAATATGTTCTTGGGTTCATACAAAAATCCCATAGAAAAATGCATGTGCAGTTTCTTCCGAAATTTCCAATTTTCCGGACAAATCTTTAAATGTTTCTTTCTGATATGACCTAATTCGGACTATTACTAACGTTTTAAAGCAAAAAATTGCAGATTCGATCCTGCCGTTCTTAAGTAATCCGTTTATTAACGAACATCATTCCATTTTAAGGGTTTCGTAGTCAATAAGGAACCCTTATAGTTTCGCCATGTCCGTCTGTCTGTCCGCGGCTTAGCTCAGACTCTTAGCACTAGAAAGCTGTAATTTCACACAAAGTGGTAAAATAAAATCTAAATTTTTTTTTTCGCTTGCACTTAATGCGGGGATGATTTTTTTCGCGTATATCCCCTTTGTTTGGGGTTTACTTGGATAGGCCGTTTAAGCCTCCATATTATCTTTCCACTAATCTCTATTTAACTGGTGTCGCCCCGGTGTCGGAAAACCGACACCATAGACGTTAAAATTGCTGGCAAGGCCTAGTTCTTGTTGAAGGATGTCATTTAGGGACTCATTGGTTCGTGCGTATGACTATGGATGTTTAATATTATGTACGTACTGGTGCGGTTGGTGCGGCGGGAAGGGCGGCACGTGGTACCCTCCCTGTGCCGCCTGCGCCGCATAGCTCTTGCCGCCGGCACTCGCAGCCACGCTCGGCATCGGCTGTGAACGAAAAGACATTATTATTAGTAAAACATGTAAATGTCAATTAAGTAATCTATGTATTTCTTAATTTAATTTATTACATACATAACATCACGCCTTGTTTCCCCGAAGGGTTGGGCAGAGATGACCTATAGTACACCCAAATTTCGCCAGTTATGTTTCACGTCCCAAGTAACAGGGGCGAGCCTGTTGCCACCAAACGGGCTCACATGCAGACTCCGGGATGCTACTGAGAAACTCCAGATGAAAAAAGTCAATAACAATTTAATTTATTAATCCAATTTAAATTACTGTCTAATAATATGCATGATTTGTGTACACATTCAAGTCAGAATGAAGATCCTATGTGAAATGAAATGTAAATATGTATTTAGTGTTCCTAATAAGTAAATAAAACATAACATAGTACCATGACTGTTACGTTTAAGTCCCATGTAAAATGGTGCTAACCTATGGCCAACAACTGGGCAAAAATCCAGACTCTGGGTTTCTTCTATACGGAATAATTAGTTGCAGTGATGAGAAATCACAACTACACACACACAGTACAAAAGTGTGTAAATAATACATAGATATTGGTACCGATTCCCTTGTTCACAAACTAAACTAAATTTAATCCAGTTTTTCTACACCTCAACATTTATCTCCTGTGGCACCATACTTGCTAATTGACAAAACAATCATGAGATTGGACGGCACAGTCAAGACCACGCCTTTGCGTACCAGTCAAACTCAAACACAATTCAAACTATTTACTTCAATTAAGGCGCCATCTACACGGCCGAGACTATCGCGGCGATAGTCACGCGGTGACATCAAATTCTATAGAAACTGTACGGAGCACTCTCCACACGGCGATATCATCGCGACGAGCACGGCGAAACTATCGCCGTGATTTTATCGCCCGTGAAAATGGGGCCTAAACCATTAACAGGCTTTTGAAAGATGAAGCTAGTTGCCCATTCCGAAGCGTAGTAGTTTCCTATTGAGAAGAATGGGCAAGAAACTCCATGGACACTCATTTTAAATTAATATGTGACCACAAACAAACTATTGAGTACTGTAGAGGTTGTAGCCTGCATCTCCCATGCAACCTCCACGAGTATTTTATAAGTTGATGGTATGTATAATGAGATAAACCTATTTCATATTTGGAAGAATAACAAAGGGAAGAAAGCTGGGAGAGCCGACAGGCTGTGTCTGATGTAAAAAAGTAGTTTCTTTGATATTATAAAAATAATAATCCAAAGTCAAATCAAATCAACTCGGCCTATCGCAGTCCACTGCTGGACATAGGCCTCTTCCAGACTGCGCCAGAACACCCTTGCCTTCGGCATCCAGTCTATCCCAGCTACCTTTTTTAAAGTCGTCGGTCTATCTAGCTGCGGGGCATGCTATACTACGCTTACCTATACGCAGTTTCCACTCCCGGACTCGTCTGCTCCACCGGCCATCGGTCCTTCGACAACATGGCCAGCCTACTGCCAGTTCAGCTTGCTTACTCTGCAAGCTATGTCGGT
The DNA here is from genome assembly GCA_905333075.3 of Atethmia centrago. Classification (NCBI taxonomy): domain Eukaryota; kingdom Metazoa; phylum Arthropoda; class Insecta; order Lepidoptera; family Noctuidae; genus Atethmia; species Atethmia centrago. The sequence goes on from HG995387.1 coordinate 14,970,753, forward strand.
AACTTCGGTTCTTCCAATAACAAAGTAACTCACAGCATCCTCCTGGCGCCTGTCGGCGGGCGGCGTGAGGTGCGGGCGCGGCGCGCGGTGCTCCTTGTCCTTAGCGCCGGGCGGCGCTGCCGGGGGCCCGGCGCGGCCCGCGGGCGACGGCGGGGACCCACCGTTGTTGCCCGAGCCCCCTGGCTTGCCTACGAGCTTACCCGTCTGCAAAAACGAAAATAAGATGAGATTAGAAGCAGCTTAACGTACGTAAAACGAAGCTTAAGGCGCTAACAAGACCCAATTGACCAAAATGGGCTTCTCTTATGAAAAAAAAAATATATGTTTTGTGGTAGCGGAAAAAATATATGTTAATTTTAACCATATTTCTCAGAACTTGGTTTTTACCAAAACGCGTTTAAAAAAAAAAAAAATCGATACAAACTAACGTTAAACTAACCTCTTACCTTGAGTTCCAATCCAAAATATTTGTATTAAATATCAACATACGTTACGTACGAGGGCGGCACTGAAAATTTCGGGAATCAAGGAAGTGACACAACATTACTATTTAAAAATGTATTTATTGCTTTTCGAAGTATTCTCCGCGAAATTTGACACATTTTTCTATACGATGGAACAAATCATTGAAGCAACCATTCCATTCGGAAGTTGTGGTCTCCAAAATGGCCGTTTTGTAGGCGTCCACAACTTCTTCAGGTGATGAAAATCTCTGTCCACGCAATTTATTCTTTATTTTAGGGAAAGTATAGAAATCATTAGGGCTTAGGTCGGGGCTGTACGGCGGATGGTCTAATAATTCTATGTTTTCTTGCTCTAAAAACTCTTTTGTTCTGTGCGCGGTGTGAGAACTCGCATTGTCATGATGGAGGATGATGCGGCGGTTGCAGTTCTGTTTACGGAGTTCAGAAACGACCTGTGGCAAACAAATGCTAGCATACCATTCTGCATTAACCGTTCTTTGTCCCTCAAGAGGAATAGTCGTAACATGGCTTGTTTTGGAGACAAACGTGGCCACCATTTTTTTGCAACACTCCGTGAACGAACAATTTTTGTTGGCTTTAACTCATTTTCGAACACCCAAACTCGTGACTGGTTTTTTGTTTCGGGTGCGTACGCGTATATCCAGGATTCGTCACCTGATACGATGCTGTATACAGCATTTGAGGATCCTGCGTGGAATCTTTCGAGAGTTCTGACGCACCAAGTAACGCGAGCCGCTTTTTGCTCTTCACAGAGCGAATGCGGTATCCATCGGGAAGACAACTTTTTTACACCTAGCTGTTCATGCAAGATTATTTGTATTTCACTCATGCCAATGTCTAAAGTTGCCTGAATTTCGCGGTATGTCACATGTCGATCTTCCTCAATCAGCTTACGCACAGCATCAACGTTTTCTTGGGTGACTGCAGTTTTTGGACGACCTTGACGGGGATCATCACTGAGCTTGACACGTCCACGTTGAAATTCAGCAAACCAGCGATAAATTGTGGTTTTGGATGGGGCTTCATCACCAAATGCAGAAATCATCCGGTCAACACACTGCTTTTGTGTTAAACCACTTCGAAAGTCATAATAAATCATCGCTCTTGAATTTTCTCGAGTCAATTCCATGTTCTCAACGACTAAACAAGTTTGACAAAACCTTATGACAAGACCGAGAATCTTTTTTTAAATAAATAAATGGTATTCGATTTTTAAAACCAAGGAGTTTTCAATTAAAAAGATTTTAATATGACAGGAACAGTGGAAATATTCCATTCCCGATACTTTTAGTGCAGCCCTCATATTTAATTATTAACAAGAACGTCTTATTTATATGCAGATCTTGGTTGTTTTTAATTTTCGATTACTCAACTCAATTTTGAGTAAATTGATAATTGCTTCATATTTTGCAATAAATTACAAGTGTTGTGTCAGCGCTTCTATTTCTTTTCTATGTATTCTGACAGTAACCGCGGCTTAGGTGTTGTCAGCGTCTTAAGCTCCCTATATGATGGTATAGATAAATAGTATTGCTTAGCATTAAAGCTGGCGATCGACCTGATGGTAAGTGGCCAACGCCGCCTACAAACGTCTGCAAATCCAGAAACATGGCAAGTATGTTGCCAACCCAGAGACAAAGCTGTTCGTCAGCATCTTTCAAGAGCCTGTAACTAACGTCGAATTTTTAATTCTCTGGAGTAATCTGACATGTGCTAGCTGTCACTTTGTGTAATAAAATGGTCATATTTATTGTATTCTAGACTTTTTCACTACATACACTTTTTTACTATTATACACTTAAATAAAACGACTTTATTCTTCAATAAGTTGTTGCATGAAGGAGGGATCCCACAAGAATGGTGCAATAGTTCGCTAGTGCCCATCTCCAAGAATAAAGGTGATGTCCAGGACTGCAACAACTATAGAGGGAAAAAAGACTGCGAGAGGAGAGTGAGATTACCCCGAACCAGTTTGGGTTTATGCCAAGTAGAGGAACAGTGGACGCCACTTTTGCACTCCGCCAATTGTGCGAGAAGTACAGACGTACACACAAGAACTTGCACATGGTGTTCATTGATCTGGAGAAAGCGTATGATAGGGTACCTCAGGATGTGTTGTGGTGGGCTTTGAACGAGAAAGATTTGCCCGGGAAGTATGTGGAGTTAATTCGTGCTATGTACAGTCAATCTTGTACCTACGTCCGGTCGGCTGCTGGCAATACCGACGGGTTCAGTGTGGCTGTAGGCTCACACCAAGGGTCGGAGTTAAGTCCTTACCTCTTCCTGTTGATTATGGACGCTCTGACGTCGGACATACAGGAAGAGGCACCCTGGTGCATGCTGTTCGTCGATGACATTGTTCTTGTCGATGAAGATGGACCTGAGATCCAGAGCAGATTGGAGAAATGGCAACAGAAGCTGGAGAATGTGGGCTTAAAAATCAGCAGAACCAATAATGAATATATGTTCTGTGATTTCGGCCGTCTCTCCAGTTCTGGAACCATAGCGCTTGATGGCGTGCTTCTTCCAGTCTGTTCTGACTTTCAGTATCTCGGTTCACTCGTGCAAAGCGATGGCGAAGTAGATCGGACGTAAGCATAGAGTAAACACTGGATGGATGAAATGGCAGCAGGTCACGGAAACAATCTGTGACTCCCGCATTCCCCTTAAACTTAAGGGGAAGATATATAAAACAATGATAAGACCTGCTGTCTGGTATGGATCAGAATGTTGGGCTACAAAAGAAAGGCAATTGCATGCAGTTGAGATGAGAATGCTAAGAGGGATGTGTGGTGTGACACGAATGGATAGAATAAGAAATAAGTACATAAGAGGAAGTTTGAAAGTGGCACCGGTGACTGAAAAGTTGTGCGGAAATCGGTTGGCATGGTATGGGCGTGTGATGCGGAGGAATGAGGAAAATGTCGTAGGAAAGTCTTAATTATGAATTTCGATGGCTATAAGAGTAGGGGAAGACCAAAAAAACGATGGATGGACGGTGTGAAAGATGATATGGCTAGAAAGGGGGGTGACTACCGAGATGATAACTAATAGAGTGGAAGAAAGGGACATGTTGCGCCGACCCCAAATATATTGGGATAAGGGCAGGAGAATGATGAATGACACTTATATAAATCGATTAAACTAAACGATCACCATTACAATATGACCTTTTTATCACACTAAGTGACAGCTAGCACATGTCAGATTACTCCAGTGAATCAATAATTCGACTTTACAAGGGTGTTGTTGATTGGGCTGATTAATTAGAGAAATAGGAACGATCGTAGTAATACTTCATCAAACGAACTCTACTCCTACAAAAACTTATTATGAAGTTATCAGAAACACACTGTTGGATTTTGAACTCTTGGCGCTAAGCAGAGCATTGAAAATAAGTGGGCGAAGTAAAATCGCCCGTGCGTACCTGGGCTAAGAGAAGAACTAGTTGAAATACTCAATGCTAAGTAAAACAATCGTCTAATCAATCGAAAATGTGTTGTGTCATGCAAATGTGATCATTTTTTATCTTTATGTAAATAACAAGGAAATATCATCACTGCATCGACATAGTTCGAATATTTTTAATAAATTTTATATATAATATTATATAGTTTGAATTAATTTACATAAATAAATAAAGTTTATATGTTTTAGTCATGTCTGCATATCGTTGCTACAGGTAAAGAGAGAATTCCTCATGATGACAACAAAATGGGGTTTTGTTTTATCATAATAATAATGGATTGGACAATTTCTGGCTCAAATGGTTTTTAGGGTCGCACGCTCGATTGGCGGCTCAACCAACCAACACCTAAGGAGGCTCACGTTGGACGGCTGGATTAAGGGCTTCATTCAGAAAGCGGTACTTCTGGATACGGCCCGCATTGTTAGGAGGTTCCTCTCTCTGGAGCCCTGACCGCCGGTAGCTTGGACCCTGTTCCCGATACCGGTGGGCTACCATTTTTTTGTATTTTTAAATGTTTTTATATATTTTTTTTATATTCTAATATTTAAAAATATAATTATAATGTGTATATAATGAAATAAAAGATAATAATAATAATAACCCCACCGTATCTCTACGTTTACGTCGAGGTGGGGCTTGCGCGCTCCAAACTCTGGGTCTGTGCCAGTAGTTTACTTTGCCGGAACAGGTCTAGGCTAAGGAGCCAAACCAAGAGAGATACAGAAACCCGCAGGGCAGCATGTGGCGAGCTGTTGGGCAGTAGCAACCCCACGGACCCTATCTCCCGGGAGAAGTCTTGTTCCTCATCTCTGGCTTGCCTTTATTGGCCGGCTGGCGTGAACACTGACGAAGAACAGAGCTCCCATCTCATTCTTGCCTTTATTGGCCGGTTTGAGTGTAGATTCGCAAGAGCCAACGTGCTCGGGGGAAGGAAGTATTCCAGTAAGATGCTGGTAGGGATCTTGAACGTACTTCCGGGATTTTCCTGATAGCCGTGGAATACCTCTCCACTCCTCAAGCACCTCAGGAAGTGTTGCCCTCTTGTCACTACGTCACTATGTGCTAGCGGCCGTTTCCGGGGCCCATTATTGAGTGTGCAAGTCAACCCCTGCCATTTTATCGGTATAATTATATAAAGCTTTGCTCAGGTAGGGGCCATAGCCTTTCTATAGTCTTAGGAAACCGATCCACTATAGCCTCCCAAACCCATCGCCCAATATGCTTTGTTCCCATGTTCTGCCATAGTCCTGCATCAACCGGGGGGTTGTCCTTGGGTGCACCTTCATAGAGCAAACAGGGATAATCGTCGGTTGGTGCCTCATTCCATTACAATTGTCCAAGGGGCCTGTGCAAATTGGCTTCGGCCCCTCGTACGCCTTCCAAAGGCCCGGGACCCCATGGTCCCAAGATAAGTAAGATATAATAATAATAAAACATCAGCTTTTCTCACTATCAGAACAAAAAACAGATTGGTGACTAGGTTAACAAAGAAAGTGTTACCAAAGCTGTTCCCTCATTGGTCAGATAAGCATAAACATAATTGTCATTATTACAAGAATGCGTTGCCATCCCGATACAAAACATCACACACATACTTTCAATCACAATGTGAAGGATTTTGAAGGAAATTACTTATCAATGTTATTAATTGCTTTATAATAATAATATTATTTAATATACGAATATTTCAAATATTATTATGTTTGCGAAATTCGTCTGATCGATAGCATAAGTAGCGAAATTAAGTTTTGTTACCCGATTAATGCACTGAAATGTCTCATGTGGATGGAAATTACACCAACCGTCCCCTTTAAACGGAAACACAGCAACGCTGTTTGTTAAAAATAGTTTTAATGGTAGTAGTACTTTCCAGAGCTCCTTCTTATCAAGACTTACAGAGCTCTACTCTCTTCACCTTGTCCATAATTCCAAAACATAATAAATTAAATAAACTACGACCAGAACTCAGCCATATCGACAGAGTTAGCAGTCCTTGCATGTCTTTCATAATGCAGGTGGCATCGTTTTTGATTTGGCTACACGTTGACACTGAGATGAATCGCAAGATGGGCTAGTGTACAACATAGTCAGATTGGGGTACTAATTTAACTACATATATTGTACCAGCTGCGGTAGCTTTGTTGTCGGTTAAAAGATTTCCATGGTAGCCTGCTGGGAGCTCTATAATATTACCAATCCATACTAATATAACAAATGTAAATGTAACTCTGTCTGTACGTTTTCGCGCTTTAACGGCTGAACGATTTTCGATTAAATCGCCATCCTATCTGCGAGAACGTTTTTCCTTCGCCCGTCCTTCTGATGCACCTTGCAGGTCGCATCTTAGAAATCTCCTTAAATCCGCTCCCCACTCTACTGACTTTTACTCCTACTCCTTCACTGTGCACGCCGTTCGGTTGTGGAATTCACATCCGCCTGACATTAGGGACTGGCAAACTGTTGCCGTTGAACGCCAGAATCCGGATTCCTAAGTTCTTATGCACCAATGGTGTATCACGCGACATTTAAGAGAAGAGTGAAAGAACACTATCTTTCCACTCTGCCATAGTTGCATATTATGTATTTATTATTTTATACTACATTATATATTATATTTAAGTATTTTTAGTGATATTTGTATTAGAAATATATTCTCTTATTATATGTTTATATTAAAATTAGTGAATAGCTTTTTCATTTTATGTATTTTGTATTCTCTTCTACTTACACACGGTGTCTATATCTCTTTATCTACTTTCCTATCGCAGGTATGCTGTAAGAGATTTCTTTAGAAATAAGCATCACCTTTGTACGTATTTTTCTGTTCCTTGTCTGTATATGTGTGTACATGAACTGTTAACAGGTACACCATGACCATGATAGGATGTTTTTTTAAGTTCCCGTGGGATAATTTCCGACATCCACGAGGGCGAAACCGCGGTCGAAAGCTGGTACTGTCTATGTCACAAACCTGCATTGTCTTCCTCTTGTTAGGAATGACGTATTTTCCGGTAGTGGAGGCGCCGTCCTGTGGCCGAACGACCGCGGCGAACCGTTCCTCTTCGTCGCCGTTCTCAAGCTCAATGCGCGCCTTCGACGAAGCAGCGTTTTCAATCTCCGCTGCGATCTCTTCAGCTTTCGCCTCTTGCTCCCTGAAGATACAATAATGATTAGTAAATACATATTATTGCAGTGGTGGCCCAGTGGTAACGGCCCCGACTAACGAATTGTAGGTCGTGGGTTCGAACCCAGACAGGCGCTTTACTTTGTGTAAATAATTTCTTCACCACTGCTCTCAAAACGGTGAATGAAAACATCGTGAGGAAATGTCTTAGAACCAAAAATTCGAAGAAATATGACATCTACCAACCCGCACTGGGCCCGCGTGGTAGATTACAGCCAACTCTCTCTCGAAGAGAGGAGACCTGTGTCCCAGCAGTGGGAACGCTATGGGCTGATTATGCTGTGACATATTATTGTGTACACGCCATGAATGATTGCGTGACGGTTAATAGGGGAGAATAGAAGAAAACGTCTTGCGCCGACCACGAGTAACATAGGACACGGGCAGGAAGGTGATGATGATGTTCAAGTCATAGGTACAGTTATAAAAACCATAGGGCATGGGTCATGCCGTGGTAAGATAAGTAAAGACTTTAATACAAGGAAGCGTCGTGTTTAAGTATCTATCAGTAAGTAAGTGGGTGTGTGAGTTCTGATTACCGTTAGCCTTACATGAGCATCAATAAAATTCCTCTATGTATCTGCTTTTGAAAGATATTATTAATAAATCAATTCAAAGCCTAAAATTTATTATTATATTTATTAAATTTATTATTATATTTAAGTATTCAATTATTATTATTTATTCGTCAGAAACATGCACGTTAAATAAGTTCATACATTACGAAAAGGTATTCAAATATTAGTTACCAAGATTTCAAATAATTGAGAACAAAAATAGATGAATTAAAATGAATTGCTCGAATAAGGGTTCTCTGTTAATTCTACCTTATTTGCCCACATTATTGTACAATCTACATCACTCACCTATAGTCCTGAGTGTCCTTCCTCTGCAGCGGCAGCGTATAACCAGCTAGCGAGTGGTCGTACGTACTGTGGACTCCATACACCTCCTCGTTCTTACGGAACATGTCGTTGGCATCCCAGCCGTTCGCGCGGTGGTCGAGTTCCAACTCTTCGAGGAGGGCGTCTCCGTTGAGCTGTGGAGCTTCTCCTATTTCGACGTCACAGCCGTCCCACGGCTCCAGATAACGTTCCTCGCCTGTCCTACCGTTCCCTGCGGCGACACCTAAGGCAAGCCCTGTTATTATTATTGTCAATGTTGTGGAAACACAATACAGACGCAGTAATATTATTTAACAGAGTAAAGTTTGGTAGATTTTGAGATTATTCGTTGGTTAAGAAAAATGTATATGTAATCATCCATTTCTTTCTTTAGGAGGAGAACCTCCAAAATTGTGCAAGCTCGGAACATCAGTTGTAGCTAAAGTCAATAAACAGAAAGAAAAACATTCCGTAGCGATTGCCATGAAAGACGTAAGACGTGGGGAGTATATTTCGGAGTTCTTCATTCATAGTATTGACTTAGAAAGTGAAAATGGATACTTTTACCTTCACACTTTAGCATACCTTTACCTCATATTACTCACATTATCCACTAGTTGCTACTAAACACCTAAGTTATAAGGCGCAGATATATGATTTTTAATGACTTTAAATCTGTTATTACGCCTTCTTAGAATGCAAGTAAGTTATGCAAAAATTGTATGTTAAACTAGATCGCATCCACGTCAATTCTGTATGTGGATATTTAAGTATTGTAGCAAAATACTTTATGAAATAAATTCTGGAAGTAATGTCTACCCAAACCATAATAAAACGATATTACTTTCAAACTACTTAACATATTTTTTTTTTGTATGAATAGATTATTTTAATATCTATAATTATATGTGTTTTTTTTTTAAATATGCATATTTTCGATAGGTACTAAAAATAAATATTCCCCATGAAACCGAACCGTGGCGAAGCGTGAGCGCGGATTGTAGGGCCATGGTCAGCGGCCCTTAATGACACACGACGAATTAACTGATGTTAGTACAATTTCTAAGTAAACTCTTCGATTACTCATAGGAAACGATAGCTAACCAACACCCATTCATTAATTACTAAGTCGCCTAACTTGGTTTCTATATACATTAAGTATACATTCTTAGTCACTAGCCTTTACCATACTCGCTTATCTGAAGTGGATTTGCCACGCACTTCAAGTAAAGTTAACAAGTTACTGTTAACTCTTAAGTTATCGCAGTTATTGGTAGTGTTATGGTTTTTAAGTTCAAAGGCGAAATAGTCACATCGCGCGTCCGGCTCTTACGGTTCAAATAATATAAATTTTATTTAAGTGACTGTGTGAAACTAAAGGAAGACAGACGCATAATAAATTTCTGGTCTTCCAAGTAACTTATCTTATTCTGAGATCTTATTATTTACGATGTTACTTTTCATCGCAAATAACAGGTACTCTGCATAGATTTCTACATATTTTAAGGTCTCTATACACTTTTCTAAGTCGTCTTAAGGATAAATAATATCACCCCAAACTTTATTAAACACAAACTTCGATTGGGTAAAACTGGGGGAAAGGATAGGAGCAAAATATGATACCGTATAAGGGCGCAGAAATTACCTAAAAAGCTTCAAAAAGAGACTAACCCTGGTAACAGATTTTTTTCAAAAATTCGATGCGTCGTTTTTCCGCCCAGATACTGTGCATAAATCAAAGACTTGTATAAAATTGAGTCCTTTTTCGAGACTGTCTGTGTGACTGGCTAGGTCTTCTAAACTACACAATAGATTTTGGATGCGGTTTCACTATGATTGAGAGAATTTATTCCAGAAGGTTTATGTGTGCACACATTAATATTTAATTTAGATATAACACAGAAATCTAGATGTTTTGACATGACCCTAGACTTTTGGCTGCTTTGTATTAGTGTGTATATTATAATGTGCGTGTTATTTGTGCAGAATGAACACTTTTTCTTTCGACGTCGCCAATGCACTCGTGCGCAGCAGGAGCGGGTCGCTTAATATAAAGTGTACTATGGTACTCACCATTAAACTTGCTAGAAATAGCACTATCCGTCTGGAACACATCATGGGTGGCGTACTCAAGGTCGGAATCCTTCGCCCTGATGGACACCACATCCTGCGGCTTGAAGATTAGCTTCTCGACTACTGAGTCAACCGCCACCACTCCCTCTTGGTCCACGCGGTGGGCCACTTCTAACACAACCTGGAAACAAAGAAGGAATATACTATTATTACCGAATTCTAGTGTAGTCATTCTTTTTTGTATGTTTGGTCTTTGTTACGCAGCTTCTTCTTCCCATTTAGATACTAGAAATCTGTGAAAGTATGATTTTTGGGGGCTGCATGTCGTAGTGCTGTTTATTAATTAAATTTTCGGTGGTTGACAGCGGAGACTAGAGACGACATTTTTATTTGAACTTATTGCGCGAAGACCTGTACAGATTTGCCGTAAAACATGGACGAATGGTGTAAAATAAGGAGATAATACAGTGAATTAAAAATACTATGGATGGACAAAGTTTATAGTTCCGTCAAAGAGGACAGAAACACGATTAATTTCTATAGGTGCTGTGAATGGCGACAAAACCTTTGTTTATGTCTATACTACGTTCCTTTTGTCTTTGGGCACATGGCTAAACAAATAAATAGCATAAGACGTGGTAAATCATGTCCTATGCTGTGATGATGACTTGTATCGAAAACTGCGTTGCCTTACTGCCCATGTCAAAGAAAATATTACGATCGATTTTATTTTACTCACACTATCCAGCCAAATATTATAAATGCAAAGTAAATCTGCCTGTCTGTAACCTTTTCACGCCTAAACCACTGAACCGCTCGTTACAAAATTTGAAAGATAGCAGGATATGGGCTGCTTTTAATCCTGGTTCGCAGACGGCATAAGAAGCTTGCGGTAATATACAATCTTTAAATCGTTCTATTAGGTGTTTTATATTCAGCAGTGGAAGTTTACTGCCAGATATAATAAGATGTCCATCAAGCTAGATTATCGTAATCAACAAACAACAACGCCCGTCCATCTAGCTAGTTGAATACAAGAGACCGGGAGCGTTCGTTACGATGTCAGATGTGGGAGTCCTTTGTGCTCCTGTGCACATCTTCCGGCTGATAGGATAACTGTATTTTGTTGAGATTGGATGCGATGACTGTGAATTATGAGTCATCTGACTCTGGATTTAAGATCTATGCTTATCTATTTGAATGTAGTACCAATGCTGGGACGAAAATCAACGTTTAGGTAACGAAACAAAAACGTCGAGTATATTAATAATAATAATTTATTTATTTATTTATTTATTTATCGGACATCAGAGGTCCATGGGTTAGTTACAGAACACTTATAAACTATGTTAGTAAAACACACATGAATAAAATAAATCTTAACATTATTCTTGGCTCACCAGTATTTTCATGAAGTGTTGCAGAAAAGGTGAGTCAAGTTTATTAGATAACATCTTCAGAATGCCATTTGAGCCCGACCGCGCCCTTTGCAAGAGTGAGGCTGTCTTGAGTCGCATCATGGCATAAAAGTCATGGGTGTGAGCCTGTGCGAACATGCCCGAGGCACTACAGAAACGCGGCAAGCCCAAAAGCATTCTGAAGCTGTTATTGTACTGGATTCGCAGCTTATCCAATACTCCACGCGTATAACTGACCCACAGGCTACTCGTGTAGAAAGTTCGTTTAGAAATACGCTTTAAACAAGGTTAGTTTTACCTCTCTACTACAACGAGCAAACCTGGTATTTTGGTCCCTAAATATTTTATGTGTCTTCAATTGTCGTATGAATGACGTGTTTAATTATCGCCGCGCGTTGAAGGCGGATTCTTCATAACAGTAGGTATGATGTTATCAATTAAAAGCCGTGTTCTCATCGGCAAAAATGACAAAATTTGCCTCTCCCTCACCCGTCCCGCCTCCTCCTTCGCGAGCATTACTGCTTCGCAGAAGGAGGTGACGGCTGCCCATGGCCTCTCGCTCCGTACCACGGCCTGGACCAGGGCCGGACGCGAGAGATCTCCGCCGCCGATCGCCTCCACGAGGTCACGGCGGTGCTCTGCCCAAGCCGGGCAGATTCCACCGTGTCCTCCGGGCGATCCACACAGTGGTGACACCCGGTATTAAACCCCTTAAGGGTATGCATTTTCAAGTAATCTTCCTTAGTGATCACTTTCGTTATGATATAACGAAGTCTTGTGCAAAATTTCATGCTTCTACACCCAGTGGTTTAGGCAGTGTTTTGTCTCTCAGTGAATGAAATGAAACATCAAAAAAATAGTACCTAGTGGACTGTTGGACATTCACGTTTTAAACTCTTAGCAAATTCCAAGGAAGCTTACCTGATAGGGATACCTTTGGAGATAGCTTGGAAAAAACAATACATCAGCCGGCATTCTTTCAGTCATACTCATAATATAATGACCTTGCCACTGCACTGTATACATATTCCAACGGATATGACTAACGACACTCATATATTTTATTCAATATCTCTAAATGACACAAAATACGCCTGGAGATAATTCTATTCGTCCTGTATTATAATTTACAATTTGACACACAGATTTTCTCCGAATAAAGTATGGCACGGGTGTTTACAATAACCTATATTGTAATATAAACACGAATCTACTTATGAATGCATTGTTCTATGCCGCTATTGTCTGTAATTTAGTGGGCATTATATCTCAAAATATACTTTTAGAATGGAGTTTTATCGTAGGCTGAAAATTGTAGGCTGATCAGGCGTCCGGGTGAATAAACCTTTGATAGTACTTTGGATCGAAATAGCTTCTTCTCCTAGGCTATTGTATGCTACTGTTGTATACATACTCTGTGAGAAAAGAAATATCTATACCATAAGATATTTAACAGATTGGCAGGTTATTGACCTCGCCAGAGCTATCAATTGTGTGTTATACATATAAGTTATAACTAAACAAAATTTGCATCTGTCCATTCATTTAGGTGCGATTACTGTTTTATTTTTAATCCTGACCAATCAAAAAATAACATTTACCACGGTTAGGATAAGGTGAACATTTATAAACAAGACTTACAAGATAAATTATTCACTCAGCAGTTGAAGTATTTTGCGTTAATTGTTTTCATATCAACAACATATTTGTGAGGCTTGAGTGGACCACTTCGAACTATTAATATTTTATGCCAATTACTGATAAATAGTAATATATTAAATACTCTTGAAACAATTGACTGAAATGAGTTTATCATTATCATAATCCATATGGTAGCCACTGCTGAATATAGGCCTCCTCCCTTTTGTGCCATGCTTCCCTGGTTAATCATTTTGCACAGCATCGAAATTAAAACAAAAGAATGTGCTACCCTTGTGTGCCATGCTTCCCTAGTCAATTATTTTGCCCACCATTAAAAGTAAAACAAAACAATGTGCTAATCTTGCATTGACAGGTTGTAATGTATCACCACAAGTCATGACTTTTTAATCCGCCGTGTCACCTTTTATCACCTTGTGAAAGTATTGCAAACATGGCATAAAGAGAAAACCCGATCAAGCAAAGAAGATAAAATTATGGAAGCGATGCGCTACACTTAGTTGTCTGTGATAATGATAATCATAGAATGGACTGTCACTTCCCATCCTTCTTTAGGTGATCCTTGATTGCCTTGACATATAGGAATTGAAAAAGAATGGGTATGGAAGCGATGCGCTAAACTTAGTCGTCTGTGATAATGATAATCATAGAATGAACTATGTCATTTCCTATCGTTCTTTAGGAGATCCTTGATTGCCTTGACTTATAGGTATTGAAAAAGTATGGGTATGGAAGCGATGCGGTAAACTTAGTTGTCTGTGATAATGATAATCATAGAATGGACTATATCACTTCCTATCCTTCTTTAGGTGATTCTTGATTGCCTTGACATATAGGAATTGAAAAAGAATAGGCAACGTATCAGCATATTTTTTGGTTAGTGATTTACCAACTGGTATGACCGATCCGTTTACCCTAAGTAGCGACAGAATTAATTAAGATCATGAGCAAATCTTTGACAATAACTATTATTTTTCCTTACTCTGCCTTAATTGAATCTAAGTTTCACTAACCAACGAAACAATTAGCATAATATACGAATTTTAATTAAACGCTGTTTTAAAAGAACAATATAAACATATAACCGTCAGTGGCTGATTAGTGTTACACCGGTTATACAAAAGTCAGAGGTTAAGGCTCCCACAGACGAGACGTGACGCGACACTAGTAGCACAACTTCTATGAAAAATTCATGAAAAAATGCCGCACTGCCCGTCGCGCCCGTGATATCGTGCCAGTCTGCACGAGCCTTTAACGCTGAAATAATGTTTACATGTCCTTAGAATTCAATAAAACGTCACGCGCATAATGTGAAAGTCAGAATTATACAGGGTGACATTGAAAACATGCGACAAATCGAAATGGGAGATTGTACTCATCATTATGAACAACTTTTACTAAGGGACCAAAGCTACAATCCCAAAAAAAAAAACTGCTGTCCCCTACATTTATGTTCGCAATACCTCATCAAAATGTAGGAAAAGCAGATTTATTTTTTTGGGATTACAGCTTTGGTCCCTTAGTAAAAGTTGTTAATAATGGTGTATACAATGTCCCATTTCAGTTTGTCGCAAGTTTTCAATTCAACCTGTAGTTGTTGTGGTCTTCGCCCTAAGCGGGATTTCCTTTTTCACATCAAAGACGGGTCTATGAGATAATCCGTTGAAAATTATGTATATGGCGAATTTGTAAAGTAGCTAAGGCTAATTAAATTACCTAAAATAGGGGTTGAAATATTGAAATCCTTGAAGAAAAGATCGGTCATCAGTCTAGCCAATCTTATCAAAATATGCGATTGGAATTCTAGATACGAAGCAGATATTAAGAGCCATTTCACGTTTTCGCGCGAATATCGCAGATTTCAGTCGCCTAATTTACCATCTTAGGTAATACTCTGACATTGGTGGATACATGTAAAAAATAGACTAATCCTTCTTTTTGACACTTCATGTAACACATTTACAAAAACTTATTTGTTTACTTTGTGGTGATTAATCTCCCACAACCAGTTTACTGAAATATCATCGCCGAGTCAATTTCAAACTCCTATATCTATCATTAATATTTATAAATTTAACTGAAAAAAATACATAAAGCATCAGAAATATAATTTGATCGACACATACAGTACTAGAATATCGATTCTTAATAACATTAATTAGTAAAAAAATAAAGTCTTATGCCAATTTTTAGGTTTTGTATCGCTAATAAATCGTGATTTTTTGGTTTAAATAAAGCGTAATTACATTTTTTTTTATTGGCGAAATAAACTATGGTTTTTAACAAACCGAATTCTAAAGTTTTATTAAAATCCCTTCATTTAATTAGACATAATATCGTTATTAAAATCACTCTAAATTAGAATAAATTCCGATGCTAAGCGGGCAACCGTTTAGTACGGCGTGAGTGCCGGTCGAGGTAGGACCTGCGCCAAATTTTCCCGCGTCTCGATTTTCGAGCGCACGTATTGTGAACGAATTATTATACTACGACTACAACATTTTGATTCACTTCGTATTTATTTTGCATAAGGTAAGAGTTTAATTTATTATCAAGTTAAGTATTAGTTTAGTAGTTTGAGAATAATTACATATTTTTGTTTTATTAGTTTTAGCAATAGAGCGAAAGGGTTGTGTATACCATTGTGTCAAAAAAAGGAAAAATAAAAATTCTGCAGCCTTAAAGAAAGCAACAGAAGCGAGATATATATAATTTGCGATTCGATTGCGATATTATGTACACAGTAATCGATCAAATAAGTACATATCGACATGAACTATAAAACCGTAATTACAATTTTAAGGATTTGTATACACTGACACTTCGACATATAAAAATATTGATGTTTTTGATAATCATTTATTGATAAAAAAAAATATTTATTCGTAGATATTGAAACTTGACAGCTATTTTGTTTTCATTTCAGAATGAGAAATCGCATGAATCGAGTAGAGGAGGATAGTACCTTTAGAAGACACGCCACCACCGTACCGGGTACAAGTGGAACGTCAGATTCGATAACAGAAATTGTATGTTTGTAACTTGCTACTTCAAAAAGATACAGCTATACCTCTAAACGAACGTAAACTTTTAAATATCGACCGACTGAAAAGGTTTTACCAAAGTTTTACCAAGATTGTGTATTGCTAGAATTTTTTTTTTTTAGGGTGGGAAGTCATCAAATAACTTCTCCCGCTCTGGGTGGAGCGGGAGGGTGTGTCAGACTCTTACTGACTAAAACCCACCCGTATTCCTTCCTGTTGCCTGTGTTGCGGGGGCCTCGGTGACCCATAAGTACCTTCCCGCGACCCCGGCAGGCATCGGCCCTAGTGGACCCCTACTTTGTGCTGACGACATCTGTTTGAGGCGCGCGTGGAATACGACGCGCCGTCGACCCGGGCCTGGTCCTTACCGGACGGTGAGCTACCCATTGCTCACCGTCCGCAAGCCCGCGCCTACGGTGGCCGGAAATCCGCCCGGGATTCCCGACGCCCTGGGCGTCTCCTGCGGCGGCTAGGGGCGAGAGGGCGCGAAACTTGCCTTCCCCTCAACCGTCCCGCCTCCTCCTTCGCGAGCATTACTGCTTCGCAGAAGGAGGTGACGGCTGCCCATGCCCTCTCGCTCCGTACCATGGCCTGAACCAGGGCCGGACGCGAGAGGTCTCTGCCGCCGAAATCATAGACCCTAGAAAGGCAAAATCAATGCTTTTACGAATTCATATAATGTAAATGATATGTGATTTTTCCCAGTTCATTTTTATTACATACTTTACATAACATATATTTGTGTTTTTTTTATTAGTCTAGAAAGCTTTAGTAGACTGAATAAATAAAACAACTTTTTTCATAAATCTCTAACCATGGTGCATTACGATTATAAAGGCTCAAGACTGTTTAGTCCATCTCAACACTCGCGCTACACTGCTTGCATTGTGTATGTGTGGATAGCTGCGCACACATACACAATACTGCCGTCTTTTACCTAAACTCGAGCGCAATAATTTTGTGAAATGGCTCTTAAGTTATTATTGTTATTAATCATCAATCAATACATGATTTGTATGAGCTCATCACTATCTTTAGGTCAGATTTGGTTCATGTATACCCAAATCACTCGCTCGGAAGTCCGCAGGGTCACACTAAAGGAATTTCTGATCATGAATTCTAGAAGTAGGTAAACGGTCGACCTCATAAATGTATCATTCCTTTCCGATAGCAAGGAACCGTGTCACTACTAGTATTTATTCATTGATTCGCACGATGCGTTATTCATTCACGTTTCAAAGACAAAATAGTTGATTTCCTATCCTTCTATCATATGCGGGGTTTCCCTTATAAAATATCTACTCATAATCAGCTTTCTGTTGAAGAAAACGTACAAAAATATTATAAACTCCGAGTTTTTATGGGGAAACCCCATAATTCTAATAATACGACACTATCATGACGGAAACCTTTGACATTATTTCATTTGCGTTGTCATACTTTTTTATTGAGAAATTACTTTATCTTACCGTTATCTCGACCTACCAATGCGGTATAGTTGCCGGCGTTTATCTTGAGCTCTGATCCTTAATTACTTTAAGCGATTTTGGACTCTATTCCAGAGACAATACGACGCGCAGACAAACCCACAACTGCGCGGAGAGCTCAAGTTAAATGCCGGCAACTATACCGGCTTTTGTTATTTTCTAAATTATAATTTCGAACATAAAGGCCCGTGCAGACTGAGGCGGTAGCGCGGGCGCGACAGGCATATTGCTGCCTGTCGCGCCCGCGATATCGCCCCAGTCTGCACGAGCCTTAAACCTTCCTCACTAAATTACTCCGTCCACTGATGAAAACAGTATGAAAATCCGTTCGGTAGTTTATGACTTCATGGCGTTCAGACAGACAGACAGCCGGGGCGGGGGAGGGGCTTTGTTTTATAATATGTAGTGTTACGTGGCCGACATCAAATTCCTTGACGAGTCAGCATCAATCACGAACGTGCTTCAAACAATTTAAATTTCGCGGGCTACCCTGTAGGTTTCACCTTAAGGGAGATGCGATAAGGTATCTCGAAAATTCAAATGTTCTTACGTTGATTCATAATTCATGCAGGTCAGTGTCAGGTTGTATGTTGATGAAAATATTATTCGCGACCATAACAAATATGGCTTTAAAGAATTATATTAATAAATTAGAACTTTAAGGTGAACGCAACTTAGGAGTTGTATTTCTGACAACTCCTAAGTTGCGTTCACCTTAAAGTGCCTGCTACACGGTTGCCAACCGCATCCCCGACAGAGGTGACCTTGGTTGGCGACTGGCAGGTCTGTTTCAACTACATGGTTGCCAATATACCATTCTGTCATGATATTCGAGCAGTAAAGATGTCATGGTGAATTTATCAAATTCAGAAAGAGTAGGAGTGGCTTGGGCACTTTTGTGCGCGAGCGAAGAAAAGTAATTTATTGACCTAAATAAATAAAAATAAGTGATCATAAATATTTTTTTTTAAACTCTCTTTTGTACACACAGCTACATATCAAGCTATACATTTCCTGCATAAACTGTTCTCGCATTGTATAGGATTTCCGTAGAACGAGAGGTCAGCCGTGTGTTGTGAGGCTTTTAAATTGACAATTTTCTTTTTGACCTATGCCTCATTGGCGCTTGGATCCATTGTTTTCCATTTAAAAAACCAAGACCTCCCCACGCTAGGCGCTTTTGATTGTCGTATTTGTACTATTCACAGCTGAGATCACAGGGTTGATTTCTGTACAGCTCGATCAAGTCTTTTCTTTTTCTTCCGCCATTTTGCACTTTTTAATACATAGGTAAACTTGTAAAATTTGCGTGCCTGACACGTGTGCCTCGCGTGACGATTGACAGCGGGCGACTAACGTACTCGCGGCATCTGAATCAAAATTGCTTAACAAGCACGAAAAAATCACGTGCTTGTTAAGCAATTTTGACCGTCTAGGGACTCCATTAGGACTTTGCGACTGAATTCGTTTGTAAAGCGATCGCTATGTATGTCGCGACTGCAGCCCCTGGTCACTGGCAATCCAGGCTTCAAGCTATATCCACAAAGAAGTTATAGGGGTGTCAAAATTTGTCCTGAATGGCTTCGAGAAAAGGATGGTACGGTTGTGCCTTTGTTTGTTTGTTTGTGCCCGACTTGGCTGGGGCACTGCCGTGCGCCCAGATTGCTTCCTCTAACTTTATCATATCCTGGCCCATTGCCAGGCGGCTGTCCAACAAATTCTTCTTCCATTCAATCTTACAGTCGCTAATTTGTTTAAGATATCAAAACCAAACTCCCTTGAATCGCGTCTAGACGTAAAATCGATATGTAATGTAACATAGCAGACGTATTCGAAAGTGTATTGACATTTGCTGACATCTAGTATGTTATAAGTAACGGTGAAAGACCGTGGTCCCAATCGATAATAATATATATTTTCACTATATAACGCCTTGAGGAGGACGATGCGTTACGCGGAGATTCAATCGATATCGGAGCGAGGTAGCTACCGGCCGCCATGTGCAATATTTACGGCTAGAGGTTAGGATTGCAATGTTTAACTGTAGTATGCAAATAAGGTGATGGGAGGGAAAGAACTTCATTAGGAGTTATGATTCGCATCCTGCACTGATGATAATTTAGAGTAGAATGGATGTGAAAGGCAGATAATTATGTATTGTGGTTGTGACATAACTCGGGAGAGGTTATATCTTCCAGTCAATAGAGCTAAACTAGACTGAACTAATTTATTGATGCTTGTTTCCATGTGATTTTCTAGACTTACTAGTATTAAAGTGTTGCAGATAAACTGCTGTCATGATAATAGGTTGTAAGTGGCGAATTTTACAGAATGGTCGCTCATTGCATGAAAGTACTAATTTATTTTATCGCCATGCTTAGCAGATACATCGATGATAACAAGACTTCACTTTTTTATAAGGAGAAAGATGTTGCATCTTTGACGCATTTTTCAAACGTCTCTTGTGTGAAATAGGCGACTCTGTCTCTTCCATCCCCTCACGGCAACTAATGGATAAGGCAGTAGTAACTGTCAATCAACGTCAATACAGTCATTATCTTCAGACGGAAAATATAGATATTATCTTTGAGGAAACAAAGAGTCACAAATCTCTTTGTCCCACACACAAGAGATAATTTTAACGGGCACTAGGCACCACCATAAAACAGCTAACCACAACTTAACTGCTTATCTCAATTATTCCAGGAACATGCAACATGCTATTAATAATCTAAACTTTATTACTATGTAGCGAAAGTTTATTATTACATGGGAAGTTATTGATAATTACATGTGCGAGCGATAGTGTTTCAGCAATATCGTTTTATATTTGTCTTAGGCTCAACTTACATCACCGCGGAATGGAATGGAAGCGTTGTTTTTTGTACAAAGCAAGTCAATGTTCGATGCCAATAGTGTAACGCACAATCTAGATACAAACCAAATAACCAAACGTTTTCTGTAGAATTCTCGAGCACTCTCAGGAATTTCCGGAGTATCAACCTCGTGCCGTCAACTTAATATCTCTCGATTACTAAAAATCGATTAGGTACAAATAGTCGATTTTTCTACTTTTGTATCTCTTTGATATTAAGGTGCAGATATATGATTTTAGTGACTTTTAAATCTGTTATTACGCCTTCAATTAATGCAAGTAAGCTACGCAAAAAATGTATGTTAAACTAGATCGCATACACATCAATTATATCTGTGAATATTTTAGTATTGTAGTAAAGTACTTTATGAAATAAATTCAGGAAGTAAGGTCTACCCAAATATAAAAATCGAAATTACTTCCAAACTACTAAAGATATTTTCATGTTTTTTTTTTGTATAAATAGACTATTTTGTTATTTATAATTCTATCTGTGAATTTTTTCAAATATTCATACTTTTATTACTAAAAATAAACATTCCCTATAAAATCGAACGGAACGGCATGCGGCGCTCTGCGCGGGCGACGGGCGGCAGTGTACCGCTGACCACTGTCACGGGTAGACGCTGACACTTTGCGCGACCGCTGTACTTACGTATTTTTTCGACAATATGGGTAGAACAACTAAAGTTCTGAAAGAGAAATGACGTATACATGAAAGAAACAGGATACTGCGGTAAGTTTCTCATATATTATTATAATATAATGAGGTTAGCTAAATGTTATTTTGATAATAATTTGTGCGCGACTAGGTATATCCATTATTTACGAGTAAGTTTAAACATAACTTTAGATCCGTATCTAATTTTTTTTATGTGTAGGATAAAAAAATAATACAGATTCCCGAAACGAAAATGCGGAGAGCAAGTAAGTACCTACCTAATAAATTGTAGGCTACCATTTATTATGGTTTTTTGAGGACAATCCCGTTACAGCAGGTTTGAAACTTACCTAGCTTAAAAAAAAAACAGGTGTAGTACATAATAAGATTATGTTTTACAATTTTAGTTGTTGCGACCCGACGGAAGTAAATAATGATAAAAATAATGAAAGAACTGACAATGATTCCCAACATGAAAAAGCGGAGACAAAGTGAGTATTCAATTGTAGATTATAGGCATACCATTTATTATGGTTTTATGGGGACAATCCCGTTATAGTAGGTTAGAAACTTGTCTAGTTTAAATAAACAGGTGCAGCTCATTAATAAGATTATGTTTTAATATTTTGGTTTTTGCGACCCGACGGAAATAAATAATGACGAAAATAGTGAAAACACTGACAATGGTTCGTTATTTATTATATACAATGTAGATTCACAGGTTTTTTTTTATATTTCCAGGACCATCAACTGGAATGGAATCAATGATTTTGGTTGAAGGCAAAATACAGACAAAGAGACAGAGAAAGAAACAGGAAGATCAAGACACTCGACAAGAGGAATATTTCGAAAAATGACTGCATTTCTACGAAATGTAAAAAAAATAATTAGTGCAAATAAATTCATGCCTTCTTCCCAAGGGGAAGGCAAAAACTATAGAAGGCCAGCTGCACGCTTCTTTTAAACCGCACCGTTGCCTTATGACATAATTTTTCAGCCTATCATTTATAGTCACGTCACACATGCTTTGCAAGGAGGCATTTCCACAGCATTTAGGGCCGATTTTTCCATCATCAGTTAACTTCTATCTGTGGATTAAACATGGCGCTTTGACATATTTTCTATACAAAAGCTGTCAAAACGTCAAACATATTCTTCACATAAAAGTTATCTGGCGATGGAAAAATTGGCCCTTATTCTACTTTTATGCTTCTTTTGCCACACCCAAAATTCATTCACTTCCATGCATAAGCTTAGACACCAGTACACCATTATGAACAGCCAGTCGAGCCTTTTTAGGCATCGACTAGTTGGTTACAGTCGCATGTATAGTACCATTCACTTTATTTCCCGCATTTACTCTCCTTTCCACATCTTCATCAATCTTTCCATCCCTTGTAAACTGACTCCTCAAATATACTAACTTACTCTGGGGGGCGATCCTACTAACAAAATTGTTCTAAAATGGCAATTGAACCTCAACTCAATCAGGGTTTTCAAGCGTTTTCATATTTTACTTATGAACAACGTATGATTCTTTTTGCTATTGTAGGCATACGTAGGTACTACCTACGTACGCACCGGAATATTAATATATTTGATGTTAGAACTAATATTATACGAAAATCATTGAATACTTATCACATCACACATCATACCGTGATACCTACTGATCCTAAAATTATTTCTTTGTTTCAATGACATGCAACAGTGATCAGCGACTATTGGCATGGCCACCATGCCATGTAGTATAGTAGTTAGTATAGTATTCCATTCCCGCTGTTTATTTTATAGTAAAGTAACTCTATCCGACATTCAAAATCCGTTTCGTTTTACGCGAACCGCCCAGCTTGTTTCCTTTAAGAAAATCTGCTAATTTACAATTATTAAAATATATGGAAAAATCATTTACTTTTCGTGGTAAATATAACGGAAAATAAGTTTTAATGGGTTTATTATTCGTTAAACTTTATTTGTTATTTAACCATTTTTGTTATAGTAATATTATAAACTTACTAATTGAACTATAGGTAACACTCATTCATTGCCATTCATTCCCGTAGTGATTGAGTTGGGTTTCGACTTGGTTACAGTCAGTTACAGTTTCAGTTATTGTCATAAAAATTGTAGAATAGATTTATGGGGGACGAACGAGAGCCGAACGAAACCGAACCATTAATGAGACGGTACACAGCGTATAACTTTAGAAATTAGTAGAATCGGCCCCCTGATCCATACAGCCCATTCCCTCTCTAAATCTTGCCTGCACGTCTCATATTTTCTCATCTGTCACTAAAGAAATTAATTGTTTTATTTTGGAATTACATTTATTTATTTAGATTTTTGGCTTTTCATTTCACTTTATATTGTTTCCATAGCTAAAGAGCTCGTTAGTCGCATCACAGCCACACGGGCCGATCAATTAGGTTAAGCTATTCTTGCCGCGGTTGTTCCGTGGATGGGTGAGCATCTTTACGTACCGAGACTCATCCGTGCCTCGATAAGTCGCGAAAAAAAATCTGCTATTCCCTACATATGTTTGCTTAATTCGTCAAAATGTAGGGAACAGCTGATTTTTTTTCGCGATTTCATGTTTAGTCCAAGTTATTTCATGTTGTGTCCAATATAGTAAAAGTTGTTTATAATGATGAGTACAATGACGAGAGAGGTTGATGGTGTTTAAAATTACACCCTGTTTAAACCAACTTATTCAATGCAAACTATTAAATTTTATAATATATTATTACAATCTTATTTTATTGTCAGAATATTACCTTATTTATGAAAACTACATAACACAATCTGAAACGTATGGTTACCCTACGTTACGTGCGAACGGTTGCGGGGTCGCGGGGAGTGACGCAAGCTCCTCCCACACGCTCAAGGTCCTCCCACTCGCTCAAGGTCGCTGGCATTTATCGTCCTCTTAAATGGCGAAAAACAGATTTTTTTGTAATCGAGATTTATTTAAGTACAGTTTTACATTGGTAAAATTGCTCATGAAAAGTAAAGATGCCACTGTTGCATCTAGTTTGTACGTTGACATAAAGTTCATTTTGCTATGTACAATATCGTTACAAAAACTCGCTTCCACTTCGTCTCTCGGCAATGTAAAGTGAGCCTTATGATGATTGGAACCCCGAGTCGAGCTTTGTGTATTTGCAGTGGAGATAGACAAATGAGTTCTTAGGATTGTAATTTTGATTTGTGCGCATCTTTTTATTCTAAGTGTGCTGAGCACATGATTATTTTATGTAGGCAAGTGTTTTTTTTTAGAAAATTGTATACATAGTGGCTTTAAAAAGTCAAGCATAATATGACAGTTATGGTCTGGGAAACTTTATTTATGTTTAATGTTTCGTAGATGCAACTTCATCTGTTAATTGCGTCGATAGAAGTGCTTTTTTTTACATTACACGTAAGTGTGGTAAAATACTGCATTCACAATATTTAATAGTACCAAAAACCATCTGAATTTCAGCAATATTTTAGCAAAATAGACCCGACTTATCAATACAAGCGTTATTTTAATATTTCAGCAGTAAACCCGAATATCAGAGGTCACCGAATCTGTATACATTTCCGTTATCTTAGTATCTGTTCCTGTGGTAGCTATAAAATGTACGCGGAAACAGCTTCTGCCTGTTTTGTAAGATAATTTTGAAAGTGGGCTGTAGAATTAATTACATATCTAATGTGCACTAATTGGATGAGCGTTGCATTTCGTAATTTACAATTTCGAAGCTACTAAGTAAGTGGAGTAAAGTCTCCTACATACTGGCGCGACTTGTCGCGCGACGTGTCGCGACACAAAGGCACCGCTTGTAGCGCTACACGCGGTGTCTTTGTGTCGCGTCGCGTCGTGCGACAAGTCGCGCCAGTATGTAGGAGCCTTAATACTGACTGCTTTATTAAATACTTATAAGTAGTTTCGATAATACTGAGTTATTATTTATATATTAATTAAATCAAAATGATTTAAATGACTTTTGTTTCGGGATTGCCCGGCTGTTTTCGGACTCAAAGGAGACCTTATACTAATACTCCAGATAGGTCGCGGGTTGTCATAATATTCGTTTCGCAACTTGACCACCACTACCGGCCAACCAGTCTTACTGGTTTCATATTACCCAGTAACTGGGTTGTGGAGGTCAGATAGGCAGTCGCTCCATGTATTAATACTGGTATTCAGCTACATCCGGTCCGACTAGAAGCCGATCCCAAAGGTTCCCACAGACAGGCGCGACGCGATTCTAGTAAAACAATTTCCTTGAAGTTTTCATAAAAATTGTTCCAGTAGAGGCCCGTCGCGGGAGCGTTAACATAGTTTGGAAAAAGCTACGCAGATGATGATGGTTTGACCGCTTCTAAAACCTCACGAGTAAGGGTTTCGTTTGAGTCCGAAACTATTTGAATAATTACAAAATACTAGTGAGTAAAGTAAGTACAAACATGAATGACTGAATGTAGACATTTACGTTTATACATAAATATAATAGTGTCGTTAAGTAGTTGTCATAGAAGTGAATGTACTCTAGACCGATGCGATGTCATTCTTTATCATTTATCACTGGTTTTTAGAGATAGCACAGATGTCACTCCCCAAAATATACATGTGCTGACAATTCGTACGACCGTTGACCTAAGCTAAACAATGGCAAAGACCTTGATTTGTAGTATCGTTGAACGTACATAATTAACATACTGGCACCCATCGTATTTATAGTAAGTTTTATCGAAAGTGATGTGTACTCCCCAGATTATAAAAGCATTATACAGTTACCGCCTGAGCTGAATGATTTGGATGGTGAACCAAGTATAATTAACATGTAATTCTTAAACTATTGATAATAAACTTAACGATTAAAGAAACAACAAAAGCGTCGCGTGCGCAGGTTCACGCGTTCATTCGCGAGTTCGCTGCCTTGCATTCATAAAGGCTGGATAAAGCGCAAAACAAGAGTCAATTAACATGTGTCATCGGGCAAGAATTTCCACCGTCTCGACGTGCGTTTCGCGTGAAGGTCGAACTGCGTCTGACTTGACTTGAACGTTTTCGTTGCATTAACGGACATTAATGCTTTGAGGTCGACGATTGTTTCCGCTGCATGTTTTGTTCAGCTTTGTGCTATTTTTAGGTGTTTGGAAATGGAAGAGTAGATTTTGGTTTGTGTCTGACTATCATTAACAATTTTTTCGGTGTCGGAGGATGGACAAAAGAAGCCTTGGGCGTATGGCAGAACTCGGCTACAGGTGAGACAATGGTCGAACGTGAAACTAATAAAAATATGTAGATATTTAAAACAATAAACGCAAGACGACATCGCACAAGCCAAGGCTGCAAGATGACGGAGGGGACGAGCTTGACTTCTAACGAAAGGACTGGGGGGGTCTTAGCAAAAGACAGAATTGTGAGGAAAACGGAGAGATAGGCTTTTGTCCTGCATTGAGACAATACAGGCTAGTTATATAAATAAAAACATTACCATCCTTACAAGGGAGTCAGGTAGTAATGAACCCTTTTTGCTTTGATACAGGCCACTAGTGAACAATGTAAAGTAGTATCCTTTTACAATAACACTGATTACGAGAAAATTTCACACCGGACAGATAAATTAAGACGGAGCATCTCTTTCAAACTTCGCTTTCATGATAAACATGAATATGACATCAATAGAGAGCATTAAAAATAATTGCAGTGTTTCAACAATAGACGGACCCTCGATATTTAATCCCGAGCTACCGGCCCCGTACAGACTTAGTGCACTGTCCCTCCGTAATTGGCTATCTCAAAGTAGAGGGCTGGCTCAAATCTAGGGTTTAGCGAGCCCTTTCATTCAATATTTCCAATTAAGAGCCTTTTAATTTGATACATCAAACGAAGGGCTAGCGGGGGCGGGAGTTTTGAATACAAAGGAATTTTACGAGTAGTTCAAAGGACTGGACTTTATTAATTTGTTAGACAAATGCTGAATAGTTATATTGCTAAATATTTTAATTAATTATTAAAGTTTCATCATTCAAACTTAAACTACATGGATTCAATGTAAACACACACATGATCATGTTTTGAACGCGAAATTTATGTTTGGAAAACAATGCTGCAAGTTGGTGAAATTTTAATTACTCAAATAAAAATAATCGAAGCAGAATTTATTTAGCACTAATTAAAATTAAAAACAATTGTTTTGAAAGCAAACATTATTTTAATTAAACCGACTGTAAAAAAACACATTCCAGTATCTATGACCCGTCCTATCTATACAGCATCATGGCTGCAATGATGCTTCATTCATTCAACTACAATACAATACATCAATCAAGTCTTACCTAGTGAACAAATAAATTATCAAAGGATGACACCAGAATGGACGGCGTTATATCTTTAAGTAAATCCTACTAATATTACAAATGCGAAAGTTTGTAAGGATGGATGGATGGATGTTTGTTACTCTTTCACGCAAAAAGTACTGAACGGATTTAGATGAAATTTGGCACACAGATAGTTTATAACCAGGAATAACACATAGAATACTTTTTATCCCGATATACCCACAGGGTCAGAACTTAGGCGGGTGAAACCGCGGGGCGCATCTAGTAAATAGATATAATAAAATCATAGCGGACTCAGAACGGTACATTGAATATTTTTAAAAAAGTAATTGCTATTAGAATTTTTGTCTGTTTGAGTATGTTCCAGCGTCACGTAAATACTACCTGATATATTTTGTTCAAATTTTGCATACTATATCCCTATAAGTCTGGTTAGTATATAAATTATCACGCTATTTCCTAAGGGGGATGAGCAATAGTGCAATTTGTTCGTATTCTTCTATAGTTTACCGCAAACGGTAAAAATCTATCTAGCCGTTTAGGCACAGAGCGTACCAAAGAAATAAACATACATACATACATACATACGATCGAAAACATTACCCTCCTGGGGCAGTCGGGTAAAAAGACGAGACAAAAGGTTAGAATATTTTATTTTATTACGCTATACCTTTATGGAGCTAAGCAGTCAATCATGACATATACATGGATTTTTGAGATGGGCAATAAGGGCAGGTACGTTCAGCAACTAAAATGTACAAAATGTACAATCAGCAAGAAAATGGGCAATTTACACAAAAACTTTTTTGATGCCAATCGATTATCAAAAACTGTATCAGACCAGCTGAGGATTAAGTACTAGAAAAGTCAGAAATCGCATAAAACTTCCCATACATTTATTTCGAAGGAAATGAGACTGAGATGAGAGAACACGATATACCAGTGTATGAATTATTCCATTACTTCAATGGGCTGAATAGGGAACGAATATAGCAGATAGTTACAGATTTAACATTTTAAATGAGTATCATCCCGCTATACCTTTAAGGAGGTAAGCAGTCAATCATGATAACATAATATTAGAACGGCTATTTCAGTAAATTTTCAGCAAAGCATTTTAGATTTTTGTTATATTATTATTATCATAGTTCGCAGAACCTACACAGAAAAACATAACAGAGCTGAGACCAAAACTACAAACGTAGTATACAGGTAACTTTTATATAAATGGGGCTGTTATTTTAGTATATTGTTGTGACTTACGATTTCCACGCGAACGAAGTCGCGGGCAGAAGCTAGTTCAAAATAAATTGGTATTCCGACATTACAAAAACTTGTAGTTATTTATTGCTCAATATTAAATGGAAAGCCACAGAAACACTAACCGGGCCCTAACGTGATGCCCTGGGAATCAAGACAGACAGCGCCATCTATTCGTTTACGTAGGGGCTATGAATCTCCGCCCGTGTGGTTCATGAGACAGACATCCATCAAGATGACTTCCTATACATTAAACGCCAGGAAATGAATTCCATAAATATTATACAGCTATATTTATGATAAAAAATTGACTGAATGAAATATTTTATAGACTCATGAGATAAATTGGTTATCAAGTTCATTGATATCTCAAATACATGCTTCGTCGTTTCTACTCTATTTGCAATAGAAAAGCA